>JAZHEH010002241.1:1329934-2659868 GCA_036589455.1 Ateles fusciceps
CTGCTATATTTAGATTTTTTTCCAAATTCTTCTGTATCAAAACATGACATAGTAAGGCAATTTTGCTGGTGTCACTGCTTAGCATAGTGTTTCTCCCAATGGAAAAAGACATTCCATTAACTAATGTAACCTATACTAAAGAAACATTTTCTATTCCAGGGTCTGATTCAGAGGTAGAAAAAATTCAGTTTTTAAAATATAGATGAGCACCTATATTTTTGGTGCATGTGGTATGAATATTATATAAGGCCTCGATTCTTGTTCAGCAGTTGCTATATTCTCTGATCACAGATTCGACAGGGGAACTAAAACAGCGAATGTCCAGTGTTCCCATTAGCACAGTCTCTCCATGTCATATCCCACATAAGAGAATCAGACTGGGATCCTAGAACACGTTCAAATTTTCCAATATCTTTTGAAAGAATTGTCCCTGGAAAAAAGTTGTTTTAAGAGGCTATTCTTTCAAGCATGTATTCCATTAATTTATCTCTCATCATTATGGAGTAGCAATATTAAATTATCCTTTGCTTTTTTTCATATTTAAGTATTCTTTTTTTAATTTATTATTTAAGTTCTGGGGTACATGTGCAGAACATGCAGCCCTGATGTCACCTGCAGCATCCCAACTACATGAATGCCTAAGTGATAGTAAGGTATTTATGCTGGACACCCAGTAGACCTGGATTGGAGTTCACCACTTTTCTCTGGGATCCACCAAAATTCAATAGGAGCTCATGAAAACATAAAAGAATCAGAAAGAAAAAAAGTTTACAAAGGACTGAATTTCCTGGGATCTGTCTTTTAATCTTGAACCTTTCTTTCCACTTTCACTTAGAAAATGAGTGCTTTCTCTGCTCCCAGACTGAGCTTGTGAATAGGCAGTGACCAAATAGCTGTGATTTTTGTTTCCAATAAGTATCTCTGCTCTACAATATCTCCTTTTATTTTATAGCTGTAAATGCATATCCAATCATGAAGAGAGGTTTTTCTTTTGCCTCAGGATGATTGTTAAAACATAGGATGTCTTGGAGGCTTTGTTGATGTTTTAATCATCAGCAGAGCTTCCAAGAAATATGGGATTATGTGAAAAGACCAATCTACATTTGATTGGTGTACCTGAAAGTGATGGGGAAAATGAAATCAAGTTGGAAAACACTCTTCAGGATATTATCCAGGAGAACTTCCCCCAACCTAGCAAGGCAGGCCAACATCCAAATTCAGGAACTATAGAGAACACCACAAAGATATTCCTTGAGAAGAGCAACCCAAAGATACATAATCGTCAAATTCACCGGGGTTGAAATGAAGGAAAAAATGCTAAGGGCAGCCAGAGGGAAAGGTCAGGTTACCCACAAAGAGAAACTCATCAGACTCACAGCAAGACCTCTCTGCAGAAACCCTATAAGCCAGCAGAGAGTGGGGGACAATATTCAACATTCTTAAAGAAAATAATTTTCAACCCAGAATTTCATATCCAGCCAAACTAAGCTTCATAAGCAAAGAAAAAATAAAATTCTTTACAGACAAGCAAATGCTAGAGAATTTGTCACCACCAGGCCTGCCTTAAAAGAGCTCCTGAAGGAAGCACTAAACATGGAAAGAAATAACCAGTACCAGCCACTGCAAAAACATACCAAATTGTAAAGACCACTGACACTATGAAGAAACTGCATCAACTAATGGGCAAAACAACCAGCTAGCATCAAAATGGCAGGATCAAATTCACACATAACAATATTAACCTTAAATGTAAATGGGCTAAATGCCCCAATTAAAAGATACAGACTGGCAAATTGGTTAAAGAGTCAAGACCCATTAGTGTGATGGGGACACCCATCACACGTGCAGAGACACACATAGGCTCAAAATAAAGGGATGGAAGAGATTTACCAAGCAAATGGAAAGCAAAAAAAAAGCAGGGGGTTGCACTCCTATTCTCTGATAAAACAGATTTTAAACCAACACAGATCAAAAGAGACAAAGAAGGGCATTACATAATGATGGTAAAAGGATCGATGCAGCAAGAAGAGCTACCTATTCTAAATACATATGTACCCGGTATAGGAGCACCCAGATACATAATGCAAGTTCTTAATGATCTACAAAGGTACTTAGACTCCCACACAATAATGGTGGGAGATCTTCACACCACACTGTCAATATTACACAGATCAATAAGACAGAAAATTAACAAGGACATCCAGGACTTGAACTCACACTGGACCAAGCAGACCTAATAGACATCCACAGAACTCTCCACCCTAAATCCACAGATTATATATTCTCCTCAGCACCACATCACATTTATTCTAAAATTGACCGCATAATTGGAAGTAAAACACTCCTCAGCAAATGCAAAAGAATGAAAATCGTACAGTCTGTATGACCACAGTGCAATCAAATTAATACTCAGGATTAAGAAACTCACTCACAACCACACAACTACATGGAAACTGAACAACCTGCACCTGAATGACTACTGGATAAATGATGAAATGAAGACAGAAATAAAGATGTTCTTGGAAACCAGTGAAAATGAAGATACAATGTATCAGAATCTCTGGGACATGTTTAAAGCAGTGTGTAGAGGGAAATTTATGGCACTAAATGCGCACAAGAAAAATGAGGAAAGATGTAAAATCAACACCCTAATGTCACAACTAAAAGAGCTAGAGAAGCAAGATCAAACAAATTTAAAAGCTAGCAGAAGACAAGAAATAACTAAGAACAGAGCAGAACTGAAAGAGATAAACACACACAAAAAAACCCTTCAAAAAAATCAATGAATCCAGGAGTTAGTTTTTTGAAAAGATCAACAAAATAGAGCACTAGCCAGACTAATAAAGAAGAAAAGATAGAAGAATCAAATAGATGCAATAAAAAAATGATAAAGGGGATATCACCACCAACCCCACAGAAATACAAACTACCATCAGAGAATACTATAAACTCTTCTATGCAAATAAACCAGTAAATCTAGAAGAAATGGAAAAATTCCTGGACACTTACACCCTCCCAAGACTAAACCAGGAAGAAGTAGAATCCCTGAATAGACCAATGACAAGGTCTGAAATTGAGGCAGCAATTAATAGCTTACCAACCAAAGAAAGTCCAGGAGCAGACGGGTTCACAGCCAAATTCTACCAGAGGTACCAAGAGGAGCTGGTACCATACCTTCTGAAACTATTCCTAACAATAGAAAAAGAGGGGAATCCTCCCTAACTCATTTGATGAGACCAGCATCATCCTGATACCAAAACCTGGCAGACACACAACTAAAAAAGAAAATTTTAGGCCAATTATCTATGTTGAACATTGATGTGAAAATCCTGGCAAACTGAATCAAACAGTACATCAAAAAGTTTATCCATCATGGTCAAGTTGGTTTCATCCCTGGGATGCAAGGCTGGTTCAACATACACAAATCTATAAACATAATCCATCACATAAACAGAACCAAAGACAAAAACCACATGATCATCTCAATAGATGCAGAGAAGTCCTTCTACAAAATTCAACAGCCCTTTATGCTAAAAACTCTCTAATAAACTAGGTATCAATGGAACGTATCTCAAAATAATAAGAGCTATTTATGATAAACCCACAGCCAATATCATACACGGGCAAAAACTGGAAGCATTCCCTTTGAAAACTGGCACAAAACAAGGATGCCCTTCTCACCACTCCTATTCGACATAGTATTAGAAGTTCTGGCTATGGCAATCAGGCAAGAAAAAGAAATAAAGTGTATTCAATTAGGAAAAGAGGAAGAGAACGCCTCTATGAGACGACATGATAGTATAAAGAGGCCCCCCCCCCGGAGCCCAAAACCCCCAGGGGGAGCACCCCAGGGAAGCGGGGGACACAAAAAAAAGGGAAAAAGGGGGCCCCCCCACACAGGAGCGGCCAGAGAGCCAAATCATGAGTAAACTCCCCATTCACAATCACTGCAAAGAGAACAAAATACCTAGGAATACAACTAACAAGGGATGTGAAGGACATCTTCAAAGAGAACTACAAACCACTGCTCAAGGAAATAAGAGAGGGCACCAACAGATGGAAAAATATTCCATGCTCATGGTTAGGAAGAATCAATGTCGTGAAAATGTGCATACTGCCCAAAGTAATTTACATATTCAATGCTATCCCTATAAAGCTACCATTGACTTTCTTCACAGAATTGGAAAAAAAATCTTAAATTTTATATGGAACCAAAAAAGAGTCCACATAGCCAAGACAATCCTAAGCAAAAAAAAAAAAATGGAGGCATCACGCTACCTGACTTCAAATTATACTACAAAGCCATAGTAATCAAAATAGCATGGTACTGGTCCCAAAACTGAGATATAGACCAACAGAACAGAACAGAGGCCTAAGAAATAAAACCACATATCTACAACCATCTGATGTTTGACAAACCTGACAAACACAAGCAATGGAGAAAGGTTTCCCTATTTAATAAATGGTATTGGGAAAACTGGCTAGCCCTATGCAGAAAGATAAAACTGGATCCCTTCCTTGCAACTTATACAAAAATTAACTCCAGGTGGATTAAAGATTTAAACATAAGACCTAACACCCTAAAAATCCTAGAATAAAACCTAGGCAATACCATTCAGGACATAGGCATGGGCAAGAACTTCATGACCAAAACACCAAAAACAATGGCAACAAAAGCTAAAATAGACAAATGGAATCTCATTAAACTAAAGAGCTTCTGCACAGCAAAAGAAAATATAATTGGAGTGAACCAGCAACCAACAGAATGTGAAACATTTTTTGTAATCTATCCATCTGACAAGGGGCTAATATCCAGAATCTGCAAAGAACTTAAATTTACAAGAAAAAACAACCCCATCAAAAAGTGGGTGAAGGATATGAACAGACACTTCTTAAAAGAAGACATTTATGCAGCCAAACATATGGAAAAAAGCTCATCATCACTGGTCATTAGAGAAACGCAAGTCAAAACCGCATATGAGACACCATCCCACACCAGGCGGAATGGTGATCATTAAAAAGTCAGGAGACAACAGATGCTAGAGAGAATATGGAGAAATAGGAACACTTTTATACTGTTGGTGGGAGTGTAAATTAGTTCAACTGTTGTGGAAGACAGTGTGGTGATTCCTCAAGGATCTTGAAATAGAAATACCATTTGACCCAGCAATCTCATTACTGGGTATATACCCAAAGTATTATAAATCATTCTATTATAAAGACACATGCACACATATATTTATTGTGGCACTGTTCACAATAGCAAAGACTTGGAACCAACCCAAATGCTCATCAATGATAGACTGGATAAAGAAAATGTGGCACATACACACCATAGAATTCTATGCAGCCATAAAAAAGGATGAGTTCATGTCCTTTGCAGGGACATGGTTGAAGCTGGAAACCATCATTCTCAGCAAACTGACACAAGAACAGAAAACCAAACAGCACATGTTCTCACTCATAAGTGGGTGTGTTGAACAATGAGAACATGTGGACACAAGGAGGGGAACATCACACACCGGGGCCCTTCAGGGGTTTGAGGGCTAGGGGAGGTATAGCAGTGGCTGGGGGGATTGGGGGAGGGATGTCATTAGGAGAAATACCTAATGCAGATGACGGGGCAATGAATGCAGCAAACCACCATGGCACATGTATGCCTGTGTAACAAACCTGCACAATCTGCACATGTACCGCAGAATTTAAAGTATAATAAAAAAAAAAAAAAAATAGGATGTGAGTTTGAATCTAGGCTCCACATTTTATTAGCTCTGTGACCTTGAGCAAGTTTCTTAACTTCTCTGTGCCTCTGCTTCTTCAATAGTAAAATCAGTTTGTGGCAATCATCAAATGAGATAATCCATATAAAACTATCCAGTATCATACATAGGAAAGGCTCAGTTTATGTTACCTATTTATTATCACTTGATTTTCAAACCATATATTAGTCTTTTATTAACATGTGTCAACTGAGTATGGTGACTCACCCCTGTAATCCCAGCACTTTGGGAGGCTGAGGCAAGAACATCAGTTGAGCCTAGAAGTTTCAGACCAGCCTAGGCAATGTGGTAAGACCCCTGTCTCTACACAAAATAAAAAATATGATTATCTGGGTGTCGTGGTGCCTACCTGTGGTGCCAGATACTCAGGAGACTAAGGTGGGAGGATCACTTGAGCCCAGGAGGTCAAACCTGCAGTGAGCTGTGATTCTGCCACCGTACTCCACCCAGGCAGCAGAGCAACATGAGTCTGTTTCGATAATAATTTAAAAAATTTAAAAAGTGCCTGTGTTAAGCTCTTAGCTCAGTGCTGTTCATTGTGAAAGCTATGATATTTTGGAGTTGACAGTCCTACACATTGCAGTACATTTAGCATCCTTGGGTCTCACCTACTAAATGCCAACATCCACCCACACCATATGACAAAAAAAAAATCAATTTCCACACACCATTAGAGGTATAACAATCTTATGTGAGAACCACACTAATTATACTTTCTCAATGCGACAAAGAGTTGCCAGAGGCATAGAAGCAGAGAGCTTCTAGTAAGGGGTCAGTGGTAGGCACAGAAAGAAGAGTGGAAGAGAGGTAAGATGTATGGAGAGGCGACCCCTGCCTCCCAGCTTTGCTCACTCCTCTACCCCTTGCTAGACACACACTTTTTTTTCCTTCCCTTTAGAAAACTAGGGGAAGACAAGAACAAAGAGAGTCTGCATGGCCCATATCCATTTATCAATTGCTACATAGCAAACTATCCCAAAAATGTAGGGCTTAAGACAACAATCACTTATTTTGCTCACAAATCTGCCACTTGGGCCAGGCTCAGGTGGAAGACTCGCATCTGTCCCATGCAATGTTTCTGGAGCAGCACAACTGGGGGCTGGCAAGTCAGCTTTGAAGATGGTTCACTCACATGGTTGGCAAAATGATGCTGACTGTAAGCTGAGAGTTCTTACACTGTGGGTCAGGGCCCTGGTTCTTCTTAATGTGGGCCTCTTCGTGGGCTGCTTGGGCTTCCTTACAACTTGGAAGTAGGGTTTCAAGCATGAGCATTCTACAAGAGCAAAGTAGAAGCACATGGCATATTTGTGACCTAATTCAGAAGTCACACTGCTTACTTCCACCACATAGGTTGAGGGTCTCTTATCCAAAATGCTCAGGGCCAGACGTGTTTTGGGTTTTGGATATTTTTGGATAAGGTCTATATAACCTGTACTGTATTTGTCAAGACAGTCCTTAAAGCTTGCCCAGGATTGAAGGGAGAGAACACTCCTTGATGGAACATGTCAAGATTCAAGGAGAGTATGTGGTGAGAGACATTATGACCATCTTTGGAAAACACAACCTGCTACCACAAATAATGTTCCTATTGAGAATTCACCTGTAACATGAGACATAACACAGTTGAAAAATGAGGAAAATGTAGAGGATCTTCTTACAGAGTCCAAAGCTTCCTTCCCTAGAGATGCAAATTAACTCAGTTTATAATTTATAGTCCTTTTCTTTTCATAATTTATTGTGTTCTTTTGAGAAGATTCATTGTCAAAGAGACCATACCTAGAATAACCATCAATGACCAAAACAAAGCAAAACAGGGTACAGGAGGAATACATAATCCATCTTTAGCTAGAGAACAAAGATTCACTAAAAATACGAGTTGCCATGAAAATGTATTAAAAGTTAAAGATAAAGCTAGACTCCCTTTCAGTAGAGTTGCTTATAGAATGAGGAAAACAGTGGGAAGTATGAGAGTTAGGGACAGAGTGACTATGAGCACATTCTTTGAAGTCAAGCAAGCCTGAGTCTAAATCCTGGCTCTGCCATTTACTACCTGTGTGATCTCAACTTCCTGTTGTATAACTAGATATTATGAAACACACATGACAGAGCTGTTGTTATAATTAAATATCTATTGCATGCCAAGTAGTTAGAGACTTAGACCTGTGCCTGGCATTTAGTAAGTGCTCCGTAAACAATTGTCATTATGTTTAAGAAATGTGGTGAGTTTCCATGACACCTACTGTGTGCTAGCACTGATAGAATGCTAACAGGATAGATGCTTACCTTTAAATAGATTTCAGCTTAGTTGAAAAGCTAAAACTTACACAAGTTAAACTATAGGAAGAAAATTCATGTGTGAGTACATAACAGACATCACACAAGTATGTTAGTAATTGCCAAGCTTGAGGCTCTTCATAAATCCATCATGTATTCATCCAGTACTCATGTGTACTTAAGCTGTAGCAATCACAAAGGGTTAAGTCTTGACTTCAGTGATTTGGAATATAAAACATTGCTAGAGGAAATAACAAATAATACAAAAGGTGATATAATTAAGCATTATAAATGAGTGTTTCTGACTATCTCAGAAAAAGAAAAATCAGAGATCTCATTAAAATGGCAATGTAAGATTTTCTGTCTCATGAGAATAGAGGTATAGAAAAGGTTAGGAGAGACAAAAAAGGAGAGAAAATTGCCAGTGATGACAGAGAAAGAGGAAGCAGTGGTTGGAGGAAAAAGGATGGCCAGGTGCAGTGGCTCACACCTGTAATCCCAGCACTTTGGGAGGCTGAGGCAGGCAGATCAGGAGGTCAGGAGTTCAAGACCAGCCTGGCCAATGTGGTGAAACCCTGTCTCTTCTAAATTAATACTCATTTTTGTATTAGCTGGGCATGGTGGCATGCGCCTATAGTCCCAGCTACTCAGGAGGCTGAGGCAGGAGAATCGCTTGAACCCAGGAGGCGGAAGTTGCAGTGAGCCGAGTTCATGCCACTGTACTCAAGCCTGGGCAACAGAGGGAGACTCTGTCAAAAAAATAAAAAAGGATGGATTTGTTTTGAAGACTGGATTATGTGATACCCGCCTGCCACCATGGGATGTAGCTTGTTATCATTCACCCCTTACTGCTCTTTGCAATGGTGTCTCCACTGAGAAAAATGCTCTTTACAGTTGTTCAGCTGCTTAATTCTTTAACTGTTGTGTGATGTGATCAGATTACTTTATCATATTGGAAACCAGAAATTACTTGGGAGCAACAATGGCCAAAATAATATCACCCTAAATAACCATAGCATGTATCTTGGGAGAGGGCTTTATCAAGTGTTTGACACATATGTCTGTATTTCATAGTATTCCAGTGATATGAGTATTTTTCTCATTGATGAGGAAAACAGAAGTTGAGAAATGCTATATAACTTTTTCAGAGTCACATTACAAATATGCGATAAGGCGAAGTCTCCAACTGCTGTCTTATGTGGCTTATTATGGCACAGAAGTTAGTTCCTGTCCTGGGGGAAACCAGCAAAGAATATTCTGAGTGGGGAGGGTTAATCATGGATAGGGTTATAACAAGGGGTATGTAGGAAGGAGCATGCAGAAAAAGGTTTCAAAGCAGTGCTCAACAGTGCTTGGTGACTGATGACAAATGATGAAAGAGAAAATTCAAGGATGATTGACTATAAGGATTTGCACCTAGAAAGCTAGAAGAATGATGGCACTTCTAAGAAGTGTGATAGCTGGGAAGGGAACCTAGATTGTCAGACAAAGTAATTCTACTTTAGACATGTGAGTTTGGAAAAAGAGTAGGCAACTTACAAAGAGATGTCAGTAAATCAGGATGCAGGTGTGAGATCAGGCCTGGATATGTAGCTCCTCACAGGGCAGGAACTGGGAGCTCACGATGACCAAGAGAAAGAATGTCCTGGGAAGAACAGCAGCAGGTGCTGAGGAACACAGCAAAGCTTGGCCTTGCCTGTTAGATGTGGCTGTATTTTGAAAGCCTCTAGTTCTGGGATTCTATCTATTCCTTGGCAGTACACATACAAGGACTTTGTCCAGCAGGCACTAAAGTTTTAGGAGGATTTCTCTGTTCCTCCATCATATTTTTCTTAATAGGAATCTAAACAATGAATCTCAAACTCTGCTGTAATGCATAGACATGTAGCTCCGTTTTCAGCTCTCCACCTTTACCATGTCTGAATTTTGCTGATTTTTACAAACTTTGCATAATCATACTGATTGTTTTGGAAAGATGTTAGAGGCAGCCAAATCATGGCCCATAAGTCAAAGGCGGCATGAGAGAGCAGCTCAGTAGCACTTGGACTGACAGCCACCCACACACTTCTCTGCAATTGTGCCATGTGAGGTTGCATCATGTCACCAAGTTTCCTAGGCCCTGGTCAGCACAAGGACTCGCCCTCCTCTCTCCTGAGAATGGGAAACAGCCCATGGGCCCCTTAACTCCCTCCTCCAGATGTAGAGGGATTGGGACATTGTCACAAACCTGTCTCCAGCTACTTGGGAAAGAAGAGACAAAACTTTGACATCTACTTTAAGGAAGGGCCAAACCTGAGTCAGTTCCAAAGGCCTGAATGAGGATTGAACTTCTAACGATGTGCTAAAAGGTTTTTCACTTACTTGGCTGAAAATTTGTTTCATGGGATAGGTACAAAACCCTGACCAATGCACTTTTTGGTGACTTTTGGTCCTGGCCTCCTTTCTGAGCACAGAGGAGGGGACAGTTTCAATACCAGCAGATAACTGAGCATATGATGGGTCAACCCTCCACTTATCTTTTCAGAGAAATGCTGGTTCCATTAGTCTTTTCTCACTGCACCATGGCAGGAGCCTCCCACCCTATGTGGATAAGGCTCGACAGGTTCTCTGTCCCCCAAGCAAGCCCAGTTGGTCCCTGTGCCTGGTGACAGCATTGACGTCAGCCCTTGTGGTGGAGGAATTAGTTGAAGCCCAAAGGGAAAAAAAGAAGCCAAAAAAAGAAAAATTCAATCCACCAGACCAAAGCCATTTCTTTTTATTTTGTGAGCTCTCAGCAGCTGTTAAGCTTTGCTGGATTTCGATAGTAAGAAAGTTTCCAAGAATAGAACAGTGCAATGGCAGAGTTAATGGGATCACAGCAATAAAATAGCTCTACTACTGAGAAATCTGATGGTATTAAGTTGACGTGGAAGTTGCTTTGTACCCTGCACACAGAGTGGACTCCCTGCTTGCCCTCCCATCCTGAGTGCGCCCCCAACACACCTATTCTGAGGGGGAAAGCAACCACTTCTGAAGTGGTAAATACTTTGCAAAAGAGGTGTCTTCAGGCCAGGCACGGTGGCTTATGCCTGTAATCCCAGCACTTTGGGAGGCCAAGGCAGGTGGACTACCTGAGGTCAGGAGTTCAAGACCAGCCTGACCAACATGGTGAAACTGCGTCTCTACTAAAAATACAAAAAGTTAACCAGGTGTGGTTGCCAGTGCTTGTAATCCCAGCTACTCAGGAGGCTGACGCAGGTGAATCACTTGAACCCAGGAGGCGGAGGTTGCAGGGAGCCAAGATCGTATCATTGCACTCCAGCCTTGGCAACACAAAACAAAAACAAAAACAAACAAACAAAAAAGGGTGTTTTTAAAGGAATGTTCTTTATCCAGACCAGGGAAAACAAAAGGTTTAATCAAAGGCCTAGCTTTGTTAGATGTATCTTATTGCAATTTCTTTAAAATGGCCAGCTTCTTGCTAACAGATGAAAAAAGGGGAAGGGTGTCTGAGTTCTCTGAATTCTCTGGCCTGAGCCTTGCCCTCACCTCCATCCCACATCCTGCATCTCTGCGACAGTTTTCTTTCCATTCCTTATCTGAGGATGACAGAGCCATTCCCCCTTCATCAATGCATCCCCCATCCGCAGAGCAATGCATGAAACTACAGCAGCTACCAGTGTTTCTTCTAAAGGGACTTCCCCTGGCAAATGTAAGAACTTGAAAGAAATCCTATACACAAAAACGAGAATCACCACCACATGTGATGACTCAGCAAACATTTCTTTCTCTATCTCTCTTTGGAGGGTGTCTTTCATTCAGAATTGCAAAGAGTTTCTAAAGGAAAGACAACATTTGAGAAACCCTGGATGCAGTCAACTCAGTCGTTGTTAACTGTGGAACTCTGAGTGACTTGATGTTCTCTCCTGAACAATGATGAGAACACCAGAATGGAAGCTGGTGGCTGGGAGCGCCATATAACCCATCCGGCATTCCTTCCCTCCTTTCCTTTATGCATTCTCAACTTCCTCCCCTCCATTGTCCTCTACCTGCACTGTAACCATTTTTCAGCAAAAAAAAAAAAAAAAAACCTATGCAGAATGGAGGAAGGGGAGAGGGCACATTATGTGTGCACCAGTGTCCTCATGGGGCCACAGCCTCCTGCTGGCAGTTCTGTGTAACCATGGTCACCCAGACACAGAAGCACTGAGAAGTACCTAGGGCTAATGGGTACACACACAGATTCCACTAAATCAGAATTTGCAGGGTTCCATCCCCCATACTGGTAAACCTTTTTTTTTTTTTTGAGACACAGTCTTGCTCTATGGCCCAGGCTGGAGTGCAGTGGCACGATCTCAGCTCACTGAACCATCACCTCCTGAGTTTAAGTGATTCTCCTGCTTCAGCCTCCTGAGTTGCTGGGACTACAGGCATGTATGCACAGATAATTTTTTGTTTTTTTTTTTTTAGTAGAGTTTGGGTTTCACCATGTTGATCAGGCTGGTCTTGAACTCCTGACCTCAAGTGTTCCACCCACCTCGACCTCCCAAAATGCTAAGATTACAGGTGTGAGACATTGTGCCCAGCCTAAACTCTTTTTTTTAAAAAAAAAAAAAGCTCTCAGTTTATTGTCAGATGTTTCAGAACCACTGCTAAGACACACCCCCAACCAGAGCTGCCCACCCCCTGACCCAGAGCCTTTGATACAACCCTGGATAAAGTTGGTTTGATGTAGGTTTCTCTTCTTAGCAATGTCTGCAGATTATCTTTTTACCTGGGGACATGGATAAAAATGCCAAAATATTTTAGGGAGAAAGGAACCCACACAATTACATGAACCTTACTTAGCATCAGTTCATCCAGCACTATACCATATATGTGCAGTATGCAACTTCCCCTTGGATTACAGCATAGCTGGTTAGTTGGAGCAATTATCAATTCTTGCTCCATAAGGCAGGATAGCAAATAATAGCATGAGTGATCAGGCAGGCATCTCCTTCATGACTCCCCCCGTACCCCCTGCTCCTGTCACTGTCTTCTCCTGTATCAGAGTGGGCCATACCGGCTCACTTGTGTCAGAGATTCAATGCTTGTTGCAGTTCTCCCTACCTGTGATTCCACCACTTCTAGGCTTTAAATACAGAGTCTTTATCAGCCATGCTTCAATGGCTGTGGCTGCTTCTATTTCTCTGTACTATCAATATGCAGGGAAATACTGAAGCTGTAACACTATATTTCTGTGAAATATTTGCTGCCCCACACCTAGGAAAGCCTTTACTCTATATAGCATGATGTCGAGGGCAAGGGGGTGCCCAATAAAGACTTCTCTGACTCTTAACTGAATGAACACACTCTCAGCAGGGTATGGCTGTGTTTGTTTGCTAGGATTGCCATAACAAAGTGCCACTAACCGCCGGGTGTGGTGGCTCACACCTGTAATCCCAGCACTTTGAGAGGCCAAGGCGGGCGGATCACCTGAGATCAGAAGTTCAAGACCAACCTGGCCAACATGGTGAAACTCCGTCTCTAATAAAAATACAAAAATTAGATGGCCGTGATGGTGTGTGCCTGTAATCCCAGCTACTGGGGAGGCTGAGGCCTGAGAATCACTTGAACATGGGAGGGAGAGGTTGCAGTGAGCCGAGATCACATCACTGCACTCCAGCCTGGGCAACAGAGCAACAATCTGTCTCAAAAAAAAAAAAAAAATGCCACAAATAGAGTGGATTTTACCAAAAATTTATTGGCTCACTGTTCTAGAAGTTATAGAAGTTCAAATTAAGGTGTACATAGGGCCATACTCTCTCTGAAGGCGTCAGGGAAGGACCTGTTCCTGGCATCTCCTAGCTTGAGGTAGTTCTTGGCTTATGGCTGCATAACCTCAATCTTCACATGGCATTCTCCTTGTGTATGTGTCAATGTCCAAACTTCCTTATTCTATAAGGATGCCAGTCACATTAAAGTAGAGTCCACGCTAATGACCTCATCTCAACTTGATCATCTGCAAAGACCTTACTTCCAGATAAAGTTACTTTCACAAGCTGCAGGAAGTTAAGACTTCAACATCATTCTAGGGGACTGAATTCAACCAATCACAATGGCTGACTCTGAATGTCTATATCCTTCCCAGTATCGCTTAGAAGAGCTTTGATATTTATTGCATTATCAATGCTCCTCATTCCCTAACATCAGCACCCAGAATTTGAAACTGTACCTTGTGAAAGTTTACTATTTGCACCATTCAGGCACAGTAGCACATAATTTGTCCCCTGTTACTGGAACTGACAATGCTTGCTCCAGCCATCCAGTGGAGGCACTTGAAAGACTGAGAATAGCAGATTCCTGAGCCATGTGGGGTCTGGCTTTGATCCTGGAAGAAGGGGATCATTTAGTATACTTTGGAGAAGAAGTGAGGTTATGCCACATAAAAGTAGCTAGTTTTGTGGCCCTAATAATGTAGCTGTCATGATTAGGGGCCAACGAATAAACTAGTTTGACAAAAACAAAGAAAGAATCGATGCAGGTAGTGTTGGAAAAGATTGGTGAATGATTACTCAGGGTCTTCTGTGCTAGACTAAAAAATTTGTGCTTGATTTTGTGAGATCTAGAGAGCCACTAGCCAGGAGGATATCTGGGAGTCACTGTTTTTTGGTAGATTTTTCTTTTGATCCATCAAGATGGGAAGTAAAGGATGGGATGTCTGGAGAAGATTAAGATGAGTATGTCAATAATAAAGTTGAAAAGTTACAAGCATGCAGGTTGAGAATGCCCCCTCCTCTTACCCCACCACCTGGAGGTCTTCTGCTTGTCTTCAAGATCCAGATCAGCTGCCAGTCCACTACAAACCCTTTCAGAGTTACTTCCTCCTTACTATTTGGTGCCATAGTCCTTAACACACATTGTCACCCTAGTGTTCGCCATTTTATATTGTGAAACATCTGTCTCCACGTGTCTCCACTGGACTGTGCACTTGTAAAAGGCACACATACGTGCCTTGTAGCCTTAATGAGTGGCACTAGACCATGAGAGATGCTCAAGAAACATCTACTGAAGCAACAGAAGGACAGACAGAAAGCCAGTCGGCTAACAGCAATTTGACTGTAAAATGAGCCAATCAAGAATGACAGACACTTGGAACTAGAAGGGCCTTGATGGTCATCTAACCCAGTTCCCCAGGAACCACTGTGAATCCTGGGTTTGCGATGACCCTGCCTTATCCCGTCCTGGAGCAGCTCTGGCTGTAAGAAGTGTACAGCTGAAGGGGAACTCAGAGACCACCAGATTCAAAAGATAAAGAAGTGAAGTTATTGGTTCAAGGTTACTCAACAATTAGCATCCAGGTTGGAGAATAGAGGAGAAACTAATATGACTAACCACCAGGCCCATCCAGTCCTCTCCACCATCCTATGGAGTGGAAGTATTACCATGTTGAAATTTACGGTTAAGGATGTGGAGGCTAAAAGTTGTTGAGTGGCTTGTTTGGGGTTGCCCAGTTGATAAGTGGCAGAGTCAGGATATGAGGAAATTGATCTGTTTCCACTTGCCAATACCCTGTGCCATCCCTGCATAAGATTGCAGGCTGCCTGAGACCCTATAAAATGCTCCTCTCATTTTCCAAGCAGACTCTGCCCCAGTATCTCTTTTGAAATCCCTCCTTTTTTCTCACTTGCATTATTCTTGCTTTTCAGGAGAGAAGTATGAGCTCCATGCAGGGACTGAGTCCACCCCAAGTGTCGTTGTGCACGTGTGTGACAGTGACATAGAGGAAGAAGAGGACCCAAAGACTTCCCCAAAGCCAAAAATCATCCAGACTCGGCGTCCTGGCCTGCCACCCTCCGTGTCCAACTGAGCTGCCTGCTCTGCCTCAACGATAATAGCCGTCTCTTCTTTATCATGCTTTTTCCCCATTGTCAAAAAAAAAAAATTGCCTTTAAATTCCTGGGTGTTTGGTTGTTTGAGATTCCTTCCTTGTTATCAAGCCTCTCGGACAAAAGGGCTAGGAAAAGGTGATATGTCTCCTGATCATATCATACCCATTAAGTATAACCCATTATTTAGAAGGTTCTAGGGAAAATAGTAGTATTTTTCTTATTAAACCACAATCAGCACAGCCTGTATCTTTGTTCTCTCATGTTGATCCAAGCCAGAGACATCAGTAACAAATAGCACCTGTGTTGTTTGTGAGCTGTTTCAGTCCCAGTCCTGACATGTGTGCGTTGTTGTTTCCTGGCCACTTAAATAGGACCATATGTAAACTTGACTTTGACTGCATGAGATATCCCTATCTGGTCTCACTCAGTCCTCTGCATCCCGACATTCCCAGGACATGCATGATCACCAGCATTTATTTTCATGATTTGAAGACATCCTATAACTCACAGATTGTCAGCAGCCAGCCATGTCCTATCTAGATTAGGAAAATTATCAGCATATTCCAGCTCAACAAGTCAGGGTATATTCACTATTGTGAGTCAATACACCGTAGCTCTGTTGAAATTCCCCGGAGGCAAAATTGAGCTTGGCCCCAAAGATATATTCCTCAATAGATTTTCAACACCGCTCCCCTGTAGAACTTTCCCAGCCTCGTTGGGGAGGCTTGTCCAGGGTGATAGAGACCGATTTCAGACGAACCTATTTATTACAAAAGTTTCATGGTGTCTGAATGATTGTTTTCTCTCTTTGTATATTTGTACAAATGTTTCAGCTGTGCTTTTAAAATCTGGATGTTTTTTTATTTAGTGATTGTTTAACCTTTAGCTGCTTCAAAACATAATGTGCATTGCTTATGAATGCCTTCATATACTAATACAGATACTCTGATAATATTACACTCTAGTATGGATAACACTGAATTTTGAAAGGACACAAAATATCTAACGCCAATATATACATGATTAGCCAACATCTTTGCTATCAAGACCACTTGTTTTTAAATAAAGATGCAAGTGTCAATTGTAGGTGACTGGGATGAAGCTAAAACTCCAGAATGTAGCAGCAGCTGAGCATGTTAAAATGGAGAAGTATAATAGATACATGTATACCGGTCCTACTCACGCGATGCCCGTGTGCTCAGACAAGTTACTTGTTTTTGTTACGTGTAATTTTTCTATTTCTCTAGCCCAAAGTGCATTACAGAAGATACACCTATAGAACCATTACCTTCTGCTATATGTGCCAGGCCTCATCTACTCCTGTACATTAATGAATTACTTTAGATGCAAATGCAGATTACAATGGAGTGGGGGAATTACTTTCATCACCCAAGCCTCAGAAAAACATACAAGAACAATAACACAGCCAACAGATTGAGGGATTGTTGTGGTTTTTGACTAAGGTGTATGTTAGTTTCATCAGGAACTTAAAACATAGACTGATCACTCAGAAATTAAAGTCCGTTTTACTGTGAATATAGCAATATAGTACTGGACACAGTACAGGTGAAACTGAGGAGAGCATTGCTTGTAAAATCCTGAGTTTCCATAAGGAAAATGAAACTCCTTTTAAAAATAAAATCTGAGGAGTGTACAATAAGCATATGCTTTGACTTTCCTTTGCTGTGGAGGTTTTTGGTTTTTCATTGATGATGAAAGACTACAGACTTAATAGTGGAGAAATGGTGCCCCCTAGTGGAAGAAATAGTAGGCTCAGCTATTCAGATGGAGAGCACTGTAGCAGCCAGCCTTTCCAAGCTGACTCTTCTCAGCCATCTGTGGGTCATTTGACATTTTAAGATACCCTGAATTTCCAGAATGTAGGTTCTAAAAAAATCTAGGTGAGAGAAAATGTTTGAAAATGATTTTTAAAAAGACATGACCAACATTTTTAACAACTTAGTAAAAGTTGAAATGACAATTCTGTGTAGTCATAAAAGAAACACAATGAAGTGTATGACCTCTGTAGTTAGTAAAACTTATTGACCTGTGTCAAGTGATCAAGTAATTGCCCTGTGATCAAGTAATTCTTTCACTATGTTGGGTTTGGGGGAGGGGCGAAAGAGGGGCTTTTCCTAGGAGAACAATAAGAAATGGAAAGACTCCTTGAAGTGTTGCAATGGAACCTCCTAGCACTGTGAAAGTCAGAATCGCCTCAGCATTTCCATGACACACATTATGCAAACCTCTTTAGCACTATTTTAAGTTTGAAAAGTTTAACAATGAAGGGGAAGGGGAAAATTTCCACTAACTGAATCATTTGTGCACGTGTATAGCTCAACGAGCTTAGACTTCAAATATATCTGGTGAATGACTCTTTGTCCATGCGTTGTAATTTCTGTGCTGTCGACCTGAGTTGAGTATTCTTGAGGGGCAAATGTGGAAGAGTGCATTTCAACCTAGAGTTTTTCTAAGAAGTCACCAACATATGGGGTTAACCCATACACCTAGGTTCTTCCTGAAAATGCGGGAAGATGGTTGGCAGCCATCTCTCGAGGGAAGGGGGGATTTGAGTAGAGCCTGGGGGTCTGGGTTGGCCTCTGATAAGAGGAACTGGGAGAGCTCCCTGTATTATTGCCATGTTTCAACATCTTGGTCCTAAAAGCCATTTCAAGTATACTAAGAAACTCTTTTAATGTCTTCCCATTCTATTCTCTTGTTAACAACACTGTAAGAGACCTGGGTTGGCAAAAAAAAAAAAAAAAAAAAAAAAAAAATTATTATTCAGGGAAAAGCACTATCATAATCTAAATGATTGATACATTAAATTCCATTAAATTGAAGAGCTTCTGTTCATCAGATGGCTATTAGGAGAATGGAAAGGAACAGCATCATACTGGAAAAGGGTATTTGAGATATATGTAGTTGTCAAATAAATTATATCCAAAATTTAAAAAACCTGCAAATCAATAAGGAAAACATAGATAATTCATTGCTTTTATCGTCAAAATAATTTCAAAGGCACTTCACACCTACAGGCAATTCACATACACACAGACATACACAAAATGCCCAGATGATTCATTAACATTCAAAAGATGCTCAACTTCGTTGCTTATCAGACAAAAGCAAATGACAATCTCAGAGATACTACACAGAGCTATCAGAATAACTAAAATTAAGTCCGGGGAAATATTAAGTCCTGGTAAGGACATGAAGGAAGAGGAACTGTCATGCACCACTGGTGGAGTGTCACCTGGTACTGCCACTGCACAGCACTGTTCTGCTAAAGCTAACATGTCTCTCTGGGAGCAATTCCACTCCAGGGCATGCACCTGGCAGATACGAGTGCTCACATCTATCAAGATACTTCTACAATAATGTCCCTAGCAAAGTTGTTTGTCATAGCCATTAACTGGATACAACCCAAATGTCCTTCAGCTGTAGAATAAACTGTACTATCCTCACACAAAGGAACATTACAAAGCCATAAGACACATAAACTAGTGGTACATATAGGAACGTAAATGGATCTCAAAATCATATTTTGAGCAAAAGAGAAAAACTAGACATGAAAGAATATATAATGTATTCCTCCTTTTAGCAAGCTAAGAAACAGTCAAAACTGGCCAGTATGAATAAAAATGATAATGGTGTTATGAAAAAACTTAGGGTTGTAAGGTCTCCTATCCCCACCCCCCAAACTAAAAAGATGCTAAGAGTCCAAAGAATGACTCAGACAAGTCCAGTGTGAGGAGCAGATGAGTTTACTAGGACTTATATACAGGACACTTCTGGATGGTGGCAAGATAGCTCTAGAGACCTGTTCTGCCTTCCGTCCCCAAACTGATTTCAAGCTCATTTTCTGGCTCTTTGCCTACTGTGTTTGAGCAATGAGACTGTCTTTCTTGGTAGGTTCTCAGATAGTCTCCAAGATATTTGGGTTCTCAGGGACACGTGTTCCTCAGCTCTGCACCAGGGTCTTGGCTCACTGCCTAGCCTTCCGAGTTCAAGCAGCAGACTTACACCCTTCAGTAACCTGGTGGAGGACCTGTCACACTACGGTGGCCACCTTTTGGAAGGTACTGACTGAGAGAAACCCTCTCATGTGGAAGCCTTCCGGGGTGCCATAAATATTCTACATCTCGATCTGGACCTCCATATGGATGTATACACAGGTAAAATTCCTTAAAATATGTGTCATATACTACAGTCAGTTATACCTCAACTAAAACAAAAGCTGTTCTCCCTAGAGAGACAGAGAAGAAGAAACCTTTAGTTGTGACGGGGGTTTAGAACGTCCTTATACTCAAAACATAAGTCTCCCGTCTTATGTCTGTGAGATTTCCATATATTCAAAGCCTTCATTTAAAATCTGTAAATAAGTGTGCCTTTTAAAAGAGAGAGCACAGGACTTAGGTATCGGGTGAAACACTGTTCATTCAAGTAACAAACTGTGTGCCTGACACTGGGTTTTCCGTGGTGAACAAGGTAGATTTTGTCTCTGCCATTTAGGGAGTGGAGTCTAGCATGGAAAAGAGATAAGAAATAAACAACCATGGAACGGCCACAGATTCTCACAGGTGAGTACAGAGAAGAAAACCAAAAGTACCCTATGAGAATAGAGAATAAAAGTAGAGGATCATAGTCGGGGAAGGGCCATCTAAAGAGGCGACATTTAAGCTGACCTGGAGGCACTGGCTACAGAGGTGCTGTGAGAAAAGCATTCCAGGCAGCAGGGCTGGCAGCCGTGACTCTGGGAAAGGCCTCGTCTCATCGTGTCGGAGGGGCCTGAGGGATGTTGTTGGTATGACTGAGGCACAGGGACTGAGGGCGAGCATAGTTCAGGATGAGGTTGGAAAGTAGGCAGGGCCCAGGCTCAGTAGAACCTGTTATTAATTGATCAGGCTAGGGGGCTTGAGGTTCATTTTAAGGGTTTTCAACAAGGGAATTATATGACCCAATTTGTCTGGTAAATCTTTTTAAAAAAAAAAATGCCTACAGCACCCGGTATTCCCGGGTGGTCTCCCATCCAAGTACTAACCAGGGCTGACCCTGCTTAGTTTCCAAGATCAGACGAGATCGGGCGCATTCAGAGTGGTACGGCTGTAGACTGCCTGGTAAATCCTGACACAAGAAGTTTCCTAACACAAAGCCACAGCCCAAAATGTCCAGATACTCTGTAACATCAGGGCTTGACCCCTCTTACCCATTTATAGCTTTCAATAGCTTTGTGCTTCTCACTGAAATCTTATGTATGAACACCAAATGAATTCTCAGTATCCAACATCAATATGTAGTGTCTTGTTGTGGTTCTGAAGTTTCCCCACCCCCCATGTCATTTAGAAAGCCTCAGTGCGGAAGGGGGAACAGAGCAGGTGATAAAGGATAAGTCAGTGATTCAGGGAAACATTCATTTAGCTGCTGGTACAGAGTGTCCCTGCCAGAAGCCACCATGCTGAGCGTCATTGAACATTTGGCAGCTCTTCCCCTTAAATTTATGCAAAGAGAAAGGGAAAATTTTAAGCAAAAAAGTTTTCTGTCAAGCTCATTCATCTGCACCTTTCAAAGAAAGTCTGGGGAAATGTTATTGGAGTTGACTCATGAGCTTTTTATGTCTCTAAAAGGAAGCCATGTTTAAGGTTAGTCGTGTGTATGTATACGCAAGCACACTTGGCATAGGAAATAGGAAACCCAAGATAGGCAGAAATGGATGAAACATTTTGTGCTAAAAATTCAACTCACAATAGCTCCTTGGTTCTTTTGTGTTATTTTCCATTCTTACCTAATAATTGAGTTAGAAAACTTTTAGGATTGGGCAGGACTACGGGGCCTCCTTGATCAGTTGCCATCATTAGGAAAATCATTACTGTTCCCTAAACAGTCTTTGGGTTTGCCAGTGGGATATTTTTATTCTTAAAACAAGATTTATAGTTTCCCTACAAAGTTGCCAAGTTCAACACCTTGATAATCCATCAGATGTGCTGTTGTGGATGCTGTAGTGAGTCCCAGCTCCCCACTTCAGAGTGGAAACACGCATGCCCCCAGATCCTGGGAGGGCTGACGGGTCATGACTTGCCACTGAGTGGCCGGGTGTTTCATTCAGCTAGAGAGATGGTCCACACCCAAGGTCTCACCCTCCTCAAGGACAGCCTGCATCCAGTGACTAATCAAGGAAGGCCTTCCCTTGGACCACTCCAGCTCCAGAGCTAACCCTGTGCCATAGGCTGAGGCTGGTATCTTAGTTCAACTCTGTTCTAACCTACTGCCTTTATCTCCAACAGGTGAGGACTCTAAAGTCTCCCAGTTAAACTTCCTGCATGTACATCTCCCTCTCGGAGTCTGGGTCCTGGAGAAACAAGTCTAACACATACATCATCCTCAACAGCCTTCTTTCATCACTTTGAGCACTCTGGAATTGTAAAACTCTTTTTCGTCAATCATTGCTGTTTCATTCTTCATATGGATTGGTTATGCTAGGGGTTAGTAGCTTTTCCAAAAGCAGCACAGAAAAGTTCTTCATGCTTTCTTTGTGTTGTCCTGCTGAGTTTAGGTGGGGGATATGTAGAGTAGACATGTAGGTAACTTGGCACAAAGCCCGCAGTGGAGAAGGAGGCTTCTCCCAACCATCCCTGTGGCATGAGGAGGACAATGGATGGATGCCTGTTCGGCTGTTGTCAGGGGACTTCATGAAAACACAGGTCTATAACAGGGAGGGCAGAACCCAAATTCTGGCCCATGTGCCACCTCAGCCCACCTCAAAAGATGTCACCACTTCCCTGTCAACCTTGTATATGAGAAAGGGATGGGGACTGTGTGTGTGACTTTAGACAAGTTACTAAAGTCCCTACAACTCAGTTTCCTCTCCTGTAAAATGGGTATAAAATCCACATTTATCATGATGACTTAATAAGATAATAACAGTAACAATTATTATTGGAGGGCCGGTTAATGACTACATTCACAAGTTTTGCTGCCATAGGACCTGGACTTAACCCCCAGCTCCATTGCTTAGTAAACTTGTGGTCTTGGACAAGTTTTTTTTAACCTAAGTTTTGGTTTGCACGTCTATCAGATGTAAAGGATGATAGTACCCGTCTCACAGAGTTCAGAGGGATTGAATGAGAAACAGCATCAAATGCTGGGTACATAGGAAGTCCTCACCCAAAGTTCTTTATGCATCAGGCCTCACACTGAGCACTTGGCATCGTACCCTCAGTTTTCATGAAGGCACCTTGATTGTTCCCATTCTTCAGAAATAATAGTCAACATTTGAGTGCTTACACTGGGTCAGGAGCTCTTGTAATTTCTTTACATTCTAATTCTCTCCATGATCTTATGACAAAGGTACTGATACCCACATTTTATATGTGTGCCAACTAAAGCCAAGAAAGTTAAGTCCTTGGTACTGAAAGTATATTCTAGGCACTGCAGCACCTGCATCTGTATCCCCCAGGGAGCTGGTTAGAGACACAGAGTCTCAAGCGCCACCTCTGACCTACTGAAACAGAATCTGCCTTTAACAACATTCTCCCTTGATTCCCAGTACTTTAAAGTTTAAGAAGCACTCAAGATCAAGGGCCTAATATAGCCCTGGTAGGGCTATGATTGCAGAGCACATACTTTTAACTGCCTCTGTGTATGAAATGCCCATCAAAAAACAAAAGTGCTCAAAGTATATAATTATCCTTCCCCCAGCAATTCATTTCCTGAACTGCCTCCTCTGTTCTTGTCCATAGTTCATTCTTACCCACTGTGCTTGTCTTGCTGTTTTTAACAGAATCCACAGGTATTGCTACTATGCTTCAGGTTCTGATAAAGTTCTACCCAGAGTTATTCCAATGGTCTCTATTAAAAAGTGCTTCTAAATAAGCTGCAATGTGACTTCCAGAAAGGCAATTATCCCAGGAGCACACTAGTGTTCTGAGAAGGAGCCACTTCCAGCATTACTGGGAGTAACAGGATGGTCTCAACACGTATGAGTGCCAGAAGCTACCATGTGTATAATCTTTCCCTGAGAATGAAGGCAATCAGGAGAAAAGAAGAGCTGAAAGACTGAAAGAAGAAAAGACGGATAGGAAGTGACTTTAATGTCATTATTTGAGCACCTGGATCAAACTATATCTGATGCTTATATCCCCTGGACTTTTCAGATGCATGCAGCAACAGATTTTCCTCTTCCTCAAACAAGTTTAAGTGGGGTTTCTTCCCTCTCCACTGAGTGGTCGAGATGAAAAATAAAGAAAATGTAATTGACATATATGTAAAGTCCTATATTTAATTTTTTTTGAAACAGGGCCTCACTCTGTCACTCAGGCTGGAATCCAGTGGTATGATCACAGCTCACTGAAGCCTCAACCTCCTAGGTCCAAGGAATTCTCCCACTTCAGCCTCACCAAGGTAGCTGGTACTATGGTGTGCACCACCACACCCAGCCAATTTTTTGTATTTTATTTGTAAAGATGGGGTCTCACTATGTTTCCCAGGCTAGGTAACTCCAGGGCTCAAGTGATCCTCCTGCCTCAGCCTCCGAAAGTGCTGGGATTACAGGCATGAGCCACCATGCCTGGTCACTATTTGTTTTAAAAATGCAAATGCACAGGGAGAAAGAGAATAGTTTGGAGAAGAGTTAATATAATAGAAGTTTGAGAGCCTTAGTTAATCAGCAACTCAGTGTGTGTAAATATGGGGGAAGGGCAAAATCTGCTGTCCATGAGTTTCTGTTTAAAATGGTAGATGAAGCACGTATGTTTATCTCATCCCCAGAAATCTCTTGGAAATTACACAGAAGGTCATAAAATATACATACGTATATATACTATATATATAAAATAGCTATGGAACCCATGAGTGAATTCCAATTCATAATTGCTACAAAGAGAATAAATACATAGGAATACAACTAACAAGGGCTGTGAAGGAATTCTTCAAGGAGAACTACAAACCACTGCTCAAGGAAATAAGAGAGGACACAAACAGATGGAAAAATATTCCATGCTCATGATTAGGAAGAATCAATTCGTCAAAATGGCCATACTGCCCAAAGTAATTTATAGATTCAATGCTTTCCCCATCAAGCTACCATTGTCTTTCTTCACAGAATTGGAACAAACCACCTTAAATTTCATATGGAACCAAAAAAGAGCCTACATAGTCACATAGCCAAGACAATCCTAAGGGAAAAAAAAAAAGCTGAGGCATCACACTATCTGACTTCAAACTATACTACAAGGCTACAGTAATCAAAACAGCATGGAACTGGTACCAAAACAGAGATATAAAGCAATGGAACAGAACGGAGACCTCAGAAGTAAAGCCACACATCTACAACCATCTGATCTTTGACAAACCTGACAAAAACAAGCAATGAGGAAAGGATTCCCTATTTAATAAATGGTGATGGGAAAACTGGCTAGCCATATATAGAAAGCTAAAACTGGATCCATTCCTTACACCTTATACAAAAATTAACTCTAGATGGATTAAAGATTTAACCATGAGGCCTAACAGCATAAAAACCCTAGAAGAAAACCTAGGCAATACCTCTCAGGACATAGGCATAGACAAGGACTTCATGACTAAAACACCAAAAGCAATGGCAACAAAAGCCAAAATAATCAAATGGGATCTAATTAAAGAACTTCTGCACAGCAAAAGAAACTATCATTAGAGTGAACTGGCAACCAACAGAAGGAAAAAATTTTGCAATCTACCCATCTGACAAAGGGCTAATATCCAGAATCTACAAAGAACTTAAACAAATTTACAAGAAAAAAACAACCCCATCAAAAAGTGGGCCAAGGATATGAACAGACATTTCTCAAAAGAAGACGTTTATGCAGCCAACAAACATATGAAAAAAAGCTCATCATCACTGGTCATTAGAGAAATGCAAATCAAAGCCACATTGAGATTTCATCTCATGCCAGTTAGAATGGCAATCATTAAAAAATCAGGAAACAGATGCTGGGAAGATGTGGAGAAATAGGAATGCTTTTACACTGTTGGTGTGAATGTAAATTAGTTCAACCATTTCGAAGACAGTGTAGCGATTACTCAAGGATCTAGAACTAGAAATACCACTTGACCCAGCAATCCCATCACTGGGTATATACCCAAAGGATTATAAATCATTCTAGTACATACCCAAAGGATTATGAATCATTCTATTATAAAGACAAATGCACAAGTATGTTTATGGCAGCACTGTTCACAATAGCAAAGACTTGGAACCAACCCAAATGCCCATCAATGATAGACTGGATAAAGAAAATGTAGCACATATACACCATGGAATACTATGCAGCCATAAAAAAGGATGAGTTCATGTCCTTTGCAGGACATGGATAAAGCTGGAAACCGTCATTCTCAGCAAACTGACACAAGAACAGAAAACCAAACACTGCATGTTCTCACTCATAAGTGGTATTGAGCAATGAGAACATGCGGGACATAGGAAGAGGAACAACACACACTGGGGCCTGTCCATGGGAGGGGGCTAAGGGAAGGATATCAGGGTATGAGGGGGATAGGGGAGAGATAACACTAGGAGAAATACCTAATGTAGATGACAGGGTGATGGATGCAGCAAACTACCATGGCACGTGTATACCTATGTAACAAACCTGCACACTCTACACATGTATCCCAGAACTTAAAGTACAATTAAAAAAAAAAAAAGACAAAGAGAAAGAAAAAACTTGTTTAGAGGCTTTTCTTAACTGTCTTATGGTCCTTGATTCTTTGCTTATATTTTCGTGGAAACACTGAAAATGTGATTGGATTGTGTGATTATGAGTAGAGCTTGTTGACTGTGAATTTCAGTGTAGGTTGATTTGGATAGGCAGTCTCACTGTGGGACGTCTATCTCTATGTTTATAGCTTTTCTTTTGGCTAATCAGTTCATTCAGAGAGGAGTCATGCAATCTTCTGCCTGGAGAGTTTAAGTCTAGTGGCCAATATTCTAGGAGCTTACAGAAAAGGGAGCCACCCAGTATGTAGGTCTTCAATACAATCTCATACCCACTTCAGCTGTAGCTGGCATCCCTGGTACCCAGTTCTTCCTAGTTTGGTCTCTCCAGGGAATCTGGCCTCTAGTCACCTTCTCAGGTGGAAAGGGGGTGGGAAGGTAATTTGGATTCTAGTTGCCTCTTATCGTATATTTCAAACAATTTTTTTTTTTTTTTTTTGAGACGGAGTTTCACTCATCATACAGGTTGGAGTGCAATGGCACAAACTCAGCTCACTGCAAACTCCACCTCCCAGGTTCAAGTGTGATTCTCCTGCCTCAGCCTCCCAAGCAGCTGGGATTACAGGTCCTGCCACCATGCTCAGCTAATTTTTGTATTTTTAGTAGAGACAGGGTTTCACCGTGTTGGCCAGGCTAGTCTCAAATCCCTGACCTCAGATGATCCACCCACCTCAGCCTCCCAAAGTGCTAGGATTACAGGCATGAGCCACCATGCCCGGCCCCAAACAATCTATTTTCAGTCCTACCTTCACCCCACTTTCAGAGGTACCTGGTACCTAAAATTACTGAGCTTCTTTGCATCATTCCCCTGGGTTGCCTCCTTAGGAGACTGATGCAAAGAATCCCGCTTAGATTTCAGCTTTCTCTAATCTGTGAAGTAAGCAACAAACTTTCTTCAGGGTTCTAGCTTCCAAAATGTTGTTCCTACTCTTCCTGTCCTTGCGGGCTTATAATATTCTTCCTTTTTCTAATAGGATTTTGAAGAGAGTAAAAATAAACGATGATTTTAATTGACCATGTGCAGCCAGAAATCTAAATGACTTTCTTTCATAGTCATTTTCTTCACCAGAAATATCATTGATTATCTCCTAGACTGCCTGAGGACTCAGAGTTCTCTTGAAAGAAACATTCTACTTCACACTCATTCATACCCTCTCATCTCTGCAGAATTACACAATTCCTGAAAAGGGACTTGCAGTTCTTCTTTCTCTCAATGGGATGTGTCACAGTAAGAAATGTGTCAGAGATGAGATAAGCAATGTCGATGTTAAATCTCCATCAGTTTCCCATAAATGGTAACAGTGCTGGGAGAAAGTTTTGTAACAATCCATACTTTTCTCAAGGCCTTACACATGACATCCTATATAACATTAATCTACCCTAACCTGAAGAAGTATATTATCTATTTTGTTGTTTTGCTGTAACTCATAATCCTTAGATAGCTTTCACTCAGGCCCTTAGCTAGACCATTGCTATCTCCTGGTGATGTCAAAACAACATGTTGAAAAGCTAGCATAGAGGAAAAGAAACCAGAGAAAAGTTAACATCTAGCTCTGTTCACTTAAGGAATGTCAACTAATATTTTTATTAAATGTTCTGTTCCCCCATGCTGTCCTTTACATGAATTTTTCCTCAATTAAACCTCAAGACCATCTCATAAAGTTGATTCTTATTATTATTCCTTATTTTTCCCCCCCCCAAGATGGAGTTTCACTTTTGTTGCACAGCCTGGAGTGCAATGGCACGATCTTGGCTCACTACAACCTCCACCTCCTGGGTTCAGGCGATTCTCCTGCCTCAGCCTCCCAAGTAGCTGGGATTACAGGTATGCACTACCAAGTCCAGCTAATTTTTGCATTTTTAGTAGAGACGGGGTTTCACCATGTTGGTCAGGCTGCTCTTGAACTGCTGACCTCAGGTGATCCACCCGCCCTGGCCTCCCAAAGTGCTGGGATTACAGGCTTGAGTCACGGTGCCTGGCCTATTCCTTCATTTTTCAGACGAGGATGCCTAAATGAGCAAAAGTTAAATAAATAGCCTAAAGCTTCAAAGTCAGGTAGTCTGAGCCCAGAGCCTACAGTTTTCAACACGACACTGAACCCACACTTAGATGAGGAGAAGAAAGGGTAGAGTGGCCACAGCTACAGTCGGCCTGTACATGTCCTCGTGCCTCAGGGTTTATAAAATACTGTCACACATGTTGTAGCATTTGAACTCATTTAACACCAGAGGAAACTAGCTAATGCCAAGAGTGAAGTATCCTACACCAGAGAGCCTGGCAGACATAAAACAAAGAATGAAATCTCCAGGAGACTGAAAGGAGCTCTTAGGCATTGCCGCTCACTCCTGTCCTTGTATGAGCCTTCGCCCTGCTGTGTCTGTTACCAGCACAGTGATTTCCAGCATAGCACACAGTCTTGGTTTGTGTGGAACATGGTTTCTGTTCCTGGAACAGTGGGCAGATCTTGCCAGGAGTGGCACACTCAGGTAAGGTGAGCTGGGATGCTTGCTGGCTCTCCTTGCCGTGCTTTGTTTCTGAAATTGTACAGTGGAAAATAGCACTGGGATCCTTGATTTATAGATCCACAGGCAGAAAGAAACAGGAGAAAGACTAGGGCTCAGTGTCCTATGCTCAGACAGGGCTTTATTGCATCTATTCAGGCCCAGAGGTAGCTAACCTACCCGTTGTAAATACTGAAGGAAAATCTTAACAAAATAACTGAGGATATAAAAATGCAGATGTGTAAAATGTGGGTCACTTCTTTTTATTAGTTTGAGACATGGTCTCACTCTATTGCCCAGGCTGGAGTGCAGTGGCATGCTCACGGCTCACTGCAGCCTTGACCTCTCCGGGCTCAGGTGATCCTCCTACCTCAGCCTCCCAAGTAGCTGGGACCACAGCACATGCATGTATTGCCCAGGCTGGTCTTGAATTCCTGGGCTCAAGCAATGTACCCACCTCAGCCTCCCATACTGCTAGGATCAAGATTAAGGAGTAACTGGGCAAGTCCAAGCAGGTAGCCAGCCTTGGGTTCTGCAGGTCAGGGTGTGATTTTATATTACTGGTGCTGGTGATTATCTTCTCCAGCTTAAGTATCAATAGGGATAATTCTGGGTCCTACAGCTGTCTGGGATTCCCAGGACAGCAGCAAAGATTCAAGGAATCTCTGTGTGGTTGCTGGCCCAATTCAGGAAGATTGGGTTGGGGGGGATTCTAAGAACATGGAAACTCACCTTCCCCTTCTCTGCTTCTGGGGACAGATTGCCTGTCAATACCCACTGGGCCTTTCCCTCTGCGCCCTTTTCTCCTCTCTCTTTCCTGCACCTTTGAAGATAAAAATCTGAGCCTTCTCCTGTTTCTCTATGGGAGCTTGGCAAAAGATGGGAGCCAATAATCAAATGCTCACTTCTTGTGATCTCAGGTGCCTCATGGTGGAGTTTTACAGTACTCAGTTTTGGTTTTAAGCTTACATGAGCTACCTCTGTCAATTCTGAAACAACTCTGCCATCAAGAAATCTTTGCCTTTTACCTAGCATGTATCAGTTCCATTTTACTTAGGACTGCATTCTCTTATTAGTCCTCAGGGAAGGGAAGTATGACCTTTCTGGTGATTCTTTTATACATAATTGTGTGGTTACATAACTGCTTCCTGTGTTGACCACATCCCTAGCAAGCACTTGGCAAATGCTTTGAGAATAAGGATGGTGTCTTACCCTTCTAGCTTCACCCACAGCAGTTAACCATATGCTGAATATCTACTATGTGCTCAGTAAATCTTTGATAGAAGAAATGGGTGAATACATCAGATTATTTATTAAATAATGTAAGTCAGATTGTTTATCTGTATACATCTTTTTTTTTTTTTTTTAATGCCAGCACTTTTATTTTTCCTTACACAATAACGTGTGGCTGGGGCCTAATGTTCTCACATAACAGTAGAAAACCAAAATCTGTTGTCATCTCTTTAAAGAATTGAGAATTGAGAATTGTGTGAAAAAAAAAAAAACTTACATAAAAGGATGAATACATTTACAGGTATAAATGCAAACTACTTCCAATTCAAGGCAAATAACAGCCCACGGTGTTCTGGCAGGAAAATATCAGCTAAGAAAAGAAACTGGGTCCTATGGCTTGGACCTTTCCAACCCTGACAGACAGGCAGGACAGAAACAACTGGTTCAGGAATCCCTGCAGCCTCTAGAGAAATCCCAGAACACTCAGCCCTGATACATCAATACCCTGCACAGATTGGAGACTGCTGGCCATGCAGACTCACTATGCCACACAGACTTTTCTTCCACAAGCACCTTCTTACCTCAGCCATGAAGTGACCAAGCCACATGTACTAAGGGTTGAAATCAAACGTATGTACAGGGTATTAAACAAATACCAAGGGCAACAGTTAACTTGAATACAAGGTCAAAATTGGCAACAACTTCTACAATCCAGTGCTGACATCAGATACATGCTTCAGGGACAATTACTTTTTGAAGGCTTATTCCAGTATTGTGAGACTAGCATGAAGTGTATGCATTTGCCAGGGGAAATTCATACTTCTGAATTAACCCTTGCAGCAAATGCTATGCATCTGTTCACAGCCCATTTAGAAGCATTTGTGGTGGATGATGGAGGGGCCCGACTCGTTGTACTCCTGCTTGCTAATCCACATCTGCTGGAAGGTGGACAATGAGATCAGGATGGAGCCGCTGATCCACACCCAGTACTTGTGCTCTGGGGGCGCAATAATCTTGATCTTCATGATGCTGGGCACCAGGACAGTGATCTCCTTCTGTATCCTGCCCAAGATGCCAGCGTAGGTGGTGGTGCCCCCAGACAGTACTGCGTTGGTGTACAGGTCTTTGTGACTGTCCATGTCATACTTCATGATGGAGTTGAAGGTAGTTTCCTGGATGTCACAGGATTCCATGCCCAGGAAGGAAGGCTGGAACAGTGCCTCCGGACTGCACATTGCCAATGGTGATGACCTGTTAGGCAGCTCATAGCTCTTCTCCAGGGAAGGGGAAGATGTGGTGGTGGCCATCTCCTGCTGAAAGTCCAGGGTGACATAGCACAGCTTCTCCTTGATGTCACACAGGATCTCCCAGTTGGCCATGGTGGTGAAGCTGTAGCCACACTCGGTGAGGATCTTCATAAGGTAGTCAGTCAGGTCCCGGCCAGTCAGGTCCAGATACAGGATGGTGTGAGGGAGGGTGTAGCCCTCATAGACAGGCACTGTATGGGTGACCCCATCTCCAGGGTCCATGACAATGCCAGTGGTGTGCCCAGAGGTGTAAAGGGTCAGCACGACCTGGATGGCCATGTACATGGCCAGGGTGTTGAAGGTCTCAACAGGATCTGAGTCATCTTCTCCCTTTTAGCCTTGAGGTCCAGGGGGACTTCAGGTGCTCCTCCAGGACCATGTGCATCTCATTGTAGAAAGTGTGGTGCCAGATCTTCTCCATGTTGTCCTAGTTGGTGACAATGCCATGCTCAATGGGGTACTTCAAGGTCAGGGTGCCGCACTTGCTCTGGGCCTTGTCGCCCACATAGGAGCCCTTCTGGCCCATGCTCACCATCATGCCATGCCAGGGGCACCCAAAGATGGAGGGAACATGGCTCGGGGGCATTGTCCCCAGAAAAGCCACTTTGCACATGCCAGAGCCATTGTCAATGATAAGCGCGACAATCTCTTCCTCCATTGTGACTAGCAGAGGAGTGGGACGGCCGAGCAGTGGGAGAATATGGTGCATGGGCTGGTGGCAGTGACTGAATATCTTTATATATCTTATCATAAAACTGAAAAAGATTTTATACAACACTACATAAAAGCCTTCTACCTCTTATGAAAAAAATGCCTAGTTACCTGATCTGTTCTCACAGATTTCCTCAATCTCAGAGCATCAGAGAGAGAGGCCATCATTCATTTGTTCAACAAGCACTTATTGAGAGCCTACTATGTGCCTGTGCTAGGCACTGCAATAGCTCAGTGAGACAGCCCCAGTCCCTGCCCTAACTGAGCTTACATTTGATGGGCATTTAGTGATTGGAAAGTACTACAGACTGAATTGTATCCACCTCCAATCCCAAATTCGTATGGTGAAGCCATAACCCCCAATGTGACTAGATGTGGAGACAGGGCCTTTAGGTAGGTAATTAATGCTAAATGGGGTCATAAGGTGGGGGACTTAACCCAGTAGAACTGGCACCCTTATAAGAAGGGGAAAAGATGCCAGAGACTGCTCTCTTTATACACACACACACACACACACACACACACACACACACACACACGGCCATGTGAGGAAACAGCTAGGAGGCAGCCTCCGGAAAGCCAAAAAGACAGGCCTCACTGGAGCATCACCCTGAAGGCACCTTGATCTTACACTTCTCACCTCCAGAACTGCAAGAAAGTAAATTTTTGTCTTGCAAAATGCCTAGACTATGGTATTTTGTTATGAAAGATTGAGTAGATTAATGTAAGAAGTGTCAATGGTTAATGTAAGATCAGAGAGGAGAAAGGAAAAAGGAAATTGCTCAGAGAACAAGAACATTTGAATGATTGTGATCATTATTTTGAATTATTTTAAAAGTCATTTTATGGCTGGACGCAGTGGCTCACACCTGTATTCCCAGCACTTTGGGAGGCCAAGGCGGGTGGATCACGAGGTCAAGAGATCGAGACCATCCTGGCCAACATGGTGAAACCCCGTCTCTACTAAAAATACAAAAAAATTAGCTGGGCGTGGTGGCTCGTGCCTGTAGTCCCAGCTACTGGGGAGGCTGAGGCAGGAGAATTGCTTGAACCCAGGAGGCGGAGGTTGCAGTGAGCCGAGGTCGCGCCACTGCACTCTAGCCTGGCGCCTGGTGACAGAGTGAGACTCCGTCTCAAAAAAAAAAAAAAGTCATTTTACAAGATCCCTCATTCTTTATGGATTCCAATAGAGGAAAATCTACAACTTCCCTTGATATTCCCCTTGATTCTCTGGCTTCCTCAGCACCATCTACAGCCTTCTGCTGCTTGGTTATGTCTAATGTTTATCTGCCTCCGGAGGCTGATATACCACTCCCATAGGAGGTCTCGGCCTTGTTCAGACACCAGCTGCTGCTGCTCAGAGGCTGCTCTAAATATAACTGCATTCCTCTCAGGGTTTTCTCATTTCTCCAGTGAATAAAATGCTTTGATTCTCAGTTCTGATTTTAATTGGCCAACAAGGTAATTTATTTCCAAATATAAGTGATCTCTCTTCTGTATTTCTGAATCACAAAGAGAGTCTGCTCTCCTTTGACTCTTGAATTAGGTAAGCATATAACCCAGCTAATGGCCACATGGGCCTATCCCCCTGCTCCCTCAACTAAACTCTGGGTGTTTATATGTGTTATCTATTGCCATTTAATAAATTACCACAAGGGCAATGGTTTAAACAACACACATTTATTATCTCCACATCTGTGGGTTAGAAAACCAGCTTAGCTGGTCCCCTACTTCAGGGTCTTTCAGAAGGATATAATCATATTGGTGATGAGGGATAGGGTCTCATCTGCAAACTCAACTGGGTAAGGATCCACTTTCAAGCTCACTCAGGTTGTTGGCAGAATTCTGTTCTTCAAAGGACGCTAGACTGAGAGTCTCAGTTCCTTGCTAGCTGTTGGCCAGCAGCCACCCTAAGATCCTTGCCACATAAACCTCTTCTTGCTACATGGGGCTCTTGAACATGGCTATTTCCTTCACCAAAGCATGAAAGCCAAGAAGACAAATAGAGAAAACCTGCTAATGAGACAGAGGTTACATGCTTATAACTTAATTGTGGAAATGATAGCTCATCACCTTTGTTGTTATCCTATTAAACAGAAGCAAGTCATAGGTCCAGACCACTCAACGGAGAGTAGGTTTACATGCAAGGAGGCAGACATAATCAGGGATATCAGGAGGCAGGCATTGGGGATGTCTCAGAAACTTCCTCGCCCAGTGTTGGTGAACAGAAAAGAAGCCACTTGGGTCCATTACTTATCCCTAAAACTCTTCTGCTTACTTTCTTATTTCTTAAGAAAAGAGAGCCTTAGGAAGATGATACTGGTTTGGTTGTGATCATCATTCTCATAGACATCATAGGTAAATTCTACAAATTTCTCCTGTACTCCAGACACATCTTACCATCAGCCACTTGGATGACCAATAGATACCGACCTGACATGGGATGTACATAATGTCTGCCAAAAATTACTCTTCCTCTCTCAGGGAATGAGCCATAGTATCCGAATTTCTCAAGCCAGAACTAAGTTACCCTGACACCTTCCTCTCCATCATTATGCCTTTATGGAGTAAAATGCTAAGCAAGTATTTCCAAAAAAGTATAAATTACGTGGAAGGAAATCTACAAATGAGGGTAGCTATTTGGTCATGATGGAGATAGGGCAACAAAACAAGGGAATTCCCATGTGATTTGGGTAAATTAATTGGAATCTCTAAGATAGCGTTTTCTTAACTAAGATGGAGGAATAATAATAGTAGAAATAAATCAAGGAATTGTGAGGATCAGAGGAAATTATATCTGTGAAATGCATGTATATCTTACATCCTACAAACCCCCCATATATGTCAGCTACCATACCAGCTGTTAGAGAACCATATTGTGGCTATCATTATTTGCCCACTAAGTCAATAGTGCCCTCTCTTAGCCTCCACTTTAGAGACTAAAAAACTAATTACACATCTTCCCACTTTTCTACATTTCTCCTGGCTGGGTCTTCCCAGGGGGACAGAGTTTCTCGAAAGCTTTGGTGTTCTGATGAGAACGTCTTTCTTCCTTGAACAAAGATTCAGTTTCTGTAGTGTCAGCAACCATCTATGTCCATAAGGTAGCAAGCACTTAGTCAAACACAAACACACTAGGGATGGTGGAGTGGGAGAGTGTGGAATCCCTGAGGATTCTGTCAAACAGCAGAACCAACACCAGCATCTAGCTACCTGCAGGCTCCTTGCTACCTAAGAAATTGAAACCTCTCCACATTTAAGCTACTGTTGATCAGGAATCTTGTTTCCAGCTGAAAGTACTCCTAACAGATATATTTGTGAATAGCCTAGAAATCAAATAGCAAAAACTTGAAGGCCATAAATTTTGGCTAAGGTCATAACCTCTATCAACTCAAAGTTTGAAATCCTGTCCCTTTCCATACTGGATAATGTTTTATATAGTATAAATTAAAAAACATTGTGTGGCCTAATGGTTTGTTTGTTCTTATTAATATATTATGTTGACTTAACAACTGTACCCCTAACAGTGAAAACAGCCCCACATATTCAAAGCACCAATATTATGTCAAAGAAGCAGTAGGGAAGAGAGAAAGGGTATGAATACTAAAGAGAGGCAGAACTTCAGAAAGAGACACCAAACAAGAGGAAGGAGAAAAACATAAAGATACAACCATATACAACATCAGCCCTTCGTCTCCAAAGTTTTATTTTGTATTTTTATTTTTTTCAGGGTATTTTTTTTATTATACTTTAAGTTCTGGGTACATGTGCAGAACATGCAGACCTATTCCATAGGTATACACATGCCATGGTGGTTTGCTGCATCCATCCTCCCTGTCATCTACATTAGCTATTTCTCCTAATGTTAAACCTCCCAAATCCCCCACCCCTGCTATCCCTTCTCTGGTTTCCCACCCGACAGACCCTGATGGCTGATATTCCTCTCCCTGTGTCCATGTGTTCTCATTGTTCAACACCCACCTATGAGTGAGAACATGTGGTGTTTGGTTTTCTGTTCTTGTGTCAGTTTGCTAAGAATGATGGTTTCCAGCTTTATCTATGTCCCTGCAAAGGACATGAACTCATCCTTTTTTATGGCTGTAGAGTATTCCATGGCATATATGTGCCACATTTTCTTTATCTAGTCTATCATTGATGGGCATATGGGTTGCTTCCAAGTCTTCACTATTGTAAACAGTGCCATAATAAACATAGGTGTGCATGTGCCTTTATAACTCGATGTTCTATAATCCTTTGGACATATACCCAGTAATAGGATTGCTATGTCAAATGATATTTCTATTTCTAGGTCCTTGAGGAATTGCCACACTGTCTTCCTCAATGGTTGAACTAATTTACACTCCACCAATAGTGTATAAAAGCGTTCCTATTTCTCCACATCCTCTCTAGCAACTGTTGTCTCCTGATTTTTTATTGATCGCCACTCTAACTGGCATGAGATGATATCTGAATGTGGTTTTGATTTCCATTTCTCTAATGACTAGTGATGAGTTTTTCATGTTTGTTGGCTGCATAAATGTCTTCTTTTGAGAAGTGTCTCTTCATAGTGCTTTGCTCACTTTTTGATGGGATTTTTTTCTTGTAAATTAAAGTTATTTGTAGATTCTGGATATTAGCCCTTTGTCAGATGGGTAGATTGCAAAATTTTTTTCCCATTCTGTTGGTTGCCTGTTCACTCTAATGATAGTTTCTTTGCTGTGCAGAAGCTCTTAAGTTTAATTAGATCCCATTTGTCTATTTGTCTTTTGTTGCTATTGCTTTTCGTGTTTTAGTCATGAAGTCCTTGCCTATGCCTATGTCCTGAATGGTATTGTCTAGGTTTCCTTCTAGGGTTATGGTGTTAGGTCTTATGTTTAAATCTTTAATCCATCTGGAGACAATTTTTGGATAAGGTGTAAGGAAAGGTTTCAAATTCAGCTTTCTGCATATGGCGAGCCAGTTTTCCCAACATCATTGATTAAATGGGAAATCCTTTCCCCATTGCTTGTTTTGTCAGGCTTGTCAAAGATCAGATAGCTGTAGATGTGTGGCATTGCTTCTGAGGCCTCTGTTTTGTTCCATTGGTCTATATCTCTGTTTTGGTACCAGTACCATGCTGTTTTGATTACCGTAGCCTTGTAGAATAGTTTGAAGTCAGATAGTGTGATGACTCTAGCTTTATTCTTTTTCCTTAAGATTGTCTTTGCTATGTGGGCTGTTTTTTGGTTCCATGTGAAGTTTAAGGTGTTTTTTTCCAATTCTGTGAAGAAAGTCAGTGGTAGCTTAATAGGGATAGCATTGAATTTATAAATTACTTTGGGTAGTATGGTCATTTTTGCAATATTAATTCTTCCCAACCATGAGCATGGAATGTTTCCCCATCTGCTTGTGTCCTCTCTTATTTCCTCGAGCAGTGGTTTGTAGTTCTCCTTGAAGAAGTTCTTCACATCCATTAGTAATTGTATTCCTAGGTATTTTATTCTCTTTGTAACAATTGTGAATGTGAGTTCACTTATGATTTGGCTCTCTGTCTGTTATTGGTGTATAGCAATGCTTGTGATTTCTGCACATTGATTTTGTATCCTGAGACTTTGCTGAAATTGCTTATCAGTTTAAGGAGATTTTGGGCTGAGACAATGGGGTCTTCTAAATATACAATCATGTCGACTTTTGGATGGCACCTGTAAGTGGACATCCTTTCTGTGAATGTTGAAGCTATTTGTTTTTCAGTTTTCCTTCCAATAGGCCCCTCTGCTGCAGGTATGTTGGAGGTGCACTCCAGACTCTGCTTGCCTGGGAATCATTCACAGGGGCTGCAGAACAGCCAAGATTGCTGCCTGTTCCTTCCTCTGGAAGCTTCGTCCCAGAAGGGTATCCGCCAGATATCAGACGGAGCTCTCCTGTATGAGGTGTCTGTCAGATTAAACAGGGGTCAAGGAGCCACTTGAGCATTCAGTCTGTCCCTTATCAGAGCTCAAGTGCTGTGCTGGGAGCTCTGTTGGTCCCTTCAGAGCTGCTGGGCAGAGACATTTAAGTCTGCTGATGTGGGACACACACTGCCCCTTTTCCCAGGTGCTCTGTCCCAGGAAGGTGGGAGCTTTATAAGTCCCTGACAGGCTGCTGCCTTTTTTTCAGAGATGCCCTGCCTAACAAGAAGGGAGTCTAGTCACAGTCTGCCCATAGAGGCTTTGCTGAACTACTGTGGGCTCTGCCCAGTTGCAGTGTAAACTTCCCTGTGACTTTGTTTACACAGGCGAGTTTAAAACCGCCTACCCGAGCCTCAGTAATGGCAGATGCCCCTCCCCGCAAGCTCAAATGTCCCAGGTGGAGCCCAGACTGCTGTTCTGGCTGCAATAATTTCAAGCCAGTGGATCTTAGCTTGCTGGTTTTCATGGGAGTGTGGCCCACCGAGCCAGATCACTTGGCTCCCTGGCTTCAGCCCCCGCTTTTCAGGGGAATAAGTGATTCTGTCTTGCTGGCATTTAGGCACCACTGGGGTATGAGAAAGAAAGAAAGAAAAAAAACACTGCTGTGGCTACTGGCCACCCAGTTTTGTGCTGGAAACCCAGGGCACTGGTGTTACAGGCACCGGAGGGGAATCTCCTGGTCTCTGGGTTGTGGAGACTGTGGAAAAAGTGCAGTATCTGAGCCAGAGTGCCCAAGTGTCCAGAAAAGTCCCTAACATCTTCCCTTGGCTGAGAGAGGGAGTCTCTGGTCCCTTGCACTTCCCAGGTGAGGCAATGCCCTACCCCTGTTTTGGTTTGCCCTCCTTGGGTTACTCCCACTGTCTAACAAGTCCCATTGAGATAAACTTGGTACTTCACTTGGAAATGTGAAGATCACTTGCCTTCTGGATCGCTTTCACTGAGAACTGCAGATTGGAGCTGTTCCTATTCGGCCATCTTGGCAGAAGTCTCCTGTATTTTTATTTTTATTTTTAGAGATGGGGTCTCACTCTGTTGCTCAAGCTGGAGCGCAGTGGTGTGATCATAGCTTACTGCAGCACCAACCTCCTAGGCTCAAGTGATCCTTCAACCTCCTGAGTAGCTGAAATTACAGGCATAAGCCACTGCATTAACTAATTTTTTTTTTTTTTTTAATAGAGATGGGGTCTGGCCATGTTGCTCAGGCTGGTTTCAAACTCCTGGTCTCAAACAGTCTTCCTGTCTCAGTCTCCTAAAATGCTGGGATTATGGGTGTGAGCCATCATGCCCAGGCTAAAGTTCTTACCATATTGATCTTAGACATTGCCTAATATATAAAAAAAGTAAGTTTTTCTCTTTCCTCTTTTGTTTGTATCTCTTTCTGAAGTTCTGCCTCTTTTTAGTATTCATACCTTTCCTCTTCTCCTTACTACTTCTCTGACATAATATTGGTGCCTTGAATGTGTGGGGCTGTTTTCACTGTTAGGGATACAGTTTTTAAGTAAACATAATAAATTAATAAGAAGAACAAACAGAACATTAGAGAGGTCACACAATTTTTCTGAATTTACACTATATAAAGTTATCCAGTGTGGAACATACATTTATTACATGACTTTTTCCCACATTCTGTCTCTTCTTAAGAATTCTCAAGAGAGATATTTCAGGATCATAAGAGACACATATATAGACATCAGACAAGCAATATACAAAGTAGATAAGTGTCCATCTGGTGTAAGTTAAAGGCCCAGTAAAGACTTTCTTTCTACAAAATATCTGGTCTGTACTCTGCCTGTAAGTGCCAATACCTGGCTGAAAATGTTATCTTGAAACTTACTAATGTGCATATGATACAGCAATGTACTGACTCTAGAACTACAATGGCCACTAGCCACCTGTAGCTATTAGACACTTGAAATGTAGCCAGTGGCATATATTGAAGTTAAGGGGTATCTCAATCAAATGAACACGTCAGCAGAGTGTTAATAAACAATCAGATTAACAGCCTAGTACAAGAATTGCAATTCCGTAAGTAGCAGATTTAAATCTTCACTAGTCCCAAGTTGTGGGTCAGCAAAAGCATTTGCCTGTGAATTTTTTAGGGTGCAAAGAGCCATTACATTGCTTGGTGGTTTCTGTGTGGGTTCCTTTTAAATTTATTCCTATTTGAGAGTAGCAAAAAAGGCATTTTCAGATGAAGACTTTGTGTTTTAAAACACTCTGTGAGTCAAAGCCAAAATCTTCCACATTTTTTAAGTTAATAAAAAAAAAACAGAGACATATACTTGAGTCTAGAATGCTAGTAAAATTTGAAAGATGTTCAGCTCTAACAAATGCTCTAAGTATAGGGATATCCTACTAGCAGGGCTTCTTCGTCTCTTGGTAGCAGAAGCTGAGCTATTCCAGAACCTTCAGGTCTTCAGCCAGCTCAGTCAGTATAAAAAGGAAGGCAAATACTCACACAAGCACTAAACTCTGAATGCAAAAAGAAAGTCTGAATGCAAAAGAAAGAGTCCCTTTCTCCCCAAATTAGCTGGTGAATAGCCAATAGGAAGATCCTCTAGGTAACTATCTGTGTATGAGTTAGAAATTTGGAATTTCAGGGAAGCCATCCACAGAGGAACAGACAGCTGAGAATATCCCTCCTTTGCACATGGACAGCATCCCAGTAGACAGAACCAAGAGTCAGAAGATAGAATGCCATGGTAGCTAAACGTTGCTAAGAAAACTCTCCTACCTCAAGAGAAAAGGGTTCCCTTACTTGTGTGCTTGCTTGTGTTCTACCCAACTTGGGTAAGAACCTATCCTGGGGGAAAGGTGGCCGGTTTCCTTGGCAGTGCCTCTATCTGCTTCCTCACAGAAGAACACTGACTCACTTGGTAAGAAAGACAGTGTGATACCTTGATGCTGGCAAAACTGTTCACTGGAAGAGTGCAGTCAACTCTTGAATTTAGTAAGTTCCAATGCTTGACTTTGGGATTTGGCCAGAATGATATGTTCCAGTTCCATCTCCCTCCTACTGTCTGTGAATGGGTCACTTTATTTGCTACCATGGAAGACCCAATTGCTTCCTTTTCCCAAAACTGTTACATCTTATTTTTTTCTTGCTTGCAGAGTAGTATAGAGGCTAAAATTGCCAGATACTTATTTCCTAAGTATCTGTGAACTCTATAGTGCATCTTTTGGAAAAGGTTTTCTCTCTGTAAATGGAAACATTGGCAAAGAGATGACCCATTTCATTCCAGTTTAGTTTACAATGGTTGATATAACAAATTACCACAAACTTGGCAGCTTAAACCAACAGTTGTTTATTCTCTCACAATTCTGAAGGATGGACATCCAAAGTCAGTATCACTGGGTCCAAATCCAGGTGTTGGCAGGGCTACACTTCCTCTAGGACTCCAGGGGAGAATCCATTCCTCACCTCTTCCAGTTTCTTGTGGCAATAGGCATTGCTTAGTGTCCACGTCACTCTAATTTCTGTGTCTGTGGTAACACTATTTTCTCTCCTCTGTGTCTCAAATTTCCCTCTGCCTCCTTTTTGTAAAGATACTTGTGATAGCATTTAGGGACCACTCAGATAACCCAGGATAACTTCCCCATCTCGAGATCCATAATCACTTCTGCAAAGTCTTTTTTGCTATATAAAATAACATTGCCACATTTTTAGAGAAAGAGAAATAGAAATTTTAAAGCCTGAAGTCAGTATTAAAAATATGAGATATGAAAAACTGAAAAAAAAAATAAAAAAATAACATTGCCAAGTATCAGAGTGATATGGTTTGGCTGTGTCCCCATCCAAATCTCATCTTGAATTCCTACATGTTGTGGGAGAGACCTGATGAGAGGTAATTGAATCATGGGGGCAGGTCTTTCTCATGCTGTTCCTGTGATAGTAAGTCTCAGGAGATCTGATGATTGTAAGAGGGAGTTTCCCTGCACAAGCTTTCCTCTCTTGTCTGCCACCATGTGAGACATGCCTTCCACCTTCCACCATGATTGTGAGGCTTCCCCAGCCAAGTGGAACTGTAAGTCCATTAAAACTTCTTTTTTTTGTAAATGGCCCAGTCTCAGGTATGTCTTTATCAGCAGCATGAAAACAAACTAATACAGTAAATTGGTACCAGTACATTGGGGTGTTGCTGAAAAGATCCCTGAAAATATGGAAGTACCTTTGGAACCAAGTAATGGGAAAATGTTGGAACAGTTTGGAGGGCTCAGAAGAAGACAGAAAAATGTGGGAATATTTGAAACTTCTTAGAGACTTGTTGAATGGCTTTGACAAAAAATATTGATAGTGATATGAACAATAAGGTCCAGGCTGAGGTGGTCTCAGACAGAGATCAGGAACTTGGGAACTAGAACAAAGGTGACTTTTGTTACCTTTTAGCAAAAGGCTGGTGGCATTTTCCCCCTTCCCTAGAGATTTGTGGAACTTTGAACTTGAGAAAGAGATGATTTAAGGTATTTGGTGGAAGAAATTTCTAAGCAGCAAAGCATTCAAGAGGTGACTTGGGTGCTGTTAAAGGCATTCCATTTTATAAGGAAAGAAGAGCATAAATGTTTGAAAACTGTACAACCTGACAATGGGATAGAAGAGAAAAATCCCATTTTCTGAGGGAGAAACTCAAGCTGGCAGCAGAAATTTGCAAAAGTAAGAGGAATCCAACGTTAATTCCCAAGAAAATGGGGAAAATATCTCCAGGGCATGTCAGAGGCCTTCATGGCAGCCTCTCCCATCACAGGCCTAGAAAGAAAAAATTGGAGACCTAGAAAGAAAATATTGTTTTGTGGGCTGGGCCCAGGGTCCCTGTGGTGTGTGCAGCCTAGAGACTTGGTGCCCTGCATCCCAGCTGTTCCAGTCATGGCTAAAACAGGCCAAGGTACAGCTTGGGCTGTTGCTTCAGAGGGTGGAAGCCCCAGACCTTGGCAGTTTCCACGTGGTGTTGAGCCTGCAGGTGCACAGAAATCAAGAATTGAGGTTGGGAACTTCCACCTGGATTACAGAGGATGTATGGAAACACCTGGATGTCCAGGAGGAAGTTTGCTGTAGGGGCAGGGCTCTCATGGAGAACCTCTGTAGGGCAGTCTGGAAGGAAAATGTGGGGTGAGAGCACTTACACAGAGTGCCTATTGGGGCACCACCTAGTAGAGCTGTAAGAAGAGGGCCATCATCTTCCAGAACCCAGAATGGTAGAACCACCAACAGCTTGCACCGTCTGCCTGGAAAAGCTGTAGGCACTCAACACCAGCCCATGAGAGAAGCCAGGAGGGAGGCTGTACCCTGCAAAGCCATAGGGGCAGAGCTGCCCAAGACATTGGGAACCCACCTCTTGCATCAGCGTGACCTGGATATAAGACATGGAGTCAGGGATCACCTTGGAGCTTTAAGGTTTTACTGCCCTGCTAAATTTCAGACTTGCATGGGGCATGTAGCCCCTTTGCTTTGGCCAATTTCTCCCATTTGGAAGGGCTGTATTAACCTAATGCCTGTACCCCCATTGCATCTAGCAAGTAACTAACTAGCTTTTGATTTTATAGGCTCATAGGCAGAAGGAACTTGCCTTGCCCTGTTGAGACTTGGTCTGTGGACTTTTGAGTTAATGCTGAAATGGGTTAAGACTTTGGGGAACTATTGGGAAGGCATGATTGGTTTTGATATGTGAGGACATGAGATTTGGTGGGGCAGGGGTAGAATGATATGGTTTGTCTGTGTCCCCACCCAAATCTCATCTTGAATTCCCCTGTGTTATAAGAAGGATCCAGTGCATGGTAACTGAATCATGGGGGCAGGTCTTTTCTGTGCTGTCCTCATAAGTCTCACGAGATCTGCTGGTTATTATAAGGGGGAGTTTTCCTGCACACGCTTTCTTCTCTTGTCTGCCAACATGTGAGAAGTGCCTTTCACCTTCTACCATGTTTGTGAGGCCTCCCCAGCCACGTGGAACTGTAAGTCCAATTAAACATTTTTTTTTTTTTTTTTTTTTTGTGAATTGCCCAGTCTCGGGTATGCCTTTATCAGCAGCATGAAAACAGACTAATACACAAGGATGTGGATATCTTTTAGGGGAACACTGTTCAGCCTATGGAGGTGAAGGAAGGATAAGATGTCTGGAGCTGTGGCAGCCACCTCTCATAGGAGTACAAGCCTAAGGATGCCTGAACAGGAAGAAAAAAAACTGCAGCTCTGCTCCTGACATAGCCAAACATGGAACTATCCACTCTGGGCTTACTTTTAAGTGAGAGAACAAATCCCATTGATTTAGTTACCTTGAGTTGAGTATAGTGTTACTTGCAGCTTAATACATCTTAAGAGACACAACTATTGATTTTCTTAAAACCTTAGAAGATAAGGAAAGTGACAGTCAGCTAAAGACAAATGGTTCAGTCTTGCCACTGTTCTTATAAAACATTTCCTGTTTCACAAAATTTACTTTTTGATTATACTCCCTTTTGTAATGTTTTATAATCTAATTGTTTTTCTGCACATGTCTAATTTCTCTAACAAAACAGGGAGCTCAATGAGAACAGGGATGCTGAATCTTTGACTCTTATCTGCCACAAGCTGTTGGTACAAGAAAAACATTCATTAAATCACCAGCTACTTGATCAATTAATTGATTATACCTGTATTATCTGTGGATTTCAAATGCAAGTAATATAATTTCCTAGAAGAATAACTAAATTGGGTTTACATTTCATATGCCAGTGTTTTCTATAGTGTTTATACTGCACCAGTACTATGCCAGGCAAATAGCATTTCTCATTCATTCTCTACCACACCCACAGACACACAACACACACACCCACACACGTACACACACACATACACATTCCTCATTTTTTATAGCTTCTTCCAAAGTTTTATCTCCAGCTTACAAATTAGGAACTTGAGCACTTATTAGCTAAACCACTCACCCAAGATCACAAAGAGAGTAAGAACCAAAGTCTTTATACCCATATCCATCTGATTATAAATTATAGGAGCTAATTCTCATACATGCTACTCTATTTCTATGAAATTATTCAAGATTAACCTTAGAAAGATTTGGGAAAATTGATTTAGCAAAAGGAAAGTAAAAACAAGTTTTAAAAATACCAGTTGAGTTGATCACCTGACCCCTCACTTAAAGACTAGGTTAAAAAGACAGGTGGGGAAGATACTGTGAGAAGAACAGAGGAAATCAGAAGATAAGAGAAGAAATAGGAAGGAGGTCTCAAACCCTTAGAGACAGACTTGCTCCTTGAAAATAAGAGCCATGGGAAGTATAACCATCCACTTTAATGAAAGTTACCAGTTTTCATCTACAATATTTGTAACTGAACACCAACATTTCAGAACTCAATCACCAACATTTCAGAACTAAACCTGAATTTGCCACTTAAAGTCACCATAGGAATGTCAGGTGCCTAAGAGCAAGCAGGACAGTCATAAGTTCTGTCAAATTTTCATCCAGTGCCCAGGAGGATTATCCCCAGTGATAAACCTTAAAGGGATGGCAGCAGTCAAGAATAAAGCTGTGCACCGATTTTATCATAAGTCCAAAATACTGACTGTATATACAAATATGAATATAGTTACATATTTATATTTTATATGTAATTATATAATTGTTTACAGTATATGTTTATACATCTCTTAAAACATTATTAACTGATAAAAAGCAATCTGTAGAATCATATATAAACTATAAATATTATGTTTTAAAACACATAACTACATTTTTAATCTTCATTTTCCTTATCCTATTTGGAAATTTTCAATAATTTACAACCATCAGTAAAATTCAACAACCTAATTCCCACTGCAAATATTATTTTTACTTCATATTTTTTCTACACCTGATTTTTAAACACTTGTAGTAACTAACAACACATCATTAATAACTTCAACTTTCTAAAAACACAAGATACGATAGGAAGTAACTATAAAACAAATCTAATTAACTTATGGCTAGAGATTCTGACTTTTAGCAACTTCTCAGTGATTAAGGTAATAAACCCTCTCATTCATGAGTCAACATGCTTAAGTATTTGTTCCAGAAAAGTACTTCCCAGGAAAATAAGGCTACAACCAATAACTAACTTGATTGTTGGTATCAATTCCTGCAAACACATTTGTCTGGATAAAGAGTTTGTTTAAATGTAGAAGTGGTTCTCTTACTGAGACAATAGATTCCTCACCTAGAAACCAGCTCACTAACCAAACAGCAGTTTACTTACCAAGACTAACTTCAAAACTCATGCTTTGCTGCACCTATGAATCCAAACTATATGATGCCATAAAATTTGTCCGATTCGCAGTCAGTTCTTTGTGTTGAAAGATCCATCTTAAACCACCTGACCCCAAACAAGAAAACCCTTCCAATAACTTCTCCTGACCTCCCCTCTGGCACACTGCTAAGACTGTCAAAGTAGTATCCATCTTTATTGCAGGGGATCCTATAAACTTAGCTTTGTTTGACTAATAGGTTTTCTGGTAGTTTTTTGGGGAATTCACAGTTGACGCCTCTATCTATCTGTGAGTTAAATGTGTTTCCTTAAATATGATTCATTTAAGCTTCAAATTCTGGACCATGGGGAAGGCAATTGTAGATGAGCATTCACAAATGGCTGCTTGCTCTCATCCAACATTGTCCTTTCCAATTTCCTGGAGGCCACTCCAGGAATTGTCACTTCTACTTGTCTTCAAAAAGTGGCTCTTGCCTTCTGTGGAGAAAGCAGTTACTAGGACATTACAAAATTGCCCCATGAGGTAGCTATTCCAAGAGTTATGTTTATTTTGTACTACTGGTGCCTGGCAAAGTCTGTGTATTTCTGTTGTCTGAAAAATGCATCTAAGACCTCAATTCTGAAAGTAACAGGAGAGAAGTACTGTTACATTGTAAAGTAAGGTACAAAGCACCTTCTGCATGAAACTTACCTATAAAATAAAACTAGGCCTGTAACCTTTACTGCATCATCTACCACCAGCCTATAAAAGAAGACTATAGATTTGAAGGTGAGCTTGGGGAGCCTAAATAAGGACTAACCTATTAAGGACATTTTTTGCATATTCTTTCCTGTCCCATCCAATTTTATTATTTGTTTACATTGGGTCCTATAACTGGAAATAACATTAAATAATATTTGCATTGATAGTGCACGAATACGTATATGTGTGTTTGCGTGTGTGTGTGTGTGTGTGCATATAAACTGGAACAAAGTTTCATCATATAAAACCTATCCTTGCTATGTGTGATGCACTCTGATAGTTCTATAATGATCCATTGTATTATTCTATCTTATCATTTTTAAAACATAGTGGCCAACTACTAAATTATTTTAACAAACAGTGAACCACAACCTCAAGTTGAAAAACACTTTCAAGACATGCCTATAGAAATTGAGACATCTAATAAAATGGGAGTCAGCATCTTAGTCTGGGCTGGTTATCTTCAATCAGCTTTGGCTTTAGAATCTCCATCTAGAGAAGTCATGGAACCAGTGAGTCAAGCTAAGTTGATTTCAGTACTTGCTAACCAGTCACAACCTGCAGAATGAAAACCACTAACAAAACTCAGGTGCATTGCTAGACTTTGTTTGGATTGCTAATTCTCTGATGAGCCTGGGAAAAATAAGAGCCAGTAAACCTCTGCCTGGTAGTTAATCCTTGTGATACAATTTTTCACAATGTTCTCTTCTTCTCTTTCCTTTCCCCAGGGGTTGATGGTTCTAAATCCCAGGACATGAAAATAAATAGGAAATTTGTTCAGGTTTCCTGGTAACTGGAGAAGAAATGGCTCTCAACTCCCAGTTGAGGACAGTAATAATAAATGTTCTCTTGGGAAGAAAAATTTTTACTTGGAGAGAAGTGACTCCATTCCAAGGCCTGGATACACACTGTGTGGCCGACTTTGCCTGGGTATGTATATGCGTGTGAATGCAAACACATTTTATTATCTTCCAGAAAAGAAAGATCTTTCTCTATCTCTCCTGAAAATAATCACAATATAGAAAATTTTTTAAGATTCCAAAAGTCCTAACAATGAGGGTTGAGCAATACTGTAAATACATTCTTTAACTTCTATTGAGAAAAATAGCAGTATATGTGAAATTAGAAAAAATATTTTTTATAATTCCAGCAATATATACAGCTGATTTTCCATCTCTTAAGAAACAAGGACTCTTAGCCCATTTCCTAGTCTGCTGAAGATCCACCCAGTAAAGCAGAGTGCTCTACTTAAGACATGAAAAGAAGTTGTAAAACTTCCCTTTTAAAAATCCAAATAGATCCCCAGTTCATGCTGAATGACATAAGGCAGAAAGCAGGGAAAAGAAAGAAAAATGGAAGGTGTAACTGTTCCTAAGTGAAGCAAAACTGACCTTGCAAAAGCAGTGGCTCCAGAATCAAGTAAATGGTGGCAAAAGAAGTTACCCAAAGAGCACAGACTGAAAAAAAAAAAAAAAAAGAAAAAAACCCAAAGGCACATGTGCACACAATTGGCTTGTAAGTCACCATATGGTCCAAGCCACAAGAGCAAGCAAGACTAGACTGCCCCTCCCTGCGTCCCTATGAAATCCTCCGCTCACAAGCTTCATGGTTCCCTTGTTCCCTCAAGGACAACAATCACATGTCCTTTAGTCTCAGAATCTGTGGGTGCTGTGGACAGCAAAGGGCACAGTGTAATCCTCCTTGGATGAATGCCTCCAGAAGTGATTGTTTCGTACCCTCCCCAGCAATGCCTTTTTCTGGCTGCTAGTGACTGGGAGGGGGATTGATGACCAGCACAGAAATAGAACTGAGCAGAAAGGAACACAGAGCTCCAGGATGGCTCTCATAAAGCTGCCTGAAAAACATTCTATCCAGTAGCCACTTCCACACATGCCAAATAGAAGGAAATAATCTGCTAAAATAGAATGAAACAATTTTTTAAAACATAATACGTTTATTATTTAACCTTATGAAAACACAGCGAAAAAAGTCAAGAAAAAGATAATGCAAAATTTTCCATTTTACAGATAAAGAAACAAACCCACTGAAGTGGAGATTTGCCTCATATTACTCATATAGGAAGTGGCAGAGCCAAGACTCAGTCAGTGACAGCTCTAAGGTGCATGTTCTTTCTTCGACTTGTCAGCTGAGGAAGAGGTAGGTAGGATCTTGGGGGAGGAGCAACGAGTCTGTGTGTGCTGAAACATTTGGCAACAGCCCTATCCTGAATGCCCAGAAGCCATCTCAGCATCCTTTCCTGTGCTGAGGTTCTAATATTCAACATAAGGTTTCATTTCTAGACACTAATAAGTTTTATTACCTCTGTGTTACATTTTATCGAATAATATTTGCCCATAAAATTTTATTTGGAATTAAGTAATTTATTAAATTATTTGAGGATGAACTGACGTAATCCTAAAGGTCTGTAGGTTTTTCATTTTCAGAAAGAATGTATAGTCTGTTTAATTGTGTCCTCTCTCTTTCAGGTCATTTAAATTAATTTTAAAGAGATGCTTTAAAACATTTAAACACACACATTCCACATTAGTCTCATATTTTTCCCACTGAAGAAAATTCTGATATCAGAACCCGGCAAGATCCTAGACATGCTATTTCCTGCAAATGGAATGAGAGCCCTCCCTCGTGAGGGGAAATTGTATGTGCTTTACACAGTCTTCCCCCTTTGGAGCTACTAGGTTTTAATCTATTTACTTGCTTAAGAAATATGGAGCTGAGTGTGTGCCACATACTGGGTTGTATGGTGAGTGTTAGGGACACACTGGTCTCTGCTCTCAAAGAACTCAGACCAGTGGAGGAGGCCAAGATCTAGCCAGGGACTGACAGTAGAAGACAGCAGATGGTTCAGAGTACACATGCTGGAAAGCAACAGACTTGTGTGTGGATCCTGGTTTGGGGCTCCTGGCTCTGTAACCTTGGGCCAGACCTTGATTTTGCTAAGTCCATTTTCTCATTTGTAGAAATAGGTAATAAGAAGACCTACCAGGTAGGTTTCTTGTGAAAATTTAACAAGCAAATATACGTGACAAGCTAGATGTCACATAGAACATGCTAAGAACTCAATAAATATCAGTAGCTATTAGTATTACATGCTATGGAAACATGGGAGGGGCATTTGACCCATCCTTGACAGAGGAGATTAGGAAAGGTTTCTGCAAAAAAATGGTGCTGTAAAGCAAGGATAGGCAGGAGAGTGAGATGTGATTCTCAACCAGGGGGGTCAGTTTTGCCCTCTTGGGGACATTTTAAGAATGTCTGGAGACATTTTTGGTTGTCACAACTAGCGGGTGGGTGCTATGGCATCTGGTGGGTAGAGGCCAGGGATGCTGCTGCCAACATTCTGCAGTGCACAGAACAGTCCTGCAACTAAGAACTGTTCAGACTGAAACATCGATAGTGCCAAGGCTGAGAAATCTTGGTTTAGAGCATGAATTCTATAGTCAAAATGCCTGGGTTTTAATTCTGGTTCTGTCACTTATCAACTGTGTGACTTTAGGGGTGTTATTGAACTTTTTTGTGCCTCACTTAGCTTATTTGTAAATGAAGTAATTAAGAAAATATGTTAAATAAGTAAATATTAATAAATACTTAGAACAAAGTATTACATTATACTTAAACAAATTACAATATCTAATTAACTCTAAAGGATCTTTTTTCACCCCAAATCAGAAGTAATGGCTATTAAAACCTACTCTTTTTTGCCCTAGATAGCTTCTAGGAAGGTCACTCTTAGTTCCGTGGAGTCCTTTGGACTATATGACTTTAGCCAAGTCTCAGCCTGGTTTACTATGGCTCAGTTTGTCCATGCAATTTTAAATGCAGGCATAGAGATTTCCACCAATATGGCCAAGAGGAACAGCTCCAGTGTGCAGGTCCCAGTGAGAGCAATGCAGAAGGCAGGTGATCTCTGCATTTCCAACTGAGGTATTTGGTTCATCTCAATGGGACTGGTTAGACAGTGGGTGCAGCCCAAGGAGGGTGAGCCAAAGCAGGGTGGGGCATTGCCTCATCTGGGAAGCACAAGGGTGGGCGAACTCCCTCTCCTAGCCAAGGGAAGCCATTAGGACTTTTCTGGACACTCAGGCACTCTGGCTCAGATACTGGGCTTTTCCCACAGTCTTCACAACCTAGAGACCAGGAGATTCCCTCTGGTGCCTATAACACCAGTGCCCTGGGTTTCCAGCACAAAACTGGGCAGCCATTTTAGCCACAGTAGTTTTTTTTTTTCCTCATACACCAGTGGTGCCTGGAATGCCATCCAGCCAGAATCACTCATTCCCCTGAAAAAGAGGGCTGAAGCCAGGGAGCCAAGTGATCTGGCTTAGTGGGCCCCACCCCTACAAAGCCCAGCAAGCTAAAATCACTGGCTTGAAATTCTTACAGCCAGCACAGCAGTCTGAGCATGACCTCATCATTCGAGCTCTTGGGGGGCAAGGGGCACCTGCCACTGCTGAGGCTTGGGTAGGCAGTTTTAACCTCGCCTGTGTAAACAAAGTTGTGGGAAGTTTGCACAACAACTGAGTGGAGCCCATGGCAGCTCAGTGAGGCCTCTGCAGGCAGACAGTGTCACTAGACTCCTTTCTTACTGGGCAGGGCATCTCTGAAAAAAGGCAGCAGCCCCTCAGGGACTTATAAATAGAACCTCCACCTTCCTGGGACAGAGTACATGGGAAAAGGGTTGGTTGGGGGTTCCCCCTTCAGCAGACTTAAACGTCCCTGTCCAGCAGCTCTGAAGGAAGCAATGGATCTCCCAGCACACTGCTTGAGCTCTAATAAGGGACAGACTGCCTTCTGCAGTGGCTCCCTGATCCCCATGTATCCTGACTGGGAGACACCTCCCAGCAGGGGCTAAAAGACACCTCATACAGGAGAGCTCTGGCTAGCATCTGGGTGTACACCCTTCTGGGATGAAGCTACCAGAGGAAGGAACAGGCAGCAATCTTTGCTGTTCTGCAGCCTCCACTGGTGATTACCAGGCAAGCAGGGTCTGGAGTGGACTTGCAGCAGAGGGGCCTGACTGTCTGAAGGAAAACTAACAAACAGAAAGAAATAGCTTCAACATCAACAGAAATTATGTCCACTCAGAGACCCCATCCAAAGATCGCCAACTTAAAAGACCAAAGGTAAATAAATCCACAAAGATGGGAAGAAACCAGCACAAAAAGGCTGAAATCTCCAAAAACCAGAATGCCTCTTCTCCTCCAAGGGATCACAACTCCTCACCAGCAAGGGAACAAACTGGATGGAGAATGAGTTGACAAATTGACAGAAGCAGGCTTCAGAAGGTGGGTAATAACAAACTTTTCCAAGCTAAAGCAGCATGTTCTAACCCAATGCAAGGAAGCTAAGAACCTTGAAAATAGGTTAGACAAAATGCTAACTAGAAAAATCAGTTTAGAGAAGGACATAAAAAACCTGAACGAGCTGTAAAACACAGTATGAGAACTTTGTGAAGCATATACAAATTTCAATAGCTGAATTGATCAGATAGAAGAAAGGATATCAGAGACTGAAAAACAACTCAATGAAATTAAGCAAGACGACAAGATTAGAGAAAAAAGAGTGAAAACAAATGAACAAAGCCTCCAAGAAATATAGGATTCTGTAAAAAGACCAAATCTACATTTGATCAGTGTACCTGAAAGTGATGGGGAGAATGAAACCAAGTTGGAAAACACTCTTCAGGATATTATCTAGGAGAACTTTCCCCAACCTAGCAAGGCAGGCCAACATTCAAATTCAGAAAAAACAGACCACCACAAAGATATTTGAGAATAGCAACCCCAAGACACATGATCATCAGATTCACCAGGGTTGAAATGAATGAAAAAATGCTAAGGGCAGACAGAGAGAAGATCAGGTTACCCACAAAGGGAAGCCCATCAGACTCACAGCAGATCTCTTGGCAGAAACCCTACAAGCCAGAAGAGAGTGGGGGACAATATTCAACATTCTTAAAGAAAAGAATTTTCAACCCAGAATTTCATATGCAGCCAAACTAAGCTTCATAAGCAAAGAAAAAATAAAATTCTTTACAGACAAGCAAATGCTGAGAGATTTTGTCACCACCAGGCTGCCTTACAAGAGCTCCTGAAGGAAGCACTAAACATGGGAAGGAACAACCAATACCAGCCACTGCAAAAACGTACCAAATTGTAAGGACTATCAACACTATGAAGAAACTGCCTCAACTAACGGGCAAAACAACCAGCTAGCATCAAAATGGCAGGATCGAATTTACACATAACAATATTAACCTTAAATGTAAATGGGCTAAATTCCCCAATCAAAAGACATGGACTAGCAAATTGGTTAAAGAGTCAAGACCCATTGGTGTGCTGTATTCAGGAGACCCATCTCGTGTGCAAGACACACATATGCTCAAAATAAAGGGATGGCAGAAGATTTACCAAGAAAATGGAGAGCAAAGAAAAAAAGCAGGGTTACAATCCTATTCTCTGATAAAACAGACTAAAACCAACAAAGATCAAAGAGACAAAGAAGGGCATTACATAATGGTAAACGGATCAATGCAACAAGCGCTAACTATCCTAAATATATATGCACCCAATACAGAAGCATCCAGATACATAAAGCAAGGTCTTAATGACCTACAAAGAGACTTTCTCCCACACAATAATAGTGGGAGACTTTAACACCCCACTATTAATATTAGACAGATCAATAAGACAGAAAATTAACAAAGATATCCAGGACTTGAACTCAGACCTGGACCAAGTGGACCTAATAGACATCTACAGAATTCACCACTCCGAATCCACGGAATCACATTCTTCTCAGCACCACATCACAATTATTCTAAAATTGACCACATTATTGGAAGTAAAAAAAACTCTTCAGCAAATGCAAAAGAATGGAAATCCTAACAAACAGTCTCTCAGACCACAATGCAATCAAATTAGAACTCAGGATTAAGAAACTCATGCAAAACCACACAACTACATGTAAACTGTACAACCTGCTCCTCAATGACTACTGGAAAAATAATGAAATGAAGGCAGAAATAAAGATGTTCTTGAAACCAATGAGAATGAAGACATAATGTACCAGAATCTCCAGGACACATTTAAAGCATTGTCTAGAGGGAAATTTATAGTACTAAATGCCCACAAGAGAAATGAAGAAAGATCTAAAATCAACACCATAATGTCACGATTAAAATAACTAGAGGAGCAAGATCAAACAAATTCAAAAGCTAGCAGAAGACAAGAAATAACTAAGATCAGAGCAGAACTGAAGGAGATATTTACACAAAAACCCTTCAAAAATTCAGTGAATCCAGGAGCTGGTTTTTGAAAAGATCAATAAAATAGACTGTTAGCCAGACTAATAAAGAATAAAAGAGAAGAATCAAATGATGCAATAAAAATGATACAGGGGATATCACCACCAATCCCACAGAAATACAAACTACCATCAGAGAATACTACAAACACCTCTATGCAAATAAACCAGTAACTCTAGAAGAAACTGATAGATTCCTGGACACTTACACCCTCCCAAGACTAAACCAGGAAGAAGTAGAATCCCTGAATAGACCAATAACAAGGTCTGAAATTGGGGCAGCAATTAATAGCCTGCCAACCAAAAAAAGTCCAGGAGCAGATGGGTTCACAGCTGAATTGTACTGGAGGTACAAAGATGAGCTGGTACCATACCTTCTGAAACTGTTCCAAACAATTTAAAAAGAGGGAATCCACCCTAAATCATTTTATGAGACCAACATCATCCTTATACCAAAACCTGGTAGAGACACAACTGAAAAAGAAAATTTTAGGCCAATAACCATGATGAACATTGATGAAAAAAATCCTCAATAAAATACTGGCAAACCGAATCTAAGAGCACATCAAAAAGCTTATCCATCACGATAAGTCAGCTTCATCCCTGCGATACAAGGTTGGTTCAACACATGCAAATCTATAAATGTAATCCATCACATAAACAGAACCAAAGACAAAAACCACATGATTATCTCAATAGATGCAGAGAAGGCCTTCGACAAAATTTAACAGCCTTTATGCTAAAAACTCTCCATAAACTAGGTATTGATGGAATGTATCTCGCAATAGTAAGAGCTCTTTATGACAAACCTACAACCAATATCATACTGAATGGACAAAAACTGGAAGCATACCCTTTGAAAACCAGCATAAGCCAGGATGCCCTCTCTCACCACTCTTATTCAACATAGTACGGGAAGTTCTGGCCAGGGCAATCAGGCAAGAAAAAGAAATAAAGGGTATTCAATTAGGAAAAGAGAAAGTCAAATTGTCTCTATTTGCAGATGAACTGATTATATATTTGCATATTTAGAAATTTATATGTATTTAGAAATTTATATTTAGATTATATAATTGTATATTGTATATTTAGAAAACCCCATTGTCTCAGCCCAAAATTTCCTTAAGCTGATAAGCAACTTCAGCAAAGTCTCAGGATACAAAAATCAATGTGAAAAATCACAAGCATTCCTATACACCAATGACAGCCATTCATGAGTGAACTCCATTCACAATTGTTACAAAAGGAATATCATACGTAGGAATACAACTAACAAAGGATGTAAAGGACCTCTTCAAAGAGAACTACAAACCATTGCTCAAGGAAATAAGAGAGGACACAAACAGATGGAAAAACATTCCATGCTCATGGTAAGGAAGAATCAATATTGTGAAAATGGCCATATTGCCCAAAGTAATTTATAGATTCAATGATATCCCCATCAAGCTACCACTGACTTCTTCACAGAATTGGAACAAACCACCTTAAACTTCATATGGAACCAAAAAAGAGCCCACATATCCAAGACAATCCTAAGCAAAAAAAAAAGCTAGAGTCATCACACTACCTGACTTCAAACTATACTACAAGACTACAGTAATCAAAGCAGCATGGTACTGGTACCAAAACAGAGATATAGAGCAACGGAATAAACAGAGTCCTCAGAAGTAACACCACACATCTACAACCATCTCATCTTTGACAAACCTGACCAAAACAAGCAATGGGGAAAGAATTCCCTATTTCATAAATGGTGTTGGGAAAACAGGGTAGCCATATGCAAAAAGCTGAAACTGGATCCCTTCCTTATACCTTATACAAAAATGAACTCCAGATTTATGTTTAAAGATTTAAATATAAGACCTAACACCATAAAAAAACTTAGAAGAAAACCTAGGCAATACCACTCAGGACATAGGCATGGGCAAGGACTTCATGACTAAAACATCAAAAGCAATGGCAACACAAGCCAATATAGACAACTGGAATCAAATTAAACTAAAGAGCTTCTGCACAGCAAAAGAAACTATCATTAGAGTGAACCAGCAACCAACAGAATGGGAGAAAAAATTTTTGCAACCTACCCATCTGACAAAGGGCTAATATCCAGAATCTACAAAGAACTAAAACAGATTTACAAGAAAAAAACAACCCCATCAAAAAGTGGGCAAAGGATATGAACACTTTTCAAAAGAACACATTTATGCAGCCAACAAATGTATGAAAAAAAGCTCATCATCACTGGTCATTGGAGAAATTCAAATCAAAGCCACATTGAGATACCATCTCACACCAGTTAGAATGGTAGTCATTAAAAAATAATTAGACAACAGATGCTGGAGGGGATGTGGAGAAATAGGAACACTCTTACACTGTTGGTGGGAGTATAAATTAGTTCAACCATTGTGGAAGACAGTGTGGTGATTCCTCAAGAATCCAGAAATAGAAATTTGACCCAGCAATCCCATTGCTGGTTATATACTCAAAGGATTGTAAATTATTCTGTTATAAAGATGTATGCACAAGTATGTTTATGGCAACACTGTTCACAATAGCCAAGACTTGGAAGCAACCCAAATGCCCATCAATGATAGACTGGATAAGAAAATGTGGCACATATACACCATGGAATATTATGCAGCCATAAAAAGGATGAGTTCATGTCCTTTGCAGGGACATGCATAAAGCTGGAAACCACCATTCTCAGCAAACCGACACAAGAACAGAAAACCAAACACCACATGTTCTCACTCATAAGTAGGTGTTGAACAATGAGAACACATGGAAACAGGGATGGGAACATCACACACAGCAGCCTGTAGGGGGTGGGGGTCTAGGGGAGGGATATCAGAGGATGGGGGGATAGAGAAGGGATAGCCTTAGGAGAAATACCTAACGTAAATGACAGGGTGATGGATGCAGCAAACCACCATGGCACGTGTAAACCTACGTAACAAACCTGCACACTCAGCACATGTACCCCAGAACTTAAAGTATAATAAAAAAAATGCACATGTAAGACATGCAACAGAAAACCATGCCCCACTCTGTGATGCTGGTAGTGACACAACCAAATGGGGCAGGGAAGAAGCCAAGCCACGAAGGACTCATGCTCACATTCTCTTCCACAGCTTCTGCCTTTAGTGTTCTATGTTTTCTTTCTGTTTCTCCTTTCTATTCCAGACATATTTCCAACACCCTCAAAGCAATTCTCTCCTATTTTCTCAAGCTATTATGATAAAGCTTTATGGCTTCTTACAGCTTATGGGCATTTTAGAGTAATCATCTATGCTTGAATGGTTTTTGAAGGACAGATGAGAAGTCATATATTTCCCAGGAATCTATACCTCTTCTCTAATAAAAATGATATTTGGGGCCAGGTATGCTGTAATCCCAGCACTCTGGGAGGCCAGGGCAGGTGGATCACCTGAAGTAAGGAGTTTGAGACCAGCCTGACCAACATGGTGAAACCCCATCTCTACTAAAAAATACAAAAATTAGCTGGGCATGGTGGTGAGCACCTGTAATCCCAGCTACTCAGGAGGCTGAGGTAGGAGAATCACTTGAACCCAGGAGGTAGAATTTGCAGTGAGCTAAGATCGCACCATTGCACTCCAGCCTGGGTGACAGAGCAAGACTCTGTCTCAAAAAAAAAAAAAAAGGATATTCAAAATTGCTAAATCTTACTATTGTGTCTTCAAAGTTTCCAGTGCAAGCCTTGAACTTCCTTATGGTTAATCTCTTAATTAACCACCTGGGTCATCCATGTATTTATACAAACACCTGCACATTAGCCATTCACTGAAAAGAAAAGCTAAAATCTAAAATCACCAACCTCTATAACAAATGAGTTTAGAATGCAGAGTGCTTTAAGCAGGGGATAATTTTTCTCTATTTCTCCTCCACTCTCTTTTTCTACATTTCTTGTGATAATCAGTCTGTTTTTCAGGCTGTTTGCTTTCAGAAATTTTACTTGCACTCCTCTTTAAATGTTTTGAACTGAGAAAACAATCCAGTGAGGGCCTTGAAATCTAAATTCCCTTAGGAGCACTGTCTCCTCTCTCCTCAAAGAGATTTGTGGTTTGGGGGCTTCTTCTGAATCATCTCACCATATTAGTCTTCATTTGTTTCTGTCTTTAGCCAGAGAAACTCCAAGGTATCAACACCATCCAGAAGGGTCAACCAACTCCAGAAAATATATTCAGAATTTTCAAAATGGGATGAAAGGAAGGGACCAGATCCACAATACATCTGAGTTCTTTATTTATTTTCTTTGAACAGCCAATCCAAGGAGGAATATAAAGGAAAATACCTTCTCTCTTGACCACAGTATTTTCCAAAAAGTTGAGGTCAATAAACCCACTGTTTATTAAAATGTTATGACAAGGGATAGGTTGCTCCTTTCTATCCACTATTTTTATGAAATAAGTTGTGAAATCTTAATTATTAGGGAAAATTTTTACAGTTTTGGGGTTCACTTTCTTCACTCAGCACTGATTTATAAACTAAGTTAAAAATATAAAACAGCTTCCTATGAAAATATATTCCATGAATCTATGAAATGGGACTGTTTGGATGGTGTCAGAAGAGAAAGAGTATTTATTTCCAGGTCAAAATTCAGCCAAGACAATAATTCCCTATTTTCTTTATTAAGTAAACACTTGGGAGCTTTTAGTAAGTAGCCCTGGATTAACTTGGTTTTTGTCTGTGATGCTGCTCTTTCCGTTTTCCTATCTTTTCTGTCTCTTTCTCCTCCTTCTTTACAAGGACCTTCAAAAGACCCACATTTCTTTTGCTTCTTTGCTTCCTATTTGGGAGGGATTCTGTCCCTGAGGTTAACTAATTTATTTATTAGATTTTCATAAGGTTACTAATATTGACTTTTGGTACAATTCAAGTGTTGCTATCAAAATTTGAAATGTACTGTGACTCATAAAAAGAGATGAATCATTATATAAACAAAAAGGGTGAGGAAGAATCAAGACAAGGTTTACTAGTGGCTCAAAGTCTTAGAGCAGAGGTCAGGTCAGGGGCAAAAATCTGGCATGAAGCCTGTGTTTACACAGTCTTTGGGCTAAGAATGTCTTCACATTTTCAAAGACTTGTAAGGAGAAATAAAAAAAGGAGAATATGCAATAGATGCAGTATGTGGTCTGCAGAGCTTATTATTTACTATTTGGCTCTAACAGAAAATGTTTGCTGACCGCTGCTCTATAGTGTCCTTTCTTTCCAGGCTTAATATATCACTAATTAGATTCATCTTCAGATTATTAAACTGAGCTTACATTTCTTATTTGCTGTATCTTTTTGGTCCAAAAACACATTAACATTATTCCTCTGATTTTATTTTATTTTTTATAGAAACAAGGATTTTAAAAATTGTTTTGTTTTGTTTTGTTTGACATGGGCTCCCACTCAGTTGTCCAGGCTGGGCTTCTATTCCTGGGCTAAAGGAATCCTCTCACCTTAGCCTCCCAAGTCGCTGAAACTAAGGTGCACTCCACCATATGTAATGGTGGATTTGTTTGTTTATTGCAGTAAGTAAGTTTCTGATGTCATTCATGCACTCATATTGAGTTTCTACAATATGCCAAGCACTGAGATGTTACTTAGGGTGTACTAATGTGGTTACTAATAGAGTAACCAAATCCAGCGACTTAAGGATACATTTCAAACAGATAATAAACTCATTTAAGTGTCTTTCAAAAAAATCTCTCTTATAGGAAGTCAAATTGTCTCTATTTGCAGATGACATGATTGTATATTTAGAAGACCCCATCATCTCAGCCCAAAATCTCCTTAAGCTGATAAACAACTTCAGCAAAGTCTCAGGATACAAAATCAATGTGAAAACTCACAAGCATTCCTATACACCAATGACAGACAGAGCGCCAAATTGTGAGTAAACTCCCATTCACAATTGTTACAAAGAGAATAAAATACATAGTAATACAAGTAACAAGGGATGTGAAGGAACTCTTCGAGGAGAACTACAAACCACCACTCAAGGAAATAAGAGAGGACACAAACAGATGGAAAAACATTCCATGCTCATGGTTAGGAAGAATCAATATTGTGAAAATGGCCATACTGCCCAAATAATTTATAGATTCAATGATATCTCCATCAAGCTACCACTGACTTTCTTCACAGAATTGAAACAAACCACCTTAAACTCCATATGGAACCAAAAAAGAGCCCACATAGTCAAGAAAATCCTATGCAAAAAGAACAAAGCTGCAGGCATCATGTTACCTGACTATTCTGCAAGGCTACAATAATCAAAACAGCATGGTACTGGTATGAAAACAGGGATTTAGACCCATGGGAACAGAACAGAGTCCTCAGAAATAATACCACACATCTACAACCATCCGATCTTTGACAAACCTGACTAAACCAAGCAATGGGGAAAGGATTCCCTGTTTTAAATGATGCTGGGAAAACAGGCTAGCCATACACAGAAAGCTGAGACTGGATCCCTTCCTCACATCTTATACAAAAATTAACTCCAGATGAATTAAAGATTTAAATATAAAACCTAACACCATAAAAATCCTAGAAGAAAACCTAGGCAATAACATTCAGGACATAGGCATTGACAAGGACATCATGACTATAACACCAAAAGCATTGGCAACAAAAGCCAAAATAGACAAATGTGATCTAATTAAACTAAAGGGTTTCTGCACAGCAAAAGAAACTATCATTAGAGTGAACCAGCAACCAACAGAATGGGAAAAAATTTGGGGCAATCTACCTATCTGATAAAGGGCTAATATCCAGAATCTACAAAGAACTTAAATTTAAAAGAAAAAAACAAACAACCCCATCAAAAAGTGGGCAAAGGATATGAACACACACTTCTCAAAAGAGGACATTTATGCAGCCAACAAATGTATGAAAAAAGCTCATCATCACTGATCATTAGAGAAATGCAAATCAAAACCACAGTGAGATACCATCTCACACCAGTTAGAATGGCGATCATTGAAAAATCAGGATTCAACAGATGCTAGAGAGGATGTGGAGAAATAGGAATGCTTTTACACTGTTGGTGGGAGTGTAAATTAGTTCAACCATTGTGGAAGACACTGTGGCAATTCCTCAAGGATCTAGAACTAGAAATACCATTTGACCCAGTCATCCATTACTGGGTATATACCCAGAGGATTATAAATCTATTACAAAGACACATGCACATGTATGTTTGTAGTGGCAGTGTTCACAATAGCCAAGACTTGGAAGCAACCCAAATGCCCATCAATGATAGACTGGATAAAGAAAATGTGGCACATGTACACCATGGAATATTATGCAGCCATACAATTGAATTAGTTCATGTCCTTTGCAGGGACACGGATAAAGCTGGAAACCTTCATTCTCAGCAAACTGACACAAGAACAGAAAACCAAACACCACAGGTTCTCACTCATAAGTGGGTGTTGAACAATAAAACACATGGACACAGGGAGGGGAAACTGACACACTGAGGCCTGTTGGGTGGCAGGGGGCTGGGGAGGAATAGCAGGAGGTTAGGGCATGGGGGAGGGATATCATTAGGAGAAATACCTAATGTAGATGATGGAGTGATGGATGCAGCAAACCACTATGGCACATGTACACCTGAGTAACAAACCTGCACGTTCTGCATATGTACCCCAGAACTTAAAGTATAATGAAAAATAACCACTCTCACAGTAAATATGTGCTGTTGTTATTTTATAACTCAACAGATTTCTTTGGTTCCTTTTTGTCTCCAGGACAAAGCACAAATTAGTCAGCCTAGCTGGCTATTAGAGGGTTCCACAATTGTCTTTTTAATCTCTTCTCTTACTACTTCTCCACCTGGACTTGATAGAGGATGAACTGGGCTATTAATTATTATTCAAACATAAGTTGTTCTTTCCTAAATTCATTCTGTCAAACATGTCAAACTCTCATCCTGAAAACATTTCAGATATTTTTACTAAGACTAAAAAGAGTTGGTAGAAAAGCTGTTGGGAAGGCATAACTGCCCCCTGAGGCAAACCATTCATATATACACCTTATTTAATGTAGTGACAGTTTCATCCTCGCATATTAAAGAACAGTCATCTCAGATGACTGAACAAGGCTAATGTGCCAAGACTGGTACTATGAATGAGGTATAGTCCTTGTACTCAGAAGACACCAAAGTTTAAAACCTAACAACGTAATTTAACTCTGGATCTCTCCATCCTCCTGTCCTCCGCATTCACTCACTCACTCATCCATTCATTTAGCAAACTTCACTGGGAAGCTGTTGGGCATGCACCATTCATCAGGCTCAGTCTCAGTTCCCTGGCACATTAACCAACAATTACAGTATGAGTGCAATGACAGAAGTGTGGAGAGCACTCTGGGACTATGGAGAAGTGGCACATAATCAGGCAGAGCTGAGGGAGGAAGGGGCTTCCTGGAGGAAGAGACTCCTGAGTTCCTTTACAGATCAATTTGGTCCTCAAAACTTTGAGAGAAATAGGCAAAGCATCACAAGGAAGTATCCAGACTAAATTTCTCTCCTAGATTACTTCATCTATAGATGTGAATATGATTGCTTTTCTGGAAGCACCATGCTTGCTCAGGAATGAGAGAAATGTTAAAGAAAGAATTAAGGTTATATTTCACTAGACTACATGTTTTTTTTTTTTTTTTTTGTGAGACAGAGTCTCACTCCGTCACCAAGCACCAAGCTGGAGTGCAGTGGCGCGACCTCGGCTCACTGCAACCTCTGCCTCCCGGGTTCAAGCAATTCTCCTGCCTCAGCCTCCTGAGTAGCTGGGACTACAGGACTACAGGCATGGGCCACCAGGCCCACCTAACTTTTTTGTATTTTTAGTAGAGACGGGGTTTCACTATGTTGGCCAGGATGGTCTCGATCTCTTGACCTTGTGATCCACCCGCCTTGGCCTCCCAAAGTGGACTACATGGTTTAACAACAGAGAATAATGTATCTTGCCCTGTTGTATTTTTAGTCTTTTGCAAGTAGTAAGTCCAAGTAAAATATGTAGCACGGAGACTATGGGATTTCTAAATTCATCCCCAGGATATTGCTATATTGAGAACTAGTTATTTCAAGAAGAAGAAAACATTGCAACTGTAAATAGACAGATAAAATGCAAGCTAATGAATTTCTTTAAAAATTTTATTTTTGTTGTTAGCATCAGATGATATATTGAAGACAGGCTATCGTTAAAAGTGTGGACTTTACAAAAAAGAAATTCCTAAGTTCAAACCCCAGCTCTGACAGCTCTTAGCTGTGTGAACTAGGCAAGTTATAATGGCTGAATAGTAGCCCTCATATAAAAATATCTAATGTTCTTAATCATTTTTTTGAGACACTTAGGTTGTTTCCCAATGGTGAGTATTAGTAATAAGACTATAACCAACACTGCCATACTAAAATCTTTGTTCCCCCTCTCTGACAGAATAAAATTTTTTTAAATGGAATTTCTAGGTTAGAATTTATATATATTAGTAGTTTAACATCCCTGGGCCAGTTTCTTCGTACATAAAATGAGATGGATGCTCGTACCCACTTCACTGGATCATCATAAGAACTAAATAATAAGAGGAAAACTGCTTAAGTAAGTGTTTGAAACAGACTTTCTGTCCATTTTAAATCAGCGAGTAGTAGCTTCCTCCAGTGGGATTTTGCAAAGTTCCACAAGTCATGGTTTTAGGTCTAGAATATTGTCAGTGCAGAGTAATAGGAATGGAATGTAGTCAGAGCATTACAGCCAGATCATTTTTGGGATTCCACATGGCTCCTTGGTGATTTTATACTGTAGTTTTACTTTTCTTTATAACAGACACTTGCACAACCTAAGAGCTAAAGCAGTAGAGAAAATACAGAAGTAAATCCACCTAAGCCCCATCATGTCCATTCTAACACCCACACTCATCTTTGCCAGTTTCTTTACTTAGTCATTATCAGATAGCACCCATGGGGTTTCTTCTATCTTATTGAGGAGTGAATGTGCTGAATAATACCTCTTTTCATGTGTGAGCATTATTTATGCCCCGATTTCATTTTTACCTTCCTCTAAGCATAGATTCTTTCTCTTTCTAACTCTGATGTTATGACCATTGAAATCATAAATCTAATTTCTCCAGAAAAGTAGGCACAGATGAATAGGAGATATGAGAATCCTGAGATAAAGTTGGTCCTGCTTATTTGGGGGGGATAGTTGCCTGTTGTTATATAGGGGAAGATCATTCATCATTTGAGTGCAAACAGTGCTCCCAATAGAGTCATATAGCCATTATCTAAAATGCCACAGGATTTATCTAACATCACTTGTAAAAACAGAAATCTATATGGTAAGCTCTGTGGTACAAAACCTCACACTGGATGTTCTACCCAATGACGGTAAGATCCCATAGGGGAAATTAAATACCATGAAATGGCCTTAATCATGGGAGTTAAGAAAACTGTTTTTCACAAATTACACAGCAGAATAAAAACATGATATGAGGGAGAGAGAATAGCATATAAGAGGCATAGGATGAGGTCAGAGTTCTGAATGCACTTTATGGGTGCCATGGTTAATTTTATGTGTCAACTTAATTGGACTAAGGGATGCCCAGGTAGCTGCTGAAACATTCTTTCTGGGTGCATCTGTGAGAGTATCTTCAGAAGAGACTAGGATTTCAATTGGTAGGCTACGAAGATCTGCCATCACCAATGTGAGCAGGCATCTCCAATCCAATGAAGGCTCAAGTGGAACAGAAGAGAGGGAAAGGCCAGTTATCCTTTTTTCAGTCTTTATGAACTGGGACATCCATCTCCTCCTGCTCTTAGATATTGAAGTTCCTGCTTTCGTGCCTTTGTGCCTTTGGATTCCAGGACTTACACCAGTCCCCTCATCACACTCCCACTCTGGTTCAATTACAACAGAATTACCTTGTGACAAAGCCACTGGGGGTGGAGTAGTATAGTCAGCATTTGTGTTTATGCCATCTTTGCCATATGTGTGCCTTACACAGAATTGATGTGATTATGGAAACATGTCCCCCAAATAACAAGAAAGATCACAGGATGCTACATAGGCAAGAGCAGAAAATCCAGCAATACTGTAAATACCAGGATCTATCTATACATATACAGATAGCCCTTGACTGACTTTTTTCAATTTTACAATGTTACAGAAGTAAAACACATTCAGTATAAACCGTACTTCAAGTACCCATACAACCACTCTGTTTTTCACTTTCAGTACAGTATTCAACAAATTGCATGAGATATTCAATGCATTATAAAATAGTATTTGAGTTAGATGATTTTGCCCAACTAATCATTCATATCATAGGCTAATATAAATGTTCTGAGCACATTTAGAGTAGAGTAGGCTAGGTGTGTTAAATCCATTTTCCTCCTATGATATTTTCAACTTATGATGGGTTTATCAGAATGTAACCCCGTAAGTTAAAAAAAAGCATCTGTATAGCTGTATATCCTGCTTTTCTCATCGAGTATTCTATCATAGGAATTTTCACATATTAATAAACATTCTTTGAATATGTGGTTTATAATGGCTGAATAGTAGCCATCATATAAAAATACCAAAAAATGTTCTCAATCATTTCCTTTTGTGAGACACTTAGATTGTTTCCTAGTGGGGAGTGTTAGTATTAAGACTATGATAAATGTTGTCATACCAAAATCTTTGTGTGCATCTCTGATAGGATAATGTTTTTAAAATAAAATCACTAGGCTAGAACCTGTATTATTTACTTAAGTTATTTAATTCTAACCACAAACATTATTTCAAAAATACTGGAAAAAACACAACTGACTCTAGATAAGTCTAAAATTTATTTGGCAGAAGCAGACATGTTAGACAGAAATAGATTAGCCAACAAAGTTTATAATGCCATGATGTAGCAGTTAATATGATTTGCAGAGGAAAAGAAGAGTGTAGGCCATTTTGTTGAGTTAATTAATTGTAAATAGATTTAAAGAGCTTCTGCTGCTTTCAGGCCTATAACCCTATCAAGTCATTTAGGCTTTCTAAACCTCAATTTGCTCATTTTGAAAACTGGGGACATTTTCCATGTTCATGCACCAGAATACTTAATATTGTAAGCTTGAATGTTATCCCTAAATTGGTCTGTAGCTCTGCTGTCAGGCCAATCACATTCCAGACCAGCATTTTTATAGAAAAATGATAGAAATATAGAAAAAGGATCATAGAAAAGCTGATTTTAAAATTTATATGAAAAGGCAAAGGACCCAGAATAGTCAAAACAATCTTGAGAAAGAACCGTGTTGGAGACTTCACACCACCTTACCTCAAAAGACTTATTACAAGACTTTGGTAATCAAGACAGTGTAGTATTGATATGAAGATAGAAAAACAGGTCAATGAGCTAGAATTGAGAAGGCAGAAATAGATCCACAATTATAAAGCAAACTGTTTATGATAAATGAACCAAAGCAATTTAAAAGCAAAGAAAATACCTTTTAACAAATGGTGCTAGGACAATTGGCTATCCACAAAAAAAAAAAAATTTTAACTTGAACTCCTATTTGCATTTACGCTCTATTTCACATTATACACAAAAATTAATTTTGAATGGCAGAAAGATCTGTGGATAGGGGTGTGAGAACCTTGAAAGACAGTCTATGGAAATAAGCATCTGACCTTAGGCACAGACCCTCACTTATCCTTAGATGTATCAGCTTTGGCCCTTCCCCTTTCTTATTAAAATATTTAAAGAGAAACCTAAATTCAAAATCTAAAATAATGCAATTTAAAACTACTTCAAATATCTTTAAGATATATCATCTGAAACAAAAGTATTAGAAGAAATAGATAAGAATTTTATGTAAACATAATATACTTAACAAGATGTAACAAGCTATTAGCAATATGAAGAATAAAAAAGTCATTACAAATGAAAATATGAGGTATAATAGCAGAAAAACTACATCAAAGATGGGATAAAGGATAGAAACAGCTAAAGAATAAATTATTGAATTAGAAAATCAGACAAAAAGGCAAACTCTTAGCAATCAGAAGAATAAAGAGAAGAAATAAAACTAAGCATATTCCTCCCTGTCCCCCATTATGTAGTATCAACCCTCTCCCCCACAAGAAAATCACGTTACTTACCCCATAGTATAATTCCCTTCTGATCCACTGGCAGGAGGAATCCAAGGTGCCCTGTTGGTAGACCCAGCTTCAAATTCAGTAAAATCCTCACTTGGCTGGTAGAGACATAACCCTTACTGGGAAGGAGGTTCTCTAACCTAACAGCCTACGATTAGAAGATAGAAAGAATAAATTTCACAAATAGGTCACTGGGGATGATCATGTAGTGATCACTTCTATTTCCTTGGTTACCAGTCCTGTGTATTGTAACCATTAAACATACAGCACCATATATCAGTCCTTATTTCAATGCATATAACCCCAAAATTGAGGACCATGCTCTAACCTTCAGAGTGTATTCTCATAGAGGGCCACTTAGCTGAGCCTTTAAGCCCACTGCATCATTCATCTAGGCCAGTTGATTCTGGGTGATGGGATATATGGTGAAACCAGTGAATCCTGTAATCATTGCTGCATATCCTTTGCAGTAAAATTGGTCTCTTATCTGAGGAAATGTTGTGAGATCCTATATTGATAGATCAGGCATGCTAAAGTGTTGATTCATACTTGGTGTAGATGTAACTTTTGGTAAGGACAAATTGCTGCTGTTCTTCTCAATTGAGGGCTTAGCATCAGCCCTGAGGCTCACACTCAGCAGTGGCTAGCTAAGCCTTTGTGAACTGAATCCCATTCTGTTAAGTGTTTGCATACTTCTATTTCTGCCATCATTCAATGCCAACTTGCACTGGTACTGCAATAACCAGGAAGAAATGTTTGTTGACATCCATAGGTTTACTCATCCTGTCTACCTGATGGTTAAGATTCCCTTCTGCAAAGAGGCTTGCTGGGCATTACCATGAAACAGAAAGATCTGCATGATTGGTGCCCATGATCTATAGGGCCTATGTGTCTCTTTCCCCTACCTCCTTGTTCTCACTCTTCTCATTCTGGTCCTTCCAGATCCTGAACAAATTAGCCAAATCATTCACTGCTACCTATTTCTACCTATGATCACTTTTCTTTCCATACAAAGTGGACAATCAAGTGTGCTGCTCAAAGCTCTGCCTATGCTATATAGAGATTTTATACAAGTGATAAAGATTACAGGAGGTAGCCCAAAACCTCTCCCAAAACTCCTGTGACCACCACTGTTCCACTCTAAACTAATGCTGTAGGGGGCGCATGTCAATATATTCAAGCTTATGTACAAGGTATTTTAGGTGGGGGCATGAAAAAATATTGAGGCACTGTGTGTGTTATTTGTGCATGAGAATGAAAATCCTTGACCCTGAAAATAGGATAGGGAGTGGAGTGTGTGGTGTGATAAGGAACACTGAAAACAGCCTCCTGAGAATGCAGCTTGAATGTTGTGCAAGGTCACAGGTGCCTCAGCAACCCACCTCAAATGACCATCTAGTGGATGTTTGTAGTGAATACAAGCCCTTTCAATAAATACTTGGTGGACTGATGCTGGGGTGGACTCTCTCAGAAGAGCTACCCACTAGCCCCGCTCAGCTCGAACTGTCTGAGCACTTTATTCTTGGTGTTCACTGCAAGCTATAAGTTCTATGACTTTTGCCCCTGCTGTGATCGCCTTGAATTTATGTGGGAAGGAGAGCTCATCAATTTTCAGAGAATCCTAGTAAGGGACAGTCCTGACCCTGCTCAGGAAGACGGGACACATGCGTAAAATATCAGGGGCTAGGTTATCATGGGTCAAAAAATGACCAAAGAGCAGGAAGTATTTTTTAAAACAGTGCAACAGCTACTTAAAGCTATCCAGTGCACTCTAGAGCCTGGAGCTCTACACAAGCTTATGCTCTTAATTCGGCAGGAATGCCCTTGGTTTCCTCATTGAGGAAACTTAGATTTAGAGTTATGGGAGCAGGTAGCTTGCTCCCTGAAAAAAGGATATGAGCAAGGTCCTTTTAGTAATGTTACTATTTTGACCACCTGGGCGCTGGTATGCTCTGCCTTGTATCCTCTTTATCTGCCAGATTGTGTTGAATCAGACCGCCCATCTTCTCCACCTGAAGGGAATTCAGGAGATTTAAAGGAGAAGAAAAATCAGGAACCAGAACAGGGAGAGATTCCTCTCCCTCCTTCATTCTCCTCTGTGGGGCATAAGGAAGAGATTTTTTTCCAGTGAGGATAAGGACGGACCAGAGCCTTTTCCTCCCCCTGTAGAAAAGCTATTGCCCGCCTTTCCTCCACCCTTAAAGGGACCTGCATCTGTTTGCCCCGTTCAGGCAACAGAACCTCCCATCCCCCCTTGAGGAGACTGAAGGCTGTCCAAGGGATCGTTCTTGGATAAGACCGCTGGTCAGTGAACATGTATATGACTGGGTGGCTGCATCCCCTTGACAAACTTCCCTGCTGGAAGGGTGTGCCTCTGGGATGGAAGGAAAGTGGCTGATTATGATTGTCTTTCTAATATGCTGGTTCTCACTTCTTACTTCCAGTATCAGCCTTCTTGGCCTTGTCTTTTTTCTGTTTCCCTGGAGTATAAAGGAAAGTTGCATGCTGCCTCCTGTGTTTGACCCCAGATAGCTCTGGATTTCTTGCTGCCCACAGAGGCCTGGGGCAGAAGAGTTGTTAAAATGTCATGGAGTGCCCATTTAGTTGCTGGCAGTCTAGACAAGTTGTCCCTTTCTGGGTTTGCAGTGATGGAGAGAAGGCCAAGAGGTACAGACCAAGTCCCTGGGTGGCTACAGGCAGCTCCAGTCCGGTCCTAATAATCCTCCTCACCATGGTTGCATGCCTTAGTAACTGTGCCCAGAAAGTGGCCTGCTGCCTGCTGTGCTGCTGCTTTTCCTACTTCTGCTCTTCCATGCCATTCCTCGCGTGTCTCAAGCAATTCCTTGTCTTCCCTGGCCCCCTGGAAAAAGGGCTAAGAAACAGTCTATGTTCACCCCGATCTTATTAGCCCAAGGTAGGCAGAGGGGTGTGAAGCAGCCTAGAGTAAAGAACTCTGGGGGAGAATCTCACTAATAAGGGGTGCTCTCTCATAGCCATATGTTAAATGCTAACTCGACTGAGGTAGGGGAGCTCTGCCAGCTGCTGTGACCTTAAGAAGATAGATGCAGCAGTAAGGAATGTTTGTTTCATTTTTTAAAATAAAATAGAGCACTGTGGCTGGGAAACTTCAGAGTAGACCCTGTGCTGAATGGCCGCTCCTCCCCTGAGCCTCTATGCTTGGAAGTGGTAAAAATGATAAAAAGCCCAGTATATTTTTAGTACCTTACCTAAACAGAGTTGGTTCCAAGCATAGGTGGTCTGGAGGACGAGGGGAGTGGTCTTCTCCCAGCCTGTTACCCTCTTCCCTTTAGTCTCTGCGCTTATATACACATACTTTACCACCTGGTCATTCTCTAGCCTCTTACCACCTGTAGTCTTCCTTTCTTCCTCTCAAGGTAAGGGGAGCAACAGGTGGGAGGCTATTAAAAAGATAGGCTGCCTAAGGAGCCCAGAGCAGATGGGAAGAACCTGCCCACAGCCCTGCTTTCCCAAGCTCACTTCTAAGATATTCCAGCTAAAGACTAATGCAGGAAAATGGCCAACACCTAAAAACATTTTTTAAAGTTTTTTTTTTATTTTTTTATTTTTTTTTTTACATTCTTAAGCTAACTCAATGCAGGTTTAACTCAAGGCAACTTACAGTCACATTCTAATAACTTTCAAAGGCCAGAAAATATAGTAAAAATCACTTAAAATATCCATTCCTTCCACGCCTTAGCAAGTAGGCCTTCTCTTTGCCATTTTTGTATTTTATGTGCTGTGTACCTATCTCACAACCCCTCTAAACACATACAAAAGACCAAGGATTTAATGGCTTCTCTTCTCATAAAGGGGACGCCGGCGCTGTGTCCAATTGTTAGGATATGACCCTGCTACTCTTTTCCTACCATTAAGCAAGAAAAAATTTCATATTCTCTTAGCTTGTGAACTTGATTGTCAAGTAGCACTGGCTGATTTTATTGGTAATATCAGCTTTCATTTACCAGACTCTAAGCTCCTAAACCTTTTACAAACTTTGCCTGTTAAATTTGTGTCTGTTGTTGTCTCTGAGCCCTTGTTTATGCCACTACTGTCTTTACAGCTGGTTCAGGAAAAAACAAGACAACTATAGTGTGGCAAGATGCCATGCAAAACTGGCAACACAGAATCTAGGAACATTTTAAAACTATGCAACACGTAGAGTTAGGTGCCCTAATATTGGCCTTATAAACTTTTCCTCACCAAGACATAAATATGGTTAGTGATTCTGCTTATTCGGTGTATGGCATCACTCATTTAAATGTTGCACATGTGAAGGACATTACTAATGAATCTCTACTAGCTTTGTTTCTTACAGTACAAGAGCTATTCTGTGCCCCCTCATCACCATTTTTACATCACATATATTCGCTCTCATTCTGGGTGACCTGGTCCCTTATCAAAAGGGAATGCCTGAGCCAATGCTCTGGTACAACCACAAATGTGGTTTGCAGACTTTGCTGCTTTTTTGCGAGCTCCAGCTGATCACGCCTTTTTTCATTAGAATGCCCACAGTCTTAAACAACTTATCTCACACTTGCTCAAGCTCGAATGATTATTAAAACTTGTCCTGATTGCCAACAGCATTCTCTCTCTCCTTTTCCCTTAGGGCTTGGTGCCAACCCATGAGGTCTGGTGCCTAATGCTATCTGGCAAACTGATGTTACTCAGTATCCACCCTTTGGACATTTTAAATTTCTCCTTGTTACCGTGGACACTTATATAGGCTTGATACATGCTACCCCTGAGACCGAAGAAAAAACTAAAGATGATATTACACATTTGTTTGAATCTATTATAACTTTAGGCCTTCCACAAACTATAAAAACGAATAATGGACTTTACTGTCTTAGTGCTCAATTTACATATGCATTGCAACCTTAACACATGCAACACAAAACTGGTATTTCCTGTAACTCAACCAATTAGGCCATCATTGAATAAACTCATCAAACTCTTAAAGTATATTCTAATAAACAAAAAAGGGGGAAAAGGGGGTCTCTCCTTGAGAACAGGACCTGTTGTTGGAGAATTGACCAGCAATGATGGTGTTGACTTGGAAGGCACCTGACATTACCTGAGGACAGCTAAAAAAAATTGGATTAACAAGCAACTATCCAGCTTGCTCCCATGGAAGCCCTTGCAACTGCAGAGAACTGGTTTCTTATGTATCTGGCAGTGATTGGAGAAACTTCTGAGAAAGTAAGACAGGCATGGATGTTAGCGTGGCTGGTAATTCTTGTCCTTTGCCAAGTGGGATCAGCTCAAGAACATGTTTATTGGAGTCATGTTCTAAATCCCTCTGTTTTTAATGTTATTACATGGTGGGATGCTGACTCACCTTTGCCATCCAGTGATTCTTCTTGGACAGGAGGTCAATGGATGTCCCTGTCTTACTCCTTAATTGAAAAATTGAGATGGATTAAACTTAATAACTCCTTAACTTTGTCTAGATATCCCTGTCTTTGTTTTTCCACAGTAGCACATGATAAGTGTGTTACTCTCATTCCTCAGGAGTATCTTTACTATCAGCCTAAAAGGGATGCTAAGCTTGCACATTTGACCTTTATTTCTGCTGTTACCACTAATCTTACTGAGGTCTTTAATGAAACTACACAAGTGCCTGATTTTCCTACATGCTGTCTGAGTAGGGACTGGCAATATAAGTGTGAGGCCATCCAGTGGTTTCCATGCAGACAACCTGTGTCACGCCAAGGGTCTCTGTTTAACTATGACACCTTACTTGATTGGGGTTCCCATGATAGTCTTATGTCTGCAAATCAAACTATTGGATTTGGAAGTCCTTCTAATAGTTCTATCACCTGGTCAGAATATGAGCTTTCAGGACCAATATTACAAGTAAAAGAGTAACACACCTTAAACCTTATTCATATCCACATTTGGAGACAAGGTCTTCCTTTTTTGAACAGGTTCTTTAACATGGTGAGTGCATTAATAGTGGTGGCAAGTATACCTTCTCTTTGTAGAATAATCTTAGTGATACAGTCTTGATTTGTACTATGCACCCTTATATACTTCTGTTTGGGCAAGGTGTTCCTAACATAGAACAGAATCAATCCTTTTGTAGTATTAAAGTCTCTTCCAGTAGATGGTATGCTACATCCTTGTCTCATCAAAATGTTACACAGTTAAATATCCCTATGTCATGATTTTTTTTTTTTTTTTTTTTTTTGAGACAGAGTTTCATTGTGTTGCCAGGCACCTGGCTGGAGTGCAGTGGCACAATCTCGGCTCACTGCAACCTCTGCCTCCCAGGTTCAAGCAATTATCCTGCCTCAGCCTCCCAAGTAGCTGGGACTACAGGCGCACGCCACCATGCCCAGCTAATTTTTGTATTTTTAGTAGAGACGGGGTTTCACCATGTTGGCCAGGATGGTCTCAATCTCTTGACCTCGTGATCCGCCCGCCTCGGCCTCGCAAAGTGCTGGGATTACAGGATTGAGCCACCGCGCCCGGCCCCTATGTCATGATTTTAAAATGGCATGCAGAATTGTGGCTGCTTGTAAATTTAACCTGGAGCTGGGAAGGAGATTCCTCCTTGCAGTTATTTAGAAAAGCACATCTGTAAGGGGCTTATCACGACCATTCATCTTCTCAAATTTCCACTCTTGAGTGTGAATTAAAGAAACAACCTGAAGAATGGTTGCAGCAATTACAAACAAGTACCCTTCATACTTGTTTATAATTCACAAATTACAAGAAGACTTTCAATGGTTAAACTTGAACACTTGGTTGTCTAGGTTAAACATATGCATTTGGGTGACGGCTGCTATACTTACTCTTTTTTGTATGTTTGCTAGACATCTGCAGATGGCTCTGTGCTGCCACCCAATGCAACTATGACCAGAGAAGAGTGACAGAAGAATGACCCTTGCATTGCATGACTAGCATGCTCTAAGAATTAAAGAAGGGGGAGATGTAGGGGGCGCATAGCAAAATATTAAAGTTATGTGGATGGCATTTGAGGTCGGGGTATGGAAAAATACTGAGACACTGTGTGTATGTTATTTGTGCATGAGAATGAAAATCCTTGACCCTGAAAACAGGGCAGGGAGTGGAGTGTGTGGTGTGATAAGCAAAGCTGAAAACAGCCTCCTGAGAATGCAGTTTGAGTGTGTACAAAGTCACAGGTGCCTCAGCAACCCACCTCAAATGGCCATCTGGTGGATGTTTGTAGTTAATACAAGCCCTTTCAATAAATACTTCGTGGATAGATGCTAAGGCAGACTCTCTCGGAAGAGCTACCCCCAGCCCCGCTCAGCTGGAACTGTCTGAGTACTTTGTTCTTTTTGTTCACTGCAAGGTATAAGCTCTGCAAACACAATTTCTTGAAAGCATTCATTAGTAGTGGAATCTCCTAAAATAAAAGAGCCCATAGCAGCTTAAGGGAAAATAAAAATAAGGTGAGCTGGGAAGGCAGAATGTTATCGAGCATTCAGACATTGGAGGAATAACTCCTCCCGAAACAAAAATGAGACCTTCAAGAAGCATCAATTTAGTGTTTGATTAAATACAATTTTGTTCTGTTTGTAACGATTTCATGTGCTTTTGTGTCATCTCTTTAAGCAGTGTTTCCATCCCTTTGGAGTCAGGAAGTGTATCTTACACCTGTATCCAACTTTCTCAGTTCCTATCACAGGGCTAGAATCACAGCAGCTACTCACCTTAGGATTAAATAATTTGGAATTGACTGATCCTCACTTAGAAGGTCCACGGCTATCACTCTCAATTCTGTCATGATTATGCTGCCTTGATTATGGATGCCCATGCTTCCTCCTATAAATCACCCTTCAAGGTTTTCAAATCCCTACTCATGAATCTTTCTGCCTTTTATTTCAATACCAAACAGGCATCCTCATCCAAGCTCATTTCAATACCAAGGTCCATGTCCACCACAGGGGTGCCCTTCTCTGGATGACAACTCCAGTCTCGTTTGCTTGTCTCTCCCACAGTTTCTGTGTATTGACTGTTGAAGGAAAAGGCTCCCTATCCCCCATATCACCTGATAATGGAAATGAGTTATTCCACTGGCTGGCAAAATACTAAATCTTCCTTTCATGAATCCAAAACTGGTCTTAGGCACTCCTCTGTTGTGCTCTCCACTGCTCACACTCTACCATTGAGGACCTACTGGAGAAATTCAGAATCCCCAACTCTGACAAGAAATCCACAGATTACTTGTCAGTTATCCCCAGGCCATGGTTTCTATAGACTGAAGGTTGTGTCAGTCTGAAGATCAAGTTTGTCTCTAAAATGTCTCTCTCGTGTTCCCCCTTTAGGTCTTACTGAGATGAATACACAGTCTAGTTCTGCTATTTACTAGTTGAGTGATCTTCAGTGAGTTAATCTCTCTGGGATCTCTTTCCTGAGCTGGCATGGGAAAAGACCCATTTATATTTCACAGGGTTGTGATAAGAACTAAGTGATATAAGGAGTATGTGTTGCTTGGCAGAGTGTCTGCTATTTGGTTGCCACTAATTAATAAGCATTGTTATTATAATTCTAGTAATATTGTTACTTACTCTATTTCATACTATAATACTTTCACCACCCATGCAGACCATTTCTCTAGCTTTACAATTGTCTCTCTGCCACCCATCTCTTTTCCTTTTTTTTTTTTTGAGACAGAATTTTGCTCTTGTAGCCCAGGCTGGAGTGCAATGGCATGATCTTAGCTCACCGCAGACTCCACCTCCTGGGTTCAGGCAATTCTGCCTTAGCCTCCCAAGTAGCTAGGATTATAGGCAGGCACCATCACACCCAGCTAATTTTGTATTTTTAGTAGAGAGGCTGGCCTCGCACTCCCAACCTCAAGGGGTCCACCCACCTTGGCTTCCCAAAGTGCTAGGATTACAGGCATGAGCCACTGCGTGTAGCCTACCCATCTCCTTTCTACTCTTCCTACTCCTACATACAGTTGCTTAGTTGAGTTGATTTGTTATCATTATTTTTCCAATGAAATTATACTACACATTCTGACAAGTTTTGAAATGCCCCTCCAACTTTTTCCCTTGTTTTGCACACCATCCCCTTCGCTATTCACTTTGTGATTAACAAAATATTGCAAACAAACTTACAGCATATGATAATGATGTCACCTCTCTAAATGACCAGAAAAGTATACATCCATTCATACTGACATGTCTATTTTTTCTGACTCACGGGGCTGTGATTTGATGACAGATTCATATTCCAAAATTGGGGTGACACCAAAAACACAACCTGATAAGCTATGGCTATGCCACACAGGGCATTAGGAATAGGCTAATAGATGTTGCCCTGAAGAAACAAGCAAAAAACTGCCTCTCAATATGCACTAAACAAAAAGCCAAAGTACTTTACATTTTTCAGTGGAAAGTTCATAAGAATGGATTAGTCTGTGTGTGGTATGACAACCGGTAGTTCCTACCAAGTGAGTTAGTCAAAGAACCAATGCTAATTTCAATTACACACTGATATTAAATAAATGTCAAGGTGCTAAACTACTGTGCCATTCGGCACCACTTGTGATTCAGAAATTATCTTCATGGCTCTGGTCATGACATGCCCCTCCTCAAGAATCTTCAACTGCCCTCCACTCCCACAGGACTGACCCCAAATTCCTAACCCAGTGTTTCTAGGCCCTCCACAAGCATGCCTGGGGCCACTCACCAAGTGCTTGTACTTATAGTCTTCTCTATTTCACCTGCTTCGTTGAAATCCCACCATCTTCCAAGGCCCTACTTCAATACCAGACTCTCAATTTCCATCAGTGCCGTGGAATACCCATGTCTTCTTCAGTCAGAGCTAATGTCTCTGTCCCTTGCATTTCTATATCACTTTTGTTTGTTCCTCTCTTGTAGAATTTACTATATTTTTCCAGGATTTCAAATGTTTAGATATGCAGCTTTGGTTAAGCCACCAATTCTCACTAAATATAGTGAGTGGCTGTGAGAAATGAAATCAGTAATGCTGGTGACTGTCTTCAAAATAGATTTCAAAAACTAGCAGGCACAGGCCGGGCGTGGTGGCTCACGCCTGTAAGCCCAGAACTTTGGGAGGTCAAGGTGGGCGGATCACGAGGTCAGGAGTTCGAGACCAGCCTGACCAACATGGTGAAACCCCATCTTTACTAAAAATACAAAAATAAGCCGGCTGTGATGGTACATGCCTGTAATACCAGCTTCTCAGGAGGCTGAGTCAGAAGAATCACTTGAACCCAGGAAGCAGAGGTTGCAGTGAGCTGAGATCACATCATTGCACTCCAGCCTGGGCAACAGAGCAAGGCTCTGTCTCAAAAAAAAAAAAAAAGCTAGCAGGCACAATACAAGCATGAAATAGAATCATGACTCAGTTTTTACCCTGTGAATAAATGAACATTTCAGTGATCCCACAGAATGATCATTCTCAGTTCATATTACTTGGTTTAAACAGGCCATGGAGGCCTTAAAATGGCCAGTTAACACTGAATTGTATAATTCAAACAGGTAAATTTATGTTAAGTGAATCACATTTCATGTTAAGTGAATCACAAATAAAGCTTTTAAAAAAAAAAGTTTAATCAGTTATTTTAAAACAGTTCATCGCCATGAGTAGCAAAACTAACTCTGGCCTAAGAACCCAGACGTGTAACATGTCTTTGGTTCCCAGCAAGAATTGATGAGTAGGTCAGCACAAATCCATTCACACTGAATGTATTTTCCTACAAATTAGGGTTCTCATTAGAAAGCAGAGAAGCATATAGGCCAGCAGATTGCCCGAGCAAGGTGTGGGAGAATGGAGTCCTTTGTGGAATCAGACAACAGGTGGGGAGGAGTAAGGATGAAAGTGACTGGAAGAATAGCAAAGCTCTCAAAGATTTCATACATTACATGAATTTTCTAGATGAAAGGCTATTCAACATTCTACAAAGGTCTGACTGGAACACTTTCATAAGCCAGGTTCCTCTGTTGCCTATGACTTCACCCTTCCCTACAGGGATCTGCTGCTTAATGATGGGCAAAGAACAGAACTAGCTTTGAGCAAATTATGAAGGATGCCAGCTTGCAGTTTGCTCCCTTTCCTTTTTCTGTTTTCACTTTCCTCTAGAACTGCCCCCCTCTATTTACTCACCTTTAAAAGACAATACCCATCTTTATTCCTCTAAGGACTTTCCTCCCCCAACCGATTATGCAAATTGGAGCGAATCAGATAAACTTAGTCACACACGTGTATATAAATAGCTAATAGAGCCGCATATGACATCGCTCCTGGGAGAAACCCCTTAAGGCTAAGAGATTAACTTCCAATTATGAAATTGCAACTATCCAGGAATTGGGCAGGGATAATTCTCCCATGAGGTCCCCGCCCCTTCCTTGCCAAGAACGACTTAAAGGCATAAAGCAGTTGCTGCCTGCTTGGCCTGTTCATAAAGATTCACACTTACCGAAGAATTCTTTGGTGCATCCTCAAGCTACAAAATTGTTGCAAAGAATATTTACATTTACACTTTAAATGCAAATATCTAGAGTAGAAAAATGTCTTTTTGATCTAGATGGAGGACAATATTTTTAGGTCCTCCCCCACTGCTAGTAAATTTGCAGAATTATAATACCTATGACGAGCCAATAATTGTTTAAGTAGTGATGTTAAACTAAGTATGTTCGGGCATCTAAGGGATGTTATATGCTTTACAAAGAACTGAGAATGTGGTTTTGATGAAATGTTTTCATCCTATACACCACAAATACATATGCAGTTTCATATTTCGCTCCTGAGAATATGTCTTACAAAATAGGCCTCAAACCAAATACCAAAAGATGACTATCTCTCCTGCTATATTACTGCATCCTAGACTGAGTTAGTTATTCAACAAGTGACATTCAGTTATAGCCTAAAAAATATTTTTAGTAGAGATGGGTTTCACCATATTGGCCAGGCTGGTCTTGAACTCCTGACTTCATGATCCACAAAATACAAAAATTAGCTGGGTGTGGTGGCAGGTGTCTGTAGTCACAGCTACTTGGGAGGCTGAGGCAGGAGAATTGCTTGAACCCGGGAGGCAGAGGTTGCAGTGAGCCGAGATCACATCACTGCACTTCAGACTAGGCTACAGAGCAGGAAGGACTGGTATGCACCCATACCCACAGGAAAAGGTCACTTAGAGTCAAGCACCACCAGCACTAATTTGTGAACTTTGGTGGGGTGCAGGGGATGATCACAGAGCAGGGTTTATTTATTGCTGCTGTTTACTGAGGTATAATTTCCACACAGTAAAATTGAACATTTTTTGGCACATTGTTCTCTGAATTTGACAAACTTAGTGATGTAACCACAAAGGCAATCAAAATTCTATCACATAAAAAAATTCTTTGTGCCCCTTTCTAGCCAATCCCCTCCCCTCATCACCAGTCCCTGGCTACTGCTGATCTGGTTTCTATTCCCGCTGTTTTGCCTTTTCTAGAATTTCATGTAAATGGAATCATACAGTGTATGACCATTTATGTCTGGCTTCATTCACTTAGAAAAATGCTTTTGAGACTCATCCGTATTGTTGCATGCAACAGTTCTCTATTCCTTCTTCTTGCCAAACAGCATTGCACTTATGGAGATGCTACAATTTGTTTATTCACTAGTTGAGGGACATTTTGGTGGTTTCTAGCTTTTCATGATTATGAATAAAGCTGCTGTAAAAATTTGTTGACAGGTTTTTCAGTGGACATCTGTCTTTCTTTCTCTTAGATAAATACCTGGGAGTGAGATTCCTGGGTTGTATAATATGTGTATATTTAACTTTATAAGAAACTTCCAAACTGACTGCCATAGTGGAATTCATTCCCACCAGCAGTATATGATAGCCCAGCAATGTATGATAGCTCTGAATCCTTGTCAGTACCAGATGTTGTCAGTTACCTTGATTTGAGCCATTTTATTAGTAATCCATGAACTTTTCATCTAGGCTGGGCCATAAAGTTAAACTTTCTGCTAGTACTGGGTTGAAGAAGTTCCTTCTGAAATACACATTCACCTGGAACCTCAGAATGTGACCTTATTTGGAACTAATAACTTTGCATACGTAATTGAATTTAGATGAGGGCATACTGGGTTGAAGTGGGCCTTAATCCCAATGGCTGGTGTCCTTATAAGAAGGCCATGTGACACAAAGATACACAAAGGAGAGCATCTTGTGCAGAGGCAGAGATTGAAGCTATGCTGCAGCAAGCCAAGGAACACCAGAATCCCCCAGCAGCAGTTAGGGGCAAGCAAGGATTCTTCCTTAGCGTCTTGGAGAGAGTGTGGCCCTGAATATATCTTGATTTCAGACTTCTGGCCTCCAGAACCATAGTCCTAGAACTAACACACTATGAATACAATTTATGGAATACAACAATACAAATAGGTCTATATTTGACTTGTGTAAAGCTTTCTGAGGATAAAAACATAATTGTTTGTATAAAATGCATTCTAATTAGTACAAGAATATCACTAGAAGCCTAACTTACTAATATGCATAAAAATTCTTGGGCTAAGTTTTTGACTATTCTATAATTCAACATTTCACTCATTGGACTGAACTTCTGCTAATGAGTCAAGATTAGTGAAGACCACTGTTTATTATGAATTAAGAACAGTCCAGAAGCAGAATGCCAGTGGTTCCTACCTATGGCCATTGAATATGTGAGACCCACATTTTGCAGAATGTTCTATAAAGGATTAAGAGGTGAACTTTCTTTTACTTTAGTCATTTGTAGTATAACGTACTGGAATGCACCTTTAAAGATTTTTAATTGTAAAATTATGTGTTTATTTTGCCTATCATGAAGTCTAGTTCTGAAAACAAGACTTCTGTGATAGAGGCAGTTTTGATTGTTTCAAAAGAACAGATAACATTTCAGTTTTAGCACAAAGCTCTCCCAGCCCCTGATGAAGAAAATCATCCAGCTCTCAAACCCCTATTAGACTCCATTGGGCAGGCAGAGGGATCTCCCTCCCCACCCCACCCCAAAACCTTTGAAAGAAAGATGTTGGTTCTTCTGTTATGCTATTATTCAATTATAATTCCACTAATTCAATAACAGAGAATAAAAGAATGGTTAGAGTCAATAGCAATGTATGTACTGCTATTATATGTACTGTTGCTAAAACTTTCTGAAAACCTATTGCAACTAGATAGATATTGAGGCAACAGTAAGACACAAGTGTAGGTACAGATGTGTGAGCAGGAATCCTATGTTTTCATATTCATTCCTCTATACTATGTAAACCAGACTTTCTCCCCATGGACAACCTAAGGTAATCACAAGCCTACCAGGTGAACATTAGATGTCATTATATGGACTTCTGGGAGAAATCTGGCACTTGCTGAGCCTCTTATGAGCACTTTTCTGTGTTGTGCACTGTGGTTAACAGCTGTACCATGCCTATTTCACAGGGATAGCTGGTGAATACAATCATGACTTCCATAAGGTTTGCAGAACAAAGCAGGTTGTCATCCAGAGTCCAACAATGTTCAGTGACCCGAACAAAAGTCAGGCCCATTTTCACTGCTCCTGCTCTCTGATAAGCATACATTGTCCTTTGAGTGTTTGAGGAGAGCACAGAGTTGACCTATTTTTGAGGGACTAGAACTTAAAAGACTGAACCACTCTGTTCCAAATTTGGGCAATTTCAAAGGACAGGGCTTTGGGGAATTGGAACAACTTGTTCAAATTCATTGTCTTTGGGTCTCACTAAACACAGAAACCAGCCTCTCTCTTAATCCCCACCCCACGTGTTGAAAACCATAAACTCAAGTTACCACAAATAAAAGGCCATGGAAGTGTGCCCAGATGCCCTTCGGGATGGGATGACCCAGTTAGGAGGTAGCAGTGTTTGGGGTTGAGACTGTCCCTCTATTAAAAACAGACAGAGAAAAAGCTACGACCAAAGTGTTTGCATCGTTTAATTAAATATCAACAGAAATCTCTATTCACTTTAATGCTCCAGGCAGGAGCCAAAATCACTGTTGCAGATATGCTCCCAGTTTCACCAGCTAATCAGATGTTAAACTTAGATTGTAACAATCAGCCCGATATTATTGCCTGCTGCAGATAGAACTAGAATTCTAATTAGGTTAGAACTCTGGCTGGAGTTGTGTAGATGGACAAATTATTTTAAGGTAGTTTGATATCACTGCTATAATTTATGGTAAAGACAGTTGGGATCATACTGGCAAACTAATTATTTGCCCAAGTCTAAAAATGGCCTAAAAATGCCATTGGTTACCGCCCCCCCCCAACGAGAAAATAATCCACTACAGTACCGAAAAAGACAAAATATGGCCACTAACAGACCAGAAGCACCGAAGGCTTTCTGAAAGAGAAATCAGGCCTTACGTTTGTAGTTTTAATGTATACTTGCAAAAAAAAGGGAGAAGCAGAGTCTGCAGCTCAGATGCCACCATCAGAAAGGGTAGCTGTTCCACCTCTCTCCTGTGCAAATTAACCCAATCCTGAACGTGGCTTGATTTAATTCGCACAATATCAGTTGCCTTGCTGGGTATACCACAAATATACCTCAGGGACCTCAATTGCAAAAACCTGGACAACAAACGTTGGGGCTTCAGAGTTGACTAGATGAGTAAATTCTGTCTGAGTTAAAGCAGATAACACTCACTAATTAAAAGAATGAAACATCATCGTCCCATTGGCATCCTCGGGTGTGCAGGTGTTTCTCAGAGCAAAGCCCATGGTGTGCCCATCGCCAACTCGTGACACGGGGGGCGGGGACGGGCGGCAGAAAAACCCGAGATAAGAAATCAGAGAATACAAGTCGCTTTTAAACGACAAACAGTTGGTGATAGAGTACCCCCACCATTGGGGTAGGGAGTTAATAATCTCTCAGCATCATTCACTCCAGCACGGCTGGTCCTCTGGAAGAGGCACATTGCAGGAAGGTTTTGTGTGTGACCAGGCAGTTGGCCTCCCACCCCTCCGGCCTCCCAGGTGGGTCCGGGCTCCCACCGGTCCCCTCCCCCTTCACCCTCCAAACCCAGGCAGCGCCCGCCCCTGCCGCCGCTGATTGACAGGCCGTGCAGCTACTCCTGGAAGCCTGGTTTCGGGGGCAACCCGGGCAGAGGTGACTATCTCTGCAGCAGCCAATAGGAGCCAGGAGGCAGGGTGGGGGGCGGGGCGGTCAGGTGCTCCCCCGCCGGGGTTGCGTGCAGGTGAGCTGCTGCGCGATCTGGGGGGCGCCGCTCCCTCCGGTCACCTCCTTGCCGTTACCCGTGGCGCGGCGGGGAGAGACTCCTCTAGGCCTTCCCTCCCATTGCCCCAAACTAACACCGACTGACCGGATCCCTGCGAGGGTGAGTCCAGGAAGGTGGGCGGCTCCCCCCCCGGGGACCCACACGGCTCCTCCGGGCCCCCAAAGCAACGCCCCCTTCTTGCCACTGCCCACGTCGAGGCATCCGCAGGCCTCGGTGGGCGGGATGACTGGAAATTGGGAACCTACTCTACGCCTTGACCCTTCTGGGTAGCGGCTAGGATGGAATCCAGGTGGAAAAGATGGACTCCCGCCCCTTCCCCTTGTGTCTACCTGATCTACATACACAAACCTAATTCCTTCTGCACTTTCCTTCTTCCCTTTAATTGGCGCCCCTTCCCTTCTGATCTCCAAGTCTGTCTGTAGAGGAAGGGTTGGAGGGGGAGAAAGAACTGGAAAGTACCCAGTGAAATTTGGGGCCAGATCCACGGATTCCACTGTTTTGTGCAGCATTTTGTGCACGAAAAAGAGAAAAAAAAATCTGATTGTTTTCATTCCCCATCCCCCACCTCTGTTTATTGCTCTATGTCATGGATGTAATGTTGGGTCTTCTTGCCAAACGTTCCTAAGCTTTAGACAACCGTTAATCTCTGCTTCCTTTTGTTGGTCCGGAGAAAGTAGTTTTCTGCTGCTTACACAGTTTTCTCCTGCTGAATTAATTTGCTAAGACAGATGAAAATCAGCTGTTCCATGTAGTTTAGCTTTAAATTACATTTGGTTGATACTAGCCCGCCTTGTTTTAAAAAGGTGGGAGAGAAAATTACGGAGAGAAAGGACAAGAGAGCAACTACCATCCATAGACAGATCTGTGAGTAAGTAAATGTATTTGCAGTAACCTATTTGCTATTCCCTGCTGCAACTATTTTTAATGATCCTACCAGAATCAGAGAAAGTATTGCCATCTAAGAAATTGTTTTTAAATATAATGTTTGAACCATTGTCTTGAGACCAAAGCCTAAAAAGATTTCAGCTTAAGAAATGTCTAGGTATGGTGAAAGCACAGTTTAAAACCAGCAAACCAGAAATTATTGCCCTCAGCCAATACCCATAATGTACATATGCCTTGTACTCCTGGAAACAAAGCAAGCATGCCAAGCAGTTTTTCTTTACCTATACCTATAATATAGTAAGGTGAAACAGGTTATACTTTTGAAGTTTAAAAATGTCTTCATGTTCAAATTAGGAAGATATCAAAAGCCAGTTTCAACAGATTCATTTGTACAAAGTATGGTTTGATCTAAGTTTTGATGGCTTTATAAATGCCTTCATTCAGGAATGGACAGAAAAAGGAGAGAACAAAAGATCCTTGCTTAATGTGCAACCCTGATGAAAACTGACAAAATTTACATATCTATTGTTTATCCATACAGCGTCTTATTAGCTTTCTCCAATAAAACGAAAGCATTTTACAAATATACACAGATTAGGGGAAAGTTCAACAACCTTGATCCAAAGAGATTTAAACCAGGGAGGTGCTTTTCTACACATATCAATGATAAGATTAAATTTTCACTAATTTTAACATTAGGAAAGTCAACAACAAATTTCAGAATTGTATTTCTGTTAATATTTAGTTTAGAATCTAATTGTTTAAAGAAGGCGGTGATTTGATTATTAATAGATGAAAGCAGATTACTTTTCAATAAATATATCTGGATGTCACAAATGTTATTTCACTTCAAGAAACCAAATTCATCTATTTTCCTCTCTTGAGTAATACTTCTTTTACCTGTGTTGAACCAAACATAGGGGTTGAAAATAGAAGGGTGCATATATGTATATACATATATATAAGCACCATTATTCAATTTGCTAGTGATACTTCATTGTCCCTATGTTGCCATAATTAGTCTAGCCATAATGGTAAGTATGTTCACAGGTAACTGTTTAGCAATCCCAGGCTGTGATTTATGATATAACTGGGATTGCTAAACACTGTTACTCTGAGTTTGGGGTAAAGTATACAAAACAAAATTATTGCCATTAATTTCTATGTGTTTATTCTGCAGATTATCTTACACTGAACTGATCAAGTACTTGGAAAATGACTTCAAAATTTCTCTTGGTGTCCTTCATACTTGCTGCACTGAGTCTTTCAACCACCTTTTCTCTCCAACCAGACCAGCAAAAGGTTCTACTAGTTTCTTTTGATGGATTCCGTTGGGATTATTTATATAAAGTTCCAACACCCCATTTTTATTATGTTATGAAATATGGTGTTCATGTGAAGCAAGTTACTAATGTTTTTATTACGAAAACCTACCCTAACCATTATACTTTGGTAACTGGCCTCTTTGCAGAGAATCACGGGATTGTTGCAAATGATATGTTTGATCCTATTCGGAACAAGTCTTTCTCCTTGGATCACATGAATATTTATGATTCCAAGTTTTGGGAAGAAGCGACACCAATATGGATCACAAATCAGAGGGCAGGACATACTAGTGGTGCAGCCATGTGGCCCGGAACAGATGTAAAAATACATGAGAGCTTTCCTACTCATTACATGCCTTACAATGAGTCAGTTTCATTTGAAGATAGAGTTGCCAAAATTATTGAATGGTTTACATCAAAAGAGCCCATAAATCTTGGTCTTCTCTATTGGGAAGACCCTGATGATATGGGTCACCATCTGGGACCTGACAGTCCGCTCATGGGGCCTGTCATTACAGATATTGACAACAAGTTAGGATATCTCATACAAATGCTAAGAAAGGCAAAGTTATGGAACGGTCTGAACCTAATCATCACGAGTGATCACGGAATGACTCAGTGCTCTGAGGAAAGGATAATAGAACTTGACCAGTACGTGGATAAAGACCACTATACCCTGATTGATCAATCTCCAGTAGCAGCCATCTTGCCAAAAGAAGGTAAGGCTGACTGAATTGTGAGCTGAGGATAGATGTGCATTGGCCCAGTGTGATCAAATGAATAGGGATTTCTGTTTCTGTGCCTTTAAAATAGACTTGCCTGTGTCATGGTAATATTCTGGTATTTAATTCTCAGACTCTGAAAAGACAAAAATATCCTTTCTCAAAGCCTATTTTTTTTCCTTTTTCCTAGAATACTGAAATTGATGTGCTCTAGATATGTAATGGCAGTAGATTTTAACTGTTTTGGAATCATAGAATATGATGAAAGCTATAGCCTCCCTTCTCAGAAAAACTGAGATGGAAAGATACATACAAAACTTGAATACATGTAGAATTATTTCATAGAAGCCCCAAAGACTTTTATAGACTCCTAATTTGGACCTACTTAACATGGAAGCTATGGAGGATAAGAAGGAGGAAGAGCTTTGGTCAATCTGAGATGTATTTTCTTTATAAGTATGGAAAGTTATAACAATACTTTAAACTTCTTACAAACCTCCCCTGGAGTCCTTATACCAAGACTGTCACCTCAGCATTGTCTCCATTTTAAAGACAGGCAAATGACAGGTAAATGACCTCAAAAGGTTTAATATCCCAAGGTCACAAAATAAGTGACAACAAAACTCAGGCCTGCTCTTTGACATATTTTATCACCTCGCAGTGTTGGTCTTAGGTATCAGATGAGAGAGCAGATTTTGAAAAGCTATAATATCTCACAAATGAGAATTCCATCCCTCAGAGGGAAATTAGGAGAATCGTATGAAACAGCAAATGTTAAAATATGCATGTGTTTTACACACACAGTTTTCAGCAAACAGCATGTTTTTTTCTTGCTGTTTAAGAGAATTAGCTAAGGGTAGTTGTTCACACCTATAATCTCAGCACTTTGGGAGGCTGAGGCAGTAGCATTACTTGAGGCCAGGAGTTCGAGGCCAGCCTGGGAAACATAGCAAGAACCTGTTGCTAAAAAATAAAAAATAGCCTGGCATGGTGGCACACACCTGTAGTCCCAAGCTGAGGGGGAAGGATTGCTTGAGCCCAGGAGTTCCAGGTTATAGAAACTATGATCACATCACTACACGGCAGCTTGGGTGACATGGAGACCTAGTCAAAAGAGAGAGAGAGGGAGGGGAAGAAAGAAGCGGGAGAGAGAGAGAGAAGGGAGAGAGAGGAAAGAAAAAAGAAAAGAAAGAAAGGGAAAGAGAGAAGGAAGGAAGGAAAAAAGGAAAGGAAGAAAAAAGGAAAGGAAGGAAAAAAGGAAGGAAGGAAAGAGGAAAAAGAAAAGAAAGGGAAAGAGAAAAGGGAGGAAGGGAAGGAAGTGAGGGAGGAAGGAAGGGAGGGAAATTACATTAACCCTTCAATTTCCCTTATAAAATTGGAATGATGTCCTCTTGTTGGGGTGTGGAAGGTAAGGATGAAACCTCAACAAATGGATTTGAAAAGCAGGAGGAGGGTGAAAGACAGTGTCCAGGTGACTGCATTTATAGTTACAGGCAGTACTTTGGCAACAACTCCAGTGTTTTCAGGTGTTTCCATTTTACAAACCACTTTCCACCTCCAGTCTCTTTTCCCAACCCTTACCCACCACCCACCATGTTTTCTTGTCTGGAGATTCTTTATGTCTGTACTCACAACTACCAGAACCTAGCTGTTTTTGTTTGGGTATTGCAGTATCCTAGACATTTTACTTAGTGTCACTAATAAATGTGTATGTGTATTGAAGTCTTTAGAGGTTTCTGGTTCTATAAAATGCCCTTCCTTAATTCTAAGGTGAACTAACTTACAGCAGAAGAGTATTTCTTAGTTTCCCCCTCCCAAAATTATTTTCCCCAAGTAGGGGAAATAATTTTTTTCTTATGTTCAGCTCTCTGGCTTTTCACCTTCATATCAAGCCTTTTGCCCATGCTTTCTTGGTTGATTGTAGCTATGAGTATTTTGATCTGAGTGCCTCTCCTCCCTTCTCTTTAGGTAAATTTGATGAAGTCTATGAAGCACTAACTCAGGCTCATCCAAATCTTACTGTTTACAAAAAAGAAGAGATTCCAGAAAGATGGCATTACAAATACAACAATCGAATTCAACCAATCATAGCAGTGGCTGACGAGGGGTGGTACATTTTACAGAATAAGTCAGATGACCTTCTGTGTGAGTATGATGCATTTCTTCTCATTCTGTATCACTTTTTGCTAAAATACAACAGTTTTAACACATAATACAGCAGTAATATTTTTACTCTCTGCTACTTGAATGTTAAGAAACTATAATGTTTCAGTACTTAACTATCTAGAAATGTGTTTTTTAGACATTGGCCCTTGATATATAAAAGATATATACAAAATGTTCCTTTAGATGGAATTGTGTTTCTATTATGTTTTTTGATTAAAAGAAAAGCAGATGCCTGACAATGACATTTGTAGTGTGTTGGCAGATGTATACAGATACATGGTTTCTGGTTCTTCAGATGGTTTTCACATGCAGATAATTATTCATAAGCCAATGTTCAGATTTTTGTATCTTGTGCAGGTAGCTCTTATGTTACAGGGATTGCTCAAAAAAGGACTGCTATCTTTTGCAAGATTTTTATTTTAAAGTTAATATAAATTCAAAGGGGCCTCTAGAAATGGTGTGCTGAACTACAGTTACACAATAGATTGGTCACTTCTATTTTTGATAGAAAACCTTAATAATACTCCAATTTATATTACATTATGTTTAATGATTCAATAGTTAGATATTGACCACTGCATACCTAAACCAGAATAGTTAAGCCCTAATGCCCCAAAGCAGTGGTTCGCAAAGTGTGTTCCCTGGCCCAGCAGCAGCCACGGCAGCTAAGAGCTTGTTAGAAATGCAAATCATTGGGCCCAACCCAGACCTACCAAATTTGAAACTGTGAGACCCTGGTGAAACACATGAACGTTTGAGAACCATTGCCCTCAGGCATTCATTATTAAATACCGTCTACTTGATCAAGCATTTATGATCGGGGCTACCACTACAAAACTAAGTCCCTATTTATGGGAAACGTTTTATATAAGTCACAATGACTTAATTTTAAGTCTGAATTTCTAGTAAGAAGTGTGATAATTATCTTTGCCTTCATGGATAAGAGTCTAGATCTCAACTTCTCATAGAAATGAACACAGAAATCCTCCGGTTAATTACAGATTATATAACGGCATATTACCAATGTGACTATCAATTAATGCAATAGCACAGTACCCTGTCAGATAATTACTAGTGATTCATAAGTTCAGTGTTATTTTTACTTAAACCTAAAAGAATCATGGCATCTAGAATGACTTCTTTAGATACATTTTGCCTGGGAGATTTCAAATTACTTTGAAATGACATGGGGTCAGTTTATGACTTTTAGAGAAATTGATTTAGGATGATTTTTGAGGGAGATAAGGGTAGGGAGTGTTCCTATTGCATAGCTCCCTGTAGCAAGTATGGTTATTAGAGATGGATTTACTAGTCATTTTCCTTGCCAACTTTAAGATAAAGCCTATCAGTTTTCTTTGGATGTCATCTTATCAGCAGTAGCTCCTTTGCCTTGCACCGTGATACCATGTTAGGCACACATGCCTCTGGAATGCAGCTATTATGAATTTCACATCCATATCACTGGATACATATGTCAGAAGACCCCTAAGTTTTTACCTTATTTGTAGCCACACAAAAAGCACATAATGCTAAGTTGGATCCTGATTAGGGCCACCAAAATTAAGAATTTTTTTCTCTCTTACACTCTGACCTTTGTTTTTTAGTAGTAGATTGTAGTTGTAAGGGCAGGTTTGATTTTTATGGTTTCTTTTGTTTTTCTTTATGTATTGTATTTTATGGGTACCTATGAGTTTATTGGCTTGTGACTTAGACTAATGGCACCTTTATCTGTTTAACTTTAGAACAGTAATTGGAACATTGTAGATACCCAATGAGTGATTGCTGAATATTACTTTGCCACCAGAAAAAGAAAAAACAAAAAAACCCTCTAATTTTTCCCTACCTTGGCTCTGCTTTGTTCTTTTTCACCCTGCTTCCCCTGCTGCTTAAGCCACTGTTGGCTTGTGAGAAAGATTCACAATCATTTGACTCTTCATTTCCCGAAGAGAATTGTGACGTGGACAACAGCAGAGATTGTAAAAGATTATTTTATTTTTACAGTCAAACTAGATATGATGTGCATTTAAGTTCAGAACTTGACCATTCAACAGTTATATCCATTTTAATGCATAGTGGGCTAACTTTTTCATGTATTTTCTCTTTACAGTCGGCAACCATGGTTATGATAATGCATTAGCAGAAATGCATCCAATATTTTTAGCCCATGGTCCTGCCTTCAGAAAGAATTTCTCAAAAGAAGCCATAAACTCCACAGATTTGTACCCACTGTTGTGCCACCTCCTCAATATCACCGCCATGCCACACAATGGATCATTCCAGAATGTCCAGGATCTGCTCAATTCAGCAATGCCAAAGGTGGTCTCTTATACACAGAGTACTATACTCCTCCCTGGTAGTGTCAAACCAGTAGAATATGAGCAAGAGGGATCATACCCTTATCTCATAGGGGTCTCTCTTGGCAGCATTTTAGTGATTGTATTTTTTGTAATTTTCATTAAACATTTAATTCACAGTCAAATACCTGCCTTACAAGATATGCAGGCTGAAATAGCTCAACCATTATTACAAGTCTAATGTTACTTTGAAGTGGAATTGCATAGTGAAATGGAGATTGCATAATTATGTCAGTGTTTAAAGGTTTCAAATTTTGGGACACCAGTTCAGACATTTGCAGAAACCATTAAGCAGTTACATATTTAGATACATACACGGACAGATCAAAATACTTACACCTGTAAAGAAATAAAAATGTGAGAGTATGTCTCCATTGTTCACTGTAGCATAGGGATAGATAAGACTCTGCTTTATTTGGACTCGGCACATATAATGTATATATTTAGCAACTTTGCACTATGTAAAGTACCTTATATATTGCACTTTAAATTTCTCTCCTGATGGGTACTTTAATTGAAATGCACTTTATGGACAGTTATATCCTTAACTTGGTTAAAAATGACAACTTTTGGCGCCCATGTCACAGAATACTTGTTACTCGTTGTTCAAACTGAATGAAATTTCTAATAATCCTGAATAATGGATATAGAAATCTATCTCCTTAAATTGAGAGAAGAAAGTGACAAGTTTTGACAATTAAATGTGCTAACCTTTGAACCTTGAATTTTGAAGATGTACCCCAACAGTAGAAAGCAACATTGGGCATTTCTTGTCATATTTCTTTCCCAAGAACATGGTTTTTATTTATTTTTCCCCCCAAAAGAAAGTCAAATACTGACAGATTCATTCTAAATATATTGTTTTTGTCATAAAATTATTGTGATTTCCTGATTAGTCATATTACTGTGATTTTCATAATAATGAAGACACCATGAATATACTTTTCCTATGTAGTTCAGCAATGGCCTGAATAGCAGTGACCAGGCACCATCTCAGCAATGTTTTCTCCTGTTTGTAATTATTTGCTCCTTTGAAAATTGAATCGCTATTAATTACATTAAAAATCAAATTGGATAAAACAATGTTTGTTTTCTTTCTGGTAGCACATAATAACAGAGCACAAGCATCTTTTAGATTTGACCATTTGAAGATTCAAAGTTGCAAAAAGAGCACAAACCATGTTAGATAAAATATCAGCCACTCAATCCTTGAAAAGAACTGTGTGGAGCCTGGAAAAAAATTAATCAGGACCACATATGAGATGTTTACAAGACACCTAGAACAGTGGTAAAGGGTGTGTACTAGAAAAAGCTAGCAAAATAACTATGTGGTAACAGGTATCAAAACCCAAGAGCTGAGATGATATAGCCCTGTTTCAAGAAATATGTGAATATGCACCTACCAAGTGCTCAGTGGAATCAAAGATGAATCCCAGTTCAGAGATAGACTTCTACTTCTAAGGCAGTACTTTTGACCTGCCTGGTCATCTCAGTCCTTTTCATTCCAACAACCTGAGGCTGTGCTTTAGATCTGTAAGTAATCAAGAAGTCTGGGAGAGGCATGGTATTGCATGTGGTCTCTTAGAGGAAAGAGGAAGCCCTGAAAAGACTTACCTTGAAGAAAATAGCACTTTACGGACACATGGAAAGTATTGAGATTTTATGTATACATATGCACCAATTGGCTAATGAGTAGATAAAACTGTAAAACTATTCCAGAAAAAAAGGACAAATTGGATGTGAACTAAAGTGACATAGTTAAAAATATAACCAAATATAAGTGCTTCCTAAAATTTGGTGAGTGTGTTATTTTTTAAAATAATACCAGTAAGGAGTGTTGGCACATAATTCCTATTTCATTATAAAACCTCTTAATAGAATAGAATCAAATAATTGGAAATGGCCTATAGATTAAAAAGTGGAGAAATTGTATGGTAGGTAGCAAACACCCCAGAAGTATAGACTCAACAATCCAGAAGTATAGACTCTGGATTAGACATCTCAGAATACGTGAGCACGCACTTTGGCTTGCTTTGTAGCTATGAACTTACCTGTATTATTGAAATGTCAGCATAATGATGGGAAGGTGAAATTGGTCCATTTTAAAGCATTGCTATTATAATGCTATCTGTCCATTTAAATAATTACAATAAATTCATTTCAGAAGGTGCTATTAGTAGTAAGAAAGTAAATTTTTACATGAAGATTTGATTATCAGATGGCTTACCTACAGATACTTATTTTTCTATAAAATAGAGTTTACCAAAGGAAAATAAAACTTTAAACTTTTCTGGGAAAATCACATCAGTCAACATCATTGACATCTTTTTGTTGTTGTTTTGTTTTACCTGCATGTCTTCATGGTCAAGCTTTGTATGCAGTGAACTCAAATTAGCACATGGAAATAAAAACCTAGCTAATCTTATAAATTGCAAGAATTTTAGAAAGGTCAGAGGAATGGAGCTTCTCCCTGTGCCCCCATTTTTTCTCAACATCCTCCTACATCAGCCAATTCGTGCAATATATTGCTAGGATTTTTTAAAATTCAGTTTGTATTTTACAATTTCTTCTCCATCACCTGCAGTTTAAGTTTACATTGCTTTTCAAAATGCTCTGTGATGTAAGTATCCTATTATTAGTCTTAGTTTCTTATAAGAACCTATTATTTCTAGAAAATCCAATGAAAGATCCCAGCTCTTCTAGTTCTCACATTTTTTAAATGTTTTTCATTAATTGAAAGGGACATACTTGATAATCATAGAGCTGGGAAAGCTCTAAGGGATCGTTTAACCCTTGATTTAACAAAAACTCTTGCAAAGCCATGAAATTTGCATGACATATTAGTGCCATAGCTGGAGGCAGGAGCCAGGTTCTCTGACTGAGTTTATACTCAAAGTCAAGGTGCAGTCTCGGTTGGTTTACTTCTGGTTCATCCTAAGGTAGCCCTTGGAGATCCTACCCCTAGCAGGAGGTGGTTAACCAATGCTCCCACCCTTAGCAGGCTCTGCAGTCCAACTTTTGACATTCAGCTATGCTAGGCTTATAGCTTTCTTCCAGATTGGCCAATGCCCAAGGACAATGCCCCAGGACAAAATAGTCCTGAACGCTAGACTCATTTAAGATTTCAGTCCTCTCTGAATCTCAGCCCGGTAATTCTTCATAACCCTGTGGGCAATTTGATGCTTCTGAAAAGATGTTTTAAAGGCTGGGCACGGGGGCTCACGCTTGTAATCCCAGCACTTTGGGAGGCCGAGGCAGGTGGATCATGAGTTCAAGACCAGCGTGGCCAAGATGGTGAAACCCCATCTCTACTAAAAATACAAAAATTAGCTGGGCGTGGTGATGGGAGCCTGTAATCCCAACTACTCGGGAGGCTGACACAGAGAATCGCTTGAACCCAGGAGGCAGAGGTTGCAGTGAGCCAAGATTGCACCACTGCACTTCAGCCTGGGAGACAGAGTGATACTCCATTAAAAAAAAAAAAATGTTTTAAAATACATTTTGACTTCCAGTCAGGACAGGATAGCATGGTCCTGCTTGTCCTTGTTTCTCCACACTGAGCACAATTTTAGAGCCTGGAAATGGTGCAAAACACTCCAAAGGGTGGTAATAAGACTGCAAGCTGATTAGAGACCCTGGGGCTGGAGAAACAGCACAGCAGCAGGGCTTCACATGTTTCCCACCTAACTGAAGGAGGCTGCACAGAGCCTGCATTTCCCAACCCCCACCTGGCAAGTCAGCAGCCTAGGGAGGCATATTCCTCCCCCTGGATCAAAGAAGAATCTCTGGTAACATCAGGGTAGCCCATGTCATCAGCAGGGGGAATTGCCATAACCTTCCAATGAGGGATATTGATTGGGAGTCCCATTAAAGAGCAGCCAAGAGGAACATTCTCCTTCCCACCACTGACACACTCTTCCACTGAGAGACATAGAGGTGGACAAGCAAAATCTGTACAGCAGACAGTCCGGGGAACCTCTTTGTTCCCATGGCCTAAGACTCTCCTCCTCTACCCAGAGACTTTGAAATGGGCAAGGGGCACCAATAAGGGAATCCTACCACACCATTCCCCTACCCAAAGATACCTGGCAGTTGGCCTAGGGAAAATCCTCTGCTTTCCTCAGGCAGGACTAGCAGAGACCAGTGGGAATTCCAGCAGCACCACACAATCCAAGCAGACCGTAATTCAACAGCACCTCAAAGGCTGTGAAAATTAAGCTGCTATTGGAACCACAGCCCACAAAATTAGGACAAGATCTACATACTAAATCTAAACAGTGTGGCTTTCTGCTAAAATAAAAAATGTAAAGGGAACCCATCATCTTATTACATAATGTATAAGATATTCAGGATACAACTGAAAATTACCTGTTATACCTAAAACCAAGAAAATTGCAACTACACTGAGAAAAAAAAAAACAATTGATGCCAGCACCAAGATGATTCATATGTTGGGATCATAAAACAAGAATTGTAAAACAGTTGTCATGAAAATACTTCAACAATCAATGCAAATTCTCTTTAAAATGAAAGGTTAAAAAAACTCAGTTATTTTAAAATGGAAATTATAAAATTGAAAAATATAATGATATTTTGAAAACCACACGGGCTCAATAGTACAGTGGAATTGGTGGAAGATAGAATCAGTGAACTTAAGTACAGAATACTAGAAGTCACAAAATTTTAACAGGCCCCAGTGACCTGTGGGACAATAACAAAAAATCCAACTTCCATATCACCAGGGTCATAAAAGGGGAGGCTGAAAGACTGCTTGACAAAATAATGACTAAAAACTTCTCCAACTTGACTAGACACATATCTGCAGATCCAAGAAGCTGAGTGAACTCCCAAACAGAATAAACCCAACTAAATCCACACCTAGGTACATCATAAGTAAACCTGTGAAAAGGGCCCCTACCTAACAACTCAAAAGAAAAATCTTGAAAGTAGCCAAAGTGAAGCAATACCTTACCTACAGAACACCAAGTCTGATGACAGCAGATTTTTACTGAAATCATGGAGGCCAGAAGGCAACGGCACAGTATTTCTCAAGTGCTTAAAAAAGATGTGACTTTCATGAATTCTGTATACCATGAAACTATCCTAAAGAATGAAGGGGAAATAAAATCATTCTCCGAAGTAGAGAAACTAAAAAAAGTTGCTGCTATCAGAAGACCTATGTTTAAAGATAGGTAAAGAATGTTTCTCACACATAAAGGAAATGTTTTTTTTTTTTTTAAAGAATCTTAGAGTGTCAGGAAGGAAGATGGAAAAATGTGAAGAGCAGACACATGGGTACATACAATAGACTATCCTTTTTCTCATGAGTGTTATAAACTATATTTGATGTTGGAAGCAATTATAATGCTACCTGATATTCATGCCAATATTTAGAAGTATGGAAGTTAAAGGGACCTAAATAAAAGTCAGTTTTCCACACTTCATTTAAAGTGGTAAAATGCTGATACCAGTAGACAGTTATAAATCACAAATGCATATTGTAACACTCAGACCAGACACTAGAAAAACTATACAAAGAGACACACTCAAAAACACTACAAATGATAAGGAATTAAAAAATGTAACAGAACCCACAGGAAGGCAAAAGAAGAAAAGCAGAAATGAGAACCAGGGGGAAATCCTAGAAAACAGATAACAAAATGGCAGAATTAACATATCAATAATTACCTTAAATGTAAGTTAGCTAAATACACTAATCTCAAAAGACAGAGATTGACAGAATGGACCAAAAAAACCGCCTCTATTATATGTGGTTTACAATAAACTAATTTCAAATTCAAGACACAGTAGGTCAAAAGTAAAAGGGTGGGAAAAGTTGTACTACGCAAACATTAATTTTTCTTTTTTTTTCCCCTATATAACACCAATGTAAACAAATAATTTTTTGAAAAGCAAGAATAGCTACATTAATATCTGACAAAATAGACTTCAGAGCAGAGAGAATTACTACACAGAAGACTTTACATAATGATAAAAGGAATAATGATAAATTTATATAACATAATATATAATATTTCATCAGGAATACATAGCAATCCTAAATGTAATAAATCCTAAACAGCAGAACCTTAAAATATATGAAGAAGGAAAAAAAACTGATACAACTGAAAGGAAAAACAGAAAAATCATAATTACAATTGGGATTCAACACCCAACTCTCAACAACTTCTAGAATATCTAGACAGAGAATGAGAAAGAATATAGAAGATCTCTACAACACACTCAACAACAGGATCTAGTAACATACAGAGAGTAATAGATCAAACCACAGCATAACTGGAAAAGTGAGGATAAACATTTTTCTCCAGGACTCATAACATATTCACCACTGTACGTCCCTCAAGGGACTAGAAAAGAAGAGCAAGTTAAAGGAAGCAAAAGGAAGAAAATAATAAAGATAGCAATGGGAACCAATGAAATTGAAATTAGAAAAACATTAAAGAAAATCAATAAAACAAAAATCTACTACTTTAAAAAATTAATAATATTGATAAACCTATAGCAAGACAGACAAAAATAAAAACAGCCACAATCATAATATCAGAGATGAAAAGAGGCTATCCATGCTGATATTAAAAAGGTAATAGAGAACTATTAGGAACAACTTTACCTCATAAATTCAACAACTTAAATTTGAAAACCACAAGCTACTAAAACTCAACCAAGATGAAACAATCTGAATAGCCTTATACACAATAAATAAATTGAATTCATTATTATAAAGCTCCAACAAACTAAAGAAAAACATACTATCATATCAATCTATGGAGAAAAAGCACTTGAAAGGATCCAATGCTAAGATTTTTTTCTTTTTTTAAAGAAGGAAAAAAAAAACTCTTAGCAAGTTAGGAATAAAAAGGAAACTATCTCAACTTGACAAATAACATCTTTTGTAAAAAAGATTTAAAAAAAAATCTTAAAGAGAAATCATTCAGTCTTCAGTCTTTCACCATTAGCTAATGGTGAAAGACTGAATGCTTTCTCTTTAAGACTGGGAATGGGTGAAGGATGTCTGCTATCATCACTCTTATTTAACACAGTACTGGAAGTTCTAGCTACTGAAGTTCTTTCTAGAAAGAAAAAAAGGCATGTATTGTGATAAAAAAGAAACAAAACTATCCCTATTTCCAGGTAACATACCTTTGTAGAAAATCCCAAAGAATCTAAAAATCAAAACAGAAACTCTTAGAACTAACAGCAAGGTCTCAAGACACAAGATAAACACATAAAGATTAGTCAATATTTATACACTAACAATAAATATATGAAAACTAAAATTAAAAATGTATTACTATTACATTCACTCCAAAGAAAATAAAATTCTTAGATATAAACTTAATAAAATGGGTACAGGATCCTGAAAATTACCAAATACTGACAAAATAAATCAAAAGAGCCTTCAAATCAAAGAAGGTTTCAAAAAATAAAGAGACATACCATGTCTAAAAGTTGGAAGACTCAGCATAGCAAAAGTGCCAACTCCCCAAATTGATCCATAGATTTACTGCAATTCCTGTTGTTCAAAATCCCTGCAAAGCTTTTTTCTTTTCTTTTTTTTTGGTAGACATAGAAGTACTTACTCTAAAATTAATATGTGAAGACACAAGCCCTAAAATAGGTAAAACAAAACTGAAAAAGAATATAGCTAGAAGAATCAATCTACCTGATATCAAGTCCTATTGTATAGATACAGTAATCAAGACAGTATGGTGTTGGCAGAGAGATAGACACATAGATTAATGGAACAGAATAGAGAAACTTGAAATGCATCCCCATAAATAGTCCCAACTGATTTTTGACAAAGTTTAAAAAGCAAATCAATGGGGAATGAACAGCTTTTTCAACAACAACAACAACAAAAACCCTGAACCTTGACCTAAACTGCATACTTTATATAAAATATAATTCAAAATGTATCATAGATTTAAATGAAAAACTAAACTTTTAGAAAAAACATAGGAGAAAATCTTCAAAACCTAGAGTGAGACAGAGTTATTTGGCTTGTCACCAAAAGCACAACCCATAAAAGAAAAAGTTGGTAAACTGGGCCTCATCAAAATTATTTGTTGTTCTGTGAAAACCCATGAGAAGAGGCTAAAAAGATAAGCTACAGAGGAAGTACTTGCAAACCACATAACCTAAAAAAAGACTAGAATATAGGATATATAAAAATAGTTCTTCACATACGCTTTCACATATACATACATATACACACACATACACTTTCACACACACACATATATGTTGTAATCAGCATGTCTGTATGTTACAGGGCTCCAGAGTCCATTGGATCATTTTTTTTTCATATGTTCTTTCAAGCAATGGTTGTGAGTGTGTGTGGATGTACACTACGGAGGAAGGGGTGAGAGGGATGTAATAATAACCAAACACAGGCACTAAAGAGGCTGGGAGTGGGGGGGAGAGGCAAAGTTATCATCTGAACCTCAGGAAGCACAAGGTCTGGAAAATGCTTCTGGATACAAGGCTTTCAGCAGCAAGAATTAACCCATGAGTACACATAGATAATTTGTTGACATAAAGTTTTACCACTTTTAAAAAATTCTCTTTCAGAGTAAAGAAAGTGCCATTTATTCTTCTGTTTTCCTACAATTCTTAGCAGTGTTCTCTTAATATAAAATAGAAAGTGAATTAATTACTGCTCTAATAGAGGGAATCTTGTTGAATCTATATTCAACTGGAGAAGTCATTAAATACCTATGGATATGTACAAAACAAAGTTTATATATTATAATGCCTCCCCCACCATCCCCACTATTTTATAATCGGTTTTTTCAAACCTCTTCTCTTCTACCATAAGCCAATAAATTATAGCTCTGGAGGCTCTGCAAAACTTATCTTGGCTTTCTTTCCAATGATGTCCTTATGCTGGATTGTGTATGTATATATTGTTTAAAAATTTTTTTTAAAGAGTTTAAAAAAACCCTAATAAATACCTATGTGGGCTTCTATAATATAACTAAGTCATGTCAACATCTAACACAGTAAGTATATTTTGCAAGAAGGTAACAAATGTAAAAATCACCAGTGACACTGAACTTTATATTTACTAATTACAGTAAGAACGTTTTGGCATGAACAAACTCATTAATTCTGAATTCAAACAATATAGTCAAAAATAATTTAAATTAAGGCACTACGAAGATATTTCTTTAAAGCACACTCGTTATTTTATTTATACACTATTTCAAGAATTGACAATAAATACACATTTTCCATCTCCTTCTCATCCTTCATTTATAACTTTATGTGTTAACAAGGAAGTAAAACCATCCAAATAAAAGGAATTAAATGCAATCATCCATAGCTTATCAGGTACGGACACGAGGGAGACACCCAAGAACAATGTAAAAACATTTTAATCTTTTAATGTGCCAAGAATTTATCTACAAATTCTTATGCCAAACCTAATGAAATAATAAAGCAAAACCTATACACATTGAAATATGTTTTATTCTATTGCTGTTTATCAGAAGAACTGCATATAAATAACAGCAGCAGAATTGTCCCTATGTTATACATGAATGTACTTATTCTGAATTCACTGACTGAATAAAAAACTCTTAATGAAAACCTTTCCTGTTACCTTGGGGTATTGTTGTCATGAACAATTAAATGTTTCCTGGAGCCAAATACTTTCTACCACCCAGAAAACAGAGCAGCATATTAGTTATTTAACAAAATACATACCAAAACCTTAATGTAAAAGGCTAGTTTTACTATAACATTTTCTCAGTGCACTAAAGGAGTCATAGACTTTAACAGTGATAATTTTTTTCAAGATATAAATGAATTAACACATAGTTCAATATAATATATATGTTTTTATTAAATAAATACTATTCATCTTGTCCCATTGACATATACTTTTTAAATTTTTGCTTAATTTACAATTCAAGTTAATATTTTGAGAATGTAAGGAAAGACAAATAGGTAAATGTCTAGTTGAAAGGGTTAAGATACTGACAGAACATCTCTTCCTATTCCATTCTACATAAAATCCACTCATGAGTTGGAGGCCAAGTATAGATTTCTGAAACTCATAACCACCAATCAACCTAATGCAATCATTAAAACTCATACCATTGCAAGCACCAAGTATAAATTATTTTGCTGCTATTTTAGATACTTCAAAAAATCCACTACTTTAAATGAAAAGTTTTAAATGTGTCAATGCTATTTGTTTTTTAATGGAAATTAAAGTAGAACTTTTCTATTACTCTGTTCAGATCAACTATTAACCTTTAGGATAACTATCTTTTGTGAAAAAAATTGGAAATAAAATTTGTCAAAAAGCAAAATTAGTACTGTTGGGTTTTATTTATTTTACTGTTCTTAATATAGTCAATGTATGACCAACAGCATAGATTATTTACACAGGGTTTGAAAATGCCTCTCAACAACCCCAAACACAATAGGCAGCAAATACCAGGCTCGAGAAATTAGCAGTGACTCAATAGGATGCATTGTATGTTTGATGACTGTCACCACTGTTGTTTTTTACCATCACAGATAATCAACATTCAACTGGGCTGCCTATTTATTATACTTTTATATTTGTAAAACAGTTACCAAGTTTATTTTATACTGCCAAAACTTCAAAGATCATACTATTAACTGCTTGTCTTGCATACTGATGAATGGTTCATGAGCCCAATTTTCCCCCCTGTTAAATATAATATAGTCTGTCACAACTTAGTTTCTTCATATTACTTTTGATTACTAGAAGGTACTAGCAAAGACAGGATGACAGTTCCTCACAATAAACCCTTGGCTCTGAACAAACATGTTAAACAGAAGGATTATTTCTGTGATGCAAATACTGGAAAAAAAAAAAGTGGAGTCAGTACTAAAGCTGTTCTGCCACTTAAAATATGAATGGTGTAAAACACTAAAAGATACTAAATTCTGTTTAAAATTTCTTAACCATTCTATAGCCTAAAAAGTAAGGCATCAAGTCCCAAAAATAAATATAAAAATCTCCATTCCTCATTCTGTCCCAGTCAAATTCAGATTTGTATTCGGGTCATAAATTCTTTCTGCAGCATTTGGAAACCTCAGGTTACAATAAACATGAGAGAGTAAAAGTTAATAAAATTAAGTTATGATTTTAACTTGTGAGTTAGGAGAAAGTAAACAAATATGAAGTGCAAAAATAACCTTTCCTGAGATCTGTGTTCTTTGGAAATATGGAAGCCTGACCACAGTCCATCTCTGACCTCTTTCTATAGTAAGTCACATAATGTCCACACAAACACACACAAACACACTTGCACAGGCACACGCAAACAAACAACTAAGTAACTTACTTAAAGGCATTAAGCACAGACAGAGCAAAAAGCACTTCTCTCTCTTTTCTTCTGAATTTCTTATTAACAATAATCTTCAAAAGATACAACCTTTAAGACCAACAGCATAAGACATAATGGTGACAACTCAAGCTTTTATCAATTGGTCTCAGTTGTTTTTTGTTTTAATAGGTTTCCTTAAAATATTTCTTCATTTGCTATATCTTTTCGGTCTGGTCCAATTTTATTAACCATCACAGAGCATTTACTACCTCAAGAGAGTACTTGAGATACAAACTAATTAAAGGTAAATATAAAAATATAGGAAACTTTTCCTTCATGATATACAAAATTCACAAATTCCATAAAGATTTCTGTTGTTTTCTTTACAAATAAATAAATTTATTAGAAAAACATGCCTACTAAATTTTGATATATTTTCATTTCAAGATGTATCATATCTTCACTGCAAAATAAAAGCAGAGGAAGTATTTTTCTTGAAAGTCATTTTTAATATTTCTAGTTAGGGTTGATGTTACCTAATGATTTACTAGCAATTTTACTATGGTCAGGGTTATCTTACTAGCAAATGCAACCAAAACAAAACACAAGGAAAAAAATAATAATTTTAACATGCTTAGTCTAAGTTCTTTGTCTTTCAAAGTACTCTTTTTCATAGTTACACCACCATTCCTTGGGTACATTCTTAGTTTCGTGGTTAATAAAAGACACTTCGTATAAACCCTAGCACATGTTACCCAATTAAAGGATCATCATCATCTTCTTGTAGCTGAAGTCGAGAAAATGGACGAGGTACAGAAAGTCTATTCTGCATGATTATTATGAGGCATGTTAGCGTGGTTAATACCAAGAGTGCACCTATAACAATCGCGATGGCTTCTGGGAGATTAATGCACCACTGGTCAACTAACAAGCACTTAGTATGACCAAAGGTCCCATTATTGGGATGTGGTTTTATTCCCAGGATGTGGCACATCATTGGATAAATATCCACAATGTTAATTGTGCTATGCTTGTAGCCTTTGTGGAATGCAGGTCCGTGGGCAGCTAGAAATGGATGCATACTAGGCAAAGAATTATCATAACCATGATCACCTACTGAAAAAGAACAAAACAACATCAGTAAATAATATCAGACTTTTTAGGACAAAATAACTTGCTTCTAGTATAGACACATTCCATTCTTTCAGAAAAGGGCCAGAAATAAAAATTTCTATTTCTTCAACTCAGCTACGTTCCCTATTTCCCTCTCTCTCTCTCTCACTCGCTCACTCACTCACACAGACACAAACACACACACACCCCTTTTCCCAACTGGCCATAGCCCCAGACTTTACCACCACTTCTCAACATGATGTACTTATCTTTCAGCCCTACTACCACTTACTTCACCTGTCAATCTCTGCACTGTTTGCAAGAGCTTACTGCAAACAGCACCAGTGATAAAAAGAGAGTGGTCAGGCTGAGGGTTCTGTGTAACTGAAGAGAGCAGAAGTAAGACCAGCAAATGGAGAAAAAGAAAATCTGTAGCCTGACATATCTCAGCTGTTCCTGTGATAAGAAAGAGGATGACATAATGTGCTACAGGTTTACTCACAGGTAATAAACACTCCAACATCAAGAGGGACAGATAGCTGAAAATGTTACAGGAAGGATCTTGAATGGAATGTGTTGTCTAACCTGACGATGCTAATTTATAATTCCAGTAAAAGTTAGACTTCGGGAAAAGCATGTGATAGTCCCTAATATAACTCCAATAATAGATTCCCAATGTTTAGCTTTATTTTAACAAATGTTGCCATTTAATGTACACTAGTTGTATTGAATAAGCTCACACTTTCATATTAAGTATGGATGACTGAGTGATGAGTATTCTGTTATTTGTTACATTATTCTTTGGTTGTATGTTTGAAATATTTCATTATAAAAATAACGTATATGATGAAAAGCAGAATATAACAATATATATATAGTAGGATTTCAATAATATTAAAACACACACACACACAATCATATAATAGAAAAAGGATTGGATGAGGGGGAAATGCCCACTATTAACATTTGCCTATAAATCTGTACTGAGGGATTACAGATAGTTTTTGTTCTCTTTTCTATATTTTCAGTTTTCAACAATGAATATGCAACATAACATCAATGTAAATAATACACAAACTTCATTGGCCCTGAGTCTGTCCTATGCTTGCCTAATACTTCTGAATTGCTATAAATCAGGGAACTCTACATTACAGCCATAGCCAAGGTTAGCCCTCCATCCTTTTTGTAAACAATGTTTTACTGAAACACACCTCTTCAATTTGTCTACATGTTGTCTATGGCTGCTTTCACACAATAAAGGCAGAGTTGAGTAGCTGAGACAGAGACCAGCTGGCCCACAAAGGCTAAACTATTTTCTATCTGGCCCTTTACTGAAAAAGTTTGCTGACCCCTGCTACAGACCACAAAATTAGATTTTAAAAAAAAGTTTTTGAATTGAATGTGAAATATGGATAAATAAGCTTCAGTTTGAGGCAAGACCTGTAACTCTCCCCCTATACATGTTCTCCGAGTTAGGAGAGATTTTGATATAGCTATTTTGTTTACTTGCTGGATTTTTTTGTTTGGTTACTTTCTGGTTCTTGCCCAGTATTCTAAATAGCTGTAGCATTCAGGTAAATCATTTTGTCACTGGGGAAGACTTAGAGTTACGCAGACAAATTTTTTTTAATACACACAAGAAAAAAGACTAGCTAATCTCTCCCTTTTAGCTAATGTTTTAGCTAATGTTTCTTTACTTCTCTATTTTCTATAAGTCAAGAGAATGAATCTTGAAAATTACTGACGGTAATTGTAGTTTTGGAAAGAAAGCAGGACTATGCCTTCACTCTTAAAGTTACTTTCTAATTTAAAGGTGAAATTGTGATTACTGTAAATTGCTATTAAATGAAGACCTGGGAATTACCTGGTTGAAAATTGAACTAATTATTCTGTGTAAATATCTTTAAATCAAAGTGCCCTCTTAACAGAACAGTATCACAATGTATGATTTGTTCCTAGGATACAACAGAAATATCTCATCTAAATACTTACATTTTTGTGAAGATTCATTTAGCACAATTGTCCAGCCTTCATCGGCAACCAAAATAATGGGCTGAATTCGATCATTATGCTGGTAATAAAATCTGTTGGGAATGTCTTCTTTGAGATAAACATTCATGTGAGAGCTACAGTTTTTCAGTTTGTTATAAACCTCTGTTCTATCTGAGGAAAAAGGAAACCGCAAAGGAAACAAGTTATGATTGATAAGAAAAAAATATGTCAAACTACAATAACTGGAAGTAAATTACAGATAATGTCATCTATTAAATCACTTTCTTCTTAAAAAAAACAGAGCAATAATAATGTGACAGTGTTGGGGACTGATACACACATACACACACCTTTCTCAAACATTAACAAATCTCTGTTTCACTTTGTGGATTATCAATGGTGAACTTCTATAGAAAGGGGACATTTTTCAGGTGTATCTTCCTAAGTAAGTATAAACTAATTACATGTTACTATTAACTACTAATTCTTTGATCAGTAGAAGAAAAGTACCTCACACTATCTCCACTAAATATCACATACTAAAATCCAAGATGATTAAGGAAAAAAAATTTCCTTTACCATTAGTGCAAATAATTAAGAGATATATCAAAAGCAAAGAAATACTCACTTTGAAACTAAACCACAAGCCACATAACTAAACCATAAGCCAACTGCTCTAAACTTGTAAATAAGAGGAAAAAATAAATATAATCCCACTCTGAGTATGAGAATATGGTTCTAAATTACAAAAAGCCAGAGCTTCATTCTTTTATACAACCCACTCCCCCTCAATCAATTGCCACATTCAATTAATAGTTTCCCTCAGCTGAAAGTTTACTTACTTATTCTGGGAAGTAGTGCAGCAACTGGGCTCAAATCTATAAGAGTGTAGTAAGAACGATCGATGCAGAAATCCAACTTTATCAGTCTGTCCTGAGAACACTGAGTCATCCCATGATCACTTGTAATGATCACATTAAGATTTTCCCACAGCCCTAACATCTTGAGTTTTTGGACTAAGTCACCAATAAGATCATCTATGTTTTTCAGCACTCTGCTCATGTTTTCTTCATCGTCGGGTCCATATTTGTGGCCACTTGCATCTGGTTCTTCCCAATAGAGTGTTGCAAAGGTGACTGGTGGGTTTGAATTGTTTAGCCACATGGTAATATTATTTAGTCTGTCCTCAAATGATACTGAGGAGCTGTAATTCATAAAATAGGAAGAGATGGTATTGTGAATGGGTACATCAGTACCAGGCCACATAGCAGCAGCACTTGATCTGTTTTCCTGAAGCTGATTGGTCACCCAAATAGGTACTGCCTCATTCCACCAAAAAGGATCCTTGTCATTAGAGTCAGAAAAATGTTTCTTTGTGACTGCATCATACATGGAATTAGCCACAATGCCATGGCTTTCTTCATACAAGCCTGTCACAATACTGTAGTGGTTTGGAAATGTTTTTGTGATAAAAACATTTTCAACATGCTCTACCAAGACACCTTCTTTGATAAAATTCTGGAGATGAGGAAATTCATAATTCTTCAGATAGTCAGCTCTGAATCCATCAAAGGACACTAGCAGTAACTTAGGTGGCAAACTAGAGGAAGAGTCACTTCTACAACAAGTTATAAGTCCAGAAAACAAAAGTATTACTAATAACTTCATAATGAACACGTTGAAGGACAGCAATCGGGGGTTCCTAAAATGTAAAAACACAATCTATAAGTAGTAATGCTACTTTATTTTGGTTAAGTTTCAGAATTTTAGCTCACAGGAGGAGAGAACCAACATTTATATGCCAGCTTTACCTATATTAGCTTAAATAATGCCATTTATTTAGAGATAACTAAAAGCTTAAATTAGAAAAAATAAAAATTGTCTTTACTTGTCCAATTTTCTATTTATATGTATGCCCTACTCTATCCTTCATATGGGCCATTTTTCAAAATTTATTTATTTTTTATTATACCTTAAGTTCTGGGGTACATGTGCAGATCTTGCAGGATTGTTGCATAAGTACACACATGCCATGGGGTGGTTTGCTGTCTCCATCCCACTGTCACCTACATCAGGCATTTCTCCCAGTGTTATCCTTCCCCAACTCCCAACAGTCCCCAGTGTGTGATGTTCCCCTCCCTGTACCATATGGGCCATTTTTATACTCCACGTCAATACTCCTTCTTGGGTGTCTTGCTCATTTGCCACATTAGACATTCTTCTAAAGGCTTAATAAAAATAGATACAAAAACTAAAATGATTCTTTTATATAACATTAAGTTAATGCCAAGCTTTCAGAGGCTCCAGAGATAAGGATTGTTTTTCCAGTTTAATAAATTGCACCTTATAGTTCCTTTAATCCACAGAAATAATTGGTGGAAATTCTACCACATTGGCTTATCACCAGCTCTTGTTGAAAAATATTGCTATAAAAAGGGAGAAATAAGAAATAAAATGCTATTGAGAAAAAGGCCCCCACCCCAGTCAGTCTGTACATGCCTCAATAGTCGCATGAAGTTGACTAACAAACATACAAAGCCTATAGGGACTTCGATGGTTCAGTAACTTATGAAGAAATCCAACAGCTATTGAAATAAATTCCATTACCACATCCCTCTTAAACTTCCATTTTGCTATCAACAACTATTTTCACTAATACCCTAAGCTTAAAGCTATCTCTGATTCTTTGTTCTTTTTTAAAAAATCAATTCACTGATGACAAAAACAGCTTTTCGCTAATAAATCTCCCTGCCTTCAGTCTCTGTCTTCTTTGGTCTCTAAGAAAATAGGACATGTGATTTAGGTATAAAGATTCACTTTAAATGGACAGGATGCCTATTCCATTGTAACAGGAGAGGAGCAAAGGTAGGGGAGCTGACAGGTTTAAAGCCTGGAGGTAAAGGGAGTTGTCAGAGGTAGGGTTAATTATCGAGAGGGAGTAGAGTGGTAAACGGTTCAGAGGTCTGAGGAACAGAAAGAAAGTCTGAAATAGTTAATGTGGAGGATGGGAGAGCCTGTAAGGAAACAGTAGAACTAGAGTCAGTGCCGACAGCTGTCATGAATTTTCACAGTGACACAGTTGACTGGTTTTCTCTAGCAACTCTGTAAACCTGGTACAGACAGAAACAAAACAGGCAGCTGATCCTACCTGGATTTGCGATTGTGCCAGAAACTGAAGGATGACAAAGAAAGTTGAAGATGTTGACTAAAGAGCAGCTGAAATTTGGGTGACAGCAACTAAGCTGAAACTGACAGATGTAAGTGAGAAGTAGAGAAGTTTTTCCACTAGAGGTTCTGGGGAAGTCAAATAAGTAATTAAGATTAGTTAACAGTAACATTTAGTGAAAGTTACAAAGATCTGGGATTGCAGTTAGAATACAGCAAGTGAATGCATGATTTCAGAGTAAGAAGACCCTGGGTATGGTAATGGGTATGCACGTTGAGGTCCAAGGTATGAAGAGCAGTGAGTTAACTAATATGATTATGAAGTTCAGGAGTCATTTATTGCATATTCTCTCAAGTAGACTGAAAATACTTCAAGACAGAGACTTTTTCTCTTTCTTTCAAACACACCACCTGGAGGATCTGTGTACCTGTGGTCAAATACTTACTGACAGAGACTGTGATCCTCTAAAAAACTGAGTTAAAATTATGAAGACCAAAGGCACAGAATCTGATTTATGAGGATCTTGGGATCTAGAAGATCTCTACTATTTTAGCCTGAGACAGGCTGCCTTCTGAATGTGGTGCATGGGAAATTTGTTCCTGGTGCTACTCAATAACCAAAAATAATGCGGAGTAACAAAACCACCTTTCCAAAGGACAGAGTAATAAACCTCATGAGTGGTAGAGGAGGCATACGGGTATTTCCAGACACAACCCTAGTCATATCTCAGCAATTTCAGCTATCAAGAATCTAGACAATGGTACCTCCCCTTTCATTCAATATTTTATTCCCCCAACAGTGTTTATGTGCAACTTAACTCCTCCCTCAGAGAGTTTTAACTGGGTTCAATCACAGGACAATATCATGTGGGTTGCCACAATTTTAGAACTTGTGTCAAGAGCATGCAGATCTCCATGAAACCTTGGATTGAGTAGGTTCCCTGATTTCTCTGAGTATAGTTCCCCATACCCAAATATTTGTTTCCAATAACAGAGTAGACTTTTATATCAGCAAATCGGTGGCACAGTATCTTCTCATTGGGAAAACGTACTCATAAATTTGCTTTTTGAAAAACACTATTTACTGCTCTGGCTCTTTCCCTGTGTAAGTATTTTATATTCCCAACCAATCCTGTCCCACTGCACAGCTGTTCTGCTGCCAAGTTCAATCTGATATGTGTCAGATGGAATGCATTCTCCGTATCTCCAAATCTTTCCCCCTTCCTTAGTTCCCAGTCCTTTAAAACAGTTTCACCATTCTCTCAGTCACAAAGAGATCCCCTGAGTATATGATCTTGCCAGTCTAGTCAATCTATCTTCATATCATCTAATACAGCACATCAGACGTAAGAATCACTGAAGGGAGCTTGTTAAAAGTGCAGCTGTCAAATCACTGTAACTAGAAGATTCTGATTCAGTCAGCCCCGAGTAGAGGCCAGAAACCTGCATTTGAAACAAGCATTTTTAACAGAAACAAGCATTTTTAACGCTACCCACTCATCCATCTCTACTACTACTGTACTTCTATAGTCCTCAATACCTCTTGTCCAGAGCACTTTTGTCTCTTAATTCACCTTTCTACCTCAACCACCTTCCACTTTCTCACCTCACATCTGCTGCCAACTCAGTCTCCCTGGGCACAGCTCTGTTTATGTTCCCTTAAATTTATTCAAAATGTCCCCCTGCCTCAGTCTCACATTCAAGCCCTTCCAGTATCCAGGCCCAACTTGCATGCAAATTACTGTGAAATAATTACAGAAATAATTGTCAACTTGAATTTCTATTCATCATACTTCATGGTCACAATTTTTCTGAAATGTATTACAACATGTAAAGGATAATCATTATTCATCTTGGTGGCCTATAATAGTTCTTCAGTATTAGTTTGTATTTCCAGAGTATCCTAAAGTGAGTTCCTACATATGAAGAAACTGGGTCAGAAATATCATGTCTGACCCAGCAGTCACCTGGGTCATTTTTTAAAAAATCATTCAACAAATATCTACTATCACTAATTCCATAACACAAAAGTATATGTGCCATGTATTAGGTGACAAACAACTTATACCTTTCAAATATATAATAATCAAAACAGGAGCATAAATAACCAAAATAATAAATCAGGCTATCATCCTGGAAAAAGAAAGGCAGGCTTTACACTTTAATCAATTTTGTTCTACAACACCAAATAACAGAATAGACTTAAATCAGCATATAGGTGGCACAGTATCTTCTCACAGGGAAAAAATACTCATAAATTTATGAGTATCTATTTGTAACAGTGTGTTGGAGATTCATATATCATAATGTATTATTTTTAAAGCTAAGCTGTTAGAGAAATTACTACAAATGGAATATCATAGTATATCTAAAATTTTTCCAGTAGATTCACCTCTAAGAGCAGAGGGGTGCCAAGACAATTCAACAAATGGTGCAGGGACAACTGAATATCCACATGCAAAAGAACAAATTGGAGCCCCCCCCCCTCATACTATACAGAAAAATTTATTCAATATAGATCACAGACCTAGATTAAGAGCAAAACTGTAAAGATCTTAAAAGACAATGTAGGAGTAAATTTTTGTAAACCTGGGTTAGGCAAAGCCTTCTTAGATACCACACCAAGAGCACAAGTGACCAAAAAAGAGAAATAAACTGGACTTCAAAATTAAAAAGTCTTGTGCTTTAAGGAATACCATTAAGAAAGTGAAGACAACCCAGAGAATGGAATAAAATATTTGCAAATCATAAATCTGATAAGAGATTTGTATCTAGACTATATAAAGAACTGCTACAACACACTAATAAAAAGTCAAATAATCCAATTAAAAAAAGAGCATGATCTGAAAAAGATATTTCTCCAAAGAAGACACAGGTGACAAATTAGCACATGAAAAGATGCTCAACATCATTAGTCATCAGAAAAATGCAACCAACCCACAAGATACCACTTAACACCCAGAAAGATGATTAAATAATAGATAACAACAAGTACTGATAGAGAAATTGAAACCTTTATAAACTGCTAGTGGAAATTTAAAGTGGTACAGCCACTTTAGAAAATATTCTGCCAGTCTTCAAAGGATTAAACATAGGGCTACCATATAACGGAACAATTCTACTATTAGGTATGTGCCCAAGAGCAATGAAAACATATGTCCACACAAAAACTTGTACACAAATGTTCACAGCAGCATTATAATTGAGAAGTGGAAACATCTCGATGTCCACCAACTTATGAATGAATAAAATGTGATATATCCATATAATAGAATATTATTTGGTATAAAAAGGAAGTATTGATACATGTTACAACCTGGATAAATATGCTAAATGTAAGAATGCAGTCACAAAAGATCACCTATTGCATAATTCCATTAGATGAAATGTCTAGAATAGGCAAATCTAAACAGACTGAAAGTAACTATAGTAACTATCTAGGACTGGGGTTGGGGGAAAATGGATAGTAAATGCCAGCAGGCATAAAGTTTCTTTTTGAGGTGATGAAAATGTTTTCAAATTGATTGTGGTGACAGTTGCACAACTCTATAAAGCTGTACTCCTTAAATGAGTGAATTGAACGGTGTGTGATTTATATCTCAATACAACTATTATTTTTTAAAAAAGAGCAGAGGGAAGTGAAATTGTAATCTTAAATGTCATGCCACAAAACAGAAAACATCTTTGATCTCATTTTACCTCAAAAATTGTGTGAATTTTATATTCCATAATACATGAGTGTTTAATGTGAAAGTTTTATGCCACTTCCCATGTGCAAAACAGACCAAAAACCTGTGTCTGTCCTCTCCCACAAAATACAAATCAAAATGCTTCCTCAAATCTTGAGTTAAAAGGATGCTCCAGGAACAAATGCTATTAATCCTGTGGCTCAGTAATCCCTCAGCACACTGCTAGGATCCAAGCACCCCAGTCCCTGTCCTCAGGATTAGTAGTACAGATTGTAGACTGAAGTCAGAAGGGTCCCAAAACCTGAGCTCACACTTAGTAAATGGGTGATCTTGGATAGATCCAACTTTTCTTGGCTTCTGTTTCCTTGTGTGTAAACTGGGGATATGTAAAGATTACAGAATAGGCCCTCAGAATTGGTTTCCCTTTATCTATTCTAGTTACAAAGATATTGGACTATGACAGGCAGAATATTATGGTGAAACTACAAATACGTTAGGAAATTTAGTCTAATCTCCTCTTTTTGCATATGATGAAGCGAAAGTCCAGTGATTGGCTGGACTCAGAAAGTAATCAGTTGCTTTACTGTGTTCTTACTAATTTCATGTCAACAAGTTTACAAGTCTGTTAATAATCTCCAAACTATTAACAGAACTCTTCCTGACAGAACACCTCTTATTAGCAGTGTTAGATCCATGTCTACCACATTCTGTCTCATTCTAACAGGGAGTGTTAAGCTATAGAGAAACCAATGAGAAGTTCTGAAGCAGTTTCCAAGGAATGAAAATAAAGTTTGCAGGGAATGAAACTTGTATTACAAAATATTGAGAGAAATTCTGTAATTTTTCACACCAAAAAGATATCCAAGAGAAGAAAAAAAGCAGACTTCTCTGGACTGCAACCAAATATCCCCACAACAGCTGGAAGTGTGAGTTAGTCTTCAATTCATGGGACAAACGACCTTCTAACTTCTCTGGGAAGACATTCTTGCCTGGGTAAAATTCATGTCAGTCAACTCTCACTGGCATTCTTAGCCCGTGTGAAGCTGAGATAGGATAACCGTTACAGGATATGGTGAAAGTTATTTGTCAATATTAGTATGCATCTGCTCTGTAATACCATGAAACTCTCATACACCTTTAAAAGAGCTTTATTCTATATCTATAGCTAACTTAGGCAGTTACCTTTAGATTATTATCAGTTGTTGTCTTATAGTCTAAGGAAATATATATATTCCCTAAAAAATTCCTTGGTTTGAAAAATCGTAGGATTCTAAATTATTCTCCAATTTTGTAAAACACACAGAAGTGTCTAGCATACACAACATTTTCTAGCATCTTCAAAACACTTTCACTTATATTACTTTCTACATAGTAAAATACCTCCCTCCATTACTTCTTGTCGTTTCATCACTATTTCTTCCAAATTACATTCTGTAACTAATTTAAGTGGAGGTGGGGAGAAGATGCACAAGTGCAGGGCTCTTAATTTCCTTGAAATAGATTGAAACAATCTGGGGGGGGGTGGGGGGAGAGGCAGGAGAAGAAATAAAAGTTCATAATACTGAAATCAGCAGTTGATATTTCACAGTAAGCAAATTTTCCTTCAAACTTGGGTCTGATTGCCTGATGATTAAAAAAAAAAAAAAAAAAAAAAACGCTTCTGGAGTCAGAACCGGTGTAAACCTGAAGCTGCCTGTCACTAGTTGTCCAGTCTTGGCTGGACGCGTCCCTTCTCTTCTCTGAGCGTGACTTTCCTCATCTGTAAAGGGGAATACTATGATCTCATAGGTGGTTGTGACAAGAAAAGGAAGCATTGTTTGTAAATCCTTAAAGTGCTTTTAATCCAGCCCTTAAAAAAGCACTTAAATGTACCTTTTATTGCTTGGTTGGCTTGTTTTCTAGGAAATTAGTTCTCAAATATGATTATCTATAATTAACAAACTCTGATCTACTATTCAGACAGACGCATGTCGATGCCATGGGTGGTTCTCCTTTAAAACCAAACGCCTTTCCCTCCCAAGAGCCGGCACCCGGCGACCCCGCCCCAGCTCCCCTCATTTTCACCCTAGCTCCACCTTCGGTCCCTCCACTACCGTTCACCTGACTACTCTCCCTTCACCCTTAACACACAGGTTTCTTTCCCCAGTTCCACAACCACCTGGTACATTTTCTTTTCTCTTCCCTTACTGGTCTCCGCCTCGGCCCACCACCTCCCTGGCTATTTGAGTCCCTTCGTGGACGTCCCCGACGCGCCCCAAGAGATGTGCTTGTTAGTTGGGGAGAGTGGGTCAGAGGGTCTCACCATCTCTATTTTCAAACCTCCTAGTGGACTGGTAAGGGGGTAACATTGCCCCCCAGAACGCCGAGTACTCGGGGCTCGTACTCACCAGTCGCCGCCACCGCTTCTTCCAGCGCCGGAACTCGGCGTTCGCGGAACCTGACACTCGTGGGAAGTTGCGATGAAAGGGGACCTGGAGGGAGAAGGGCAAGGCCGAGCTCTTCCTGAGGCGCCTGCGCAGTAGCGGGCGCACCGCCGCGGGGCACTGCCCCAACCTCCCTATCTGCGCCGCTCGGGTACGCAGCTGCCGGGCTAGCGCCTACGGCACCAGCTCGGGGCGGGCTGGGACGGGGCAGCAGAGTCTGAGACATGTTCTTGGATTGGATGCTGGAGACAGAGTTGAATGTAACCTTCTTTCCGATTGGTTACACAGGTGCTTGGCGAGGTCGAACTGGACCTGAGAGTAGAGGTTCATTACAATCTCTCACCACTCCCCTTTCTTATCATCCTAGATCAATATGCCCTTCAGGGGACCTAAAAACCAGCGAGTCCCGAAAAGGTACTCTGGCAATTGCCAAGCCCAGGGCCTTCTGCCACTTAATGTGCACCTGGCAGATTATGTGGCCGTGAAGAAAACAACTTTGGCTGCACCAAGTTCCCGCACGATTCTAGAGAAACTTCTGCCAGTTCCAGTGAGTTGAGATAAATGAAACGTGGATCTGCCACAGCAGTGTTACTGGAGAAGTGAGCGCCTTTACCGGGGGAAGTTGGTTTAATAGGCAGTTTACAAGTAAGGTTAAAAGCAGCACAGTCCCTGCTGCAGGGGAACTAGTAATGGGTTACAGCTGAGAAATGAGTACTTACTTTGACAGATTCTATGTAGGATTGTGCTCCTGCTTTTGATTGGAAAGTTATTCAATAGAATAATGTAAACTTTCAAACAGAAAGGGAAATTACCAAACAGAAGTAGAATTATTCGCTAACAGTGGGGTTGTCCAGTCACACTTGGCAATGAGAGGACATCTTTTTTCTCGTTGTATCTGTAATGTCAAACACAGAACTTTGGTATAGAAATACTTATTAAATCTTTATTGAATTTAATGGAACATTTAAAGGTGCACCGAGTTCATTGTCCCCCGTGTTAAAATACAGGCTCCAAGAGGTATTTTCTTTCTTGTTCACTACTATATTTCCAGCTCAAATAAAAAGTCCAAATAAATAAAGAATATTAATCACATGCAATATCCTCAAGTGTGAAGCATTTAATAGCTGTAAATCCAGTTCCTGGATTAGTAAACTGCAGTCGTGGACCTGAGATATCAAAGTCTGAAGTTGGTCCCTTTGGTTTGAATTTTACAGTATAGCTATTACTAAGAATCTGGAAGCAGCCATGGAGATGATTTGGCAATAGATGTATTATGTTGATTATTAGTTTGTGCCTTAATGAATTCCAGTTTTAAGTCTCAGGTTGGCCTCTGCATTCGTGAATATGGGCATGGGCTGTCAGAGCTAGAGGGGATGGTAGAGGGTATGTAGTTGAATCCCTGGAACCTGGTTTGATCCTCACTCTGTCACTCACCAACAGAGCAATTATGGGCCAGTGTCACAACATATCTGAGCTTTCATTTCCTCATCTGCAAAACAGGCCTTGTTACAATACCAGCCTCTTACGATTACTTTCAGATGAATGAGATAAAGCAAGTAGAGTACTCAACACAGTATCTGACACATAGTAAGGATTGGGGAATATTATCACTATGATCAAAAAAGTACCCCAATTTGAACAATAGGGTAAGGCCAAGTTTTGGGGGAATTTATGTAATGTCCAGTTACATAAAATTTAAGTTTAGCAGAACTTAAATTTCGTGGCATTCGAAGGTATTGTACATATCCTGTTTGTTCATTCAGTAGGTGCATATGTATGCTTAAAGGGTGGACAAAACTGAGTGCCATCTAGGTCAAATATGTGGTGAAGATAGCAGCTGGATGGGCATCAGGAGAGAAGGACTTTCTTTAACCACTGCTACTGCCTGTGTGGCTGGGGCAAATTAGGAAGTCTCATGCCTGGGCTCCTGCTCTATAAGATAAAGGGTCAGGAACAGAGGGACAAAATGACACATAAGGATGTTTGGCCCTAAACTTTTTCTTATCCTCTCTATATATTTACCATTTCAACCACAGCCACAATCTTGTTATAGTAAGGACATTTATCACGTCATAGAACAAGAAGTCCAGAGGTAAGGCAAACATCAGGACTGGTTGAGTTAGCAACTCAAAAATATCATGATGTACTCAGTTTTTTGCAGCTTTACACCTGGCTTTTAACAGAGTTGACTCCTGGTTCCTGTAGTGGGAAATATAACTACTAGCAGAAACAGGAACCAGGTAATTCATTTTTCACTTCCACTGAGTGACAGAAATGACTTCTAGATTTCATCTCTCTAGAAGTCTCCAGCAACTACCTCCTTCAGTCACTTTGGACAGAATTGTGTCATATGTGCAAATCCAAGCCAGCAAAGAATATGGTTACCTGTAGACCAATGCAGTCCACATCTTGAACTGAGGTCTCTCCCAAACTGCACTTTTTTGCTCAATGGAAAAGAGGTGGAATGGGTGCTGGGAAGTCAGCCACAAAGTTCACTATAGTTTCATTGCAGGAATTTAATGATTATAAAAGAAAACATAATGATAACATAAATTTCTCATTTACAGTGTGATTTTTAGACTTAAATGTTGTTTTATTTAGGTAGGTAAAATAATCATTTATAATGTTTTTTTCAGCTCGGCTTTTGCAAAGGGAATTTTATATAAATTTTTGAAATATTGAGAGCCGTTAACCCCATTTTATGTTAGAGATTGAAATGAACTGGAAGCAATAGTCTAAACTTACTATTTACAAATGAATATACCCTACAGAAAAATGACTGACCAAACATACAGTTAGATAGAAGAAATATATTCTAATGTTTGATACCAGAGTAGGGTGACTATAGTTAAAATCAATGTATTGTATATGTCAAAGAGAGGATTTGAAATGTTTCCATCTCACAGAAATGATAAACACGCGAAGTAATAGATACCCTAAATACCCTGACTTGATAGTTACACATTTAATGCATGTAAGAAAATATCACATCTGTCCCATAAATGCCTACAAATATCATTTATCAATAAAAAAATTAATTCACAAAAACTAACTACAACTAGAGTCTTTGCCTCCATGGAGCAATGTCAGATTTGGAAGCAGCATGTCAGAGGCAGTTTCTTTTCTCCGATGAACTACACTCAAGACTGAACATTCATTCATTAACACAAAATATTTTTAAAACCTTATCCTATTTTCACAATTAAAGACACAGCTCTCTATACAATTATTTCTGTTTTATACTTCTAATTGTGATGTATAACTCATTGCTGGAAGGAGTAGGTCAGAAGTTACAGGAAAAAGGTTTCAGAGCAAAAGCCACACCCTGCCCAAAGAAAAACAATTCCTGTCCACTGCTCAGTTCCAATTAAACAATGACGCAACAGAAACTAAAGAATTGAATTTCAAGTCACTAGGAGAGTATTTAAGATTCACTTTTTAATATAAATTACATGTTGAAGTAAACAATGCAGATTTTATCTTATTGTAACGGGGGAAAAGGACCTTATCATTGCATTTTAGTGATTTTGAAAGTTTCTTTGGTGAAAACTTTTCACCTACTCCATTTTCAGTAAGATTATATTGGAATAATCTCAATCAAGTTGAGATTGTAAAATATTTTTAAGCACTCCTTTAAAAAATGATTCTGTGTTAACCACCATGAATTATTGCGTTAGACATTCTTCACTCTAAAGGATGTTTTCTTCAACTATTTAATAAAGTCGTGAAAGAATCAGTATAAATTCTTTTGAGGCTTTCCTATGTGGAGAGCCATGTGCTCAATTTTTCAAAAGATACAAGAACAAGTAAGATTTATTCCCTGCCCTCAAAGTGCCTCTAATCTAGGAAAGCAAATGGAGAGGACATTACTCTGGTACTTTTGCCTGCCCAGCATTCATTCCTCCTCCTTCTGGCGATTCCTCCAGGAAACCACCCCATCTTCATTCTTTGACTATGGGAGTCAGATGGGGCTGACCGTAATTCCCCTCATTTGCAGGGCAAGACTCCTAAGGTGCCAGCTATCTTGGTTTGTCTCAAATGGAAGAGGTTCCTGGGACGTGGGATTTCTAATTCTAAAATCAGAAAAGCAACAAGCAAATTGGGGTGAGTTGATCACCCTAACCCTGACCCAAGCTTGGGCTTTTAGAGCCAATTTTACTCCATTAACCACACGAATTAGTTCATTGATGGGGACATGCCTCAGACCAGGACAAAATGACTCAATTCTGAAAGTTTTGTTGAAACAATTGGGAAAGAGTCAGTGTTTCAGCAACAATTGCTAAATAGGTAGAGTATAAGCCTACCTATTTAGCAATTGTTGATACAGGAGTACAAGGAGGCTTACCTCCTTATACTACCTATTTAACAATTATTGATACTCTACTTATTTAGCATTGGAGCTGCTGGTAGCCATCACTGTCACTGTAAAGGGAAAGTCTACCTGAGAATGAAGGCAACACAGAAGAAAGCAGAGCCAAGAGCTGGAGCCCAACACCTGATGACACTATGCACTTGGGTCCAAGTGTCCCTGAAGCTCCATCCTTGGATATTTCACTTTACATGACTCAGTAAATTATCTTTTTGCTTAAACCACTTTTAACTGGGTTTCTACTACTTGTATCTAAATAAGGGCTAAGAAAAGGGACCATGTGTTTATACTATACTATCAAGTGAGGTAAATGCTATAAAAGAGGCCCAAAAGGAGAAGAGTTAAATCATGCAGAGGTGAAATTCACCTGCAAGAAGTCAGGAAATGGATTCAGGATGAGCTGGCATTTGATTAATTCTTGCAGATTAGCATAGTGTAAGTAGTTTCCTATGACTGCTCTAACTACCACACTCTTAGTGGCTTGACTAACACAAATTTCTTACTTGCAGTTCTAGAGTTGAAAATGGATCTGCAGGGCTGCATTCTCCGGAGATCTAGAAGAGAATTCACTTATTTGCCTTTTCCAGCCTCTAGAGGCCACCTATATTCCTTGACGCATGGTCTCATATTTTTATCTGCAAAGCATCTTCTAATGTCTCCCTGATTCTGACTCTCCTGCCTCATTTTTTTCCTGATAAGGTTTCCACATCATTATTACACATTGGGCCCACCTAGATGATGCAAGATAATATCTCCCCTTCTCAAGACCCTTACCTTAATCACGCCTGCTAGGTCCCCTTTATCATGTAAGGTAACTTGTACATTCTGGGGATTAGGATGTAGACATCTTTGAGCAACTATTAATGTCTGGCTGAGGGAATAGCATTGGTAAAGGCACCAAGATAAGAGAAGTATGTTAGTCCATGAAAATAATTTAATTTTCCTGGAAAATATTTCAGGGATCATTGGGATTGAGGCTGGAAAGGTTGGTTAAAATAATCTTATTTTGTAGACAGGGAAGGAATCATACTTCATTTAGTACTTAATGAGGTGCAAAGCACTATGCTTTTTGTATTATAGAAATAGGGATGAGTATAACATTATCTCTACCCTCAAAAAGTTTACAATGTAGTAGGGAGAAAGATATCTATATGTAAAGTGTCCAGGATAGTCCTAGTTTATGCCCGTTGTGCCACATAAATATTCATTATGCCCCCTTTCACCTTAAAAATGTCTTGGTCTGGATGATGAAATATGTGATCACCCTACCTAAATGCCATCATCATTATTTATTGAATAATATCATGTAGGAGCCCTGTATTAGACCTTGGGAGAAAGCAAGAGATATAGGAAAATTTTCTGGGCTCAAGGTGTTTATCATGTAGTTTTAGAGTTCAAAGATGTTTATAACATGATAATGTAGCACAAATAGTATTTGGTCAACAAAGCAGCAGCATAAATCCTAAGCGAGAGAAACAGAAAATAGGTGCTACAGAAAACGAGCTGTAAGAAGATGAGAGACATCCCTGCAGCCTGGGTGAGCCGGGCAGGCTGCAGCCAGTGAGATGCACAGTTGGCACTGGAGCTTCAAATGGAGTCAGGCTTGTGAAAATGAAGATGCACAGGAGGCACCCAGGCAAGGGCATAGACCTGGATCACTTATGATGTGTCAATAGAGATGGAGAAAAATGTCACTGTCTTGTGTTTCAGTATTTCACTGAATCTAAGATACATCCTTTGTTAAGAAACTCTATTATTTTATATACCACTAAGGAAAATTGTTGCCAATCTGCTTTAAGAAATATTCTGATTTCAGAGATGTTAAAATGTGAAAAAAAATTCTGTTTTAGAATTGGTGAAATAAGATAATATTTCTTCTCAAATTTAAAGATTCTTGCTAAAGTGGCTGACCTGTGGACTTGTTTAATTTCTTTAAATTTCTAAAATTGTTATTTGATGTTTCTAATCATTGGTCGTCCTATAGCTTTCTCCCAAGTATACTTATATCTCAAACTATGGGACTACAAAAAATGTATGTAGGATTTAATAAACATTTTCTTTCTAACAGTGTGATTAGAAGAATTCTCTTTACTCACAAACCCTCCCTTGGATCCTACTTGAAATATCCAGAATTAGCACAGCCCATTTAAGATATTAAAAGAGCTATACATTTTAATTGGGTTGAGTCCAGATAGAGTAATATATCAGTTAACCAACACATTTGCATGTATTAGTTTACTGTTTCTCAAACTTGCTGAATTACAGAATCACCTGTGGCTTTTGTTAAAAATGTCCCAAGCCCCTCCTTTGAAGATTTGGATCTAGTAAATCTTATGTGGTGTCTGAGGACTTCTGTTTTTCACAAGCACTGAGTGTCTCATGGTCAGGCATGTTTGGGAAGTATCAGATTAGGTAGTAAGTGGTAACCTGGTATCCTGCTGTGTTACACGGTGGAGTACAGCTGACAGGACACCATGGGGGACACTTGCATGATGGGGAAAAGCCCCATGAAACATGCTCTGTGCAATAGGTAGAGAAGAGCCTCAGATTGGCCAGGGGTAATTTGAGGTTACTAAATGCTTAAGGAAGGAAAGGAAGTATAGAATAATAATTGAAATTTGAATGTGTTGATTGCTTTGCAGCCTACACGATGCTTTTACGTTAGAGTCTTACTTGGTTTTCACAACTGGTCTGTAAATAAGCATTCCCTATATATCCACGTTACTTCTAAATCACAGAGGTTCAGGTGTTCACCTAAGGTTCTATGGGAAGTGTCAGGTCTGAGCCCTGCAGTGCATGCAGGAGCAGTGGATGAAGGGAGCCCTTCTCTTCTGATGCCATCAGCTGCTGACTTGACCACACATCTGACCTAGATGGCCATCAATTTTGTTCACCCTTTAAGCAACCAGGCACCTACTGAATGAACAAAGAGGATATGGACAATATCCCCCAAATGCTAGAAAATTTAAGTTCTGCTAAATTGAATATTACATACATTCCCTTAGAACCTGGCCTTACCCTGACAATTATTCAAATTGTGGTAGATTTCTCTGGTCATAATGATAATAATACCCAACACTTAAGAAGTGTCAGATACTGTGCTGAGGACTCTACTTGCTTTATCACTATATTTGATAGTAATCCTAAGAGGTTGGTATTGTAACAAGGCCTGTTTTGCAGATGAGGAAATGAAAGCTCAAACAGCTTGAAACATTGGCCCGTGATTGTTCTGCTGGTGAGTGGGAAGGTGAATATTCAAATTCAGGTTTGCAGGTTCTAGGAATTGCGCTACATAACCTTTACCAAACCCGCCCCCTCAACCCCGAAGCTCTGACAGCCCATATTCACCAATGCACAGGCCAGCCTTGAGGCTTGAAACTGGAATTAACCTATCAAGGCAGAAACTTAAAAAATTAGAAAAAAAATAGAATACATCTAGCCTCAGATTGTCTGCACAGCTGCTTCCAGACTCTGTGGTCTTGCTAATGGTTATAACCAAAATCTTAGTAATGATTCTACATCTCTTGTTAATGGCTATCCAATGGGGTCAGGCCCCCACTCTCACATGTTCTAACAATATAGGTAATCTTTAGAGGAGGATGATAAAAATAGCATGACTTTTTATAATTATATCCAAAATTTCCAGACAATTTTATATTTGATTTAAACCTTCTTGAACTTTTTAAGGCCAGCTTCCATCCCTGAAGATATCAGTTCCCTCTTTTATGTCATGTCAAAAACTGGGTGGGCCCTACTCTATTTCTGACCTGGTATGAATGCCATCTGGTTTACTTAACCTAAGGCACCTGGATGTAACTGGTTTTGTTAGACACATGTAAATATCTTTTCTTTAGATTATAGAAACCCAGGCATTGTAATCTCTTTTGACATCCATTAAAAATAAAAGGTCTACTTGTTTCAGTGACATAATTTTTCAGAGACAAACAGAGGCTGCTTCTGTTGAAGTCACCTTTTGTAGAAGGTGTACAAAATCGGCTAACAGTAATGTAATTGTGTTAGTGTTTTCTGAAGGTAAAAACATACAAACAAAATGGAAAGTCTTAATTAGCATAACTCTTTATAGTAAAACCCAAAAACTGAACAAAGGGAAACAATTATTATTATGAAATTATAGGGCTAGAGGAAGCACAGTTTGGAGCAGGTCATCTATGTTGCCTGCCCACACCTAGGATGTGTTCTAACAGATTCTGCAGACCCAGAAACAGATCAGGGAGCAAGAAACTTGGTAAAGTAAAATATATGGTAAGAAGGGAAAGTCAGAATCTGTGCTCAGCCACAAGGTGTGGCCTCAGTGAAAAAGAAGGTGGATTTCTGACCCCTTTCTGGGAGCTAGTGGAGTTCTGGCTTCTCACTCTTCCTGTTTAGATGATAGTGGTTATCATTACTGACTGTGCCCATATATAACCTCTAGGCCCAACTCCTCAAATTACACTTAGCATCGTGGTTTCCAACCACCCTCCAGAATCTCTCTAGGGTCACCTACTGTGGTCCTGCCTCCAGGGATTCAATGGAGTCGCCAAGCTACGACTCAAATCCCCTGTCTTCTCACTTTCCTGTCCACATAACTCATCATCAGCACTCAGTGTCAATCTTGCTATCATCCCTGAATTTTTGCCCTGGTCACCCACTGGTTTATAGAATCCCCCAGCCACTCCATGTCACTCTCCCAAGTCTTCCATACACTCAGCAACCTCCCTCAGCTGCTCCTGTAGTTCTCAGACACATGCAGGGCCTCTCAGAGATTTACAGCAGTTGTCCACCTGTGTTAGTTTGCAAAGACTGCCATAACAAAATACCACAGACTGGGAGGCTTTAAACAATAGCAGTGTATTTTCTCATAATTCTGAAGGGTTGAAGAACTGTTAGAGTAGGCAGATAGATGTAAGCAGGCAGGAGGAGCCTCTGAATCAAGGGAGGTCTGGAAAATCTCACACGCCAGAGACCACCTGAAACATGCATGCCAGACAGGAGCAGAGAGGAGAAGGATCTATGCAGGAAGGAACTCCTGTTAAGATGCCCAGTAGTAGCTTACTCTGCAGTTAACCTGGCATAATGTAGCTAGATGCACGCTGATAAGGAGGGAAGGGGGCAAAGAGAAATTCCTAAGAGATACATAGGTTCAATAAGTATGAGTTTGTCTGCTATCCAGTCTTCCAGGGGTGATGGTAATGAGCAGTGCCAACACTGGGCGGCACATGCACATCAACTGACAATAATAAGGGAGAATCCCGCAACCCTGGTGTGGGAACTAGGTAGGGGAAAGGCAGGGACTTAAGGCAATAGCGGGAAAACCTAGACAAAGAAAAAATGTAGAGACTTAAAACAAAGGCGGGAACTTCAAGAAAGAGTTCCACATAAGAAAAACTACAGTGCAGAACTCTTGGGGCTGCTGGCCCATTCTTTCAGGAGCCCACTCTGCCCCATCTTTCAGAGTGTATTGTCCCTTTAAATAAACTCTCTCCCCATTTTCCTTCGGTAAAGTTCTCTGCTATCTTTGAACTGTCTCTCTTGGTTGAAATCATTTCTGAAAATGACTAAGGACTGAAGATTCCTCCACTTCCCGGTAACAGAACAATATCAAGGTGTCAGCAGAGTGGGTTTCCTCTGAGGGCCCCTCTCCTTGGCTTCTGGATGGCCATCTTCTCTCCATCTTTATGTGGTTTACCCGCACTGTGCATGTTTATGTCCTCATGTCTTTTTATAAGGACATTGGTCAGATTGGGGCCAACCTCTGTGGTGTTGGTTTAACTTAATTAAAGACCCTATCTCCAAATACAGCCATATTCTGAGGTATTAGGGGTGAGGACTTCGATATATGAATTTTAAGGGGGCAGGAACACACAATTCCACCCATACCATCATCTAATTAAAGAAGTGTCTGGTCCCCTTGCCAGCATGACTCACCTGTTTCCAGGTTTGACCCAACTGCTGGTAAGTGTTCCACACCTGCTGGCTGGTGTCATATAACTGCTTGCTCTTATTATTTACCTGCCTAGTGACAGAACCTGCCCACTTGCTGGGGTGCAAGAAACCCTTGACTTCCTAATAACCACAGCCCAATTCCTGACATCACCTGTTTGCAAAGCTGCCCCACAACTTGTTTTTTACCTCCTCCACTTCTTAATGCCTCAGGCCACCCTACTTCTTCCGGGACCCTGGTCTACTCACCTTCTGAGCTGTTTGCTTCCCTTCCCACTTCTTAACTCTCTAGTCATCACTCAGCAGCCAGATGGAGCTTTTGAATTGAAATACCATTTCCTGTGGCTCACCTGCTCAGACACTACAAATATTCTCTGAGATTCAGAATTGATCCAGGCTTCTTACCATGGCTGATGGTGCCTCACACCAAAGACCCCTGAGTAGTTGCATATTTCCCAGACCTCAGTTCCCTCCAACTCACAATCTCATATACAACATCTTTGACAACCTGGCCTGCTACTTATTGTTTTTTGTTTTTTGAGACAGAGTCTCTTGCTCTGTCACTTAGGCTGGAGTGCAGTAGCATGATCTCAGCTCACTGCAACCTCTACCTACTGGGTTCAAGCAATTGTCCAGTCTCAGACTCTTCAGTAGCTGGGACTACAGGCGTGTGCCACCATGCCTGGCTAATTTTTGTATTTTTAGTAGAGATGAGGTTTCACCGTGTTGGCCAGATTGTTCTCAAATTCCTGACCTCAGGTGATTCACTCACTTTAACCTTCCAAAGTGTTGGGATTACAGCCATAAGCCACTGCACCTGGGATGCTTATTCTATATATATATATATATTTTTTTTTAATTGCATTTTAGGTTTTGGGGTACATGTGAAGAACATGCAAGATTGTTGCATAGGTACACACATGGCAGTGTGATTTGCTGCCTTCCTCCCCATCAACTATATGTGGCATTTCTGCCCATGCTATCTCTCCCCAACTCCCCCACCCCACACTGTCCCCACCCGTTTCCCCCTGACAGACCCCAGTGTGTGATGCTCCCCTCCCTGTGTCCATATGTTCTCATTGTTCAACACCCGCCTAGGAGTGAGAACATGCAGTGTTTGATTTTCTGTTCTTGTGTCAGTTTGCTGAGAATGATGGTTTCCAGGTTCATCCATGTCCCTACAAAGGACATGAACTCATCATTTTTGATGGCTGCATAATATTCCATGGTGTATATGTGCCACATTTTCCCTGTCCAGTCTATCATCGATGGGCATTTGGGTTGGTTCCAGGTCTTTGCTATTGTAAACTGTGCTGCAATGAACATTCGCACGAATGTTCATCGCTTATTCTTATTTCTTCTTCTCAGAGACCTTAATAAGCTCATTTATGCCTCAGAACCTTTGCCCCATCCCCCACTGCCTACATCATCCTCCACACAAAGCTTTGAATGTCTCATCTCCATACTTATTAAATCTCTGCAAGAGAAACTGCGTTTATTAATAAATTCCTCTTTATAAAACCATCAGATCTCATGAGACTTATTCACTATCATAAGAACAGCACAGGAAAGACCCTACCCCATGATTCAATTACTTCCCACAAGGTCCCTCCCACAACACATGGGAATCGTGGGAGCTACAATTCAAGATGAGATTTGGGTGGGGACAGTCAAACCATCTCACCTTACTTTGAAACTTTAAAATGTTTCGTATGTTAAAATCCAAGTTGATAACTTTGGAAAGATTTGAATTAAAGGTTGTTAGATAAAGAGGAAAAGGAAGGGCAAATAAAACAAATGGGGGATAAGCAGAAAAGACTAAATTTCAACATATCCCATATCTTCTTGAATCACTCTCTTATCCCTGAGAATAGATCAGTTCATTTAAATAGCTATGTCCCATTTCAGGAGGTGGCATTGCAGATGGGCTAGGCCTCTATATGCAGCACACATCTTTAGTGAGAGGTATTTCTAAGGAAACAGAAGAAAAACAAATGTGGATGTCTGAAGCAGTCTATATGCTAGTTTTTCTAGAGACTCAAAAGCATCTTCAGATGCCAGGGGCCATCTGACGGATTTTTTTCTGGATTATAGTTTGAATTAGGTGTTCAAGTGAACTTTCTGAGTAGTCCATAAATCATCAGGTATGAAGGCTGTTTATCTATAAGTTGCTGTAGTGATTTCTTCTACAGTTTATTCAAGTTGTCTGTTTCCCCCTCAAAAAAAAAGCACAGTTTGATTTCTAGTGATTCCAAGTGAGAAAAATTTGAAATCATTAGTTTGGATATTTGTAACCAGGTTAAGGATTTGATCCAAATTGTAGGAAATTATGAAAACTAAAAACTACTAACAAGGCTACAATTGAATAACAAGTGTACTATAATTTTCTTCTCAAACATAATTTTTTCTCTCCCCCAGTTCCCCATGTCTACCAAGCATAAATAATAGTAGGACCAATTTATTTGCAAAGTAAGTTTTAGTTTTATTGTATTTGGCTTGATTATTTGCATAAAATTCAGCAAGCATAGTGATTGACTATGTAGGTTTTTAAGCTGGCTTTGCTGGAGAAAATTATGAAGAATCTCAGATTAGACTTTTAAAAGCCTCGAGGCTAGGCAACCAAGCCAAGAGTTTGCCAACAGACTGTGGTTGTAGTATCTGTATGAATTGGGTAAATTATTTTCTTCTTGAGGTCCCACAAGATCTTGCAATTCCTGGGCCTGTCAGAAGTGACATTCTTTACCTACCTGCCTCTTATAAGATCAAAGAAACCTTATAAGAGAACCATGTAGACAAGGTACCAGATCAATCTTTCCAATCTCAAAGTAGTCCAGTCATAACTGAAAATATGCCCTTCTAGTCAAAGCCTTGGAAAAATAACCAGTGTCTCCAATGACATCCTGTTACAAAAGAAAACAGATTCTTATTAAAATTATGTCAGTAACCATGTTGCCATAAATTAAAAATACTAACAAAGAGTTTCCAGATTCTTGAGAAATCAGGTAGAGAGAAAGATAAACCTTTCAACTTTGCTCAGAAAACTATTCTTCACCCTATTGTTGTAAGCTATAAGTAGCTCAAAAGAAAAAGAAAATTTCTTGACTCTGGAAAACCAAGCATAAAAAGAATCAGCAATGTTTCAAACAAAGCCATAAAAATTATTTCAGTCCCCTATTAATTAATTCCCATGTAATTCATGCTTGCTCTAATTGATATTGTTAGCAATCCTCATGAACATATCAGCTTTTTAATTAGAGTCCTGGAAGTTTTTAATCTAGTCCAAAGTTATGTACTAGATTCAACTTTGATCTCCAAAGTTACCAGAAACCTGTATTCAAGAGTGCTGTTAAATACTGGTGAGGATCCTTTCCAAAAATTTCCTTGAAGAAGAAGAAAATTTGGGACTCTAGCCAATTATAAACCATTCTTTGAGAAAAGTCACATAAAATAATTATTGTCTCTGGGTGACAAAAGACTTAGAAATAGCTATAAAGACAAAATTGATTTTAAAAAGTTGGTTATTCCAATGGCATACAACAATTTAATGTAATAATCATAATTATTACTGATAATATATCCTAAGACATACAAGAATTTAAGGAATCTACACAACTTTGGGACACATTAATAACATATTTATACAAGTTAAACACCATTTCTAATTTGACAATGCTTCCCATATCACTTTAACATACTAAATTAACCTAATATAAGTCTCTCTTGGAATTTCAGGATCCCTAATATATAAAAAATTAATTTTAGGACAAAGATTAAAGTTGGAATTTGAAATATGATTTTGGAAAGTGCTTAAAATGGGAACACAGGACACTGAAAAACAACATTCACTCAATTAGCCAAAGTGATAATTCAAAGGTTTCAAAAGGCAAAATCATTCATGGTAACAGGAGACTCAATTAAAAGACCTGATAGGCTGGGTGCAGTGGCTCATGCCTGTTAATCCCAACATGTTGGGAGGCAAAGGCCAGTGGCTCACCTGAAGTTAGGAGTTCAAGACCAGCATGGACAACATGGTGAAACCTCATTTCTACTAAAAGTACAAAAAAATTAGCTGGCCGTGGTGACAGGCACCTGTAATCCCAGCTACCTGGGAGGCTGAAGTATGAGAATTGCTTGAACCCAGGAGATGGAGGTTGCAGTGATCCAAGACCTCACCATTTCACTCCAGCCTAGGCAACAAGAACAAAGCTCCATCTCAAAAAAAAAAAGAAAAAAAAAATGGCCTGATAAAGGCAGCATGAGGCAAACAAAATCTGTCTCTCTCTTTTTTGCAGTTTACCTAAAATGTAAACAAAACCATTTTACTATCTCTTATTAATATTACACCAAAAATCATGTTCTAAAAAGAAAGTCAAATTTCACTTTTGTATTATTCATTTTAACAGTAATTTAAATAAAACCTTATAAGCAGATTCATGCAATCTCAATCTGGTTTGACCACACACAATATGATTTCCATAACTTCTTAAAAAATTTTCTTTTTAGCTTCTTATAATTTTCCTCATTTTCTTCTTTCCAACTTTCTATATCCATTCCGTTTTATTCATTATTATTTTTATTCTCTCAATTTAAAACAACTTTTAAAACTCTCTAAACTAAGCAAAATCACTTTTCCTTTAACAGAACCCACATTTTCATGCCTTCCTGTAACATTTTTTAAACCAAAAATACTTCCTACTTTTCTTATATACTTTGCACACAAAACTGTTTTTTAATATATCTAGCAGTTTTAATTACACATATTAATTACAATTTTACCTTTTATTTTGGTGACCCTTGTTTTGTGAAAAACCTAGGAAATAGGCAATTTTAATTATGTGCCAGATGCAGATCCCAGGACAAGGGACAGGGCTGTGAAGACTATGCCTGAAGGCTCCAACTCTTCCTAGCAAGGCCAGAAGACACAAATGAGCCAGGAAGAAAGGGATGAGGCCCTGAACTCAGGCTTCACCACGGCCACTTGCCTAGATCTCAAAATCTAAAGGCTGAAATCCAAAAACATAAGCTCACAGATAGAAAATGTCATAGAAGCAACAGTCTTATGACTTTAAAACATCTATTAGAGACAGTATACACCTGTCTGACCAATAGAACCAGGCAAAAATAAAGTGTAAATTAAATTGTGAAGATGTTTATATTTTACCAATGATTTTTAAAATTACTTTACTTATGAAAGATTACTAAAATCATGTAAATTTGGAAAGCTTTTGGGCTAATTATGGGCACTCATTTATTTATAAATTAAGTTGGGACAATATATAAACATAGATGTGTACCCTTGTATACATAAAAATGCAAAAATAAAAAAAGACTTTCAGGAAACTTAAAATTCTAAAACTTGGGAAACAGATCCAAGATGGACGAATAGGAACAGCTCTGGAGTGCAGTTCCCAGTAAGAACCAGAGAGTGAATGATCACCGCATTTCCAAACTAGATTTTACTGCCCACAGACCAGGAGATTCCCAGGCCGAAAAGCACCACGAGTCTCCAGGATGGCTGTTTCAGCTAGCGGAGTGGGTCTCCACACAAAAACTCACACAAATCTGGATGGCCATTTCAACTGGTGCCTGGAACACCTGGGAGACAGAGCTGCCCATTCAGCTGAAAAAAAGGGGATGGAAACAGGGAGCCAGGTGATCTGGCTTGGCAGGTCCCACCCCCCACAAAGACCGGCAATCGGAAACACTCTGGATTGAGAGTTTCACAGCAAGCACAGGTGGACCTGGGACAGTCTAGCTGTGGGGGGGAAGGGTGTCTGCCATTACCGAGGCAGTCCACAATTGCTGAGGCAGACTGCCATTACTGAGGCAGTTCTAACTTTACCTCTATAAATAAAACCACAAGGAAGTTCACACAACAGCTGGGCAGAGCCCACGGCAGCTCAGCAATGCCTCTTCTGGTAGACTGTGACTAGGCTACCTCCTTGCTGGGCAGGGCATCTCTGAAAAAAGGCAGCAGCATGTCAGGAACTTATAAATAAAGCCCCACCTTCCCAGGACAGAGTGCCAGGGAAAAAAAGGCGATTATGAGTTCCACTGAAGCAGACATAAACATACCTGCCCAGCAGCTCTGAATGAAACAACAGAGCTCACAGCTCAGCACTTAAGCTCCTATAAGGGTCAGACTGTCTCCTCAAGTTGCTCCCTGACCCCAGTATATCCAAAGAGACACCTCATAAAGGAGACCTCAGGCTGACATCTGGTGGGTATCCATCTGGGACAAAGATAACAGAAGAAGAAACTGGCAGCAACCCTTACTGTTCTGCAGCTGCCACAGGTGACCCCAGGCAAGCAGGGTCTGGAGTGGACCTCCAGCAGTCCAACAGCAGAGGGGCCTGACTATTAGAAGGAAAACTAAAACACAGAAAGAAATAACTTCATCAAAACAAAAAGGACATCCACTCAGAGACCCCATCAGAAAGTCACAAACTACAAAGACCACAGGTAGATAAATCCACAACGATGGGAAGAAACCAGCGCAAAAAGTATGAAAACACCCAAAACCAGAACGCCTCTTCTCCTCCAAGGGATCACAACTCCTCACCAGCAAGGAAACAAGGCTGGATGGAGAATGAGACTGATGAATTGACAGAAACAGGCTTCAGAAAGTGGGTAATAACAAACTTCTCTGAGCTGAAAGCACATGTTCTAACCCAATGCAAAAGAAACTAAGAACCTTGAAAAAAGGTTTGACAAAATGCTAATGAGAATAAACAGCTTAGAGAAGAATATAAATGAATTGATGGAACTGAAAAAACAACACGAGAACTTGGCAAAGCATACACAAGTTTCAACAGTTGAATTGACCAAGCAAAAGAAAGGATATCAGAGATTGAAGATCAACTCAATGAAATAAAACGAGAAGGTAAAATTAGAGAAAAAAGAATAAAAAGAAATGAACAAAGCCTCTAAGAAATAGGGGATTATGTGAAAAGACCTAATCTACGTTTGATAGATGTACCTGAATATGATGGAGAGAATGAATCCAAGCTAGAAAACACTCTTCAGGATATTATCCAGGAGAACCTCCCCCAACCTAGCAAGGCAGGCCACCATTCAAGTCCAGGAAATACAGAGAACACCACAAACATATTCCTCAAGAAGAACAACCCTAAGGCACATAATTGTCAGATTCACCAGGTTTGAAATGAAGGAAAAAATACTAAGGGCAGCCAGAGAGAAAGGTCGGGTTATCCACAAAGGGAAGCCCATCAGACTCACAGCAGATGTCTCAGCAGAAACCCTAGAAGCCAGAAGAGAGTGGGGGCCAAAATTCAACATCCTTAAAGAAAAGAACTTTCAACCTAGGATTTCATATCCACCCAAACTAAGCTTCATAAGTGAAGGAAAAATAAAATCCTTTACAAACAAGCAATTGCTCAGAGACTTCATCACCACCAGGCCTGCCTTACAAGAGCTCCTGAAAGAAGCACTAAACATGAAAGGAACAACCAGTACCAGCCACTCCAAAAATGTACCAAATGGTAAAGACCATCAACACAATGAAGAAACTGCATCAACTAATGGGCAAAACAACCAGCTAGCATCAAAATGGCAGGATCAAATTCACACATAACAATATTAACCTTAAATGTAAATGGGCTAAATGCCCCAGTGAAAAGACAGAGACTGGCAAATTGGATAAAAAGTCAAAACCCATCAGTGTGCCGTATCCAGGAAACCCATCTCACGTGCAAGGATACCCATAGGCTCAGAATAAAGGGATGGAGGAAGATTTACCAAGCAAATGGAGAGCAAAAAAAGCAGGATTTGCTCTCTTTGAGGAAGACGTGGTGGTGGCTGCTGTGGATCGTTAGTCCACACGCTCCTGCTCCTGACTCACCGCTGTTCGCTCTTGCCGAGGAACAAGTTGGTAGGAAGCCGCGCAGCAGCCATGGCTTTTAAGGATACCGGAAAAGCACCCGTGGAGCCGGAGGTGGCAATTCACCGAATTCGAATCACTCTAACAAGCCGCAACGTAAAATCGCTGGAAAAGGTGTGTGCTGATTTGATCAGAGGAGCAAAGGAAAAGAATCTGAAAGTGAAAGGACCAGTTCGAATGCCTACCAAGACTTTGAGAATCACTAAAGAAAAACACCTTGTGGTGAAGGTTCTAAGACATGGGATCGTTTCCAGATGAGAATCCACAAGCGACTCATTGACTTGCACAGTCCTTCTGAGATTGTTAAGCAGATTACTTCCATCAGTATTAAGCCAGGAGTTGAGGTGGAAGTCACCATTGCAGATGCTTAAGTCAGTTATTTTAATAAATTGATTATCAGTTGTTAAAATAAAAAAAAAAAAAAAAAAACCAGGATTTGCGGTCCTGGTCTCTGATAAAATAGACTTTAAACCAACAAAGATCAAAAGGGACAAAGAATGGCATTACATAATGGTAAAAGGATCAATGCAGCAAGAAGAACTAACGATCCTAAATATATAGGGACCCAATACAGGAGCACCCAGATACATAAAACAAGTTCCTAACAACCTCCAAAGAGACTTAGACTACTACACAATAATAGTGGGAGACTTCAACACTTCACTGTCAGTATTAGACAGATCGACGAGACAGAAAATTAACAATGACATCCAGGACTTGAACTCAGATCTGGACCAAGCACATCTAATAGATATTTACTGAACTCTCCACCCCAAACCCACAGAATATACATTCTTCTCAGCACCATATTGCACCTACTCTAAAATTGACCACATAATTGGAAGTAAATCACTCCTCAGAAAATGTAAAAGAATGGAAATCATAACATACAGTCTCTCAGACCACAGTGCAATCAAATTAGAACTCAGGATTAAGAAACTAACTCAGAACCGCACAACTTCATCAAAACCGAACAACTGTCTCTTGAATTTTGACTGGATAAACAACGAAATGAAGGCAGAAAGAAGATGTTCTTTGAAATCAAAGAGAATGAAGACACAACATACCAGAATCTCTGGGACACATTGAAAGCAGGGTTTAGAGGAAAATTTATAGCAATAAATGCCCACATGAGAAGCAAGAAAGATCTAAAATCGACCCCTCATCATCAAAATTGAAAGAGCTAGAGGAGCAAGATCAAAAAAACTCAAAAGCTAGAAGAAGACAAGAAATAACTAAGATCAGAGCAGGACTGAAGGAGATAGAGACACAAACCACCCATCAAAAAGTTAATAAATCCAGGAGCTGGTTTTTTGAAAAGATCAACAAAATAGACAGACCACTAGCCAGATTAATAAAAAAGAAAAGAGAGAACAATCAATAGATGCAATAAAAAATGATAAAGGGGCTATCACCACAGATTTCACAGAAATAGAAACTACCATCAGAAGTTACTACAAACAACTCTATGCACATAAACCTGTAAACATGGAAGAAATTGATAAATTCCTGGACACTTGCACCCTCCCAAGCCTGAACCAGGAAGAAGTCAAAACCCTGAACAGACCAATAACAAGGGCTGAAGTTGAGGCAGCAATTAATAGCCTACCAACCAAAGAAAGCACAGGTCCAGATGGGTTCACAGCCAAATTCTACCAGACATACAAAGAGGAGCTGGTACCACTCCTTCTGAAATGAATCCAAACAATCCTAAAGGAAGAGAATCCTTCCCAAATCATTTTATGAGACCAACATCACCTGATACCAAAACTCAGCAGAGACTCAACAAGAAAAGAAAACTTCAGGCCAATATCCATGATGAACATAGATGCAAAAATCTTCAATAAAATACTGGCAAACTGATTGCAACAGCACATCAAAAAGCCTATCCATCACAATCAAGTAGGCTTCATCCCGGGGATGCAAGGCCGGTTCAACATACGCAAGTCTATAAAGGTAATTCACCACATAAACAGAACCAAAGACAAAAACCACATGATTATCTCAATAGATGCAGAGAAGGCCTTTGACAAAATTCAACAGTACTTTATGCTAAAAACTCTCAATAAACTAGGTATCAATGGAACATATCTCAAAATATTAAAAGCTATTTATGACACACAGTCAATATCATACTGAACAGGAAAAAACTGGAGGCATTCCCTTGGAAATCTGGCACTAGACAAGGATGCCCTCTCTCACCACTCCTATTCAATATAGTATTGGAAGTTCTAGCCAAAGCAATCAGGCAGGAAAAAGAAATAAAGATATTCAATCAGGAAAGGAGGAAGTCAAACTGTCTCTATTTGCAGATGACATGATTGCATATTTAGAAGACCACATTGTCTCAGCCCAAAATCTCCTGAAACTGATAAGCGACTTCAGCAAAGTCTCAGTATACAAAATCAATGTGCAGAAATCACAAGCATTCCTATACACCAATAACAAACTTAAAGAGAGCCAAATCAAGAACAAACTGTCATTTACAATTGCTACAAAGACAATAAAATACCTAGCAATACAACTAACAAAGGAGGTAAAGGACCTCTTCAAGGAGAATTACAAACCACTGCTCAAGGAAATAAGAGAGGACACAAACAGATGGAAAAACATTCCATGGTCATGGTTAGGAAGAATCAATATTGTGAAAATGGCCATACTGCCCAAAGTAATTTATAGATTCAATGCTATCCCCATCAAGCTACCACTGACTTTCTTCACAGAATTGGAACAAACCACCTTAAACTTCATATGGAACCAAAGAGAGCCCGCATAGCCAAGTCAATTCTAAGCAAAAAGAACAAAGCTGGAGGCATCATGCTACCTGACTTCAAACTGTACTACAAAGCTACAGTAATCAAAACAACATGGTAGTGGTACCAAAACAGAGATATAGACCAATGGAACAGAACAGAGGCCTCAGAGGCAACACAACGCATCTACAACCATCTGATCTTTGACAAACCTGACAAAAACAAGCAATGGGGAAAGGATTCCCTGTTTAATAAATGGTGCTGGGAAAACTGGCTAGCCATGTGCAGAAAGCTGAAACTGGACCCATTCCTGACACCTTACACTAAAATTAACTCCAGATGGATTAAACACTTAAATATAAGACCTAACACCATAAACCCCTAGAAGAAAACCTAGGCAAAACCATTCAGGACATAGGCATAGGCAAGGACTTCATGACTAAAACATCAAAAGCATTGGCAACAAAAGCCAAAATAGACAAATGAGATCTAATTAAACTCCAGAGCTTCTGCACAGCAAAAGAAACAATCATTAGAGTGAACTAGCCACCAACAGAATGGGAAAAAATTTTTGCAAACTACCCATCTGACAAAGGGCTAATATCCAGAATCTACAAAGAACTAAAACAGATTTACAACAAAAAACATACAAACCCATTCAAAAGTGGGGAGGGATATGAACAGACACTTTTTAAAACAAGACATATATGAGGCCAACAACATATGAAAAAATGCTCATCATCACTGGTCATTAGAAAAATGCAAATCAGGCCAGGTGCGGTGGCTCACGCCTGTAATCCCAGCACTTTGGGAGGCCGAGGTGGGAGGATCACAAGGTCAGGAGATCGAGACCATCCTGGCCAACATGGTGAAACCCATCTCTACTAAAAATACAAAAATTAGTTGGGCGTGGTGGTGAGCGGCTGTAGTCCTAGCTACTTGGGAGAAGAATTGCTTGAACCCAGGAGGTGTAGGTTGCAGTGAGCCAAGATTGTGCCACTGCACTCCAGCCTGACGACAGGAGAGACTCTGTCTCAAAAAAAAAAAAAAAAAAGAAAATTGCATATCAAAATCACATTGAGATACCATCTTATTCCAGTTAGAATGGCAATCATTAAAAAATTTGTAGAGAACAGATGCTGGAGAGGATGTGGAGAAATAGGAACACTTTTACACTGTTGGTGGGAGTGTAAATTAGTTCAGCCATTGTGGAAGACAGTGTGGTGATTCCTCAAGGACCTAGAAATAGAAATTCCATCTCACCCAGCAATCCCATTACTGGGTATATAGCCAAAGGATTATAAATCGTTTTATTATAAAGACATATGCACACGAATGTTCATTGCAGCACTGTTCACAATAGCAAAGACCTGGAACCAACCCAAATGCCCATCGATGACAGACTGCACAAGGAAAATGTGGCACACATACACCATGGAATACTATGTAGCCATAAAAAATGATGAGTTGGTTTCCTTTGTAGAGACATGGATGAATCTAGAAACCATCATTCTCAGCAAACTGACACAAGAACAGAAAATCAAACACCGCATGTTCTCACTCATAGGTGAGTGTTGAACAATGAGAACACATGGATGCAGGGAGGGGAGCATCACACACTGGGGTCCGTTGGAGGGGACTAGAGGAGGGACACTCAGGGGTGGGGAGTTGGGTAGGGATAACATGGGGAGAAATGCCAGATATTGGTGACTAGGATGGAGGCAGCAAACCACATTGCCATGTATGTACCTATGCAACAATCTTGCATGTTCTGCACATGTACCCCAGAACCTAAAGTGCAACAAAATATATTTTTAAAAAAGACTTGATAGCTTTGATTTTAAAATTTTATCCATGAGACCAGTAAAACTCACTAGTTTAAAAGGACAGTTGGATTCAAACTGTGCCTTTGTAAATGCAAAGGAAAAATTTATCTGTTTCACATAGGTAAAGCCCTCACTGGGTTTTAGATTAAACATGTTAGCAAATTTACATCTCAAAGCACAGAGAAAGAGAATTTAGCTTCTTCGAGGACTTTGGGTGTATTAGAGGAAGATTAAAAATAAATGCCAAGGTAACAGAAAATCATAGGATTTTATAAAGAAACATGCAGATGGGTCTAGAGGAAATTTAGAAACTTTTTCAAAATAACCAGCTAAATACCAGAAAACTCATATTTTGAAAACCAAGTTATCTGAATATGTGGCTTTTAAATTTTGCCTTCATTCTTCAACTGGACCACTGACCTCAGGGCAAAGCTCATTAACAAATAAGGCCCAAAAAAAGCATTGCAGGTTTTATGAGGGGCTAATATTTAAATATGTGAAAAGCAGGCACAGCTGGAAAAGAATAATATCTAGATCTTTAAAAATCAAGGATTCCAGCCATGTGTGGTGGCTCACGCCTATAATCCCAGCACTTTGGGAGGCTGAGGCAGGCGGGTCACAAGGTTACACGAAATGGAGACCATCCTGGCCAACATGGTGAAACCCCATCTCTACTAAAAATACAAAAATTATCTGGGCATAGTGGCACGCGCCTGTACTCCCAGCTACTTGGGAGGCTGAGGTAGGAGAATGGCTTGAACCCAGGAGGCGGAGATTGCAGTGAGCCAAGTTCGTGCCACTGCACTCCAGCCTGGCAACTCCACTTTTACATTGAATTCCAGGTGCTGAAAAATAGGCACACATCTTGAGATGGGGGCTAGGTAAACACTTCTTGTTACAAAGACATACCCCCTAAGCTGGTGGGCAACCCAGCATCGTTCAGCCCACACTGACCAGCTCATCCCTGATGGGAGTCTCATTTCTCTGTGATGAGCACTCTCATAGACTCCAAGTGTTCAAACTGCAGCTTTCTCATCTAAACACAAAGAAATACATAGACCCCCTGTAGTGATAACCATTTATTTCAATCACTGTCAGACACCTCCCAAACTGTAGTTCTTGCCAGTGACCCACCAGCTATTGCACACATAAAGGTTAAGTTCTCTCTTAGAGTACAAAGTGATTCCCAGCATCGCCAAGGCCAAAGAGATCAGGTAACACAATGTAAAAGAGAACAGAGCTTTAGACCTGAGAGGACCTGCCTGTGACTCTTGAAACTTCGCAAAGAAAACAGAAGACTTCAAAAGGGGGTGAGTGGTACATTTTTCTGAGTTTCTTAAGGGGTCTGAGTCACTAGCACTCCCCCTCTAGATCTTTTCATGTGGTATCAAAGACGGTAAAGAGAAAGTGTAGGGAGGAGAAGTAAATAGAATAATTCCTAAGAAAGGAAAAGAACAGAGGAACCAAGCACATATTTAAAAGAGGTTTCAGTTGACTGAAAAAAAATTCCCCCTAACCGGCCTTAAAAAGTAGAAAGGCCTTTTTAGAAAAGTATATGTTCATGTATATCTTGAACATTAGCTTTTAATGAAGCTGACTTCTGACCATAAGGACCTTTTAAAAAAATTCTTTTAAATCTCTGCCAGCTTTCAACCAGGACAAACAGCTGATATTTCTGGCTTTTACCTTTTTTTTTTTTAAACCAAAAGTATCCTCCCCACTCATAAGATCAAAAACCACCCCAAAGACAGCTCAAAGAAAGGAGTTTTGTTAGCCACAAATGTGTTACAACCCACATCTGTCTGGCCACATTCTCTTAAGGTCTCAGCGTCTCAGCTGACCATTTTCACACAAAGGCCCAAAAGCTCCCTATGCCCCACAGAGAGAAGAAGACAGGAAATCAAAAGCTGCTCATGGAAGAGAAAAGGACCAATAAATGCCTACCCCCAAAAGCCAAAGTCACACAAACTTCAAACCAAAAGAGACTGATTCCCTGACCAGGAATCACACCGAGGCTGCAGGAGTGAAGGCATGGAATTTTAACCGTCACACTGTAAGGTAGACTACCCTTCACTGTGAATACTGTGAAGGTTCCAAAGCAGGCAGTTTTAATGAGCAAAGGCTTTTAACTTTGTTTCAGATCAGATTTTTGCTCTTTAATCTAGTCAAGGAAAGTTCTAAGGCTAACCATGATACTATTATGTGTCTTTCTTTCAATTTGATCTTCCTACAAAGAAGACAATTATTAAAATAAGGGATCTCCAAATTTCTTTTAAAAAACATACCACTAGCCACTTATTAATTCCTAGTGGTATACTTATTTTAATAGCAACTCAGTTCAATAGCCTCTTTATGGAAAGCTCAGGGTGTATTAATAATTTGCCAGGCTTAGAACAAAGAGGCATTTCCTAGAGAGGGCATAGAATAAGCAATCCTCAAATCCCCTCCTCCCAGATTCATTACCAGGAATAGTCTCAGATAGTAAAACACTATTGTTGCCATAGACTAACAAGCAGCAAGGTTGAGACCACAAAAGCCCAATGGGGATGGGACTTGTTAAGACGAACTCAGAGAACTCGACACCTTCAGAACAGAAAGTGTGCTGGCCTCAAGTTCCAGCCATTTTTAGAATGGTCACCTGTCATGACTTAAAAATCATAAAATCATGCCCTCCAGATGGTGGAGACAAAAAGAATGTGCTCTCACTTCATCACAAGTCAAGCTCCCACAGACACAAAGCAAGACTAAAGGAAACCTTATCTGACACCCCTCTTTCTGACAGAACAACTCAGAGAAACAAAGGCATAGGAAAAGATTATTTCTGGAAGAAAAGGGATTCAGTATGAATATGCATACCAAAAAGTACACCAGAGTTGCTACACCCAAGACTAGTTACACATATCTTTTTTTCCTATTAATTGAAACCTTGCAGGTGAAAAATAAACAGTGATTTTTACCATTTGCTCCACCAGAGGAGAGAGAGAGAGGCTGGGAGCCTGATGGATAAGAATCTCTTACCCTTCTGCTGGCTTGTCAGGTCCTGGATTCCCTCTGCTGTAGCTTCCAGAAGAATGGAGCTTTGGAATCCTGCTCATAGCAACAAAACAGTAGGAGCCAAGGGAAAACCTCCCCTTCACTTCTGAAGTTTTGTTGAAAAATTAACTCAGATGAATTGGAGAAAGGCATGCAAATGTGTTAATGTGCACATGAAGGAAAACCACAGAGTAACTACCCCACCCCACCCTCCAATGGAGTTAAGAAACATATGCCATCCTGAGGTTGCAGAAAGGATGTGGGGGGGGAGTTGGATTATGGCAAAACAGATTATAATAATAAAATGAGTTTTATGGGAGGGCAAAGAGGAGGCCTGGCTAGCAAAGGTGGTCTTGTTATATAAATAAAACCTCACAGGTATCATCCCTCAGAAAGAATAGATAGTAAGACTCTCAGTTAATCTTTCTTGGACAAGGAAAGGCGTCAGACAAAACCTAGCTGCATCAGTACAGACCTACAGATGTAAATGTACCCTACAAAAGACAGCTTTGCAGTGTTACTTCTGTTTGCAGGGGATCTGAACAGCCACCTCGAAATATGTCAAAGAAGTATACTTTGGGGTGAAATATTTTTATTTTCTTCAATCACTATTTATCTTATTTTTCAAAGGCCTACAGGAAAGGTTATATATCATTTTAAGAAGCCCATTTTCTTGCTTAAAGATCTTAATTATGAGTTTTGCTGCAACTAGTTACGGGACTATAGGTAAATTAGTTAATCTCTTCAAGTCTGTATTATTTTCCTTGTAAAATGGAAACACTGCTGTTTGCTAACCTCAAAAAAAGGTTAGATATGATAAGATATGATCAAATGAGAGAATGCTCTGAGAAAGAATTAATCAAAGAAGAGATTTTTAAACTTATCTGGATATCTTGTGCTATATTTGAATATGTGTTTCTCCACAAGGGAGGGATGGAGAGCACTATTATTGATTGATTCTTCACAAGGTGTTCTTCATTGAAGTTTGTCCCAGTCTTGTGTTTCTCTCTTCTCTGATTTTTACGTTTAGTTTATGTCAACCTAATCCCTTCTGGAATCAGGGGACGTTACATATAAATACATTTGAAAATAGCACTCAACCTTTGTTTACTTGAATCATGCTTTAAAAAAATTAGAAATTGAACTACCCTTTGAGCTCTGTGATATGTATTTTATTAACTCTTTCTTTTATATCTATAATTTGAAGATGGCTGGAGTCAGCTGGCAAATACAGAAGCAGGAAACATTACACTGAAGCTCAGAAAATAATATCCCCAAATGAAGGCATCAGAAGTAAAAGTTCTTCTCTGACCTTCTTTCTTTCTCAAGGTGAGTCATAAAAAACAGAATTCCCTTTCCCCAAAGCCAGCCATAAAATCTTCTAATATTACTCTAACTTTCCCTTTGCCTTTCTGTATAAAAATTGGATATAAAGAAATTATTTGACCTCCCTTATTTGACTGTAGATCATAAGACCTTCTCATTCCAGAGAGTGTCCTGCCCCACACTCAGAAGGAAGAAATGCTGTTCAGAGAGGCCAAGAGGAGTCCAGACAGACAGGCCTGCTGGGTTTCTCCACTCCATCTATTAGCATTAGATCATACCCTCATTGTCCAATCATATTTCTGCATCTCTGCCCATACTTTGTTGAACCTAAGCAAAAAATGGACAATTTTCTGTGTATTTTTGGTTCTTCGTTCACAAGGCTCCTGTGTGTACATGTTAAATAAGTTTTTATGATTTTTCTCCAATTAATCTGCCTTTTGTGAAGTGATTCTTCCATGAAACTTCAGGAGCTCAAGGGCCTTGGCCCCTACAATTAATATAACCTAGGACATAAATTTACCCTTCTATTATCTCACTCCTCATACCACCCCCACCCCCCAACACACACACTTTTTCTTTTTCTTTTTTTTTTCTCAATATCTAGATTGTACCTGGAATGAGCCAAAAAAATTTTCCCCCAGGAATGGTATAATTTATGCAATGATTATTTCTAGAGGTATTTAAGTTTAGGAATGACTAAAGAAAAAGTCAAAAAGGACTTTGGAGATTATCAAATTTAAACCTGCATTTTACATTATTAAATAAACTTTGTAGAAGCCACTGGTTTAGATCAAGTCCCTGCACTAGGTTCAACAGACCAAACCAAAATGTAGTCACTCTTGCAGAAGTTCCGTGTCACCAAACCAAAACTAAGTTCTTTACCTGACCTTCTGAGAAATCAGGAGAGTGAGAGACAGCCAAATCCCCACACAAAGCCAGTTTTAGCTGGCATGATAAGGAAGTCCTCTCTGCTTTAACCTTGACAAGGAGCTTAGAAATAAACAACTTGCTTTTTGTTTTCTGCTTCTGTTTTTCTCAACCCTTTTCTGTCTATAAAACTAACCTGCCCTGTTCAGTTCATCAGAACACATTCCATTTTGTAGAATGAGATGTTGCCGAATTCTAGAATCACAAATAAAATCCAACTAAGATCTTTAAACTAAATTTATTGTAATTTTGTCTTTGGACAGCATATATGAAGTTTGAATTAAGTGCTTAGTTATAAATAGCAAGTTTGAAACACTCATTCCTTTCCCAAGGACATGACGAAGCTATCAGATTGCTTTATACTGCTTTGAACAGCTTTCTGAGGCATGTTGTAATTTTGTCTTTGACAGCATATATGAAGTTTGAATTAAGTGCTTAATTATAAATAGCAAGTTTGAAACACTCATTCCTTTCCCAAGGACATGATGAAGCTATCAGATTGTTTTATACTCCTTTGAACAGCTTTCTGAGGCATGTTGGTATGGGTTTCTTGGGTACTTTAGAAAGATTCTAAGCAATGGAGCCGTCTTATAACCTGAGTATCTTCTATCTTCACAGATTCATGTGTCTGGATTTGTTGACTTAGTGGGTTGGCACAGGGTACATGTAGGCCCCAGGTTAATTAGTTGAGTACTGAGATTTTTCTCTGCTATAAGATGTATTTCAAACCCCCAAAGTTTCCACAGGGAATTCTTTATTCCACAGTGGATGAGGCAAGACAGATCAGATGTCCTCTCCCATACCTGTCTTGCCACCAACACCTGATTTTCAACCCTAACCTGTTTTTGGTCATGCTCTGAGCCCCCATTCTTTCTGTAACTTCCAGGTGGTGTATAAGCTGCTGCACCCTATTGAGGGGTTAGTAGTAATTGCTCTGTGGTTCTCCCTGTGTGCACATGAATACATTTGTATGCCTTTTCTCCAATTAATCTGCCTTTGGTGAGTTGATTTTCCAGCGAAATCTCAGAGGACAGAGTAGAGTTTTCTCTTGGCCCCTGTAATTCTTTCATATTGCCATAATTACTTACATTATGACTGTATTTATGTATTTCTTATGTAATTTAAAACAAAAGGTATATAAAATGATTATTTAAAATTAGAATACAACCATGTTCATGAATGGCACCCATCTACTTGAGCCCCAGTAAATTGCTGCCCCTGTGGTCTTAGCACTAAGTCTGAGGAGTGGCATTTCAGCTGAAAGGGTATTTGCAAATCTGTAGCTAGAGTAGCTCCTGAAGCTTGTGCCAATGCAGGAGAGTCGTCAGCCACTCACTGACCACACCAAGGGGCAAGCAGCCCTGGGGCAAAGTCAGGGAGCTGCTGCATAACGAAGGGCAAATTCTAGAACTTTTCCAATTCTCATTCTTCATCTTTAAAATGGGCATAAAGACAATGCTGTCAGTCCCAGCTCACTCATATAGTTTTAGTTTGGTTTTGTTTTTGTTTGGTTTCATTTTTTCCTCACCATATCCTACTTGATATTTCCATGCATTACAGCTCTGCCCTAATGATGGAAGACAGAAACAAGGTAAAAAGTCAAAGGCAGATGATGAATGGCTGGAGCCAAACTGGGATGAGTTAACTAACTGATACATTTCATAGTGACCTACTTCTGCCTGGCATCTTCGCAGAACTGAAAATGGAACCTAAATAGCATTGTTTCCAGGAAAAGAAAACTATTTGGCAGTTTGTCAAAATGGTAGGAGAGAAGTCTCAGCCCTGTTTTTTTGTGGCCTTATGAATTTTAAATAACCTCAGGAAGGAATTGGAAGTTTTCCTTGGGATAAAAATCTCTCCCTCTATCCTTTTCAAAGCCTCCATGGACAAAATACTATCAACATGATCGTTATTCTGCCAGTCATGTTAATGAGGAAGTGTGCATTTTAATAATGTTCCATTCCTTTTCCCCACAGAGATAGACACAGGGAATGCCAGCTCAAAGGCCAGTGTATCCACACTGTATCCTCCCTTAATTAAATAGGTGGGCAAGAGTATACGTTTTGCAATTTAAAAAAATACTTTACTACAGAACTAGCTTCCTATTTTTTCTGGGTTTTAAAGACATGCATGGTCTTTGCATATATACACACATATATAAAGTAAGTAAGGCAATCTAGAAATATACACAAAAGAAAGTAAAATTCTTCCTCAAACTCACCACCTATAGATACTGCAAATGACAGTTTTGTGCATGTCAATTTCTGAAGAGTATGTTTTCCTCTACATATGTTTAAATTTTTTTACAGTACAAATACATCAGGGAAGCCAATGGCTGTCCACTGTTTCACTTGTTCAGTGTATAGTAAAAACAGAGAAAAAACTTTTTCTCTGTTTCAGAAAGTTTTGCTTTCAAGGGAGGTTGCCTTCCTGAGGTTCTCTGTTACCCACAATCGGGGGGCTGCATTGATAGGATTATTCTGCAACATCCCTGAAAACTCAGTCTGGTAATTTTTCTGCCCTTTTATTTGCTGCAGGTCAAACATCCTAAAGATCAACAAGAGTTTTTACATTTAGTCTCAACCCCTATGCTGGGGGAGTGTCTGTACATTCAGAGTTCAGTGGGATAATAACCTCTCTACCTTCTTCCTTTAGTTTTGTGTTTTGATTGTTACTGGTCTGACTTTTTAACTATTTTCTGTCCCTTTCTCTAATAAGATAAAACTTTAGGTGGAACCTGCCCAGTAAGTTTGGTGGTGAATTTTCTGACCATCTATGAAGTGCCTTCTGTGCTCCCTGCTACTCCCATCCCAGCAGCCAGTGCTGGCTGCCTGTACCTGGTCACTAGGCTCTGGAAGCTCTTCAGGGCCAGGCAGTTCTGTGCTGGCACCAAGCCAGTCTCAGCAAACAAAGAACAATCAGCATGTTGTTCTCAATCCAGTTCATACTTTAAAACCCTCTGGGCCAGGCACAAGCTCCCTCCACTGCCCTCAGACTCTTTGACTTTCTGATTGACTGGGTGTGGACACCTGAGCTGGGGAGCAAAGCAGGAAGGAGAGATGGCAGAAAGCAATAGTTACGCTTCCTTTGCAGAAGCACCTTCCACTCCCCATCCAGGATGATGAAGACTTTCCATGACGTTTATCCTTGCAAAGGCTATGGTTCCTCTCCACCTCCAATAGATAAATAGAATAAGTGGAAGAAATGCCAACATAATACTCAATGTTTTTTCTTTATTTGAATACTTTAAGGCTATTTTTGAAATATCAAATGTGAAGCTTTTTCTAAAAACATATTTTGTTGTCTGCCCTAAGCACATGCTTAGCCTGCCATAAGGTAAAAGAGCTATGCTGGTCAGACATACACACATCAGAATTTGGGAAACTAATAGCATTTTCATTTACTAGGAGCATTTTCATTTCAATTTCAATAACATTCAATAATAATAATTTCTGCCAGTGAAATCTTACTGCTGGCAATCCAAAACCGATGTTTGTTCTATTTAAATGTGAATTTATTGACCCATCACACTTTGATAAGTATTTCTAAGAGCCGGAAAAAAAAAGATACCTATAAAAGTTAAGAAACTTTGCCATCAATAGCATATTTTTTAAAGCAAAACTTTATTTTCCTGGCAGTCCCTTTGAAGATGTTTTAACTTTTAGAAATTGAAGACCTAATTATGTGGCAAATATTAACATCACCAGGAGAGCATTTATAATGTACCAATGCCCAGGCCTCCCCTCCTGCCCACTCCTCCATTGTTGAGTTGCCACAGGGTGGCTGTCATTGCTATTGCTTTAAAACTTTTCCAGGTGATTCTAATATGAAGTCAGCTTTGAGACCCAGTAGGAAGAAGACATGCGTACACCGCATCAGATGGTCCAGCAGTAATTAATGCAGTGACTAACTCATCAGTGGTTTCCATCTGACTTCCATTAATAAAAATGGTTACCATTTCGAATTGACTCAGCAGAAAAAAATATGAATTAAATTATAACAGAATGTACTAGAGATGTTGATATAGAGAATTATAGCTATATCTAGTAAACTATGTCAACATATGTTAGATCTTAACTGTCAAGACAGTTCATAAAGGTACTTGTGAATCATGTATAGCCTGGAATGTGAAATTCAGGTCTTGGAGTATCTCTTTCATACTCTTAGCTACTCTAGTTGCCACTGGCAACCTTAATCCATGTTGATCTGTGTTCTTCAGGAGGTTTAAGCCTCTGTAAGTAACTGATGGTCCGGCATAGCCAGTATTTCCAGTCCTTTGCCACAGTTGTTCTCAGTCTGTCCAAGCACAGTGTTTTCCCTGCACAGGGGTAAGCAGCAGAGATCTGTCATTGCCTCTCCAAATGTACATCAATGGCATCTATCCCAAGCTAGAGTCAGGGCTACAGATACAGGAAGTAGTATCTCCTCACTGTTGTTGTTTTTTTCTTTTAGATATTTTATTATGAAAAATGCCCACTATTCAGATTCTACAATAAACATTTGCTATTTTGTTTTACCTACATATCTAGTCATCCATCCATCCATCCATCCATCCTTTCACCTATTTTTAATGCACATCTTATTTTTAAATGCAATGTCAACTGCAGACATCAGTACTCTTCACCTGCAAACATTTCAGTGACATATCATTAACGATAGTCAAGAATTTGTTTAGAACTCTTTTTGTTTCAAATACAATTTATAACAAATGTGTAATTCTTAAGTGTACTATTCTTTGAGTTTTGACAAATGCATAGACTGATGTAACCTGAAGTCCTATCAAGATATATAACATCCCATCCCCCCTAGGAAGTTCCCTCATGGTCCTTCCAAATAATCTCTGCCTACTGTGGTCTTCAGGCAACCACTATTTTGCCTTTTAAAAAATTCTAGATTTGTTTTGCCTTCTATAGCTTCATATAAAATAAATAAAATCATACTGTTTCTGAACGAAACAACCAGATACAAAAGAGTAGTTTTGTCTTTTAAAAAATTATAGATTTGTTTTGCCTTCTATAGCTTCACATAAAATAAAATTAAAAAATCATATAGTAAGTACTCTTTGTATCTGGTTGTTTCATTCAATGTGATGCTTTTGAGATTCACCCATGTTGTTGTTGTTGTTGTTGTGTATCAGTAGTTCACACATTTTCATTAGAAGCCTTTGGTCCAACATTAATCAAGAAAACCTCAAGGCAGGACCAGAATCAGCTTGCTGTTTGCTATGCCACCACAGTTTCCTCTCTTCAATCTCTCATGTGTTTGAGGCCAGCAGCCATGTCATAAGGACACCAAACAGCCAGATAGAGAGGGCTATGTGGCAGAAACATCTGAGACCTTCTGCAAACAGCCATATGAGCAAGCCCTTTTGGGAGAAGAGTCTGTAACCCCAATCAAACTTTCAGATGACTGCAGTCCTATCCTACATGACTGCAACAGCAAGAGAACCTGAGCCAGTGTTCCCGGTTTAGAAGTAGTAGCCAACATTGCATGGTGTGGATATACCACAAGTTAGTTATCCATTTTGCAGTCAATAGACACCTTGGTTATTTTCAGTTTGGGGAATGATATGGTTTGGATCTGTTCCCTGACCTAGATCTCATGTCAAATTGTAATCCCCAGTGTTGGAGGTGAAGACTGGTGGGAGGTGACTGAATCATAGAGGAAGAATTCCCACTTGGGTGTTCTGTTGAGAGTGAGTAAGTTCTCATGAGATCTGGTAGCTTAAAAGTTTGTGGCACCTCCCCTTCTCTCTTTCTCTTGGTCCTGCTCCTGCCATGTAAGATGACTATTTGGGCTTTGCCTTCTGCCACAAGTAAAATCTCCCTGAGGCCTTCCCAGAAGTAGATGCTACCATGCTCCCTGTATATATGGCAGAATCGTGAGCCAATCAAACTTCTTTCCTTTGTAAATTACCCAGTGTCAGGTATTTCTTTACAGCAGTATGAGAATAGAGTAATATAGAAAAATGGTACCAGGAGTCACGTATTGCTATAAAGACATCTGAAAATGTGAAAGCAACTTTGGAACTGGGTAATGGGCAGAGGCTCGAAGAATGTGGAGGGCTCAGAAGAAGACAGGAAGATGAGGGAAAGTTTAGGACTTCTTATTGTTAAATTGTTGTGCCAGAAATGCTGATAGTGACCCAGACAATGAAGTCCAGGTTGCGGTGGTCTCAGATGGAGATGAGAAACTTATCAGAAACTAGAACAAATGTCACTTTTGTTATGCATTAGCAAAGAGGCTGGCTGCATTGTTCCCCTATCCTAGGGATCTGTGGAACTTTGAACTTGAGAATGATGATTTAAGGTATCTGCCAGAATAAGTTTGTAAGTAGCAAAATGTTCAAGAAATTACCTGGCTGCTTCTAACAACTTATGTTCATAAGCATGAGCAAAGAAATGACTGAAATTGAAACTTTTTTAAAAAGGGAAGCAGAGCATAAGTTTGGTAAATTTATAGCCTGGCCATGTAGTAGAAAGGAAAAACCCATTTTCAGGGGAAGAGTTCAAGCAGGCTGCAGAAATTTGCATAAGAGGAGCCAAGTGCTAATATCCAAGACAATGGGAAAAGGCCTTGAGGGCATTTCGGAGACCTTTATGGCAGTCCCTCCCATCACAGACATGGAGGCATAGGAGGGAAGAATGGTTTCCTGCACCAGGCCCAGGACCCCATTGCTCTGTGCAGCCTTAGGATACTGCTCCCTGTATCCTGGCTGCTCCTGCTCCAGCTATGGCTTAAAGGGGCCTGGGTACCACTCAGGCCACTGCTTCAGAGGGTGTAAGCCATAAGACTTGGTGGCTTCCAGATGGTGTTAAACCTGTAGGTGCACAAAGTGCAAGAGTTGAGACTCTACTACGTATATTTCAGAGGATTATGGGAAAGTGTGAATGTCCAGGCAGAAGCCTGCTGCAGGGGTGCAGCCCTAAGGGAGAACCTCTATTAGGGCAATGCAGAGGAAAATGTGGGGTTGTGGACCCAATTAGGGTCCCCCACTGGGGTACTTCCTAGTGAGGCTGTGAGAGGAGGGCCACTGTCCTTCAAACCCCAGAATGGTAGAGCCACCAACAGCTTGCACCATGTACCTGAAAAAGTCACAGGCACTCAATGCCAGCCCATGAGAGCAGCTGTGGGAGCTGAACCCTGCAAAGTCAGAAAGGTGGAGGTGCCCAAAGCTTTGGGAGCCCACTCCTTTCACCAATGTGCCCTGGATGTGAGAAATGGAGTCGAAGATTATTTTGGGAGAGGGATCCAAGATGGCCAATTAGGAGCAGCTCAGGATTGCAGCTCCCAGTGAAAGCGTGGAGGGTAAGTGGACGCCGCATTTCCAGACAGATTTTTGTTGCCCACAGACCAGGAGATTCCCAGGAGGAGGAGCCCCATGGGTCACCAGCACAGCTGATTTGGCCAGCGTGGCTGTTTTGGCTGGCGCAACTGTTTTCACCGGCGCTGCTGTTTTGCTGGCGCCCCAGCGTGGCAGTTCTCTATACAAATACACGGGTCCAGGCACCATTTTAGCTGGTCACTGGAGCTCCGGGAAGGCAGAGTCACCCATTCATCTGATTAAAAAGGGGACTGAAGCAGGGAGTCAGGCCAGGAGATTCCCAGGCAAAAAAGCACCACGAAACTCAGCACCGCTGTTCAGCAGCACAGTGGGTCACCACACAGGAAATCACACAGATCCTGGCACCTTTTCAATAGGCGACTGGAACACCTGGGAAATAGTCAACCGTTCAACTAAAAAAAAGGCTCGAGGCAGGAAGCCAGGTGATCAGGCTCAGCTGGTCCCACCCCCCACAAAAAAACAGCAATTGGAAATGCTCTGGATTGAGAGTTTCACAGCAAGCACAGCTGAACCCGGGACGGTCTGGCTCTGTGGAGGAGGGGCGTCCACCATTACCGAGGCAGTCCACCACTACGGAGGTAGTTTGCCATTGCCGAGGCAGCCTGCCATTACAGAGAAAGTCCACCATTATAGAAGTGGGCCACCACTGTGGAGGCAGTTCTAACTACACCCATAGAAACAGGACTGCAGGGAAGTTCACATGGCAGCTGGGCGGAGCCCACAGCAGCTCAGCAAAGCCTCTGTAGGGAGACAGTGACTAGGCTGCCTCCTTGCTGGGCAGGGCAGCCCTGAAAAAAAGGCAGCAGCACAACAGAAACTCATAAATAAAGCCCTAACTCCCCAGAACAGAGCACCTGGGGAAAAAAGGGGTTTATGAGTTCTGATGCAGCAGACTTAAACGTAGCTGCCCAGCAGCTCTGAATGGACAACGGAGCTCACAACTCAGCACTTGAGCTCCTACAAAGGACAGACTATCTCCTCAAGCAGCTCCCTGACCCCCATATATCCACAAAGTCACCTCATAAAGGAGAGCTCAGACTGACATTTGGTGGGTATCCTTCTGGGACAAAGATAGCAGAAGAAGAAACTGCCAGCAACTCTTACTGTTCTGCAGCCACTGCAGATGATCCCCCAGGCAAACAGGGCCTGGAGTGGATGTCAGCAGTGCTACAGCAGAGGGGCCAGACTCTTAGAAGGAAAACTAAGAAACAGAAAGAAATAACTTCATCATCAACAAACCGGATGTCCACTGAGAGACTCAATCTGAAAGTCAACAACTACAAAGATGACAGGTGGATAAATACACAAACATGGGAAGAAACCAGTGCAAAAAGGATGAAAACACCTGAAACCAGAACACCTTTCCTCCTACAAGGGATCACAACTCCTCACCAGCAAGGGAACAAGGCTGGATGGAGAAGAAGTATGATGAATTGACAGAATCAGGCTTCAGAAGGTGGGTAATAAGAAACTTCTGTGAGCTAAAAGAACATGTTCTAACCCAATGCAAAGAAACTAAGAACCTTGAAAAAAGATATGATGAAATGCTAATGAGAATAAACAACTTAGAGAGGAATATAAGTGAATTGATGGAGCTGAAAAACACAACACGAGAACTTCGCGAAGCATACACAAGTTTCAACAGCTGAATTGACCAAGCAGAAGAAAGGAAATCAGAGGTCGAAGATCAACTCAATGAAATAAAATGAGAAGGCAAGATTAGAGAAAAAAGGGTAACAAGGAATGAACAAAGTCTCCAAGAAATGTGGGACTATGTGAAAAGATCTAATCTGCATTTGATAGCTGTACCTGAATGTGATGGAGAGAATGAATCCAAGTGGAAAAATAGTCTTCAGGATATTATCCAGGAAAAATTCCCCAACCTAGCAAGGCAGGCCAATATTCAAGTCCAGGAAATACAGAGAACACCACAAACATATTCCTTGAGAAGAGCAATCCCAAGGCACATAATTGTCAGATTCACAAGGGTTGAAATGAAGGAAAAATGCTAAGGGCAGCCAGAGAGAAAGGTCGGGTTACCCACAAAAGGAAGTTCATCAGACTCACAGCAGATCTCTCAGCAGAAACCCTACAAGCCAGAAGAGAGTGGGGGCCAATATTCAACATTCTTAAAGAAAAGAACTTTCAACCCAGAATTTCATATCCAGCCAAACTCAGCTTTATAAGTGAAGGGAAAATAAAATCCTTTGCGAACAAGCAAGTACTCAGAGATTTCATCACCACCAGGCCTACTTTACAAGAGCTCCTGAAAGAGGCACTAAACATAGAAAGGAACAACCAGTACCAGCCACTCCAAAAACATACCAAATGGTAAAGAGCATAAATACAATGAAGAAACTGCATCAAATAATGGGCAAAACAGCCAGCTAGCATCAAAATGGCAGGATCAAATTTACACATAACAATATTAACGCTAAATGTAAATGGACTAAATGCCCCAATCAAAAGACAGAGACTGGCAAATTGGATAAAAAGCCAAAACCCATCGGCGTGCTGTATCCAGGAAAACCATCTCACATGCAAGGATACACAAAGGCTCAAAATAAAGGGATGAAGGAAGATCTACCAAGCAAATGGAGAGCAAAAAAAAGCAGGAGTTGCAATTCTCATCTCTGATAAAATAGACTTTAAATCAACAAAGATTAAAAGAGACAAAGAAGGACATTACATAATGGTAAAAGGATCAATGCAACAAGAAGAGCTAACGATCCTAAATATATACGCACCCAATACAGGAGCACCTAGATACATAAAGTAAATTCTTAATGACCTACAGAGAGACTGAGACTCCCGCACAATAATAGTAGGAGACGTTAACACTCCACTGTCAATATTAGACAGATCAACAAGACAGAAAATTAACAAAGATATCCAGGACTTGAACTCAGACCTGGACCAAGTGGACCTAAAAACATCTACAGTACTCTCCACCACAAATCAACAAAATACACATTCTTCTCAGCACCACGTCGCACCTACTCTAAAACTGACCACATAATTGGAAGTAAATCACTCCTTAATAAATGCAAAAGAAAAGAAATCATAACAGTCTCTCAGACCGCAATGCAATCAAATTAGAACTAAGGATTAAGAAACTAACTCAGAACTGCACAACTTCATGGAAATTGAACAACTGGCTCCTGAATGTCGACTGCATAAACAATGAAATGAAGGCAGAAAGAAAGATGTTCTTCAAAACCAACGAGAACAAAGACACAACATACCAGAATCTCTGGGACACATTTAAAGTAGTCTCTAGAGGAAAATATATAGCAATAAATGCCCACACGAGAAGCAAGGAGAGATCTAAAATTGATACCCTATCGTCAAAATTGAAAGAGCTAGAGGAGCAAGATCAAAAAAACTCAAAACCTAGCAGAAGTCAAGAAATAACTAAGATCAGAGGAGAACTGAAGGAGATAGAGACACAAAACACCGATCAAAAAATTAATAAATCCAGGAGCTGGTTTTTCAAAAAGATCAACAAAATAGACCACTTGCCAGATTAATAACAAAGAAAAGAGAGAATAATCAAATAGATGCAATAAAAAATGATAAAGGGGATATCACCACAGATTCCACAGAAATTCAAACCATCATCAGAGATTATTACAAACAACTCTATGCACATAAACTAGTAAACCTGGAAGAAATGGATAAATTCCTGGACACTTGCACCCTCCCAAACCTAAACCAGGAAGAAGTCGAAACCCTGAATAGACCAATAACAAGGTCTGAAGTTGAGGCAGCAATAAAGAGTCTACCACCCAAAAAAAGCCCAGGTCCAGATGGATTCACAGCTGAATTCTACCAGATATACAAAGAGGAGCTGGTACCATTCCTTCTGAAACTATTCCAAACAATCCTAAAAGAGGGAATCCTTCCCAAATCATTTTATAAGACCAACACCATCCTGATACCAAAACCTGGCAGAGACTCAGCAAGAAAAGAAAACTTCAGGCCAATATCCATGATGAACATAGATGCAAAAATCTTCAATAAAATACTGCAAACTGATTGCAACAGCACATCAAAAAGCTTATCCACCATGATCAAGTAGGATTCATCCCAGAGATGCAAAGCTGGTTCAACATATGCAAGTCTATAAACATAATTCACCACATAAACAGAACCAAAGACAAAAACAACATGATTATCTCAATTGATGCAGAGAAGACCTTTGACAAAATTCAACAGCACTTTATGCTAAAAACCCTCAATAAACTAGGTATTGACGGAACGTATCTCAAAATAATAAAAGCTATTTATGACAAACCCACAGCCAATATCATACTGAATGGGCAAAAACTGGAAGCATTCCCTTTGAAATCTGGCACTAGACAAGGATGCCCTCTCTCACCACTCCTAGTCAATATAGTACTGGAAGTTCTAGCCAGAGCAATCAGGCAAGAAAAAGAAATAAAGGGTATTCAAATAGGAAAGGAGGAAGTCAAATTGTCTCTATTTGCAGACGACATGATTGTATATCTAGAAGACCCCATCGTCTCAGCCCAAAATCTCCTGAAACTGATAAGCAACTTCAGCAAAGTCTCAGGATACAAAATCAATGTGCAAAAATCACAAACATTCCTATACACCAATAACAGACTTAAAGAGAGCCAAATCAAGAACGAACTGCCATTCACAATTGCTACAAAGATAATAAAAAATACCTAGGAATACAACTAACAAGGAATGTAAAGGACCTCTTCAAGGAGAACTACAAACCACTGCTCAACGAAATAAGAGAGGACACAAACAGATGGAGAAACATGCCATGTTCATGGTTAGGAAGAATCAATATCGTGAAAATGGCCATACTGCCCAAAGTAATTTGCAGATTCAACACTATCCCCATCAAGTTACCAATGACCTTCTTTGCAGAACTGGAAAAAACCACCTTAAACGTCATATGGAACCAAAAAAGAGTCCACATAGCCAAGTCAATTCTAAGCAAAAAGAACAAAGCAGGAGGCATCACACTACCAGACTTCAAACTATACTACAAGGCTACAGTAATCAAAACAGCATAGTACTGGTACCAAAACAGATATATAGACCAATGGAACAGAACAGAGGCCTCGGAGGCAACACAATGCATCTACAACCATCTGATCTTTGACAAACCTGACAAAAACAAGCAATGGGGAAAGGATTCCCTGTTTAATAAATGGTGTTGGGAAAACTGGCTAGCCATGTGCAGAAAGAAGAAACTGGACCCCTTCCTGACACCTTACACTAAAATTAACTCCAGATGGATTAAAGACTTAAACATAAGACCTAACACCATAAAAACCCTAGAAGAAAATCTAGGCAAAATCATTTAGGACATAGGCGTAGGCAAAGACTTCATGACCAAAACACCAAAAGCATTGGCAACCAAAGCCAAAATAGACAAATGGGACCTAATCAAACTCCACAGCTTCTGCACAGCAAAAGAAACAGTCATTAGAGTGAACCGGCAACCAACAGAATGGGAAAAATTTTTTGCAGTCTACCCATCTGACAAAGGGCTAATAGCCAGAATCTACAAAGAACTAAAACAGATTTACAAGAAAAAAACAAACAAGCCCATTCAAAAGTGGGAGAAGGATATGAACAGACACTTTACAAAAGAAGACATATATGAGGCCAACAAACATATGAAAAAATGCTCATCATCACTGGTCATTAGAGAAATGCAAATCAAAAGTACATTGAGATACCATCTCATGCCAGTTAGAATGGCAATCATTAAAAAATCTGGAGACAACAGATGCTGGAGAGGATGTGGAGAAATAGGAACGCTTTTACACTGTTGGTGGGAGTGTAAATTAGTTCAACCATTGTGGAAGACAGTGTGGTGATTCCTCAAGGACCTAGAAATAGAAATTCCATTTGATCCAGCAATCCCATTACTGGGTATATATCCAAAGGACTATAAATCATTCTACTATAAGGACACATGCACACGAATGTTCATTGCAGCACAGTTTACAATTGCAAAGACCTGGAACCAACCCAAATGCCCATCGATGATAGACTGGACAGGGAAAATGTGGCACATATACACCATGGAATATTATGCAGCCATCAAAAATGATGAGTTCATGTCCTTTGTAGGGACAGGGATGAACCTGGAAACCATCATTCTCAGCAAACTGACACAAGAACAGAAAATCAAACACCGCATGTTCTCACTCCTAGGCGGGTGTTGAACAATGAGAACACATGGACACAGGGAGGGGGAGTATCACACACTTGGGTCTGTCGGGGGGGAAATAGGGGAGGGACAGTGGTGGGGGTGGGGGAGTTGGGGGAGAGATAGCATGGGGAGAAATGCCAGATATAGGTGATGGGGGAGGAAGGCGGCAAATCACACTGCCATGTGTGTACCTATACAACAATCTTGAATGTTCTTCACATGTACCCCAAAACCTAAACTACGATAAAAAAAAAAAAGGAAGATTATTTTGGAGCTTTAAGCTTTAACGACTTCCCTGCTGGTTTCAGACTTGCATTGGGGCCTTTAGCCCTCCTTTTTTGGCCAATTTGTCCCTTTTGGAACGGGAGTACTTACCAAATCCCTATACCCCCATTGTATCTTGCAAGTAACTAACTTGTTTTTTATTTTACAGGTTCATACGTAGAAGGGACTAGCCTTGCTCAGATGAGACTTTGGACTTTGGACTCTCTGAGTTAGTACCAGAATGAGTTAAAACTTTGAAGGACTGTTGGGAAGGCATGATTCTATTTTAAAATATTACAAGGATATGCTATTTGGGAGGAGCCAGGGACTGAATGATATGGTTTGGATCTGTGTCCTTGCCCAAATCTCATGCCAAATTGCAATCCCCAATGTTGGTGATGGGCCATGATGGAAGATGATCGGCTCCTGGGGATTCCCATTTACTGCTGTTCTGGGTGATAGTGAGTGAGTTCTCATGATGTCTGGTCACTTAAAAAATTGGTGGTACCTCCCATTACTCTCTCTTTGGTACTTTTCCTTCCATGTAAGATGCCTGCTCCTGCTTTGCCATCTGCATGAGTTAAAGCTTCCTGAGGCCTCCACAGAAGCAGATGCTGCCATGCTTCCTGTACAGCCTGCATAACAGTGACCAAATTAAACCTCTTTTCTTTCTAAATTACCCAGTATCAGGTATTTCTTTACAGCAGTGTAAAATAAAACAGCAGTGTAGAACAGGCTGATACAGGGCATTTGTGTGACATTCTTGTACAAACCTTTTTGGGAACATGTATTTTCACCTCTCTTTAATAAATACCTAGGAGAAGAACTGCTAGATCATGGGGTAAGTATATATTTATTTTTTTAAAAATCTGCCAAATCTTTTCCCCAAGTGGTCATATTATCTTATATTCTTGCCAACAGTTTATGAGAATTCAGGCACTCAAACATCCTCATCAATATCTGATGTTTTCAGTCTTCAGTTGTAGCCATATTGGTGAATGTGTAGTGGGATCTCATTGTAGTTTTGATTCATATTTTGCTTTTGCTCTATTACATGTGAGTTAACACCTGCCATGTGCAAAATGTTATGCAAAATGTATCAGGACTTTCCTAGTCAGACTGTGGTCTGTGAATCAGCCGTATTAGTGTCCTCTGGGAGCTGGATATGCAGAGAAATGCAGAGTTCCAGTCCCATCCCAGACCTGCTGAATGAAAATCTGCATTTCAACAAGAACTCCAGATGATTCTTATGGACTTTCAAGGTAAGAAGCTCTGTGCTGAAGATATAAAGGTAAATAAGATGTGATTATTGCCCTGAAAAAATTTGGCAGTGTAGAAAAGATGGTAAGGAGGGACCAGATATAAGTGAGGTGAAGTTATTATAATAAATAGAATATGATGCCTGACCCAACAGACATGAAAACAAAATCTGAGATGAGATGGAGAGAACAGATAGGGCTTCATGGGGAAGGCATCTCTTACATGAGTCATGAGTGATAGATGGGGAGGAAAAGGAAGAAAGACATATATTCTTAGATGTACTGAAACAAGCTTAGTCTGGTAAAAGGCAGGAATTGGATTAGGGAGGGATAAGAGAGAAAAAGAAGTTTTTGGATTAGAGTGACAATTCAAATAAGAAAGATTAAAAACTAAAGTGACTGCGAGATCCCTAATCTTGTACACTGTGCACTGCTGCAGACAGATATGTTCATTTATTGAAGGAGAATTCTTAGTTTTTAGTTGGGACCTCAGGACATGATCTATAGCCCACCATGGTCTTCAACTGAGCTCAGGTGGTACTCCTGCCTTAGACTCCCAAAGTGTTGGGATTACAGGTATGAGCCACCATGCCAGGCCCTGTTTAGCCTTTAAAAAGAAGGAAATTTTGTCATTTGCAACCACATGGATGAAACTGGAGGGCATTGTGTTAAGTTCTATGATTATTATTAACAATGACAGAGTAGATTTTCCTTATCAATAATAAAGAAACTGAGAACAACAAGATATAGTCAAGACACCAAAGATGCCACAAATGCTAGTAGGGAAATGGATTACAAATATAATTTTTTGTGTATATATACACACACACACGAAAAGGAACAATTCTTATTTTGGTGTGGATTATCTGGAATATAGAGATATGCCACTACTTATTTTCTGTTTGGTTTCAATGTCATGAATGGTAGGAGCTAAGACTTGGGTTAAAGTTTCATGGATACTTTATTACTTAGGTAGAATCAGGGCAAGAAAAAAACACATTTCAGGTTAGTCTGTAGACTGACTCTAGAAAAAAAATTAAAGAAAAAAATAATAATCATGAGGAAGACTGGAGAAGGGCTGCAAAGGACTTTGTAATTGGCATTGTTTAAAAAGGCTTATCTCGTTTTTGTTTGTCTAGCAAGTCTCAGAAGACACCGTTAGAATTTAATAACCATTTCCTCTAGGAAATTGAGTTATTATAGAGTGTGAAAATGTGGGTTTTGGCTTCAAATACTCTTGGGTTTGGGTCTGGCTTCTCTGCTTATTGTCTGCCTAATCTTGGACAAATCAATTTACCCGAAGCTCAATTTCCTCAGGTGTACAATAGAAAAACTAATTTCCTTATAGGGTTGTTGTGAAGACTGAATGTCTTCACAAGTTCCTAAGAGTTGTTATCACCTCACACCTGCTAGAATGGCTATCATCAAAAAGACGAAAGATACAAGGATGAGGTGAGGACGGTGAGGATAGTGAGGATGAAGAGAAAAGGGGACCCTTGCACGCTGTTGGTGGGAATGTAAATTAGTATGGCCACATTGAGAATTGGGGGTTCCTAAAAATATTAAAAATAGAACTACCATATGGTCCAGTAAGACACCGTTAGAATTTAATAATCTCTGCTGTGTATCTAAATGATATGAAATCAGTATGTCTAAATGATATGAAATCTCATGCTTATTGTGGCATTATTCATAATACCTAGGATATGGAATTAACCTGTGTCGAACAACAGATGAATGGATAAAGAAAATGTGGCATACATACACAATGAAATTATATTTGGCCTTTTCTGGTGTGAACATGGCTCCCTGCAGCCTCAACCTCCTAGGCTCAAGCAGTCTTCCCTCTTCAACCTCCCAAGTAGCTGGGACTACAGGCATGCACTGCCATGTTCAGCTAATTTTTATTTTTTAATCTTTGCAGAGATGGGGTCTTGCCTTGTTGCCCAGCATGGTCTTCAACTGAATTCAGGTGATACTCTTGCCTTAGACTCCCAAAGTGCTGGGATTACAAGCATGAACCACCATGCCAGGCGCTGTTTAGCCTTTAAAAATAATGAAATTCTGTCATTTGCAACCACATGGATGAAACTGGAGGACATTATGTTAAGTGAAATAAGCCAGGCACAGAAAGACAAATAATACCACATGATCTCACTTATATGTGGAGTGTAATACAGTCAAACTCATGGAAACAGAATAAAATGGTGGTGGCCAGAGGCTGGTGGGTTAGAGGATTGGGGAGATGTTGGTCAAAGGATACAAATTCCAGTTAGACAGGAGGGATAAATTCAAAGACTATATTGTACCCATCTAGTACTACAATACATATGTTAAAAGACCTTAGAGAAATTAAATTCAGCAGTGCTTAATTGTGCAAAGAAGATGTGTGAATCAGCCAGGGCCCCAACCAGAATAGTTTCAGAGCAACTTTGTGCTGCCACGTGGTTGGAGAGGATTTATGGTAAGAAAAAGGAAAGTGACCTCCAGAAAACAGAGGTGAGGTACCAACAGCTGGATATAGTTGGTGTTTGCCTATTTATCACAGTTTGAACAGTTGGCTGTCTTTGATTGGCCAAAACTTGGTGATTGTTACAAGAGTAGGTTACAGTCTATTTACACATCCCATTAGATTACATTTCACTATGTACAACCTTTAGGCTGAACCGAAAACACATAAGAAGGCAGCTTTAGGTTAAACTTAATTTAATGCATTCTATATTTGAAAATTGCTAAAAAAATAGATTTTAAGTGTTCTCATGGCACTGACACAAAATAAGTATGTGAGTTAATACATATGGTAAGTGGCTTGATTTGACCATTCCACAATGTATACACATATTAAGCCATCATAAATATATACAATTTTTACTTGTGAATCTAAATATTTTTTAAAAATTAAATGTAGGTTGTTAAATGAACTGTAAAAAATAAAAGAGGAATTGAGCTCCAAACTAAAGTGACACATAGATCAAATATTTTTAACATGTGTTTAGAATTTGAGGCATTTTATCTTCAAAGCAAAATAATTGGGAAATAATTAAAAATAAAAAAAAGAAAGCCATCAAGTTGATGAATCTGTGAACTATCGCTGACCCTAGATCTAAAAAAACTCAGTTCTGGAGGAGGCACTGGGGTCAGAGCTGAAAGCAGGCAACAGTGCCCCCTAGTGGATCATACATGCAGAAAACATTCAGAGTTTTCAAATCCTGAAGGTGATTTTGCACTTGATTCCTTCTTAGATATTACAAGTTTTTACCTTTGATATAAAACGTGTTTATTTTGATTCAATTATAGACATCTGATATTTTTCCTAACTCACCTACTTTTTATAAAGCATATGTTTTAAGTGGTTTTTTGTTCATTTGTTTTTTTTAAATGATGGAAGCAAATTTTGGTGGTAGAAATTCAGTGTCAGCTGTTAGGGTACATGCACCCTAATATTAGTGTTCTAAACAGTGCAAAAGGAGCCTGGTTTACTGCATTCCTGTGCAAATCATGAAAAATATTGTCTGTTAATGTCTTTTGAAGGTAGAAATTACTGCAAAATATAGTATTCAAGATATAGAGTATCAGAGTTATTAAAAGAAAGTATCTCCTAAAATGCATGATAATAAATGGAATACAAAACAGAACTAAGTTCTACTAACATGCCCACGTGTTGAAATTACTCATATTACTTGTACATTATTTTTTCCCCCTCCAGACTCCATTGTGAACTCATAAGAAAGTCGATGTGGCTTAGTTGGGGAAGAACAGGAGGAAACAGTCACTGAACACACCTGTATAATCCGCCATCCTTCAATGTTTTACACATTGTATTTCATTTAATCTTTCTACTAACAGGAAACAAAAGGATTTGTGTCACCCCGTAGCATATTCTACCCCCTCCCACATGGGCAAGCAAGGCGTGAGTATCCAGGCAGGGAAAGTGAAGCGCACCACAGTGATAGTTAACATTTCTGAGAGTTCGTGGACCCTCCTGAAATCATCTGCCACAAACATGTTTGCATAGGGTTCTAGAATGTTCCTAAACCTCCTGAATCATGTTATCTCCATTTTTACAAACAAGGAAACTAAGACTGGGAAAATTTAGGTGATTGCGTCCAAGATCACCTGTGTAAGCAAGCGGTAGAGGCAGCATTTACACTGAGATCTGTTTGGCACCAAAGCTTTTCTTACTCCATGTTGCATGTTGCTAAAACAATATGCAGTTCATTCTTCCTTCATCTTCATGACTTCTGTTAAACAATAAATACTTCACTAAAATCTTGATAGTTGCTTTTTCCAGTGCCATAATTCTGTAATTTGTCTTTTTTGTCCCCTAATTCTGCCTACTCCCTACCCAAATGTAAATCAAAACCAAAACAGAATTTAAATACGTGTAGATCAATTAAGTATAATATCTATTAATATGGAAATTTAAAGGAAAATCATTCAAAATCTTAAGGCACCATGCAAAACATTAAGTGAGCCCTTCCCTGCTGCAAGCATTTGTTACCCTTTTTGCTTTGTAGAGTCACCGTGTCATAGCCTGGAAATTGCATAGGAGCAAGAATGATGGAAGATGTTCCCATTTATTACCTGATTTGTTGGGACAATCACTTACTCAAACAAAATCCTCTGCCTTTTAAAAAGTCATTTGATTCAACAATAAAGAAAGATATCTTTGAATCTTCTAAATCAACAAATGAGATTAGCTAGTATTTGAGTATTTACCATTTGAAAATATTTGCTGGTCTTGTATAAATGCTTAAATTTAGTGTATATACATTATATAGTGCCTCCTTCTAAAAAAGTAGAATGTAAAGATGTACATGATTCAATTTTAAAAATACAGGTACTTATGGGTAGAAAAGGAGTTAGAGAATGTTGACATAATTACCTTTGGATAGTGGAATTGCAGACTATTTTTCTTATCTTTTTCTATAGTAAGCATAAACTATCTTTATAATGAGAAAGAAATCTTCTTCATACAAAATACATACATCTTTGACGCTACACAGGAACCCAAGAAATTCAGAATGACAGCTGTGTATATATCTCAAGTTAAGTGTGTTTTTTTTGTGGCGTACCATAAAACTGAAGTATGAAGGGACAGCTAATTGGGGCATATGTCCCCATAGCAGTGAAATTATAGGAGTCAAGTGGTGTTTCTAAAGCCTGCAGCACTTTCTTTATCTTTCCTGGATGGTTCAGAGTAACAATTTGCATAATATATACTATATAGTAAAGTATATATTATAACACAGAAAGAGAGAGAGAGAGAGAGAAGTCACACTGATAGAGATTGCTTTGGTTTTATAATACAGAACCAAACTTCCCCCGATGTCTTTGGAGAAAGAAATCCCCAAATAACAAAATCCCAAAACCCTTCAAGTCACAAAATAAAACTCGCAAAGATGGAGAAACATAATTAAAAAGAACCTGGGTTGAGAAAGCTCAATGGACCCAAATTGGCCATAGCAATTCCCTTGAGGCAGAATGATAGTGATGACAAATATGCAGCCCATTTATTCTTCATTAGTTATTTAGTAAACTTAGCATTAACACCAGTTTTTACAACACCCATCAAAGTGTAGCTTTGTCTTTATCTGCAACAGCCTGACTCAGACGATGCCCACTCTCTTCCCTCTTTGAAGTTGGCTATCTGGGCACCTCAGTAATTGGGTATCAGGTATCATCAGTTTCATCTGCTTTGAGTTGTTTCTCTTCTACAAGAGAGGTTCTAGAGAAGTGATAGCTACTAAAGAGAACAGACAAGGAGGATTTGGTCATGATGGAGACAGCAGAAAGGGGGATGTGCAGAGAGGAAACTAGACCCACCCTGAATAAGAAAGGACAGGGGTCAGGCGAAGGTCATTCCTGAGAGTGGGGGTGCAGGGGTTCGGTTCCAGCCTAGGTAAGATGACAGTGCCAGGGCAGAGCAGTAGGGGCAGGGAGAGGATGAAGCAGGGGAAGCTCTGCCTCAAAACTCGAGGGCATTTAGTTCATCCTACTATGTTGTTTTGGTGTAATGGTGGTGTTTGTGTGCTCAATTTCTTTATTATATTTATTTAAATAAACCTATCAAACAAGATCATTTCAGTGAAGAAGATTCCATGCGTCTCATTTTTCCAATATTTAATGTCCCCCCTTTTTGCATCTTCTTTCCTTATCTCCTCTAAGCAATAAAACATCATAAATGACTTTTACTCAGGCTCCTCTAGGACCTCTTCCAGATTGTATAATCTAAAACAGACAGCACTGAGGTGGTCCAGCCAATGTAATTATGAGGCAAAATATGTATGACCATGTCATCGCTTTGAAAAGCGAGAAAGTATGGTGAAATTCGGGGGTCACATGCATGTAAACATCTATGAAGAGATGTCTATGGTGAGCTAGGATGGCAGAATCAGAATTGTGAAGAACAAAATCCAGAAGGTTGAGAGATGAAGGTTATGAAAACCGAGGCCACTCAATGACTGGCTGTGAATGGCGTTTCATGGAGCTCTAAGGAGGAGAGAATGCCAGGAGATAGATAGGAGGGGCACGTGCACAGTGCCCAGTGACTGAAGTGACTCAGCTGAACCATCTGACATTCCCAGGTGGCTTACAGTTTCTTCCCTGTGCCCACATTAAAATGTGGGCTATCATGCCATGATGTTCCAGTAGAGCAAGTTGCTCCAATAAGCAAAACCAGCGACAGAAATGGTTTTCTCCAAGTATCTGTTTTTGTCCAGAATCCAGCTGGAATTTCAATGGTCGTGGAATTGAACTGCCATCTGTGTTATGTGGCTGCTCATTTTCAGTATCATCCTATGAGCATAAAATTCAGATTTCTGATCCTAGAATTCAAGGCCATCCACAGTCGAGCCCAGTACTGTCCTCCTCTCTACTTTTCCCACAATCCACACACACCATCCAATCAGGATTACTCTCCATTATTAAGAATTCTCAACTCTGCATCATACTTCACAACTTAACTTCCCTCTTCCACTCCAATTGTCCACTCATCTGTCACTTAAGACATTCACCCCCAGCCTAGGGTAACCTCTCCCTCTTTGAAAATCCTGCAGTCTCAAATATCAGTCCCATTTATTTGTCACTATGCCTCAGATCATCAATTAAACTTTTTTTTTGCTGGAGCACTGTCTCTTACACTCAATCAGATTATTTACTTAGTTATTTATTTTGAGATGGGGGATCTTGCTATGTTGCTCAGTCTGAAGTGCAGTGGCAAGTTTATAACTCACTACAACCTCAAACTCCTGGGCTCAAGCTATCCTCCTGCCTCAGCTTCCCCAGTAGCTAGGACTACAAGTGTGTGCCACCATGCCTAGCTATTTTTTTTTAATAAAGAGGGTCTCACGGTGTTGCCCACACTAGTCTTGAGCTCCTAGCTTCAAGCATTCCTCCTGCTTCAGCCTCCCAAAGTGTTGGAATTACACATGTGAGCCACTGCACTCAGATCAATAAGATGTCAAACTCTTGAAGTCACAGGGTATATCTTATAGCCTTTTAAAATCATCTTTGTATTCTCACATCTCATATCCTTAGGTAGATCCAGAATATTTGCTCATTCCTTCAAAAACGACATCAGAATTTATGTTGTTACTTAAGGGACACATTTTAATAGTTGTAGTAGCAATGAAAAGCCAGCCAGGCACTGCAATAAGCTTGTTACCTACATTACTTAAGTAAATCCTTTAACAATTATTATTATTATTTTGCATTTCACATATAAGAGAACTGAGAATTAATAGAGAAGACAGGAGAAAAGAAGTAGATCTTCGCTGAAGCGTGGAAGCAATTTTCTACCATCAGCTATTCATTCCATTGGGTTAGAGTTTGCATTATTTGCAATGAAAAAAATTACTAAGAGAATAAGCAATAACAAAGGAATGAACTACTGTTGTAGACCCTAATCTTGAGTGTGGTAGCTCCTGAGAGGGCAGAAGCAATAATGAGAAGGGAACGTGGGGAGAGGAGGCAGAAAAGCAAGTGGAGGTACTAGCGCTGGAGATTTTTAACTTGACCCTTTTAAAAGAACTCACTAGTTTTCCCCCCATCTGTAACTGTTTTCTCCTCTTCATGGCTAACTTAGCCATCTCAGATCAGACAGTCATGTTTGTTTTTTTTTTTTTTGTTTTTTTTATGTCCCTTGAATACCACAGAAGAGGATGCTTAGTGTATCCTATCAGAAGGCACATGTTGATGATCCCCATAACTGGTAATGGTAGTTTTGATAATTTTGTTAAGGTGATGTCTACCATATTTCCATATTTTTCTATGTAAAGTTACTATTTTACCTTTTGTATTTTAAAAAGTATCTTGTCTAGCCCACCATAGTGAGAGAATCAGAAGTCAGCTTTTTGTTCTTTTTTTTTTTTGTAGTAAGTCATTTTATTTTATTTTTTTTAAAGAGAAAAGAGAAAGAAGGAAGAAAAAAAGAATGAAATAAAGAGAAAAAGAAGAAAAAAAAAGGAAGAGAGAACGGGAATGTTGCTCTATTGCCCAGGCTAGAATGCAGTCTACAAATGGATATTAAAAGCTTTTTTTATACTAATAATTGTGTTATACAATGGAGACAGGAAGGAATAAGGGAGGAAAATAACAAACAAACAGCCAACCAATATTTCATTTAAACCTATGAAATGCTATGCAATTGCTAGGGAGTGATTTACTCCCAACCATGTGGTCACTTTTAGAATAAATGTGATGCGTTACTGAAAAAAAATGTATATTTTGTGGATTTGGAGTAGAGAGTTCTGTAAATGTTTATTAAGTTTACTTGTTTGAGGTTTAAGTTCAAGTCCCGGGTATCCTTCTTAACCTTCTGTCTCATTAATTTGTCCAATATTGACAATGTAATGTTAAAGTCTCCCACTATTATCATGTGGGAGTCCAAGTCTCTTTGTAAGTCACCAAGAAGTTGCCCTATGTATCTGGGTGCTCCTATATTGGGTGAGCATAGGCTTAGGGTCATTAGCTCTTCCCGTTACATTGATCCCTCTACCGTTATACAATGTCCTTCTTATCTCTTTCGGTTTCTATTACTTTAAAGTCTATTTTATCAGAGATGAGAATTGCAACTACTGCTTTTTTTTTTTTTGCTCCCCATTTGGTTGGCAAATCTTCCTCCATCCCTTTGTTTTGAGTCTCTGTATATCCTTGCATGTAAGATGGATCTGGATACAGCTTACTGATGGGTCCTTTGAAGTGGCTGATACTGGTTGTTCCCCTCTTTACATAGTGCCTCCTTCAGAAGCTCTTGTAAAGCAGGCCTGGTGGTAATGAAATCTCTGAGTACTTGCTTGTTTGCAAAAAATTTTATTTTTCCTTCACTTATGAAACTTAGTTTGGCTGGATATGAAATTCTGGGTTGAAAGTTCTTTTCTTTAAGGATGTTGAATATTGGCCCCCACTCTCTTCTGGCTTGTAGGGTTTCTGCTGAGAGATCAGCTGTGAGTCTGATAGGCTTCCCCTTGTGGGTAACCTGACCTTTCTCTCTGGCCACCCGTAGTATTTTCTCCTTCGTTTCAACCCTGATGAATCTAATGATTATGTGCCTTGGGGTTGCTCTTTTTGAGGAATATCTTTGTGGTGTTCTCTGGATTTCCTGGACTTGAATATTAGTCTGCCTTGCTAGGTTAGGAAAGTTTTCCTGGATAATATCCTGACAAATATTTTCCAGTTTGGATTCATTCTCTTCGTCACATTCAGGTACACCTATCAAACGTAGATTAGGTCTTTTCACATAGTCCCATATTTCCTGGAGACTTTGCTCATTCCTTTTTACCCTTTTTTCTCTAATCTTGTCTTCTCGTTTTATTTCGTTAGGTTGGTCTTCGACCTCTGAAATCCTTTCTTCTGCTTGATCAATTCGACTGTTTAGACTTGTGCATACTTCACGAAGTTCTCGTATTGTGTTTTTCAACTCCATTAATTCACTTATATTCCTCTTTAAATTGTCCATTCTCATGAACATTTCGTGAAACCTTTTTTCAAGGTTCTTAGTTTCCTTGCATTGGGCTAGAACATGTTCTTTTAGCTCACAGAAGTTTCTCATTATCCACCTTCTGAAGCCTGATTCTGTTGATTCCTCACATTCATTTTCTATCAGGCCTTGTTCAATTGGTGATGAGGCACTGCAATCCTCTGTAGGAGGAGAGGCATTCTAATTTCGGGTGTTTTCAGCCTTCTTGCACTGGTTTCTTCCCATCTTTGTGGATTTAGCCACCTGTCGTCTGTGTAATTGCTGACTTTCAGATTAGGTCTCTGAGTGGATGTCCAGCTTGTTGGTTATAAAGTTTTTTCTATTTCTTAACTTTCCTTCGGCGGATGCCCCTCCCCCCACAGAGCTGGACCTTCCCGGGTTCAGCTGTACTTGGTGTGAAACGCTTAATCCTCAGCAGTTCCAACTGCTGTTTTTTTTGTTATTGTTGTTAGGGGGGGGACCAGCTTTCCCCTGCGGCGACCCACTACACTGGCTGAAACAGCGGCTTTAAGATTCGTGGCGCTTTTCTGCCCGGGAATCTCCCGGTCTGGTTCCCCCACTTCAATCCGCTTTTTAATCAGCTGAATGGGAGACTCTGCTTTCCCGGAGCTCCAAACGCCAACCAAAAGGGCACTCAGTCCCGTATACTCCAGACTGAGCACCGCCGCGTCGGGGCGCCTGCAAAACAGCCACGCCCTCCAAAAGGGTCGCACTGGCGACCCGTGGGGCTCCTCCGCCAAGAATCTCTTGGCCCGTAGGCTATGAAAATTCGTCTGAAAATGTGGCGTCCACTCACTCTCTGCGCTTTCAGTGGGAGCTACAATCCTGAGCTGCTGCTAATCGGCCATCTTGGATCTCTCTCCCAGACAGTCATGTTTTAAGTCACAGATGTACCAAAGATAGCCAAGGCCCAACCAATCATTCCAGGACTTGCAAGGTATGTCCTCACTACCTCTGTCTGTTCTAAGAGTCTATGGCTTGATGATTTTTAGATTGGCACCTGGCCATCTTTCAGTTTTTAAGCTGTTTTCAAGTTTAGTTAAAGTAACCCCATTCTATAATATTTAATAAACTCTAAGTGAACTAACCAAATTGCATCTTTGTATATGCAAAACAGAAGACCAGAGATTGGCCCCAAAGTTATCCCTGCAGGGGTTTACAATCTAATACAACATAAAAAGGAGATAGCACTACTACAGATAACACAAAAAGAAAACTGAGCCAGGAGTAAAAGAACATGAATACTAGGTATTTGTGTTATTTATCCAACAAATATTTAATAGGCACCTACTATGTATCAGATATCTGCTAGACTTTAGCTATACAGCAATGAGAAAAAACAGGCATGGGCCTTGTTTTCATGAAACGTAAGTGCCCAATGAAGAATAAATATGTCCACAATAAAAAACAAAATTCATTCAACAAATATGTATCGAGTATATAATATGTACCAGGGACTGTTCTAGGCACTTGAGATAATGATGAAAAAGTACACAGAGATTTGTGCCCATTAAGGGTTTACATTCTAGTAGGAGAAGATAGAAAAAAAAGCCTCTAGACATAATAAATAAGTTATGTATATATCTTATTAGAGTGTGATAGGTATTATGAAAGAAGGGGGAAAAGTAGAGTAAGGGGTTTTAGTAATGGGACAGGGATTAAGATAGGATTTGGGATGTGTTGTCATTTGAAAAAGGACAGTCAGTATAGCCTCATTGAGAAGAGGACATAAAAGCAAAAAGTTACAGGAGTTGGGGGAATTGACTATGCAAATATCCAGAGAAAGTATATTTTGGTAGAGAGAATAGCCAATGTAAAGAGTCTAATGTGGGAGTATCCAGGAGGGTTCCAGGCACAGAAACAAGGCTCAGTTGTCTGGAGCTGGGTCAGCAAGGAGAGAAAAACAGGTATAAGAGAGAAAGTGTGGATTACGTAGGGCCATGTGGGCCATTATAAGGACTTTGGCTTTCACTGAGATAAACAGGGAGCCACTGCATGGGTTTGGGCACAGAGCGATACGGCCTGACTTACATTTTAACAGGATGACTTGTTTCATATTACAACCTGTAACTGTAGATCATGATAGATGTGTTCTGAGATGGGATAAAAAGAGGGACCTAATTTGAAATAACTGTTTGATCTTGGGCCCTAAGCTTAACCAGCCTCAGCCCCACCTCATTGGATCACTGTGGTAAGGACTTCACAACATGTATCCATATGCACATGCTGTATACTATTATTCTTTGTAATAATACAGAATGAAACAAACTCCAGTGCTCGATTATGAGCTACATACACACTGTGGTAGTAGTAAAAGCATGAGTTGCATTGTCGAAAGGAGCAGTGTTACCCGCCAAAGGGTTAAAAATTTGTTCTTGGGTAGCAAAAAAAAGTTACTCTTTTAATGAACAAAACACAGATGTATATGCAATAGGCAAACATATATGTAGTATATCTGCAGCATTTTTATTTCATGGGGAAAATATCTAAAAAGGCTCCTTTGCAGGTAAAGAAGGGACAGTGTGTGATCATAAATGAAAGATTAGAAAGTACTGAGTTACGGTCTTTCTATGAGACCAACATCATCCTGATACCAAAACCTGGCAGAGATACAACTAAAAAAGAAAACTACAGGTCAATATCCATGATCAACATAGATGCAAAAATCTTCAACAAAATATTGGCAAATTGAATCCAACAGCACATCAAAAAGCTTATCCACCACAATCAGTAGGCTTCATCCTGGGGATGCAAGGATGATTCAACATACCAAATCTATAAACATAATCCACCACATAAACAGAACCAAAGACAAAAACCACATGATTATCTCACTAGATGCAGAGAAGGCCTTCGACAAAATTCAGCAGCCCTTTATGCTAAAAACACTCAATAAACTAGGTATCAATGGAACATATCTCAAAATAATAAAACCTATTTACAAGAAACCCATAGCCAATATCATAATGAATGGGCAAAAACTAGAAGCATTCCCTTTAAAAACTGGCACTAGACAAGAATGCCCTCTCTCACCACTCCTATTCAATATAGTATTGGAAGTTCTAGCCAGAGCAATGAGTCAAGAAAAAGAAATAAAGGGCATTCAATTAGGAAAAGGAGAAGTCAAATTGTCCCTATTTGCAGACAACATAATCGTATATTTAGAAGACCCCACTGTCTCAGCCCAAAACCTCCTCAAGCTGATACGCAACTTCAGCAAAGTCTCAGGATACAAAATCAATGTGCGGAAATCACAAGCATTCCTATGCACCAATAGCAGACTCAAAGAGAGCCAAATCAAGAATGAACTGCCATTCACAATTGCTACAAAGAGAATAAAATACCTAGGAATACAACTAACAAAGGATGTAAAGGACCTCTTCAAGGAGAACTACAAACCACTGCTCAAGGAAGTAAGAGAGGACACAAACAGATGGAAAAACATTCCAAGCTCATGGTTAGGAAGAATCAATACAATGAAAATGGCCATACTGCCCAAAGTAATTTATAAATTCAATGCTATCCTCATCAAACAACCATTGACCTTCTTCACAGAACTGGTAAACAAAACACTTTAAACTTCATATGGAACCAAAAAAGAGCCCACATAGCCAAGACAACCCTATGCAAAAAGGGCAAAGCTGGAGGCATCATGCTACCTGACTTCAAACTACACTACAAGGCTACAGTAATCAAAACAGCATAGTACTGGTACCAAAACAGAGCCATAGACCAATGGAACAGAACAGAGGCCTTGGAAGCAACTCCACACATCTACAACCATCTGATCTTTGACAAACTGGACAAAAACAAGCAATGGGGAAAGGATTCCCTGTTTAATAAATGGTGTTGGGAAAACTGGCTAGTAATGTGCAGGAAGCTGAAACTGCACATCTTCCTTATACCTTATACAAAAATTAACTCCAGATGGATTAAATATTTAAACATAAGGCCTAACACCATAAAAACCTAGAAGAAAACCTGGGCAAAACCATTCAGGACATAGGCATAGGCAAGGACTTCATAACTAAAACACAAAAAGCATTGGCAACAAAAGCCAAAATAGACAAATGGGATCTAATTAAACTCCAGAGCTTCTGTACAGCAAAAGAAACAATCATTAGAGTGAACTAGCAACCAACAGAATGGGAAAAGATTTTTGCAATCTACCCATCTGACAAAGGGCTAATAGCCAGAATCTACAAAGAACTAAAGCAGTTTTACAAGAAAAAAACAAACCCATTCAAAAGTGGGCAAAGAATATGAACATACACTTTTCAAAAGAAGACATATGCAGCCAGCAAACATATGAAAAAATGCTCATCGTCATTGGTCATTAGAGAAACGCAAATCAAAACCATATTGAGATACCATCTCACAGCAGTTAGAATGGTGATCATTAAAATATTTGGAGACAACAGATGCTGGAGAGGATGTGGAGAAATAGGAACACTTTTACACTGTTGGTGGGGAGTGTAAATTAGTTCAACCATTGTTGAAGACAGTGTGGTGATTCCTCTAGGATCTAGAAATAGAAATTCCATTTGACCCAGCAATCCCATTACTAGGTATATACCCAAAGGATTATAAATCGTTCTGTTATAAAGATACATGCACATGTATGTTCCTTGTGGCACTGTTTATGATAGCAAAGACCTGGAACCAACCCAAATGCCCATCAATGATAGACTGGACAAAGAAAATGTGGCACATATACACCATGGAATACTATGCAGCCATAAAAAACTATGAGTTCATATCCTTTGTAGAGAGATGGATGAATCTAGAAACCATCATTCTCAGCAAACTGACACAAGAACAGAAAACCACACACTGCATGTTTTCACTCATAGGCGAGTGATGAACAATGAGAACACTTGGGCACAGGGGAAGAGAACAACACTGACTGTACTAGGTGGAGGGGGGAGGGGAGGGGAGGGACACCTGGGGGCAGGGAAAAGGGAAGGGATAATACCAGGAGAAATGCCTGATGTAGGTGATGGTGGGGTGGCGGGATGGAGACAACAAACCACCATGGCATGTATGTACCTACGCAACAATCCTGCAGGATGCAGTACCCCAGACCCCAAAGTACAATTAAAAAATAAAAGGAAAATACTGAGTTATGGAGGAGAGTTAGTAGCAGAAAGATCACTGAGCTGGGGGTTCAAAAACCACAGCTAAAGTCAGCTCTGCCATTAACTTTTTGTGTAAACTTGGACCATTTGCTTCCACTATCTAGGTTTAAATTTTTTTCAGATGTAAAATAAAATATTAGACTAAATAATCTCTTAGGTTTTCACCAGCTCTAAAACTAGGAAGAAGATTTGAACTGGAGAACCCATTCAGTTACAAACACCTGATTATGGAACCTATCATAATGTATAATGTAATTGGACTCATTAAATGTCACTTTTCAATAAGATAAACAGCCTGTGTCAATAGCCTTTGTAGTCTCTGGCCTCTTTTTCCTTACCCATTCTTTAAGCTAGAATTCTAGAAATGCTGCTCTAATTCACAGTAGAAGATTCTAGATACAATATTGAAGTCTAAGAGTACAATGAAGTTTCGCCAAGAAGATGCCCATCAAATGTTCTGAAGCCCGTCAACTGGAGATGCATTGTTTCATAGTTTTCACATGATTTCTAGACATTAAAGTCCCTTTACAACCTAGCTGGGTTGTCAGTTTGAAGAGAAAGATGTACCTGGTGTGGTAAAGGGAAGCAGGAGTTAGCAGGATAGAGTACCAGATTTTTTTTAAAAAAAAGGGGGCACACATATTCACATATTCACAGCATCTGTGGATGGCATCAACTGAACAATCTTGTACATACAATTTTTTATTGCTTATCCAGACCTGGGCTCATTGCACTAAGAAAACTTTAAATCGTTTTTTCTGGGTTTTATTTTTCTCTTCTGGGCCCTACAACTACATTTAAAAGCCCCTTTCAAGACAGACAATGTATCTTCTAATGCTTTTGTTGTGTTCAGTTCAGCATCCTGTATATGATAGAATTTTAGTGAATGTTTGTTGATGGTGATGATCATGCAGATTTAAGAGGGAAAAATAAAAATTAAAGCCATAAGTCTTGGAGTCCCTAATTTTTGGGTGGTCTATACTGATGTGTCTTTAGTCGAGAGCATTTATCTTCCCTTCCTTCTGCCATTTAATCACCCAGTGGTGTTTCCAGATAAGAAATGTAAATGGAATTCATTACCTAAGCAGGGAATGTAATTCATTTATCACTGGGTATCAATAGGCAAAGAATTGTGGATTCAGCTATAAATAGATGAGAGACCACTGTGAAGAATTGTAGCTCTCCACTGAATTGCAGGGGTTCTTGAATGTTGTCAACATATGGAGGCAGTTGGAGGAGGGAGCTCTACTGATGACAAATGGCTACATATTCAAAATTTCAGTGTATACCGGGATGATAATTCAATTCAACCTCTGGTTTACCCAAAGAATCTTGGAGTCACTGGCAATGAGGAAATTTCCAGTGTCTAATAAAAATATCTTTAGGAGTAAAGGAGTTAACTGAGTGTGTAAGCTTTATCTTCTGTCTAATGGACTTGTGGTTTGCTTATCAAAGTCTCCAGTAAATGATTGTTAGAGACCTGTCATTGATAGCAGTTGCTACTTGCTGCCTATTAAAAGCCTGTTGATTCCTCTGCAAGGTGGTGTAGCATCCTCTGTCCCTTCACTCATTTCAGATCTACTCAGGTCTGCCTGCAAAAGGATCTCTCAGATCAATAAGCATGAATGACGAAGACTACAGCACCTTCTATGACACAATCCAAAATGAGAGGACGTATGAGATTCCAGACCAGCCAGAAGAAAATGAAGGTCCCCATTATGATGATGTCCATGAATATTTAAGGCCAGAAAATGATTTCTATGCCACTCAGCTGAATACTCATGAGTCTGATTTTGTGTCAGTCTATACCATGAAGGGTGAAGAGATCAGCTTGGCCTCTGCCCAGTCAGAAGACAGAGGCTACCTCCTGCCTGATGAGATATACTCTGAGGTTCGGGAGGGTCAGCCAGGTGAGCCCCAGGAGGACAGGGGCATCTCAATGGAAGAATTATATTCACCAACCCAAGACCAGCAGCCCTGCCCAGAGGAGCTCCAGGAGAATGGGAGTGTGATGAAGGAAGACCTGCCTTCTCCTTCAAGCTTTACCATTCAGCATAGTAATGCCTTCTCTACCAGCAAGTATTCCTCCACCTCCTATTCTGATGCTGACGGTTTGGAAGAAAATACAGCAGCTCACATGGCCCCTGAGGTTTGCCTCTTTATGAAGGTAAGGGCTGCCTCTGAAGGCACACCTTGTGCATGCAGATGTTGTGACTGGTGTTTTATTTTGCTCTGAATGACCAGGGAAAGATGCATAATGCCACGGTCCTTGAATCTCAATACATATTCAAGAGTCAGAGTGACTATGTCATTACAGAGTGTACTCAGCTCTTCTCAAAATTAGAGGAATTGGAAGATGCTTTTAAAGTGTGTGTTTAATCATTGACTTTTACATGCCATGGGCAAAGCACTTTTCAAAGAGTTCACATGAGCAAGCCAAAATTGCTGCCCAAATCCTTGCCGTTGTGACTGACACTAAGCATATTGTTCTGTCTGGTTAAATTTCCTTTGTCAACATGTTTAAAACTGAAACCAAAGTTTGTGGAAGAAAGTCCTTCTTGTGTTTCTGAGGTCACAGATTTGTCAGATAGGTGGTCAATAAAGATTATCTCTGTCACTAGCTTGCCCTTTGGCACCAATATAACTAAAAATCTGATGAAGTCAAATGATTTCAGTAGCAGTGAGACACTAACTGCCATGTTAATGTTTAATGCCTATGCTATCTAAACAGAACCGTGGTGATCTTTGTATTAGATTGATAAAGTACTAGTTATGATTATAAATATTATCAAAATGTAAAGTGTTTCTGACCTAAACAAATCATCTTTATTAATGAAGATGACAGGCCCTTTTTCCCCAACATCTTTCTGACATTATTCATATTTATATAATTTTTAAAATGTCTTTGCATTTATTAGTATAAATATATTAGTAAATGCTTCTCATTGTAAAAATATATAAAATATTAACATTTAAGATGATGAGATAAAGGTTCAACAGAAGTGTTGCTTATTATTTTTCATTCTAATTCTAGTATTCTCACACCGCATGGATTATGCTGAGTGTCCCATTTTAAATACCATGACCCCTATCACCACATCAGATGCCTCTACTATGGCAATAATAGCAATTACTGACAATTCTGGGACACTTTACTATGCTGAGTCAAATTATAGTGATTCCTTTAGAATAATTATGGGCTGTGAGTCTAAGAAATATTAACCAGAGTTGTTCTGTTGCCTGACTTTATGATTATAAGCCTAAAAGAAAACCATAGTTCATACTTGTTTCTCTCTTCTTTGGTTCCCAGTAACATTTCTGATAAAATACACTTTATTAATTTTGCCCTTTACTGTTTTCTACTTTGCTCTTTTCTCTAATTGTTTTGTGTTTAATCATGGATTACTTATCCTACATACGTGTGAACCAAGTACTATTCCAGGTGATTTTTAAAAGGACCAAAAACTAGGTGATTTTTAAAAGGACCAAAATACTAGGTGATTTTTAAAAGGACCAAAATACTAGGTGATTTTTAAAAGGACCCAGTATAGTGCTTGATTCACACATATGTACCAGACACACATTGCCTGGCACTCTGCTGAGCATTTGAGGGGAAAGAGCTGTGCAAGACAAGGCCCTTGCTCTCAAGTAATGAATAATATGGTGCCAGAGACAGACTTGTACTCAATGCATTATAATACAATACAGTCAGAGATGAAACAGAGGAGTGAGTGGAATGCTGTGGGTGTTCAGGGAAGGAGTGCCAAGGTGTATACTGAGTTTGGAGCAGCTCCATGGAGGGGGTGATGTTAGAACAGGTGCATTCAAGCAGCTTTCCAGCCTCCATATCCACATCACCACTGTCACACTGTGCAAACAAACTTTTTTCTTTTTGAGATGGAGTCTCACTCTGTCACTCAGGCTGGAGTGCAATGGCGGGATCTCAGCTCACTGCAACCTCCACCTCCCAGGTTCAAATGATTCTCCTGCCTCAAACTCCTGAGTAGCTGGCATGTGCCACCATGTCTGGCTAATTTTTGTATTTTTAGTAGAGATGGGGTTTCACCATATTGGCCAGGCTGGTCTCGAACTCCTGACCTCAAGTGACCTGCCTGCCTTGACCTCCCAAAGTGCTGGGATTACAGACTTGACCCACAGCTCCTGGCCACAGAGTTTTTTTAAGTGAGGACTAGATGTATTTTTTTTTCTCATCATAGAAGCATCCATACAACCTGCAACAGGTAAAGCGGGTCGTCACCATGATCATCATCATTGTCATCATCATCATGGATCCATCTCGACATTATTTCTAAATTTGGCTAAGTGTTTATCTCACTAGGAATTAGCCCATGGCTGATATTGAGCAAAAACAGAAGTAGTAGGAAAAAGAGGCGTTCTAACATGAGCAATGTAATATTGTGGAAAGAGCAGTGGTCAGGGAATTCAAACACAACTTTGTCAATACTTTTGTATAAAATGTCCCTGGACCCGAGTTTCTTTATCCTTGAAAGGTAATCTTTCCTAGCTCTTACAGTCTTAGATTCCAAGGTATGTGGTCCCAGCTCATGGTCAGTGTGTACATGTGTATATGGTATCATCTATTGTTCACTCTAGGATACTGCTCAACACTGAGTATGGTCTCTAGATTTGGCTGTGGCTGGAAAAGTAGACATGAGACCAACATTCCTGTCCACACTTAGCTCACGTGAAGCCTGACCCCTGGAAAATATCTGCAGCTTCAGAGCCTATCTCTGATAGAACACTTATAGGCCCCTCATGGAGGGATGTACAGGTTGTGCACTGAACAAATTTAGGGGGCACCATTCGCAGAAAATGTAAATGTTGTCCTGCTGAAGTCAGGCAACAGAACAACTCTGGTTAATATTTCTTAGACTCACAGCCCATAATTATTCTAAAGGAATCACTATAATTTGACTCAGCATAGTAAAGTGTCCCAGAATTGTCAGTAATTGCTATTATTGCCATAGTAGAGGCATCTGATGTGGTGATAGGGGTCGTGGTATTCAAAATGGGGCACTCAGCATAATCCATGCAGTGTGAGAATACTAGAATTAGAATGAAAAAAAAATAAGCAACATTTCTGTTGAACTTTTATCTCATCATCTTAAATGTTAATATTTTATATATTTTTACAATAAGCATAGTGCACTCTTACAGTAGCATATATATATATAATTTGTGAGTAAATGTACATATATTGTGGGTAAATGTTTTATATTGATAGAGATATGTAATTTTTTAAAACATTACTGATATGTAGGCTTTCCTTCCTTTTCTGCTATAATCTGTGGTCCTGGACCTGTTTCTTTGGCTGAGATCTGATGAGAACAGGTCCCCCTTACCTTCTAGGTTCTTCTGGCTGTTTTCATAAGCAACTCATTTAGTCCATTTGCCTTGGAGGCAAACAAAGCTTTATCATTGCAAGTGAGAAACTTATAAAATCCCATTGAGGAAATGAGATAAATGAAGCTGGTTGGGAATGTTGAGATGTAGCTCAAAGGATGTCCCAGGCAGTGAGCTCCCCAGAAGCAAAGGCACAGCCAAAACTCACATGTGTACGGGGGAGGTCCATTGGTTGGGTGGTCAGAAGGCTCACATAGGTGAAGAGCAGATGGTGAAGCTGAAGAACTAGGATTGTTGCCTTGCACTGCAAACTAAGGGGCTTGGATCTCATCCTGAAAGCAACCAAGAGTAATAGAATGTTTTGAGGAGGATGCCATGAGCAAAACAATGTTTAGGATAACAAGCAAATTAAAAAGAATTTCTACCAACCAGCTAGAACATAACCAAACAGACATCATGCTTTGTTTCAAAGATTAGTTCAAGCATTTAGTTATAAATACATCATGTGTCATTAACACTGTGTATCTTTTCAACTGACATCTGTCAATTTCAATTTAAATATAAATTGACAGATGTCAGTTGAAAAGATACACAGTGTCCAAATATTTGAATCTATGGCTTTATATAAACCAATTTTGGTGGGGAAAAGCTAGCTGGTGTGATGCTGATTTACATGTTATCTATATGTGTATCTAGTTACTTTATATTTTGCGAGGGTAAGGGGAGATATATGGATTCGGCACAAGGTTTTGATTGTCATGTTAGTATAGTTTCTAGTTTGAAAAGTCTGTTTGCATGGGCTGGGATAGCATGGCTGGACTACGCAAAAGTTGCACATTCAGATGTCTGGAAATATTGTAGAACCTGAAAAATGTCTTCCTGCTCCATGATCGTCTAAGAATAGTCTGCTCTAACATCACTAATAAGGATATGTCAAAGTAAGTTCTTGGAAACATTTGTAGAAGATACAAGTCTGGGTCTGTCTCATGTGCCCATCTATCCTTTCACAGAACCAGTGAAGCACAGAAAAATGGAACAATGAGCAGGTTTGAACAAAGATTTCTATTCTTGTTATAATTTCTTCTTAATTAGAGTGCTGGGGAACACAATCAAGGCCCAATTTAATTCAGAATTATTTTCTAGGTGCCCGTATGAACTGGTTTGCTTTGTGAATCAATGCCATTAATCAAAGAGTCGCAGAATCTTAGCACTGTGCCAACAATGTGGAAAACCAGAGGAGTCAAGCAACCTTCCTAAAGCTGCCTGGAAATCATTGGCAAGCTAGAACATTGGGCTGTCCATCCAGGGGATTTTGCTTCATATTGGCATTCCTAGCTTGGAAATATGTTTATGTGTTCATGAATATGCTTCAGGAGGTTGAGGAACAGTCTAGAATCCTACACAAAAATATTTGTGGCAGATGATTTTAAGAGGGTCCATGAACTCTCAGGAATGTTAACTATCACCATGATGCATTCCACTTTCCCTGCCTGGATACTCACCTTGCGTGCCCATGTGGGAGGGGGTAGAATATGCTACGGGGTGACACAATCCTTTTTCTTTCCTGTGGAATCATCCATGCGCTAAGCCTTTCAGTGCCTTGAGGAACCATGGGAATAAACCTTCATGAAAGAGTAATAAAGAAGCATTACCAAATACTCATGTGAGAGTTACATTACCTCTGAAAATGAAAGTGATATGATAGTCTGAAATGCATATCCCCAATTTGGGGTCCATTTTCTAAAGAAAGTTTTACAATTTTTCCCCCAAGAGACTACAAACTCAATGTTAACACATCCACCACTAATCCAATCATCCTGGACAGATCACCAATTGTACAAACTAAAACTTCTAAGTAACTTGGATTTCTGTTTCTCCTTTACTTTCAATAATCCAATCAATTTTACCTCCGAAACTATTCTTTCTTCTTCATCTTGGCCACTACTGATCAGTGTCATCTTGACCACAGATGTTTAACTGATCACTCTGCCTCTAGAGTCATCCACCTCCCAAGGACCCTCCACCTAGCCACCAGAATGGTCCACATGTGTTTCTTTTGTTTTTGGAGTTTTATTTAAAGATTTTTTTTAACTTTTAAGTTAAAGAGTACATGAGCAGGTTTGTTATGATGATAAATTTGTATTATGGGGGTTTGTTGTACAGATTATTTCATCACCCAGGTATTAAGCCTAGTACCCATTAGTTATTTTTCCTGATCTTCTCCCTCCTCTCACCCTCCACCCTCCAATAAGCCCACCCCCCCACTCTCCAATAGGCCCCAGTGTGTATTGTTCCCCTCTATTTGTCTGTATGTTCTTATCATTAAGCTCCTGCTTATGAGTGAGAAAATGTGGTGTTTGGTTTTCTGTTCCTGCATTAGTTTGCTAAGGATAATGGCCTCCAGCTCTACCAATGCTCCTGCAAAGAACATGATCTCATTCTTTTTTTTTTAATTGTACTTTAAGTTCTGAGGTACATGTGCAGATCTTGCAGGATTGTTGCATAGGTATACACATGCCATGGTGGTTTGCTGTCTCCATCCCCGCGTTACCTACATCAGACATTCCTCCCAGTGTTATCCCGCCCCAACCTACCCACCCAACGCTGTCACTCCCAGCCCCCACCCCCCCAACATGCCTGGGTGTGTGACGTTCCCCTCCCTGTGCCCATGTGTTCTCATTGTTCAGCACCTACCTATGAGTGAGAACATGTGGTGTTTGGTTTTCTGTTCTTGTGTCACTTTGCTGAGAATGATGGTTTCCAGATTCATCCATGTCCCTTCAAAGGACATGAACTCACCATTTTTTATGGCTACATAGTATTCCATGGTGTATATGTGCCACATTTTCTTTGTCCAGTCTATCATTGATGGGCATTTGGGTTGGTTCCAGGTCTTTGCTATTGTAAACAGTGTCACAATGAACATACTTGTGCATGTGTCTTTATAACAGAACGATTTATAATCCTTTGAGTATATACCCAGTAATGGGATTGCTCGGTCAAATGGAATTTCTATTTCTAGATCCTTGAGGAATCTCCACACTGTCTTCCACAATGGTTGAACTAATTTACACTCCCACCAATAGTGTAAAAGTGTTCCTATTTCTCCACATCCTTTCCAGCATCTGTTGTCTCCAGATTTTCTAATGATCGCCATTCTAACTGGTGTGAGATGGTATCTCAATATGGTTTTAATTTGCATTTCTCCTATGACCAGTGATGATGAGCATTTTTTCATATGTTTGTTGGCCTCATAAATGTCTTCTTTTTAAAAGTGTCTGTTCATATCCTTTGCCCACTTTTGAATGGGTTTGTTTGTTTTTTTCTTGTAAATCTGCCTTAGTTCTTTGTAGATTCTGGCTATTAGCCCTTTGTCAGATGGGTAGACTGCAAAAATTTTTTCCCATTCTGTTGGTTTCCAGTTCACTCTAATGATAGTTTCTTTTGTTATACAGAATTTCTTAAGTTTAATTAGATCCGATTTGTCTATTTTGGCTTTGTTGCCATTGCTTTTGGTGTTTTAGTCATGAAGTCCTTGCTTATGGCTATGTACCGAATGGTATTGCCTAGGTTTTCTTTTAGGGTTTTTATGGTGTTAGGTCTTATGTTTAAATTAATCCATCTGAAGTTAATTTTAGTGTAAGGTGTCAGGAAGGGGTCCAGTTTCAGCTTTCTGCATATGGCTAGCCAGTTTTCCCAACACCATTTATTAAACAGGGAATCCTTTCCCCATTGCTTGTTTTCGTCCCGTTTGTCAAAGATCAGATGGTTGTAGATGTGTGGCATTGCTTCTGAGGCCTCTGTTCTGTTCCATTGGTCTACATCTCTGTTTTGGTACCAGTACTATGCTGTTTTGATCACTGTAGCCTTGTAGTATAGTTTGAAGTCAGGTAGCATAATGCCTCCAGCTTTGTTCTTTTTGCTTAGGCTTGTCTTGGCTATGTGGGCTCTCTTTTGGTTCCATATGAAGTTTAAAGTGGTTTTTTCCAGTTCTGTGAAGAAGGTCAATGGTTGTTTGATGAGGATAGCGTTGAATTTATAAATTACTTTGGGCAGTATGGCCATTTTCATGATATCGATTCTTCCTAACCATGAGCATGGAATGTTCCTCCATCTGTTTGTGTCCTCTCTTATTTCATTGAGCAGTGGTTTGTAGTTCTCCTTGAAGAGTTCCTTTACATCCTTTGTTAGTTGTGTCCCTAGATATTTTATTCTCTTTGTAGCAATTGTGAATGGGAGTTTACTCATGATTTGGCTCTCTATTGGTCTGTTATTGATGTATAGGAATGCTTGTGATTTCTGCACATGGATTTTGTATCCTGAGATTGTGCTGAAGTTGCTTATCAGTTTCAGGAGATTTTGGGCTGAGATGATGGGGTCTTCTAAATATACAATCATGTTATCTGCAAATAGAGACAATTTGACTTCCTCTTTTCCTAATTGAATACTCTTTATTTCTTTTTCTTGCCTGATTGCTCTGGCTAGAACTTCCAACACTATATTGAATAGGAGTGGTGACAGAGGGCATTCTTGTGAAATGCCATATTTCAAAGGGAATGCTTCCAGTTTTTGCCCATTCAGTATGATATTGGCTGTGGGTTTGTCATATATAGCTTTTATTATTTTGAGATATGTTCCATCGGTACCTAGTTTATTGAGGGTTCTTAGCATAAAGGGCTGTTGAATTTTTGATAGGCATTCAGATTGATTCCATGTCTTTACTGTTGTGAATAGTGCTGCAATGCATCCAAGTGTCTTTATAATGGAACAATTTATATTCCTTTGGGTATACACCCACTAATGGGATGGCTAGGTGGAATGATAGTTCCGTTTTTAGGTCTCTGAGGAATCACCACACTGCTTTCCACAGTGGTTGAACTAATTTACACACCCAGCAACAGTGCATAGTGTTCATTTTTGTCTGCAACCTTGACAGCACCTATTATTTTTAACTTTTTAATAATTGCCATTTGGACTGGTATGAGATATTTCACTGTGATTTTGATTTGTATTTCTCTAATAATTATTAATAAATTTTTTCATATGGTTCTTGGCCACATGTATGTCTTCTTTTGAAAAGTGTCTGTTCCACTTCTCAATAGAAAACATTTATGCAGCCAACAAACATATGAAAAAACTCATCATCACTGTTCAGTAGAGAAATGCAAATCAAAACCACAATGAGATGCCATCTTATGCCAATTAGAATGGCAATCATTAAAAAGTCAGGAAACAGGCCAGGTGCAGTGGCTCAAGCCTGTAATCCCAGCACTTTGGGAGACCGAGGTGGGCAGATCATGAGGTCAAGAGATCGAGACCATCCTGGCCAACATAGTGAAACCCTATCTCTATTAAAAATACAAAAATTAGCCAGTCGTGGTGGCACACACCTGTGGTCCCAGCTACTTGGGAGGCTGAGGAAGAAGAATCACTTGAACCCAGGAGGTGGAGGTTGCAGTGAGCCAAGATTGCACCACTGCACTCCAGCCTGGTGATAGAGAAAGACTCTGTCTCAAAAAAAAAAAAAAAAAAAAAAAAAGGTCAGGAAACAACAGATTCTGGAGAGGATGTGGAGAAATAGAAATGCTTTTCCACTGTTAGTGAGAGTGTAAATTAATTCAACCATGTGGAAGATAGGATGGTGATTCCTCAAAGATCTAGAACTAGAAATACCATTTGACCCAGCAATCCCATTACTGAGGATATACCCAAAGGATCATAAATCATTCTATTATAAAGACACATGCACACGTATGCTTACTGCAGCACCATTCACAATAGCAAAGACTTGGAACCCACCAAAATGCCCATCAGTGATAGACTGGATAAAGAAAATGTGGCACACATATACCATGGAATACTATAAAGCCATAAAAAGGATGAGTTCACATCCTTTTCAGGGACATGGATGAAGCTGGAAACCATTATTCTCAATAAACTAACACAAGAACAGAAAACCAAAGACTGCATGTTCTCACTCATAATTGGGAGTTGAACAATGAGAACACATGGACACAGGGAGGAGAATGTCACACACTGGGGCCTGTTGGGGGATGGGGGGCTAGGGGAGGGGATAGCATTAAGAGAAATACCTAATGTAGATGACAGGTTGATGGGTGCAGCAAACCATCATGGCACGTGTATATCTATGTAACAAACCTGCATGTTCTAACTTAAAGTATAATAGTTAAAAAAAAAAAAAAAAAAAAAAGTGTCTGTTCATGTCCTTTGCCTACTTTTTAATGGGATTTTTTTTTTTTTTTTTGTAAATTTGTTCAATTTACAAGAAAAAAATTTAAGTTTCTTTTAGAGGCTGGATATTAGATCTTAGATACATAGTTTGCCAAAATTTTCTCCCATTCTGTAGGTTATCTATTTACTCTGTTTATAGTTTCTTTTGCTGTGTAGAAGCTCTTTAGTTTAATTAGATCCCATTTGTCAATTTTTGCTTTCATTGCAACTGCTTTTGGCATCTTTGTCATGAAATCATTGCCTGTTTCTATGCCCAGAATGGTATTGCCTAGGTGGTCTTCCAAGGTTTTTATAGTTCTGAGTTTTACATTTAAGTCTTTAATCTATCTTGAATTGATTTTTGTATATAGAATAAGGAAGGGGTCCAGTTTCAATCTTCTGCATATGGCTAGACAGTTATCTCAGCACCTGTTATTTTTTGACTTTTTAATAATTGCCACTTGGACTGGTATGAGATAGTATTTCATTGTGATTTTGATTTGTATTTCTCTAATAATTAGTGATAAGCTTTTTTTCATGTATTTCTTGATCACATGTATGTCTTCTTTGGAAAAGTGTCTGTTCCACTTCTCAATAGAAAACATTTATACAATTTATTGAATAGGGAGTCCTTTCCCCATTGTTTTCATCAACTTTATGGAAGACCTGATGGTTATAGGTGTGCGGGCTTATTTCTGGACTCTCTATTCTGTTCCATTGGTCAATGTGTCTGTTTTTGCACTAATATCATGCTGTTTTGGTTACTGTAGTTTTGTAGTATAGTTTGAAGTTGGGTAACGTGATGCCTCCAGTTTTGTTCTTTTTGCTTAGGATTGCCTTGGCTATTCGGGTTCTTTTTTGGTTCCATAAGGATTTTAAAATAGTTCTTCTTTGTTACTTCTGTGAAGAATGTCATTGGTAGTTTGACAGGAATAACATTGAATCTATAAATTACTTTGGGCAGTATGGCCATATTAATGATAGTGATTCTTCCTATACATGAGCATGGAATGTTTTCACATTTGTTTGATTTCTTTGAGTAGTGTTTTATAATTCTCATTGTAGAGATTTTTCACCTCACTGGTTAGCTTTATTCGTAGGTATTTTATCCTTTTGTGGCAATCATGAATGGGATTGCATTCCTGATTTGGCCCTCAGCTTGGTTGTTGTTGGTGTATAGGAATACTAGTGATTTTTGTACCTTGATTTTGTATCCTGAAACTTCACTGAAGTTGTTTACCAACTTCAGGAGCTTTTGGGCCAAGACTACGCGATTTTCCAGATACAAAATCATGTCATCTGCAAACAGGGATAGTTTGACTTCCTCTATTCCTATTTGGATACCCTTTAATTCTTTCTCTTACCTGATTGTTCCGGCCAGAACTTCCAATACTATGTTAAATAGCAGTGGTGAGAGAGGGCCTTGTCTTGTGCCAGTTTTCAAAAGGTATACTTCCAGCTTTTGTTCATTCATTATATAGTGGCTGTTGGCTTGTCACAGATGGCTCATATTTTAAGGTATGTTCCTTCTATACCTAGTTTATTGAGGGTTTTTAATATGAAGGGATGTTGAATTTTATCAAAAGGTTTTCTGCATCTATTGAGATAATTATTTTTCTTTGTCTTTAGTTCTGTGTATGTGATGAGTCACATTTATTGATTTGCATATATTGAACCAATCTTGCATCCCAGTAATAAAGTTACTTGATTGTGGTGGATAAGCTTTTTGATGTGCTGTTGCTGAATTCAGTTTGCGAGTATTTTGTTGAAGATTTTTGCATTTATGTTCATCATGGATATTGGCCTAAGTTTTTTTTATTGTATCTCTGCCAGGTTTTGCTATTAGGATGTTGGCCTCATAGAATGAGTTATGGAGGAGTCCCACCTCTTCAATTTCTTGGAATAGTTTTAATAGGAATGGTATCAGCTCTTCTTTGTCCATCTGGTAGAATTTAGCTGTGAATCTGTATGTTTAGGCTTTTTTTTTTTTTCAGTTGGCAGACTATGTATTACTGATTCAATTTCAGAATGCATTATTGGCCTGTTCAGGGTTTCAGTTTCTTCCTGGATCAGTCTTGGAAGGGTGTACATGTCCAGAAATTTATCAGTTTTCTTCTAGATTTTCTAGTTTGTGTACATAGATGTGTTCATCATATTCTCTGATGGCTATTTGTATTCCTGTGGAGTCAGTGATAATATCCCTTTTATTGTTTCTAATTATGTTTATTTAGACCTTCTCTCTTTCACATGTGCACATCAGACCATGCCATCCCCCTGCTTCTAGTTATATAGTAGCTCCCTACCGCCCTAGGAAAAAGACCAGGATGGAGGGAATGCATAAAAGTTTCTCATGGTTGAACGAAGGAAGGGTGGAGGAAATAAGTTACCCCGAGGATCTCCAGGGTAATGAGGGAGGAGGAAAGCTTGGGCCAGTGGCTGGCAGCAGTAGTAAGAGTGGTGGTCCAAGCCCTCCATATTAGTTTTTTAGGGCTGCTGTAACAAATTACATGGTGGTTTAAAACAACAGAAACATATTCTGTCACAGTTCTTGAGACCAGAGTCTAAAATTAGGGTATTGTCAGGGCTACATTCCCTCCGAAGATTCTAGGGGGAGAGTACCTTGTATTTTTTAGCTTCTGTTGGCTCCTGGCAAGCTTTGGCTTCTGGTTGCAACACGCCAATCTCTGCCACCTTCAACACATGGCCTTCGCCCTTGTGTTCCTGTATCTGTTTTCCCTTTTCTTCTCTGATAAAAATTTGGCACTGGATATAGGGCCACCTTAAATCAAGATGATTTCATCCCAAAATCCTTAGCGTAAATTACATCTACAAATATCCTCTTTCCAAATAAGGTCACATTTTCAGGTTCCAGGTAGACATAAGTTTTTTAGGGCCACTCTTCAACACGCTACGCTCCTGAAGGAAGCTCCTGAAGAAAGAATGAGTCGGATTGAATGGGAACCCCCAGACATGGGCAACCACTCCCAGAATCCATATTTCCTTCTTGATGCAAGGGGCTCTGTGAGTATTTAGTGGACTGTTTGTATCTTCATCTCTTTAATTCCCTGGAATTCATGAGAATTCCTGGAACAGTCCTAGCATCGTCCTGAAGTTGGACAGAAAGTCAATATTCTGAGTGCTTACCTGATCTATTGAACTCTGAAGGGATGTTGGAGTCAAAGGACTTGATGATTTGCACAGCAATTGTGGTTAGACACTGCAAAGAGCAGCCTGCAGAAGCCTTGGGGCCAGAGCTAATTCAATGCATTCTTGTTCCTGAGCCTGCCTTTGTGTTTCTGCATTAATATAATTTACTGAACACTGTTGTGTCAACAGACACAGAAGCCAAACTAAATGTGGTAATCAGGAGAAAGGGTGCAGTGACAATCCTGTGGGAGAGAATATCGGCTGGCCAAGATGTGGCTGCCAATCAGAATATCAACGGGGGAGACAGTGGGGGTCATTTTTTGAACTACCATTTTTTAAAGGACAATTCACCAGATTATCAGCTCCTTGAGGAAGGAATCCTGTTTCTTATCTCTATAGCTCTGTGTCCAGTGGGGGCAGTGAGCTTGTTGTAGGGGGTCTCTGTAAATGTTGGTCAAAGTTAACTAAACAGTTACTCCTGAGACCCTCAGCTAGCTTTCATTCACCTAGTGGTGTGAAGACCATCCCTTGGAACAAAATTGCAAATTGGATACTCAACTCTCCTGCTGTAAGCCTTCCCTATTGCCAACATGATCAAGTTCACCTTTGAGCATCCCATTGCAAAGCCTTTGCATGTTCTGCACCTAACAACCTAATGGCTTCTCTAATTCCATCTCTCATCATGCCCTGCCTCACTCACCATGTCCCAGGAGTGCTGAGCTCTCCACAAATAAGATGCTGTTCTGTTCCATCCAGCTTTGCCCGTGCTGATACCTCTGCCTACAGCACCTTCTCCTCTCCTTCATCTGGCCAACTCCTCACTCATCTTTCTGGACTCATATTCTTTGGGAAGCCATTTCTGAACCTTCAGGTCATTCTAAGTATTCTCCCTCAGTGCCTGCCTTCATTTCAGCACCTCTTACCTCATTTTACAATTATCTGGTTAAGCATGTGTTTCCCCCAGTCCATTACAAGACTGAGAGCTCCATAAAGAAAGCACTTTGCAGCTACATCTTATTCACCCATGTACCCCCACAGTTAGCACAAAGTCTGGTCCATAGTCAGAGCTCATAAATATGTGTTGAATTAAACCAAATTGGTTATGGGGGAGATAGTTCAGTATGCTTTTGGAGGGAAAGCTTTTGGTGTGTTCTGGGAAATTTCGTCAGTATTCAAGCAAAGATCCTTGAGTACCTGCAGCTGTTGATATTTGACTTTGGGGCAGATTGGGGTGGATGGTACATCCTGGTGACAAACCAGCTAGTCAGGTAGAAACCAGAGAAGTGAAAATTCACACTCTCAGGCATCCTATGATTTTGTAAATGGGAAGAAGGGGAAATGGTGAGTAAAAAATAGAGATGCTCCCACATGGAAACAGGATTTTGACTCAAACCCTATTGAGCAGCAGCAGGTTTTGAAGCCCAGCTGACATTGCCCTGCTTTGAATAGGTTGATTATTTGCCTGGTTCTAAGTTTGAAAAGTACAAAAGATAGAGTCGCTCCCCAACCATACCCCTTCAGACACCTTATTTCCATTTTCAGAGGCAATCCCTTCTACACATTTCATTAACATGCCCCTTGAGACATTTTATGTGCATTCCACAAATATGTGTACAGGTTCATGTATTTGGAATTCTCTCCCTTTTTTCATTTTATTTGACACAAATGCATTATACCATATACCCTAGTATGTACCTTGCTTTATGAGGCCAACTGTATTGGGATATAATTTGCATACACTAAAAGTCCACAATTGTAAGGATGCATTTCAGTAAGTTTTGACAAATGTATACAGTCATGTAGCCACCACCACAATCATGATGTGGTACATTCCCATCACCTCAAAAGGCTCTGTCCTACCCCCTTTGCTGTGAGTCCCCTCCCAGATACCTCCTGCCTCCTAGAAGGATCTTTCTATCATGAGAGTTTCATCTTTTAAAACATATTGTATAAATAGATTTAAGCTGTGTTATCTTTTATGTGTGGTTTCTTTCATAATGCCTTTGAACTCATCCATGTTGGTACATATATCAGCAGTTGGTCCCTTTTTATTACTGAGTAGTATTCTATTGTGTGAATGTATTGTGCTACAATTTTTTATGCATTCAGCAGTTGATGGCACATGGATTTTTTTCCAGTTTTTTGCTATTAATAATGAGGCTGATATAAACATTTATGTATAAGCTTTTATATTGATTATGTTTTGCATTTCTCTTAAATATTTAGGAGTGGAATTTGGCTGTGAAAATTTGTATGAAATTTCTAGCTGATTCAGCATTGCCAGTTCTTTAAGTTTTAAGCATACTGGTAAATATATCATGGTATTTCACTAAATTGTAGCTTTAATTTTTATTTTTCTAGTGACTAATTAGGCTGAACATCTTTTAATGCACTTATTAGTCATCCTTCTGTCTTCTTTGGTGAAGCATCTATTCAAATATTTTGTTTATTCTTTTAGCATTTGATATTATTATTATTAAATTTTAAAACCTCTTTATATAGTCAAGACAATTTCTTTATACATGTTTTGCAAATAGTTTTTAAGTGTGGCCTGACTTTTCACTTTTATAATGGAGTCTTCTGAAGAGCAGATGTCTTTTGTTTTGATGAAGCCCATTTATCAACTCTTTAATGCTATGGTTTGTGTTTTTTGTGTGCTATTTAGGAAATGTTTGTCTAACCCAAGATCACAAAGATTTTTTGTTTTCTTCCAGAACTTTTATAGCTCTGGTTCTATCATCTACTTGAAATTTATTTTGTATATGGTATAACATACGGATTTATTTTCTTCCCTTTTCCTCCCTCTCTTCCTCATTTTCTTTCTTCCCTTTAATATCAAATACATGGATTTTCAAATGTTAAATCAACCTTGCATTTCTGGGCTAAACTGCACTTAGTAATGATTTATTATTATTTTTATAGACTTCTAGATTTGACTTGCTACAATTTTGTTGTTGAATATACAACAATGTTGTTGATAGGTAGAATACTGTATATATTTCTAGATTTGATTTGCTACAATTTTGTTAAAGATTTTTGCATATTAATGAGGAATATTCATGTGTAGCTTTATTTCAATTTATTTGTCTGGATTTTGTATTATGATAATGCCCATCTAGAATGAGTTGGAAATGTGTTTCCTCTTCTATTTTCTGAAAGAGTTTTTGTGGAAGTGATATTATTCTTCCTAATAGTTTGGTAGAATTTACTAGAGGTTTCTTGGTGGGGAAGTTTTTTCCCCTTGCAAGTTTAGTGTATTTAATAGGGATATTCAGGTTATTGCTTTCTTTGTCACTGAGTTTGATAATTTGTTTCCTTCAAATTATTAGTTGTTTAAACTGTTGAATTTATTGTCAATTCTCTCTTCATTTTTTCTTCTTTCTTAAACATATGATGTATGTTTATATAGCAGTTTTAATGTCCTTATATGCTAATTTTGATCATTTTAGCCATATATGGGTTTATATTTATTGACTGATTTTTTCATGCTTGGTTATATGTTGCATTTTCTTAGTTTTTTGCATACACTAGTAATATATTTTGGCTGCCAGAGACATACTGAATTTTATGTTGTTGGATACTGGATTTTATTGCATTCGTTTAAATAGTGTCAGGCCTCATTCTGGGATGTAGTTAAGTTACATAGAATGAATTTGATCCTTTTGAGGCTTGCTTTTAAGCTTTGCAGGAGTGGGTCCAGAAAAGCCCTAGTCTATAGCTCATGTGGCTTTATTACTGAAACAATGGCCTTCTGAGGACTCTGCCCAGTGCCCTATGTACTAGGAGATCTTTCAACTATGCCTACTGGGAACACAAATTATTACCAGCCCTGTATAAGATCCTGAGATTGTTTCTTTTATGCATCTCTAGCTCTTTCCCCATACTAGATAGTGTCTTCACATGCACATGCAGATTAGCCAAAGATTCAAGGGGACCCCCTACAGATCTTGAGAGTGCTCTCCAAGCTCTCTCTCTGTCAGGATCTCCATCTCCTCTGGTATTTACATCTATAAATCCTATCTGCCTTGACCTTTTCAAACTCCAAACTCCATTGTCTGCTCAACTCAGAGAAAATGCCAGGCTGTGTTTGGATCCTGCATATCCTGTTCCTAATGTCTGAAAACCACCATTTCATATACTTTATCTGTTGGTACTGTTCTAGTTATTAAGGGTAAATCCAGTTTCTTTTACTCTGTCAGGCCAGAAGTAGAGGTTGTTGCAATTGACTCTAAGATCTCCAGTCATCTTGAGCTCCTTCTCCTTTCTTCTGGAATATTGCCCTCTTGAGTTCAAGAATGAGTTGGAGTTTGGCATGTAGCCATAAAGTTCAACTGCACTAAAATCCAATGATAATAACCATTAAAGTGACATTGTGGGATAACAGCTATAGCAACGTATTTTGGCCAAAGCAAAAAGTTCCTTTCTGACCTTTCTTTCCATTCTCTTTAAAGAAATGCTGTCTTTCGCAAAGTCTTTATCTTGTACTTTAAGATAAAGATGCAAAATAAAGACCTTGCGAAAGGCAGCATACCATTTTTCAGCAATGAGAAAACAGGGAAACAGATGTCTGAGTTAGTCATTCACCGACACAGCCTAAGTGCAATGTCACCTCATCTTTTAACCTCTTACCATTCAAGCCTCTGATGATTCTATGAATTCCTTTAGAAAACTCTAGAAAAAATGGAATATATTGTTGCCAGAATGAAGTCCCATTCTCCAGCTACCTTCCAATGCTCGGCCTCAAGTGTTGAGAATCTATTCGTGCATGAATTGTGATGTGTACCTGGGAAAATGCACTCACTAGCAGCTCTGCTCCTAGATGGGTAACACTCCCTCAAAAGTATGAGAGACTCCCTGTACATGAAGCATGTGTTTTAGGCATGGAACCAAGTGATTTGTGCAATCTCCCAAGGACAAAGGTTAGAAAACTGGGCTTGAAGCCATGCCCCACTTTTATGTTTTATAAGAAGGGCCTTGCTGCCTCCCTTCACGAGCCTGAGGGTCAGCAGAACGGCAGGGCCTGTCAGACGCCATCAGCCTCCATGCACAGGGCACCGTGGACAAGAGTAACATGGCAACTACTGAAATAAACAAGACAGTACATTGTTTAGGAAACAACTAATATTCTGAGGTTTCAGTGATAACAACCTCAAAGTAAACAGGCAAGGTGGTAAGAAATAACTGGCATTAATGCTTTTTGTTAAAAGTTGAACCACAACTGCATTTTTTTTTACACTCCACTGAAGTATTTTTGTTATGTTCTTCTGTGGTGGCAAGAAAGGAAAGAATATGGTGAGGAGACTTTAATATTTACAATAGCAACTTAGCAACTATCAGCTGGCTTGGTTCTTCTAGAACTGCACTATTCAAAACAGTAGCCATTAGCACATGTGGCTATTTAGATTTAAATGAATTACGATGGCATACAATTAGAAATGCAGCTCCTCAGTCACATCAGCCACCTCTCAAGTGCTCTACAGATACATGTGGCTAATGGCCACTTTGTTGGAAAGGGCAGCTTCTGCCATCACAAAACATTCTGCAGGACAGTGCTATTGCAGTGCTATTGCAGGGTTCAGATCTGGCTTGAAGACCAGTCAGTTCTGTGGTCACAGGCCCTTCCCTGGGCCTTTATTTTTGGCTGAAAATAAAAGGTGGAGTGATGAGATTTAGTGAGACGACAGTTTTCATGTCCACAGAATAAGGAAACCACTGGAGAAAAGTATTCACACTGATAAAGAACATCTGTGATACAAGTTTGTATAAATCTATTGGTTTGAAAGGATAACTATTTAGGCAAAGCAATCAGCCCTTATAAATCTCAATAAAGCTGTCAAAATCCAATGGCCATGTCCAGGGCCATTAAGAGTCTCTCTTTGGCCAAGAGGAACCATCAAAGCTGCAGAAACTTTGAGGATTGAGGATGTTGCTTCTCCAGCCTCTAAGGCCAAATGCAGCATTAAGCCTGGAACCAAGACACAGACATCAGGACCCTGCACTTGACCACCCTTCTCAGTCAAAACAACTTGTCATGTTAAAACAGGAAGGGTTACCTGTGTAGAAGGAGAGAGTTTTTATAACTACTCAGGAAATACAAGGGTGAAGGTCAAGCAATTCTCTTGTGAGTCTGGTAACTTTTTATTCATAATAAAAATTTTATAGCTGCAAGAATGAGCCTCTGGTCAATTGCCTATTCCTGCCTATGTCTCTCTTTAACATATGTCAAATCAAGAGGTTGATAAATCTTTATAGAACCTGCACTCTGTACCTAATGTGCAAACACTGCAAGAGATAGGAAAACAGTCCAAGATGGGGGTTCGTGCTTTCTCTGGGGCTGTGACCAGGTGGTTCAGGAAGAAGGATTCACACCATGAAGGACTTAGGAATTAATGCTAGAGTTCTGGTGGAATCAGGTTCTAGAGCATACAATGCTCAGTAGTAAATAAGCACTGAAGGCACACAGAGATGGAACAGGACTGGATTTTTCAAGGAAGACTTCATGAAGGAAGCAGGCCTTAAGCTCTGGAAAAAAAAAATGCAGGCACCAGGGTGGCAGGTAGGATCAGGGAAGTGATTCCAGGCCTCAGCAATTACATTATCCTACCCAATCCCATGTTGCTTGCTGAGGAGGTTTAGCATAGTGGATCAAAGCTTAGACTCTCAAGCAAGAGTGTGTGGGTTCAAATCCTGGTTTTATCATTTATTAACTCTGTGATCTTGGGCAATCTATTTAACCTTTCACTACATTGCTGTGAGGATTAAATGAGTTTATATATGTAAAAGTCTAGGCACAAAATAAGCAACATACGACTATCAGCACCTCCACTCCCACCCCATTCTCTTTTTTTCACAGAGCTTGTTTTTACTTGTATTTACATTGAGAATCTCTTCTTTTAAGAGGAAACCTCAATAATTTTACAAGTAATTTCCATAATCATCAGTTTGATTGCTTTAACTTAAAAAGATTTTTAATAAGTAAATGCACTGTATTTAGGGCAAGCCAACTTGCAGAATCATTCTGGTGGCTGCCTCAGCTCTTCTTACCAAAATACTCATGTCATCAGGGCCTGGGACAAAATCTACTTCATCACCACATTTGAGACTGAAAGAGACTGATTATGTCTCCTAAATTATACCACAAAAGCTATTTGGTTTAGAAAGATGTCTCTGTAGTGTCAGTGTTCTCCCTTCTTTTTAAAAAAAATATATATTTTTTTAAATTTTTGCTGGGAAAACTGCATATCCATATGCAGAACAATGAAACTGGACCCCATCTCTCACCATATACAAAAGTCAAATCAAAATGGATTAAAGCCTTAAATCTAAGACCTCAAACTATGAAACTACTATAAGAAAACATTGAGGAAAATCTCTAGGACATTGGCCTGACCAAACATTTATTGAGCAATACCCCACAAGCTCAGGCAATCCTATTTTTATGTGAGAGGGGTGATTATTACACTTGCACTTCCTTACTCCCTCTGGGAGGTGGACTGGCAGCATGGGAAGGGGATGCAGCTCAGTGCAACCTCGTTTTAGTCTCAGTGGCCACTTGTAATCCGGGCAAATGCAGGCAGTGTCTTAACTTTATGGAGCCTTCCTTTCCTCATCTAAAATATGGGACATCAACCACTTCACAGGCTTGTTTGGAAGAGTGAAATAGAATTATCTGATACCATGCCTGGCATGTGGTCTGTCATGCGGAGGGAGCTCACTCGAATGTCCCAACAGGTTGAATTTACTATCACTCTTTCTGAGAAGGAGCCATGTCACTGCCACTCAATTCTTCAGGCTATTTGCACATGAAAGAGGCAAGACTTCCTGCAGTCCAAACTGGCTCTGCCTACAGCAACAATACCAGGCTTCCCAAATAAATTTCAATACAAAAAATAAAGCAAAATAATAGGAATGGCATGAATACATATCTGTTTCAAACCCTAACACATATACTCACATTCCTAATTTGTGTATGGTTTGGTCTTGGTCTTGACAGTGCTAAGATAGGCTACACACTTGTGTGATGATCTCTCCAGAAGGATAGGGGCAAGTGGATTGTTCTCCACAAAAGTGTTTGCATTGTCAAGGGGATTTAGAGGCAGATAAGAGAATCCATTCTAGTAAGCTTAAGCAGAGAAGGATTTATTATAGATTCTTGAGAAGCTCACAAGATTTCTAGTTAGGGGTAGACACCAATCAAGCTTAAGTACTGCACATCCAAGCTGAGCCTGTAGAAACACTCAACCACACTCTGGGATTGTTCTAGAGAAAACCCCACAGCTTGATGCTGTTGGCATCTGTGATACTAGGGACTGGGCACTAGAACTTCCACCACAGGTGCAAACTGCAGAACCAAATGCCTCTGCCGTGACATTTTCCTGAAAGATCTTATATCCCACACGTCTGCTGCTGCATGTGGCTCCTTCTGCAACCTGTTGTCACACATTATACATTCTCTCTGTGGAAACTGGAACACCTAGACTCTAGCTGCAAGAGAATCTGGGATTTTTTCTTCTGCTGGTCAGCCTTTATAGTACAAGAAGCCATACCAGGTAGGTTTGGAAAGGTAGTAGTGAGTTCCTCTGCAGTGTCTGTCAGAGAACACAAGATCACCTCCACCATGAAAGACTTCTCTGGTCCCCAGTCACCCAGATTCAGCAGGTCCCTCCAGATTGTGCCCATGGCACAATCCAGACATTCCCCCCATTACATTGAATCAGCTATTTGTTCACACAAAGGTTTTCTTTGTTAAACTGAATCATGTAGGAGTGGGAAAGGCACAAGCTTTGGAAGTGCGATTGAATTCAAACCTCAAATTTGCCGTTTATTAACTCTTTAGCCTTGGAGGAAATTCCTTAATATCTCTGATTATTAATATCTCTATTTATAGAATGTGGTATGATACCCACTACAGATAATTGTCATGAAGAGTGAAGTGCTTAACTGAATCACTGATGCATTACATGTGCTCAGGAGATGGAAAATTCCTTCTAAATTTTCTTATCGTTAAGAGCAAAAATAATTTTAATTTCAATTTTGTGTCTCTCTCTGGGTAGTTAAAAAAATCATGTCTGCTATGTGCCAGATATTCTGCTAGGTTCTGAAATTACAAAAATGAACAAGAGTCTTGCAAGTGTTCTTATTATAGGTGGGAAGAGACATATGCTTACACACACACCCACACATACACACAATGGTTACACAAAGTGATAATACGTGGTGAAGGAGTGATTAAGTGATTAATCTTTCAGGGTTAGGGAGAAAGTCTACAAAGATTTCACAACTGAACATGTGAATTGGGTTTAAAGATCATGTAGGAATTTAGGTGGAACGGGAGAGGGAATCTGACCAGGCAGTAGCAGTAACATGAGGACATTTGAGATCAGTAAGTAGCTCACAAAATAGAGCGAGTAGAGCAGGGGAGTCAGGAAGAGATGGGCACAGCTCGCTGTCATGAGCTGGAACAGGGTGCTCTCTACACACCACTAATTTTGTAGGTTGTACCACATATGAGGGCACCTGGCTAGTTTTTGGGGGTGTGGATGGTTCTGGCATCTAGCCAAGTGAACCCAAAAAGCCAGTTGCCTGCAGGGACATCTCTTGAAATCAGATTGGCACCGTACTGTGGAAGGTTTTGTGTGCTAAATTAAGGAGTCTGAATTTTACCTTGTAGATAATGGGGAGTCATCAAAGTTTAGGCAGAGTAGACTTGATGACATTTGTCCACAAAAGCAAAACTCTGGTTCAATGAGGAGGATAGAAGCAAGCTGTATTAGTCGGTTTTCATGCTGCTAATAGAGACAAACCAGAGATTGGGAAGAAAAAGAGGTTTAATTGGAATTTCAGTTCCAAACGCCTGGGGACTCAGAGTCATGGTGGGAGGCAAAAGGCACTTTTTTTTTTTGTTTTGTTTTTTTTTGAGATGGAGTCTTGCTCTTGTTACCCAGGCTGGAGTGCAATGGTGAGATCTTGGCTCACCACAACCTCCGCCTCCTGGGTTCAAGCAATTCTTCTGCCTCAGCCTCCCAAGTAGCTGGGACTACAGGTGTGTGCCACCATAAGGCACTTCTTAAATGGTGGCAGCAAGAGACCCTGATAAACCCATCAGATTTCGTGAGACTTATTATCATGAGAATAGCAATGGAAAACCAGCCCCCATGATTGAATTACCTCCCCCTGCAGCCCTCCCACAACACGTGGGAATTCTGGGAGACACAATTCAAGTTGAGATTTGAGTGGGGACACAGCCAAACCATATAACAGGCAGATCAATTAGCAGGCTAAGATGAACAGAATGAAACATCATACCACTGGGGGAGAGATGATAAGAGTCTGAATCAACACGAGCAGCAGTGAGAAAATGCAATGAGGATCATTTTGAAAATCATTTAGACAGTAGAACTTCTGAGACATGGTACCCAGCGGGATGTGGAAGACCATGTGGATTGTGACAGTAGAAATTAGGGAGAAGCAGGTTGGTCTTTTGGGGGGGCTAGGAGGTTTTTACAACATTTTATTATTCCTTTGAATTATATAAACACTGATTTTTCCAGTAGGCAGGCAGGCATCTGAGTATGAAATTTTAAAGATCAGATATAGCTGTAGTCACTGATGTAAACAGAGTTATCCCAAAAGAGGTAGATACCCCCAATAAAGCTTTCATGCACATTGTACATAGTAGTATGCCAGTAAATTATTAACATTGGTCTCTGTGTTGTGGGGGGACTCCTATCTTTAGCATTTACTGATTTCTGTAGTGTAAGTACTCCCATCATAGCCAATTTCAAGTTACCAATATGGCATCACTGAACAGGGAGTCAGGAAGAGATGGGCACTGTTGGCTGTCATGAGCTGGGACAAGATTCTCAACACACCACTAATTGTGTAGACTGTACCACATAGGAGGGTACCTGGCTAGTTGGTGGGCAGGGGCAGTGGTGGGGATCGTTCTGGAATCTAGCCCAGTCAACCCAAGAAGCCAGTTGCCTACAGGGCTGCCTCTACAAGAAGGGGGGAAATTCACTCTACATTATTTGTCCAGAAGGGGTACCTTTTCCTAATTCTGAATTCAGAATTCAAGAGGGCCGAGGATGGAGCCCTGATGAACACCAACATTTAAGCAACAGAGAAAGACCTCCCCAAAACAAAATCATACAAGAGGAGTAGGCAGACAGGGCTTATATCTAACCACTACTCTTTTCTAGTTTGATGGTCTTAGTCAAATTACTTTCCTTCTCTGTGTCTCAGTTTTATCGTTTTTTATATTGAGGTGAAATATACATAACATGAAATTTAACATCTGTACCATTTTTAAGTGTACAGTTCAGTGGCATCAGATGTACTCACATTGTTGTGCTACTATCACTACCATACACCCAGAGTACTCTTGTTTTGCACAACTAAAAGGGTATGCCTATTAAACAGTCACTCCCCATTCACCTCTTCCCATAGCCCCAGGCATTCACCATTCTACTTTCCATCTCTGTATTTGGCTACTCTAGGTACCTCATACAAAGGGCATCGTACAGGAAGTTTCACCATGTTTTAAATGAGGAAGACAACACCTTCCTTGTAAGTGTTGTAATCCTCAGCTGAACTGTGAGGATTCCAGCTGAACATCTCACATCTCACACATGCCTTGCATACAGAGGCACTCAGTAAAGGACAGCTCCCTTGTGACAGATGCTGTGCAAGATGCTTATGGGAGACACCAGGGGGAAAAAGACACTGTTCTTGCTTTCACAGATCTTCAGCCTAGAAAGATTTTGTATTTACAAATAACTGTTACTAAATCAAAAAGTGAAATTTTTCAAAAGAAAAGTATTGACAATGTTCTTTGGGAATTTAGAAGATGAGGAGATTATCATTGGCTAAGAAAATCAGAGAAAAGTTTACAGAAAAGAAAACATTGCTTTGAAGGGTTTGGCCCAAATGGAAATAACAAAAAAGAACCCTTTGTAAAGACAGACTGCACATGCCAAGACATTGTACTACTGGTCATCTCAGGCTGCCATGACAAAGACACACAGACTGCATGGCTGAAGCAACAGACACTTATTTTTTCACAGTTCTGGATAAAATTCACTGTGAAAGTTCCAACATGACTGGGCTCTGGTGAGGACTCTCCTCCTGGCTTGCAGACAGCCACCTTCTTGCTGTATCTCCACATGGAAATGAAACAGTAAGCTCTCTGGTTCTCTTCTTAAAAGGATAGTAAACCTATTGGATCAGGCCCTCTTCCTATGGCCTCATTCAACCTTAATTACTTCCTTAGAGGCCCCAACTCCAAATACAGCCACACTGGTGGTTAGGGATTTAACATATGAATTTTGTGTCAGGGGGTGTTGGGGAGACAAACAGTATAAAAGGCATGGAAGTGGGAAAACACCACTTGTTTGTAGGGAATATTCAATATTATTATTTGGATGATGCATAAGGGGGTTGAAAGTGGAGGAGTTGGAAAAATAAAATAAAATTACACTCAGGGATTAGTTTGGACCACAGGAGGCCTTTGAGTAGCAGCTAAGACTTTGAGAGTGTGTTTGGTCTGTGGTAGGGAGAATCTGAAGGTTTTACACAGGAACACTGGAAGGTCAGAAGTATGCTTTGGGAAGATGGTTTTGGCAGTGGTGGGCTTTACAGCCACTCTTGTTCTTATTTCCTTAGAGCAGAGAAGGAAGGGCAAGAGCTGGCAGGTTAGATACCTGCCAGAATCTCCAAACTAGACCCTTTGGTCTGCTTTCCTGAATCCCAGTCGGTCCCTCGTTTGACTGGTCAGGAAGGAACACACAGTTCTGGGACACTTTTCTGAAAAATCATTTTGAGGGCCAACATCTCCCAGCTCACCCCCAACCAGAGCTTCCCAAGTATCAATTCCAAAGCAAAACAGGTTTCTTTATCTCAATCAAAGGTTTTGAATGGGAACTGACCTAATGAATGATCCACTAACCAAAATAACTTTGGACAGTTTCTTGCTGACTGCTGAAGACACCGAAAAGCTACCTGATCTTGCATTTCACGATATGGTATCTAGTTTTTGAAGGTTGTAAAGGGTCGAATCTCAATTAGAGGGCTCTTCAGGGCAACACAGCGGAGAGGAATGCTTCTCCCCAGGGTAAAGTTCTCGTCAGCTTCCTTAGGCAATTGGTTCCAGCAGCCACTGCGACAACAACTAAAAATAGCCACAGTATAAAACCCCAGCTCCCAGGAAAGCTGAGAGAAAATAGTTTGCTAAGAAGCACAGACCGTGATAAAGCATTGCCTGGTGTTTTCCAACACTTTATGGGACATGATGAGTTCCCAGAAATCGTTAATACCGACCTCAGCGATTAAAGTAGATTTATTGGGTGGGAGAGAAGGCCAGTTTCTAAATTATAAACAACTTAAGAGATCATCTAGAAGCACTCTTCAGTACAGGGCTGAGCAATGTGAGCTTGTGCACATCACTCTTCCACCTACATACTTTCATCTTTTTATTCATTCAGCAAGTGTTGACCGGGCACAGCTCCATTCCTCTCTCCATGCTGCTCAAACATCCTCTTCGCCATCTAATACAGCACCTCTGTATTTCTGTTTTCCTTATTCTCTTGTTTTCTTTATATCACTGGCATTTTGCTTTACTTGTTGGTTGTCCATCTCTCCTACCAGCCTGTCACCCAGCTCCAGGGGCAGGACTTTGCCTGTTTGGGGTCTGGCATGGAATGATTATACTGAATGCAAATACGTGTCAGTCCCTCTTCCTCTTCCTCTCCCTCCCTCTCTCTCTCTCTCTCTCTCTCTCTCTCTCTCTCCCTTCTCTCTGCAATGCCTATTAGTTGGATGTTGACCCTTCTGTATTTGACCTCTGTCTCTTGTCATATCTCTCATACTTTTTCTTTGCTTTTTTGTTAAATGATCCCAGAGGCTTTATTTCCAGCTCTTCTATTAATGTTTTCATTTTTAGCAGTTACATTCTTAATTTTTAATAACTCTGATCTTATTCTCTGATTGTTCATTTTTCAAAACTTCCTATACTACATCATAAGGGCAGAGTGACAGGGAAGGCCAAGTCAACCATCCTTCATTTGGGGTGAGCAGGGAGTACACTGCAGATGCCAGGAGAAAGGTTTCACCCTGGCACCTCCACACTGAGACTGGAAGCACAAGCTCTCCCCAAACCCTCAAATGGCTGCTGTGGAGGGAACTTTCCATGCAGAGGCCAGAGGTAAAATGCTCCCAGTGCTCTGCACAGTTGGCTGCTGTCTGGTACAGTTGTTGTAGGATAGAATTTCACTGAGTCCCTCCAGTGGAGCCCCATATCATACCTCCCACCCACTGTGGGATGGGCCAGCTCCAAGCTGACAGCTTCTCCAGGGTCCTGGCAAAGAACAGGGCCCCACATCCTCCGTAGCCCCCTTAGAGTTTATTCTGAGCCATAATATTTTCTGTCCTCTACTGTCTCCCAACATCTCCCTACCTACCTTCTCTCTTCCAGAAGTTTTCAATATCCCTTGTGCATTGGCGACCCTGTCTTGTTTTCTTAACTGTTATGAGATTGTTCCTTTTCATACTTCTTACTCTTATTTCATCAGGATTTCAGGAGGATCTGCAGAGAGTAATATTTTAGTCATTGTGCATGAGCAAAGGGTTCTAAATACAGCTTGGGAACTGGTGAATTTGAAGTGTTTAAACAGGGCTCTTTACTGAAGGGGCTTTTCAGCACCTTTAATTTGCAAACAAGAATAAGTACTGCAAATCTCAAAAAAGGGAGTGTGATATGAAGCATTTCTCAATTATTTGACCACAAGAATTTCTTTTTTTTTCAGGGAAATCTCTCATCTTTACCTTGCGGAGATGATGGTTTAACTCAGACAGTGCAGTGGAAAGAACACCAGGCCGAATTCAGACTAATATAATAGCTAGATGCCATTAGGCAAACTGAATTCTTTGAGCCCCAGTTTCCACATATGTGATATGGAAATAGTATCTGCTCTTTTTATTTTATAAGGTAGCTGTGAGCATCAGAAGGTAAAATACATGAGATGGTATTTTATAAAATGTAAAGCACTAAACAAATACAAGGAATTATTATTGTTGTGAAACTCAGTTGCCATGTCACAGCAGTTAGAATGTGAAAGGGAAAAGACATTTGAGCATTCTCTAAACATATAATATGGCTGGTTGCCTAGTCATCCTACACTTAGAGATGGCCCCAACTGCAGAATCACAGGGAAGAACACAGAAAAAAAGGAGAGAAACCCTAACCTTCTGATGGCTTACATGCAGAGCTAAATCAAGACTTTATGCTCACTTTGCAAGTGAAGACTTGAGCTAGAGAAACAAGAAACTCAGAGATCTTTATCTGGAAAGGACCTTAGATGTCATTTGAACCAACTTGCTTGTTTTAGACACATGGAAACTGGCCCAGAGAGGTTAAGTAATTTGCCCCCATCATACTGAGATAATAGTACTAGCAACCAGGTCTCCAAGTTCCAAGGGAACTCAACAAATGTTTACGAAGCATGACTTACAACTGCCCCAGGGGCCAGTGCATACACAAGTGGGAGCCTCAGTTTCTATCCTGAAGGAGCTTACAAGTCCGTGAGAGGAAAGAGTGACAGCAAACACTAGGGGAGGACTGATGATTCAAGACTGGGTGGTTCAGTTGAGTTCTAAGAGTTCAGAGAAAGGGGCCACCTTTGATGACCGAGTTTGGGGTCCGGCATGAGGTAGACAGAAAAATCTTTTTGTAGTTGGTATTCTCCATTTTCAGATATTTTGACTCAAACTCGGTGGCTCATGCCCATAGTCCCAACTACTCCGGAGGCTGAGGCAGGAGGATTGCTTGAGGCTAGAAGTTTGAGAAATTCTGTCCTTTCACCTCAAAGATTTCCTAGGGAGGAACAGACACACACACACACACACACACACACGCACACACACACACACGCACACACACGCACACACACACTCTTTATACTTCAAATACAAGTTGAAGAATCTGCTGTAAATCTCAAGGGTAGTTTCTTGACCTTAAACCTTAAATCTCCAAGAGAGAAGGGAACCAGTAGAGTCCATTCCACCTGTGAAGTATTTGCTACCACCTAAGCCATCTCCAAAGTGTCTCAGAGCCCGTGATTCTTTTGTGGCAAAGAAGACAAAACACCCATTCCCCTGGCAACAACTTTTATTTAGTATTCAAGTAATATCCCTGTGTTTGGAAGGCCAGTGCCTCTTTTAGTGTTTTGATTTCTAAAGTTTATAGAGCAGCAAATTGGTTTGGCATCTGTTAGTGACTCTGCCGTAAGATGGGATGATTCAAACTTGGCAACTAGTGGGCACGGTCTCCCATTAGTAGGAGTAATAATGAAATGATGTGGTTGAACATCTCAGGATGCCAAGTTTATTTTGTCCTCGGACAAATGGTATATTGTGTTGGTTTTCATTTCTTAAAAGATCCTTATAAAAGCCTCCCCTTTGTTATTTATGTTAGAAAATTCAATTTAACCAAATAAGCAGAACAAGAGCGCAGGGCATCAACAGTGTCGAAGACTGAGTGTTCTACATGCAGGAATCTGTCCATGGCTGCAGGTACAGTTATTTTCAGCTGAACAGATTAACTTTGGTTGCTCTGCATAGGGGTGTGGTCCAGGCATTTACAGGGACCCAAAGGAAAACAGAGAGGGCTCAACAGACTACTGAATAAACAGCCCAATATCCACTGGGCTTTAAAATGGTTTGCTGCTGAGGATATATATGGGCAATAGGTATGATGGGACCTCCTAAGGCCAGAGATTGTTTCTGAACATATATCCAACAGAGCACATGTTCCTCGAGATATTCCACACAAAAACGGATCCTACGGCTGAAGAAACTTGAGAAACATCCCCCACTTCCCCTCTTTCAGATTCATGGTACCCGTTAGCCTATAAAAGGAGCAGAGACATCAGTCAAAAAACCTTGAATCTTGTTTAACTCAGCATTTCCCATTTTGGAAATAGTTAACTGTAACACACCAAACATTGGAATTGCTATGTCTTGAGCTCTCTGCCTGAGGCTATGTCAAAAGATGATAACAAAGAAGTGAAAATTTTAGTCTATATGACATTTCTGTTTTACCCCCTGAGATAATTTACCCAACCCAATGTTTTGTTACTTGCTGATATTAGTTCTGCGTATTCCCACAGCCAGGCTGACTGCTCTTGCCTGGATCTGAAGACTGTATTGAAATCGGGACTCATACCTGGGTCTGTTGGTCTCCAAAGCCCATAGTTTTAACTGTGTGTTACTCTGCTTAATATTGAGTGCATTTAAATTTCTCTTTGAAGATAATTCAATGGTTGGGTACTCTCATTGTCTCCTATATCACTCAACTATTCCTATCTGCTAGAAATGAAAAAAAAGCAAAGACAGGAAAGGGAGAAGGGAGATAAGGAGAGGGATTAATTTCTTCTAGCAGCATGGGTAAAACTTAATCACAGGGATATTTCTGAGCATTTGTAACATTTGTTTCTTTATCACAAGTTCTTGTAGCTTTCACAACTCCCTGATGGGAGATGTTATGCTTGGAGATAAGTTAAAAATATTATTTAAAGGATGAAACCTATTAATCTTCCCAGGATAGGGAAAGAATCTCAAAGATGATTATGCATGAGATAGTCTAGGATTACCCCCTAAAAGTTTTCCCCTGGAGCAGCCCCTAAACTGCTCTTCTCATCCTTCACTTGCAAAGCAAAACAGCGTTAATGTAATCAGTCCCCTATCTTTCCCAAATCTCTCTTACCCTAGGAGTTGCAGGGGAATATTCAAACAGGAGACCTGTAGAGAAGTGCTTTTGAACAGCAACCTCCTTTGTTTTCCTCCCTTGCCTCTGACCACTCTGGTTTTTAAATTCTCAAATTAGATTTTGTCTGACCTTCAGCATTGCTTGGCAACTATGAAGAGTCCATTTTCCCTGCTGTGGCCATGCTGTGGACCATGCATTCTGATGCTAAGCCACTGCGTGTGCCTGACTGACCTGATACTGCAGGCTCTCAGCCCCCATTCTTCCCCCGGGAGACAAGTGGCACCTGATCACATGGCCAGCTTCTCATTACTTAAACTATATTGAATTTTCTCCATTGCCAGCCTCAACTCCCCTCCCAGGCAAGGAGGAAGGCCAGGGCTCTGACCAGGGCTGAGGTTTAAGGAGCTGGACTAGTAATGAAGCTGGGATTGAGCAGAGGGTGGGAGGTGGGGTGACTGCTGGGTGGAGCAAAGCAAGCAGCAGCCAAAGTGAGTTTTGAGGATAAGGAGGCCATTTACCACAAGCAAAGAGACTGGGAAGAAAGATGCCTGTTGTGTATGAAGCCAAGGAGCAAGCAGAGAGAGTGTTTGAAATTGGGAGAATGGGAAACAGTCAGCCCTGAAAATCTTCCCATGCTAAGACTGGGTTAGGAGCAGAGGCAGCCCTAGAGTTTGTGAACCTGAAGCTTATGCAATCAAGGAGCCCTCCTTCAGAAACAGAAATGAAATTCCAACTATAAACTAGAACATGGGGCCGGGATCAGTGGCTCACACCTGTAATCCCAGCACTTTGGGAGGCCAAGGTGGGTAGATCACTTGAGGTCAGGGGTTCGAGACCAGCTTGGCCAACATGGAGAAACCCTGTCTTTAGTGAAAATACAAAAATGAGCCGGGTGTGGTGGTAGGCACCTGTAGTCCCAGCTACTCAGGAGGCTGAGGCAGGAGAATCGCTTGAACCCAGGAGGTAGAGGTTGCAGTGAGCCGAGATCGCACCACTGCACTCCAGCCTATGGAACATAGCAAGACTCATATTTATTTAGAATATGAAAAGGAATCAAAACAAGTTTGCAAATGTTTAGAAAACTTTATATACCAGAGATAGCAAAAAAATCCCCAAAAGTAACTCGATATTTTATTATGTGCATAACATATATCTATAATACTGTTTTTTCTCTAATTTTTTTGAAACGTACACTTTGAATGCCTCTTCATTTGCTAGTGATTTTGTAATATCCTGATTTGTGGGAGGGAAGACAGATAATACAATTCCTCCACTAGCATGATCAATCAATATTGATTTTCAGTATTGATAGTTGGGATGTAAAAATGCAACTGTTTATAGTAGTAATACAGGTTTGTATGCAAATTCATAAAAGTCTACTTTGGGTACTTCCCATTGAAAAATATATGGTACATTTGTTATTGTATATGTTGCATTATTGTGTATATTTCTGCCAAGAGAGAATTTTGGTTTTGACTAGGCATTGGTGAAAAATAGAACCTCTGTTTGCAATTTTGCATATCTGATAACTGGGAGAACTTCCCACAGACTATCTTCTAGCCCTATATATTTCAAATCTTAGTCTTTATATCCCACATATTTCTGGTGCTGATGCCATAGGATACATTTATATTGTGACATGACCATCTTTGGGTCATGACCTGGGTGAAGGCAGCACAATGGGTGTCAAGAATATTACTGAAGTCCAGTTCTTCACCATGATGGTTAATAATAATATAACTAATACCAGAAATAACTTAGGACCACACAACTATATCTCACTAAACCCAAACTAATATGCCTCATTTAGCTTTCCACTTAGTGAAGTACTCAAGATGCCCTTGGGAACTCTAATACCATCTGAGGCTAGAGGAACTATAACAGAGAGAAAGCTGTAATGAAAAGAGGCATTGGTCTTAACCAGTTGCAGCTCAAATACCTTATGCTTGCAAATTTTTCAAAAACACATCCTCATGTGAGCACTATGGTAGGTCCCTTTCTGGGCATGGGAAGGGAGCAGTGCAAGTCAGGGGTCTTGGACTTTGAGTTTTATGATTACGGCAATAAATCATTCTTGGGTTAGGTCAGAGGATTCCAAGCTTCTTTCTATACTAACCAGATAAATGGACACAGATAGTTTCCACCATCATAATTATTAAATAGTAAAATCAATGATGATTGAGCCATCTTGGGCACCACATTTCCTTCCATCATGTAGTGAGGACTGGCACCTCTGCTGGCCTCTGTGCATGTCTGTTAGGAACAAACACCTCCTGTGTAGACAGACTTTGGTGACACAGGCTTCTATTTAAGGAGATGACTGTTATTAATAGAAAGAGTGCTAAAACTTCTCTAAGCAGAAATGGACACGGTTTCAAATGGGCTTTATCAAAATCATCATGGTATACACGCAACTGAAAGTAAAAAGCAAGTTTCACATGAAGGATGGGGTCTCTTAAGTGACCACACTGAATTGACCGTACAGGCTTCTACTTAGTAAAATGTCTAATCTCAGAAAAGGCAGTACCAGGTGGTAAGATGTTAAAGAGTCTTTAGACCATTTCCCACTCTCTTTGTACTGTTAGTCAACAGTCACTGGTTGGTTTTGGAAAATGCTATTGACACTTCATTTATTTTGTTTCCATTGAGGTGGAATTGATGAGCTTGTCTTGCTGGTGATTTTACTGTTACTAGGAAGGTCTTTAAGTGAGGTGGATAAGATGGCACCAGAGGCTATCAGAGGAGGAGAAAGGAACCTTAGAGATTGTCTTCATTACATAGTCGAGGGAACTAAAGCCCCCAAGAGGACAAGTTACACTGTTACTCGGGGGTAAGCAAGGAAAGATTCATCTCTGGAATCTAGTCCACTTTATTTTTCTACTTTCAATGCAAACTGATGTTTCATCAAAGTCCTAGTGGAGAAGATGGTTCAGGTAACTATGGAGTAATTCTGGTACCCTTTCCTCAGCCCCAGCTCCCCTTTCCTCAGCCCCAGGTGTAAAGCAATTGCACCTGCCTTTACACAGGTAAGGTGATTGTCAAAACTTATATTTGAAAGATAATAATACCAAATGCTTATGTTCATTGTGCATTCCTTAGCCAGTGCTTCCAATGGCTGTAACATGTTTGAAATTGTATGAATACTATTTCATAGGAGAGAATAAGATGTGGAAGATAGCTGTATTTTAGTAAATACCAATCAGTAATATGGCATGATCTGAATTTTGTAAGATTTAAAAAATAAAGGGTATTTACAATTCATAATTATTTACTAAATTTAAAAAGTAGATATAGTTGTTCAAAGATAAAATTACCTTGAATTTGAATAATGATTAAATAAGTTCTTCTCTGGTTTACTGATTTCTTATTCAAGCATCTTGTTTGATCAAATGGGGAGTGACAGATACATAGACACTAAGTAAGCTTCCATGAACGACCCTAAAATTGCAAGTTTTGACAGGTAGACCCTCATGTTGCCTAGAAGGCCAATCGTTTCTTGGCACCTAGCATCATGGAGAATGGGCCAGTGACTCTCTGCCCTCACTCTGTGAGTGTTTCATGAAGTCATATACACACCGAGTTAATCCGTGGTGAGTCATATTCCCCCTGGGCAGGCAGTTCCCACACTGCAAGAGGAAGGAAGGAAAGGAAGCAAGAAAAATAATAGTAACTTGGTGGTTATTGTGTTAAATAAACTACATTTCAATATGGTTGCACCAGGTGGTAAAATTATAGAAGCCAATCTTTTCTGAAAACGCAAGATGCAGTATGTTGGATCAAGTGATTTAAAAAAAAATTGTAATTGTTTTCAAATTTGTTTATCTTCTGACCTCTTGGAACTGCCTATTAAAAAAAGGCAGCTAATTCCTCTGGCAGACTTTGTGGAAACTTGACACAGAGTCTTGGGGTGGTATTAAAAATGCAACAGGGCATTTTACTCTCAGGAGAGAGCGGGTGCAGAGGGGGGCTGTGGCCCACTCACTGCTCCAGGTCAGCAAGCTAAGAATGATTTATTCATGGCAAGCGTGCTAGATGCCAGCTGATTCTGGGGAAGCTGAGTGCCCAAGAATGAAGTCCTCAAGCACAGGAGATGAATCTTCCATAGCCTCTGATGACTTATGAAAGAGTTTTGAATTTGATTCTCGTTGTCAGGTGGTTGTTCAAGATACATTTTGAATTCAAGCTACTGTTCTTTCACTTTCTTTGTTTTCAATAGGATATTGTAGCTTCATTAATTGTGTTATAATCCTACAAGTTGCTAAATATGCATTCTTTTATGACTTCAGTCACTCTGTGGCCCCCAAATCATGTGAGAAAAATAGATGACTGTTTAGTTAGAGAATTAAGTTCCCAGAAGCATTTTCATGCAGGCTTGCCCCAAGAACCCTACATTCCTGCCACTGACAAGCAGGTCTGCTCTCCAGATGTGAAACAAAAGATCACCAAATCTCCATTTCCATTTTACCTTTGCCCTGAAAGTTTGTAACAATACTGAAAGCAAAGAACTCAAATCCACAGTGCAAAATTTCCAAATTTATGTAAATTTCTGGACAGGCCTGGTCTTAAACCAAGTGACAATACAGGTAAAATCTGTCTTTCCAAAGTCAACATTTCCCTCCACTACTTCCTGCTTTTCCCTTCCTTGTTCTCTCCTGTTTGTGTACCCTCTTTGGGCATTGCTCTTGGAAAACAGTCTGCTAAGTGCAGTCATGCCAGGGGACAAATACGATTTGAGGTGGTTATTTTTATCAAGGCATTTTCCTTTTTTATTAGTCAAAGAGCCTCAACTGGAGCAGGGAACCCTTGTAAAACTTCAAGCCCCAACAGATGGAATCTTCCAAGGAAAGAATCTGTGAAGTGCATTCACAGATTTTATGATGAAAATATAAAGTATAAAATATAAATATAAAAATATAAAGTAGTCACCCCCTCCTGAGTGACTACTGTGCTAATGGCTGCTTTTGAATTTGGGCAACTCCTCAGATAGATACCAGGCACTATTTTGCTCTTGGCATTGTAGTTGTTTCTTTTCTCCCACAAGCATATGGAAGCAGGCGATGCATCTTATCCAACTTTGCCTACCCCATAGCACACAGCAGGGGACGTTGCACACAGCAGGCTGACTGGCATCCGATGAATCTGTGAACTGAAGGGTGGGCTGTCCCTCCTTTTAAGCATGCAATGATAAACTCTGCTCCCCTCTGCAAGTTAGATGCAGAGAGCTCCCTGCCATACCTGGGTGTGGTGTGCCACCTCCCTCCTCATTTTTCACATTGGTGAATGGAGACACAGCACAGCAAGTGAACTGCTCTCGGAAAGTCAATGAAGCACAAGTAATGAGATATTCCTTTCTTCCCATCTCCCACAGTTCAGATTTTGTGTGTGTGTATTGCCTGAACTGTACTCTGAAGTGGCTCCTAATCTTAGACTCTTTTCTTTCTTTCTTTCTTTCTTTTTTTTTCTTTCTCTCTCTCTTCTCTCTCCTTCCTTCCCTCTTTCTTTCTTTTTTTTCTTTCTCTTTTTCTTTCTTTTTCTCTCTTCCTTTTCTTTTCTTTTCTGACAGAGTTTCACTCTTGTTGCCCAGGCTGGAGTGCAATGGCACGATCTTGGCTTACTGCAACCTCCGCCTCCTGGATTCAATTATTCTCCTGCCTCAGCTTCCCACATAGCTGGGATTAAAGGCATGCACCACCATGCCCAGCTAATTCTTAGCCTCTTCTAAGTACTACAATTACCCTCTGACCGTGAAACAACTTTCTTCATCTCAATATAAAAAGTGAACCTAGCACATTAGGAGTTTGCCTTATTTGATTTGGCAGCACAAAAGTTCGAAAAGAAGTTTAACTGCTATACCTCCACCACCTCCAGGTTTTCTCTATCTCACCATCGGCCCTATCTTTTTCCCTATTCTTTGCAAGTATTTGAGAACATGGTGAATAAGCAAATGAAGACATTAATCTGATTTCACAATCTAGTTCCCTTCTTACCAGATGTGTAATTACAGGCCAGCTTCTTAAAACTTCTAATCCTCAATTTTCTCATCTATAAATAAGAAAAAAATAGTGCATGCTTTATAAGGCTATCGCAAAGAGTAAATGAACCAATGTATACAAAGTACCTAGCGCAGTACATGGCACACAGAGGGTATTCAATAACTGTACACCATTATCAGCACTGCTAATAGTCTCATCATCACTATTGCATCTAGTAGCTACAACCAACTCTGTTGGTGCTAATGACACAAAGCTATTAGAAATGATTTATGGGTGGGCTATGTAGAGTCAGAAGGTATAAATCCCTGCAAATTATATACTTCTGAAATATATCTTTTTTTTAGTCAACAACCTTGCTCCTGGGAAACAAAGTCACATAAGCAAGAGAGAATGTGCATCCAAAAGCATGTGTTTTGGCCCTTCCACTTGGTGGACATTGTGTTTCACCTGTTGAGAGAAGCATGTGGTAGACCACAGAAAAGCTGGGGTGTCTGAGGTCTGGACTCTAGCTTTGTGTCTATTGCCCATGGTTAGCAGAGTGACCTTGACCAAGTGCCCCATCTCTCTGAGCTTCTGCATCCTCACCTGGAAAACAGGAACTAAGACTCACTAACCTCATGTCATCTTGGGCTCAGGTACACGTAGTCCATGTTTTGTTTAAACATCTGGTCTGTGTTCTGTTGCAGATGTATCTACTTCCCTTCTTTTTTGTTCTTTTCATTTTCTCATTGAGAGGGCAAGGCAGGGATGGAAACAAACAGGAAAACAGCACCCTCTAGGGTTTTTTAGAGGCATGCCTGTGCTGATGATGTGTCACATGCTGGAGTATGAAGGACACCTGGCTAAGTCCACCCTCTCCCCTCTCACCCAGTGGCCTTGGTGCTTCCCAAGGCCTGCCTGTCCTGCCTCCTAGGTGGGCCATTCAGTGTTGTTTCTATCCTGAAGGAAATTTAAATAAATTTATTTTGTAAAAAGAAAAAACTACCTAAACAAAAACAAAAAACCTACAGAACTTGGGGGAAATTTTTGAAAGAAAACATTACGTTCAACTTCATAAGCCATTTTCTATCTCAAAGATACATTTTTTATTTAATGCAGAAATACAACCTTTTTAATGCTTTCACTGAAATAGTTAAGAAACTGTTCTGAATATTTAAGCATGGCAAACTTGAGCATTTTATTATTCAATATTTTAATTTAAAAGAAGATTGTTTTTGAAAGACCATTTTAGTTTGGTTTTGGATTTATTTTTCTCCTTCCTGACATGAGACAAAAATCAATAAAAAAGAACATTATTCTCTCCTAGACAACAGAGTCACAGAAAGTCAGAAATCACATGGTCTAATATTCCCATTATATAGACAATGAAACTGGTAGTCCAGTGCTTTTGTTTCTAATCCAGAGCTCTTAGTGCTTTTTGGTGGAGTTGACATAATGTGTAAGACTCAATACAAATGATAATAAACATTAACCCTGTGTCAGGCACTCTGCCATGTCTTACCTGGAGCCTCTCATTTAATCCTTGCAACAACCCAACAAGTTAATTGCTATTGTTACTCCCATTTTACAGTTATGAAATAGAGAAGTTAGGTAACTGCTCTAAAATTCAAAACTTACCAATATTCGGGGCTTTTAGTATTTAGCCACAAACCTAACTCACATTCAAATGAGCAGACATGTAATTAGATTGATACCACTGAGCTTTTATGACCTCTAATGTTTTGGTTTTGAAACAGCAACAAAAAAACTCTGTTTTCTTTTGAAACTTCCTCCTGAGCATTGTGAGGATAAAGTGAGGAAGAAAGAACAAAGAACAGGATGAGGAATAAAAGAGAGGCTATAAACAAACTCTAAGGAAAAGGGTAGGGGGTGGCCTGTCTCAATATTGGTTAGTTAGGAGCCAGTTATTTGGACTGAGGTATAGTTTGCCATTCAACCATGACCCTTCATGAGTTAATGGGACCATTAATTATTTACAAAATAATGATAGTAATGGTGTTGGTTTTTCTTGCATGCAATACAAGGTATAGCAGTAAAACTCATTTTGAAAATATAAAGACAAAGCTTAATTAATACGAAAACTTTATTAAACTCTATGCACCTGCAATTATATTTTCTTCTGTTATTTGGTAAAAGCATACAAATGCACACTCTCTGAACACATAGCTTTGTTTATTCTAAAATAGATTTTTTATATGCATATTTCCTCATATTTCACTTTGAATAGCTACATAATATTACTCCATCATCTTGATGTATCACGATTTCCTTAGTCATTTCCCTATTGCTGAGGCTTTTGTATTGTTTCCAGTTATAAATAACACTGCTATGCTATTTACAGACCATTTTTAATTTGGGGTACTTTTTAAATGTATGTTCCCAGGAGCTTAACTTCTTTGTCAAAGTGTACAACATATTACATCTTTCTGGACATAAGACTTTATCTTATTTATTTATTATAAATAAATATTTATTTCTATATTTTATTTATTTATTTATTATATCTTTCTGGATATGTAGACTGCTCTCTGGAAAGACTAACGAATTACAAGACCAATAACATTGCATTTGCAGTATTCCAGTTTTGTGATTTATCTACCACAATTACTATTTATAATTTTAGCTTTTTTAAAAAACCACAGTACTGTCACCACTGCCCCCAGTATCACAACCACTACCATCACCATCTCCTTCACCAACACAAGAAAAACCAGCACACCATTACTGTCATCAGCTACCATCAACATCAACATCACTACCGACAACGTAATCATCCACCACCACCAACATCAACTTCACGAACACCACTACCACCCCACCATCAGCATCATTACCACCTTTATCAATGCAACCTACCAACTACCAATGCAACCTACCAAAGCCCACTACCAACAATGCCAGCACCATTACTTTCACCACCATTACTATGTTCTGCTACCATTACCACCACATGCAGTACTACCTGTACCACCACCAACCCTCATTCACCATCATTACTATCACCTCCACCAACACCATCGCTGTGATCAGCTATTATCACCATTATTACCACCACACACAACAAATCCAGTACTACCAATAATGTTGCCTTCACAACAACACCAACAAACAACATTGTCAACATGTTGCCATCACCATCAAATTTCACCACTACCACCACCAGCACCAGTACCATTATCATTATCTTCCACCACCACTATTACTGCCTATCATTAATGGAAACATTCAATATGTGCCAGATACTGTACTGAATGGTTTACTTACATTAATCATTTTATCCTTACAATAACCCTTTAAGTATAATAGCTGTATGCTACTGATTAGAAAATGGATGCTGAAAGGTTGGGACCCTGAATCAAAGACACAACTAAACAGTAGCAAGGCAGGATTCATATCTACAGCTATCTGATTCTAAAGCTCATTGTCTGAATTGCCAGGGTTTACAGTTACTTAATTGATATGCTGTGGTGTTTTAAAGGTTTTTTGTTTACATCTCTTTAGTTGCTATTGAGACTGAACATTTTTCCATGTGCTGATTTATTGTCTGCGTTTCTTTATGTATATACTCTCCATTTATTTCTTATGATCTCATTTTGAATAAAAGCTGAATACTGACCTTAAATAATTAGATGAATTCTCTGTTCATTTCTTAGAGTAGAGCTTCCTCTTTTACATTTATAACTTACCATTTTCTAACTTCCTTACAATCCCTTTTGTTGTTTATTCTAACATATCTATTTTATTTCTAATTATATTTTAGCAAATCAGAAATACTTTTCTTCTTTAACTGGAAAGAATATGTTTATTTTATTCTAGTTTTCATGTTTATTTTATGCTTATTGTTTATTTTGCTTTGACCAAAATTTATTAACATATATAATACGAGGAATGAATCTAATAGTCTCTGTACCATGACCTGATTATCCTCTGTATTAAATGTGATCACTTCTTGCCTTTGTATATCTGTTTTTTTTTAAATGTAGTAAGTTCTTATTATAGTCTAAATATACTTTTGAAATATCTATTCTATCCCCCCATCTTTTTCCTGCTTTAACCCAATATAATGATGTTTTGGTAATTGTCACAAATTTTGAAATCCATAAGGTAACTCCTTTACCCATCCCTTTAGAAAAAAAAATTTTTGGTATATTTTCCTGCTTGTTATTCTGGAAAAATCTTAAAATCAGTGTTTCAGATTTTATATAATATACTATGGAGGTTTTAATTGTTATTGTAGGAACAGAGAGTTTTGTCATCTTAAAAATATTTGGCTATTTGTGAATGAGTTACAATTCTTCATTCAGACATAGTATTCTTTTTTATTTTTTCTTCTTATATTTTATTCTTTTATTCCTATAAGATTTTATCCTTTCAAAATAATTTCTTGCTGTGAGCTAAATTATTATGTACACATTTAATGATATTCTTATCTCCACAGTACGTGGATTTTATATCATTATAAAGTTATTCAGGATACTAGTAATTTTAGTGAATTTATCTTTTTGCAACTCATCCGGTTTTGCTATAACTACAAAATCCAGGAAGATAAATAGTTCAGATGCTGTAGCAATTTTCTCTGTCACTTGAAAACAATATCTAAATTAGTAAAAACTAGGAAATCTTCTGAAAGCCATAATGTTTCAGAAAGGCATGTCCCCAGATGAACCAATCTGGGAAAGAAAGTGCTAGACAGAATCTCAACACATGAGTTTTCATTAATGTAGATTAAGTTTGGCTGAGCTCACTAGAACTGAATTTTTCTAAAACTGTGACATGAAGTGGGGTTTTATGCCAGTAAACTTCCCTTTCTTTAAGCTCTCTTTTTTTGTTTTCTCTCATTTTCATTGTTCAGGGCTCTTAGGTGTTGACTTTAGCAGAGTGAAGTATGGTGTAAGCTGGAAAATCATCCCAGAGGAGGGTCTCTGGGAAGTTAACCTAATGCAGGCCTTGGTGGTCCCCTTCTTCCAAGGACAGAGCACAACTAATGGGATCCCAAGGCATGAGGACTCACCTGGGTGGGGAAGCACCTCTCTGAAAGGCAGAGCTGTTAAGTCTGAAGCCTAGATTTTGTGGTTAAAGTTCAACATCCATTCATTTATATAACAAATATTATTCAGCCATGCAGTCTACTAACTGATTGGACAAAACATCTATCTGTGCTTCATTTTTTTTCATCTATGAAAGTGAAAGAGGAAAAAATGAAAGCATAGGATCAAGTGAGCTCCTGAGTCCCTTCCACTTGAGAATTAGTGTATGTAATACTGAAGAACAGCTAACAGACGACTGGGCCAATGAGCTCTACCAGATAAGAAGCCAGTATTAGTGAGTCCTGTGAATACAAAATGTCCCACTGAAGCCAATCCCAGGCTCTGTCTGAAAGCCCAGCTCTCATCCTCTTTCCCTGAGGCTCATTGTTACTGGCTTAATCTTCTCAATATAATTTTATTATCTTCCGCCCACACAGCAAAATGTCTTTGGTGAATCCCTATCTATAACAAAATACCAGTCATTCCTGTGATTCTCCAGTTATTAAGCCCCCTTGTACCTTCAGTTACCCAGCAATTACCACCTCCCTGGTGTACACCCAAATGGGTAAGGAATGAATGTAATCCTTGGGCAAATCATTTATGGTTTCCTTATCAATAAATAGAGCTACTGATACTTAATTGGAATTATTGTCCTCAGCATTAAATGACACCTGATTCAATATAGGTGCCCGACACATTAAAAAAATTTACCCATATTATCTTACTTCATACCCAAATAATTCTGTAAAATAATTAGGACAGGTGATATTGCCATCATCTTGAGGAAAAGGAAATTAGAAAGTTTAAGTGACATGTCTCAAGTTTCAAGGTAACTACTTGGTTCTGCAAACCAAGGGAGCTCTCTGACATTGGTGTCATTCTTTAGACGGTCCATTCACTTATTTTTTTTATTCATTCCTTTGTTCTTCCATTAATTTATTACTGAGCACAGTCTATAGGCCCCCACTCTCAGGCCTTTCACCCAAGGATACAACTGAAGCAATCTGCTCCTTCAAGCTGACCAAGCATGCCATTCAGTGGATACATTGTGACCAAAAGATTGTAATTTTTATTTTTGAACCAAATCAAGGTTTGGATACACATCTTCAAAAGAACTCCTTAGCATGTTGTAAGTAAATGGGAAAAATTAATAGTCATTCGCCGGCCAGAATGATGGTGATGTCCTTCTTATGATGAAGGTCCTTGGATATGCATGAGGGAAGCAAAACAGATGACACATGGCATCTGAATGAAAACTATTAAGACCCGAGGTTGAATATGGGTTGTTAAACTAAGGATTTAAAAAAAAGTGGTGGAAGGCATTTTTTTCCTTGCTTGTTCTTCTGGAAGAATCTCAAAAATCAGTATTTCAGCTTTTATAGACTATACTATGGAGACTTTAATTATTATCTTATTTTAAAGTTGTAAGTAAGGAGATAGAGAATTTGGAGGGCAGGGATTCCCAAGAACAAGACTTCTCTTATTATTTTCAAAACAAGCTATCACAATTCTTGTACTACAAAACATATAAAGTATGTAAACCATGAACCCTTAGAAATCTACCAGCAAATTATTCGATATTCTAAAATGCCACTGAATTTACTCAGTAGCTATTAATTTATCTCGCAAGTACCAAGCACATTTTCAGCACTATGCATACACTGTGAAGAAATACAAAGAACTGTAAGGTGGTGTCCTATTTTCAAAGGCATTGCAGTCTATGTGGGGGAGATAAGAATGAAAGGAAAACTAATAATAAAACACAATTTGGGATTAAGACAAAAAGGTAAAATAAATACACTGCCAAATAATAAATACAGGAAACAATAGGAATGACCCTGAGTTTGAAAAATCACTAAAAGACCTCCCAGTAAGGTGGGATTTGAGTATCTGAGCACAAGGAAGGCCCAGGGGAGGCCCTTTGGGTGAGGAGGGAATCATTAAAAGCAAACTCTGGCTGCAACACAGCCTTGGGTCTGCTCATTGTCCCAAATTGTTGTCCGTTAGAGTGAGTTGAGCAATTGTACAAATCATTAATTACTCAACCCAAATGAGCAAAGTGAGAGCCCAGAGGAGATGTAGACTGTGTGCAGGCTTGATGTAAGTCTCTATTAGATTTTCAGACACAGTTCTGTACGACCCAATATCCAGAAGCAAACAAACCAAAACAATAGTAGAGATGGAGGCAGTGATAGGGAAGTTCAGGCAGAGTTATGTCATTTAAAAGAAATTGAGGCATCAGACAATAGCCAGGTCGTCATTAAACAATACATTTGTTTAAACGATATACCCTGAAACAAATGACTCACCTTCTTACTTAGTCAAAATGCTTTTTACTGAAAGAAAAATAGTTTCTGCTCTCTTAGCTTCTTTTCTTCCTCTAATATTACTTAGTGGCTTGAAATTTTCTACTATCTTCTAAGAAAGACAATATAAAATAGGGAGAGAGAAGTGGCTATTAAAAGGCAAGAAGCCCAAGTTCCTGGCCTCCTTTTGCCATTGAAAACGTTGAAACCTGAGACATGTCACTTACACTTTCTGATCTGCTTTTCCCCCAAGATGATGGCAATGTCACTTACCCTATTATCTTGCAGAATTATTTGGATATGAAGTAAGGTAATATGGGTAAAAATTTGTAATGTAATGTAATTTGTAATAGCACCTATTTTGAATCAGGTGCCATTTAATGCTGAGGACAAGAATTCCAATTAAGCATTAGTAGCTCTATTTATTGATAAGGAAACTATGAATTGGAGAAGTGACTTGCCAAAGGTCATACAGCTATTACAACCCTACTTCTTTGAACCTTAGCAGTCACTCTTCCCTTTAATGCCCAAATGACACAGTTTGAGTCCATCCCTGCGTGCCTGCTCTAACCTCTGTCTGCTGGAGGCTCCTTTTGCTATGAGAAGTTTTGAGATATGAAGTTGAAAGAGCACCGTGCTTGAATTGGAATGTTGCCATTCTGTATCAAACTTACACGGAACTGTCCAATGAAGCTAAGGCAGAAAGAGATGGGCTGAGGGGGATTTGACAGAGTGCCCAAAGCTTGAGCTTTCACCACCTTTTCATTGTTTAATTTTTTAAAAAGAGGCAGGGTCTTGTTCCATCGCCTAAGCTGGAGTACAATGGTGCAATCATAGCTCACTGCAGACTTGAACTCCTGGGCTCAAGCAATCTTGCCCCCTCAGCCTCCCAAAGTGCTGGGATTACAGGCATGAGCCACAACATCAATTTACCTTTCATTCTTAAATACAATATGTTAAACATCTCAGCCTAGAGCACCTGTATTGAGATTATTTCCCAGCTCAGGGATACCTGGATGGTGGGTTTTGCCTTCCATCTCCAAGATTATAAAGGCTTTCTAATAAGCAGCTTGTCTCCACTTTGGTGCAAGTTAGAATTACCTGGGGGAGCTTTCAAGATAGTCCTGGTGTCCCAGGCCACATCCCAAACCAATGAAATCAGCATGTATGGTGATGGGATATGGGAATAAATACTTCGGTAGCCCCAAACACGCAGCCAGGTTAGAGAACCATTGATCCTATAAAACAAAGAAAGGCTCTCCCCAAGGCAAATTTGAGCTTCTGGTATTTTAAGATTCAGACACTGGTAACAGGAAGAAGCTACTCTGGCATCATTTCCAATAATACCTTTGTGTTTGCTTTGTTTATGTTATACCAGCATGTGGTAACTTCCTGGGATCTTACCCTAGGTCTTCTTATTCTAAGACACCATTGTTGAGTTTAAAAAATAATAACCTCTTGTATTAACATAGCATTTTTTGGCCATCTACTCTGCTTACTCTTAAAACCGGTCTCTAGATGTCATTTAAGGATCAAATGTTGATTTTCAAAAATTGATTCTTATTTAATAGAGATATATTGAAGGTTATCAGTCAAGTCAGCACAGGAAAGACAATGCAGGAAAGACTCTCCCAAATAGAGATAAATCTGCAAATAAATTCCTCTGTGAATGGAAACTTAGATTAACAAAGTGATGTTAATTCCCCCACTTTTTGGTCTTTCTTCTCTCTGCCCTGTCCAAGGTCTCTGTGAATCTCTCAGAATCAGAAAGAGCTGGGCAGGTCTTCCCACGTGTGGGCCTGTTAGGTGGCAAGACTGTGGAGACCTGCAGAACGGTGTCCAGTCCACAAACTCTTCACTTTTGCTGCAATGTCTTCAGTGCGTATGAGCCCAGGGAGCTTATCAAAAGTGTAGATTTCCAGGCCCTATCCTTAGATTCAGTATATGTGAGTGGAATCAGAGAAATCCATTTTTAAGAAGCTCCCTAAGTGATTCCTGTACCGATTGTCCTTTGAAACTCCACTTTCCCTGACATCCTAACGTGGAAAGCAGGCTTTTGTGTTATTTAATGAATTCTCTGAGCTTTGCTTTTAAGATGCAGGTGTGACCAGCCCAAGTAGCTCACTAAGTTCCTCTCTGCTTTGGCAGACATGAGAATAAGGGCAGGAGGAGGATTTCAATATGGGTTTATGGAATGAATGAAAGGAGGGTTCTGAATCTAGGGACAAGTTTGTAGAAGAGGAAATTCACTTCCCGGAGATAAACATGGTTGACTTCACACAGGGGGTTGGGGGAAGCACACATAGCCTGAGGGGTCTTGAGTGGGTTGGGCAGAGTCCAGCATGCCGGGATGCCTTGGCCTTTCCTTAAAACTTAATTAGAAGTAGCACCTAACTTCTTGTGAAAAAAAGAAAAAGTCGGATGATATAAAAATGCATAAAGTAAAAGCTGAAAAGTTCTCCCTCCCCAATCCCATTGTCCTGAAATAACCACTTGATACGGTTTGGATTTGTGTCACCACCCAAATCTCATGTCTGAATTGCAATCCCCAGTGTTGGAGGAGGAGGCTGATGGGAGGTGAGTACATCATGGGGGCAGACTTTTCCCTTGTTGTTCTCATGACAGTGAGTGAGTTCTCAGGAGAGCTGGTTGTTTAAAAGTGTGCAGCACCTCCCCTTCTCTCTCTTCCTCCTGCTCTAGCCATGTAAGACATGCCTTTCTCTTCTACCATAACTGTAAGTTCTCCTGAGGCCTCCCCCGCCATGCTTCCTGGATAGACTATGGAACTATGAATCAATTAAATCTATTTTCTTTATAAATCATTCAGTCTCAGATAATTTTTTATAGCAATCCAAGAATGGACTAATACACCACTATATACAATTTAGTGTATAGCCTTCTAGGCAATATATAATATATACATATATGTATATATAAACATATATATATAACAAAGATGAAATAACTGTATGTACTCTTTCATGATTTTTTTTCATTTAACAACACATCAGGGGCTTCTTTTTATGTCAGTCCATATTTTTTATAATATCCTTTCTTATACAGATGCACCAAAATGTACCCAACTGACCTCCTTCTAAAAGGACATTTAGTTTCCTACATACATCCTTTACTCACTTAATAGTTTCCTATCAATGGACCTCTTAGATCATTATAAGACCCAATTTGTCTTCAAGTTGAATAGATAATAGGCCCACCTAAAACCTTGTACCAGTATACACTTTCTACCCACACTGTAGGCTTACCCACAATTTTTATTACAAGCCTTTAAACATTTTATCAATTGAACCAATGAGAAAATCTCTTCCTGGTGCAACTTTATTTTCTTAGCTTAGTAGCATGACTTTTCATATATTTATTAATCCCCGCATTCCCTTTTCAATGAACTAACTGTTCTTATATTTTACCCAGAGTCAAGCCTCGCCTTGGTGTTTTCACATATCGTATTTTATTATTTTTATTATGGCACCTGTTGGCACACAGCAAATAGTCATGTACTGAAGAGAGCATATGCTGCAGATAGGGTGAGGGGCAAGGGGTCTAGCAAATTATTATTTTAAAAGCACTCCTTATTATTTAATATGTAAGAACTTCAAGAACTGGATCAACTGCAAAGCACAATGATGGGAATAAAATAGGATCTTAATAAATATTTGTTGAACAAATGAGTGAAATGTAGACAGAGACTGATACAGACATATACTATATTTCTGCATCTGTGCTAGGTACAGGGAAACAGCACTTAGCACATAAGAAACACCATTTCTCTTCTAAAAGCTTGAAGGTTTGTTAGGACTTCAGATGTGTAAAATGAGAATTTCAATGCAAGAAGTGATTAATAGAGGGATGATTAGACGTCTCCTGTATTTGAAGTTCTTAACTCTAGAGGGCAACGGATACATAAACAAATAATTTCCATGTAATAGAACAAGAATAGAGGTTTCCACAGGGTGCTGTGGGAGCATGAATTTTAAGGATGATGACAACTTAGGTGAATGAGGAAACTTGAGGAAGTATTTCAAGCAACATGAGCAAAGACACGGAGATTTGGAACAGCAAGATGTGCATGTAAGAAATCAAACCATTTTGGGGATTCCCAGAATCTATAGAGCCTTGAGGGTACAGGAGGTCAGGTAGGCAGACAGAGAGAACACAGGGAGCAGGTCCCAACCTAGTATATCATGCTGGGGAGCACGGTCCACACCACACCACCAAAGGGTTTTGAGCAAGGCCGGGTGTGACCTGACACGAATTGCAGATGCCATGCCCTGGCTACCAGGGGAAGGATGGATTTGAGGGTTGAGATGGGTGGCCAAGAAAGAGAGAAAGCAAAAGAGAAGTTAGGAAGGTTGTATGTTTATTCAGGAATAAGGTGATGAGGGTGCAGTAATGAGGATGAAGGATGGAGAGATCTCAGAGTAGACACTTGGTGGCTACTGGGATTTGAGATAATGGAAGGATTAAACAGAAATATGGGCTTGGTTTCTGGTTTTAGTGATTGGATAGATGACAGTGTCATTCACTGCAGGATAGGGGAGGATTCGAAGAAGATTGTTAGTGCACTATCTTGGAAATACTAACTTTGAGAAAACTGAGACACTCGTACTCGGCAGACATTCAGTTATAAGTATGAGGCTCTCAGGGAGGTGAAAAGTACAAAGGCTAAAAGTTAAAATTGGGGAATGAATACATTCAGGATGGCACTGGATTTCAAGGCAGGGGCCTTCATGAGCCTCCCCTATATCTCACTTATAGCCAGGCATAACTCCCAGGGGTAAGTTCGTTTCCCTTTGAGGGCCCATCACAACTGCAGATCTGGAATGAATTCTGGTCTGGACTCCTGAACCCCTTTTGATCCCTAACAAGAGCAGGGGGAAGCTCAGCAGGTGCATTTCTTCACTATCAAATGGGAATGAGCTACTTGTTGATCAGTTGTTAAACTTTCCTTCCCCAGAAAGATGTCAATGCTGCAACCTAGTAGTTTGCTTGTGGTGAAAGGAAAATTGAGGTGCACTGGTGTAAGCCACACTGTCCAAGCCAAGGGTATTCTTTTTTTTGTAAGAAGATGGGCTCCCCTAAGCAACAAGATTGGGAAGAGGGCCTCTTTCAGTCCTCACCTTTTTACTATGTCATCATGAGTTAGTTTTTTATTAAACATTTGTCAGTTTCAACGACCCACAGCCAGGTTTTTGGGGGAGACAACACATAGGATAAGGCATAAAGGTACATTGGAGTGTCATAGAGGCTAGTCCTGGCTCTTCCACTTTCTAGTTCAGGGAACCTGGGCAAGTCACTTTACTTCTCTGTATCTGTTTTCTGATCTTGTTAAAATGGGGATAAATAAGAAAAATATCTGCTCTTTTACCTCTCAGGACTGCTGTTATGATAAGAGAATAATTTTGGAAGTCCCATGCAAATGTTATTATTGTTTGAAGATGCCTGGCTGAGAGCCTGCACTTAGAAAGCCTCAGTAAATAGCTGTTAAGTGAACTGTGCCATGAAAGACACACAGTCCCTTACCGGTTTATTCAACAACTGCTTGTTAAGTGTCTGCTCTGTGTGAGGCACTGTGCTCATTTCTAGGGCTATAAAGAAAGAACAGACTCCATGAAAGATGTGGAAGAACCTTACATGCATGTTAATAAGTTAAAGAAGTTAGTCTGAAAAGACTCATGCTGTAGGATTTCAACTACATGGCATTCTGAGAAAGGGAAATCTATGGAGACAGTAAAAGATCAGTGGTTTCCAGGGGCTAATAGTGGGTGGGGGAGGAATGAATAGGCAGGGCACAGAGGATTTTAAGGGCAGTAAAAATACTCCATAGGATACTATAATGACAGACATATGTCATTATAGATCTGTCCAAAACTGTAGAATGTGTAATACCAAGAGTAACTGTAAACTATCTAATGAAGCTATGGACTTTGGGTGATTATCATGTGTCTGTGTAGGTTTGTCAATTGTAACAAATGCACCACTCTGGTGATGAATGTTGATAATAGTGGAGGCTATGCATGTGTGAGGACAGGGTATACCTGGGAAATCTCTATACCTTCAGCTCAATTTTGCTGTGAACTAAAACTGTTCTAAAAATAAAGCCTAGGCCAGGTACGATGCAGGTGCAGTAGCTCACTCCTGTAATCTCAGCACTTTGGGAGGCCAAGGCTGGCGGATCACGTGGTCAAGAGATCAAGACCATCCTGGCCAACATGGTGAAACCCTATCTCTACTAAAAATACAAAAAATGAGCTGGACATAGTGGCATGCACCTGATGTTCCAGCTACTTGCGAAGCTGAGGCAGGAGAATTGCTTGAACCCAGGAGGTGGAGGTTGCAGTGAGCCAAAATTATGCCATTGCACTCCAGCCTGGTGACAGAGTGAGACTCCATCTCAAAAAATATATAAAATAACAAAATAAAGTCTAATCAAGAAAGAGAGAGAGAGAGAGAATAGACCATGTGTGCCTTAGAAGAACCTATAACCTATAGCTTACTGGAAGAGAAAGGAATATAAACAGATTTTCAAATAATGATAAATGGGAAGTATAATCATGCATGCACAATATTAGCTAGCTTTTTGCTTAGTATTACAATATTTTGTCTTCATTTGTGACCAATACATGCAGAAGGTCAGTACTGTTCATTGTTCAGACAGGATCCCCTTATTTTTCGTTCACTGCAGGCAAATGGCTACCCAGTGGTGACTGACTCCAGTCATCTGGGGCCTCATGAAAAGGGGTGAGTGATGCTGTATGGTCAGCATTCACATGGCCAGGCATGCCACATCTCTATGACAGCTGGGAGAGAGCAGAGGAGGCGTTGGTGATGACTGGTGAACTCAACCAGACCACTTTGGCGTGGCTGTTTTGCATCCTTCTGCCTTTTAATTTGTTGACTTCCCCCAAGGAGCCAGTGTCTATGAGTAAGGCAGAGCTTAGGTCAGCAGTTTGACTCTTTGCACTTCAATGTTGGGAAGCTTCACGAAGGGCATTAAGTCTTGTGTCCATTGATGCAGTGACTTTGTGCTGTGTTAATGGGGGATAAATGACTGAATCCATATTCTACTTTATTCATCCTGGGACTTAATTTTATGAGAGAGAAAACAAATAACAATAATTCAGTTTACAAGGTGACAAAAGAGCAAGGTAAAAAAGAATTAACTTCAATGTAATGGAATGAACTTCAATGTAACTTTTTTTTTTAAAGTATAAAATCATTTAGCTAAAATATCAGCCTTTTGGAGAGGTTTCTCCCATCCTCCACAAGTCCTGGCCTTCTGTAATTGCAGACAATGAGCAAAACCAAGTGTGAGAAATTTTGAGATAAAAAAATTAATATTGCAGCCGGGCACAGTGGCTCATGCCAGTAATCCCAGCACTTTGGAAGGCCGAGGTGGGCAGATCACCTGAGGTCGGGAGTTCAAGACTAGGCTGACCAACATGGAGAAACCCCATCTCTACTTAAAAAAATACAAAATCAGCCAGGCATGGTGGTGCATGCCTGCAATCCCAGCTTCTTGGGAGGCTGAGACAGGAGAATCGCTTGAACCCAGGAGGTGGAGGTTGTGGTGAGCTGAGATCACGCCATTGCACTCCAGCCTGGGCAACAAGACCGAAACTTTGTCTCAAAAAAAAAATTATATTGCAAAAGTGTCTCAGAAAAATATTTATCTTTTATACACAGGGGTACATTGCAAACTTTTGCAAAGTGCCTCTAATTGAAGAAATTATGAATAATTACAGAGACATACAAAAATTATTTCTTCTGAGTTTCTGCAAACCCAACATATATTCAGTGGAGCCATCATTATTGGTTATGCTGGAACTTTTTCACTGAATGAACACTTCTGGGCAGATTTTCTCTAATGACGTATTGAAATTATAAAATAATATAATTACATAGGAAAAGGTGAAAATATGATCCCACAATGTAGACCCCATAGGGATATAATGGGGGGAATTCAAGCTTGGACTTCAGCTCCTCCAGCATAAAATGCTTTGTCCCACCTAAGGGCCCTCATACATACTGTTCCCATCTCTCTTCCCTTCGATCTTTAAATGACAGGCTCCTTTTCATCTTTCAGCTCTGGGCTTAAATGTCATCACCTCAGAGGAGCCTTCCCAGTGGATGTCTGTGCAGGAGGCTTCCTCACCCCCATCACTGGGATTCTTTACCTCAGATTCCTTTGTTAGCTTTGATCATAATTTAATATTATACATCTATTTGCCTATGTGTTTATTCTCTCTCTTGCAATGGATTGCAAGACCCAGTAGGCACAGGATGTTCACAACTGTTTTATTCCCTAAGGTATACTCAATGTCTCTCAGAGCACCTGAGATATAAACAGGTGATAACCTGAGATATAAATAGGTGGTCAGTAGATAAATTCATGTGAAAATGATAATTATGGCAATTGCCATCTCAGTGGAAGAGGACTTATTTGTGAGGCAGTTGGTATATGTCCAAGTGCTATCTCATCTTCTGGTTATGTAAACTTAGGCAAGGAGTAGCTTTTCTCAATGCTGTTAGCTGCATTTCGATTATATTTCCTAAAAGTATATTCTGTCTACTTAGCTAGAAATGGGGTGAGGGATGGGAGCACCCCACATGAGTTTTGCACACTATGAGCTTGTGAGCAAGGCCTGGGTCTTGTTCATAAATTTATCCCCAGCATCGAGCACAACATCTGGCACAGCACAGCTGCCCAGGAAATGTTTGTTGAATGTAATGAAATTGAGATATTTGAAGAACTTTCTGCCTTCTCCTTGGAAGAAGGAAATTGAAGCAATTAAAATAATGCTCTCTGATTTTCTGTCCACCAAGTTTTGTGGGGGGTAGGAGTAATCTTCCTGGCAGATCATAAAAGATTGCACAGTTGGGTAAAGTATATGACAAAAACAGAATTAAAGCTACCTCCCTGAATATAAAGAGAAGTATTTATTACTATGCTACAGAAATGAATTTCCTCTGTGTCTGCCTCACTGTGACCAGAAAATGTTTTATTCTATTTCTTTGAGATTCTAAATTGGAGAGAGATATATACTCAAGGACATATAAGGAAAGAGATAAAAGCCAACATACAGACATGTTCCTAGAATTCTAGGGGTGGGCTTGTACACTGCTGCCCCCACCTTTAGGATAGATTCTTCTGAAAAATAATAACAATTCAGGCTAGATCAACTCTGTTCATCTCCAAGAAAGCACTTGCCTTTTTCTCAACAGTACTTTATGACTTTCAGAAAATAATTTCTTATGTAGCTCAAAGAGCTCATGCCATGCCAGGGAGAAACGATGAAATAAAGATGAAGGCCATATCGTCTGCTCTCATACTGCTATAAAGACATTTCTGAGACTGGGTAATGTATAAAGAAAAGAGGCTTAATTGACTCATCATTCCACATAGCTGGGAGGCCTCAGGAAACTTACAATCATGGCAGAAGGCAGAGGGGAAGCAAGGCATGTCTTACTTGGCGGGAGGAGAGAGAGAATAAAGGGAGAAGTGTCACAGACTTTTAAACCATCAGATCTCATGAGAACTCACTCACTATCATGAGAACAACAAGGGAGAAATCCGTCCTCTTGATCCAGTCACCTCCCTGACACATGGGGATTACAATTCGACATGAGATTTGGGTGGGGACACAGAGCCAAACCATGTTAAAGGCCATCCAGCATTCCATTCTTTACCTGGGAGCATTTCTTTTGTGAATGATTTAGCAGCTGATCTTCAGCCTTCATTTCCAGGCTGGGCCTTTACTGTTTTTATTTCTTTAGTTTACTATTCACTTAAGCACCTTGGTAATAATACTAACTAGTGCTTATTTATTGAGGTCATTATAAGCAGATACTTGGGGATTCTAACAACCTGGGATTCAAATCCCCAGCTCTAGCACTTTCTTGCATACTGATTAATCTATATGTATCAGCTTCTTCATCTGCAAAATGAAGTAACAATAGTAGCTCCCACATATGGAAGCTTGCGGTAAGAGATTAAGTGAGATGCTGCCTCTGAAATGCTTTGCTCAATGCCTGCCTTATACACACTTGGGAAAAAATAGCTCCTTTGTTCTTTATGGGTCAGTCATTGTGTTGGGTGCATTATATATATTTATAAATAATATTAATCAAACTATACAAACTTCAGGGAAAGTATAGTTATCTTCAACTTACAGATAAAGGAACTGAGGCTCAGAGAGGTGAACAATCAGATTAGAGGGCTAGAAATTCTTGAATTCCAAATTTCTGGATCTGAATCTAGTGCTCTTTTTATTATAGTATAAGACATTCTCTTTTGAAAAAAAAAAATTAATGGAGACATTATGTTTTTTTCTTTTTATTCTGTACCATGTATGATCACCTTAAATCTACACATACAGCCTTTCTCTAGAATTCTGTCAATTCCTGAACATATTTTTACTTTTGTATCTTAGCTCAGGAGGCTGCTGTGTTTTTATGAGGATTTGGAACTTTAAAAATGATACTTTTGGGCCGGGCGCAGTGGCTCACACCTGTAATCCCAGCACTTTTGGAGGCCGAGGTGGGAGAATCACGAGGTCAAGAGATTGAGACCAGCCTGGCCAACATAGTGAAACCCTGTCTCTACTAAAATATAAAAATTGGCTGGGCGTGATGGCGCACGCCTGTAGTCCCAGCTACTCGGGAGGCTGAGGCGAGATTGCGCCACTGCACTCCAGCCTAGTGCCTGGCAACAGAGCAAGACTCTGTCTCAAAAAAAAAAAAAAAAGATTCTTTTTACTCACCTCAGGATTGGCCTTGTTCTTAAAGTGCAGCACTGTGTTGGTGCCTCATGTCCAGCGTCTAATAGCCCCGAGGTCCTTTTCCTATCATATAGACCATCTCTTGCCTACAGCCCTCTATATAGCTTCTAACTGATATGGATGTAAATAAACGTCCAGTTGCAAACATTAGAAAACTCAATTCAAGATGGTCTGAGCTAAAAAAGAATTTTACTAACCATTAGGACAGGAAACTCTAGTGGTATTAAGTTTCAGGCACTAAGACATCCAAGTCAGAACTTGGGCTTCCTCTCTATACATCTTGACCCTTGTTTTCTCTTTTTTGGCTTTACTCTTAGTCAGGTTCTGTCTTAGTGTTAGTGAGATAGTTCAAAGAGCTCTAGCATCATACCCTAGTCTGTTTATAAGTCCAGCAGAGGAAAAATGGTTTTCTAGATTTCTGAGAGAAGTCCCAGAATTGAATCTCATTGAATCCAAGTTGATCATATGCCCATTTTGAACCAATGACTGTGACTAGAGGTAGCAGTGCTCTGACTGGCCAACATGAGTCATCTGTCCATGTAAGGCTTTACTTGAACCTAAGGTACTATGAATGGAGGAAGGTAGATCCCCAAGGAAAACTAGGTAACTCAGGGAAAAGGAAATCTAGTTGTCTATGATTATAACAACTATTTATTTGTATTTGCAGAACTTTAATCTGTGTGGTCATGGGCGTTTGCCCAATTCCCTCAAAATATTCTACATTCTAGTCTGAGCAATGTAGCTGCCGGCTTTCTACTTCCCATGTCCCTCACCTTGCTTTTCCCCCCAACCCTTTCTCTCTTTAATGCTATGCCTTTTTTTTTTTTTTGACTTATTAAAGACCACTACTGGTCAATTGGCAAGACGGAATCTTCGCCCAAAGAAAATCAGATGTGTAGATCAGAGTAATACTAGGTGACAGTTGTGGGTGGATCTTTTTGGAATTTTGTTACATATATTTATCGTGGACCCTGTCCAAAGTCTTTAAAAACCATTTGTGTAATAGTTGTATTGTTAAGGTGATCTTGCCAGAGCTAAAGTAGGAGATTGGCCATTAAGTGAAGACCATCAACAGAGCAGTAAATACTGCCAAAAATGCACGGTGATGCAATGGAAGATGACCTCAGATCACTTTTCTCCTGCCCTTTGGCTCCCATAACTTCCGTTTCCTAGGACTGGATATTTTTTAATTTTTGTGTGCCATCTCTTAGACCCTATGTTTCCTTTTCATTTCATCTCCGGGGTGTCTCTGAGTTTAAGCAGAGTAAAGGAGAACTCCAGAATCCCTAACCCTAGCCGTTTCTTATCCAAGACTAGTTATTCACTTATTCCACCAATTCAGTAAGCAATTTCTAAACTTCTAGTAGCATCTCAACCTCCTCCAACCACATCCCATGGTTAACAGCGTGGGCTTTAGCAATGGAGGGTGTCCCAGCTCTGTTGCTTACAACGATCCACATGACCTTGGATAAGTTACTTACCCTTTTTAAGTTTTTGCTTCTTCATTTGTGAAATGGGACTAATAACACTGCCTCATAGGGTTATTACAGAAATGAAGTGAGCTAATAAGCACTTCAGAGCTCCCAACACATGGTTAGCTCTTAGCAAATGTTAACTATTATTATTATGACGTAACTCTTTCATATGTTTCCGTTTAAATTAGAATCTGTATAAAAAACTGTATACTGTAATGTCCATTTCGCTGATGGAAGGTAAAATCCCAAATGGAGGAGACTGCAAATAGAAGTGCTAGTTATTTATTCATTGATTGATTCCATCAACAATTATTTATTGAGTGTATACACTATACAGGACATACTAGCCTATTTATAATCATATAGCAAGGGACTATTATATCCTGTGGGTCTTGTAAAAGAAACACAAAACTGGATTCCTGTCCTCAAGAAGCTTTCACTCCAGTAGAAAAGCCATAACTCAATCCAGGAAGGAATAATGCAGAAACTAAGACTGCTCATCAACAGAAGGTGGTATGCACACTATATGTTCTCAGAGGGTTCTAGAATGAGCATGAGCAGTGTCTGGCACATAGTAGACACCCCCAAAACACTGGTTGAAGGAATGAGTAATGAATGAGTCAGTGAGATGAGTGATGGTTGGTGACAAGGACTCTTGGCTTCAGTCCAGCTCACTCCCAGGTCTCTGCCTTTGCTAAGCACCAATAGGCAGACTGCAGTGAGAGCAAAGATCACGGATCATGTTGGCCACGTCCAAGGGCATCTTAGGTTACAAAGAAATAGACAGAACTAGCAACTCACCCCAATCCCCCATCCCCCAATCTGTGACCTCATGCAGGTGCTATCCCTCTAGGACTCACCTCCCTTTGTCTACACCCACTTGTACTTCATCTACTCCCACAAAGACACAATGTCTTTCTGCAGCTGTCATCAAAATCTTCCAGCTTAAATCTCAAGTCCTTGAGATTGTCTGGGAGATCTCCTGCAGAGAATTCAAGGGTGGGACAACTTAGTTGCTTAATTCCCATGGAAATAGCTGCTACTCTTGGTATAGTGAGTAGGTTCAACTGAATACTGCTAGGTACATAAAAGTTAGGACTTGTAACTAATAATGTGATTGCACTCTAGTAGTGGGTAGAATAAGCATTTTCTGAAAAATCCCTTCATAAGCATCACCACTATTTTATAGTACATGTCATTTCATCACCACTACAAACATACTGTCTAAATATGTTTATTTTGTTTTATTTCAATGAAAGTTTATTTTACTGATCAGCTTAAATAGAAGCACTGGGTCTCATAAAATAAAAATCTGTTTTACATTTCTGAAATTAATGGTAAGATGTTACAGATTTGAAGCAAAGAATGTGTGGGAAGTGGGTACAGCAATAGAACCTGATGGCTTTACCTTTTGGGAAATTATTTAAGCATTTTGATTATTTTTAAACTTTGCATACAAAAACTTCACCTTTTCGGTGTGTAGTTCTGTATATTTTAATACATACAGAGATGTGTGTAACCACCACCACAAACAGGATGCAAAGCAGTTCTATCAGCTGAAAGCTGCCCCTTTAGTCAAACCCTCCTCTATCCCAGTCCCTGGCAGCCACTGATCTTCTCTTCATCCCTATAAATTTTTTTATTTTCCAGAATGGCATGTAAATGAAACCATACGGTAAGTAATCTTTTGAGACTGTTTTTCTTTTTCACTTAGTATGGGGCATTTGAAATTCATCTGTGTTTTGCACCAACAGTTTATTCCTTTTTATCGCTAAGTGATATACCATTGCATAAATGTTATCACGGTTTACTTATTTCTTTACCCATTGAGGAATATTGGGGGTTGTTTCCAGTTTAGGGAAATTACGAATAATACTTCTGTAAACATTTATGTACCAAGGTTATATGTAAACATAAGTTTTCATTTCTCTTAAATAATACCCAGAAGATGGTAAGTGGGCCATATAGTAAGTGTACATTTGACTTTATATGAAAATGCCAAACTGCTGTCCAGAATGACTGTACAGGTTTGCCTTCCTACCATCAATGGACAAGAGTTCCAGTTGTTCGGCATTCTTGCTCACACATGGGGTTGTCATGAATGCATCTTTTAACCATTCTAATAAGGTATATTGTGGTATCTCTTAGTTTGCATTGCTCTGCTGAAAGATGTTGAGCATATTTTCATGTGTTTGCCATTGGTGAGTCTTCTAGGGTAAAGTGTCTGCTTAGATATTTTGCCTTTTTTTTTTTTTTTGCTGGGTTTTTTTATTTTTGACTTGTAAAAATTCCTTACAAATCCTGGATACAAGTCCTTTGCTTCCTCCTCATCTCATTACTGGAAGAGATTGTATGGAATTGTTGTTATCCTTTTTAAAATGTCTGGTAGAATTCGTTAGCTATCTGGGCCTGTAGATTTTTTTTTTTTTCTGGAGGGCTTTCAACTATGAATTTAATATATTTAATAAATATAGGACTATTCAGGTTATCTACTTCTCATTGAGTGGATTTTGTTAGTCTGTGTCTTTTATCCATTTTATCTAAGTGGTCTAATTTATGTGCAGAGAGTTGTTTGTAGAACTCCCTTATCTTTTTGTATCTGTGAAGTTCACAGTTGATATCCCATCTTTCATATCTAATATTAATAATCTATCTTCTCTGTCTAGTTTTTTGGTAAATGTAGTGAGAAATTTATCAACTTGATTGATCTTTATAAAAACCAGCCTCTAGCATTTTCTCTATTTTTTCTTCAATTTCATTAATTTCTGTTTTTATAATTTTTTGTTATTGTTGCTTGCTTTTGTTTTAAATGGCTATTCTTTTTTTTCTAGTTTCATAAAGTGGAAGCTTAGATAATTAATTTGAGAACTTTATTATTTTCTAAAATAAGTGTTTTATGTATAAATTTTCTACTAAGCACTGCTTTAGCTACATCTCACAAATTTCAATATGCCGTATGTTCATTTGAATTCAATTCAAAATATTTTCTAGTAATCCTTGAGACTTCCTTATCAATGAATTTCTTAAAGTGCGTTGCTTAATTTACAAATAACTGGAAGTTTTTTTGATATCTTTCTGGATATTAATCTAATTCGTTCCATTATGGTTAGAGAACATATGTTGTATAATTTCATTATCTTAAATGGAATGAAGTTTGTTCGGTGACCCAGAATGTGGTCTATTTTGGTAAATTTTCCATGTATACATGAAAATTAGTATGTATTCTGTTGTTGTTTGGGTGGCATATTCCATTCATAAGGTCAAGGTTATTGACAGTGCTGTTTAGGTCTTTTACATTCTTATGGATTTGGGGGTCTACCTGTGCTATAAATTACTAAGAGAAGAATTGAAGTCTCTACCTATAATTCTGTATTTCTCTTTCTCCTTTCAGTTCCGTTGGCTTTTATCAATATTGAAGCTCTGTTATTAAATATATGTGCATTTAAGGTTGTCATATCTTCTTGGTGAGCTCTTTATTATGATTATGTAATGTCTCCCTTTATTCCTGACAATTTCCCTTTTCTGAAGTCTATTTTGTCTAATACTTACATTAGTGTATGTTTATATATATTAATAATTATATTAATTTAGACACTAGCTTTCTTTTGATTAGTGTTTGCATGGCAGAGGCTTTTCCATCCTTTTAATTTATCAATATCATTGTGTTTGAAGTAAATTCTGTAACAGCATAAAGTTGGGTCTTCTTGTTGCTTTTTTATCCAATCCAACAATCTTCAGCTTTTAATTGATGTGTTTAGATCATTTACATTTAGCTTAAGTATTAATATGGTTGTATTTAGGTGTACCATTTTATTAACAGTTTTCTATGCTCTCCCTCTTTTCTGCCTTTTAGATTATTTGAATATTTCTTGTCATTCCATTTTAGCTTATCTGTTGACTTTTTTAGGACACTTTTGTTTTGTAACTCACATAGCTGTTTCTGTGGGGGATTATAATACACATACCTAGGTTTTCTCAGGCTACTTAGAGTTTACTATGTCAAGTGAAGTATATAAACCTTACAACTATATAAATTCCTTGCCCTTTACCCTTTCTGCTGCAGTGGTCATATTATTGAACATAAATATATAAAAAATGCTATCAGATATGTTCCAGTTTTCACTTTCAACAGTCATACAAAAATATGAATGTTACACAGATTGGCATGCCATCCTTTCACTGGGGACATGTCAATCTTCTCTGTATGGTTTCTATTTTAGAATATGTGCTGCCAAAGTGAGCACTAAATATGTTTTTAAAGTACTTTCTTGGTAAAAATTTATTCAAAACTTGCACCGCATTTGTGAAACTAAGGGCTGAAATTAGACAAAGTGTTTTTCTCTGGACAAAGCTAGAATTGACTCTAACCAATTACGCTTTAACATTAAAGGGCACAAGATAAAGTTCTTTTATCTTTAACTAAGGCATAATATGGAATTGAAAATGGAAAATATGCACAGAAACAGTTTATGACCAAAGAAGAATTTTTTTGCAGCATGAAGGTTTATAATATCAAAACTATAAGTTATCTGCAGGAATGTCTAAATAGGAGATATTTCCTATAAACTGTTATTGAAATGGATCTGTCCAATTTCCCAATAGCAGTAGATATTTGGAGAAGATAAAATGAAAGTTAACTCTGATAGATTTTGGATTAAGGAAAGGGAGGTCATACCACCCATTGGTTAGATCATAACCAAGGAAGTGATCTAAACTATGTGTAACACATTTTTCATTAAAATGCAAAACAAAAAAACAATGCTTTTGGTCTTCTATATGCTATATATGCTCAAAGGCATTTTATGCATATAATTTTATTTGCTACTGTCACATTGCCATTAAGAATATTGCCCATACTTCAATGCAAGGATGTTTTGAGTCTGTGCATCATGCAGTGAAGGCACCAGTCTCCCTCTGTAACCTTGGTCCTTCCCTTAAGTATGTAGTCATTGGCTCAGAATGTACAGCTGTGAAGGTGACTGTTTCTCTAAAGGCTTTGGTGATGTAAGCCTGAAACGAAGCATGAGGAAAGCAATTAAACCTCACCTTGATTAAGCTACAATGTGCCAAGAGGGTTACAGGTTGGGCTTGGTGACTGCTTTCTTCAGGGAGGAGGCTTTTGTACTGGGAGTCTGTGGGGGAAACAGCCTGCCATAAAGGGTAGTGAGGACACCTTTCCCTCTTCTTTGCCTATCAGATGCCTGACCTTTCAGGAAGGTTCAGCTGAAGTGCCTTTTGCTCCATGAAGCCTTTTCCTCTCCCTACCCCAACCATGGTAAATAGTCTCTCTACATGACAGCTTGTCTAGCTCCTTCATCTTCCCAATTCATGTGGCAGTCTTAGTTTTCCTTTCATGTAACTATTATTCCAAAAGGGATTTTGATCTCTGTTAAGACCATTAAAACTATGTCTTCGTTTTCTCAAAGTGATTTCCATAGTGTGCACTAAGAGAAGCAGTTTGTAGACCAGTTGAGAGCACAGGCTCAAGTCTGTCTGGGTTTAAATCCTGACTTCACCATTTTCTAGCTGGATGACTAGGGGTAAGTTACTTAAATACTTCATGTCTCAGTTTCCGCATTGTAAAATTGTGATCATTATACTATTTGTAAATATTATACAAGTTCAGACATGAAAATTGCTTAACACTTTTGCCTAGCACATAATAAGTATTATTACTAATTTTTTTTAAATTAAGGAATGCATTTTTTTATAAAGCTATGAAACAAATATATGTTTTAAGTAAGGCAAGACAGAGCACAAACAGGATTAACTAAAGAGAAGCCAAAGAAGACAATGAGAATTTGACCAGATTTTGGTACATAAGATTTAGTAACTATTTTTTAAGGAAATGAAGGGTGGGAATGTCTGTTGGTATAACCACTTTAGAGAACCTATGGCAGTATTTACATAAGGAGAGCATTCTCATACACTACAACTCAGCAAGTCCACTCCTAAGCATACATCCAAGAGAAAAGTGTCTGTGAATCCAACCAAAAGATGTTTGACAGAGAGAATGTTCATGGTAGAATAGTCATGATCGTCCACTGCACAAATGTCCATCAGCAGAATAAATAAATGTGTCAATGAAAATGGATGATACACAACTACACAAAGCACAATGGATGAATCTCAAAAACATAGTAATGAGTGAAAGAAGCCAGACACCAACATTCCAGGCAAAATGATCCTGTGCTGTTACAAGCCAGAATAATGGTTACCCTGGGACAGGGGAGAAGGGAGAAAAGATGTAGAGAGGAGGAAGCAGGAGGAGCTTCTAGGGATATCACTAACATTTTATTCTTCATCTGGCGCTTGTTACATGGGTGGATTCAATTGTGAAAATTCACTGAGGCATACACCTACGATATGTGCTTTTCTGTGCTTGCATCCTACTTCACTAAAACAACAAGAACAGGAATGAAGTAAGATCAGAAAATAAAGGAAGAAATAGAAAATGAAAGAAAGGGGAAGAAAAAGAAACAAACCCAGAAGGCTGAAAGGCACGGATCCTTCGCTGGGCGGCACCTGAGCAGGTTGACTCACCCCTCTGTCCCCGGGCGCCAGCCATCCCTGCCCTGTCCCTCCCCCGCGCCCTACTCTCCGTTTGCTCAACCCAAGGATGGCAAATGCCCCTTCTTTTTTGGTGGGGGGGGGGGGGGGGGGCTCCTTCCCTTCCTTCCTCCTGGTTCTGAGCATCGCTAAGACACACGAAGGGCTTTCCAAGTGGGTAACGCTGGTAGTGGAGTAACTCGGAGGAGCTGATGCTTTATTAAAGAAACAGAAGACTTGACAGCCATCTCCTCCCTTCCCCTTCCTCTGCCCCTTCCCCTTCTCCTCGACTCTCTCTACCTCCCCGTCATTATCCCCGCCAGGACATCCTCTGGGCTTTTGTCCCCGCCTCCTGCTCTGCGGGGTCTCAGGGCGGGGGCGTGGCCCGGCACAGGCCCGAGCTCCGGGGTGTCCCCCGCTGCGTCCCCCGCCCGGCCGACCCCGCCCTGCAGCCGCCGGCTATTTTGGGCGCGTTGGCGGCGGCGGGGATCGCTGACAGTCGCGGATCCTGTGACACCTCCGGGCAGCCCGGCACTTGTTGCTCCCAGGACCTGTTGTCATCCTCTTCACCCCGGCTTTTCCCGTGGCCCCCGCCCCCTCCCAGTTTCTCTACTTTTGGTGTGAGCACCTGGGACACTGATCTCTTAGACCCCGCTGCCCGGGCTGGAGAAATCGATGGTTTTGTGAAAAATTAAACACCGCCCTGAAGAGGGGCCCCGCTGGGCAGCGGCAGGAGCACAGAGTGCTGGCCCAGGAGCTACAGAGGTGGCGCCTCCCCGGCCCGGGACGGTGGCCCGGGCGCCAACGGCATGACAGACTCGGCGACAGCTGACGGGGACGACAGGGACCCCGAGATCGAGCTGTTCGTGAAGGTAGGTCGGGTCCGGGCGCCCGCTGCACCTGCCGCGCCTCCCGCCGGGCTCACGCACCAGGGCGCTCACGCACCAGGCACCTCCCGGACCCTCCCGGGAGGGCTGCGCGAAACCCTGCGCTCCCCCTGTGGCCTTTCCGCAGTCCCGAGCCCCGCTGCGGGGCTCCTGGGTGGAATGGAGGGAGGCAGGTTCCGGCAGGTGGTTGTCCGCTCGGAGAGTTGGTCCGTGGTTTGTCAGCCCCCCTTCCCCCCTCCCCCCGCCACCGCTGTCACCTTTGCGAGTCCGAGTCCAGAGCCCTGCCCGGGCGCGATTCGGGCTGGTCCTGAATGACGCCTCCAGGTGTAGGGATGCGGCAGAAACCTGGACCCGCGAACCTTTCCTCTAAAACGAGAGGAGGGGCAGGGATGGGAGAGAGAAAGAAACATTATTGACACAAGGATCTTTGGCACAGCGAAAGTGACATTTCTTAAAATTCCCTCTTTTCGCTCAGAGCTCCTAAGATAAAAGCCAAGGAGACAAAAGTGTTTTCTTGCTTGGTGCTTGCAGAGCAGAAAACAAGCACTCCATTCCCCCGACGTTATTATTTTTTGTCATAATCATGATTTTTCAAGGTAGTATCAAGGAAAAGCTAGGCGTTTGGTAATAGGGAGAGCCTCCCGTTCAGCCTGATGCAGACAGGGATGAAGAAGCACAGTGCAAATTTAAATGAAGTCGCCTTGCCCTCCCTAATGTCAAAGCTGCTCTACTTCATTTGCAACCTGTAGGAGGAAGGATGGAGGCGAGACCGCGGCGGCGTTTCCCGCTGCGCGGGTGTAAGGAGAAAAAAAACATTTGATCAGCCCTAGGTGCCCACGCTACAGAAGTTGGGAAACCTGAGGCTGCGGGGAGAATAGCCTCCAGGGCTGAGCAGAAAGAGTCGCCAGGACTTGGGGGAGGGGAAGTAGGGACTGCCTGAGAGCCAAGACCTTTCACAAAGGGGGAAAAACTCTCCCCGTGCAAAGTTTCCCCCAGAAATATGCAGATCACCGAGAAGGGAAGAATCACTGGTGCCTGTCAGGGGCCTCCTGGCAGAATTTAAAAGGCAAAAATATTCCCTGGAACCAGGAAGATGTTATTTTGCCCAACAGATCCTTCTCTACAAGCTAATTAAATAGATGTTTGCAAAAAGTATGAGATTACATAAACCTTGATAACAATCCATGGTCTCTGGTACTTTCCGACTCCTAAAATACATAAAAATGAACTGTGACTTACTTTACACTTGGTACGTGATCTGTCTCTGTTGTCACAGCCTACCACAAAGGTTTGTTAAATGTCTTCTGCTGAATTTTACATTCTTTGTGTCTATTTTTCAAACTTACACCTGACACTTAGTGACACTGGCTTTCTTCAGCCTGTTCTCTCCCCACTGTGGCCCCTTTGTACTCCTTTGGTTTCTGTGACTCCCCCGACCCCCGCCAGGATGTCCAGGTTCTTTGGCAGATCCAGGTAATAAAAAAGGTCATGTCTGTGTGATGCTGGGCAGTGTTGGACCATAGGGTAGCAAAAAGGTGCTCTGAACCCGGACATGCAGGCTTGGGGCCTAAGGAGGGAATAGGGAGAGCTTTAACAAAGCGAGGAGTCTTGCTGCTCTCCTTGAAGAAAGCGATTCTAGGACTTACTCAGATTCCCTGAGAGTAGGCAGTTTCAAGGTGTCAAGTTCCTGAAAGATATTTGAAACACAAATTGGTTCTTTAGAGCCAAAGCGGCCCTTTGCCTGACTCTTAGGTGTGGAGATGGATTCTACCTGCACCTTTGGAATTTCCCTGTTGGCAGTGTTGGAGAGTCTCTCCATTTATATAAAAACCTTACTGCACAATTCAGTGTTCCCTAAAGAATTCTGAAATAACTGCGTTGTCATTTGTTTTCCCTAAAGGAAATAAATCCATGAGAGCCAGGCAGGCCTTCATGGCTAGCTCAAAACCAGATTGATGGGGGAGATCAAAACATCAAGTATGAAAGTTGTTTTGACCCCTCCCTCAACCCCATTTTTTGAGCTTCAGGTTAGCAGTTCTCATTTACAAGTAAATGGGACAAGTAAAGGCTAGAAATGTTGTGAAATAAAGATGCTGCCCAGGCCTTACTTGAACTGTGTCATTTGAGGGAAGCAATGTCCTTATTGACAGAACCACGCTTTTCCAAAGTTTGGAGTTTCTTTAAGGTACAGGATTCCCCCAAAGGCCTTCTTGTTGTTGGTGTTAGGTAACTGAAGTGCTTTCTGCAGGGCAGGGCTGTTCAGTTTCTATGGAGACTTCCAAGCAGGGTGGGTCCCACCCAGTTATAGTCATGACTTGGTTATTTTCAACACCCCATGGAAGGACCTCCCAATCTTGTTTCCACTGGGGGTGCCACTCTAAATCACAGTCATGCAGTGAGTTTCACAAGGACATGTAATTGTCTCCCATGTCAATTGATAGTCATTATCTGTTACTACTACTGCTGATAATAAGAAGACGGGATTGCAACATATTAGGACCTAATAACCATGTTCAAACACCTTATCTCATTTGATCCTCACAACTTTATAAGGCTTGATTCACTTGTGTGAAAGATAAAGAAAACAAACTAAATTCACAGGGACCTCGTGAGACTCCGTCAGAGCACTTGATGAGTTGCAGTTCTCTTCTTGTAACAGCCCAGGGAACTAAGAATGATGATTTCTCCTGTTTTATGGTTGAACAATACACGTGCTCACAGAGGGTATGTGAAATGACCGAAGGTAGACAGCAGATAGGATTCAGATCCAGTCCTCAAATCTAGAAGTTTCGACTCTGAATTTCTTGCTCTTTTCCAAACACCTATGTGTCAGGCCTGGTACCTTATTTTGCCAAGTTAGGCTTTCAAGTGCCATCATGATGACAATTATTTATAAGTTATTAATCCGTTCTAATGTGTTCACAGAACACTTCCAGGAAGACTAACCCATTTCTGTTATGTACTCTAAGACTTTCAGGGAACATTCTAACAGTGACTTTTAAGAGATTATTTCCCCACATTTTTAGTTTCTGTTAATAAGAAAGGTTAGATCACATCAACTCTGATGCGAATGTCCCGTAATACCTATGGATGGGGCAGTGATTTGGAGACACAGTACCCGAGTTCAAGTCTTGCCTCTGCCTCTAATTAGCTAAATGGCCCTGAACAAATTATTTAACTTTTAGGAGCCTCACTGGCCCCCTCTTAAAACAAGAGCATGGTTATAAATAAGGAGGCCATATAATTTATTGTACAAACCTAGACACTTCTGAGAGTGAAAGGAGATGTTACCAATAATTAGGCTGGAACCACAGGTATAACCCAGGATAGTTTGGGAGCAAATCAGAATGAGTGGTCACTCTGGTTATGAAAATGCTGTCATCATAGATTTGCTGTGAGGATTCCATGGGAATATATAGGTGAAAACACTTTGTAAGTTGAAAATTGCTATAAACACATTGACTTGAATAGTGTTATGAGTTCCGTGGCAGACAGAACCTTTCTGGATCTGCAAGTCCCTGATTTGCCTTGGGGAACAAAGGCCTGGCTCCTTCCTCACTTGCAGAGATATTTTGAGAGTAAATGACATCATATGTAGCTTGGACTTTGATCATAAGGGGAGGACAACAGGCTAGAGATAATGGCAGTGAGTGTGGTTTATTGAAAGAAATAGAGCAAGGAAGTAAAAGTAAAACAGAAAGCAATTTGAAAAGACAAACACAGGATGTGCTGCGTAGGTTAGATCAAGGCATTCCACCCATTTGCATTGCTTTCTCCACTCCCAGTCTCACCCCTGGACCCCAGAAATAGGAAGCTAACCAAATGACTATGATACAAACTCATCACAAATGTCTTTTGAACCAGGAACTGAGGTTTCAACAGAAACCAGTGGTTCTCAGCCTTCACTACCTATTTAAACCATTTAGAGAGATTTTAAAACTTCTGATGGCAGTTTTCTCCCCAAGCCAATTACATCAGTGTCTCTATGGGGGAGACCCTGAAACAGTATTTTCATATCCACTCCCAGTGACTCCAATGTGCAGCCTTGGTGGACAGCCACTAAGTCATAATCAGAGGCAGGTCCATTAGCAGGCAGCTTCTGCCACAGCTGACATAGGTGGCCTTGCTAACGCTGATTAAACGTCCAGAACTTCTAACAGCCTCAGGGCATCACGGTCAGGAGTGTTGCTGATAGAAAGCTTGTGTCCAATCAGTGCCCAGTTAACAGATGCTGACAAACTATTAAGCCCTATCCACAGGACTCCAGAACAATCCAGGTATAGGGTTGATCTAGTCAAATAATCATCAATTCAGCATAGGAGAAGTAAAACAGAGTCCTGCTAATTGTCTGATGGAAACGACTAGTTGTTTCATTTATTGGTGGCCCAAAAGGTTCTGAGTGGTGCAGGGTGCAGTACAAGTTGTGGTGACCCGTAGTATGGTCATCTGACTTCCAGAACAGATAGGATCGGATCTTGTGGTGTTGCCTCTATGGCCCTGAGCTGCTATGACTGCCTGGTCACCTTGGGCAGCTTGTCTAAGCATGAGCTCACTAGATTTTTAAAGTTCCTTTCATCATTACGCTACCGTGTTTTTCTTTCCCATTATCTCCAGGTTTTGATCTGTAGTCAATAACACAATACACAAATTCACCTGCCCTGCTGTGGCATTGAGTGCTGCTTCTCCTGGCAACATATCCCTGGAGTGCTGGAGTCAAGGGTTGTATGATACAGATCTGAAGTGCCATGGCAGGGTGGTGGGAGTGAGGACTGGGTCTGCAGAGGCTGACATCCTCTGCCAGTGGAGTCAGCGCCCCCCTCCCCTGACGACTTGTATTGTCTCTCTGGGGTTTTATTGGTCCCCTCCAGGCAAGACAAAGCGTCTGTCAATTTAGACAGTCAGTTAGGTCAAAAACTTCTCATTCTTGGTTCCCCCTTTGAGCTGTCAGCTGCTGGGCCCATGTTAGTGGTGGCAAGAGATGTGGTGGAAGAGTGAGATTTTGGTCTCATGCTGTGGTTCACCATTGTGTTGGCCAGGACGGGCTGCTTGTCCTCTCTGGATCACAGATTTTTTTTTAACCAGTGCAATGCTAATAGTGGCAGCACATCTTTCATGGAGTTGGTGTGAGCATTTCGAGCTGAGTATGGATCTGGGCTATGAGTAAGACTTTCTCTGTAGGCTCCATGCAGCACAATAAGTGAAAGTAAAGCCCTTGGGCCTCCCTCCCTTGATGTGTACAAGAAGTCAGAGGCTCAGTCCTATGTGCTGAATTTCACATCTCAGAACCAAGATACTTCTTGAAAGAAAATGTAAGTTTCCAAAACAGGATGTCATTCAGGTAACTGGAAGAGAAATGTTGTTGATTGTTGGGGCTGACCCCTGAGAACACAAGCAGTGTGTCACATTGCTGCAGACCAATGGCAGCTGAACCACTGTGCGACCATCACTGGATCTGACTGCCTCCAACTGGACTGCTGGTCCCCATGCTGGAGCCCACTAGAGCCCATGTCTGAAGTGATGTGGTTGGCCTGATTGCAGGGTGACTGCAGATCCCTGACCCATCACTGGGGTCTTCAAACTCAAGGGAAATTGATTCCTCCTGTCAGTTGCTCCCTCATCCAAGAAAGCTCCTACATAACTGCTTCCCCAAGGGTCTTGGTAGCCGGGCCAAGATACAGAATCCTCTTAGTTTTCAAGAGGATCCCTGGTTCTCTTTGCAGATTTTCCTACCCTCTCTTCAACAACCTTCCAGCTATGCATAGCCATAGGTGCTCTCATTGAAAATGTGCACACGTATTATCAGGATTATGGAGAAAACATAGTAGGCTCTCACTCTCTGATATCTATTTAAAAACTATACCCAGAAGGCATCCTCACTTGTATCTGTTGTCAAGACTGGAGGAACTAGAGACAGTAAAGAAACAAAGCAGTTAAGTACGAGTTTCCTAAGATGCAGGTCTATAAAGGGCTCTCTCTACCCAGGGTGTCTTAGACCTAACACTGCTTATGTTCTGAGGGGTCAACTCCAACAGTCAGGGACATTTCTCTTTTAGTTTGCTACATGACAACGTGCTTTGGAAACTTGTCTTTTCTTTCAAGAAATATCTTAGTTCTGAGATGTGAAACTCTTTAAGGATAAATAAGATAGACCACTGTCTAAACTGAAATAAATTCTTCCCCTGTAGAAAGGAACAGAGTTGTTAACTTCTAGAAGTACTCTCTAGTTCTGCTGGTGTGTAAAGAGTCTTTCAATCCCCTTTATCAAAGCACTGGAGGTAAACCATGGGTAGGCTCGTGGTTCTCAACCTTTGGGGCATGAAAGAGTCACCGCACTTGCCTTTTTCACTTGAATCTGCCCAGGTCCTATCTACAGAGATTCAGATTTAGGAGGGTGGGGTGAGGCCCAGGCATTGGTAAGCTTAGAAAGCTATCTGCTGGCGATTCTGAGGCTCACTAAAGACTAAGAACCACTGGTGCAAACCATGGGTAAATCGGGCTGAACTACTCAGTGAGGCATCAAAAACAAAATACGGTCCAGTCCTCACTTGAAACAAGCATTTCACAGGATGGAGGAGGCCGAGGCAATATGCTGGTTCGCATGACTCACTCCAGGTTGACCTCAAATAAGTCAGAAAAAGGGAGGAACAATGCTTTTGGCCTTTCTTTTAGAATTTTCTTTTCTTCCTTGTATGTTTTTTATTATACAGGAGTGACACATAATTTTAAATGGCAATGCATGGAGACGGAAAAATAAAGAATGTAGGAAGTTAGGGGATAAAAGATAATCAGTAGACAAAAACGCTTTGGTTTCAGGGGCAAATTCCAAAGACACTGCTTGTCTCTAGATTTTATGTTGTGACTGTAAAATGCCACAGAGAGCAAATGTGCAAATGCACAAAAGGCAGGTGAGACAGCCCCTCCCCTTCACCCTCGGTGCTGACAGGGCCCATGCACACTGGAAGCTTTAGGAACCTGAAGTGGTCATTCACAGGACAGAAGCCCTGGGCTGGATCAAGAAACCTCTTCTGTTGCCATGACAACTTCCCAAATTGGATGTTTAAGGGAGTAACTGGGACATGGTGTTTACACCCTCTCTCTTCTAGATAATGGGTTCCCTGTTGGACTCTACCCCCTGCACATCCTTCCCTCCTTCACCTCTTGTGTTATTTCTCGTTGGACACTTGTTACTTTCCCCCCATACCATAGCATGAATAATGGTAAACAAAAGTGGAAAAGAAACCATCACCCTAAGGTCCATAGAGGTTGATACAGGATGTGGGGTAACCGGCACTAAACTTCTACACACTACAGCCTGTGGGTGACCCAAGATATGCTGCAAAGGCCTCCCATGCAGAAACACCCCTCCTCAGATGCAGGGCCAGTTGCACCATGTTCAGATAATTAAGCACTCCCCCTCTTTTAAACTACAATTGCTCCACAGGCAAGTAGGGGCACAGCAAATGTTCCAGTCCCCCACTTGAAACAAGTTAACAATTTTAAAAAGTCCACTTTATAAATAAAAGTTCAGATCACCCAGCTTGCCATCAAGGATGCTTCATGATCCCATCTGCTACCATCTGAATGATTGTGTCCCCCCAGAATTTCTATGTTAAAATTTTATCTCTAAGGTGATGACATTAGCAGGTGGGGGCTTTGGGAGGTGATTGGATCAGAGGGCAGAGCCCTTGCAAAGGAGATTCATGTCCTCACGAGGGGCTGAGAGAACAAAGTTCTCCTCCACCACATGAGGACCCAGTGAGAACGCGCCAACTATGAAGCAAATAGTGGCCTTCACCAGACACCGAATCTGCTGGTGCACTGATAGACTCCCCAGCCTCCAAAACTGTAAGAAATTAACTTGTTGTTTATAAGCTACTTAGTTCATGATATTTTGTCACAGCAGCTCAAACCGATTAGAACAGAGCCCTAACATATTCTTATCTGCCTTCCCAACATTCCTTCACACCCTTTTCACCACAGCCAAGCAGAGCTCTGAGATTTCCGGGACACATCCTGACTTGGTCTTGCTTCTGAGCCATTGTTCACATAATTTCCTTTGCCTAGGACATTGCATTTATTTCCTAACTTACCGAGATCAGCTCAGCCATGGAGACCTCCACCCAGGCGGTGCTGAAGGTATTAAGAAGCAGACACCCAGATAAAACAACAAAGTGGGACTATACGGGGGCCAACAGCCTTCCGAGCTGAGAGCCTTCCAGGCTGAGGGCCTCGAGCAGATTCTGACCCACGTATTTATTCTCGCTGAACAGGTGATTATTAACAAACAGGTGTTCTGTGTTTTCTCATAGAACAAAGATAAACTAGGTAGTCACCTGGTGTGCCTACTTACCACTAATCAAGGACAAACCTGATAGTATTCTCCATGAGGGAGCCACGGGGGCAGGGTCACATATCCCGTGCTTAAAGAATTGTTTTAACCAGTGCATGATATACATATACTGTTTTGCTACCTTAGAATGCTCCAAGCAGTTTTCCAGTTGCGGGGGCAGGCCAGGTTTTCCTTGCCATCGTTCTTACCAAACAATATATTTTATCATACACTCAGCATTTTTAGCACCAACTCTTATTGCTTGATCACCTTGGCTAACTCCTCATGTGCTTCATTCCTCCCTCTCAGACCCTCTCAAACAACATCTTTCTTTCTCTTTCTTTTTTTTTATTTTTTTTTGATACAGAGTCTCACTCTGTCACCAGGCTGGAGTGCAGTGGCGCAATCTTGGCTCACTTCAACCTCCGCCTCCCGGGTTCAAGTGATTTTCCTGCCTCAGCTTCCTGAGTAGTTGAAACTACAGGTGCGCACCACCACGCCCAGCTAATTTTTTGTATTTTAGTAGAGATGGGGTTTCACCGTGTTAGCCATCATGGTCTTGATCTTCTGACCTTGTGATCTGCCCACCTCAGCCTCCCAAAGTGCTGGAATTACAGGCGTGATCCACCGCACCTGTCCATGGCCCTTTGTCACAAATGCCTCAGGTTTTTCTTGTGGAACTGAGGGTCTGGGCAGGGCTTCCCCACAGGCTCTGGGAGAGGGGAGTTGTGTGGAGAAAGTTATGTGGCCTTTCCCCATTCTGGTACTTTGTAAATATAACAGGGATCTGATCTGTGTGGCAGGATTATTATTATGAGGATCAAATAAGATAAGAAACACAAACCCCTTTTGTAAACTACAGTCTTCACTGTTCAGATGTTAGGCACTTGATCCGTGTAGGCAAACCGCTGAAACAACAACTTACCAACTTGTTCACACAATAGCTCAGAGCAGTGTTTGGTGAGTGGCCTTCCCCCACTTGGACTCTCTCCACCCTGTAGTTCCGCAGGACTGTCAACTCCTCTGCTGGGCTCTCTACATTGAGCCAGCACGGGGAAGATTGAAGTTGGAGAATGGCATGGCAGAGTTTGCATGGTCGAATCACTTCCACCCACTTTCCATAGTCCAGAGCTCAATCCTGTGGCTGTTCCTCTGTGCAAGGGAAGCTGGGAAATGTCATCTAACTGTGTTCCCAGGAGAAGAGGAAGCAGGCTTGGAGCTAATCTCTACCATAGAAACTAAGTTAATATATTCTTGTTTCCTACTACAAGCTAGCATCCCACCTGCAGCCTCTCTCACCTCCTGTCAATCATGCTTAATGCTGTCCACTTAACCTTCCTAAAGAATCTTCCTCTTTATCACATCTATTCCCCATCTGCTAGATCAACTTCAACTGCTTCCACCTGATATTGAAGCTACTCCTGCGTTCCTTTTCCCAGCGTGATTTCCCATAGTCTGCTAAAATGGTTCCTTGTGTGTCTATACAGTTTTTAAAGCATTTCTGAGTATCTTATCCTTTGAGGAAGGGAGATAGTTAATCCTTTCACATACTGGGTGACTTGTCAGCAGCTGCATGCTGGGTTCCTCTGCACAAACTTAGAAACCTGGAGATCGGTACTCCGAACCTGACCACTCTCCACCAGATTAGGGTTTCCCAGCTTTGCACAAGCATAAGAATCACCTGGGGCATTTTCCAAACTCCAGCCCAAATGTGTAAATCAGAGTCTTCAGGGAAGGAGTTCCCAGATATCCGTAATTTAACAAGTGCTGCAGGTGATTCTTGTGTCCAGTCTAGTTAAGGGAACACTGCCCTTAACCTAACCAGGGCCCATGGGCGTATCCAAAACACACAGGGGTGAGTCTAACAGTGGAAATTTAAAGCCCTATGACACTCAAATGTAGGAGAGATGGTAGGCAAGTGGTCTTCCACTGCTCTCAGGTCACCCCAAGGTATATAGCAACCCAGTCATCTAAACAGTGACCTTTAGCCTTAGGATCTGCTCCATGGCCTGTGGAATTGTAAAAACAGTTGCAGCCTTGTTTATTGTTTTGTTATTGTTGTTTTTGTTTTTGCAAAGCTACTCATCCCCATCCTCAAAGTATAAAGTCTTGAAGAGGAAAATGTTGGGAAAGAGATAAGGGGGATGGACAGAGCTAGGACATTGTAGAGCCTGGCTTCGAACTTCGTCCCCTGGCATCAGAATCTGTGCTCTCTCCTGCCTCATTTTACCCAGCTGCTTGTAGCTTAATGGAGAGAAATTGCTTCGCTAAATCAGAAGGCATTTTACCAATGGTGAGCAAGAGTAAGATGACCCAGGTGTTGCCCTTCCTTAATTCTCCATAGATGGCAATGAATAGTCAAAGGTCAAGGTCAGATCCCAACACTTGAACAAGCAAGCAGAACAATTACCAAATAGGGTGAGTTAGAGCTGTCTAAAGACCTACCTATTCTCAAGTCTCCTTCCTACTTCTCTGCCATAGTGACATAAACTCCCATTCTTTGATCAACCCCTTTGGCTTAAGGAATGTCTTAGAGGTCCTTTTTAAAATATAAATATGCTACTCATAATGGGCTACCTATAGATGAGGTAGACCCAGCTGACACATTAGCTAGGATTACTTTATCAGGTCAGTAGGCAGAAGGAAGAGGATCAGAAGGAAAGGGATAAGAGAGACCAGGAGTATCACATGCCACCAGGGAAAAAAGTGTACCTGTTGTGCAATTTGGGGGGTGGCCACCAAGGGCAGATTTCATTCCCTGGCCAGTTTACCAAGAGGTGGCATTGGCCCAAGTGCCTCAGTCAGGATTCTAGAGTCAGCTTTGAAAATCATCTTTGCAAGGATTAAGCTGTTGACTTGAGAGAAATCTTATGTCTATTCCCATCAGCTCTTCTTCCATTACTAAGACCTAGACCTATTTACAGCTATGTATGGCAGAGTCCCCACAATTAAAAAAAAAAATCACAGACTATTCACCATGCACTATAAAGGTGAGATATAATGATAAATCTAAAGAATTTTACAAAATTGTCCATGGAATTCAATGTATTCCATCGAGTCCTTGCAGGATTCTAGCAGCTTCATTCCTTCTCAAGACCCAGACAGGTTAGGCTGTTATAATATCACATAGAATCCTGAAGGCAGGGGTGAGAATAAAACTGCTGCTGAGTGAAGTTTACTCCTTGGGGGTCCAGCCTCACTGCTAGGACTTCCTGAGTCATTCTGAGACACTTGGCATGGTCAAGGGTAGTAGGATCAGGGAAGGCAATATAAGAAATATAATTTGTGGAGCATCTCCCTCCTATGCACCAGACATGGTACTGGCACTGTTTAATCTAGTATCCCTACTGCTTTAGATATATTGTGACTGTTTTACATGCAAAATCTGACTTCTGAAAGATTAGGTGTTTTGCTCAGGATCCCATGGAAAGCGGCAGAGTTGGAGTCAAAGTCAGATCTGACTAACTCCAAAACCCTTTCATGTATGTTCATAAGTAAAGATAACAAAAACAAAGTCAAGGTGCCTAAAATGCACTTTTCCATGTGGCAGCTGTTTACTGAAGCCTACCAGGTGCCAGGCCCTGGGTCTGGTGGGGGAATGAGGAGCACAAGGTAGACATAGTTGAGCCCTGGCAGAACTTACAGCCTGGGGGGTCTGGGAGAGTGGCAGCCACTGGGCCTTTGGAAGAACTGGGATCTGAGGGCAAGAATGAGGCTAGGGAAGCTCCAAGCTAAGGAACCTGGTATCAGGAAGGCATTGAGAAGAGTTTTGCAGCACAGGCAGGGAAGGAGTTGAGGCTCAATTACCAGGGTGCGACATAACAAAGAGGCCCAGCTAAGCTCAGGCAGAGAAGGGGGAGAAAACCACCCACCTCTTCCTCTCTCTCCCCCTGTAGACCTGTTGCCAGGACAGATTCCAGACCAGGTGATAGGAGGACATCAGATTCTCCACCCTGTCAAGACCCCAGGACCTTCTGTTGGTACCTACCTCCCCCAGGAGAGTAAGGACACTGCTGGAGAAAAACCATGGACTATCTCTTCTGGTTCCTCTCCCAGTTTAGGTCACCCTAAAGGATGGTAAGAAGCTTATCTAGGTCTAAAACTCCTCAGAAAGCATTTTCCATCTGTGTGCCAAGAATTACTCTAACTAGGGCGAGGCACCTTTCATTCCCAGAGTGGGAGAAAAATGCCTCTCAAAGGGAATGTCTGGTGGGTGAATGCTGTCAAGTGAAGGAATACCCAGACTTCAGTCAAGGAGGGGGAAAGGAGTGAAGGAGTGGTTATCAGAAGCACCTAGTTGACAAGGGGTTTGTGACTTGTGGGGATGGTCAATGGAGAGCTGTAAAAAGAGGCCCTGTGATATGATTTGGCTCTGTGAACCCACCCAAATCTCACCTTGAATTGTAATAATCCCCACATGTTGAGAGAGACCCGGTGGGGGAGGTAACTGAATCTCAGGGGTGGTTTCCCACATGCTGTTCTCATGACAGTGAGTGAGTCTCACAAGATATGATGGTTTTAGAAGTGTCTGGCATTTCCCCTGCTGGCACTCACTCTCTCCTGCTGTGCTCTGAAGAGGTGCCTTCTGCCACAATTGTGAGTTTCCTGAGGCCCCACCCCAGCCACGTGGAACCATGAGTCAATTAAACCTCTTTTCTTTAAAAATTACTCAGTCTCAGGTATTTCTTCACAGCAGTATGAGAATGGACCAATATACCCAGGATGGAAGACAAAAGCCATCTGTGTCATGGCTGTGCTCCCAGGGATTGGTGCTGATTTCCATCAGTGAGGTTCAGATGAACAGGACAGTAACAACTGAAAATGGTGACCCTGAAGTCACAAATCAGACAGATCTTCCCCTCATGCTGGCTGTCTCTTTCAAAGGAGCATGTGCACCATCATCTTATCATTACATAGGCATACACAGTATGTGTGTGTGTGTGTGTGTTATGTATATACAGTTAACCTCCAAACAATGTGGGGGTTAGGGGCAGCAACCTCCCCATACAGTTGAAAATCCATGTATAACTTTTGACTTCCCAAAATCTTAACTACTAATAGCCTACTACCGATGGGAAGCCTTACTGATAACACGAACAGTCAACACACATTTTGTAGGTTATATGTATTATATATGGTGTTCTTACAATACAGTAAGGAGATAAAATTTTATTAAGAAAACCAGAAGGAAGAGAAAATATATTTACTATTCATTAAGTGGAAGTGGGTCATCATAAGTCTTCATCTTACTCATCTTCACATTAAGAGGAGGAGGAAGAGGAGGGGTTGGTCTTATTCTCTCGGGGGTGACAGAGGTGGAAGATTCACTTATACTTATCCATGTATAAGTGGATCTGTGCAGTTCAAACTTGAGTTTTTTAAGGGTTAACTGTATACACACACATAATATATAGGATATACATATAAATTTTGTGTGTATATATAATACATATACATATACTTTTCTCCTGAAGATTTGAGGTCCAAAACTGAAATACCCACATCCACAAGGTATTTGGCACACAACGTGTACCCAGCAAATGACATTGCTGTGTAAATCCATATCCATCTTTGCATTTATTTTATATTCACCAATTGTCGAGTAATAGAGCAATATAGTAGAGTTCAGGAAACTTGATTTTTTCTTCTGCTTTCTGCCATTCTGTTATTTTCGACTGACAGCTTGGGTTTCTCCATCTCTAAAATAAAGGGATTGGATAAATGATACCCGAGGTCCCTTTCAACTCTAAAAGCTGATTCTTTGATTCTCCTGTGTACCTCACTGTGTGAGGTCCCATGGGAGGTTCCAAAAGGACTCTGCTCTCAGGGAGTTTACAATATACGTGGTGAAGGGCCTCGAGCTCCCATAGCCTAGGTTGAGGTCAGCAAATCTTCTCTGTAAAGGGTCACAGGGTGAATGTTTTAGGCGTTAAAGGCTGTGCAGTCTCTGTTGCAGCTGCCCAACTATGCCATTGTAGTGTAAAATGAGCTGTAGACAATCCATAAACAAATGGACATACCTGTGTTCTGGTAACATCTCATCTACAAAAAACAGGTGTGGGCTGACTCCTGATCTAGGCACCCCACTAAGAAGGAACTGAACTGAATGTGGCATGATGCCTGGAGCTGTGGCCTTGGCCTTTGCTGTAAATGGTGATGAGGATGGAGGAGCTGCCTTTGGTGGGAGTGGCCATATTCACCTGTCACTGCCCATTCCATGAAGCACTGAGATCTGGCAACCTCAGGGTTGAGTGGTAAGATGAAACATACTGAATTACTTGGGGGGCTTTCTGGTGTGAATCTGGATTATTCATATTCCTATTCTGCATGTGTTGAAATATTCACAGAAGCTAGGCACGACTTTGTTGCAGGCCCATAGAAAGGTTTCTGTGGTTGTAGACTTAAGTCCTCATGTGAGAAACCTGCATGTGAACAGAACTCAATCCCTGATTCTACCACCATGCCTTCTCTCACTTCCCCTGCACTTGGGGTATTATTCTGACAAATGATTCCCTTGATATTTACTATTTAGCCTGGCTCCTGCCAAGCCATGTGCTGCTGACTCAAGCTGCTCCTCTGAGCAGTGCCCTGATAACTGTGTGCTGGGACATAGCCACCTGGCTATGGGAAGCTGGCAGCAGGTCTTCCCAGGATGTCACTGTGTGAAAAATATAATGATTCGCTCATTTCCAAACCAATTTTGCCCACCAGGTGAGATAGGCAAGCCATTCAAACAGGAAAGCCATTCTGTGAGGCCTCAGACAACCGCTCCCGAGGACAAGATTACCTGAGAAAGGAGAATATTGTCTTATGAGGTCAGGCATTCCTAGTGGTAAACACTCAGGGCTGTTTATGCTCTTGACTCCCGTACACCCTTGATCAAGACACTTGGCCTCTCTCGGGGAATTTTTCAACCATGAAACAAATGGAACCACATTCCTGGGCCTGCTAGGTCCTGGCCTTAATTCAGATTGTGTAAACTCATGGAATCCACTTATAGTCTCTGGCTTTGGTTAACTTACTTCAGTTAACTTTCACATTAGCCACTTCCATTGTGTGTGTGTGTGTGTGCACGTCTAATTTCCGCATGTTCTAGGCTTTTTCCCATAGTCTCAAATGCCATGATCTGGCACGAAATTGGTTCCTTCTTAAGCCAACAAGTAATAATAAAGGGCACTTTTGTCCACTATTCACGTTTGTATTTGGGGGCATTTCTCACTGATTTTGTTATTAACATATGTAGTAGGCCTTTGTCCTACTTCACTGCTACCCAGTGCCATTTGAACACGCTTCTAGGCCCAGCATCTTCAAGGCAGAAGCCAAGAACTGGCTTTCTAACCCCATTTCTCTTTTGCTTAGTTTAGCTCAAGTGATTTCTGTGGTTTGCAACAAAGAGCCCAGATCATTATTTCTTTCTTTCTTTTTTATTAGTTCAGGGGTACATGTGAAGGATAAGCAGGTTTGTTACAGAGGTAAACATGGGCCATGGTGGTTTGTTGCACCTATCAACCCATCACCTAGATACTAAGCCCAGCATGCATTGGCTATTTTTCCTAATGCTCTTCCTCCCTTTACCCCACCTGACAGGCCCCAGTGTGTGTTGTTCCCCTCCCTGTGTCCATGTATTCTCAATGTTCAGGTCCCACTTGTAAGTGAGAATGTACAGTGTTTGGTTTTCTGTTTCTGTGTTAGTTTGCTAAGGATAATGGCTTTGAGCTTCCATGTCCCTGCGAAGGACATGATCGCATTCCTTTTTATGGCTGCATAGTATTCCATGGTGTATATGTACCATATTTTCTTTATCCAGTCTCAGAACATTATTTCTTTAGAAAAAATTGTAAATGGAATTTTCTTTGACTCTTATAGATCCTATGATATTAAATATAATACCTAATTTGAATGCTTCTAAATGTCTCATTAGGATATTTAGCACCAAACATTTATTTTACAAGTTCAGTAAATTATTTGGGATGCTTTTAATAGAGAAAACAGAAACATCAATCCAATACTGTAGATAGGGCTTGTATGAACACAGAATCATCTGAGTTACTGGGCAAGCCTCTGGGAGGCCTGGGTAAAGCAGATCACACTGTCAGTTCTTTCTCCTCCCTCTCCATCCCCCTCTTCTGTCACCAAAATAAAGGTTTTTCACTGAGTGAAATCAAGTTATACAAATTTCTGAAAGCCTCCTTCAAGGAAAAAGAATAATAAGAATAATAGTAATAACAGCTAACAGTTACTAAACTATGTGTGTTCTAACAACTTTATGTGAATTTATCATTTAATCCACACAACTCTATGTATTAAATACTATTATTAGGATTGTATAGATGAGAAAACTGAGGCACTAATTGTTAAGTGGCTTTTTCAAGGTCACACAGCTCATACATGTTTCTAACCTATCACCTCTCTTAAGGAGTGGCCGAAAGGGCCAATGTGGTCTGCCTGATATCTGGGGGTGAAGGAACAGTATCCCCTGTCCGACCTTGAGGATTTTTAAAAATTTTTTCTTTAATTTCTTTCTTATCATTTCTTTTCCTGAATACTGTAATAGGCTTGAATATTGAGAATATACTAAGAGTACCTGTTCACTATACATGTCCCAAGTTTATATGAAAATTTTGAAAGCAAAAGGGCTGTTATTTATACATGTATTAGTTCCCTATAATTATTTTCTGAGTGAGAGAGTGAATGGGCAAGGGCCAAGAGCAGATATAATTGTGACCAACTGTCAAGAATGGGAAGTGTCAGGGAAGCTTCAGCAGTGGTTAGAGGGAGGTTAAGAGTATAGGGGCTGGGCACTCTCCGTGGGTCCGTGGGCACTGTACACAGTTGATTTCCTTTTCTTGCCCAGATTTATCTGCTTCTTTCACTGCTCATGAGACATGGTGTTGGGTAATAAATGCTCAATTTTTTTTTTTTTACTTTAAGTCCCAGGATACATGTGCAGAAAGCGCAGGTTTATTACATAGGTGTACATGAGCCATGGTGGTTTGGTGCACCTATTGACCCATCCTTAAGTTTCCTCCCCCCAACCCCTCACCTCGCAACAGGCCCTGTTGTGCATTGTTCCCCTCACTGTGTCCGTGTGGTCTCATTGTTCAACTCCCACTTATGACTGACAACATGCAATGTTTGGTTTTCTGTTAGTGTGTTAGTTTGCTGAGGATGATGGCTTCTAACTTCATTTGCGTCCCTGCAAAAGACGTGATTTCATTCATTTTTATGGCTGCATCATATTCCATGGTATATATGTACCACATTTTCCTTACCCAGTCTATCACTGATGGGCAAATAAATGCCCAATTTAATACTCATGGCATTTACTACCTGAGTAACAACATGTAAGATGGTTAACTGTTATCCTTACCCTCAGCCTGTTGAATTCTCATCTGGTCAGCCTTCACTGAAGATGTGGTCTGGGTGGGGATATCTGCTGACCATGAGCCCTGCCTTTAGTCAACCACATGGAGAAAGGATTCAACTTATTTGTGTCAAGAAAAAAGCTGAGGGCTGATTTTAAGTGGAGAAGCCAATTTTAGCGTGACACATCAAAGAACTTTCTTTAAATGAGACTTCTCCAACAGAGCAATGGATATCTTGAGAAAGGTGGTGAGCTTCCCATGAACAGATGTATTTTAACACAGGATGAATGATTTCTGCAGGGCTTGCTATAGAAAGAATTCATGTATTTGGGCCCAAAACATAGTACTGGGTGCATAGTAAGTGTTCATTAACCAATAGCAATTGTTAGCAAATCTGTTCTCACTCTAGTGGCCCATGTTTTTAACTTCTCCTTAGTTTACAGTTTCATTTAAAAAGGAAAGGTGAAAGTGGTCAGTACCTCTGTTATGTGAAATTTGCCAGGGTTAGAAATGTGATTGAATGAAGCTATGCTTTTGTAGTGCTACAGTTACTCAGAGGAGCAAGAGAGGGATTTTCTCTCCCACGTCCTGCGGTTGAGTTACACACAGATTTGAGGTCCTCAGATATTATCTGGTTTATGTTGTAACAAAATTGAATTGAAGATATTTGAAGGCAGATGCATTGATCTTTACTTCCACATTTGCTACAAATTGTTATATAAAGCTCAGCATTTTGAGGTGCAAATGAGATTTTCAGAGCATGATTGATTGTTGAATAAAGTCTTGCCTACCATAGTGATCATATTTACAAATATTAAATATGCTAATGGTTCTCTTTTGTAAAAAATGTATTTGGCTCAGTTACTTTAAAATAGATGTGAGAACTTCATGGTTTGCAATGGCAATGTAGACATTCGAATTTCAGAAAATTTCCTTTTATGGACAATCAGATGTTTTCTGTTCATATGGCCTTATAAAATCTCCCCCATCTCTGAAGATTTGGAAACCAGGTCATGCCTGGTGAGCTTCAGGACCAGCTAGAGTTTTCTGGGTTTCTAATTGCTAGCATCTGTTTCCTACAAGAATCACTGGACCAGAACTGTTCTCTTGGTTATTGATGGGAAACCTCTCCTCAAAGATCTCAAAATGCTTTTCAGACCTCTGCCCAGTTAGCTTGTGTGTGTGTCTGTGTGTACATACACAGGCACACATATGCACACATGCACAGATGTACATATAGACCATGAATTATCAAAGCAGGCGGATAACATCACCCCAAAGGGAATAAAATTGGTTCATCTGGGGTAAAAATTATACTCTTTTATATATAAGGCACAAACATATACATATAGCCCTTAAATAGATAAACAGTGTACCTTGTGATATTAAGTCTTTATAAGGGGTGATTAGGGAACACATATTTACAAAGTTTCCTTGAGGGAGATGATAATGTAAATAGGGTTGAAAAACTCTGATACAGACTTATAGCAGATATACTGACGTATAAATACACAGGTATTTCTGCATTCACATACAGGCCATTCATGCATATGTATCTGTTAGGCATAAGTATATGCTATGTAGGTTTACTCAGGGAATGGAACTGGCAGTGGGGCAGGACTGAATTCTGTGGTCTTTCTGAAATTCTCTTCAATAAAGAATCTCTCCATGAAGTATTTGTTTTCACTTTCATGTCCCCCTATTACTTTTTTTTTTAAATAAACTGTCATTCTCATTTTGACTTGCAGGCACCTCAATTAACATCACACAGCCTTCAAACACAGAGAGTGCATATTCGCTGTCATTCTCTGGAAAGGCTGCCTGTTAGAAATGAGCTGGGTCAACAATTCATTTCACTAGACATCTGCTGAATATCTCCTACGTGTGGGTTTTCGCAGTGTACCCCGCTGGGTGTGGAGAAATGGAGGACAAGGACCCCAAGGCAGAGTCAGAGTTAGAGGTGGACCTTATAGGTGTGAGCACCAGATACCATTGAAGATGGTAGGTTTGAATGACCTGAGAGTGGGGAGGCCTGCCTCACAGCCTCTGGAGCTCTTGATACAACTTTCCTCTTCCATCACTCCCCTTTATCAAACTTATTCTGATATCCATCTTTCCTCTTATTAATTATTATTGCTATGATCATAGCTTGTTTGGATTTTGAGCACCCCTGAAGCCTTTTAGAAAGTAGATGGTATAAACAAATCTATAACATAAAAATAAAAAATAAAAGAAAATCTTTTTGTAGATTCACACAGTTTCAACCAATATCTGCATTTGTTGGACAAGGCTGTCAATTATCAGTGCTGAGCTCCTCGCATTCTTGTCTCATTAACCTCTTTTGCCACTATAGCAACCCTCTGCTTACACATAGCTGCTCCCAGATGTGTCTGAGGAAGTCTTCTTTTCCTTCCCTCATCCCTACATTCATCGGTTCTGTAGATGGGACATGTGAAACCCCATCTTCCTCCAACACAAGCCTGTCTCTAGGAAATGATTTCCGGAGGTTGTGGTATATTAGTTTGCTATGGCTGTATAACAAAACAAACATCTTTTTTTATCTCACAGTTTCTATGGGTCAGGAGTCTGGCAGTGGCTTGGCTGGGTCTTCTGCTCCATATCTCACAGGCTACAATCAAGGTGTCACCTAGGACTGCGTCCTTATCTGTAGCTCTGAGTCTTCTTCCAAGCTCTGGTGGGTGTTGGTAGAATTCAGTTTCTTGCAGTTGTAGGATTGAGGCCCTCAGCCCCTAGAGGCCACCTACGGTACAGTGCCAACTGGCCCTCTTCACAGGAAATTCACGTCATAGTAGTTTGCTTTTTTAGGGCTAGCAAGAATCTCTTTTCTAGGAGCCTTCACCCATTCAGGCCACCCAGGATAGCCTCTCTTTTGCTTAATTCAAAAGCAGCTGATTTAAGGCCTTGATTACATCTGCAGAAAATCTTAGCTTTACTATATTCTGTTGGCTAGAAACAAGCCATAGATCCCATCCACACTCAAAGGGATTATATACAGGGCATGAATGCCAGAAAGCAAGGGGATCTGGGGGTCACTTTAGGGTCTGTCTGTTGCAAGTGGGTTGAGCTAACGTTCCTCCACCCATAACAGTAGCCAGGTGCTTCATCTCATCCTCAAATGGACAGCTTGAGGAGAGAGTTGATACAGGTCCATTTCACGTGAAAGGAACCTGAGTTTCAGAGGACCAGTCCCTTTTCCAAGATCATAGAGCTGGTAGGAGCAGAACCCAGTCTTGAATCCAGGTTTTTCTGACATCACACCAATCAAACAACAATCTGTGTGCCACTTAAGGGAGCTGGAAGTCTTAAATACTCCAGGGTTATCATTATATTGCAAACTCAAGTTTTATTTTGACTTTTCTGGATGCTCACCAACTTTGTTTATACATCTTCCTAAACTTAAAAGCACATTTCTGATCTTGGACTTGGCATCGGTATATTTTCTAAGGTAGAATGAACACCATTACTATGTAACAGGGGTTTTCAGAAGAATTCACCCATACTGCAGTGTGAATGTTATTATTTAAACTTTTGCTATGAGGAAACACCTGCAGACAGGCTCAGAGAGGTTGTGTGACACTACACATTTATGGCTGAAGAGAGTGAGATCTGAAACCCACCATCCTTCTATCACACTTTGTTCCACTGGGCACTTGTTGGCCAACTGAAGTGGTTTTCTAAAACAAAAAGGAAAAAAAAAGGGTAAAAAAGGGAGTTGGAGGCTTCTTTGTTTCCTTCAGGCAGTTATATTTTTAGCTGCCTCTAACTCGCTGACCTATTGCTGGAATGGAAACTAGTCACTTAAACATGAATGGAAACCACTTTAAAAAGTAATAGCAGGGCACTGGTGCTGCCTACAGTAAAACAGAGAGCGAGGTGTTCAGAGGAGTGCCAAAGGCTACCTTGTTTTGTTTGATCTTAACAATACCTTTCATTTGTAAAACACACAGCAGCCTAGAAAGAATATTTGAATAAATATATAATTTAATTGTCCTAACAACTCTGTTCACATGACACAACTTTCCAGATGTGGAGAAGAGTTTCAGGGAGAAATTCCCATGTCTTGCCCAAGGTTTCCTGGTTCAAAGGAGAAGCAGGGTCTTGTGCATAGAGATTTACTTCCAAGCTTCTACTACACACTTCCCTCTCAAGAACAAAGATGCATATATGGTTAGGGACTCGCATGAAGAGAGTGCATGGATGTGAAACGAATTCCATCATAGATACTCAGAAACACCCCAGGAGTCCAGCCATCAATGTTTTGATGGTGAAGTTCCTAAAATCGCTAGCTCATGGGTCATATTTTCACTATTTGCCTTCCATTCTAAAGGGCAGGTATGACTTTCCCTGCAACTCTGTCCACTGGGGAGTTTTGGTATCTTTAATGGTATGCCTACCTTGCCCCAGCTAATTTCTGGTAAATTTTAATATCCCCCTATTTACAAAACAGAACCACTGCAGAGATTTCCATAAAGAGCAAGGTAAGCCTTTCTCATTTGACCATTCAAATTAAACCGCATTACTTGACTTACATGCTTTTTAACGTCATGAGTGCGATGTTGTAAAGGCAGCACTGGAGCTATAGATCAAACAATCATATCAGGCACAGAAAAGTGGTGAATCTAGAAAACTACTTCCATTGGTCTACTTTTCAATTTGGGGATTTTTCTTAATGTTTTTGCCACAATTTCAAAGCAATTCTGACTTTTCTTAGCCAAAATGATATTACCTTTTTTACAGAGGTAATATCAGGAATTCAGATATTTACGGAGCTATACACCTTCCACAGGATGCTAAAGCTAATGGCAGGAGAAGCTGGAAAAGGGTGTCTCAGGTCTTAGTGATGACAATCAGGAAAGGGGACAACGTTCTCCTAAAACACCACCTGGAAGGCATCAGTGGGGGTGGGAAAAGTACTCAATGCCAGAGTCAATCCTGTTGTGTGTCTCTTCCTCCTGCCAACATTTTGACAAGAGTGAAACAAGATTCAAATGAATGTCAAATGCAGCCTAGAAGGGCAGACTGAGTCCCACACATGAGCACTTCCAGGCTGCAGAGCAGTTCTACCCATGCAGGCAGGAGAGTCACGCTGCTGCCTGGGAGAGTGAGAGCCTCGGACCCTCGGTACTGACCTTCCACAGTCAGAACCCAGGCCTCAGAGACTGAGACTGGCCTTTAACTTTCTCCCCAGCTCATTCCCCCCTCTGCCAGTGGCTGCAGCTGCATGGAGCCTGCCAGAGGTCAGAGTCTGGCAGGAACCCCATTTGTCTTGACCTGAAAAGATCTGCTCTCCTGTGCTCACACTGTTAGCTGGGCAGGCACCACAGTGCACAAGGGAGGAACTTGAGAAGTCAGCAGCAGCCTTTGTTCTCAAAATGCTTATGGTGTGATTTCACACTCTAATTTTAATCTAAACGTAACCTTTGAAGGCAATTTAATAGAACTCTGCTAAAACAAGGGTAATAGTTAAGAGTGGCATGAATCTCCTCAGGATTTTTAATGAAGTAGCCACAGGGATTCATGCTTTGGAGAGGTGGCTAGATCAGATGATTCCTAAAGCCCCTTGTGATGGTTAATTCATGTCAACTTTACTGGGTCATGGGAGGCCCAGATAGTTGATCAAACATTATCCTGAGTGTTTCTGTGAGTTTAACATTTGAATCAGTGGACTGAGAAAAATAAATTGCACTCCCTAATGTGGCTGAGACTTAATCAATTGAAAACCTGACTTGGCAGAGTCACAGGGGCAGAACACCCAGCAGGCTAAGAAGGTGGGACACCAAACTAAAAAGGACTATTCTCAGACCTGAAGATCTAATAAAATTTGCCTTGCTAGGTTCTGGACTTGCTTGGGACCCATAACCCTCTCTCTTTTCCTGTTTCTCCTTTTTGGAATATCTGTCCTATACCTGTCCCAACATTACATTTTGGAAGCACATAATTTGTCTGATTTCACAGGTTCACAGCTGGGAAGGAATTTTGCCTCAGGATGAGTCACACCTCAGGGGTCACCCTTACCTGATGTAGATGATATACAGATGGGACTTTGGACTTCAAACTTTAGAATTGACAGTGGAATGAGCTAAGACTTTTAGGGCTGTTGAGGTAGAATAAATGCATATTGCTTGTGAGAAGGACATGAATTTGGGGGGACCAGGGACAGAATGCTATTGACTAAATTGTGTTCACCAATTTATATGTTGAAGTCCTAATCCTCAATATGACTGTATTTGGAGATAGTGCTTTTAGGAAATAATTAAGGTTAAATGAAGTCATAAGAGTGTAGCCCTAATCCAATAGGATTGGGGGATTTATAAGAAGAGGAGGAGAGATTGTCTCTCTCTCTCTCTCTCTCTCTCTCTCTCGTTCTCTCTCTTTCTCCCCCCTCTGTCTACCAAGTGAGGACAGAGCCAGAAGGCAGCCATCTGCACACCAGGAAGAAAGCCCCATAGCAATCAAATTAGCCAGCATCTTGATCTTGGATTTCCCAGCCTGCAGAATCGTGAAAAAGAATTTTTTTTGTTGTTTAAGCCACCCAATCTATAGGATTTTGTTATGGCAGCCTGAGCAGGCTAAGACTTCAGTGTAATTATAACAACAACAACACAAAAATGTATCTTATAGTTCCCTCACAGGTCAACCCTGTCAGTTAACAAACCAATAAATATTTTCTGGATTTCATCTGGCTATAAGGCACTGTAGAGAATATAGATGCGTGTACAACACGTTTTTCTCCAGTGGAGACCACAGTTTAGCAGAAGAGATAAAGCTTGGGTGTGCACGCCAACAGGAATCTAACTTTAAAGGGCAACAGAAGATAGTGCTGAGTGTTGAGCTCAGAAGGAGGGGCCAAAACTTCTGGCAGGACAATCATCAGGAAAGGGTTTGTGGAGTGAGAAGTGATGTTAGTAAGTGTCTCTAGGAAGCAAACATTTTGCAGAACTTCCCACATACCAACTAAGTTAATAGGGTCAAATGCTTGGGTGAAGTCCACAGTACCACTCATGTTGCTATTCTCAGCATCTTCCAGTGGCTGCTAATGAAAGAGTATCAGGTCTCCAGTTTCATGGGCAACACAAGAGCCACACTGACTTTCAAGTGAGACACACTACCACTGATACATGTGAGTAGTTCACGGAAAATGACTCAGGTTAATGATGTCCTGGAACTGTGTACGAACAATATGACCCAGGGTCTTCTGTCCCTGGACAAACCTCCTTTTGTTGGGCAAGGTCACATTGACTAAGTCTTTATCACTGAAGCAATTAAGTGGCTCCACAAGCGATTCAGCTACTAGCTGCTGTACTTGTGGAATGCAGTGGGGATTGTATCCTTACCAGGTTCTCCACCCAGTGAATGAGCACAGAGGAAATCTCAGCTCTGAAAACCACAAAAGACTTCATAACTTCATTAAGCCCAGTTGTTTTCAAGTGTTTCCTGGTGGCAAAGAATTCTTCTTTATGTCAACTAAATCATGTGTGGAGCCTCACTATAGAAAAAATGATTAAAGAAGGCTTTCTCTGGCTTGGCCTGGCTGCATCCTTCTCGATCCCAAAGTGACCTGTAAGGCACCTTCACAAAATGCTGGAGCAGACAATTCTACCATTTCCATTTGCAAACATCACTACCCTCTTAGGCTACAAAGTCCTTTCATCAGAGTGAATGCCTGGCAGGATTTTTACCTGCCTGAGGTATAAGAGTGTGCTGAATGTTCTGTGTCTTCCCCGTGAGGCAGCAATGAGGTAAAGGATGGCAGTTACCAACCGTGTCTCCCTGGTATTAAGACAGAGCCAGGCATAGAGCTGCTCGATGGATGTCTTTGGAGGGAAAGAAAGATTTCTGGAGCCCCAGTCATCTCATATTTGAAAAGAAAGAAAGCATCATGGAAACCTCAATGAATTCTTCATGAGTGATTTTGAATGGATGACTGTAAACAAAGCTATGCACAGAATGACTAATTTTTTTCCTTTAAAGTTCACCCTGAGAACTCCATTTTGTGGGTAACTAGCCCTAGTGAAGGGAAGAAGATCATGAAGACCTCGCCCTGCAGTGAGCCAGGGGAGAGCATCCTGGTGACCTGTCACTTGCAAACATCAAATGTGGTTTCACAGTTATGAAGCACACGTACTACGTTACCTAGGACCTCAAAACAAAACTGTGGGGTTGGGGCACTTAGTACAAATGTCATCTCACTCTACTGGTAGAGAAAAGCTGAAGCTCCCAAAGTCAAATATCTTGTCCCAAAGCCACACAGCCAGGTAGAAGTCAATGTCAGGCTGGGCTCCGGAGCTCCTGCCAAGTATCCTTTCCACTCCAGCACAGTGAGTCCAGGGGTAGCACAGGTGACAGCGCTGGCATTGTGGACCTGAAGACACCAGACTCCCAGGCCAGGGGGCCCAGAAGGTACTCAAGAATTAACTCTTTGCACCCCTCTCATCTTGAGCACAAGGCACCAATGCACTGATGGCTCCTCTGATGCTTTTTTTGTCTTTTAATCCCAAGTACCTCTTTAAATCTCTAGGGGAAAACCAATTCAGTTTTTGTACTGGTTTTCTCTTTCCTTTACTATGTCCCACTAAGTGCTTTCCCACACTCTCTTGACTCTTTTCTTGAAGGACTCAGGTTTTATTCATCTCTGTAATGACGTTTTCATTCAAAAAATAGTTTTTCTGAGGCCCTACTATGTGCTAGACGTTGCTCTAAGTGCTGGGACTACAGCAGTGAGCAAAAGAGATATGGTTCCTGCCTTCAGGAGGCTTGTGTTCTAGAGGATGAGACAGACAAGATATAAAGAAATAAGTCAAGTAATTCCAGGTGATAAAAAGTGCTATTAAGGAAATAACTGGAGGTCTAATTTAAGTGGGAGAAAGGCCCTAAGGCAGGTTCTTAGCCCTTATCAGGTGAGGAAATATTTGGTGAGTGAATGCATGTATGCACACATTTAAATGAACGAATGAATGAAGTATTGTCTATATTCTCTCTTTACATAGACATTACCCCAACCTACCTTGTCCTACCTGTTGTCTACATGCCAGCCAGTCCATACCTAACTCTTCTATGTGTCTCCTCAGAAGTCCTGTGTGTCTGTAACTCCTAAGGCAATGCTATGCAGGAGCAGAGTAGCCAGAGCTGAGCTCTAAGGAATGCCACATTCACTCTTCCAGCCGATTGTTATAAAACTATTCTCAGTGGTGTGTGGTGTGCCAAGCACTCTTCGTCCTGTCCTGATGGCTGTATATTGACATCACTTACCCAACCCCAACCCCCACGAGGCAGTACAGGGAGGCTACTCATTTGATGACACTTTGGTGGCTCTCTGCATGACAGCACACACCCTGTCCCAGAATGTATGCATATTTATGGCTTCTTAGTAAGAATGCTAACAAAGCCCTACCCGGCATTCCTCTCACCCTCCTTTCCTGTGCTGCATGAACTTTAGACCGGTGAGGTCAGGCTGTGAAAAAGTCCCTGCGTAGAGGTCTGAGGGTTAAACAACAGATCTGTTGAGCATTATGAGTTCTCACTGAATGTTTGTTACAAGAAAGCCCAGCTCCTTTATTTTATTGGTATTTCATTTTCTTCTATTTTCCAGACCTTGCAGGCTTTTCCCTGTGCAGCACATAAATGTAGGCAACCAGCCTCAGTAATTCACCTTATGCTTGAATCACTTCTCACCTTTTACCAAGGCTTATTCCATTTCTGGATTTATCATTATTCTTTTCAGCTCTTACAAACTCTAAATGTGTGTCATTTAGACTGATTCTCAGACGAGAGATGAAAGTGTCAGTCAGTACTAAAAGTGAATCACTGACTTCTTAAATGTCCATTGTTAAAACCACTCATCTATGCAGCCATGCAATCTGAGACAGAGTTGACCCAAGTCTTTATCTCCATGTGTAAAATGTCTCATGAGTTGCAGAGTTTATATATATACAGTCACATACTGCATACCAACATTTCATCCAATGACAGACCACATAGAAGATGGTGGTCCCATAAAATTATAATACTGTATTTTTATTATGCTTTTTCTATGTTTAGATACACAAACACTTACCATTGTGTTACAATTGCCTACAGTGTCCAATATAGCAACAACCTGCACAGGCTTATCGCCTAAAAGCAATAGATTACACTGTATAACCTAGGTGTGTAGTAGGCTGGAACTATATAGGTTTATATAAGTACACTGTGTGATGTTCGCTCAATGACAAAATCACCTAGTGATACATTTCTCAGAATGCATCCCTATCGTTAAGCAGTTCATAACTGTCTCATCCTCTGAAAGGAATGGAAATGCCTTAGAGATGAATTAGCTCAATTCGTGAAGAAACTGAGTTCCAAGCAGGAGCAGCAAGGACTTGCCTCCAGTCACCCAAACTGATAAGATGTAGTCAGGACAAGAATCAGAGCCCCTGCGTGGTTACGTGTCCAGGGTTTGTTCACTGTTCCAAACTACGGGTTCCACAGCTACCTCTTCTTACAAAGAAACCTTCCCCTAAAGCTGGGCTCCCTCATATTTCCCGTTTCTCACCTTGGCTTTGCCACCTTCCAATGTTCCAAAATCTAAACTTCAGCATCATCCTTGACTGTCCCCTGTATATATATATATATTTTTTTGTTTGTTTGTTTTTGAGAGGAAGTCTCTCTCTATCACCTAGGCTGGGGTGCAGTGGTGCGATCTCAGCTCATTGCAACCTCTTCCTCCTGGGTTCAAGTGATTCTCCCACCTCAGCCTCCCAAGTAGCTGGGATTACAGGTGCCTGCCATTATGTCCAGCTAATTTTTGTATTTTTGTAGAGACAGGGTTTTGCCATGTTGGCCAGGCTAGTCTCAAACTCCTGACCTCAGGTGATCCATCCTCCTCCACCTCCCAAAGTGTTGGGATTATAGGCGTGAGCCACCTGCCTGGCCTATCCCCCTGTATTTCATCAGACATAGAGTCTTCCTCCAGAGTGTTTCCCTTAGTAGATGCCACCAAAGCTAAACAATAATATGAAAGTGTAGGGTTTTCCTCCCAACTAGGCCTGTTCCGGACAGAGGTAGTAACTAAGGGAGTCTGCGCTGTATCTCATTGAATATCGACTGCCTATAGAAAAGGAATGTAATATCCATTATGGTCTTTGATAAATGCATAATCAGATTTGCCCACTGCTTAAACTCCCTGGTTATAAATCACAAGCCTTGAGAAACTACATTACTTTTTCAGGTATATTTAGAAGCTAATTATTTAATTTTCTTGGAACTTATATATCACTTACTTCTGGCTCCTTATTTAGTTTGTAAAAAGTTCAGGCTATTTCAAAATTTCAGAAATTAGATAAGAAGATACTACTCATCTAATAAGTAAACCTGTATAAAATGAAATAGCAATAAGACAGAAAATGAGGCCAGGTGTGGTGCCTCGCATCTGTAATTCCAACACTTTGGGAGGCTGAGGTGGGCAGATCACTTGAGCTCAGGAGTTCAAGACCAGCCTGGGAAACATGGAAAAGCCACATCTCTACAAGAAATACAAAAATTATCCAGTGCTCTTGGTGCATACTTGTAGTCCTAACTACTCAGGAGGCAGAGGTGGAAGATTGCTGGAGCCCTGCAGGTTGAGGCTACAGTGAACCAAGGTTGCACCACTGCCCTCCAACCTGGGTTACAGAGAAAGACCTTGTCCCAAAACAAAACAAAACAGAACACGAAAATAAGCACTAAATGAACCTGTGATAAGGGTCAAGGCATGCTTCATGTAATGACTTTTGAGCTTTTTAGAAGACAAGGGGGAAAAGAAAAACACAACGAGTTATAGAATTCTCTTTTGAGAGTGGAAGAAGACAATTTCATGGAGAAAATAAAATTCCCTGTCATTGAATTACTTTGAAAAATATTTTTTTTCTATTTATAAAAGTAATTAGATAACTTCTGACAATATTTTGGTTTCTTTCTATTTTTTTTAATTATTAGAATCATACAACCTATACATTTTGCAGCATGTTCTATTCACATTTTATCACTAGCATTTTCCCTTAACATTAAGTATTCTTTTCTTTGTGATGATGGATTCTAAAGCCATCTCTTTCTTTTTCAACATTTTTTTTTTGTTTTGGGGGTACATGTGCTGGTTTGTCACATGGGCAAATTCCCCCATCTCTGAGGTTTGGTGTATAAATGATCACCATCACCCAGGTAGTGAGCATAGTACCCAGTAGGTAGTTTTCCAAGGCTCACCCCACTCCCACTCTGCCTCCTCGAGTAGTCCCTAGTGTCTACTGTTTCCATCTTTATGACCACATGTATTCAATGTCGAATTCACACTTATAAGTAAGAACATGCAGTAATTGGTTTTCTGTTCCTGCATTTATTTGCTAACCGAAACAGCATAGTACTGGTACAAAAACAGACACAGAGACTAATGGAACAAGGTAAAGAACCCAGAAATAAAGCCTCACACCTAAATCCACTGATCTTCAACAATGTTAACAATAACAAGCAATGAAGAGAGGGCTCCCCCATTCAATAAATGGTGCTGGGATAACTGGCTGGCCATATGCAGAAGATTGAAACTCAACCCCTACCTTTCACCACATACAAAAATTAACTCAAGATGGATTAAAGACTGAACTGTTAGACCTAAAACTATAAAATTCCTAGAAGAAAACAGGAAATGCCATTCCATACATGAGCCTTTAAAAAAAAAAAGTGACTAAGTCCCCAAAAACAATTGCAACAGAAACAAAAATTGATAAGTGGAATCTGATTAAACTAAAAAAACTTCTGCACTGCAAAAGAAACTATCAACAGAGAGAGTAAACAGGCAACCTACAGAATGGGAGAAAATATTTGCATACTCTGATGCATCTCACAAAGGTCTAATACCTAAAATCTATAAGGCCATTCTCATGTGGAACATAATAAACAATGTGTATGTGAATCACTTAGGAATATAATAAACAATGTCATCAACATTTTTAAAATAGAAAATGTGGTCAAAATTTTGGGTGATTGTTTCATCTAGTGACTGTAAAAACTGAGGCCAGGGCATTAAAATGTGATTTAGGGAGAATGATTTTTCACAGGTACTAATCTTATGTGGTAGGAATGTCTAATCTTGTCAGCCCAATGTGATTCAAGACAAGGCAGAAGACTGGAAGAGTGGGTGGAGCCCACACAGCCTTAGTGGACCTTCCCTAAATGTCACTTCCCAGAGACAAGCTCTTAATTCAAAGCTGTTTTAAGGTTTTGAGTTACCAGGGAATTTATTCAGCTAGTTCAGTCTTTAAGATATTGAACTATGCCTTAGTGAATGAGGAAAGAATGTGACTTGCTTAGAGGGTCTCTCATCTATTCAAGGAGTTACTTCGGACTGGAAAAGGGGAGGAAATTCCCCTTCCCCTGACTCTGAAGATTGGTCTTCAGTCAGCACATATATGTGTCCTGGGTCCTCTTGGCACTGTGTGATATGAAGGGAAGATGCTTATTCTAACATTAAGAATAAGGAAAACAAAGCTTGGAGGAAGTAAATGACTTGTCCAAGGTTATATCCCAGTTAATGATGGAACTAGGGCTCCACTTTGGTTGTCTAACCTGGTCTGTGGCTGTTTGTATCCCACCCTGTTGTGTATTTTTTTCAAACACTGGCTGTTGGTCTCCTTTGGAAGGCTGATCCACAACCCTTTCATAATTATCTTCTTTTATCCTTTTTTTTTTTTTTTTTTGAGATGGAGTTTCACTCTCGTTGCCCAGGCTGGAGTGCAGTGGTGCGATCTTGGCTCACTGCAACCTCCATCTCCCAGGTTCAAGCCATTCTTCTACCTCAGCCACCCAAGTAGCTGGGATTACAGGCATATGCCACCACACCCAGCTTATTTTTGTATTTTTAGTAGAGACGGGGTTTCACTATGTTGGTCAGCTGGACTGGACCTCATGACCTTAGGTGATCCACTCGCCTTGGCCTTCCAGAGTGCTGGGATTACAGGCATGAGCCACCGTGCCCAGCTTCATAATTATTTTCAATCCTGACTTCTAGCACAGATGTTCTCCAAGTGTGGACCCTACGCCAGAAGCCTCAGCATCACTTGAAAAAGTGTTAGAAATGCAAATTCTTGGTCCCCACCCTAGACCTACTGTGTTTTAACAAGGCTTTCAAATGGTTCTGATGCATGCTAACACTGGAGAACCACTGTTCTAGAAGTTCTCAATAAATATTGTTGAATACTTTCTAGAATCCCCATAGACTTTCATTGAAATAGTTAAAATATTTAAGAATTCCCACATATATTTTTATTGGAAAGTTTGCAATACCTGCTCAGGAATCACTCACTGTTAGCCATCTCTAGTCAGAGAGAAAAGTATTTTATCACACAAGGATGAGGAAGCCCAACACTGTTCTTGGATGTGGAAAGCACGGAGGGGAAAGAAGGCACCATGTGCAGAGGCAATACAATGGACGGATCAGACTATGTCTAAGATCATAATGTAGCACTGTTTATTGAGCACCTATTTTGCACCACAAACTATCCCTAAATGCTTTATGTGGACAATCTCAAGTTTAATTCTTGCCACAACTTTTTAAGCACTACATCGTATTTCTACTTTACTGATGAGAAAACTGAAGCCAGGAAACTTTCCCAAGATTACAAGCCTAGTAAGTGGCAAAGCCTAGTCAGACCCAAAGCCCAGGAGCTTCCCTGCTGTTGTCTTGTGTCTTCTTGCTCTGTTGCTTCCAGAGAAGAGCCCCACCAGGGCAGCAACTCACAGGGAAAGACGCTGAGTGGAGACCCACTGGGCATCCCTTGCACCTAGAACAGCACCCCATGCATTGTTGATGTTTAGTATTTGTCAAGTGAATGAATGAAATGAACTATACACAACGTAATTCTAATAGAAGTGGTCTGGAGAGGCTTTCCAAGGAAGGTGGGGTCTGAGTTAGTATTCAAAAGCAGAGACAGATACTGCTGTCCAAAAGAGAGAAATGACATGAACAAAAGTGCAGACATAGCCAACCCGAGCCTAGTCAGAGGTGAAAGGCAAGCCGTTTGCCCAGAGTGGAGAGGAGGCAGAAGAGGCCTTGAAAGGGGAGCATTGATCACCCTGGAAAGAAAGTAGGGGTTCCACAGAGGCGGTTCAAGAAGTTTGTATTTTATCCAATGATCAGTGCAAGGTTATTGGAAGGTTCTGAGTATAGGTTCAAAAGGTGCAAAGAAATAATTTAGAACATTTCCTCGGCTAGGCGTGGTGGCTCACGCCTATAATCCCAGCACTTTGGGAGGCCAAGGCGGGCAGATCATGAGGTCAAAAGATCGAGACCTTCCTAGCCAACATGGTGAAACCCGGTCTCTACTAAAAACACAAAAAAATTAGCCAGGCATGTTCGCATGCGCCTGTGGTCCCAGCTACTCAGGAGGCTGAGGCGGAAGAATCGCTTGAACCCAGGAGGGGCAGAGGTTGCAGTGAGCCAAGATTGCGCCACTGCACTCTAGCCTGGTGACAGAGCAAGACTCCGTCTAAAAAAAAGAACATTTCCTCTATCTACTTTTTATTTTGCATGTACAAACAACAGAGGAAAGTTGGCTAGTCTGCAGATTTGGGGGGTTTGTTGAAACAGCAACTAGAAAATCATCTTTCAAAAAAAGTCACATACATTTTCATTCATTACAGTTTGAATGTAGCAGGAATAATGACAAGATGCTTGTCATTAAAGCTTTCACTGGGATTTGATAAAAAGAGGTGTATGGTCACTATAAACAGCCTGAAGTGATGTCATAGGAGAAAAGATGCAAAATCCAAAAGGCCACAAAGTCAAAAATGAAGAATGAAAAAGTTACTATGCTCCTTGCTATTCAAAGGTGGAATAAAAATGATCACCCAATGTGTTATTTAAAATAAATATTTATTACAAATCATCTATATCATTTAAACACAACTCTCTTGCAAAAGACAAAGCCCCAAAAGGAAATAATTTCCTCTTTTGATATGTGGGCAGATCCGTATGAACTACATTGCTCATTTAGCAATGAAAAGACAAACAAACATGGGTAAACAATATGCACATTGGATGCATCCAGCCCTAAAAAGAATCAAGAACATTCCTTTGTTGCTGTTAGTGTTAATTTTGCTACAAGCTGCCTTTTTGTCCGTTCTAGTTAATGTTAGGAAACCTTATAGATCTATGCCATTACAGTGTCCATCACCCACTTGAACATTTAGACAGAGTCTGGAGTGATTATTAACACTGAGAATCACTCCATTTGATCCAGTGAAGGATAAAATTGTACGATGAACCAAAAGTACTAAGAAGGGGTTATTTGACATTTTTAACTGCTTTGAATTGAATAAACTCTGTCTGTGCATAGGCATTGTATGAATGGGTTTGCCATTAAAATTAATGGAAAAATTGCAATTACTTTTGCACCAACCTATATTAAGTGTAAGCCTCTATATTTAACCATGCCCTCACATTCTTTTTCAAAAGTAGAAATGTGCATACACAGAGTGACCAACTCATCCCAGTTTGCCAGGGACCTTTCCAGTTTTAAACCCTGAAAGTCCTGGAATCCCCCCCAGTCCTAGGCAAACTAGGATGGTTCCTTACACTACACATTTAACAAAGAAATAAACAAGCAGACAAAAAAAATCCACCAAGGAAATAATAAAAATGAAAGGGCATTTTTCCAATGTCTCACCCAGTAGTAAATACTGCTTCCCAAGACATGAAAAACGTATTGTCGGGTCTCCTATTTATCATTTATTCCATTCTGCCCTATAAATAATATAATTACTATATTAACCTTCATCTCTCCATAGGTGACTGGACGCTATAGTCACTTCCACTAGTCAGAGCCCTTCTGTGCACATGGTCTCATTTGATCCTTGCTGTCACTCTAAGTGACAGGCAGAGAAGGTGTCAGAAGCCCAGAGATGAGCAACCCTCACTTCTTAGGGGGAGCATCGGAACAGGAACCCAGGATTTCTGACTCCCAACCTGGTGGGTTCTCTCCACCACTGATCATCTACGTTCTCTTTGCGACATTCAGACCCTGATCCTTTATCTATATAACATAGAGAAATAGGCTACTTATAATTTACAACATAAATTAGCCCAAAGACTTTTAAGCACTTTTTAATTATGTAATATACCCTTCAAGTGAGGGTGATGAATGGTACTGAACCCCTATTTCATAGTGAGAGAAATGAAGGCTCCAGCTAAGTTGATTCAGGTTGTACAACAGTTGCAACTTAGAGACTGACAGCTAACGTATTGTCTTGTTCTTTGTAATCTGATATACTTAAAGCACCTATCAAGATGTTCTTTAAAATTAGCAACATAACTATATACATATATATTTAAAAGAAATGTCTATATTGATAGAGACCTAGACAGAAGCAAGCATTTGCCTGCCACAGTGAGAATCTGAGGCCACCACTGGTTCCTGGCACACTGGGGGATGCCAGCTACACATCTGTTGGACAGCCCCTGTTGACCTCACAGTATGCATTTTTACTTTGGCAGAAATACTTTTGTTTCAGTTCCATATTGAATGACAGGAGCCATGTGGGCATCACTTTAGGAGCTGGTTACTCTTTGGCACCTAAGTTCCTTTCTATTTCATTAGAAGTCTTTCTTTCATCTTTATTTGCCATTCTCCTGTATCTGCTAGATGGCAGACCAGTGGGCTTAAATTTTCTAGAGTCTCCAGTCCCCAGGTCAGGTTGGACACTGAGTGTGCCTCACCAAAGCTACACCCTGCTCACTCTCCAGTTCTAATTCAGAGCCTTTGGAGGCACAAGTAAAGGGCCCCAAGGGGACATCAGAGGGGTTTTCCCCTCATATTTTCTTCTTTGTCACCTTCCTTTTAGTTCACTTTATTTGTTTTAAAATCAAAAATACAAGATGACTGTGACAACTCAAGCCTTAAGAAATATATAGGTCTACAATTTTTTATCTGTAATCCTGAAATTTAAAGAGCTCTGAAAACTATAAGTTCTTTCATAAGTTTGTGGAATTTCACTTGGAGGCAAAACTGCCTTGAACTTCCAGATGATTTGTACTCTCTCTTTGCCCCTCTTGCTGCTGCAGAGATGTTATTATACTAGACTTGATTAGAGCATATGGTGTCCCAGAGCCTGCAGGGGGTGGGGATGGTGTTACATATATATCCACACAAGTTACCTTTCTACATTCCAAAATACCTTGAATTTTGAAACATATCTGTTCCCAAGTGTTTCAAATATTTCTTTGCTTGAAACCACATAAAGAAAATATGAAGACTCTCCTTTCACACACCCCTTGAAGGCACTCTCCTGAAGAAACTAATGTTATCAGTACCAGGTCCCACCCTCAACTCCTTATGGCATATATATATAACTCTGATGTCTAGAATGGTATTTCCTATCTCTCTCTATATAGATAGATAGATAGATATACCAGTATATATCTATATATATATAGAAGAGAGAGAGAGAGAGAATACCATTCTAGGAAAGATAGGAAATATACCATTCTAGAGGCATAGGAAATACCATTCTCTCTTATATATATATAGAGAGAGAGAGAAAGAAAGAAATAGGAAATACCATATATTATTATGGTAATAATAATAATTACTCTCTCTATATATATATTGTCTCTCTATATATATATTACCTTTCTCTATATATAGAGAGATAATATATAATAATATATAATTTTATATTATATATTATATATTATATTACATACATATAATTTATATATTATATATTATATATATTATATCATATATATATATACATATATATCTCTATATATTACTCTCTATATATATATAATCTCTCTAGAGAGAGAGAGGAGATTATATATAGAGAGATAATATATATGTAGAGAGAAATTATTATTATTACCATAATAATATATGTTCCTATATATATCTATATATATCTATATATATATATTATATATATATCCTATATATATATATCTATATATATAGATATATATATAGATATATATATATAGAGAGAGAGATAGGAAATACCATTCTAGACATCAGCCTTGGCAAAAAAAAAAAGGGAGATGTATATATATCCCCTCTCTCACACACACACAATCATGAACACATACAGGGTTTGGTTTTTAAATACAAAAAGGGATCACACTGTTCATCTTTGTCACTTGCCTTTTTCTCCTACTGTAATGCTCCCTCTAGAATAATACATAAGAATCCAACTTATGCTTTTTAATAGCTGTATACTATTCTATCATATGATTATATCACATTGTAATCAACTATTCTGCCAATAATGAACATGTTTTCATAGTATTTTTCTTTTAAGGATCAAATATTAGTGATTATATTGTAAAAGGAAAATGTGTCTACAGGGTTTAATCCATTTTATATATATTGGTATGTTGGTTGGCAAAAAAAAACAAAATAAAACAAAAAACAACACCCACGAACATGTTTCTCTCCATTATACAAGTAGAAACCCTAGACAAAGGATATTTATTTTAAAAGATAAAGAGGCCGGGCATAGTGGCTCACGTATGTAATCCCAGCACTTTGGGATGCCCAGGTGGGCAGATCACGAGGTCAGGAGATCAATGCCATTTTGGCCAACACAATGAAACCCCATCTCTACTAAAAATACAAAAATTAGCCACACGTGGCAGCACGTGCCTGTAATCTCAGTTACTCAGGAGGCTTAGGCAGGAGAATCGCTTGAACCCAGGAGGCGGAGGTTGCAGTGAGCCGAGATCGCACCACTGGGCTCCAGCCTCTCGGCAGAGCAAAGACTCTGTCTCAAAAACAAACAAACAAACAAAAGAGTTAGCTGCAAAAGAGTTATTTTTCTGCAACAAGCAGGCTTTCTATGAACTATAGGTTACACAGGTGGACTGCTAAGCCATTATACTGCTCAGCCATGGGCATCGGGAGCTCTCAGGACAGCACCTTTAGACAGCCCAGTTCACTAACCCGGCCATGTCATGTTTCCATAACTTAACCCCCGCAGGGAGGGTCTGTCTGACATCTGACTGGTCCCACAGTCGAAAAGGCAAGTAACTTCAGGGGGTAGAGGATGGGGGCTGTTCAAGATGAACATGCTCAGTCACTCTAGGTTAGGTTGGCTTCTAACAGACAAGCCAAGTCATGGAATTTCAATGAATAATTTAACCTCAGCTCCACTTTCAGCTTCAGTGTTCACTTTCAGCACCTGGCTGCCATTGTTATTTGCAAGCAGGCTCCTCCTCTGCACGAGATATGGAAATTTGGCTGAGATTCACTGACATTTTGAGAACCCAGTAGGGCCAGATTACTATGAACAAGAGTGGAGATTTTTGTTTCTCCTAACCAGGAATTATGTGAAATCCAGATGTGCAAAGATGTACTTTTTACGAAAAGGAAAGCTGGCTATCACTGACCCAATGCATCAGTTACAAAGGTCTTCTGATTGTTGCTGTATGAGGCCTTTATCTTGCAAAGATTCTGAAGACCAGCCTTCTCGAACACTAAAATCACCTAGAGGTCTTGTTGAAAATACAGGTTCTGATTCAGTAAGTGTGGGGCAGGCCTGAGAATCTGCATTTCTAATGCGCTCCCAGGGGATGCTGATGTTGCTGGTCTGTGGACCTACTTTGAGCAGCAAGGCTGTAGACAACCTAGAATTTCCTCCTACCAAGGAAACTATTCCTTTTAGGGCCATTTCTGGGAGTTCAAGGGGAGAGATAAAAAACTCTTAATAAGACTTGATTTAGAGATAAACTTATATTTATTTTCCTAAGGGGACTGTAGAGCTTAGGACATTGTGTTCTAGCTGGAATTTCAATGCACTAATGAAGACTGGATATGGGAGTGGTAGGTGCCATTATTGTATGTCATCCTTTCAAAACACCTTTGATCCTCACAGAGAACTTGTGAAGCAGGTGGGCAGCTGTTATTATTCCCAATTACAGAAACGGAGAGAGCATTGAGGCCAATTCAAGCCATCTTTTTTTATTATTATTTTCTGGGAGAAAGGATAGAGAAAAGACATGTCTTGCTTAAAGCTAGTCACATAATTGCAGTGCTATAGAGTAAAACTCCTTGATGCCCATATGCTACTTATGTTAAATCTATTTATAAGCCTCGTTTCTGTTCTGCCCCTTGGTATGTCTCTGAGGCCCTGATCTTTGCATACAGGCTACATTTAGAACAACTAGAGTAACTGTGTCTGGCCCTGAACCGTATCACAGGACTGAGAAGAGAAAAGTAAAAACAGGATCTGTTTTGTGACTCAGAAGAAAGAAATCATGTTGCAGAAAGGTGCAAAGAGCTAACTGGGAAGACATAAAGGAAAAGTATGCTTCTCATTTTAGCTTTGTTCATATCTTTTAATTCTTCAGCAGGCCTCTTCTCTGTGTAGAAGAGCCAGCAGAATTGAATCTAAGGTAGACTTTATAAATAAAACATGTCATCACCAAATAATGCTTACATTCTGTCCTGCTAATCGTAGTTGAGACCTCAGAATTTTCTATATCATGTTTCCAGCAGCCTCCTTCAATAATTGGGAGGTGAAGTACAAGTTGCAATGCTTCTTTGCCATTTCCGAGCCTCCATCAAAAAATAATGTGAAGGGGCTGATCCTAACCACTAGATAGGATCTAGAAGACTATCTGTCATTAATGCTTGAAGGTCATCACGTAACATCATCTGTTCTAAACATAGTCCAACAATAGCAGGCTTCCTTCCTTACATAGGTCTTGTACGTGACGGAAGGTTGTTGGTACTTTTGCTCATCCTGGCTTACGATAGTGGAAATAGTTTGGTGGGGCTTGGGGTGGAGATGAGATAACCATAGCATAATTTTTCAAAAAACAAGCGCAACCATCCTGTTTGGTACCTTCAAACTAAATGAAGAAACAAGTGATATGCTTTGTTGATTGTCAACGATTGCATACAGTTCTACTCCAGACCTGTGGATGGAACAATCTCTGCTAGAACTGGAAATGCATTTTCACATGGCTGATTTGAGGGATCCACTCTGTGGATAGTAGTATTAGAATGTGGTTGCCAAAATATAGTCCTTTTTGTGCTTGTGAACTTGAATGCCCCAAGAGCATCATACCAAGTTCTAGGACTTAAAGAAAGGATCCCAGTAGAGGAAAAGAACAATTTCTGCACCTCATTTATTTTGGAATCTACCAATGGCGCAGTTTCGTATTTCTATAATGGCCACTTCCAGTTTTTTCTCCTAGACATAAAGTGGAGAATTTACATTAGAGCTTTTTATAAGCAGGGATCACCTCTGACTCCTTTGTGCCCAATGAACAAGTGAGCATAAAGACAAGCAGATAATTGAGATCTAAGCATTTTCTAGTTGTCCCTTCATTTCATAGGTAAGGGTGCAGAAGGCCAGACTGAGACCATGACTTGCTCAAGGGCACATTCATCTTGCAGAACAACTGGGAGCAGTATGCTGGTCGTCTGACTCCCCCCCGGTCAGGCAGAAAAGCAGGGTAGGCAATCGGTCTCTTGTAACTGCAAAGAAATTGTGAAAGAAAATATGGTAGGGCTTGGAAAAATTCCCTTTTTGAAAATAACCACTGACTCCTTCATCTCAGGTTGTGGCTTCCTGGGTGAGGGCCTGGACTATTGTGTGTGTGTGGTATAATTACTAGGGAGGTTTACTTCTTTATGGGAGTACAATAAAGAGAACATTTCCTGCCTTAGTCTGCCATTTGAAAAAGATTTTAATTTCCCCTTTTGGCCTGGAGATTACAAAAGACAGACTCCTTTCCAATTACAACTCGGCCTGAGCTTGAACATATAACTCAGCCAGAAGCAAGTTCAAATTGATTTTTTTCAAAGCTGAGAAAAAGAAATTGGGTCTTCTTTTTCTGGCTTCGTTTTTGTCTGTAACTGTGATGCTGTTTTCAAACCTCCTTTCTAAAGCAGAAGATACAATCATCCAGGACTAACTACAGTCTTCACAGTAAGTTCTATAGGGGCTCAAAAGAAATTTGTTGGGCGGGCCCACGTGACAGGGGGCACTTGGCCGGGAGGCACATTTCCCTGTTGCATGGTGGCAGAGAAGGACTTTTCCCAGACCTGTGACCTTCAGTGTGCTGGTTGTGGGTGGGGAGAGGGAGGAAGGAAGGAGGAATGGGTCCAGAGGGCAGAGTGACCTTGAAGATGGCAGATGTGCTGAGTGCTTTCTGCCAGTTACTGTGCCCCCCATTTTACTTGTGTTATATCCCCTAATCCTCCCAATCACCCTCGTGGGGAAAAGAAGGAACATGGTGAGAAGGGACAGCTACACAGCTTCCCTTGTATCCTTCCCCTGGAGCTCAGGAGCTGCAGTAGGAATGTGGTTTTCTGTCTTTAACCTGAGTAAATCCTCCACAATTAAAAAAATACCTCGATGAGAACCCATACCCTGCAATAACCAGACAGAATTTTTCTTCCTCTGTCTCAGCAGTTTACTCTTTTAAGGGAATAAAATGACAGATAAGCAAGGCTTAGCAGGAATGTCTCTCTGAAGATGATTTTCCAAAGGATTCAGTTCTGTTTCTCCTATCTTCCGTAATTATGTCTAAATTACCTACAACGATGATTTTGACTGAGATTTCAGTCATCTCCATTCAACAGCAAACTCCACACCCTACTGATGGTCTATGTGGCCTTGGAAAGTCATCTGAAGTCTTTGGACCTCAGCTGCCCTAGTCTGAAGGAGTTGGATAAAGCAGGAAGGGGTGGGGGGTGGGGACAGCCTTCCAAAAAAGGATGCTTCTTCAATGGCTTTTTAAAGTAAGGTGCTGAGAGTACTATGGAAAAATGCCAGAAGCAAGCTGTGAGAAGGCGGATCTCTGAAGCAGCTGGCAAAGGTGGTCACAGGTGATTCTTTTTTATGGCCTGATTTTCCTTGCAATCTATGGTGCTGGCCCCTCCCCCTGCAGACCCAGTTGCCTGTGTGTTCAGGATAGAATGCTAGTCCACAAGCTCTTTCGTCTTCTCAGCAAATATTTATCCAGCCCTTGCTGTGAGCCACCCATGGTGCTGGGAGAGAGGACTGTAGTAGCTTGTGGAGTCTCTATTCAGCCATTAGAATTCAGATTTAGTGATTTTCACCTTCTCCTAGCCACAGTTTAGGAGTAGAGCATCTTTCAAGACCATCTTTTCTAATTTATTCACTTTATAAATAACAAGATTAAGGTCCAAAGAGGAGAAATTACTTGCCCCAGATCACACAATTCTTTGTGCCAAAACTAGGTCTGGAATGCAGGACTCTTGATCTTCTGTTTTTTTTTTTTACATTGCCCTGTTTCACTTAAAGGGCTACCCAGGGAATTCAGTTCACCATGGAACATGCTGCTTCTCCAAACATTCTTGCTATCAAAGATCTTACTGCACAAGTATAGGAAAATGTCACTAATCCAGATTCATAACACTCATATTAACGGCAAAGCTAAAACATTCCTATCGTCACCCGCCTCTAATTAATTAAAAAGAAATGCGTTGTTGTTTTTGAAGTCTTACCCTTCCAACCAGCCTTGAAGTCATTTTAAATAGAGATTTTAAATGGAAATTAAGACAGCTTTGTGATAAGAGTGCCTGCCCTTTGGTCTGGGGCACCCGTTGTGTAAGCTAGTCTTTCAGCGCTGCAGAAGTAACAAGTTAGCAGGATCTCACATAGGAGGTAATACGTAAAAACCTAAATGTCTGTTTTCAGGACCTCGAGGAAGCTATTGTTGCCCTCTTCCTTCTCTCCTAGTTCTTTAATCACTTTCGGGAGGACGCCTGCAACCCCACCACTGAAGCTTCATCTCCTTGCTTGTGTCTGGGCCATGACAAATAAAAGTACCCCAGGAGGAATAAGTGCTTAGCAGTTATCAACAATTCATACTTAAATGTGAATGGTTTCAGAGTTGGCATTGAGAGATACAAGTGAGGAGAAGCATGCTGGCCAAGGGTGACTGAGGGCTTTAGAGACCCATGATGGTAGAAATAGCAGATCGGGGAGACACAGAGACCCAGAAGATGAGCATTTGACTGCCTTGTGGCTTTGCCTGTGACTGGGCTGGGTCCTCAGAATGGAGGAAGAAAGGGAACTGGAGAATTCCTGCACAGGTTTTCCTGATAGAGCATGAACAAGAGCTACTGCTTGCAATTCCCTGCACACCCGCTGATAAGGTTTGAATGTGTGTCCCCTCCAAATCTCATTTGGAAATGTGATTTCCAGTGTTTGCGGTAGGGCCTGGTGGGAGGTGTTTGGGTCATGGGGGTGGTTCCCTCCTGAATGGCTTTGTCCTGTCTCCATGGTAATGAGTGAGTTCTCACTCTGATAGTTCAGAGGAGAGCTGTGGTTTAAAGGAGACTGGTTCCTCCTCTCTCTTTCTTGCTCCTGCTCTTGCTGTGGAAAGTGCCTGCTCCCATGTTGCTTTCCACCATGATCATAAACCTCCCAAGGCCCTAACCAGAAGCTGAGCAAATGCTGGCACCACACTTGTACGGCCTGCAGAACCATGAGCCAATTAAACCTCCTCAATGTAAATTACCCATTCTCAGGTGTTTCTTGACAGCAACACAAAAATGGCCTAATACACCTGTATTGTGCAATCTAGCCTCCAAGCACGCGCTTCTGCCTGGATGGCCTTACCTACCGCTTTGCTTGAATAAACTCGCTTACCTTTGAGGCTCATCTTAGGCATCATTGCTTCCCCAAATCCTTCCCTGAACCCTTAGGTGGGCTCCATTCTGTTCCCACTCAACCCATGCTCTACCACTACCAAACTTTAGTGATGACCTGGCCATCATCTCTTTACCTTTTCCTACCTCTGTTGTATAACAGCTTCTCAAGAGAGGGACCATGTCCCATTCACCACTACATCACTACATCCCCAGTCTCTGGCACCAAGCAGGCCCTTGGTGAAGATGCACATCCCGCTGTGTGGATCCACCCTGCCCAAGTGGCCAAGTGCCTGCATATGGTTGAGAGTGGAGATAAAAGCCTGCTGGTACTCCACATAGCCAGGAAAGCCCCAAACAGCACCTTATGAGGACTCTACATTTTTGAAGAAGCCACGTTTTCCACCATGGCTGATTAGAGGAAAGTGGCTGGAGAGAGCAAATGTGGTTGGGTACATAGGGCCTGTGGTTGACCACGTGAGAACTTGACCCCAGTGGCTAGAGTTTCTGTACCTGGTCACAGCATACTCTGTCAGCCTCAGGGAAGGCCCGCCCGGCAGAACTTAACAGTTCTGTATGCAGACACAACCACAAAAACATCAGTTGGTGCATGAAGTTCTTGGTTTTGTTTATGGCTGCACTGACTTGAGGTTCTCCAGATGTCTTTACCCAAAATGTGCTCTCCATTCCCCCTAACAACTCAAAATGGTGCACTTCCTTCAGGGCTTGTGTGAGGTTGGGAGGTCTAGAAGAACTGCATAGAAATTCCAGGTGCAGTAGCTCACGCCTGGAATCCCAGTACTTTGGGAGGCCAAGGCGGGTGGATCACCTGAGGTCAGCAGTTCGAGACCAGCCTGACCAACATGGTGGGACCCCATCTCTACTTAAAATACAACAAAATTAGCTGGGTATGGTGGTCGGTACCTGTAATCCCAGCTACTCCAGAGGCTGAGGCAGGAGAATCACTTGAACCCAGGAGGCAGAGGTCGCAGTGAGCCAAGGTTGTGCCACTGCACTCCAGCCTGGACAACAAGAGCAAAACTCTGCCTCAAAAAAAAAAAAAAAAAAAAAAAAGGAAGTGGAAGAACAGCATAGAAATGGGATGGGAAGTAGGAGTGGGGCCAGGATGTGAAGGAGTTTCTAGTTTAGATAAGGAAAAGGTAAATAGAAAGAGGAGGGAGAAACAACATCCAAGTGCTACGTCGGTGCTTGGTCCAGCCTGTCACACATGTCCCAAACTCAGAGACTCTGATTCTGTGTGTCTGCAGGGGGACCAGGGGAGCTCATTTTTTCTTTGCTTGTTTATTTTTTAACAAGCTCCTTTGGTGATCCTGTTGGACATCTCCCACTGTGAGCACCGCTAAGTCAGAAGTCGTCATTCCTCACTGAATGTTACAATCACCTCAAGAACTCTGAGGGAAAAGAATTCTGATGTCTGAGCCCTACCCCAGACTAATTAAATTAGAATATCTGAGCATGGGACCTGGACATTCCAGTTTTTAAAATGCTTAGTTGAATGGAAATTTCAAGTTCTAAAAACATAATTTGTTGACATGTTATAAACTAGTAATTTTGCAAACACTTTTTTCATAAGTTCTCAGATGTACATGACCCTAATTAATAAACCTCATGACTCAGGTTTCATTTTAATGTCATAAGCTTTTAATTTGTCATATTTGAGTTTGGGATGGATGAGTGATTATTGACGCCAACAGAGAGCTAGGATGGCAGATTTTAGGATCTCTCTAAAGTCTTTCCAGACCAGCTTATCCTATTAAGGGCTATATTCAAAACTCAACATTCAGACAACCAGAACAGAAGGGAGGGTGAGTAATAATCGAGGAATCTCAGCTATCTCAGGATCCCAAACACCAACCTTGGTAGGAGTAGCAGAGCTCAATGTCAAGATACCCTTGTTTGGTGTGAATATTATAGGAATAGCAGCCTTATTCCTTAAATGTAGGGGAAATGGATTCATGATCAAGAGCTGAAATTAATTCCCATGGCATCTTGGATAACAAATGAAAATTGTCAAAGAAGGAAAGCAAAGCTTTTGACAGTGGCCTCATTAAGTGGAAATCACATTTCCTCCATTAGGATGGGGATCTCCAAGGGAGGCTTAAATGAGGAGACCTCTTCTTCAAATTAAACCAATGTGGAAAGGAGTTAGGCTATAGATTTGTATCTCTCTTTGGTTTCCTGTGTTTTGGTACATTTCTGAGGTGGAAGAATTCCAGCTTTCAGCTTTCCTGATCCAAGCATTGAGAGCCATAATCAGAACTGAAGAATAGGGCGACAGTACCTTAAATATTTGTGACACATTTTTCTGGATGTTGGGAGAACACAAGCCTTCTAGTAAACTTCAATAGAAAACTTTCAGGAACATGTCCCAGACCTGATCCCTCAGCTTCATCCATCTATATTCCTTGGGTTCCAGTCCTTCTCATCTTTGACTCTCGAAAAAAGTGTTTGGTTGGAGAGTGTTGCTTCGCGCAGAAATTCAGTGGTCTTGTAGAAAACAGACATACATGTAGTTATATTGTACCAACAGCTAACCAAACATGAGTCACTTTCCCCTCTCTCCCTTCATAGTAAATTCATGACTGACCTAGTTTAGGAACACTCTCCTCTGGCCAATGAACAGTAGCTGTAGTTCTTCCTGTATTTGCTTTCCTTGTTGAATTTATTGCTTCATACACAAAACACTGAACACCAAGGTATTGTTGAACTTTTGTGCCATCGAAGAGAGGTCTGTTGACTCTTCACCAAGGCATAGCATTTCCTAAACAGCGTGTTTAACAGCTCTTCCTAAATGTTTGTCTTCTGCGGCCATAATGACAATAGCTGTAAATGTATAAAATAAATACTATATGTTTAATACATACTATCATCCAATTATATAACAACTCTGCCACCAATTTGAAGATAAAGGACCTGAGGCTAAGTGTGTGTGTGAGTTGTCTGCTGAGTAACAAACCAGTAAAACACTTAGTGGTTTTAAACAATGACAATATTTATTTTGTTCACAAACCTGCAGTTTTGCCAGGGCTTGGTGAGAACGGCTAATTTTACTTCACTAGGTATCATCTGGGACAATTCAAAAGCTGGGGGCTGGAATAATCTGAAATATCATTTATTCTCTTGTCTGGTTTTTGAGGCAACCTGTCAGCTGAAAACTTAGCTAAGACTGTTAGCTGGAACACTACAGAGAACCTCTTCATGTGCTCTGGGCTTCCTCACAACATGGTGGCTGGGTTCCAGGGGCAAGCATCCCAAAGAGACAGAGAGAGAGACAGGCAGAAGCTGCATCACACCTCTATTACTTAATCTCACACATTCTGTCACTTCTACCATATTCCATGTATCCAGGCAGCCACAAAGACCTATCCTATTTTAAGAAGAAGTAAATGTGGACTCCACCTCTATCTGGAACAATGGAAAGGTTCTGGAGGGCATATGGGATTGGAAATAGTGCTGCAGACATTTTTTTCTGCTGGTTAGTGGCAGGACAGGAATTTGAACCCAGGTCTGCATGAGTCTATACAATGGCCTTAACACTGTACCACAGTATGCTGTGAAGTTGAGGACTGAAACCTGCCTCTGCTGCAATGGAATTTAGCTGTTAAATATTACACCTGGGCTAGTGCACAGAAACAGCCAAACTTAGAGGCAGAGAGTGTGAACTTTGGGCTCTCCCAAAGCATGATGCAGGTTTATAATATTAAGATATGAGAGCCGTTCTGCCTTCCCAAGATTGGTGAAATCACCTAGAAGACATACTAAGGCCATAAAACTTACATTTCTTGAGTACTTACTGGGTTCTGGGAGTAGATAAATAAAACAAATCATTGAGTCACATTCATGCTAATGGAGCATAGCAACTAGAGTATTGGAAGGGCAGATCATTTAGTTTTAAAAAACAGTAATAACAAGGCATATTGTCTGACTCTTACTCATAAGAAAACCTCAAGTGCCTAGTAACTGGCGAGATATTTAATTGAAATGAGGCAAATTCTAGAATAACATATGATATTGGAGTCAGATAGGCTAGGAGGTGGAACTAACAAGGAAGACTTGAATCAAGCAAGCCCTACAGCCTTTCAACATTTTCCCTTGTTTTCTTTCCTTCTCTGACTCTCCTTTCTGCCTTAAAAAAAAAAAAAAAGAAGAAAAAAAAAAAGCTTAGAGTAAGTAGCATGTTTATAGGCCTAGAAACCAGAGTAATTGCTGACTTGGGAAGGACAATCACATTCTCAGGAGTAGGTAAGTTCTCCAAACAGCACCAAGCATGGAGGGGAAGAGTGGTGAGCAGAGAGGGCAAACGTCAGAAAGAGGAGGATGTCAGCAAAAAGAATAAGGGGCCACATGCAGAGCCAGTACATAATGCGCAGTGCCTACTGCCAAACAAAAATGAGGGATCCTTTGCTCCAGAATTATTAAGAATTTCAGGGTAGCAACAGCAGAGTGTTAAACCAAGTGTGGGGCCCCATGAGACTGCACAGACTGCCCGCCTGTGAAGCTGGCCCCTGCCCTCTAAGAGGCACCAGGTGGCAAAGAAAGCTGTAGATGGCTGAGCTTTAAGAAGAAAGGATAGACAAAAGTTTTAGCTATGAGACAAATATCAGATAGGATGAAGACACAAAGGAGAAAAGAAAAGGAATTGATTAACCCAGGAAGAGACTGAAAGAGGACAATTTCAGAAGTTGTTAAACAGAAGCAGGGCTGGCAAGAGGTTTAAAAGAAACCTATTCATTTATTCAAATAGTGGGACATGAAAGAATAGGAAAGAAACCATGTGGGAGTAGAAAGAAGGGGCTGGGAGAAGGGGCAGTGGTGTTGAGTCGGAAAGGGCAGTTCTTTCTCAGAGAGTGTGTGAAGCACAGAGGGTGAACATACACTCAGTGGCAGATGGACGTAAAGCTCAAGGCAGGCTGAAGACGGACACCCCCCAGCACAGTGAACACGGTGGCATTGTGCAACACACCAAGTTGTAGGCAGCCTTGGACTCAAGCCACCATCAGACCAGGCTAGTTATTCATCAAAGGCACCACTGGACCCTGCTCACTTAGAGGCATAAACCAAGGAGCCTGGTAAATCTGGAGCCTACAAGTCCTTTTGGGAGGGGGTATGTACACAACTATATTCAATTGTCTAGAAAACCATCTGGTAAGCTAAGGTGCAGATAATAGATACTGAATTAATAGATTACATGAATCAAGTGAAATGTTATATACTTCAGCTGTAATGGTTAATCTTATACATCAACTTGGCTGGACCATAGTGCCCAGATATTGATGATACATTATTCTGGATGCTTCTGTGAAGGTGTTTTTTTGTTTGTTTGTTTTTCTGGATGACCTTAACATTAAAATAAGAAAGTAAAGCAGATTGCTCTCTATAGTGTGGGTGGGCCTCAGACAAAAAAGAGTACCCCTCTCTGAAGAACAGGGAATTCTGCCAGCAGGCTGCCTTTGGACTCAAACTGCAGCTCTTCCACGGGGCTCCAGTCTGCTGGCCTACCCTGCAGATTCTGGACACACCAAGCCTCCACAACTGTGTGAGCGAATTCTGTAAAATAAATCTCCCTTTCTCTCTCTCCACACCCCTGCTAATATATATTATATATAATATTATGTTATTATAATTTATCCTATAAAAATAAGATGTATATGTGTTTCTCCATATATAGTAGATATAACAGGATATGTATGTGTGTGTATATATATATTTATATATATGCATATATGTACATATATATCTATACACACACACATACATACATATTGTGTTGGTTCTGTCTCTGGAAAACTCTGACCAATACACCTAGAAATCTTCATATCACATTGTAGAGGTAGGTAGCTGTCTACATAGAGTTAATTCAGCCTAGATGTTCAACTTCAGCTAAATATTGAGGGTCTCTGTAGCCTCAAATGTATACCTGTTACCTGTTTCTTGAATGAAAAGTGACCTCAGTGAATTAGGCCTTTTGTGACTTCTGAGAAAGGGAATGCTGATTTCTTCAAGGGTAGACCTGTCTATCCTCATGTGGATCACCCACCACCAAGTCCCATCCCTGCTAATTGAAGTCTTCCATGTGGTATTAAAAAAATGGTCACAATTAGAAATGTTATCTGGCTTACACTAATTAAAAAATGGGCAGCTGGAAATATGATTATAAAGGAAAGTTCTTTGTCTAAACGGTTTAGATGAGTTATTGTGTTTAAAGAAAGTCCTCTTCATGTGGCCTTTGCCACTTTGCCACTCTTTTCTGGAAGCCGACAGCCAACATGATATGCTCAGAGCTAGGAGTCAGGAGTTGGAGCCCTGATTCTGCTATGGGAACAGGCTGTGTAACCATGGGCAATTCATTTAAACATTGTGGGCCTATTTCTTTACCAGTATAAAGAAAGAGCTAGAGTATATCATTCCTGAGGTCAGTTACAACCTTACTGTTGTATAATTTTTACCTATACATTTAACAAAATTATTTAATCACTTGAGTCCTCAGGGACAAGTTTCGTGGGCGTCAGAAACAAAAAGTGGAAATGTGACGTAAATGGTGACTTAATTATCTTTCTTGAGAAAACTGAGGTTTATTTCCATATACCTCATCCAGGACTTAACCTTGCCAGGTTTTTAAAGAAGTCGAAGGTCATGAAAATCTTACATTTTGAAATAACAGACATTTAAGCCTCTGATGTAGTCTGGGTCCAATCAGCAGTGGAAAACCACACAGTAGGTTAAACAGGAGAAATTCAACATGAAGTATTAACTATGATAAAAGAGTAACCATGATTTATAAGGAAACTCTCTATGGTACCTAGCCTAGGGCTGAGGGAGAGGAGGCGGGGAAGGACAAACTCAGAAGCGGCTCAGAACTTGGCACAGAAGCTCACTAGTTTGGTCAGGCCAGAGCTGGTCAGGAGTTGCTGGGCAAGCAATAGGCCATTCCCCAGAGTCCAGGCAGAGAGTAGGCAATCAGCATTGGTATAGCATGGAGCAGGATCTGGGTGTCAGTGGGGAAGGCCTTCAGGACACTTGGGGCTTACAAAGGGAGTGACCAATCTGTGTGGACACCCTGGCCATAGGCTGGCTGGACATAGGCTTAATGGGGGTTTTGGTTTCTGTGTCAACAGTGATGGAAAGGTTATTGCCAGGCAAAGGCTATGAGGTGCCGGGGGGGTTTGCATGCTGTGCCTGTAGCTGGGACGGCTCTCCTGCATGCCCTCACAGATATGTTGCCCACCCCCAGCCCACACCACAGTCAGCAAGAAAGCCTTTTCATCCTGCAGGGCTCCTCTAGTTCTCCCTGGTGAGAAAGCCTAACTCTGTGCTCACTTTACAGGAGAAATGTTTAAAGAAATTCCTCCTGTTCTCACAGAGCATATATTCAAGGGTACATTGGAGCTGTAAGGCAATAAATTGATAACTGACACATCTATCAAGCTTCAGTGTCATCTGGCCACTTTCTGCAATTCCTTCTTGGGTCCTCTCTGAGTGATTCCTTCCACTGCTGGACTTGGGTACCTTGAGTGACTTTTGGACAATTATTCAGCTTCCCCTTCATTATCTGGAGGTCAGGTACTACATACCTGGTGTGTTCATAGAATGTCTTAAAACAATGGTTCTCCAATGTTGTTCATGGACTTCTGGGGTCCCCAGGAGGCTTTCAGGGGTTTTAAGAAGTCTCCACTATTTTCAGGGTTATATCAAGATGGTATGCTTCTCTCTCTGGGATTGGCATTTTGTGGGTTAGTTTACTGGTGTTTTAGCACAAATCCAAACACTAGTATAAGTGGTACTAGCCAGTCATGCATGTTCAGGGGGAAAATAATACCAGCCTCAATTATGAATGCCCTTGATGAAGCAGTAAAAATTATATAATGTGATTAAATCTCTACCCTTGCATACATATCTTCTAAAGATTCTGGTTGATGAAATGGGAAATGCACATAGGCTCCTTGGCTGCATTCCAAAGTATGACGCTTGTGGAAGGAAAAGCAATTGTGTGATTGAGTTGACAGCTGAACCAGCTGCCTCCCTCACGAAGTAGTTTTTACTTGAAAGAGCAACTGGCTGACACACTGTGCTTACTCAGCCTCTGTATTTGTCAGACATTTTCTAGACTATCAATGAAATGAGCTTGTTATTTCAAGAATAGCAACTGATAGTATTTATTGCCAATGATAAAATGCAAGTTTTTAAGAGAAAATTAGAATTTCAGAAAGCAGGTATCTGCCACCATGAACTTGATAGCTTCCCTATACATAAACTTTTTGGATGAGATTAGTGGTCATACTAATGAATGAGATATTTGTATATTTTGTAATGAAATGTATAGCATTTGGGAGATCTGCATTATGCAGAAGAAACAGTTTTTTCTCCAGATAACTAATTTGTATCTTACAAAATCATGTAGGCAGGTAAAAGATCCATACGAAATGCAAGACAGGTGAATGAATTTTGCTGAATTTCACTGATATGGTTTCAAATTCTATAGATCTACCAATCTTTAAGAAACCATCATGTGTTGAGTTTCAGTATGGTATTAAAGAAGAATACCCACAATTATCTGAACAGGCTGTTAAAATACTCCTCCCTTTTCCAGTGACATATCTTGGATTTTCTTCATATACCTCAACCAGGATGGAAGCAGTCGTTCATGCCCGTAATCCCAGCACTTTGGAGGGCTGAGACAGATGGATCACTTGAGCCCAGGAGTTTGAGACCAGCCTGGCCAAAATGAGGAAACCTGCCTCTACAAAAAATGTATTTAAAAAAATTAGCTGAGCCTGGTGCCATGCACTCACATAGTTCCAGCTACTTGGGAGGCTGAGATGGGAGGATTGCTTGAGCCTGGGAGGCAGAAGTTGCAGTGAGCTGAAATCGCTCCACTGCGCTCCAAGACTGGGTGACAGAGAAAGACTGTTTCAAAAACAACAACAACCACAAAAAGCCCATATACCCCAACGAAATACCAAGAGATTAAATGTGGAAGCCAATCTATTAATCCAGATGTTAAAGATTTTGTAAAAATATGAAACATTGCCACTCTTACTAAATTTCTTTTGTTTTTAGAAAATATGCTTATTTTATATTAAGATGTTATTTATGTTAATACGTAACATTTATTACAGCAATTATATAAATGAATAAATAAATATTTAAATGTTTTAGCTTTAACTTACAACACAGTAAATATCAATAACTATCATCCACATAAGCAAAATCTTTCTGGGATCCTCAAAACCATAAAAACATGAAAGAATTCTAAGACTAAAAACTTTGAGAACCACGGTCTTAAATAAATCTCCATTTTTCCACTTGAATTTACAAAATTGCAGGAAGTTATAGGTGCAACGGTTGAGGCCAAGAGGAGGTGACTTACCTAAGGTCATTCACATGGTGAAGTAGAGGCAGAGATGGGTCTAGAACTACAGTCTCCAGCTAGTGTGCTACATAATCAGGCTAGCCATGTATGTATGTAGGTATGCAGTGTGTATGCAAGTATTTTAGGATGATTTTCAGAATGCCAGTGAGAGAATTTTGAGATCCTCAAGCCACAAAAAGGGAGGGACATCATCCTCCCCTCAACATGCATCCATTTAAACAGGCACTGAATATGAAGTAAGTTTTAGGTGTCTGTGCTTGTTGCTGCTGAAGACAAAGTAAATAAAACATCAACTATCAAGGTCATCATCTATATACAGAGATCACATGAAAGGAACTATATAATAGCATATAATACAAAGTATCCATCATATAACATATGACATGTAATCATACAGCCTATATAATTACATTATGCTACTACTACTGGTATTATTATATCAAATATTATATATGATATGATATTTTATAATAAGTTGTTATATACACTATATCTAGGAAACAGGAAGTACTTTGGGATTATAGCTGGCAATTCTGTTCAAAGCAGAATTACAAGCTTGGGAAATTTGCCATTAGCTGTTAAAATATATCACTGTCCTTTTGACACTTCCCTGATTGCATTAGTTTCCAAGAAATTGCTATACACGATATAGCTGATAGCAGCAGAAATTGATTCTCTCAGAGTTCTGGAGCCCAGAAGCTCAAAATCAAGGTGTGGGCAGAGCAAGACTCTCCAGAGGCCCTGAGGAAGAATCCCTCCTTGTCTCTCCCAGTTTTCGGTGTCTGCCACCAATCCTTGGCGTTCGTTGGCTTGTAGATACATTACTCCAATCTCTGTCTTTATCTTCACATGACTTTGTCCTCTGCATGTCTGTGCCCAAATTTCCCTCTTCTTATAAGGACACCAGTCATGTTGGGAGCCCATCCTAATCCAATATGACCTCATCTAATAGTTGATTCCACCTGCAAAGACCCTGTTGCCCAGTAAGTTCCCATTCACACATTCCAGGGGGCACATGAATTTGGAGGAACATGATTCAGCCTAAGACACTGCTTTTGTGCCAGTCCCTGGCCCCCAGTGCTCAAAATCTCTCTGGAACAAAGTCTACCTAGTTTCCCCCTCACATTTTTTAGGATATGGGGTCCAACTGAACCCCACCTGGTTCTTCTCTGTTGATGTTTGAGATGGTTGTCACAGCTCATCACATTTAACCCATGAGTTTAACAATGTCTTAGGGCCACAAGGCTGTTGGGTTTTGAAGGGGAATAGAGGAAGCTGAAAGAGAGACACCCAGACACTGAAGGTAAATGGTAGAATCCTCGCATCTTTCTATTGGCTTTTGGCAATTTTTGTTTACTAAATCTGGAATCATAGTTAAATGCAAGCTTAATAAGACATAATGAAAATGTAGGGAGCCGTGAAGAACACCACACCCTACACTCTTGGCATAACTGATTGCACATGGACCAGAGGATGTCCATACAATTCAACACCAGCCCTCCCAGCACTTGGGGAGAACATGTTACCTGGCTGGACCCTCAGGCTGGCTCCACGTGTGGCAGCTCAGAGCACTGGATCTCTAGCTAGACCACCTGGGTTCATCCTGGCTTCACCACGATGATAACCTTAGGCCAGTTATTTCACTCTCTGTGCCTCAGTTTCCACATTTGTAAGAGCTGGTGATATCCCACTTCACGGGCTTCTCATGAGAAATAAATAAGTTAATAATAGATGTAAATCCTTTAGAACAATGCCTGACAATATAGACATAAATTATTATTGTTAACATTATTATTATATGAATTTTTTATGTAGTTGAGAATTCCACTTTTTGCTAGTTCCTCCTTCAATTCCCTTATCCTCCCACCACCACCACCAGAGGAAAACAGGTAACAGTATATGGATCTGGCTTCTGCTTTTGTTTTGCTTTTTTTCAATTCTCCTCTTGTTACTTCCACCGTAACTGGCCCCGGGGAGTTTTTCCTGTGTTGGGATGTCTTAAAGTACCCAGAACCTGGTACCTGTCAAGTGCTTCTTGAGAAGTTCCTGGGGAATTTACATCATAAACTCAAGTTAGCACCAAGCTATTATTAAATTGATAGCCACCTGTCTGGGCATGTTTTATTGGTAACTTTAGCTCCGTGGGCAGGTGTGGTGCCCACACTGTGCCCTCCCACCTTTCCCATTTTATATAACAGAGTCCATACTCTCTCAAGACTCAGGGGGTGGGTCTGTTTCCAGCACTGGGGAAAAGTGAGAACTGAATAGAGAGTGGGGCTTTTGGGGTAGTTAAGAGGAAGGTAAAATAACTGTAATTTCATAGCAATTACATACAACCAACACTGTCAAAGTTTCCAGTTTTCCATTATAAACCTGAGTCCCTGCTGGGAGCAATTTGCAAGGTAGAAATAAGCACACAATTAGGTTCTAATGTATGAAAGAAGGCATCGCTGCCTCCCCCACCTGAATGCCACAGCAAAACAAACCTCAAGGGGGAAAACAGTGTGTTGAGCTTCTGGAATGCATTTGTTTTCACCCTTTCTTTTGAAAAAGAAAAATCTCAGTAAGCCCCCATTCCTGGATGTTGGTTGGATTGTTTACAGTTTTGTAGGAGTCTTCAGTACCCAGGTCCACACGTGTCCTCTCTGTCAGTGGAATCCTCTACCAGGCCACCTGTGGGGACTATGGTTTCCAGGGCAGCCAACATCAGAGTCTGGAGCATTATTTCTTCCTCTGAGTACTATGTTGGGGGTCAATAAACCATCCAATGAAAATGAATTCTACAGAGACTGATTCCCCAACCTTTCTTGTTTATTCATATGTTTGCTTGAAATTAATTCTTTGTGAAATTTATGGATCTGCAGTCCACTCAGAAGTGCAGTGAAGATAGACTTGTTTTTCAGACCTAAAAAAGTCTACTATTTTGAGGAAGGGGAAATGAAATGACAGAAGTGCAAGAACACCCAATAATAATGTTGTTATTTTTATATGTATTCCTGTCTTATCCCCCAGCCCATCCTATAAACTCCTTGGAGGAATGCAATTTTGAATCTCCTGGGCAATTTTCTCCAGTGCCTTGCAGAGAACTGATAGTCAATATGTATTTGTTGAGTAAAAGTGTACTTTAACAAATGAATGGTTTATTGACAGCGAAGGTCAAGTACTAGCCAGCTAAGTGGTGTATTGATTAAAGCCTTGAGCTTCCTGACTATCCTCCATATAGGGAGATGGGATCAAAGTCTGAGATACTTATATTCATGACATCCATGTGGAGCAAGGACCAAGGGGTGGGAGAGGGTAAACGACAGAGGAACATATTTTGGCTAGGTAGCCAAAGAAAGCATTTCTAATTGTTAGAGCAATCCTCAGAATGAACTGCTTTGAGAGATATTAATACAAATGACTGGTCAGTGGATATATTCAAGCAGAGACTAGATTCTTCCTTGGGAGTGTAGATGTTGGCATTCCAGCATCATTTGTGTAGACTATGTGATGCTACAGGTCTCTTTTTACCCCAAGATGCCAGGGTTCTATGATTTCATAAAGTTATGATTCTGCATAATCATCAAGTTCATTTCAGCAAGTACTTATTGAGCCTTTACAGGGTGCTAGCCATTGCCCTCCATGGACATTAAAAAGACAAAGATGAATAATATCAGGCTACTGCCCTTTGAAGTTGCTGGGACATGGTTTTAGTAAGCTCTTCTCAGACCTGCATTTGGGTGTTACAATCTTACATTCCCCTTGCTAATTGCACCTGCCCACTCAGGACACTGGTTCTCTCCTTTCCAGGCTGGAATCGATGGGGAAAGCATCGGCAACTGTCCTTTCTCTCAGCGCCTCTTTATGATTCTCTGGCTGAAAGGAGTCGTGTTCAATGTCACCACTGTGGATCTGAAAAGGTAAAGTGCATTAGATTAATGAGGAGTATGTTTAGCTGCACAAAGAGAGAACCTTCCATGAAGGTGGGAAAAAACCTTCCATGGCTCCCAGCAGCCCTTGCTCACACTTCATTGTCCCAGAACTGTGTCTCAGGGTCCACTCTTAGCTACAAGAGAGTCTGCAAAGGTGAGCATCTCACTTGGTGCCCAGCACTTTGCTGCCCTGATTAGCAATGTTTGATTAGCAAAGAAGAAGGAAGGAATGGACATTGGCTATGCAACTAAGTGTCTGATGCACACAGATGAGCACAGACATCTAAAACTATAGGATTAGTCATTTCAGTAGTACTAAGGCCACCATCCATGGAACCCTAGCAGGACTTCAGGTGTGAGAGTCCAAGTCTTCAGGGGAGCTGTGATCCAGACCCTTTCCCATGCTGTGTTCCCACCTTTAGAATTCCTTAGTGTGACAGCTCTAGATTATAGGCCTGGATGGAGAGTTACTACTGTTCTGTTTTTAAAGTGCAGTTTAATGACTTACAAACACCAGGACCCACACTCTTTGCACTCCTACAGAATGTATTATGTTCCACTTGTTTAAATGTTCCACTTGTTTAAACAATGTTCCACTTGTTTAAATGTGGAACAGCTTGAGGCTCACTCCCTGAGTGTTCATCTTCTGCCTCTACCTTCATCCCTGGTGAGCTTGGCATATTCTCCCTGTCATCTTTATGTGAATTATTCTATACCCAGAGCCCTGCTATCATCTAGATATTTCCACTTGGATGTTCTGTTATCATATATGTCTAACATTGCATACATCAATTTTTATCCTTTTCCTTTGAGTTGAGCTCTTCCTGAATTCCTTTTTTCTTCTATTTCTAGCCACTAAACACTTCCTGCTCCTTTTCTATTGCCACCTTCATTGTTGATCAGTAGCCAAGTCTACAGCATTCTCCTATTGCATTCTCTCTTCCTTCAAACTCTCTTTTTCATTCTCAAAGCCTACACATGATTCAAGTCTCACCACTGCCACCCTGATAGTCTCATTGTTCTTCAAACTCGTCTTTATCCTTCCAGACTCACACATTCTCTCTTTTTCTCCTCTCTGACTCATCCTTTATATGATTCTAAGGTTATTCTTCCTAAAATAATGCTTTAATCAGGTCACTTTCATGCTCAAAAAACCTGTGATGCTTTCCATTGTCCATGGAATTAATGCATCCAAAGCCCGGATTTGTCCTCACCTTCACTCTTTCCAGCACTCTTTCCCAATGCTTCTCACCATGACCTGTCTACTCTGTCAGGCTGGCCTACCTTCTGCTGTTCTTCTTCCTTCGAGCCTCCATCCCTTGGCTGAGCTGCATCCTCTGTCTAAAATAGCCCCTCTCTTCCTTATTGTCCCTGGCTTCGGGCTGAGCTTCAGCCCCATCCCCTCTGTGAGACCTTCTCATGCCCACCCCACCACGCTGGCAAGCACACCTCTCAACCCAGCCTCCCTCCAGACTCACCCAGCACCTGTTGCCTAGGTTGCTGTTGCCTTGTGTCATTATTTAACGTTTCATCAAGTTATGATGCCTGTACCCCTAATGCTTTACAACTGGTGAGTGCTTTCCCATTTTAAAAAAAAATCACATAATATATAATCCTGTGAAGAAGGTCTTACTTCTCTTTGTTACTTATGTAAGGAAACTAAGACAGGTGTATTTAAATGATTCGCCTAAGGTGCCAACTAGAAATTAGAGGGGCTAAAAACTCCATCTCCTTGGTTCAAATACTATGCTCTTCGTAACACATTAGTTACAAAATTTGTTTTGTCTTTCAAATGAGACCTTAAATCCCTCAAGGGCAGACCGGGATCTGTTTTAAGTTTCTTTGTATCCTCCATAGCAACTAGCTTTTTACAGGTCCTCAACTACTATCTTTCAAATAAATGAACCTGCATCCACTATGCAATTAGTGCCTGTAATAACTACAGAAAGCAAGAGACTTCTGAAAGAGCAGCCTGTTTCAGTGGAGAATCGGAGGTGTTTGGATTACCATGTGTGAGAGAGGACTTGCATGTTTGCTGGAGATGAGAGAGGGAAAGGGAACCACCCCTGCCCTCGTGCTTCAGGTGCTTTGGTTGCTCGTTCACATGATCGCATCTGGTCCAGCCAACGCCCCTTTGACGTAGGCCAGGCAAGTAACACCACTCCAGTTTTACAGATAAGAAAATTTTCTTACTGTTTCCCACCGCCCCCACCAACCCACCAACACACATATTAATTTCTAAGAAAACTGATTTATTTTCCTGATACCACCCTTTAGTGAATGAATAATCTTGAGCTTTTCAGAGCCTAAGTTTCCTCATCTGTACAATGGAGACAGTGTCTTTTTAATCAATAGAATTATTGTGAGGATTTGTCAAGGCATGCCATGTAAAGCATTTGCAATCAGTCCTGTACCTGGCTCACAGCAAGAACTTTGTGCATGTTGACTATTCTTAGGACTATCACTGGGTTCATGGAGCTGGCAATCCAGCAAGGAGAAGGAGACCAATACTCCTTACCTAGTTCATAAATCAGACCTGGCAATATGTCGTCCTATGCTAATGATGTAGTCTCAACTATAAATGCTGAATCGGGGTCAACATAGAGAGAGGGCTGAAACTCTAGCTAAGCATCAGTGGCCATAGGCAGCACTTCTCAAGAGTGTCTGACAGACCCAGGAAAAAAACCCACCACCACCACCACCACCACCACAAACACAACACAGTTCTGTATCTTTTAAGCCACAGAGAGGTGACCAAGAGTGCTCACATTGCTGCCTCGTGTGAGCTCTAAAAACCAGGAGCAAATAAAGAATGTCCTTTCATTGTCTAAAATGAGGGACATGCACAAAGTAAACACAGAGACTACGTAAATTAGATTTTAAAAATACTTTCCGTCTCAATTGTCTGAGTTCCAAGTGCCTCAGAATGCAGCTGGAGAGTGTATGTGTTTGGGGGAGCGACATGGGAGTAGCACAGTAATTGAAATTCTTCTCTTCCCCTCCCAAACTGATTACGCCAGGAATTTGTTTCATTACAGACTCCTCTATCCCCCACTGTTTACTTTTTTACAGTTTCTGCGTCTAATGTTTTCCACTCCTGACTCCCACAAGAAATGTGGCATTCTCAGAGAGAGCATTTGGGGTGAATCTGATGTTCCAGCCCCGTCTTGGAAGTTGCCACCACTTTCCCTCCTCTTCCCTACTGTTTTTTTTTTTTTTTTTTTAGTGTAACCGTCCCTTTTCCCATTTTCCCCAATCTGCCAACCCTTCTTCCCCTCACTTTGCTCCATTCTTGCTCTTGCATTCTGACCAGCTGGCACAGACACAGAAGCACACCCCTGGGTATTCACAGGACCTACCTGTGTCAAACACAAGGCCACTTCCCGTCCCACTGCTCTTGGCCTTCCTGCAGGTAGTCAGTGTGCTCCCCAGTGCACGCCAGAAACGCCACTTAGCACTGCTGTGGGCTAAGGGCAGAAAGTTCACATAATTATTCAGTTAATTAATTGTTCATTCATTCGACTGGGGCTGCATTCCTGATTTTCACCCACTTCTCCATCATCTAGCCCTTTCTTTCTGGATAATTTAGGACTTTTGGGTCTACTCTTTCCCCGGGGGAGAAATGCACTGTTGGTTTGGTTATCTTAGATTTTAAGTGTCTGACCCAGAAACCAACAGGCATACCAAAGAGCTTTCTGTTTTCTTAGGGACCAAATTTGCTGCCTATTTTATATACATACACACACATATATATATATATATATATATATATATATATATAAACACCAGGTAGCCTACACATACATATATATGTGTTACCTAAAAGATCCTACTGGGCCCAGCAAAGTTCGCTATACAAAGAAATAACTGGCCGGGCGCGGTGGCTCATGCCTGTAATCCCAGCACTTTGGGAGGCCAAGGCGGGTGGATCACGAGGTCAAGAGATCGAGACCATTCTGGTCAACATGGTGAAACCCCATCTCTACTAAAAATACAAAAAAATTAGCTGGGTGTGGTGGCGAATGCCTGTAGTCCCAGCTACTCGGGAGGCTGAGGCAGGAGAATTGCTTGAACCTGGGAGGCGGAGGTTGCAGTGAGCCAAGGTCACACCACTGCACTCCACCCTGGCGCCTGGTGACGGAGTGAGACTCTGTCTCAAAAAAAAAAAAAAAGAAATAACTTTCATAAACTAAGTGCTCTATTCTAATCACCTCAGAAAGCAGAATTTGCATTTACTTAGAAAATAAATTGTTTTTAACTTAAGATAGTATTTAAGTAACCCCATAATTTTAAAAACTAGGCACAATTTCTGACTCCTAGGAGATTTTTGATGTATGCATGTTGAACAGAATTTTTAAATGTTTCAAGAAAAATAACTTCTTTCTACTAAACCTAGAAGCATCATAGTCACATTTGGAGAATAATAGTGGATGCCTGAATTAAGTTAAAATACTGTAAAAGGTAGACTGTGGTGGAGCATGAACACCGTAGCAGTGGGGGGTGCCTCCTGGTTCTCCCCACGTTCAGCTGAAAGCAGAAAGCCTTCATAACTGGACTGACATTTTTACCAATTTCAGACCAACCTTTGACTTCTAATTCTGCAGCTAAAATCACTCACTTTTAAATGTAAAATGTATGAGTTTCTGTTGTTGTCGTTATTGCTTTGAGACCGAGTCTCACTCTGTCACCCAGGCTTGAGCGCAGAGGTGCCGTCAATGGCTCACAACTGCCTCGAACTCCTGGGCTCAAGCAATCTTCCTGCTTCAATCTCCCAAGTAGCTGGGACTGCAAGCACATGCTTCCATGCTCAGCTAATTGTTTATGGTTTTTATAAAGATAGGGTCTCGCTATGTTGCCCAGGCTGGTCTCAAACTCCTGGGCTCAAGCAATCCTCCCCTCGTCAGCCTCCCAAAGTGGTGGGATTACAGGCATGAGTCACTGCCAGTGGCTAAAAAATGCAGGCTTTATTCATGTGGCCATTAAAAATATGTACCTACTGAGGGCCTCCTATATGCCAGGCATGGTTCTGGGTCTTTTGCCTCATGGAGCTTGAACAGGCTTTCTCTCAGTTACCTTCTTACTCAGCAATAGGAGGTTCTTGGTGCAGAATCCTCGGTAGTAGCCTACCTGGTGTTTGTGGAGGAATAATCTTAGCAGTAAGAAGACTTTTGAAACAAATGTCTTCATTTAATAGTTTTCAATCTAATAGTTTATTTTCATGGCTACCCAAAGGCCATATCAGGGGCTGTTTCAAGAAAAGTATTTTGTTGAGTGTGACAAGGCTGATCAATGTTAGACATTGGTTATTAGATATTAAAATATAAATTACATACAACAGAAGCATCCAACTTGAACAAATGGCCCAAACTCTCAATTTTTTTTTTTTGTATCTGGAGATATGTATTAGGAGAAAAGTGTGATCTAATTAATTAAATTTTAAAGTATGAAATTACGTGTAATGCATTTTTGTTAGGCAGATTAGTGAAAGAGCTTTTTTTATGAGTCTTGCTCTTGTTGCCCAGACTGGAGTGCAATGGCGTTTTCTGGGATTACTACAAACTCTGCCTCCCCAGTTCAAGCAATTTTCCTGCCTCAGCCTCCCAAGTAGCTGGGATTACAGGCATGCGCCACCACACCTGGCTAATTTTGTATTTTTAGTAGAGATGGGGTTTCTCCATGTTGGTCAGGCTGATCTCAAACTCCTGACCTCAGGTGATCCACCCGCCTCGGTCTCCCAATGTGCTGGGGTTACAGGTGTGAGCCACCGTGCCCGGCCTGAAGAGCTTTTAAAAGCAAAACCCCACCTCTACCCTGGGTAATTAAAGCTTGGATCTGATTTAGATAATCACCTGGATTCTCTCCACTTTTTCAACAGCACTTAACTCCTTCACCTTGACTTGTTCTTCCCTGGTTGACTCCACTGGACACACTTCCTGGGTCACATCACATTCTTTCAGAGCTTCCTCCAACCTCCCCTTCCCTATACCACACACCATAAATCTGTTTCCCCTGACAGACATGTTGGATAGCACAGGGAATCTAAGTTACAATCAATCTTAGGTTTCCCAGAACACCTGCTGTAAGCCAACACCTGAATCTCACTCTCTCTACAGAAAGCCAGCCGACCTGCACAACCTAGCCCCCGGCACGCACCCACCCTTCCTGACCTTCAACGGGGATGTGAAGACAGATGTCAATAAGATTGAGGAGTTCCTGGAGGAGACCTTGACCCCTGAAAAGTAAGGATCTGTTTCTTTCCGAGCTGTTGAAATGGGAAGGGTTCATGCCAGATCTACAAAGGCCTGGTGTTAACTTTGAGCAGATGCATTTCCAAAGGAACCTCAGCAGTCCAGAGAACAAGACCCTCTCTCCAAAGAGAGCTGGGACCCCCAGAGGGCTGCCAATCTCAAAACAGCTCCATGAAATCCACTCAAGAGTAGATATGGCCTATGAAGCAGAGCCAGTGACTCCCACCTACACAGAGTGATTTTAGGAGCCCTGGGACACCACACCTCCCCTGCCCCAGTATGTCTCCCTCTCTCTAACTCACTTTGCTTTGAAGACCTTGAAGTGAGGGAAAAGTTTCCTTCATTTCAGAACCAGAGCTGAAAGGCGGCCAGAATGAAAATAAGTCAGGAAAGGCCAGTGACTTCAAACAACATCCAGGGTCTTATACCTGACCGAATCTGGTCTGACTCCACAATTAAACAGAGGGAAAAACTAACTGAAAGCAGCTCCTCTTTTGCAAACAGGTTCAGGGAGAGTATAGACCAGAGAGCTCTAAGTTTTCGTTGGGTGACATGTCGCTACTGTTAGAAAAGAACAGTAAAAAGAAGACTGATCACTTCTAAAATTTCCTAAAGCTAGACCTGTTCATAAGAATACTGTGATTGGGGATTAAAATAATCACAATTTTTGAAAAACACTAGAAAAATAATATTACATAGAGAGTGAGGCACGGACTTTATCCTACAGGGTATTATCCTGTAGTGAATTCCGTGGGGTATCTGGAAAGGGATTAAGCACAGGAGGTGGGGAGTCCCTTTTAAGACCTACTTTAGAGGTTGAGGGAAGCCGGTATCCTAGAGGACCATGAAGCTGGAGATAGAGGAATTAATTTTGGGGGATCCACTGGTGACCGTCCAGGCAGAACAGAATGAAGGGCTGAGACAAGTCAGGGCAGGAAAATCGGGGGAGAGGAGAAGGAAAGTTTCAGGACATACCAAGTGGGTAAAGTAAGTGGGATTTGACTACTAAAAACCACCATCCTGCATTTATTTTAAAGTTGTGTTTATTTATCAACACTTTTATAGCCTTCGTTTTGTGTCAGGCACCATTCACAGCACTTAGCTAATGTGATTCATTTCATCCTTCTAGCAGCCTTGGAAGGTAGGTACTATCATTAACCTCATTTCACAATCAGAGCAGGGAGAGATTAAGTCGCTTACCCAAGGTTGCACATCTAGTGAATCGCTGCTAAAAAATTAAAACTCCCAGTCATGTTCCAATCAATCCTTAAACAATCATACATTCTTCCTAAAAAATATTCTTTGCTGTCCATATTGAGACAGTTTATTTTCACACTGAGAGTGGAAAGCCACCTCAAGCCCATTGGAAGCAGCTGAGTGCAGACTTTAAATAAGTGCATTCATTAAATCAATAGGGTAGCCCCACATATAACTTTCAGCTCAGCCGCTGCTGGAAGCCACACACATGTCTGAACAGGACACCAGCCAGTCACTTCACTGGAAGTGCCCTGAGGGAGCCCAGACTCCATCCCCCTCCCCAGGACTCAACCTCATTGCTAGCACTGGTGTGAAATCCCACACGTAAAAAAAATGTTCCTTTCAATAACTGGAGTTTAGACTTTGCCTGGGAGACCCATAGAGGAAAGTTCATGATGCGATTAACATTTCCCTTTTAGAAGTAACCCTGGCACTCAGGAATGAGGGCTTCCATCACGATCATTAGGAAATGGAACTGGAAGCAGTGAGTAGCAGAGGAACTCATTTGGTCTTTTTCCAGGCAGTGGATGGAGGGCTGAGGGGCTGGGGTACAGTCCTAGTCTGCTAGTGATGCGCTGTGACCTCTTGAATCAGTCCTTCTCTGCTCTCGGCCTCTGTTCCCTTCTCTGTGACAGGATGCCTCCAGAGCCCTTCTTGCTCTTTGGTTCTTCAAATGCCCTTTAGACAGGTTCCCCTCACCACCACACCACCCCCAGTGCAGCTGTGCCTTTCCTGGGCTGCTTCTCTAATTCAGGGGTCTCCAATCTGCAACCACAGTGGGACCACAAGGCAGGCCAGAGACTGCTGGAATGATATGCGCCATATGTCCTTGAATGTTCTTCCAGAGACAGCTCATCACCCAACTTCATCATCATTTCATCACATTCTGAGGTTTCCATGATCCAAATAGGGGTGGGCAGTGCTGGATGTGGACCCTCCGTCCACTCTCCCCTCTCCACCCACCTCCCCTGTCCTGAGCTCTGCTCCCTCTGGTCCAGGTCCTTCTCTGGACTGCAGTTGTGAATAGGAGGTTTTATGAAGTGCATTCCTGCCATGTTAGTGAACTGACAATCCAGTACACTCAGGTAGCAAAATCCTTGAAACTGTTAAAATGCACATCTCCCAAAGGCTACCAAGGTGGAGATGCTAAGGGTGAGACCATCAAGTATTCCAGAGCCCCCAGGAGTGTCCCTTAGATGCCTCTGCACCCATCAGACCGAGGCAGGTGCCACAGTTACTCCCAGTAAATATTACCAAGCCAGGGCCTCAGCCCCATAGAAGCCTGCTGGTCCACCCACAACAAACCACCAGCCTCTCCAGCTTCCCCAGCGACCCAGGCTGGGAGGTGTAGTGGCCCATGTTATGAGGCATCTGGAGCAGGGCAGCCTGGTCTTCTGTTTCTCTAGGGGGCAGCAAAACCCTCAAACCACTCACCAAGCGCTGGTCAGCCATGTGTTTCTCATCATACCACTATTTGTAAAAGCTGCCAAAAGCCAAGACATTATAGGAGCCTTTTCCCCCTTAGCTTTATTTTTTAAATGAGAAAACCACATACAAACACTACAACGATTTTTTTAAATCACATTTGATCCCAGGGAGCATTTGGTGTCAAAATGAGGAATCCAGGAAGTCTCAAGTTGTTTCTAAATGAGACTAACATCCATCCCTTTCTTTAGATTGACCCAGTGAATGAACACTCAGCAAGGAAGTGTTGTGATTAAGGCTGGGATTACTGTTGAGACATTCTGGCCCTTGCGTTTCATCTCCATGGAGTGGCCGAAGCTTCTAGGATTCAGCACTGAGAGTCAGGAGCCCCACCTCTGGTCACCTCCTTACCAGTGTCTGTCATATGACCTTGAACAAGGCTCTCTCCCTCTCAGACCCGCCTTGTCTTCTCATCTTTAAAATGAGAGGGTGACACTACATAGTCTTCAAGAAGCCTTTTGGTGTATGTTCCACAGTTCCATGAGTTTCTCAAAGTACTCTCCCAGAGCTGGTTGCTGTCTCAAATAATCCTAGCACACAGATGCTGTGACAAAAATTCAGGACGGTAGACTGATATAGTCTAGTTACGTGGTATGTCATTTAGTCAGTCAACTAGCAAGAATGATTTAAGTACCAACAGGGCTCAGAACACTGACAGAATTGGAAGACAACTTGAATTTATTATTTTTTAAAAATGTAGGCTGGGCATGGTGGATCACACCTGTAATCCCAGCACTTTGGGAGGCCGAGGCAGGCGGATCACGATGTCAGGAGATCGAGACCATCCTGGTCAACATGATGAAACCCTGTCTCTACTAAAATAAAAAAAAACTTTTGTTAAAGCCAGGCATGGTGGCATGCACCTGTAGTCCCAGCTACTTGGGACCTGAGGCAGGGGAATCACTTGAACCCAGGAGGCAGAGGTTGCAGTGAGCCAAGATCATGCCACTGTACTCCAGCCTGGTGACAGAGTGAGACTCCGTCTTAACAAAAATATGTAGTGATAACTCACCACAGTGAAAAACAAGACCCTCTGGGAGGTAGAGAAACAGTCTCCAGACTTCCACAGGATGGCAGGTAGCTGGGGGCATGAGGTTTGGAGTCAGAGTGACTCGGGTTCAAATCCATACCACTAGGTTGTACTACGCTGCAGTAACAAATCAGCCATAACATTCCAGTGGCTTAACAAAACACACGTTTATTTCTCACTTGAGCAAATTCTGAGTCAGTAGTGTGGTCCTCTTCCATCTTGCAGTTTTTGGAATACATGCCCTCCAAGGCTCCTTCAGCAGGGAAAAGAGAGAAGAAAGATCACCCAAAGTGTTTTGCAGGGCCAGGGCTGTGCGTGGTGACACTATTTTCTCTCCCATCCCATTGGTCAGAATCCACACATGATCCCAACTTAGGTGAGAGAGAGAAGCTGGGAAATAGAACTGCATGGCTGTTTAGTGAGTATGCATACTCTCTGCTACCGGCGAATGACCTGAAATCTTTAGAATCTTTAATTCTCACATCTGTAAAATAAGAACCATACTGTTGATCTTTTAGGGCTTTTGTAGAAAATACTACTACCGAGCCTAGTGCCTGATATGAAGTAAGAGCTCATTAAATGGTTGCTTGAAGAATTAGAAAGAGCGGTCAGTGACTATTTTGGGTCTGTCTCCCAGGTGCAACTGTACAGACAATTGGTGACCTTAGGTCTTAAAACCCCAGATCCTAAGGGATATCTTTTAATGAATAAGCCAGGCCTCTTCCACCTCCAGAGATCTTTTGCTTACACAGCAGAGATGAGACAAACAAGCACACAGTCAAGGATTAGGAAAGTCAGACGCATTAACCTCCTTCTCGTGTGAGGGGTTGTTGACGTAAGGAAGTGGGAACAATGGAGAAGGGAGAGAGAGAGGAAGTCCTTCCACTTTTCGGCTTGTTAGAAAAAGGAGGGAAAGCACTCAAGTGGCCATCAGCAAGGTCATTCCATCCGAGCCATCTTTCTTTTTCTCCAGGGTATCTATCCCCAAAACAAGTTTCAGGGCCTGGTCCTCGGTAGGTGTTTCATGCACACTGGTTTAATTGCATGGCAGATGTCCTTTTATTCAGTGTCCTGGTAGGCTGCAACTAGTCACTGAGAAGTCAGTGAGAAGTCAGATAGGGCACTACCATCTGCAATGGCTTTTTCTTTTTTTGTTGTTTTTTTGCTACTATATTCTACTTTTGAAAAAAAAAAATTCTTTTTTTTTTTTTTTTTTGGCGAGAAGCCAACTGTTTTACTTCCCAGAATGAAAGTTAAGTGCATGTATTTGAAATAAGATATCTTAAAAACAGGGTGGAGAGAAATTTTCATCAGTTAGATCAGGAGTCAGCAATTTTATCTGCTAAAGGTCAGATAGTCATGTATTTTTGGCTTTGTGGGCTGTTCAATGTCGGTTGCAATTCCACTGTTACACTGTGAAAGAAGCCATAAACTAGTATGTAAATGAACGGGCATGACTGTTTCAATAATATTTTACTTATGAACATTGAAATTTGAATTTCATATTATTTTCACAGGTCACAAAACAGTATCCTTCTTTTGATTTTTTTCAAGCATTTAAACATGTAAAAACCATTGTTAGCTTGAGGGCCATAGACAAATAGGGGTCATGAGTCACAGTTTGCTGACTCCTGAGTTAGAAAAATAATGACTTGAACCCGGGAGGCAGAGGTTGCTGTGAGCTGAGATCGCGCCACTGTACTCCAGCCTGGGTGACGGAGCAAGACTCTGTCTTAAATAAATAAATAAATAAATAAAAATTTTAAAGCTTCGTTTAATAGTCTAATGGTTAGCAAATATATATGTATCATTTTGGAACTTTTGTAGACATTATAGTACAAATGATTGTGTTAATGTGTTAAGTCCAAAACTTTCCATGTGAGAGATGAAAGATACAAATAGACAAACAAAGGAGTAAAAGTCCTATAATCTCTTATTTCCTGAAAAAGCTTAGATGCAGTGGCAACCTAGTAGCAATGAACAGTCATATGCCCAGATTATATAATGATCCCCCTTAACCATGGTTTCCATTTTCAAGGTTTTAGTTACCTATGGTCCAAAAATATTAAATGGAAAATTCCAGAAATAAAAAAAAAAGAAAAATTTATCATCTCTTTGATTATTGTCAGATCACATCAAATGTTATTTCAAAGATGTTTCTGTGAATGAAACACTCTTCTCTAGCCTTTTAGAGAAAAAAAAATGTACTTCGTAGCCCACTCATTTGCATATTTAAAACATGGCATAAATATGGAGGTAAAACGAATGCACTTATCCTGTATAGTAGCCTCCCCCCGTATAGTTACTGAAATTTGTGAGATTAACATCTTAGAGACACGCTTCCCATAAGAACAAAGCTCAAATGGAACACTGCACTATACAGTAAAGTCTCAACGAGTTCTAGTGCTTGGGAAACATGATCACACCACCATAGCCCCATGAATACACGGTCCTCTGTCCTCATCTTGGATTTGGTACCACACATCCCTGTTTGGCTCACTCTGATTGTGAAGAAATGATCAGATGACTGAAAGTTTGACCAACTGATGAGATAGAGCAAAACAAAGCAACAAACCCAAGCAAGCTGCCCACTGAGGTGCATTTTCTAGGTTTTTCTGTCCTTACATTATCAAAGAGAAACAAATACTTGGCATTTTAAGTCTATCAATTCTAATATCATGCTGGATTCTATGTGAGAAGGCCAAAATAGGAAGAGATGACACTAAATTCCCAAGTCTTGGTAGATTACCTAGTATATTGCAGGAAGCCCTGCTGTGTGCCCCCAGCCACAGCAGATGAATGTGGTAATTCTAGTGTTACCTAGGAAGACATGTGTGTGTAGCATCGGTGCAGAGCGCCCCCTCCTGGTGGATGGAGACAGCTCCTCCATGGTGCTCAGCTCAACCTTTAGGGCTCTGGAGCTTTCAGAGTCCACAGTGGCGTTTATGAGAAGCCACACAACGTGGAATTTAAAACCTAGTCTTCCACAGTGAAACTGCCTGGGTTGGGATGCTTGCTTTGCCACCCAGCCATGTGACCTCAGGCAAATTGCTTAATCTATGCCACCATTTCCGCATGTGGGAAATGAAACTAATAATAGTACCAACAGAATTGTTATGAGGAGTAAATGGTGAATACCTGTAAAGGGACTAGGACAGTAAAATTTCCTTTTACTGTTTCCAGAGGAGCAGTGGAGGCGGAAGGTTACTGCTGCAGGCCGGGAAACCAGGTCCTCATTGTCCCTCCACCCTTTATTAGCCATGGTTTTTAAATCATTATTTATCTTTTCAGGTATCCAGTTCCCTTCTGTGTGAAAGGAAAACAATAATGCCTTCCTTACCTGCCTCATAGTAGAGAGCTGGGCTCTTCCAATAGAAGTATCTCTGAAATTACACAGCCACCTAACATGGACCCAAAAGGGACTGTCCTAGCTCATGGGCCAGTTGAGGAATAAAAAGCATTAAAGAACAACAAATAGGTTTTAAAGCCTTGTTTAGTTGAAACTATCAAAAACATCAAAACAAACAAACAAAAAGGGATTTTACTTTTTAAACGTAAAGCAACCCAACAGCCCACAGCCAAAAACTATTCATCCTGAGATTACAAAGGCACACATTCATTGAAAATAATGATAACCTGGCAACCGCCCCCACCTCTACCCACCCCTACCTGGCCATGCTTATAAAATGCTTGTGAAATAATATTTATTTGAATTGATTTTCTCATTTTAATGGGGCTAATGGGTCCAAGCCATGGGTTCCCACAAGAGCAAGTTTACCTTCTTCAGTCGCAAGGCCAAGCATCCTAACTCCAGCCTGCCTCTTGTATTATTCCAGCTTCAACATGAAAGGCTCTGAGAAAGAGAGAGAGGGGCTGGATCATTGCAAATCTATCTCCAAAAAAATAAAAATAAAACAATTGAAAACACGTGTCCTTAGTTGAAGCTTGGAAGTTTCTGCATCTCATCAGTGCACACAAATAATAAGTGTGTGAAGGACATTTCAGAAGAGGGCCGAGGGTATTCTTCCTTTGGAGAAATGGTTTACTGCTAACACACCTGGCATCTCCATGCTCCCAGAATTATCTCTGTGTAGCCAGAATTATAATCATAGGACTGGCAGTAGATGGTTATTTTAGTGGGTCGTGGAAGTGTCAAGAACCCTACCTGGTAGAGAGGCAAGCTCAGCGGGAACTCTAATTGGATCTTCTCATTGGCACATCATTGTTGCTGGTCCTGAGAACAGAACACATCCTGAGTCCCCTGAATGGCATTCCGGTTCCTTGCCTAGCAGACTGTTGTCACCCTAGGCAGGTCTCAGCACCTTATTGGCCTCTGACTTCTTCTATGGATGATCTAGGGCTGGAGAATGCGCACCCTCTCTATAGGATGGGGATAAAGACCCCAAACATTTGTAGATGCAGCTGGAAAGGGAAGTATTGCTCATCATGATATAGGCTTGCCCATAAAGGAGCTCCAGGTCTACTGATTCACAGAACACTGCATCCTCCATTCCAGGTACCCCAAACTGGCTGCAAAACACCGGGAATCCAACACAGCGGGCATTGACATCTTCTCTAAGTTCTCTGCCTACATCAAAAACACCAAGCAGCAGAACAATGCCGGTGAGTGACTCCCTTCCACCAAGAACCCCTGGCAGTGTCTGTTTGCTGCCCACAGCATCTTCAGTTTGCCCATGGGCATGTCAAATAATCAGGCCAGAGAAGCATCTGGAACCAGTATTGCTTGTTATTTGCCCTCCATACCCCCACCACCATCTAGTCCCCCTTGACACAGGGGAGGAGGTTATGGATCCTACTGCCTGGCTAGTGCAGGAGGAAAGGCCAGGGGCTTTGCTGCTAGCTGGAGGGGTGCAGTTTGTCCTCTGAGCCTGCCTTATTGCACAGCACAGTGCACTGCATGGGACGGTCCTCGTTGGCACACATTTGTCCCAAGTTCACAACCCCACCTGTGATCACATTGGAACAACACATTCCCGCTTCCTTTTGGTTCCTGCAAGGTTTCTCCTGGGATTTTTCCAGAGGCCAAGGGAGGGGGCAGCACAGACACTGCTGTGGCAAATGCAGAAGGCAGACCTGGGCTGTGTTCTCCTCTTCTGCAGTATAGTGGGCCCTGGAAAGCCACTCCTCAAAGCCTGGCCCATCCCACATTGGGCTTCATTTCTGGCATTGGCTATAGAATTCAGGACCTGGTTCTCTTGTGGGGCCCTGTGAAAGGGAGCTGCATCCCCCAGTTAAGCTCACAGCTCTTTCAGTCCTTCATTTGGCATTGCCCTTTAAGAATTAACTAAAACTATTTGAATGGAACCGTCCAATTGAGCATGCACAACACTTGAAGAATGGTGTTAGGTCCATGAGGAACAGGCTGGCCACTGCAGTGCCAGCCTGGGGGGCTTGGATTTGTATCCTGTGGGCAATGGCAACCATTCCATTGCCCTCAGAATGGGAGAACGAGACAGCCTCACAGGCTGGATCGCTGGAGTCCAGCACAAAGCCGAGCAGCGTAAGTGCTCCACGAATCTTTGTGAATGAATGAGTGACTGATGCATAATGGACCAAAATGAGGGAACAGATGCAGATGCCCCAGAAGCTCCAAGGAGAATAGCATCTCTTTGGATCAAAGCAAACAGGATATGCAGCCATGCATGGTAAAAGAGATGAAATCTTTGCAGGAACAGAGCTGGTGTAGTGGGAAGTAAATAATTCAGGGTGTTACTGAGGACCCAGATTGTGGCAAGCGCAAAACTCAATTCTGGAGGTCCAAAGAAGAAGCAAACACTTCCTCCGTCTTCAGTGCCTGGCAGGTGCAGAAGGAAAGGATTCAATTCAGCTTGATTCAAGAGAGTGTGGAGAGCTGATTAACCGCAGGTAAAAGAACAAAATAATTTCTGTCGAAGGTGTTCAGAGCAGGAAGCATTCGCCATGGGGGTAAATGCATGAAACTCCCTTTCTGGGAGTTTCAACTGGGTCATAAAGATTAAGAAGGAAGCGGATGGCTGAGGTCATTGAGCGGAGGACGTGGGGAAGCTGAGAAAAAGTCAGGGACAGAGATTGAAATAAGGGACGTGAGCCTGCAGTGCCAGCCTTGAGGGCTTGGGTTTTTATCTTGTGGGCAATGGCAGTCACTAGAGGTGTGTGTAGAGAAACCGTAAATAGAGTGGCTTCTGGAGAATAAGAAGTATGTGGAAAACGCTTCCAATCTACTTGGTATTTTTGCTCAATTGCTGTTTAGACCCTGTAGTGTGTTAAGTAGTGTCCCCCCAAAATTCATGTCTAGTGTGGGTGACGCAGGAAGACCCCACCTTTACAAAAAATAAAAAATAAAAAAAAAAAAACTTGCTTTTAATTAGCCGGGCAAGGTGGTGCATGCCTGTAGTCCCAGCTACCCAGGAGGCCAAGAGCAAGAGGCTTGCTCGAACCCAGGAGGTCGAGGCTGCAGTGAGCTATGATCCTGCCACTGCACTCCAACCTGGGTAACAGAGCAAGACTGTCTCTAAAAAAAATTTAAACATGTATGTCCACCTGGGATCTCAGAATGTGACCTCATTTGGAAATAGGATCTTTGCAGCTGTAATTAGTTAAGGAGTTGGGGATGAGATCATCTCAGATTTAGAGTGGTCCCTAAATCCAATGGCTGCTGTTCTTATAAGAATAGGGAGAGGGACCAGGTGTGGTGGCTCACATCTGTCATCCCAGCACTTTAGGAGGCCAAGGCAGGGGGATCACCTGAAGTCGGGGTTCGAGACCTGCATCTCCACTAAAAATGCAAAAATTAACTGGACATGGTGGTGCGTGCGTATAGTACCAACTTCTTGGGAGGCTAAGGCAGGAGAATGGCTTGAACCCAGGAGGCAGAGTTTGCAATGAGCTGAGATTGTGCTGCTGCACTCCAGCCTTGGCAACAGAACGAGATTCCATGTCAAAAAGAAAGAGAAGACACAGAGACACAGGGGAGAAGGCCATGTAAAGAAGGCAGAGACTGGGGCGATGCTGTCACAAGCCAAGGAACACTGAGCTTTTTGGGAGCTGGAAGAGGCAAGGAAGGACACTTGCTAACACCTTGATTTTGGAACTGTAAGGGGAAAGTCTCTATTGTTCTGAGCCACCCAGCTTGTGGTACTTTGTTGTAGCAGTACAAGGAAATGAATATGGCCCCTCAGAGCCATCATGGGAAAGAACAGTCATTGTTGCTTTCCCGGCTGAGGACACCAAACCAAATGAGACCGTGACTTGTCTACCCTCAAGGCAGAGCTGGCTTTCGAACCCTCGTTTTCAGACTCCACACCCAGTATCCATTCCTCTTGGCCACAAATATCTTCTTTCATACTTGTCAAAGTGCCCTCAGAAGGATTATCTCATTTGAGCCTTACAGATTTTTTAAATTATAAATGGTATTTACATATTATCCATATTTACAGTTCTCCTATTCCCAAGGCCAAAGCAAGTTTCCACCAAATGCCGCATATCCATTTCTTATAAACTCAGTACTCTCCAATTTTCATTGTTTCCCCCTTCTTCTGTTTCACCCTGTTTTCTTCTGTAACGGGACTTGCCCTTGTGACTCCTGCTTCCCCTAACTCATGTGCACATTTCAAAGCTCCAACATTTCTGCTTTACCAAAGAGCCTATCCCCAGATGTGCTAGTCCACCGTCCTTTTAATAAGACACCACACATTCCTTCCCTAGAACTATAATTTGCCCACGCCCCTCCCTTCCTCTTTACTTGTCCTTTCTCCCACCCAATACCCTGCCATTGTGGTCAACTGGGTCCAAAGTTCTTAGGCTCAGCAAGCCCTAGGTCAAGGCTCCTGTGGGGCCTGCCCTCCTGTAGAAAGCACCATGGCTCCTGCGCTACAGTCCCAGAGCCCCACAGCCCCTGACCCAGGAGGCAGTCCACCCCCCTGTCTGCTCTGTGGGAGCTCTGTGCCTGTGTCCTCTCCTAGGTCTCTGCAAGAGCATCAGCATCCAGGCCCAGGCCTCCTTCCACATGCTGCCTTGCCTTACTTTGCCATTTTGTTTTCCTCTGGATCTTCAGCTCTGCACCTACTTCTCCAACTTTCTTTCTTTAGAGAGTTTCTCGAGTTTTCGTTTACTTTCTCTTCAGCAGAGCCCTCCCTCCCCTCCACCTGCTACTAATACCCCAGCCCCCATACACACACTGGCTCAGGTTATGATCCATTTCTGCCCTTTCAACATGAAAGCATGAGAAAAGCCTACACTGTAATATTCTTCTCCATGATGGGTCATCTCTCCACTCCTGTGATGACTACAGGAACCACCAAGTACAATGTCCATTGTTCCACAAAGCCTCGTAAGTCCCCAGCTACCACAGTGGAGACCCCATCCATGGGAGCCATGCCAGTAGTACTGGAGTAATGAAGAGAGTCATCCGTTAGTTTGTACATTCGTTGATTCATTCAACAAACACAAGTTCTATAAAGTGTCTACAAGTCTGAGCTAATATTTAAAGGGTGCAGCTTATGTGCCAGGTATGGTGCTAGGTTCTGGAGTTGCCAAGGCAATGAGACAAAGTCATCGCCTTCCATGGACTAACCATCTACGGGGGGCAATAAAACATGCAAACGCGCAATTACAGGCCTGGGTTTGAATCCCAGCACTTCTAGCTGCACAACTTTACCCAAGAGACTTATTCTCTCCGAGCCTCTGGCTCTGCATCTGTAAAATGGACTTTACATTCAGTTTCTTTATCTGCCAATTAAGGTAATTAATAATATCACCAAGGTTTGTAATGCAGATTCATCTATTTTATAACTCAGACTCTACACAACCAGAGAGAGCTCAGCTTAACTGAGGCAGCACAAACCCTGCTCCCTTTAAAGGGCAGGCCCAGTGGGAGATGACAGGGCATTGGATCAAGAACCCACATGGGAGGAGTGGGCATGGCCCTGAGAAAGGGCATCTTTGAGCTGGAAGAAAGCAGCACTGCATTTAGATTTGGCTGGAGGGGTTCCAGCTCTGATCCCTGCATCCACTTTTTCAGTCTTGCAGGGAAAATTTATATCATGGGTTTAGACCTGGAGGTTGATACAGTGCTAAAGTAGAAGGCTTGAGGGAGGGCACAAATGTCACCCATGCCCCTTTGGCACATCCTGCAGTCAACAAGCAGTTAGCTCCGTCCTCCCCCTTAATCATGCTCTCTACCCAGCCTGCCTGGCACATGACGGAGTCCAGCAAGAGCCTGGGCCTCCACCTTCTGCAAGCCAGTGGTCTCTACCTCTAGCAAGTGTCGCTGTAAAACACCCTTCCCTTCCTGCCACTGGAACACCCCTTTGACTCCTTGGGTTCATCTCTTCCCTAAAGGGGTTTCCTTGACACCCTACTTTAACATGTCCCCCACTCTGTGTCACTCCTAAGAGGGTCTGGGCTTCTCCCTCTGAATATCTATCTTACATTTAGCATTTCTTACCCTCAATCTGCCATTTGAACAGACTCTAAACATCCCTGCAAATCTCTTGGCTTTCAAGAAATTCATTTTAGCTACTTATCATAATCTAGGCGGAAAGTGCTATATTTCACTTTGTTTTCCATACTGTCTCTTTCCTTATGCTCCAATCCTAGCAGTATGCATGGTTTATTTCACATTCTGTGCATATTGCATGTGCCAGGTAATTAACAAATGGATCTAATATGCATCTTGAACGCTCCATTCTTATTAACTACTTGAAAAGTCTCCCCCTTTCTGAAATTTCTTCCCTCTCTATCACGTTTCCCTCAGATACAGTTAGCGTCCTGCCAAGAATGACCAACCTTGTTTTTGGTACCAGTGTCGTATTCTCATGTGCTTTTGCCCTTTTTTTCTGTAGCTGGAGAGGAAGTAGGCATGCCTATGCCTGTAGCCTAAGACGAGAATTCAGTATTTCTCCTGCCCTGTTCACATTGACCATCTCCTATCCGTCATCCTTTTGCACAGCCCACTTCCAAAGGACCGCGTTTCCCCTAGTGAGAGGTCTAAAAAGTCCCCACGTGCAATAGTGTCTATAACATATGCAGTCTTGGGGCTTACGTGCTCTCAGGCCTCTCAGGCGACCTGCACTTAATGGTGTTTAGCCCGATCTGGATGATTTTAGTCCTTCAAGGCTTCCTTTGAATTCCTCCTTTTCTTCCCCCTTCGGGTCCACTTTTCTCTCTTATTTCCACCTCTGTATTCCTCTGTCTTGGGGGGGCCTTCTTTCTATTTTAAAATTTATACTCCGCTTGCTCCAGAAAGGCTTTATAGCTACTCACAGGGATGCATAAAGCGCAGCAAACCAACAAAGGCCAGGAGGAGGTGAGAAAGAAAAACAAGGAGACTACCATAAAACGGAGCCCAGGGTGAGCTAAAACAGTCGGGGCAGCCCCAGGGCCTTCCAGCGGCCACACATAAGGTAGACCACAAAGTTGGCTCTGAACTTGTCAGCAGACAAAGCAAAACAGGGCCCCTGGTCAGCTGCAGCTTGGTTCTCCTAGAAGATAAAAACAAACCAGCCTCCCAGAAGAATAACAAATATTCCTGCCATGAGCCGCAGGCGCGGAGGAGCTGTGGTTTCCATTTTCTTTGGCTCTTTCCTCCTGTGACTTCTTCCCAGGCTGCTGCAGACTCCAGGCCCTACTGACTTCCTGCTGCTCTGACTCCTCTCCATCTTCCCCCACCTTTGGGCTGAGCTCCTCCCCCATCTCACAGCCCCTGTGTTCTCTCTGCACCTGAAACCCACTTTCTTCCTTTTCTCTCCATCTTCTCTGGAAGACTTAGGAGACCTCCCTGCAGCCTCAGGCCTGTGTCACCAACCTCCCTGCTCCTCTCTGTCCACCCAGGAAGAGGGACACAAAATAGCCTGTCTGGGCTTATCAATTTCCGTCAAGACTAATGGGCTCCTGCACTAAGTGTGCAAAGATAGGCCCCTTTCACTTGCAAGGTTGCACGTAGTTCTCTTTTTATGGAAGACGCTGAGTGTCCTAACATACTCTTCCTAAAATACTTGTCCTAATAAGGTGCTTCTAACTTCCTAAAGAAAGCCCTAAAAATCGTCCTTGGTATCTGTGATGTGCGGGGCGCAGTGCTGTGTGTTCAGGGTGCAAGGACCATGCTCAGATTGCATTGCCCTTTATTAGTTGTTACTGCAGTGGCCACGTTTTCCAAACTGAAAATCAGATGTCTAACAAATTGGCTTCATTGAAAATAATCAAATTATAAGAAATTGGTACTGTCCCAGGAAATCCAGGACACGTGTCCCAAAATGGAAAGTACCTGGTTAGGGCTAAGCCTTCTGCTTCTCCTTTCTCTCTCCATCCAAGTTCAGACGAGGCTACCAGAGGGCAGGGGAGTGAACCCTAGTTCCCACCACCTCCTGGCTCCCAATTTGTTGCTGGAACAAAAAAGTAGCCATTAGCCACTCAGGTCCCTGAGCAGTCTTGGTTCTGTTTCCAAATAAAGGCCAAGGTTTCCACCTCCCTAAGGCTCACATCAGAGGCTCCTCTTCCTGGAACCTGGAAGTGGGCAGTGTGCTCCCTGGGCTAATTCTGAGAAAACTGATTGTCCCAGCCACATAGCATGGAAGAAGACTCTTGGGTCATTCTAGGAACCTCAGTGAGCTTATCTCAGAATGTGGATGCTCATCCCCACTGAATGGGAATGTGATCGAAGGATTACACTGTGGCTCTTAGCACAATATCAGTGACTGTCATCCTGCCTCTCTCATTTCCCTTCCTCATCTCCTAGATCCCTCATAAAAGGCAGCAGGGGCAAGCCAGCCATAGCTGCCTTCCTCCTCTTTCCTTGTCTTCTTGTTCCATTCAGGCCCAAATCTTCAAATTGCTCCAGTCTTCTCCTTCTAAGAGGTGCCACCTACAGTGGGTCATGCTCCTGGCTGATGCTGTTAGAAAAAGAACTCATCTGTATCACTGGCGGTCTTTCTTTCCCTTCCAGGTTCTCATGGTTTGTGTCCCAACCAACCCATTCCTGTCCTCCCATCTTGCAGACTGCCTGGTATGATCACACCAACAGGCCAATTCCTGCAGCCTGCTCTGCTCCTCCCTACCCAGGGGTCACAGTGCCTCCTTCCCTTCACTCCCTTTTAATAAAATCTTAAGACTCTTGAAGTAAACATATTAAGCAAAATCAACCTTATTTGATGTATAGAAAATTGAGGCTTACACACTTCAGTTCAACATTAGAAAGTTTACAATTAAATCTGTAGAACGGACAAAAGAAGTGAGTAACCCATCAACAGAAAGGACCAAAAAGAAGCTGGATCTTTGGAGACAGGAACTGCCTAAGTTGTCATTGATAGCAAGACACTATTATTTTAAATACTGGCTGGGTGCAGTGGCTCACACCTGTAATCTCAGCACTTTGGGAGGCTGAGGCGGGCGGATAAAGTGAGGTCAAGAGATCAAGATCAGCCTGGCCAACATGGCAAAACTCAGTCTCTACCAAAAGTACAAAAAGATTAGCCAGGTGTGGTGGCACGCACCTGTAATTCGGTGGCTACTTGGGAAACTGAGGCAGGAGAATCTCTCGAACCTGGGAGGCAGAGGTTGCAGTGAGCCAGGATCACACCACCGCACTCCAGCCTGGACAACAGAACAAGATTCATCTCAAATGAAAAAAGCCTCTAAAAAACAACAAAAAAAAAAACGCTATCACTTAAACAAAAGTGTTTTCACTTAAACTCTCATAGTTTGACTATAAGACATCGCCTGGTTTCACCAATGTTAAAGGGTGAAAAAAAATGCATCTTAGACTTGATGAGATATAATAGTGGATTTTCATAATCCTTTCCAGATCTAACATTTTACTACTTCCTTGAGGCTATTCAGTGACATGTCAGACCCTCCTTTCTGCTTGACCTTGAGCTACCCTGTTGGAAAGAAAGTGAATCGAGCTCAACATTGCTTCTAATTTACTCTGGGATAGCTGTACTAGCTCCATCTCCAGTAAATAGCAACTCTGCTCTCGATCCCTCTTGCCTGGAAACAGGTAGCACTTCCTTGTAGGTCAGGGCTTGGCCAACTCTCTCTATAAAGAGTCAGATGGTAAATAGTTTAGGCTTTGCAGGCTACATAACCTCTACTAGACTCTGCTGAATTATGCTGCAGGAATCATAAAGACAGATAAAGCCACAGACAATATGTAAACAAATAAATAGGGCTGTGTTCCAATAAAACATTCGTGGACACTGAAATTTGAATTTCACATCATTCTCACATCATGAAATATCATTCTTCTTTTGACTTTTTTCCAACCATGCAAAAACATAAAACACAACACAATTCTTAGCTTGAGGGCAGCATGAAAGTAGGCAGTGAACTGGATTTAGTCCTTGGACTGTAATTTTCTGACCTCCGTCTTAGGCAGTCTGTGGCTACAACAGAAAGTTCTATTAATTTCAGTGTGCCTCAGCCTCCTCATCGGTAATATGGAGATTGTAATAGCGCCTTCTCTTGTAGCATTGCCATGTTAATTAGATGAATTAATGCATATACATCACTTAGTTGCTGGCACACAGTAGGCACCAATATGTGATAGCTGTTGCTGCTGCTGCAGCCATTAATTTCACAAATGCTCACCCCATCCCCATACCTAGTGTCTCCCCTTTGGATTGGGCAGCCCAGCTTTCCCTGTAATGTGGAAGGATGTGCTGCCCTCTTCTGGCAGGCAGAAAAGCAGCGCCAGAGCCGGATGGATGATCATGATTCTCTGAAGGCCTGTGGATTTGCAAGCGTCTTCCTGTACAAGGATTCCATTTTACCTAAGCCAAAGCTTAGGGGGTTCAAACGAGGCTAGGTCTTCTTCATGGTTCAAAGCCACCTTCCATCATCCGTCCCCCCACACCAAGGGAAGGGCATGTCCGCCAGGCCTGACGGATCTACCAGAGGTCCCTGGCTGCCCCTGCCCCATGACAGCTGCCCCCAAATGCTTCCTTCTCGCTTTCCTCTCCTCCTCTGCAACCTCTAGCCTTTCCATTTATGAACTTCCTTGACCTAAGATAGAAAGGATTCAGAGTGGCCTGGGAGGGCTGTTCTCCTAGAACTAACAAGCCCCTTATTATCAAAGGCCCTGTGCTCCCCCCATAGCGTCATGAAAGCCACTGCTGCTGTGGGGGGGGCTGTGGGGGAAGAGGGTGGGGGCAGTGAGGTGGGGCACTTTTTCCAGCTCCCCAGGATGTGGCGAGCCACGTTTAAAGAGAGTGTGTATATTTATTATTCCAAGCCACTTCAATCACAAGGCGCTTCATGCCTTCTCCCCTTCCTCCCTCCCAGCCCTCAGCCCCAGGTCGTAGTGGCTGGGTCTGGAGGGCCCAGCCATCCAGGCGATGGGTGTGGCCCCCCTTCTTATTCTGCCTTGTGCTCTCCCACGGGCCTGGTGAGAAAGCTAAGGCCATGTGTAAAAAGCAGCAGGAATGTGAGTTCTAATCACCCTGCAGCGTGCTCAGAAACAGAAGTCACTTAAGTGGCAGTGGGGCTCCACGTCTACTCTGTCGGAAACACAGAGCAGTTCTTTTGGGGACAGTTGGGTCCCAGGAAGACCTCCGCAGAGGCCTGGGAGCCCCACAGTGGGCTGTTATCAGGTCATCTTGATGAAGGCTCCTGGGTGGTGAGGCCGACCTCCACAGCAGTGCGGATAACATGTGACCGTCTCGCCACTTCCTCATAAAGCAGCCATTGCTGTCTGCTTTCAAAAACGCCTCTGGTCACAAAGGGACCCTTTAGGCTGCCTTCCTTGGCAACCCCTGTGTGCAAATAGCCAACTCGGGGTATTTTGTTTGTTGGTTTGTTGGGTTAAAGTTTTGCTTTGACTAGCATTCTTGCAAGGAAAAACAAATAACCTAGGCTCGATGGGACCCACCTCGGAGGTCTGGTGGGCCCTGCACTTGCGTTCCTCGTCTCCTCCCTCCCGGAGGGTCCTTGAGGCTGAGGGCAGGACGGAGGGGAGGGGGCGAATGCTTCCTCTGGCCCCTCCCATGAGCCGCAGTGGGATTCCTCCAGAGGGTCTTTGATTTGGTTCATTATTGAGGTGGATGCTTGCAATTTATAATTTAACAAATCTTGCTCCTGAAACAAATCCTTGGGCAGTTGTAAGGAAGGCGGTTGGTGGCGGTGTGGCCTGTTGAATGGGGCAGACATGGGGAGGAGGGGGTGGGGGGAGCCGGGCCCTGCGTGGGTGGGCGCATTCATTAGTGCAATTCTGCTGTGTGGGCTCCCCCGACTGGAGAAGAGCGGAGACCACCAACACCATTCCATGTGGTGGAATTTCCCGCTGTCTGACCAGAATGAGTTCTCCTGGCCTGGCCTGGACGCAGATCAAGACCTGGGGGAATAAAGGAACATTAAATAACTGATTTGCACATGAGTTAAATGCTCTTTCACCTCTTCCTACCGTTACTTCATTCTATGCAACCGACACCTCTTGTCTTTGTGCAGTGTATACATGGAACTAAATACATTTCTCGATCTCTCTCTCTCTCCACAGACACACACACACACGTGCACACTTACACACTTCGTGTGTGTTCTGATATTCCTATGTACTGGCAAGGCCATCACATACCTCCTTAGACAGGCTCATTTCAATTAATCTAAAAAAAAGTGCTTACATGCAAAATTATACTCGTGACGGGACACTATATAAGTCTCATAGCTTTACCACTAAGCACAGAGTATTCAGACCACAGAAGTGCAGTCGTGTGTCCGTGGGTGTGTATCTACATTTCACTGTGTGTGTATAGGCTGAAAGGATCATAGTTGGTTTATACAATTACTACACTCATAACCCCTTGTCTGTGGTCAGGACGTAGATTTGAGGAAGGTTTTTCCAAGTTTCTGCCGACCTTTAGGGGAGAATAGCGCTGGGTGAGTTAACCTGTAGAATAGATTCCCTCATTTTTGGTAGAGCTGGGACTGAAAATGACCAGATGGGAAATCCAGGTGGTGTGCTGAAGCTTCTAGCAAAAGCTTCAGCGTTTCTCAGCTTTTAAAGATCTTTTGCTACAAACTAGTGTTGCTGAGACATAAATCTGGTCTGGGATTAAATCTAGTCTGGTTTTCTGACTTTATCAGCAGTTTAGAGAGGATAATTTGTTGAGAAAAAGTTGCCACATGGAATTTTCCCTTTAAAACCCCCCGGCTTTTTTTCAAATCCTGCTCCGGCCCCGTCTTGCAGGAAGGCACTCCACCCCCACCTGAAGCTGGTTTCCAGGCTGAGCCGGAGTAGTTTCACAAGCCAAAGACAGGCACAGATTTAAGGCTTAAGCATAAAACAGCACTTCCTTTCTATCCTGTTGCTAGCAGACCATTTTCTACCTTGCACATACATTTGAATCCCCTGGGGGTCATAAGGGAAGAATAACCCCCATAGGTTCTTAGTCGGAAGGGACCCCTGTAAGGAAAGACAGATTAAGAAGAGAAAAACAAGCAGAGGTGTATTAACATGTGTATTTCATGTAACGAGGAGTCCTCAAAGAGATGGCTTTGAATTCTAGTTTGTATAGCATCTTCATCAAAGCACAGTAAACTTTTAGGGATGTGATGAAGGAAAAAAACTGAGTCTCTAGGGGCAGCAACTTGGGGGAAAGCAAATGAATGGCAGATAAAGGCCAATTAGCAAAGCTTGTTCAATGTAGATTCCTGCAGGGCCATCTCCAGGAGCATAAGGGTCTTAAGTTGCCTTCAGTGGGTCTCCCTCGTAGAAGCGGGGGAGGCAGGATATGTTTTGTCTTTGTAAATCTATGTCCTGCTTTTAGACACGTAGAGGGAGGGCAGAGAGCTTTACTTACTGCCTCTGCTTCTTCTGAATTGTCTTTATCTCAACAATCCCTCCTATTTGGGGGGTGGCATATCCTGGTTTCCCACAGGGTCTCGTTATGAAGCAGATATTGAGGTAGTGGATCTGGGGCGAAGCCCGAGAGCTCCCAGACAATTCTGACACTGCTGGTCCAGGGCTGTGCTTTGAGGAGCAGGGTTCTGAGCAGCTGCCGCTGTGAGGAAGCATGCCGGGTGTGCCTCCTTCATCAATGTCACCCCAGACCCCGGCTCCAGGTGCTCCATCAGTATTTGTTAAGTGAGTGAAAAAAACGTATCCCAAACACTTCAACCCGCCTCTACCCTGTCTATGCCTTTGCCTGGGAGATGATGACAGGACCTCATCAGAGCCTCGGGCACGTCCTCCAGCCAGCTTCTGTCCCGGCTGTGGAATCTCACCTTTTAAGTTGGTCCCCCATGTTGCAGGCTCCCCTATGCTCTGACTTGATTTATTTAAAACTTTGCAGTCCCCATTTAAATCCTATGATTTTTCTGTGACTAGCATTGACTTTGAACTGCAAACATGAAATGATTTTGTAACCTCTGTTATATGGTATCAAGCTTCATGGTGAATAATCTCACTTAGAACCAATCAACAAAAGAATGCAAGAAACTGAGCAGCTGTCCTCACTAGGATGCTCAGTGTGCTGGTGGGCTTTGCTTAAGTGACATTTTTCTTTTCACTTTTATTTTTATAACTATATTCAAGGGAAATTATATTTGGTATTAAAGGTGATACTTCACCAAGAGTCAAAAGAGAAAACTCAGAAGGCTAAATTCTAGTGTTTTTTTCACCTAGAAGCCAGAAGTCAAATTATGTTTCTAAGACCCCTGGTGGACAAAGCATTGAATGATCTGGATCAAGGTGAATAAAATAGGTTTCCCTGTACTCCTGTCTAGCACATCTTCCCTTCCTGAGCATTCTGGGGAGGGGGGAGTGTTGAGCCACGTGGTTTCTCAGACCCCCTGCACTCAGCTCTGACTCTGATGGTGCCATGCCCACTGATGTTTGCAATGACAGTTATCCATGTTCTGTTTCCATTGTGGGGGACCCCAAGGATGAATGTTAGTCAACACTTTGCCCAGGTCTGAAACTGCCTCCATTCTACCCGAGTCCTTTGGCAGAGAGGTTGGTGCTAACCTATGCTTCTCTTTTGGCTCTGATAACGAAGTGGCTGGGAGACTCTGTGGGAGTCTCTCAGGCCAAACTAATAGAATCCCTTCATCCATTCTCAAAAGACCACAGGGTACTATTATACGAAGAAAGGGAACTACTGTTGTTCCTCTATAGACTTAAAGCTTGTTACCTAAGTATGTACAGATATAGAATCATATGATTTTAGGGTCCTTCATATTTCCTCTAACCCCACTGAATAGTTTATTCTTCTAATAAATACTTATTCAGTACCAGGCTCTGTGCAAGGTGCTAGAATAAAAGTGGAATAATGAGGCCAGGCGTGGTGGCTCACACCTAATCCCAGCACTTTGGGAGGCCGAGGCGGGAGGACCATGAGGTCAGGAGTCTGACACAAGCCTGGCAAAATGGTGAAACCCCATCTCTACTAAAAATTTAGCCAGGCATGGTGGCGCATGCCTGTAGTCCCAGCTACTCAGGAGGCTGAGGCAGAAGAATTGCTTGAACCCGAGAGGTGGAGGTTGCAGTGAGCCAAGATTTCGCCACTGCACTCCAGCCTGGAAAGTGAGACTCTGAGACTCTGACTCAAAAAAAAAAAAAAAAAAAAAGTGGAATAATGAAATATTGGCAGTATCTATGTATATTGTCAAATGTTGTGTTTGGCTATTTATAATAGAATCCTGACTACAGTGGCTAAAACAAATACATATTTTATTTTACTAGCAAAACCTATATAGCATTTTACTATGTGCCATGCCCTGTTCTAAGCACCCTTAATAAATGTTTACTTTTAAGGGAATTTGCTTTTCTCACATAACAAGAAATCCAGAAAGTAGAGAGTTCCAGCCACATGTAGTTGCTGAAGGAAGTCGAGAACTGAGCTGCTTCTTAGAGCTTCTGATTCTCCATCTTTAGTCTGTGACTTTCATTCTCATTACACAGGATGGTTGCTCCACCTCCAAACATCACATTGACATTCCAGACAATGCCAGCTGCATCTATCTTATCTTTTTCAGAAGCCCATTGATAAATTTCTATCGATACCTCATTGGCTAGAACTTGGTCATTTGATCTTCTGTAGCTGAAATTCTGGGAATCTGGGAAAATGAGTATTTTTGACAGGGCATGTTGCTAACCTGAAATTTATATATATATATATATATATCTGTAGTGTATGTGTATATATATATATTCTGTAGTGTATGTGTCTGTGTGTGTGTGTGTGTGTATATATATATATGTATATCTGGGCTCTGTTTTCTATTAGTAACAAAGAAGAGGAGAGTGGATTCTTGTATATAATTCACTTTCAAGTTAAGGTAATTTTTTTCTTTCTCTGGTGAAAATACTAGTCCTAGTCATTGCCAAAAAGGACACCCCTATCTTAAATTCTCCTTGGTGTTGGAAAAATCTGAGTCATTTATCCCCTACTAGATTTCAGGAAACAGAAGGTAAAATTGCACATTTAATTTGTTGCACACTTCAAACTTTAGAAGACGCAAGACTCATGTAGTAAAAGCTGTGCAACTCAAACATCCAGTGGGTAGCTTCTCCCCACAAACTGTAACTTGTGTGGGGGCATGTTAGGGTATCCAGGGAACTGCTCTGAGCAAGGGGGAGGAAGGTCCAGGTGTACATGTAGCATATCTGGGGGATTCTGTGTAAGTATTGGTCACCCCCAACCCCTAAGGTTGCCCCGTTTCACATCTGTTATGATGAAGCCTTTCTGTCGGGGATTGTAGTTCTGGCTATAGAGTCAGAATGAAAGGAACAGCTGAATATCCCTGTTCATATCAGCATTTCAGGGCAGAGGATGAGTCAAGCACGATGTTTACTGAGCAGGGCCAGAGGCAAGAGCCACTTTTTCTTGCAGCACTAAAAATTTTTGGTTGCCTTTTTTGTGTGCTTTGTTTCTCATACCTCAGCATCATCATGCACTGCACATATACGCTGTACGTAACAACTCCTTACAGCATGCCAGGCACTGTGCTAAGCCCTCTGCAGGCGACGGCTCAATTACTGCTCCCAGCAATGCTCTAAGGTATGCCATGTTAGAACCTCCACTTTGCAGAGAAGGAAACAGGCACAGGAGGTTAAGCAACCTGCCCAAGCTAGTATGTGTCCGAGCTAGGACCCCAGCCCAGGCAGCTGGTCCCATGATCTGTGCTCTTGATGTGTGTATGTTAACATTTAATATAATCCACCATTTAATATGTTTGTGGTGCTGAGTTTAACTCAGAGTGTGTCATTTAGGAAATGGTGAGCAAATCAGTTCATAATCCAATGAATACTCATTGAATGACTACCATGTATATTTCCTTAAATATACTCAACAATCCCCACCTTCCCCATCAGGGTCCTCACCCAGCAATCCATGTGGGGAAGGGGCACAAAGTCAGCCCACAGTGGGCATCGAATAGATACCCGTTTAACAAATGAAAGAACAGGCAACTGGAAGGGAATTTGTAAGATATTCACAGAATTACCAAATCCAGTGATTATTTCAATCTAGCATTGCAATGGCAGAGAGGCAATTTTTAAGTTTATGAATAGTTCTTATATAAAAGATGTGGCTATTTGAGGATGAAAGGAGACAAAATGTGGTTAATGTACTTCAGCCTAAGTGTTTTGGGGGAGGGAGAATTGAGACAGTCTCTAGGATCGAAACGCTAGGACAGATGACTGATAAAGTTAGAATCTCTCTTGACCAGCTCATTCCAAGTGTGTGAGCATCTGCATTAAATGTAATCTATGGCCTGATACTTTAAAATAACCTGTTATAAAGTAACCACAAAAAAAAATCACAGATTTCAGCCTGATTCTTTTGGCCAAATAAACTACAATCAACATTAATAGCTTCAGTCACCATTTATGCCATTCTTTCTATTAGCACAATGGGTTTTACAATCATTTATGAGTTTCTGGAAAGTCTAATAGAAAACACACATATATGTTCTCTGTGGAAAATGCAGAATAGGTTTTTGGGGAGTTTTTTGTTTGTTTGTTTGCTCAAGGATGGGCCAGAAGGTGTCGCCACTGCCCCATGGCTAAAGTCTTGGCCGGGTTCCCTAATCAAGAACTTCTCCCCTGATGTTCCTGCAGCCTCTTCCCATATTCAGAGTCAGTCTCTCACTCTCTTTCTCTCTCCCCTCTCCCTCCCTCCTCCTGTTGATAAATAAACATTCAGGCAGCTTACAAGCTACAGATGAGTACACAAAAGGAAACTTAAATTCGAAGACCTAAGTGATAATCTTTCTCTTCAAATCTACTGTGGCTTTTAAGAGGTTTAGAAAATTATTTGGATCTGGAATCCATACCTCCCTTCAGACTTTAAGAAAATATTATATTAAAGGCATGCTAAAGTTGTCCTAAATGTTTACCGTGCTGGTATTTTAAACATAGCCAAATACTGGCCAAAGTCTCTTGCCTTTAAAAAAAACTACGCATTTTGTCATTGTTTAGTATAATACTTCTGAACATACAACAAATATAAGAGTGATTTGTGGAGCTGTATCAAATAAAAAGATACTTCTTTATAAGAATCCCCTACAGAGCTTGGGGGCAGCAGCGATATGGAGAATCTGTCTTCCTTAAGGAAGTTTCTGCATTCTTTGGAAATATGTAAGAAGCCACCCCATTCTCCCCCTCCCCCACCTCCACCCGCAAAGGAGAGTGGGGCAACTAACAGTGTCCTATATCCCAATCCACCATGGTTGTAAGACTTAAACCCTATCTTTCAAATAAAGAATCATTGACTGGCCTCTTCCTGGAAAGAACTATAGGAGCTTATCATTTAATTCATCCTCCCATCTGAGGCTAAGATTCTTTCTAGAACAAACAAATCCTACCCATGGCACCACGTGCTGCACACTCTCTGCAGCCTGGCTGACGCCGCCCGAGGGGAACACTGGGGAATCTGTTGAAGTTGCCATTGCCTTCTGCTTTCTCATAAACCGCTGTTAGTCTTTCCGCCTTTCCTGTTTTTAGCAGTGCTTAGAAACGGAGGCCTGGGAATTGCCTCCCCCACATGAGCCCCTGGGTCGTTCACAGCCAAGGCCAATTTGACAACATCCTCCTCTCTGGCTATGAGGCCAAGTCCAGTGTTCTTGGTCCAATGCCAAAGGTGGACATGAATTCTCTAAACTATCAAACTAAGAAAATCTGACACACCCATGTGGCCTGAAGAAAACAACGCCAAACCCAAAGAGATGCTTCCAGGCAACGTTAGGTCCCTAGCATGCTAGGAAAGGCAATAGCAAGCTTCCTCCTGCAAGCAAGCTCTCCGGGATTCTCCTTGGACCTAGAACATGCTAGGAGGTTCAGATAAGCTTCACTTCAGACACTAGAACTTTTGCCTTGAGCTGACCTCTTCTCTCATCTTTCACTCGGTATCTTCTTCCGTTTCATCCTCTCATAAACCCAAGTTCTATAGCTGTAATAATAGTCATAAGAGTTAACTTTAATCAGGTCCCACTCTGCATCAGACACTGTAGATGATGTAAACCTGTGAACAAGCATAACTGAGGCAGGGTTCAAACCCAAGTCTCTTATGCCGGAGTGAATATGCCACCCAGCTACCGTGTTTGATATCAGAAGTCATGGTTTCCCGACATCCCGACCCAGACTCTCTTTGTTTCTTGCTTGATGATACCAGTGACATGCAAACATAGCCAGAGGCCCCAGGCACAGCAGAGAGCATCCCATCATACCTGACAGAAACCCCCTTCCCATCTTCTAAAGCCCTGCTGCCATTTCTGACTCTGTGTGGTGTAAGAACCTGGTGTAGACATTGCTTTAAGAGACAAAGGGACCTGAAGATCAGCCCCCTCTTACCTGCCATGTGTCCTAGAAGGGTCACTGTGGATGAGAAAACCCCAGTTTCCATCTGCTTTATAATTTTGCCTTTGTGGTCATTCAGACTCATATAACCTAATTGTAACTGGGTCACTGTTATCTCTCTTTAAGGACTTCGGCAACTGAGAAAAAGCTACGTGACTCATTTCCAGAACCTGAAAGATGAATGCAGATCTTTATGTAAAGTTTTCTGGTGTTGAGGGGATTGGTTACACTGTCCATCACAAAGCTGAACATCCTCAAAATCCCCTTAGAATTTCTTTGTCTCTTCTCAAAATTTAGCTCATTATGGTAGCATCTACATTTCTGCTTGCCTGGCCTGCACCTGCCTTTTCCCTCACTCTCCCAACCCTCCTGGACCTTGCTGCTGGGGCTCCTACATCCCCCCCCCCACTGCTCCTGGATCTCTGGGCCTCGTCCATCTGACCTCTCTCAGCTTCTCTTCCCCTTGTCATAGCTGGTGTGGAAAGAAAGTCTTCTGCATCCAACAGATGAGTGAGAGGTGATCTTCTTATTTTTTTTTTTTGTTCCCATCATGTTATCATTCATGTTTTAAACTACCAAATGTCAACAAGTGTGGCCATCTTTGTATTTTCTCTTCAAAAATATGTAATGGCCAGAGACATCTCCACCATGGTCTTCCTCAAACCACCGCGGGTATCTTTTTTTTTTTGCACCCCTTGGTGATATCAACATGATCTCAAATGAGAAGATGAAAGGTAAAAACTTCATTCAATGCTCCAGGTGTTTCTCAATATCTAGATATTTCTTTCTTCCTAGGTAAAATCCAAATAGATTTCTCACTTTTCAACCAGATGTTTTACTGTCACACAGCCCATGTGATAGCACTGGCCCCCTAGTATAGGCAGAGTTGATAAATGATGTGATGGGCCATGGTTGCCCCTCTACTCAGAGAAAACTCCTTCTAGATCCAATCATCGTCGCTGAAAGTATTAAGAATTCTAGCTGAAACCAAGCATTCATAGCAGAACACAAATATGTCACCAAATTAGCTGGAAGGTAAAGTATGCAGGCATCATGAGGGAGCGCCATCTTCTTTCATCAGGGGAATGAGAACAGTTTGAGGCACCTGTCAGGCCACGTGAATACCTAAGGAGCAACAGGACAGTCCTTGGCACCCAGAAGTGGCCTTGCAGAGTGGAAGGAGTTTACTTTTAGAATCTAACAGCCCTGTGCTTAAATCTTGGCTTTGCACCTAAATTATAATAGGGCTAACAGATTGAACACATTTTTCTCTCTGCCATTCTGAGTACGTGATTTTAGTCTGCCCTAGGAATTCATTGGCCCCAGCGAGATTAGAATTTCTGTAGAAGGAATTCTGAGAGAGAAAAAGGAATTCAGTATTCAGCTTCTGATCTTCAAAATAGCATTTTCAACAAGACAGTAGACTTTTAACCCAAGCTATTGTCTTAAGATTTTCTAAACTCTTTTATTTCTCAATTTTTACCCATCAAAACTCCTGCCTGGAGGCCACGACCCCCACCAGGTTGAAACAGCCCTACTGGCTGTGCAGTGAGGCCAGGAGTCTTTCTGCTCTGTGATTGATGGACTATTTGACCTGAGAAAACTAAAAGAAAAGCCCACCCCCTCCTGGCACGAGGGAGTTGGGGGATGAAGAAGAAGGGAGAGGCAGGGAGGTGGGGGAGCCAGAGCATGTTAGGAGCTCCATGTGGTGCTTTGCTTGGGGTTCCTTTTGGGTTGTGGAGGGAGGCAAGCAGCCCACCTGTGACCCCCCACCTAGCATCCCCATGGATACTCTGGAAGGAAGCAAACAGAAGAAATACAGAACCTGTATTCACTTTCCAAAGCCTTCCACCCATAGATTCAGAACCCCCATCTCCCCCAGTGCTGCGGGGTCACAGGGGCCTAGTACCCAACTCCCAGCCCCACTGACTTAGGGAGGAGAGCAAGGAGGGGCAAGCTCTCTGGGAAGCTGAGCATTTCAATGCAAAGAGACAGAATTCTCTAGAGAGACTATTTAGATTATTACATCAGACTAGGTTATAATCCAAAACGGACTAAATTAAAGTTGTTTTCTCACTACCCAGGGGTTAGGAGCTTGTAAGGAAGACCATAGCGGTTGAAAACAAAACAAGGCACATTTCCATTGTACATCCCAGGAGTAGTTTGAACGGTTTAAGGACAAGCTATGGGTGTGCTTGCATAAGCATATGTGCCTTGGGTAAGTCCAAGACTCAGTTTCTTCATCTGTTGAATGAGGATGAATAATATTTCCCATCTCAATAGCCTCATTGTGTGTTTAAATGGTAGTTGCATAAACATCCCTAGCTCACTACAGGAATTCAGTGAGTGTATTTCCTTGCTAGTGCTCAGGTACGGGACTAGGGCAATAAAAGGAAAACGCAGGGGCAGAGGGTGCTCAGCCCAGGCTAGTACCCATTAGTCACGACCTCCTTCTCCATGGATTGTTGAACAGACACCCATCCAATCTGCAGACAATGGTCACAGGTGGGTTCCTGGTTTTTATTTTGCTGCAACACACATATAAGAGAAAAACCAAGTATGAGAAATCGAGTGTGCAGCCACCTGGGCCCACAGAGCTGTTCTTGTTCTTTCAAAGACCACCTTTGATATCTGCTCCTCTACATGTGAATTTTGAGCCCCAGAGGTCTGCTTTGTCTTATGCTCATCAGGACCTGTGTTGCACTGAGCCTGCCAGCAAACCAGGGCTGAGCTGTGTTTGCAAGAACTTGTTGGAGGCTGGGTTAGAGTCTTGGCTCCCCAGTCCCCATTCAGCTCATGCCCTGGTAAGAATATATTATTTTCTTAGCTCAAATTGCTGTTTCCAAGTCATTATTTCTCTACGACAAGAAAACAATATTGGGTCTTATGTAATATCAACCTCAATGAATCTGGAAGTGATCATGGAATGGGTGGATTTTTTTTTCTCCTTAAAAAGAGAAAAATAAATCTGAGATTGTTTGCATATGGCTGAGAATATTTATGAACTATTCCCCTTGTTTCCTCGTCACATACTTTACCCAGTGAATTTGTGTGTGGTACAGAATAAATCTTTATGGGGAGCAGAGGTGGAGAGGGGAAGAAAGCAGTTAAAGCACTGGGTATCAAGTCCCTGGGATGTTAGTGATCCTGAGTTTTGAGGTGCCCCAACCCTAGGCTCACTTGCCACAGACGGAGGGATAACCTATTTAGCTACTCAGAGGAATTATTTGGAGCCAGGCTTTCAAATACAAACACTGAAGGAATTAACATCTTTGTGTTTCTGTAGTTTCTTTCACATCCTCCTTGTTCCTCCCAGAGCAGAAAGTTCAGCACAAATGGTTTTGTGACCTGCATACCATCAGCTGAAAGAGATCATTAAATTCTATGGATGGCATATTGAGCCAGGGTCAGGGGAATGAGTTGGCAGGTAGGAGAAAAAGAACTGGCAGAAAATATAGTGGGTGCTGCCATTTGCTATCCGACAATATGGCAGTATTTTAGCACACAGGTATGCTGTGTCTATTTTGCTCTGGCTGTGCCTTTCAACATAGCTTGTTACCAAGGAGCATCCCAAAGGAGTATAAAGAATAGGGCTTTGGCTGTATATTGAATAAGTAAGGGAAGCAAATCTCCAGCCTACCGATTTTCCTTTCCAGGGAGTTGGCCACAGATATGGGGCTTCTTCAATCACTCATTCTCCACTGCACCTTGGGATATTCAGGAATATACTGACCAAGAGTATGGGGCAAGGAAGAGAGAACAGGAGAACCCCACATTTGGTAACACAATAGCAACAACTACCATTAATTGATGTCCTCATATGGGCCAGGCACTGTATTAGGCGCTTTCTGTGCCTTATCTGAGTTAATCCTGGCAGTGGTCTTAACAGGGTGAAGGATCCTTAGTCCCATTATTGAGATGAGAAAGCAGAAGCTCAGCAAAGTGGAGGAACTTGCCCAAGGCCACGTGTAAGTGCCAGGATCAATGACATCTGTGGGATTTATGTGGCCTTAAGGCAATACAATAACTACCAATAAGGAATTATTGAAATCAGGTCCAAGGGCTTGGAAGGGACCCAGGAAAATAAGGAACCTTGAAGCTTAAGGCTCAGCAGCGTCACAGTGAATCCACCCTGGGCAGCATTGAGATTTAAACACAGGTTAGCCATGAGGTCCTTTCCCTGTTGCCTTATCTCCTTTTCCTCTACCATGGTTGTCACCAACTGCAGCCTTCACATTCTTGGTCAAAAATACACAAACCCGGCCAGGCGGGGTGGCTCACGCCTGTAATCCCAGCACTTTGGGAGGCCGGGATGGGCGGATGGTGAGGTCAGGAGATCGAGACCATCCTGGCCAACATAGTGAAACTCCATCTCCACTAAAAATATAAAAATTATCTGGGTGTGGTGGTGCATGCCTGTAGTCCCAGCTACTCAGGAGGCTGAGGCAAGAGAATAGCTTGAACCTGGGAACTGGAGATTGCAGTGAGCCGAGATTGCACCATTGCACTCCAGCCTGGCAACAGAGAGAGACTCCGTCTCAAAAAAAAAAAAAAAAAATACACAAACCCACAGGAGGAGACTGACACATGGAGGATGCCTTCCAGAACATGCCAAATTGGAAAGCTCTGTGGAATATCGCCGTTGTGACATAAATCAACAATGATTCCTGCCACCAGACTTGAGGCCTTCCATCTCAAGGAATTACCAGAGGGACATAGAGAACTATCTTCCCAAGGAACTTCAATTGCTGCTCTAGGCTTCTTCACCAAATTTTATGTTATTTCCCAGACTTGGTGACATTAGCACAGACTTGTGCAGCAGCCCACTCAGGTCTCCAGGGCCATTTGAGATTAGAACCTGCAATGTCTCATCTCCTATCTATGACTCTTTCCCTCAGATGATATCAGTTGGTCAAATTTTCATAGGTCCAATGTTTGATTCTTCCTTTCTTCATCATAATCAAGATTTTGCCATAATCTCCATAAATGAAAGGGGTAGAGGGATTTGAGCAAGCAAACAAATAAATCACAAGTGCTTCGGGGAGAAAAGCATAATAAGTATTGTTTAGTGCCCACCCTCTGCCACTGCGTTTGAATAGCCTTGCAATCCCATCACAGCCTAGACAATAGCTAAGGGGAATACAGCATTTTCCCAGCCCTGCTTACTCTATTCTCCCAAACTGGAAACACAAAGCAGATGATGAAGTAGTTCAAATACCACAGCACGGAGAAGAAAGTATTGAGAAATGATGCCCAATCTCCAGCCGGTTTTCAAACATTCCCGTAAGTGTTCAATTGATTTATCTCGGGCTGGTGTCATTCCATTGTCTCGAACAAAAGGCCTTCTATGAAAAGACAAAAAAGTGGGTCATGAGAGGAGTGTCTCACAAGGCACATTTGGGAAAATCTGAGCAAGAGTACAGTCGCCTTGGCTTTGCCTCCAGAAGGCAACATCCCCCTTGTACCTACTGGAATGCACAGCAGGATTGACTTCCATTATCTCAGTGTCAGGGTCTAAACCAGAGTCTGGAAAAACAGCTGCTGGGGGATGGGGCTGATGACACAGGTGCAGGGACTGATGGCCTGGTCAGTCATCCCTCCATGTTTGTCCTTTGAGCTCCAGTAGAAAGTTTCTATGCTAGTGTTCTGTGATTAGAATGGACTGTGAGATTCTCGACAAAATGATTTTCAGTGATGATGGCTTCCCACAGTTGGTCTTTTGGGTATTTTGTCTGTTTGTGTATATAGGTAAATTATTTGACAGATAATTATTCGAGCAAGACTGTAAAAGCCTTCTGCCACATTATCTTCCTTTGGGTGCTCATTCTTTGAGTCATAACCATGACAGCTTTCTGTGCAGCTGGGAGTTGTACATTTCTGGTGGAGCCGTTCCATTTGAGACAGCAGTGGTTTTTGGAACAAGCTTCCCTAGAGTAAACCCGAGTGTTCTTCCCCTGAGACCCATCACTTCTCTGGGGGGTGACATCAAACAGGGCTGTTCTATTTCCTCTATCAAGTCCACGTGAAGTCCTTGTCCCCAGCTCTTCTTGGGTTAGCTATATTTAACGCTTCCACAAAGTCTGATGCATATCTCTGTCCTGGAACTTTTATATAGTTTTTACTTACCTATTTAATAGCCTTTTCTTCCTAAAAATTTAATATGTAGGTTGATGTGGAATATGAGCAAATTATAAATAAGTAAAGCTTTTAAAAATTGGCTAGTATTGGCTGGGCGCAGTGGCTCATGCCTGTAATCCCAGCACTTTGGGAGGCCGAGGTGGGCAGATCATGAGGTCAAGAGATCAAGACCATCCCAGCCAACATGGTGAAACCCCGTCTCTACTAAAAATACAAAAATTAGCTGGGCATGGTGGTGTGTGCCTGTAATCCCAGCTACTCAGGAGGCTGAGGCAGGAAAATTACTTGAACCAGAGAGTCGGAGGTTGCAGTTGGCAAAGACTGTGCCACTGCACTCCAGCCTGGTGACAGAGCAAGACTCTGTCTCTAAATAAATAAATAAATAAATGGCTAGTATTACTGAATCTGCTGAAGATGAGCACTTATAAAAGCTTTGGTATACATCCTAACTGTTGTATTTCTATATTTATTTATTTTTGTCAAAGCAAAGGATTAGCTAGTATTCATTGTTTGGTTAGGGTTTGCCTTTCAGGCTATCTAATGCACTTTTACTGCCTCATGTTAATTGTTTCCAGGTATTCTGCAGTGTGTGGGGAGCTGGCAATGTGATGAGGGGACAGGATTCTGGATGACCCACTCTACTCTGAAGTCCCTATGACTGTGTCCACTGGCAGGAAGTTTGACTAAAGGCCCTTCTTTTACTCTTCCATGCCAGCCCTTGAGAGAGGCCTAACCAAGGCTCTGAAGAAACTGGACGACTACCTGAACACCCCTCTACCAGAGGAGATTTGATGCCAACATTTGCGGGGGAAGACAAGGGGTCCGGCGCAAGTTCCTGGATGGGGATGAGCTGACCCTGGCTGACTGCAATCTGTTGCCGAAGCTCCATGTGGTCAAGGTAAGAGCGCTCGAGCCACAGGGGCCTGCAAGTTCCAGTTCCATCTTAGGCCCAGGTCACCTGTGTGGATGAGTCAAGGATAGTGTCACCTGTCAGTCAAGAGCCTGGACACTGAAGTCAGGTAATAAGGACCCAAGGTCACCCTCTGCTGCTTATTGGTTGTGCGGCCTCTTTGAGCTTCAGTTTTCATTTATAAAATAGGGATATATTGCTTACTTCAAGGGTTGGTGGAAGAGTAAGTACAGTGTGAAAGTGCTTGGCATATTGTAGGGGCTTAATACATATAATAGTTGCAATTATCATTGTTGTATACAGTCATAGCACTCCAAAGACCTCTTCCTCATAGGTTTTCCCTGGCCACACCCCTACATCTCTATTAAATGTGCCCTCGTATGCATGTTTTCCTTGTGCACAGATCCACCTTCTCACTTCCTCAGGTAGGCACACATCATCTTCCTCATCTAACAGATGAAGAGGTGGAGGCCGCAAGAAGTGGTGTTACTTTCTTGCTATCATTGCACTTACTGACCATCTGCAACATGTAGTGTGATCCCCCTCCTATACAGCAAATCCTGGAAATCTGAGAGTTGGAAAGACATTTAGAGGTCATCCAAAACAATCTCCCACCCCAACCTGGGCCACTTTCTGCTGTTTCTGTGACAGGCTTCTGCAGCTTCTGAGAATGAGGAGCCCTCTGCCTAATGAGCCAGCCCTACCATGTTAGACAGCTCTGATTATTAAATCATGATTCTTTACAATGAGCCCAAGCATGCCTTTCTGCTACCCATTTGTTCTCTGGAGCAACACAGTACAGCTCTGCTTGCCTTCACCTCATTTGAAGACAATAGTTGTATCCCCCTAAGTTCTATAAATGAGCACTTCTTCCCCCATTCTTTCCTGACCCTTGTCGGCCTAGTATCAGATAGCCATACTGTGCTCTACCTTTACACATGCTTAAATCTCACTGTCTCAGCCAGACAGCAAGCTCTGTGAGGGTAGACTTTTTCAAAGCATGATGTTGGGCATATGGTGGTCCTTTAATAAATATTCATTGATTGATCATTTGATTACCCAGTGTATGTCTTTATAATACCCAGTTTATTTCTATACTTCACTGAGAAGACTCAGATTCAATCATTTATCAGCTGGGGATATGCCTATTGTTTTTCAGCTCAAGTCCTCAGTCAGAAGTGCTATCTTCTCTCCAACCAGAGCACGTACTAATTTGAGTTGAAGTCACTCAGATGTGGGTACACTGGTGTTTCCATGGGCCTAGAGCTGAAGATTAAGAGGGGATCATGCATAAAAATGCTGATGGAATGGGCAAATACAACCTATTTAGACAAAAATATTTTGGATTTGGGGCCAAGCCAATAGTCACTTGTAGGTCCAGCCAATCTATGTCTCTTTGAAGTTATTAACTACTGCATGTCCCACCCATCATCCTTTATGCTTCTCCTTAGGAACAAGTACCTCTAAAAAGGATGATATAATTCCAGCTCAGTCACGCTGTGTCAGAGTGATACAATGCAAAGATCAGGACACCCAAGTTCTAGTCTTGTATCTGCTGCCAACTAGCAGCATGAGCTAGGCCACATTACTTAATCTTTTTGGAATTCATTATTCTTGTGCCTAAAAGAACATAAGTGGATTGCTTCCCTTCTTGCCTTCTTTTCCCTTCTTTCTTCCCTCCTTCTTTCCTTTTCTCTTACTCAAACATGTATTGACTACCACTCAAAACCCATTTGTTGAACAAGGCAAACAAATGGATCTCCCAAGCCTTGGGCTTCATCCTGTGATTTCCTCAATTCCCACCAGCCTTAAATGATTCAGTGAAGCCCTGTCCTTGGAGAAAGTTCAGTGGGTGGTTCACCCAGAGAAGCTGGGGATCAAAAAGTAGATGGCCAATGAGAGAACAAAGGCCAGCCCTTGACCCCTATTTCTTTGGATTTTTGCTGATCCAGCTTATCAGATCCCAGAGACCTGGCAAACCTCTGAAGTTCACAAAGAGCGAAGGGGAAGCCAAGTCAGGCCTCCAGTTTGGCTTCAGTTGCCAAAACTTAATCTGGGCTATCGGAGCTAACTGTTTTCATATGAAAGAGCAAATTCAGAACATGAGCATGGAAGTCCCTGTGAACGTGAGAGCTCCATGTGCATCCTCACCCTCCTGCTGCTCTCATGCTCCTCTTGCCTGGCTCGCTTTCAGGTTTATCTCCATCCCTGGAAGTGGAGTTGTTCTGGCCCAGGCTCTCCATGAGAGTTTGGCTTGAACATTCATTGTCTGGCTCCCTCCTCGTTCTCATCTTCCAAAGTCAAGCCAGTGTGTGAAGAAATGACCAGTTCAGCAGCCAAGGCCCAGGGTGCACAGGTCTTGGTTGGGAGGGGCATTGCAGGCCTGTCCTTGCCTACTGGGACCCTTGCCTAGCATAGTGATGATGTTCAGTCCCTGAGACAAACAGGAAGGGGGACATCAACATCAACATAAATATGTATTTATAAATTGCATTTCTGCTTTATTGAATCTAACATTCTGCCCTTTAAAATCCTGAAAATAAAATTTCAGCATGAAATGACTTGAGGCTACTCTCTGAATCAGTGTGTCATTGTGAAAAATATTTTTGGATCCTTTTACCTTATTGAAGACCTTTTTCATCCATTCTGGCAAATTCCAGCCAGTTCCCTTGGTCAGGCCACCACTCCTGCATGAATTTGCTCTTAGCCAAGACAGCCTCTTCTCAAAAGAACTTGACCCAACCCGAGGGATCCTCATCTTGCAGTGGACAGAAGGGGACTGAGGAGTTCTGGTGGTGGCATCTCTCATTGTGAGAGCTTTGTCAAAGGACTCAGACTTCATCACCCTTGCTTGCAGCTACCTAAGCCAGACAGAACAGTGTGGGGGTGGCTTTTTTGGTGGCCACACCAATCCAGTTATTTTAACAGAGAGAATTGAAATAAATACTAGGTAATAAAAAACTGGAAAGGCAAAATATACTAGGAAGTTCCACCTTCAAGAGGCAGCTACTACTCCTGGGCCAGGAGGAACAAAGGAAAGAGGTTGGAATTACTAAAACCTGTAAACTTGGGAGCTCTGTAGATGAGAGGCCCTGCAGAGCTGAACCTGGGTAAAAGTGTTGCTCAGCTGGCGCCAGGGTCCAAGCTCAGGTTGGCTGGAATCCAGCCTCTAAAGCAGAGTCCCTGCTGTGTACTGGCCTTTCTGTGTGGGTATGAAGAAGCTGGTTCTGTATTAGCAAACGAGCAAACTGGATTCAGCTGCTGCTCCCAGAAAGCACCAGAGACTCTCGTTAGAAAGAGGAACCTGAAAAGCAGGGGCTTCTCCTTCCCTTCTCCTCCTCCAAGCTTGCTGGCTCTCTCCAGTAACTCTTCTTGGCCGAACCTTACAGGATCCACTGGCAAAGCAGAGATGTGGTCTACTCAGTCCCAGCCCCAGCATCACAAAAACGCAAATAAAAGAGTAGGTTTGGAGATAAGCAACAATAGATTAATGGCTGGCACATGAGGGATTCTGAGTAGAGCCATTGCTGTATCAGCTACTTAGGGCTGAGTGGCAAAGTAGAAAGAACTGTGGATTATAAAGCAAGGACTGTAATAAATATGAATAGTTACTCAGTAGATACTGGTTAAATTAACTAATTTCTCATGTAACATTAAATCACATAATCTTTTATAGCTTCAGTTTGCTCATTGCTAGGGATCTTTAGTCTTTAAAATTATTTTATTACACATGACACTAGGGAATCTTGTCTGATGTATGGATAACTTAAGATTATGAAGAAATTGTTTATTGAATCCCTACCTCTTTAATTTCCCTTTGTTTTGCTATTCTCATCTGTAAATAGGAATATAATAGATTCTTCCTTATAGGATTATTTAGAGATTTAGGTAGCTTGTAAAGTACTTAAAGCAGTCCCTGGAACAGAGCACACAGTGAATAAATGTTTGTTATCATTCCTCTGATCAACATCACTGAGATTATCAAGGAGTACAGAAATGAAAAACTGTGATTGCTATGCTCACACTGCTCACAAAGTAGAGAAAAAAAACACTGAGACAGCAATCATGATTCACAATAGATTATAGCTCAGTGTTGTAACAGAGTTCAAGGGGAGAATAGAGGGGGAAAAAATGTTCCCAAATGTCCATGAACATGTCTGCAACAGTGAGTTTTTCATCCATTAAGTCATCATCGTCCTTCACTTCAGCACAACTTTCTGAGGAACTCTGCATATTACCAAGCACCAAAATGAAGATGAAAGCCCAGAGTGGCTGATCTGGGGCTTCTCTGAGTGAGAGGATCCCGGGATCAATGGGCCCTCTCTGAAAAATGAAGCAAGGTAGAGAGGTGATTAGCCAGATACAAGAAATCCAGAGAACACCTGTGAGATACTATACAAAATGAACTTCACCAAGGCATATAGTCACCAAACTGTCCAAGGTCAATGCTAAAGAAAAGGCAGCTAGAGAAAAAGTCAGATCACATGCAAATGAAACCCCATCAGGCTAATGGCAGACTTCTCAGCAGAAATCTTACAAACCAGGAGAGATCGAGGGCCAAGTTTCAGGATTCTTAAAGAAAGAAATTCCAGCCAAGAGCTTCATATCCCACCAAACTAAGCTTTATAAACAAAGGAGAAATAAAATATTTTCCAGACAAGCAAGTGCTAAGGGAATTTATTCCCATTAGACCATACAAGAGATCCTTAAGGGACTTCTAAACATGGAAACAAACGAATGATACCTGCTACCACAAAACATACTTGTATATAGCCCACAGACCCTATAAAGTAACCACACAATAGAAACTACAAAACAACTAGCTAACAACTTCGCAATAAGATCAAAACCTCACATATCAATATTAACCTTGACTGTAAATTATCTAAGTGCCCCACTGAAAGAAATAGAGTGGCAAGTTGGATAAAAAAATAAGAGACACTCATCTGCTGTCTTCAAGAAACCCATCTCATATGTAACAACACCCATAGTCTCAAAGTAAAGGGGCTGAAGAAAAATCTGTAACACAAATACAACACAAAAAAGAGCAGGGGTCACTATTCTTATATCAGGTAAAACAGACCTTAAACCAACAATAGGAAAAAAAAAAGAAGAAGAAGGACATTACGTAATAGTAAAGGGGGTCAATTCAACAAAAAGACCTAACCGTTCTAAATATATACACACCCAACATTAGAGCACCCAGGTTCATAAAACAAGTACTTCTAGACCTATGAAAAGACTTAGACAGCAACAACACACAATAATAATGGGGGACTTCAACACCTCACTAACAGCATTACACAGATCATCGAGGCAGAAAACTAACAAAGATATTCTGGACTTAAATTCAACACTTGACCAATTGGCCGTAATAGACATCTACTGAATACTCCACCCATCAACCACCAAATACACATTCCTCTCATCTGCACAGAATACACTTCAAGATTAACCATATGTTGAGCCATAAAGCAAGTCTCAATAAATTCAAAAAAATAGAAATTATACCAGTCACACTCTTGGACCACAGTGGAATAAAACAGAAATCAACACCAAGAAGATTACTCAAAACCACGCAATTACATGAAATTTAAAAACTCACTCCTGAATTACTTTTAAGTAAACAACAAAATCAAGGCAAAAGTAAAAACATTCTTTGAAGTAAGTGAAAACAAAGACACAACATACCAAAATCTCCAGTGTGCAGCAAAAGCAATATTACAAGGAAAGTTTATAGCACTAAATGCCTACCTCAAAAAGTTAGAAAGATCTCAAATTAGCAATGTAACATCACACCTAGAGGAACTAGAAAAACAAGAACAAACTAATCTCAAAGCTAGTAGAATAAAAGAAATAACTAAAATCAGAGCAGAACTGAATGAAATTGAGACCCAAAAATTTATATAAAGAATCAGTGAAACCACAAGTTGGTTTTTTGAAAGAATAAACATGATTAATAAACTACTACTAGATTAGCAAAAAAAGAGAAAATCCAAACAAGCACAATCAGAAATGACAAAGAAGATATTACAATTGATCTCACAGAAATACAAAAGATCCTTAGAGACTATTATGAACACCTCTATGCATATAAACTAGAAAATCTAGAGGAAATGAATAAATTACTGGAAATACACTTTTCATTTTCCTTGGAAACTGAAGCAAGACAAGGATGCCCACCCACTACTACTCAACATGATAGTGGAAGTCCAGAGTAATCAGGCAAGAGAAAGAAATAAAAGGCATACAAGTAGGAAAAGAAGAAGTTAAATTCTCTCTTTACTAGTGATATGATTCTATTCCTTGAAAACTCTGAAGACTTCACCAAAAAGCTCCTGGAACTGATCAACAACTTCAGTAAAGTTTCAGTAAAAAAAGTTAATATCCAAATATTGAACTGGGAAGAAATTGAAACCCTGAACAGACTAATATTGAGTTATGAAATTGAATCAGTAATTTTAAAAACCTACCAACCAAAAATAACCCCAGACTAGATGGATTCATAGCTGAATTCTACCTGAAGTACAAAGAAGAGCCACTACCAATCCTACTTAAACTATTCCAGAATATCAAGGAAGAAGGACTCCTCCCTAACTCATTCAGTGAAGCTAGCACCACCCTGATGCCAAACCTGACAAAGACACAATGAAAAAAGAAAACTTCAACCTGATATCCCTGATGAATATAGACACAAGAATCCACAATAAAATACTAGCAAACCAAATCCAGCAGCACATCAAATAGTTAATTCACATTAATCAAATAGGCTTCTTCTTAGGACGCAAGGTTGGTTCAACATACACAAATGAATAAATGTTATTCGCCACATAAACAGAATTAAAAACAAAACCCATATGATCATATCAATAGACAAAGAAAAAGCTTTTGATAAAATTTAACATCCCTTCATGACAAAAACCTTCAAGAAATTAGGCATTGAAAGAACAGCCCTCAAAATAATAAGACTCATCCATCTACGACAAATCTGCAGTCAACATCATACTGAATGGGCAAAAACTGGGATCATTCCCCTTGAAAACTGGAAAAAGACAAGGAGGCCCACTCTCACCCCTCCTATTCAACATAGTAGTGGAAGTCCTTGCCAGAGCAATGAGGCAAGAGAAAGAAATAAAAGGCATATGACTAGGAAAAGCAGAAGTCAAATTCTCTCTCTTTACTGATGATATGATTCTATTCCTAGAAACCCTAAAGACTTCACCAAAAGGCTTCTGGAATTGATAAACAACTTCAGTAAAGTCTCAGTACAAAAAGTCAATGTGCAAAAGTCAGTAGCATTTCTGTGTGCCAAAAAACATTAAAGTCGGGGAGCCAAATCAAGAACATAATCCCATTTATAATAGCTGCAAAAATGAAATAAAATAAAATACCTAGGACTACATCTAACCAAGAAGGTAAAAAAAATCTCTACAAGGAGCGCTATAAAACACTGCTCAAGGAAATCACAGCTGACACAAACAAATGGAGAAACATTCCATGTTCATAAATTGGAAGAATTAATATTGGTAAAATGGCCATACTTTCCAAAGCAAAATGCAGATTCAATGCTATTCCTATCAAGCTACCAATGTCATTTTTCACATGACTAGAAAAAAATCTATTCTAAAAATTCATATGGAACGAGAAATTAGGCTGAATAACCAAAGCAACCCTAAGCAAGAAGAACAAAGCTGGAAGTATCACATTACTTGACCTCAAACTGTACTACAAGGCTACGGTAACCCAAACAGGATGGTATTGTTACAAAAACCGACATATAGACCAATGGAACAGAACAGAGAGCCCAGAAATAAAGCCATACACTTACAGCCATCTGATCTTCTACAAAGTTGACAAAAATAAGCAATAGGGAAAGGACTCCCTATTCAATAAATGGTTTTGGAATAGCTGACTACTCATATGCAGAAGAAGGAAACTGGACCCCTATCTTTCATCATATACAAAAACTAACTCAATATGCATTAAAGATTTACCTCAACTTGTAAAAATTCTAGAAGAAAACCCAGGAAACATTCTGTACATCAGTCTTGGGAAATAATTTATGATGAAGTCATCAAAAGCAATTGTAGCAAAAATAAAAATTGACAAGTGGGACCTAATTAAACTAAAGAGCTTCTGCATATAGAAACTATCAACAGAGTAAACAATCAACTTACAGAATGGGAGGAAATATTTGCAAACTATGCACCTGACAAAGGTCTAATATCCAGAATCTATAAGGATCTTAAACAATTAAATAAGCAAAAACCAAATAATCCCATTAAAAAGTGGGCAAAATCACAAACAGACACTTCTCCAAAAAAGACATAATAAGTGGCCAAAAAACATTAAAGAAAATGCTCAGTATCACCAATCACCAGAGAAATGCACATCAAAAGCACAATGAGACACCCCCCTCACACCAGTCAGGAGGGCTATTGTTAAAAAGTCAAAAAACAACAGATGTTGGTTAGTCTGTGGAGAAAAGGGAACACTTATACAATGTTGGTGGGAATGTAAATTAGTTCAGTCACTGTGGAAAGCAGTTTGGAGACTTCTCAAAGAACTTACAACTATCATTCCACCCAGAAATCCCATTACTGGTTATATATCCAAAGGGAAGTAAATTACTTTACAAAAAAAAAAAATTGCATTCATATTTTTGTCAGCACTATTCACAATAGCAATGACATGAAATCCACCTGGGTGCCCATCAACAGTGGAATGAATAAACAAAACGTGGTACATATATACCATGGAATACTACACAGCCATATAAAAAAACAAAATCATGTCCTTTGCAGCAACATGGAAGCAGCTGGCAGCCATTATCCTAAGCAAACTAATGCAAGAACAGAAAACATGAAACTACGTGTCCTCACCTATAAGTGGGAGCTAAACAATAAGTACTCATCGACATAAAGACAGCAACAGTAGATACTGGGGACTACTTGGGGGGGAGGGACGGAGGGGGCAAGTGTAGAAAAACCATGCTCATTACTTGGGTGACAGGATCAATTGTACCCCAAACCTCAGCATCATGCAATATACCCAGGTAACGAGCCTGCACATGCACGCCCATGTATACCCTAAAAAAAAGAGGGAAGGAAGGAGGAGACAGAGAGAGAGAGAAACAGAGAGAGGGGAGAGAAAGGAAGGGAAGGGAAGGAAAAGGAAGGGAAGAAAAGGGAAGGAAGGACAGAAGGAGGGGAGGGAGGAAGGATGGAAGAAAGGAAGAAAGAAAGGAAAGGAGAAAGGAGGAAGGAAGAGAGGGAGGGAGGGGAGTCAGAAGTGATACTACTCTCTTGTTACCCCTAGCCTAGCCTAGCCTGGAAGGGTTAGAGGAGGACCAGCCAATGTAATGCACAGTGAAAACAGGGGGTCCCCTGTTTAAAGATTATTAAGAATTTCTACACATTGACTTCAGAGCATTAAACCAAGAGCAGGGCTCTTCTGAGTGCAAGGTGAGACTGCATAGGTCACATGTCCATGAAGCTGCCCCAGCTAGAGAGACTTCATTAAAGAAACCACCCTGTTCCCACCCATTAAGAAAACGCATGCAAATGGGCACAAGCTAGGTCTCAATGAATTATAATAGTTGATGTTGATTGAGTATTTACTATGTGCCAGTAAGCATTTGATGCGTATTAACTAATCTATTACTCCAAAGTAGGTTTTATTATTACCTCCATTTTAGAGATAAAGAAATTGGAGCTCAGAGGGGTTAAGTAACCTGTCCAACATCACACAGCTGCTAAGTGGAATCATGATTGCAAATCCAGTCAGTTGAGATCACTATGCTCCTGTTTCTCTCAACACAAATACCAATTCTCCAGAACTCTCCTAGTCCACATCCTTCCTGAGTGTGACAAATCAGGGAGAGACAGAATCAGTATTTACTTACTCTTATGTCATAGTCTGAATCTACATATACATCCCAATATCTAACTTGCTTTTTATGTTTCTTTCCCTTCTATAAATAAGGATGCCCATGTAAAACAAAGTGGATAAGAGAAAGAAGAAAAAAAATTGTTAATTCTATCAATCAGACATAACCACCGGTAATCTATAGGTATCTAGACATTAATCATCATGCCTATTTCTCCAAATGCATTATTCTCGCACTTTAAGTGTAATAGTCTTTCTGGAAGAGTTTTCCAGATCACTGGATTTTCTCAGCGGCATCACTTTTAATGTCCCTCCACTACGCCATTGTATTTGTGTAAGATAATGTACGTATTCATTAATGTAAGTACTGTTGGACACTGGTGCTGTGCACCGTTTTTGTTATTCAGGATAGTTCTGGGATCATAATTGTGTAGCTAAATCTTTGTTTCCATCCATGATCATTTCTTAAGGAAAAATTCCTAGAATTTGAAACACTAGGTCAAAGGGCCAATTATATTTACTTAAGAAGTTAAAACAAAACAAAAAGAAGGCAGCACTGCCACTTTGCATTTTAAACATACCGCTGATGGGCCGTGGTGGTGATGCCTGGAGGTTGCCACACACACTGGGATAGCCATTAACACTTTCCAATGATTTGTTTCATGCCTTCACACCATCTGTGTCCTGCCATCTCTGTTTTAGATTGTGGCCAAGAAATACCGCAACTATGATATCCCGGCTGAGATGACAGGCCTGTGGCGGTACCTCAAGAATGCCTATGCCCGGGACGAGTTCACCAACACCTGTGCAGCTGACAGTGAGATTGAGCTGGCCTACGCCGATGTCGCCAAACGCCTCAGCCGATCCTGAGCACAGCCATTGTCCCCCGTCCCAGCTGCAGAAGGACTCAACCGCTCCCCTAAGACTCCAGCTTCACTCCCTCTTCCTCACTGCCTTGGGACGCACTTTTTGTAATCAAACCTTATGTTGCTGGCATCGTGGGAACTCCAGCCTGCTCTCTTTCATGAAAGTCAGCACCATCACTTGCCTCCTCACATAGGAATCTCGCCGAAATGATAGACACCGTCCACCTCTCAGCCTGCCAACCTGATCTGGGCTCAGCATGTTTGGGGTCAGTCAGTGTTGGAGAGCCCGCATATGGGATCGCCATTGGCTCCTTCTGCCAATGTCAAAATACCTTCTCAGATGCTTTAGAAACATGCAACATCAGCTGCTTTTCTACCCTCTTCTCCATCCATACCTACAACAGCAAGGACAAATACCATCTTCATCCTTCTTAGAAAGAGATCCATCACCCCATTAGGGGAGACTTCCATTCACAGAGGGTGAATGGAGGAGGACCAAGATGGCTATGGACTTGGGTGGCTGGCAAACGCAGCTTCAGTCTCACTACTTCTCACACTCCTGTTATTGGGCACTAAGGGACAGATTGGAAAGTCACTTGAGACACACTCTCAGTTTGCTGCAGTGCCGGGAGTGCTCTGCTGCTGCTGTGCACCTGGCCCATGCTGTCCAGGCCCTGCCAGGAAAGGAAATTGGCATGTAATTTTAAACTGCAGTGACTGGGGATGGGGAGAGGAGAGGAGCAGTGTTGATGCCAAAAGGCCCACGGGGTCTACCAGCCATGGGGTTTGCTTGCTTAGTTAGGAGTTGTTTCAGTGCTGATTACATGCCTGGGTTTCACTGTGCTTACCAATGGGTGGTTTTTGATCTATGAGAAAGTGGATGGGAGTGGGAGGAAGAGGGATGGGTGAAGACAAAGGAGTTCTTTATGAGGCTCCATGTTCCCTGGTAAACTTCTTAAAAGGCCTTCTCTCATGATCTAAGTCTTGGACTGGTGGTGTCACGTAACTGCTAACCTTACAGTAAAAACCCAAGAATGGGCCAAAATGTCTTCCCGGTTTCTCCCAGCTGCTTCTGGAATGCAGGTCTGTTGGCTGGGTGCTCTCCAGCAGCTGCTCCTGTCTGATTCGTCTGCAGCCTTTAAAGGGTGAGAGCCACATTTAGGAGGTGGCCTGATCATGGACCACCTTAGGAAGAAAGTCTATGAGCCTTTCTGACTAGGAAACCATGTGGTTTGAACTTGAAGAAAAATAGAGACCCATCTGGGTTAATTTTCCTACAATCAGATTCAACTGCCAGATTAAAAAAAAAAAAAAAAAAGAACAATTTTTAAGCTAATATTTCACTGTTTTGTCATTCTTGAGTTTCACATCCTAAAAAGCTTACTCGGCCCGAGCTTGGGGGACCTGTGCAGAGGAAACCAAGAAAAATGCACTCATCAACTACCTCTCCCAGTGAACGCCCAGTGAGAAAATCCATTTGCCACAGGCCCTTACCTTCAACAATCCCCCTTCTATAGCGTTCGCTGGGAAAGGGTGAGGCTCCCAAGTGCCGGAAAGCCCCTGGACTTGGCTCATTTCTCAACGAGGGCAGGACACCACGGGTCCTTTCCATTGAAACATCAACAAATTCTAACCCAAGCAATCCCCGGACCTACCTGCCTCCAGGGATCTCTGGAGAAAAAAAGTGACCCATTGATCAAGTCAGAGGAGAGGAAGCAGGAGGTCTCCCAGAGCCCATTGAGGAAGAGGAACTTTCTCAGTAGGACACTTTATAAGCCTGAGAAAGCTTTGAAAAGGCAGAATGAGTTGATTCATTTCCACCTCTAAAGGAACCTTTCCAGGTCTCCCTGGAAACTTTGCCCCTGGAGATGTTTAACAAGGAGAACTGGTGAGGAAACAGTCCCTTTTACTGTAGGGAAAAGCCCCAAACTGGCCTCCTGGGGGGATGAGGGCTGGAATGATCCCCAAGGCCTTTTAATTAGTGTGAAATCCTGTTGTACTCAGAAACCCTTCCCCGAATTTACAGCACAGGCAAGATGACCCAAGAGGCAGTTTAATTCCCTGAGATCCACAGTTGGGCTGTTCTGGAAACACATCCGTGAATCGTAGCCAATTGCCGCAGAGAAAACAGAACCAGGCCTCCGGTGAGGCGGCTCCACCCCAGAGAAGTCTGCAGAATTCCAAGGACTCGGATTGGATATTCAGAATTCAGCAACTGGCAAGTCCTTAAAAACAAACAGGCCAAACCAAATCAATATTGCTGTTTCTAGATGTCCCTTCCGTGGTTGAGTTAGTTTTACAGAGATAAATACATGGAGGCACCGAGGTAGGGTGTTATATGATCAATTATAGCCACTTGAAAGAGGGGGAGCAGTTACAGAAGGAAGGTGCTTCTGGGTATTTAATTCAGAAATATTTTTATATTTCAGTACTGGATTATCATATAAGGCAAGTTACTCTGGACTAAGAGTTATGGTGTCTTATGACCAGATTTATGATAGTATATTAAAGTAACAATAATATTAATATGACCTTTCAACATTTTTTTTTTCAAAAGAGATCTTTCTCCAGATGCTTCAGCCCATTTGGACTTCTTATCATATGGGCAGCACGTCATGTCTCAGCAACAGTGTGGTGAGGTCCTTAGGTGTCCCACGAATAACTCAGGGAGCACGGGAGGGTCTGCAGCTGGGACCCCACACTACACAGCTGTAGGGTAGGAGGTTTCCTTGCCATTGGTCCTGAATGAATACGAATCGCTCAGAAAGAATTTTGGTGGCACAGAAAGGGGATGTATTTGTGTTAAGATCTTATTTTATTTTGTATTTATTTATCTCCTTTGAGTTGCACAGCACTATTGGGGGGTGGGGGAACAGGGTAGTGGGAGGCGAAGGCAGAAGCGAGAGTCAGACTCAGAATGACTGAGTTGAATTCACCGTCTATTCAGCACTGCCTGTGTCTGAGGTTGGCCCAGAGAGAGGGTATTGAGTAAGATTTTAATAACTATAAAAAGTAAGCTGGATAAGTAAAATCATGATGGATCCAGAGCATAGTTTCTTCAACTTCTGATAAAGAAAGTCAAATGCTTGATAAATTCAGAGTCACAGACGTGAGCATGACTACAGTCTTTTAAACAAGAGGTAGAGTGACCTGGCACCAAGCAAATGAGCTAAAATGTCGGAAACACAGTCCATCAGCTTGTTTACCCACATGATCTCAAACTAGTTTTAGCTTGGGATATGGTTCTGTCCTCAGCATTCTCTTCTCGTACCCGTGGGGCCAGCAAAGTCTTGATCTTATCCAAAAAGGCCACACCAAGAGTGAGGTTTCCCAGGCTGCCTTTTCAGGCCCTTGTCAAATGAAACAACAGAAGCTTTTCTCCATTCTGTGCCCCATGGCCACTCCACAGACAGACAATACCAAGCGTCTTAGAACTGTCATAAGATGGATCATGCCTGAAATAGATCTTGGCCATATGAGAATCCCAGAAATCATCAAGGCCTGGACAAATAGAACTAAGAGGGAGGCAGAGGCAGGAAGGTGCCAGGGGGCTATCTAGTAAAGAGTTTAGCATCACTATGAGAGTCTATGTCTAAAATTAAACTGATCTAGAAGCAGCAGGTAGGTATTCAGTGGGTAGTTCAGTGACTCTTCTCAATTTCCACCTGGCCAGGGGCCATCTCAACTGCACAATCAATCAAGATGCTGGTGTCGGCCTCCTTGGAAACAGGAAACGTTAACTCGTGGTTAAAACTAAGTTCAATGATTCCCAAGGGATCACTTTCTTAATTTTTTTCACATGACATTAAAGAGAATCTTAAGAAAGCATCAGAGAAAGACGTGTGCACGTGAAGCACCCTGATTCTGATGTTAGGAGAACTTAAGTGAACAGCACCTGCTGCACACAGCCCCATTGTCTTCTATCCATTGCTCTTTATCATTCAAATTGAGCAATATGTGCCCTCCTCCTCGTCAAAACACATTCTTCCCCTTTGTCAGTATGCTTCTCCCAGCTTAGTGTCAGGATACTTGCAACTCATAATTATGTATGGTCCAAAGTGTGTATAATTTCATTTAATGTTATTTAAAGAAATAGATCCGATTCCTTTCTTGCAACCAAAAATAAATAAAATACATTGTCTCGATATAAGGTTTGGGCTATTCTGTGTTTCTATAGAAGCAATCTGTTTTTTGGTAAAATATACTTTCAAGGATCCAGTCATCTAAAGTATTTTATGTAGAGTTAGAGATTTCATAATATTGCCTATACATATATTTAAAATATAAAATATCCAGCTGATATTTGAATTTGTCTTACTTTCCTGGCCACCTCGTTGGTTGTCCCATCTTATAACCTGGGGAGTTAACTAGCTTAACAAAAGATGCTTAGCTTTTAGAAAAGAGCAAGCGTTTCATTTTACAAAGACACTCCAAATGATGGTTACTTGATTTTCTCGAGACCTTTAACTGTGGTGATGAAATAACAGAACTTGCTTTCAAGCCTTAATAAATGTAAAATGCCTTTGAATGAAGATACAGCTGAGTGTTTTTCTCATGAATCTGAACGAATTACAAATTTGTGTTCCAGTCTTGATTGGTATTGACTGATTCAAATAAAGTTGGTTTATTTTCAAATATTATGAAAGTGGTCATCTAACTTCTTATTTGAGGTGGGGATTTCCTATGCTGTTTTAGTTGACAAGTATGAAGTACCTTTTTTTTTCAAATAAAGGTTAATTTATCTTCCCATTATCAAAGAAAATGTTTATTCTTTTTAAAAATCAAAAGCACGCCTGGGTAATTTTTGTATTTTAATAGAGATGGGGTTTCACCATGTTGGCCAGGCTGGTCTCGAACTCCTGACCTCAAGTGATCTGACTATAATCTCAGCTACTTGGGAGGCTGACAAAGGAGAATCGCTTGAACCTAAGAGGCAGAGGTTGCAGTGAGCCGAGATGGCCCCACCCTGGGCAACAGAGCAAGACTCCCTCTCAAAAAAAACTATAAAAAGCAAATGAGAAGTGGAAGAAGAAAAGGAAAAGCACAGTTTGTGAACCAGCCATCCTAAACACAAAATTTTTTTTGCAAGGCTAAATGAACATTATTTCATAATACTTGGGTGAGGTAAAAAATTATACTGATGCCCTTTCAGTGTTTTATATTTCCCATCTGCATTGTCATCCATGGCAGTAGATCAACAGTGACAGTCCAGGTATGATTTAAAGAATTCCTTAAAATACCGTTTTTCTTGTGCCCTGAGCTCTCTGTTGGCTCTCAGTGGCTTGCGTAGCCTTGTCAGCATTCCTGAGCTGAAATCTCTACTCTCAGCACCACATACTGACTCTGGATTCACGTTCCCAGAGTCCTCGGTAAGCTTTACCTAAAGCCAAGGTGACATTTATGAGCATTCACATTGCTAAAGGGTGCAAAGTTCTTAGCTGTCTCCTGGTCCTCTAGACTCTGCCATAACAGCTCTTCATTACCTTGGAAGAGATAAAACAGCAGACCCAGGGATAGGTCCTGATGGGAGGGGCAGCCAGGGGCTCAGGGAAGGTGCAGCAGATGCAACTGGTGGTCACCCCACCATCCCCACTCCCATCTTCCACAGGCAGAGCTCTGATTAGGTCAGGAGTCCACCACCCGACTCCTCCCTACTCCCCCACCCTACACACACACTCCCACCCTCAGATAATTGGAGCAAGCGTAATTTCATTCCCAGTTCCAAGGGTAAATCACAAATGGTCTGGGCCATCCTGCTGGTTGTGGTTGGTTTCAAAGTGGGCTCCTGACCAAGTCCCACCCAGTGTTGTGATGGCAGATTTGCTCAGGAATTTCTGAGAAAGATCCCCTTGTTCTTAAGAAAGTGACTCCTTAGGTCACTGCTTCTGGATGTGGGTATGAAGTCTGGAAGTGCTGCCGCCCTCTGGGGACTGTGAAAGGGTAGCAGCCTCAGGGCAAATGCAACGTGCCTCAAAACGCTGCAAGCGACAGAGACAGAACCTGGGTCCTTGATTTGACCACAGAGTTGCTAAATCAACAAACCCTGAAACTGGTCCTAACTCTGGATTTCCTGTTCTGTAATTCATCCCAGATTGTTTGATGGTGGTTTTCTTTTTCCCCATGAGTGGCCCAAGGCATTCTAAGTGGTATATTAGCCAAGTTGGTTGTGGTGGCTGTTTTTTTTTTAATAGCCAGTTAGATCATCAGACTGTTCACCCAGGAGGTGTCCCAGGATTCCACTGTGTAAATGTAGGGCATCTGCTCTTCAGGCTGACCAAGAGCTGGGAGCATGGGAGACATCATCTCTCTGTGTCTTGGTTTCCTTACCAGTGCTATGAAGAAACCAAGGGGCACAGGATGGCAGTGACTGTGCCTGGCATTGAGGAAGATTAGGTCCTGTTCCAGAGAAGGTTCCAAAAAGTGACATTGGAAATGAGAGTATCTCATTATACTCAAAGGTGCTGTGAGCTGTGCTTCTTTTATTTCTTTGTCTAGTAGCTCACCTACCCAGAGTCCTCAGTAAGTTTTACCTTATGGAAAAAGGCATGGAGTATTACACTGGATAGGTAGGAAGCTCAGGATTGAAAACAAAGAACCCAGAATTGAAATCCTAGGTCCATCATTAAATTACTATGTGACCTTGACAAGGCTCCATTCTGGGCCTCAGTTTCCTAAAGGAAGTTATGAAGGCACCTTGTCTATGAGATTATACAGTCTCTGATGAAGAGTACTTTTTGGCAATAAAGAATTATTTTAAGTGGAATGACATTTCAACCAATTGGAATATTCAATCTATTGGAAGGTCTCTCTGTGGTCTTCTTTAATGAAAAGAAGCTGATAACCAGAAAATACATGTCCATCAGGTATTTGTCTATCTGAATTTTTTTCTTTTAAAGTAAATTTCAGAGTATGACTCGGAATCAATTTACATTATATCGATCTCCTATCTTTCTACCTAGATTCACTGAAATCTACATCCACAAGCAATAAACGTGACCCTGAGGCCCTGCAATTGGGTTCATTAACCTGCGTTTATTTGTGCAAAGAGTAAAGCAGACTCAAAATGTGGGAAGATTTTTAATTAAAAAATGTGGAAATGAGAAAAACAAGTTTCAATGTAATCCTCCTTTAAATAGAATATCTCAATGCCCAAACACTCATGTCTGCAAATTCATATAGGCCTTGAAGTCTAGACTGCTGAGATGCATAATACAAATGCTATAATAGAAACCAGTGGAGAACCCAGTACTATTCCATCTGTGGAGCAGTGCTTGGTTTCACACCATTTTCAGTCTGTCTAGAATTGTTTCCTGTGTGTTAGTCACTGTTGCCACCCTGTCCCCAATTAAAAACTAGGCTCTCTTAAGAGATAGAGTGTAGGTTATTCCATTTTTGTGCTGTGCCTCACCTTGTCTAGCACTCAGCAAATATTAGATGCTCAAAAGTATTTATTAGTGGTTGACTGGAGTAATCATGAGACACTATTACAGACTTCTGGGTTCACCTTAGATCTCACTCTTCATTCCTTCTAGTCCCTGACACCCACTGTACCATAATGATGAAAATAGAGTGAAAATAGAGAGCTAAGGAAAGAAATAGGTGTCTATGTTAGTTAAATATTCTTCCAAGGTGCTTCTGAAGAATGAATCCTTCTAAAACAGTGTGTGCAGCATTTATCTGTCTGATTGGCAAAATGAAAAGCTACCTAAGCTCATTTTATCACATGGTTCTGATCAGTTAATAACTTAGTCAGTTGTCCAAATTAGCCACAAAATTGTGCCTAGATTAGGTGTTATATTTAGAAACAGGTTAGAAACTTTGAGGCAAGAATGATTCTGGATGTGATAGCCCTAGAATTAATTGGCTAACTAAGGTTTAAACAAATGCATCTTTTTTTCTGCATATAAGTTCATTAGGGAAAATTTTCAAAATACAGATAAGAAATAAAAAAAAAATAAATCACGCTGGTAATCCTTCTGCCCACAGATAACCACCTTTAATTTGTAAATTTGTAAATAATTATTTTCCCAGACTTTTTCTAGTGAGATATAAACATTAACATGAATACTTTTTTAACAAAAAAAAGAGCTAACATTGAGAACTGAACCCAACATATCTTCCTGTCCTCATAATATACGATTCTGGAGCAAAATATATTTTTCTGTTTCTATGCCAAACAATACTAGGAATAGATAAAAATAACTTGCTACTTTCTCCAGGAAATGTTTGCTTACTTATCAAGACCTACAGTTTGCTCAACAATAATTGTTCAAGACCTCACCTTACTGTGCCTATTGATTCAAAGCTTTTACATTATCAACTTTACCCAGTTCCAACCAGTTTTCTGCCTGTCAAGACCCACCTTATAGTCATTTGGCCCTAAATGGCCCTAAGACCCTGTAAATATCCTCCCCCGTCTGATGTGCTGCTAAGACTTTGTCAAGGAGGTATTCTTCTTTGCTGAAATATAACTAATAAACATGGTTTTCTTGGTCAACAATTTTTCTAGCCATCTTTTCTGAGAATTATCGTCAGCCAACACTCTACACACTGTTCGTTAATGGGATTTTTTTCATGAATACATCATAAATATCTTTCCAAGCCCTTCTTCATCTGTAACATCGTTCTAGTGTATTAATACATTTAACCAGTTCCTATTATTTAGCCGTTAGGGTCACTCTAATTTTTTACTCTTATAATCAATGCTATAATGAAGTACCAATAAGCTGGCTCTTCATTATCTCTATTTTTCCTTTAGAATAGATTTCTGGAGGTGGAATTGCTAAGTTGAAAAGCATACCTATTGTAAGGCTCTTAAAATAGATTACTAAATTTACCTCCATGTAAGGCTCTTGAGATAGCTTACTGAATATACCTCCAGATTGCTCCAACTTACTCTCTCACCAGCAGAATATGAGTGATGATTTTCTCACATCATCACCAGTATTGAGATTTATTATTTTTCAATTCTACTCAAACCGTTAAGTGAAATATACCTCATGGTTGTCTCTTTATTTTACCATGTGTTGAAGATCTTTCCCAAGGACACAATTCCACTATCTTTACTGCCTTTAGGTTCTCTTTCTCTCAGACGGAAGTGTGCTGGTTTCCTCCCCTATAACTTAGCTACATTTCCATGAGACTGCCACACTGTGGGATGAGTTGCCTATGAACTGGTTCTCATGGCAGTTGTTGCTGCCTTTTGGCATATTTTGAAGTAGAAAACAAAACATAGGTTCATTCTTTAACCAAAACATAAGAAAATTAAAAAAGAAGAAATTTCTTTTTTTAGTCCACATAAGGATTACTGTTTTAGGTCAAACCCAGTGTATGCCCTGCCAATATAGTCTCAAGGGTACTGGGAACATATTATGGAAAGGGGTGTATATATATTATGGGGGTAGGAAGTTCTCTCTGACTTACAGCTTTGGAAACATTAGTACTGGACTTGTGAAGGGCTATTTTCTACCAAGAAATTCCACCAGAAATCTCATAATTCATTGAGCTCATGGCCTTCAGCATAAGATCAGGCTACCATTAGGGAAAGTGAGTATGGATGAGAGAGGAGAAACCTGGAGAGCTGGCAGGCCCCTGCCCTGGGATTTGTGGAAGTGTGATACAGGAAAGTGAAGCAAAAGAACCAGAAATCAGAGTCTGTATTTCTAGAAAAATGGTCTCCAAGTACTGTGGCCTCGAAAATAAGACCCAAGAGATAGGCATAACTTCAAGTCTTAAATCCTAGATTAATTAATGGTGGAAGGAGACTTTACATTCACCTGAAACCACAGGACTTTTGGAAAATGTTGGTCTTCAATCTTCCTTCTAGCACCCACATTCTTATGTATCACACAACTCTACCTCTTATCACATTGACAGTGATTCTCAAAGGAATTATTTAAAAAAAAAAAAAAGACAAAACCAGGATGGCACTAAATAATTGACCCTTAATTATCGAGTTGCCATGTAATATGAAAACAAAAACTAGGAGAAAGGTGATGAATGGGAAAGAGCATGGGAGTCTCGCTGAACCACAACATAATAAAGATGACAGCAGGGCCAAGTTCAACATCCAAAAGAGACATGGAGCCCAAAAGCTATCGTGTGGTTATTTAATTCTAGAAAAGGGAACTATATAAGGGTGTTGAGGAAGATAATGAAAGGAGCAGTTAAAATGTAAACTGCCCACTGGAGACTATTTTAAAATGCGTTTTTGGAGTACCTTGCAAGGAGCTCCAAAGTCAATAATAAAACCTCCTATAAATGCATCAAGGCAGAAAGCCAACTAGATAATCAGTAAGACCGCTTGACCTAGAGCTGCACTGAGAGCTCTGTGTAGCTCTAAAATGGAAAGAATATGGAAAGGCAGTTATTTTTCCTTCAACCCTGTAAAGATGAAGAAGACAACACGGACATTTTAACTCACTATTTGAAAGGCAGTGTTCATAAATATGGATTCAAACATACGCCTAATGTACTGAGGGCAACAGACGACAACAGAAGGCATCCTGAGAGTGAAGCCACCAGATAAAACACATGGTTGTATCATGGGAATAAGCTTCCTTAAGCGGGGCACTGAGATGCCTCCAGCTAGGCAAGAACAAAGCCCACACTGCACCCACAGGATAATGAGTTCTCGAACTATCACTCGTGGCTGATTCTTTGAGATACTGGTCTGAGACTACCGAGCCCAAAAAGCCCAGCCAAATGCTGGGCTTCCTCTGGAACATTCCTGGCCATGATACAAAAAACTTCACCTCTCTAGGTGCAAAACCAAGGCGTGGTCACTCCTTTCTGCAGTTCCAACTGCCATGTCACAAGTAGTGCTAATGGTGGTTCTCATGTGGTAAGTAGTACATACTTATATTACCTCACATTCTTACAACATTCCTGTACCATATCTATTTTCTTATTTACAGATGTAGTCTGAGACCCACAACAGTTGCTTATGTTCATAAGCAATAAAAGCTAAGATTTCAGCCCAAAGACTGACATCAGGTCTCACAGGTGAGGAAGACAGATTGCAACAAAAAGAGTCTTCCTCAGTCAGGAAGGCAGAGATGTAATATGATCAAACATAAAGTTGTGATAAATGTTGTGAGTTGATCTCCACATAGAATGTAAATCAGGTAGTACATAGTAAGGAAACCCCTGTAGCAGCTAAAATAAAAAATAAAAGTTGCTTCACAATGTATCTTGGAGACTGTTGTGTGCACATACATATAGTTTCCTCAGTTGTTTGTTCTACAGGTGTATAATCTTCACTGCATAGTTATACATTTATTTATTTATATTTTTAATTCAAAAAGGAAAGCACGCGCACACACACACAGAGAGAGAGAGAGAGTAAAAGAAAAGTCATTCAGTTCAAAAGTCACTGTAATGAAAAGAAATCAACTCTCCTACCCTAAATATTCTTGCCCCCTTCCCAGAGGTCAGCACTGTTATTTTACTGTTCGCCCCCAGAAATTTTCCATGCATATATACACACTTACAAATATACCACATGGCACATACACATTCTTTTAAAATAAGAATACAGGATATGTTGGTGGGTGTATATATATGCATCATATTTATTTTAGAAAAAAATAGAAGCAGAATGTGTTTTGTATGTTCTTTTTGGTAATTTCTTTTTTTGTCTTATTTTATTTTTAATTGACAAATAGTAATTATATGTATTTATGGAATACAATGTGATGTCTTGATACATGTGTAAATTGTGGAATGATCAAATCAGGCTAAGTTGCATATCCATCACCTCAAATATTAATCATTTCTTTGTGGTGAAAATGCTTAAAATAATCTTTTTTAAGCTATTTTGAAATATACATTATTATTAACTATAATCATGCTCTGCAATAGATCGCCAGCATTTATTCCTTCTACTTATCTGTAACCTTGTACCTGTTGATCAATGTCTCCACTTTCTCTGTCCACTCACTCCTCATTCCCTCAGCCTCTGGTAACCACCATTCCACTCCATACTTCTGAGCTGTTAAGATTCCACATGTAAGTGAGACCTATATGTTATTTGTCCCTCCGTGCCTGGCTTATTTCACTTAATATAATGTCCTCTAGGCTCATCCATGTTGTCAGAAATGACAGCATTTCCTGTTTTGTTCATTTTAAGGCTGAATAGTGTTCCATTGTGTCTATATACTGCATCTTTTAAATCCATTCATCTGTAGATGATCACTTAGGTTGTTTCCATATCTTGGCTATTGTGAATAACGCTGCAGTGAACATGGGAGTGCAGACATCTCTTCAGCACACTGATTTCAATTCCTTTTGGCGTATACACAGCAGTGGGATTGCTGCATCATATAGTCATTGTATTGTTAGTTTTTGGAGGAAACGCCATACTGTTTCCAAAAATGGCTGCACTAATTCACAATACCCATCAGCAGTGTACAAGGTTTCCCTTTGCTCCACATCCTCCTATTTGTTATCTTTCATCTTCTTGATAATAGCCAATCTAACAAGTCCGATGTAACATCTCATTGTGATAGGAATTTTCATTTTTTTCTGATAGAGATGTGGAGCATTTTTTCCATATACCTGTTGGCCATTGGTATGTCTTCTTTTGAGAAAGGAAAGCAAAAATAGACAAATGGAGTTGCATCAAATTAAAAAGCTTCTGCACAGCAAATGAAACAATAAAGTGAAGACACAGACCACAGAATAGGAGAATGTATTTGCAAATTATACATTGGATGAAGAACTAATATCCAAAATACACAAAGGAACTCAAACTACTCAGTAACAAGAAACTAATTTTATTAAAACAGGCAAAGAACTTGAACAGGCAGATCTCAAAAGAGCACAATGTTTTTTGCTTTTTTTACTTTAATGTGTCTTGGAGAGCTGTTCATATCAATATATGTTTCACATTCTTTGTGACATCTATATGGTGTTTCATTCTATGAATGCAACCTAACTCACTTAACTGGTCTACTTTTAATAGATATTTAAGTCATTTTCAGTCTTTTACTGTTGAAATGATGCTACAGCAAACATCCTTGCAGGTATCTTTGAACACGTGTAAGAAAACATTTGTAGGCTAGGTTCCTGGAGTTGTGATTTTCAGATTCCAGGGATGTACATTTAATTAACTATTATTTTTATTTTTTATTTTAAATAGGAAATGTATTTGCATGACTCAAAAATTAAAATGCTATAACACAGTAAACATTGGAAATTATCACACCCTTCCTTGTCCCTGATCATCATACTTCCTTCATCCTGTCTAAATGAAGACTTTGTGTCTTGTACTCCTTCCAGACTGTTCTTTATTCAGATGCAAGAAAATGCAAATATATATCCTTACTGCCCCATCTTCTTACCCCAAAGCACATACTGTATACCTTGTTCCGTATCTTACATTTTCCACTTAATGTATCCTGGAGATCTTGATATGGACTGAATGTGTTCCCCCAAAATTTACACGTTTAAACCTAATTCCCAGTGTGGTGGTATTAGGAGGTGGTGCCTTTAGAAGACGATTCAGTCATGAGGGTAGAGCCCTCATGAATGGGATTAATGCCCTTATAAGAAAAGACATGAAAGAAGTGTTCTCTCTGCTCTCCACCATGTGAGGATACAAGGAGATAACAGCTGTCTGCAAACCAGGAGGAATTTCACCCCCGCCCCCAGACATCAAATCTGCTATTACCTTTATCTTGGACCTCCCTGCCTCCAAAACTGTGAAAAAAATAAATTTCTCTTGTTCATAAGTCTCCTAGCTGATGACATTTGTTATAGCAGTTCTAATGGACTGACAGATCTTTCATTCTAGGTATATAGGAATCACCCCCCCATTCCATTTTACAACTGCTTACTACTCCATAGTGTAGATGTGCCTCAACTTGATCAGTCCCCTTTTGATGGACACTAAAGCCATTTTCAACTTTTTGCTATTACAAAAAATGCTGTAATGAATGAATATGTACATACCTCATTTTATACTAATGTAAATAAACGTCATACTACCATTTATTAAAAAAATTAGGCCAGGCGCAGTGGCTCATGCCTATAATCCCAACACTTTGGGAGGCTGAGGCAGGTGGATCACAAGGTCAAGAGTTTGAGAGCAGCCTGACCAACATGGTGAAACCCTGTCTCTACTAAAAATACAAAAATTATCTGGGCATGGGTGGTGGTGTGCACCTGTAATCCCAGCTACTGAGGAGGCTGAGGCAGAAGAATTGCTTGAACCCAGAAGGCAGAGTTTACAGTGAAGCTGAGATCGTGCCATTGTACTCTAGCCTGGGCAACAAAGCGAGGCTCTGTCTCAAAAAAAAAAAATTAAGGAAACACAGAATTATATATCTGTGTTGGCTAGCAAATATATAATAATTTCTTGGAAGTATAAACAAAGACCTAATAATAACATTCCTTAAGGATGGGAGCTTACAGAAGGGGAACAAAGTGGAAAGTTCTCTGTATACCTTTTTATAGGTTTTTATTATTTGAGTCATGTAAATATGCTACAGTGCTATATAACTACTTTGAAAATTGTGTAATATGTATCAAAATATGTTTATGATAGGTTTAGATAAACTCACAAGGGATCATTTTCAAAAATAGGCTGTTCAAGGCATCTTTAGACTTTTGAAGCAAAATTATAACTGGCCATATGCTTCTCTTCCAAACTCATCCCGTAGTGCCTTACCTGGCTTGTAGCAAAACTGTAAGCATCAATTTTCATGGAATTTCTTTCCCAGGTGGTTAATCTACCATTGCTAGCATTATCTCTCTTTTCCTGAAACTCTAGGTACACTAGAAATACTAGTTACCAGACTCTTTTTCAGAAGTAAATTAAGAAATGTAATTAATAGAAAATGCCCCACATCCCACATATATCCAACATTAGGTAAAAAGATGACCTATGGCTATGGAGAATTCCCGGGCAGCCTTGGTTTACAGTACCCCACTCATCTGGCCCATGTGTGAAATTTAAATACACACTGCTTTGTTGCTTTGTGCTTCAAGTCTCACAGGAAATCCCCACCACCACCACCACAGGGAGGGGGCAGGCTGTGAAGCTGTTCTCACTTCAGTCCTCTTCTGTGGACTGCTGCTTCTGTGAACACCCAACATTCTCCCATTACTTGGACCTTCCAGAAATTTTAGGGTCATACACTCTATTCTGGAGTTGCTTTGTTCATTTTTCTTTTAACCATGGTGTCTCTTCAACAAGCCATCCTAGAATTAGCAGGAGATGTTTGAAAATTTAGTCCATTAACATTCATTGATTTTTCTTCCTCCTTTTTTTCTCTCTCTCCTCTAAGAGCCCTTCTTGTGACAATTAGGTCCCCAGAGGCTTCCCCTGTCCTTAGGCTTACAGCCCTCTCCTATAGTTGCATTATGATTTGATTACATGTGAGTATATTATACATTGTGTTACACTATGTTACATCATACCAGGTTATCTCTTTCTAGAATTAGAGCAAAAAATCAAAAAGCCATTGTCTCTTTTAGATGGTGAACCCTAAGCTGAGATGACAATAGATCAAAACTTCCATCACCTTCCAAGTATTCATGTGACGAATCAGGGATGGTGACTTTGCTTTTTCACATATCCATGTTATAGGTTGAATTGTGTACCCCCCAGAAAATACGTTGGAGATATAAAGCCCAGAACCTGTATATGGAAATAGGGTTTTAGCAGATGTATTAGGTTAATATGAGGTCTCATACAGGATTAGGGTTCACTTTAATCCAGTATGACTGGTGTCTTTACAAGAGAATACAAATTTGGACGTAGACACGGAAGAAAGATGGCCACGTGAAGACAGAGGCAGAGATTGAAGCTGTGCTGCCACAAGCCAAGGAAAACCTGGGGCTACCAGAAGGGGGAAGAGACAAGGATACTCCTCTGGAGGCACTGGAAGAGCATAACCCCACCAACACCTTGATTTGGGACTTCTGGCCTCTAGAACTGCAGGAAAAGAAATTTGTTTTTCCAAGCCACTCAGATTATGGTACTTTATTACGGTAATCACAGGAAACTAATATTCCATGCATTTATTCATTTCTAAAAACATCCAGCATGTGCCCCTTCCCTGACCTGTTTCCACATATCCCCAGCCAAAACGGAATGTCATCCAAGCATCATCAGAGAGGCTGTCTGCCGCATCAAAGGTGGGATTTTAGCATTCTGTGCCCTGCAGCCTGAGACCAAGTGACTGGTTCATGCCTCCTCCCTGGCATCATCTAGAAACACTCCAAATCCTCTGCACTGAGTGGACACAGGTAGCATCCCAGGAATGCTCAGGAGATCAGAGGCCTGGCTCCATATCACTGTTTTGCACACAATCCTCCACATTCCCAGCACCTCCCATCCTGTGTTGCCCTGGCTACAGGCATTTGGAAAACGTTTTCCTTTGCTCTTTGGGCTCAGCACACAAGAAGGCAAACACATCAGCTTTGTCCACCCCAAAAGCGTTTTAGTTTTCTAGAGACTAAAGGCAGAAGAGACCTATTTTCAAAACCATTTGCCTGAAGAGCACCTGGAGGACTTACTTATTTGGCAGATTCTTCCTTCAGATTTCCTTTCAGGTGATCACGGATTTGGCATTGGGACACTTGGCTAATCCTCAAAAAGCACAAATCAAACGCTCTGTTCTCCTGCCCCATAATTACCTTATCCACTTACTCCCCGTGAGCTGGTGATAAAGGAAATTTACCAAATGGGTGCTCAACAGGTGGCCTTAAAAGGTTTAAATTGCCACTTGAAGGAGGGTTGATGAAAGGGGTGTGCGCAGGTGTGACTTAGGCGGACGGGACGGGCCGCACTTGTGCAGGGCGGGGCCGCTCAGAGCGAGCACACCCGACGGTGGAGGATTAGCTAGGCTTCTTCCTCTGTGCTTCACCTTTGGCTAGTGACCCAGATGCTGGGGCAAAGCCTGGGCCAGTGTCAGGACTGGGGGTGCACCTCGGGGAGTTGGTCAAGATTTCTGCTCCTTCGCTCCGTAAGATACCTTCTACCACCTGCCTTGGAACTACCGACCAACCCATTTCATGACCTATTCTGAAGAGATCCACATAAGCATCTTTACGATACCCTTAGAATGGGGAAAGGCTCAGCTCCTTTGGAGTTTTATCTTTCAGATACTGCTGTAGCCAATTGGTCCCACCCATTAGCATCCATCTTCAGTTACGTTCTGCTTTCAACAGCGGAAATTCGCTGAAGTTCCCGTGCGGTATCAGTTTCTCTGAATGGGAAGTTCTGCTTCCTCGCGGAGCTCATGTTTTGACTCTGCTCTCAGAAATTGGAGGTCTCCTATCTTTCTTGGGCCATCTCCACATTTGAAGCTTCCTGCTGTGGAATCATGTTTACTTTTTCTCCAAACTTCTTGAATATATATGTTCCTAAGGTCTACTGCAGACATCCTAAAAGGCCCAGTGTTCCCTTAGCATTTGGGAACTCCAGAATGAGAGGCCACTTTCTCCCAAGGTCTCTGTGACGTTGTTCCATCAATCAGCCCTCCCTTTTGGTCAAAATGAGATTCAGAAGATGTCCAGAGAAATGATGTTCCTCCTCTTTCCATCGTTTCTCTGTCAGATTTGTATCCGCAATGGGAAAGCATTTTTCACTTTTTTCCACTATTCAGGGGAGGTGGCTGATAACTGCCCCCTCTTTCAATTTGACCTATTTGTTTTTTGTTTGTTTGTTTGTTTGTTTTGAGATGGAGTTTCTCTCTTGTTGCCCAGGCTGCAGTGCATTGGCACAATCTCGGCTCACTGCAACCTCTGCCTCCCAGGTTCAAGTGATTCTCCTGCCTCAGCCTCCCAAGTAGCTGGGATTGCAAGCATGTGCCACCAAGCCTGGCTAATTTTGTATTTTTGGTAGATATGGAGTTTCTCTATCTTAGTCAGGCTGGTCTCAAACTCTAGACCTCAGGTGATCTACCCACCTTGGCCTCCCAAAGTGCTGGGATTACAGGCATAAGCCACCGCACCCGACCTGATCTTTTTTTTTTTTTTTTAAATAATGATCTTCTGTCGACATTATGGGCATAACACGACTAAAATATTTAGGGGAGGCATTTAGTATGGGCTCCCATAATAAAGTACCATTGACTGGGTGGCTTATAAACCACAGAAATTTATTTCTCACAGTTCTGGAAGCTGAAAGTTCAAGATAAGGGTGCCAGCATGACTGGGTTCTGGTGATAACCTCTTCCAGGAACTGGAAGGCTGACTTCTCATTATATCCACACATGGTAGCAAGAAGGCAAGAGAGCTCTGTGAGGTCACTGTTTTAAGGGTCCTAATCTCATTCAGGAGAGCTCCACTCTTATGATCTAATCACCTCCCAAAGGCCCCACTTCCTAACGCCATCACATTGGACTTTGGATTTAACTTTGGGGGCACATAAACATTTAGTCAATTGCAGGAGGTTAATCTTTGGGTTAGGGAGTGGGCAGTGGTCAGGTGGGGGAATCTCTCAACTGAATTGTTTTTTTTTTTTTTTGGCCCTTGATGAAAAAGTTGTGATTTTTTTTTTAAACTTATTTTCTGAAGCATACAGCAAGTGTTATGTACTCTAGACAGTTTACTACATTTTGTTCAGTCACAAATCATTATTAACCTTTGGAGAAGTGAAAGAGTTGGGAGTACCAGACCCCCAATATCCCCTCGCTCCCCAAAATTGTGTTGTCATGGTTCAGGCTTGAATCTACTTCCCCCACACGGGAGGCCACATGGCCTTCCTCAGTTACTGGGCATCGGGATCCACACATATTAGAAAAAGTAGTCTACCTCCCATGACCAGTAACTGCCCAAACTCAGTGCTTCACCAAATAAGATTAATTTCTCACTCAGGACACAGCCCAGGTTCCATGACTGAATTCTGAATGTCTCATGGCTACTTCTGCATTCTCCTTTGCCAGAGACTTCGTTTCTCAGCCTTCCTTGTGCTAGAGTGGCCATATGACCCAATTTCAGCCAATGAGAGAGATGAGGCTGTGGGGGCTGCCCAGGAGAATTGTCTTTCCTGATCAATGGAAAGCACATGTTCTGCTGTCCTCTCTTCCAAGTCTTGCTAGGGATGCTGGTGTCGGTACTTTTTCCCTAGATAGTTTCAATAATTCCAAACCGTCTCCTGCATCCAGTCTCTCCTCTCCCACTCTTGTCTCTACATTCCTGCCAATCATCTTATAAAAACATCTGCAAACAAGGCTGGCTTCTCCTGCCTGCGGGACACCTCCAGATGCCTATGCTTAAGGATAAGACATACCATGCATGAGAAATATGCCCAGTTCTATAGCTGCCATCTCTATGTGAGGCAAACAGAGGATGGGAAGCCAGAATGTTGAGGAGTAGCCGAGTAGAGGGATGGAAGGAGCTCAGGCCCCTGGAGGCATCGCTGAGCTTCTGAACCAGTCCCAGACCCTCTCATTATGTACCTCCAGACTCCTTATTATGGGAGATAATTAAATCTCTTTTTGTTGTTGTTACTTACTGATATAAACCCTTCATGGTCTGGTCCCAACCTGACTCGTCAGCCTCAGTTTCCTCTCTTCATCACAACATATCTTGCCCGCCAGCCACTATAAGCTGCCTCAACATTCTCATGCCTCTTTATCTTTATTCATGCTCCTCTCACTGCCTAGAATGCTCTCCTTCTGCTTCTGTTTCAGACAGATATATATTTATACCCCTGCTTCAAGGTTCTGATGATTCCTCCTACAAGAAGCCTCCACGGATTTCCTCCAGGCATGCTTAGTCTGCCCATGGCACTGTGTTTCCACCTCTGTGACAGGCCAGGTACATACTTTACTGTGGCTATTTGTTTACACCCTGGTCTTCCCCATAATTAGGAGCCACTTGAGGTCAGGGGCAGTGTTTTGCTTTTTTCTGAGTTCCAGGCAATCAGCGCAGTACACTGTAGGTTCTTAGTAAATGTGCCCTGGTTGAACAATAGATAAAGCCTTTCTGCTTGGTGATGACACTGCCTCCCCATGCCAGGAGCCCATCACTCTGAGGGCACAGCTCACACCCTTCTCTTAGCCTTTCATCCCCCCTCTGCTCTACTTTCATCTTGTCTCATGAATTCCTAGAATGTTAGAGTTGGAAGAGACCTTAGGTTTTCCTAAGGTTTATTATGGGAATGGCTAGTGAGTAAAACGAAGGGTTCCAGAAATAAATATATTTGGGAAACACTGAATTAAATAAAATTTAAACAAGCCCTTTACCAAAGAACTTTTCAGAGCTAACATGTGGTGGGAATCTCTGAGAAAAGCATATGGCAGGCAACGTTTCTCAATGCTCCACCTCCACCCTCACTGCGGAACTCGTTCCTGTGGAATATGTTGGACTCTGATCTAAAACAAGCCATTTGTTCCACAGGTAAGAACTTACTTTCCTGAATCCCAGAACGAAGCTGGTAATGGGGCTGCCTGCCCACGAGCTCGGAATGTCCATCCCATTCTGTGGCTCCATCTTGATCTGCTCCACCACTTTCTGGCCACACCACTAATTTAGCACTTTGCATGGTTAGTCATGTATGCACTTATGTCTAGAGCTAAATTATAACTTTCTAAAAGGGAGGGGTCTTTTCAACACTCTTCTAGTCTTCTCTCTGTGCCTAGTCAGGCATGTGAGCAATGATATACTCTGAAGAATGAACAGTACATGAATGAATGAGAGAGTTAAACATTTATCAATTATTTTGGAAAGTGATCACATCTCTTCGGGGACTAGAACAGATACACCATTAATTTTTATACCACTAAAGAGGAAAATGTTTTCCATCATCTCACCATAATATTTCTTACCATCAATTATAAGGAGCATTCTAATTTTAAGGGTGCCAAAACAAAAACAAATACGTATCTTACAATTAATTAGTGACAGTAAAGAAGTTTACTCAAAGCAAAATTCAGTTCCACAGATCTTTTCATTCTATTGGGAACTCATTTCAAAATTTCCCAAAGCCTCAGAGTGGGAAAAGAATGGGAAGGAGGAAGGGCTTGGAGTCACAGGGTTAAAGAAGAACAGCTAAGGAAGTCCTGCCAAGGGCCACAGTTGTGAGTGTCTTGAGGTTTTCAAGGGTGGTGGCCATTGCCATTGGGCAGCTTCCAGCTGAAACCCAACAGGCAGGGCACACAAATGGCATCAATTAATCTGAGATTGGTAATGACATGTTTGTTTTGGATTGAAGGAATGCCATTGTGGCTTCTATGCAGTGATTGGGTTACTGTGGATGAAGGGTGGGGGAGATATGTATCCCGGACACAGTCATTCCATGGCCCTTGGGAGCCATCCAAGATGGTTCCAGGGTGTTTTTGGTAATTGGGAGTCTCTGGTGAAAGCATTTTCTCCAGGAACTTCAAAGAAAAGTCGCAAGTGTTCGTTATGATCCTGTGAGGCTAGCATTCACCTGTGGATGGCCATGGGCCATTTCCAATGGGCCCTGCCTGGCTTATTGGAAGAAACTATAATGCTCTAGAGTTGATTCACACATCTCCATGTCAGTTTTTTTTTTTTTTTTTTTTTTTAAAGGAAGGGTTCTTTCTCTATGTAAACACTGGGGCTAAGGGGAAGTCATTTCCCCCATTTCCAGAACACAGTCCAAGTTCACGAGTTCGACATTTCAAACCAGACCCATGCCCTTGGTGGTCAGGTTGGTTTTCCTTTGGCCAAACCCCACCTTCTGGACTTGAAGAGGGCAGCCTGGGGTGGAAGGGCATTTACAGGGCTTCTTGAAAAGGGCATCAAAGTCTTCTGGGGAGAGAAAATAGCTCTTTACAGAGAGATTTTCATGATTAAGTGCAAATGAATCTGAAACACATGGATCAAATTTCCCTGAAGTTACACACAGTTTTAAAAATTAACGGGGCAAAGGGAATGGTTATTCTGGTATCCCCAAAACATATGAAGAGACACTTTACGCAAACAAAAATAAACCAAACAATGGTGTCTGGAGCCTTCTGTTGGTGCAGAACCCAGCTGAGCTTTGTCCTTTCTTGGCAAGTAAGGCTGAGGCCCTCCCCCTCTCATCACCTAACAGGGAGAATCTGCCGCCTGGAAGGTCTTCTCCGGCTGAGATGCACTGCAATTTTGAAGAGGGGGTCAGGGCAGCCAGAGAGAAAAGCCCATTTTCTGTCGGTTAAGCCTCTCCATTAGTTACCTTTACCTTTATGAATGCTGTTAAGATTTGGGCTTTAACATACATAACGTTAAGTCAGTAATATCCTTCATGCTTGCGTGATTTGTTGGCTCCATATGTAACCTCTTGGCCCGTGAAATTGGCTCCAACTCAAATCCTGTTGTTTCTTTTACCTTCAGCTTTCTTTTTGTTGAAAACAAGGGGGCATGGAGTAGAGGAAGAAGTAAGCAGAAGAAATGGGGAGAAGCTAGAGAAAGAAGAAAAAAATGGGACTCCTCTACTGAAATTTCTAAATGTGGAACTCATTGTCTGTACTGGCTTTGAGGCAGAAAAAAAATAAAAATAAAACCCTGAGTTTAAATATTTGTTGAAGGCTGGATTTCTCCCTGCACCCGTCCCCCCCATTCCCTCTTGTAAAATTAAAGCTGAAGCTAGCAGTTCACGTCTAGCTCTTGAAATGTCACCGGCAATGCTGCTATTATTCTGATTTTCTGGGCAACGCCCGTTGGTTCCCTGCTGCAGTTCAATTAAACTAACTCTGCCTCTCTCAGATCTGGCCTGACAGCTGCATTGAATTTGGGTTCATTGGGTGATTTATCCGGCTGGGTGATGTACAGCCACATGATTTAGGAGTGCAAAAAACTCTGGAATGCACCAAAAAAGCAATATATGCATTAATAATAATAATAATAATAAAGATAAATGTCAGCCTCAAGTGACTCTGGTGGCCTTCGCCACTCCATTTAACATTTTAACGGTGGCATGTGGCCCCTGCATGGCACTTGGTTCTGTCTGGTGCCTTCAAGGAGGCTAAGAAAAGGTTATTTGTCAAATGCTGGGTCAGAGTAAGGGGGGGATATTTTCAAAGCTCTGGGTCAGACCAGCCCAGCTGCATTCCTGTCCCTGTCATTGAACAAGCTGAACTTTGTCACATTATTAAGCTGTCAGCAACGCCAGGGCGTTGTTTAGATTTCTGGTGGGAACTCCTCACACATGCTCCGGGGCTCCATGGGGATTTTATCAACACCATTGTAAAACATGCACAAATGAGCTGTGCTGCAATTGCCCTGGGAAGACCGGCTCATTTGGCCTCATCAGGCAGGAATGGAAATACCAGAGCCGGGCTCTTGTGCCACCCACAGGCAGCCTCCCTGGTGCCCTCTGCAAACACCCACCACACAGCAGGTCCCTTGCTCTTCTCGGAACTTCTCCATGGGTGTTGATGGCTGAGAGTTCTGCCTTGGCCCCAGCCAGATTGGAAGCTAAGCATCTTGGAGTTCAGATTCACGTGGAGCTGATGTGGCCCAATGAGACTGTGGTTGAAGTTCGTCTCTCACCCCTGAGATCCAAATGTTCTCATATTGTTAGTCTTCCATGCTGGGAGCTGTGAAAGCTTCAGATACAAATTGGAGAAGTTGAATTGTCAAGAATTATGGGGTGTAACATCTTCGTAAGGAAGGTCTGCAATCAAAGAAAACTGAAAGCGAAAGCCATGCTTCAAATATTAGCTATCAACAGCAAGACTCCAGGGAAGGGACTCAGGACTGGGGCCATCCAGCAGCCTTCAAATCATGCCACTGCTGTCAGTACACACTTTACCTTTGCATGGAACTTCCTGAGTGTGGGGGAAAGGGGCATGGGCAAAACATGAGTTTTAATGGTAAGGGGGACACCTGCCACATAGCTCCAGGACCCTCAGGTCTAGCACAGCAGCGTTCCCACTGTGGACAGCCCATACCTGAAGGGAAGAAGCAAGCTTCAGGACACCTGGGAACACTTGGAATCTGTTCAAACATCAGGCTAGTTCTGAGCACCATGGGGGAAAAAACAACTCTGTCCCCTACTGGCTGTGTGACTTTGGACCACAACCATCTGTGCAGTGGATATATAACAGTAGCATGTGTTTTGTAGGCTGAAGTGAGGACCAATCAAGATAATGCAAATAACAATGCTACCTACACTCCTAAACATAGTAAGCAGCCAATAAATTGTAGCTATTGTTAGTCACCATCACAAGTCAACTGATCTGATCTTCCTTTATCTGACATCACATACATGGATATGGCAAGGCAAGAAACAACCGCCTCAGACTGGACCACACAATCACTTTCCAGATAAGGACCTATCCTAATCTTGAGACAGCTTGGAGGAATACCAATCACCTAAGCATCCTTAGAAACTACTTTTAGGGTCCCCTTTGCCCATTAAAAAATTATTAGAAGTTAAGAAAACAAATAGATGGATGGATGAATAAATATATGAAATATATGCATGAATGAACAAGGAGATAGCATGTATGAAGTACCAGTATCGATATTCTAAATATAATCTATGCATATATATGCATAAACATGGACATATGCACATAGATATATGAGGAATGGCTGAAATATATAGCATACATCTTGCGTATCTTAATAAGTATATGTTTATCTGTTCACACATATGAACACGTTTGTATAGAGATGTCAGATGGATGAATGATGGATGGATGGATGGATGGATGGAGAGAGAGATCTGTCCCAGATTATTATTGTCATTTGAAGTGTTACAACTCTGATCCTCTGTTTTCTAAAGAGATCAGCATCCAGGCCTGGGCACTCCTTGGCACCCCTGGCTCTTTCTACTCCGGTGTGCTGCTGCTCCAGGTTCTGGATCTGGTTCTGCCACAACCAGCTGTGTGAACTTGAGAAACTCACTCGACCCTCTGGACACCAAGGAAGGTCCATTAATGACTCAGTCCTCCTCTAACTTCTATGATTCTTTTTCAACTTCCTTGATCAAAACCAGAGCAAAGGAGTCAGAGCTGCTGTTCAGAATCCACAGGCCACATGAGCTGAAACAACGTAGGCAGTGACACTTACACAAATGAGCAACCCACACCTAAACAGAAACACATGGCTGCTTCCCCTCCCCATTCCAGTGCACACAAACATGTGGGTGGTCTCCACAGGGAAGTGGAAAGGAACATGTACCTGCTCAAAGGATTTTTTCCACATAAGAAGAGCCCCAGATCTTTCTCCAGACCTCCCACTGCCAACAATTTGGTCCATCACCCTGCAAAGAACTCCTTAGCGAGGGGAAACTTCTCCTAACAAGGCCCCTTGTTGCCACCCCTGGGGAGCTAGCTAACAACCTCATTAAATTGGGTCCATCAGGGCCTCTGGACGGATGCTCTGGGTACATCAGGTGGAAGCCACAAACCTCTCCTGGGACATGCAAAGCATTAAATTTCTCCTCCTTCTGTGAATTTGGTGATAGATAATGTTAATAACTATCACAGATGCTACCACGTTTATTAGCCAGTAAAGCCAGTGAAAGGCAAATAGTCGCCCTTGAGACTGAGCCACCAAGATTCTGAGACATGTCATGGCTCTGAATTGGGATTTAGATGGAAGAGATCCCAGCTACACCCTGGTTCTGCCATCAGAACCACTTCCACTCACTGCATCACCTTCTCAATTACAGAATGGGAACAACAATGATTGCACTGCCCTGCCTCCTCCTCAAAGGGGCTCTGGTGATTAAGAATAGTAAGTGCAAATGAAGTTTTTACTAATATCTATTTCCAAGAGGATTAAATACAACAATACACACAAAGCTCTTGATACAGATGCTGGCATACAGTAAGAGCTCATAATCATTTGCTATTATTATCATTGTCAACATATCTATCTTCTAGATGTGGTTAGTGCTGGATGCCACAAAATATTATTTCATTGGTTCTCACAATTTGAAGGGGGAGATACTATTTTGCAGTTATTTTGCATTTTGCAGATGAAGAAACTAAGGTGCAAGAGGATGGTTTCTTCCAGATCAGGGCTGGGACTCACACCCATGCTCTCTAACTCCAAAGCTGGTGCTTTTTCATTTTTAACTAGACAAAATAATGTGTGTAGAAGTGCAATCTTATTGATAACTCTATTATTATTTCACTAAAGACCTTGGCTTCCTAAGATACTCTCTATTAGTTAGGATGTGTGTGGCTGCATGCAACAGAATGTTCAACTGCCAGTGGCCCAGGTGATAAAGGCATTACATTATTTTACATAAAGACAAGAACAAAGGGAGGTGGTTCTAGGATTAGATCAGTAGTTCCATGAATTAAGGTATTTGAGTCAGCATTTCCATGATTCTCTGACCTTCCTTTCATGGCTGCAAGATGGCTGCCAAAGGCCTACACATGTCTTCACCATGTCTTGATGGCTGCTAAAGGCCTGCATATGTCTTCATCAAGTCTACATCATGTCTTCACACCACAGCATCCCAAGAAGGAAGGCAGGGTTCTGAAGTGCTTTACCTCAGGCATCTCTGTCTTAGTCCATCTTTGCTGCTATAACAGAATACCTGTGAAAGGGTACTTTACAATGAGTAGAAATTTAGTTCTTATAATTCTGGAAACTGAGAGGTCCAAGATCAAGGGGCCAACATCTTGCCAGGGCACCTTGATCTTGGACAACATCTTGCTGCAACATCTCACAGTGAAAGGCAAGAGGGTGACAGAGAGAGAGAGAGAAAGAGAGAGAGAGAGAGAAAGAAAGGAGGGGGCTAAACTTGCCGCTTACAACAAACCCAATCTCACCCATGAGCATGGAGACATCATGGCCTAATCACCTTTTGCATGTCCTACCTCTTAACACTGTTATAATGGCAATTAAATTTCAACATGAGTTTCGGAGTTAAACATTCAAGACATCACAGTTTTTCTTTTTTTGTTATGGACAAAAATATTTTTTGGAGGACTCTAGTAGTGTTCTACTTATATCTGACTGGCTGAATTGAGTCACATTCTCATCCCGATGCCAATCACTAGCAAAAGGGAAGAGAGTGCCTCTAACTAAACTAGAACAACCATAGAACAAGAATGAGTTCTCTTAAGCAAGAGGGAAGGGGAAGAGGCTCCTGGATAGTCAGCAATTCCTCCACATGGCACTACAGGCCTCCATTCCTCTGCCACCCCATAGCCTACTCCCCCTCTGCAGCCCCACCCTCCACTGCTCACCTGCTGGACCTCACTCTGGCCAGCCAGTCTCCTCATCACTTGACTCATATGTCATATGCAAGTTCCCATCCACGTCCTCCTCTTGGTATTCCCTCTGTTTATAGAATCTTTGTCTTTATGCCTTTTGCCAATGACAATTCTATTCCACGATAAAACTCAGTTACAACTCGTCTTCCCCAGTAAATGCAGTCCACACTGATATCACTTTCTGTAAACTCAGGAACACTCATAGTTTGAAGGAGAGGTGGTCTAGCATCATACTTAAAAGCATGGACTCTAGAGCCACCCTGCTGGTATTTGCGTCCTGCATATACTACCACACATGTGACCTCGAAAAAGTCACTTGGTCTTTCTGGGCCTCTGTTTTCTCATCTGTAAACTAGAATTAACAATGGCACCCACCCATAGGATTGTCGTAAGGGCCAAAGGGGTTGATATAAAATAACTTTTAAGTGGTGTCTGACATCAGTGATGGCATTTGCGAATTTTCTTTTTACTAGTAAACTATACCTTTCACTATTTAACTTCTAGAACTAAAGGAGAATATCTAGATTACTGAATTTTTATGGCACTTATACAAATTGAGGTCTACAGACGTTAATTTTTCTAACTTTTCCAAGGTCATGTGTATGCAATGACATCCTGCTGGCAAATCATTGAAATATGGACACCTGGTGCTCTTGGGAAAACTTTGGGCAAAGTTTCAGAACCTCTGGATCAGAGTGTGTGAAAGCCTGGGACTTCACTACCACCATCAGCATCCCCTGGCAACTTATTAAAAATGATCTTTCATGGACCTTATTTTAGATCCTCTGAATGTAGTGGTAAACCTCAAATCTGATATTTGAAAAAACTGCGCAGATGATTGGTGAAGCAAAGATTGATTGATATCCACTGCTGGAGGTGGTGGTGGGGGGGGTTACCCACTCTTGCCATTTCCTTCAGACATAAGGCTCATGTGGAGAATCCCTAGGCTAGGGAGACAGACATCTCTCTAAGGACCAAAGCAGACCTTTGTGGAGACATGACTGTAGACTTTGACAGGGGGCACAGGGTAAAAGATTCTCTTGGTGCTAGTTCAGTCACCATTAGAGTTCTTTAGGATTTTAGAGACTAGAGAACTTGGCCAATACTATGAATTTCCTTGAAGGATTCAGGTTGAGGACTGAAACCAGATGTAAATGTACCATTCTCTCAAGACCCACCCTATCATTCAACTCAATTTTGGGCGTTTTCCTGAGAGCTAATTCCATTTAAAATGTCAATTGGGAAGCCTGGACAACTTGGACAGGATAAGATAAGATAAGATAATGAGATAAGAAATCTTGTTATTAGTTTTCTATTGTGTAATAAATCACCACAAACTTAGCAGCTTTAAACAACACAGTTATCTCACAGCTTCTGTGGCCAGGACTCTCTGGGAATTTCAGCTGAATCCTCTGCTCCAGGAACTGACAAGGCTGCACTCATGCTAGGGGTAAAGGCTCATCTAAGGGTTTGACCAGAGAAGTATCTGCTTCCAAGCACACAAGGTGGTTAGCACCATTCAATTTTTTATAAATGGTCAGATTGAAGACCTCAGTTCGTTGTTGGCTATTAGCTGAAAACTGCTCTCCAATCCTTGCCATGTGGGCCCCTCTAACATGGCAATTTGCCTCATCAAAGCCAGCAGAGAAGTGAAGTATCGGGAAGGAAGTGCAAACTTTTGTAACCTATTCAATACTGCTGTGTTCTATTGATTAGAAGCAAATTACTCAAGGAAAAGGGCTTACCCAAAGCCATGAATACCAGGACATGGGTATCACTGGGAACCATCTTAGAGACTGCCTACCACAACCCCCATATCGAAAAATTTCTCTCTCAACTGAAGGAGTGGAAGCTATTGAAAATAACTGTCAAGGATGCAAATATATCACATGGACAGGGTTATATTAATTCATATAATCATCTCTCAAATTATTTTATTACATTAGCTTGTCATTTCAATATTTATTCATGAAATGTTGTGGATAACTGACCAGAGTGAGTATTTCCAGGGCTGCAAGATGAGTAAAAAAGGGAACTGTCCCCAAGATGGTTTTAGTCCTAAAAGAGAGAGAAATTACTCTTGCTGTTAAATTTCTATTGCCAAAATCCTTACTGTGAACTACTGCTGGAAACTAAAGCACAAGATCTCCTAAAGGCTACGTTTAAATGCAACTGTATTATCCCAGGAGAGAGAACTCCAGTGATATATTACATTTTAGCAAGATTTGGCTGCTAGTCACAAAACAGGTATAAACGGGAGCAAAAACTCGGTCATGGTGGCAGGCTGGTGGGAGCAATACTGTCCAGCCCTGGAAGGGCTACAGAAGGGATGCCCCTTGTGAGGTGGGAGGAGGCATGATAGAGGATGCCAGAAGGGAATAGGACAAAGGGATATTCTTCAACAACTGCCCTGTCTCGGGTGGACTCAAGTTTCAGTCAATAAAAAGTTGGCAAAGGAAGGGGTTCGATAAAACATGAAATCCTTTAGCCAGCATTCCTTACCTCCAAACATTGTTAATGAAAAGGAAGTAACAAAAATAGGGTCGTGAATTGCTTTTATGCATCTAACAAATATTTATTGACTGTCTGCTCTGTGCAAAGTGTGTGGGCACTGTGCTTACTCCTGTGCAACTTCTTGTGGGACCAGAAGCATGATAACTCCATGCCTCCTTTGTAAAACATTGGGAGAATCATTCTACAGTTCACATGGGAACTCTGCCAAGGATGATCGATGATAGACTGGACAGGAAAAATGTAGCACATATACACCATGGAATACTATGCAGCCATAAAAAATGAGTTCGTGTCCTTTGTAGGGACATGGATGAACCTGGAAACCATCATTCTCAGCAAACTGACACAAGAACAGAAAATCAAACACTGCATGTTCTCACCCATAGGTGGGTGTTGAACAATGAGAACACATGGACACAGGGAGGGGAGCAACACACTGGGGTCTGTCGGGGGAAATAAGGGACGGTGGGGGGGTGGGGAATTGGGGAGAGAGAGCATGGGGAGAAATGCCAGATATAGGTGATGGGGAGGAAGGCAGCAAATCACACTGCCATGTGTGTACCTATGCAACAATCTTGCATGTTTCTCACATGTACCCCAAAACCTAAAATGCAATAAAAAATTAAAAAAAAAAATACGTACCTAATCCTCTTTTCACGGAGTTCTCCATGAAGGAACAATGAGAGAAGCCAGCCTAACATTTATAAAGCGGGAGCCTCAAGTGAAGACCGCTTCTCGGAAAGAGAGCAAGAAGGGAGGGACCCAGAGGTATGGAAGCAGCATTTGATAACAAGGCTGAAGGAGCTGCTTGTTGTGGGAATTCTGACATGTTCACTGAACTCATTGGTGTCAGAATGACCGAGATTCAGAGATGAACAGACCATTTATTTGAGAGAAGGCATGATGTTTGCCTCCCCGGCACCAGCTCTAGCCCAGCAACAGGATGCCAGCCTTCCCCTGGGCTAGGGAGATGGGAGCGGGGTCTTTAGCTGAGGCTCCTAAACATAGCCAATCACTTTATTTTCTCCAAAGACACACAACTGGAAGAAGAGAGGAGAGAACGTTTGCACTCAGCCACCTAATTGTTGTATTTGAAGCACCTACATTTCCTTATTAACACTAGGAAAGAGCAGCAGAGAAAGGGGAAAAATGCTTTTTTTAGTTTTTTAGTTGCTCAAACATTCTAGTCAAAACCACACCCCCACAAACAAATCTACCCTGCCCCCGCCTTAGAAAAAGAAGTACCCAGGACTCCATTTGATAAACAGCTTTCATGTGATGAGTACACTCTGTTTTAAAGTGTCCATCATCAACAAGGTGTAAGTAGCTTTCATTCTTGTGCCTAGAATGTTTTATGCTAGCCACTTACATTCATCATAAGAAACTTGGTTTTTACTATTAAAGGATTATAGAATAATATGCAAAAGCAGCCATATCGATTATTCTGGGAGCTAAAGGGGCAAAACTTCAGAATAAGAAGCCTCAGCTAAGATGTGGGTCTGAGCCAGTTGAGTCTCTAGCAATGTACTGACCAGAGGCAGCCACCTCTCCTTCTTCCAGTCCCTCCAAGAATTGCAGCTCACCTCAAAGACCCCCTGAAAATAGGCACCTCTTCACATGTCCCTCGCATTTTCCCTTGTAGCTGTTCCCGAGGGAGTTTGGTTCCATCACATCAAAAGTGCTGATTTGGGCAAATAATCAACAAGAATTGTCAGCCCAAGCTACGTGCTCAACACTGCACTAGAAAAGAAGATGTAGTTTTTACCTGTGTAGGACAACTTTAACTTAGAGGTGGGTATAAGATTGTGCCCATGATTTTCCTTTATCTTTTTGTTTCTCTCCCTGTTTTAGTGTTTGTGATCTTCATGCTACCACAAAACAAAGACATACGTAACACATGTCCCGATTCACTATGTTGAGTTTACATGAAATTATAATTTGCATTCTTTACCATTTCTAACATTTACTCCACCACCACCTAAATAGTTTTTATTTCAGGACACAAGGGCACTACATTAAGAATTGCCAGGATGGCATGTGATGATATATGAGCACTGAGAAGAGAGGAAGGGTGAGGACAGAGAGAGGGTACGCATCCACTTCATGTTGCCTCTGCCACCTTGAGGCTATACTTACAACCTGGACAAAGACTACCAGAGTTGCAGAAAAGTTAGAAAAGGTGGAAACGCTGAATTTTAGAATAAGAAGCAACTTGGAGATCCTATGCTTCACTTCATTCATCTCAAAAACCAAACAAGGGTACATAATTTTCCCAGCTCACAACGAACAAGGAGTAAAGCTAGAACACAACACCAGGTGTGTCTTGCTCCCAAGCCTGGATTCTTTCTCCATGTTGGGCTGTCTCTGGGAATCAAACATTGACATCATGGCAGGACTCAAGCATCAAACACATTTGTTGTCTGACCTTTTTCAATGATTATTTTTTGCCTGAGTATATATCATCTCTGTCTTATCCTCCAGCAGTTTCTGTGTCCTGATATCTGGGGTGTCTCTCTCTGGTGTCCCTTCATATGCCCAGCTATCTCCTGGCCCCAGTAAACAGATGCATATCCAGTTGCACTGCCCTTTAGTAATAGGGTGCTCACTCATCTCTCTGTCGTAACTTTCCCTGGAGTAAACTTTTCCTAGAGTAAATAACTTCTTACAGACACACACACACACACACACACACAGACACAGAGACACACACACACACACATGCGCACAGAGGGAGAAACTAACAATAGTTAACATTAAGAATCTGAATCTAAGGAACTATGACTATCTTTAAAGCAGAGAATGTATTTTAACTCATGAAACAGAGCTGATCTGGAAATAATCTGGCTTCGATATGCCTCTAGTGTAACCCTCTGAATATAAGAACTCACTATCTCTAATTTCTTTTGTTGCAATTTTCCAATAAAACCTGGCAGTGGCCCAAGTTCTCAGAGGACTAATAGGGATAAGAATGTCCCTGATTTTCCTTCAGAATGAGAAATCATTTCAATGTGAGGAGTCCAGCCGCAACTGGCACAATCCCCAGGGGTCTTTGGATTTGGGGGAGAGGGACCTGGGCCTCTCTCTGGCCATCCCAGCAGGCTCCCAAGACTTATAATTATTCAGTCAGCAGCCCAGAATTGTGGCCTACTTAGTTTTCTCTAAAAGCACTTAAGGACAGTTTAATGAAAGGAAAGAGCAGCAGAGAAAGGGGAAAAATGCTTTTTTTAGGAACTGAACAAAATATCATGTTTTCGTCTCTCTCTCTCTTTTCCCCTTTTGCAATATTTCTCCTCAGAGAAAATTATAGTCTTTAGGGCCAGCAATGTGCTCTGTATGTTTTGCTTATTACAGTGGTTAAAACGAGAACCATGGGTGATGGAGTATCATTATAGCATTCCTGATATCCCTGATATATTTGCGCAAACATAGTTGTGGGCAATGCATGGACAGCGATGAGCCCGTGTTGTCTGGAGAAGTTTCTCCTTGTCTTTGTTTATTTGCACAGCGTCTTGCTTTACTCTGGAATCCTCCGTTTGTATTCCTTTTTGCAGTTTCTGCCTCTTTAAACTACATTTTTCTTTAACGTATCTTCTTTTCCACATCCCTCAAGCAATGTTGAAATGTTTCCACGTCAAACAATTTGCAGAGGAAATGGTCCAAGTTAGAAATGGAGTAAAATGGCGGCTGTAATCATGACGGTGACTTTCTAGTGGTTACCACTTTATTCCCTTTGGTTTGTGTCTGTGTCCTTCTCTATTTTCTGTTCCTGTCAATAGGAGCCCAGGAAGAGGTTCCCTTCTCCTATACAGCAGGCCAGAGAGCCAAAATATAAAAAATTAAATCACAATACCATTGAATAGCAATGCTGGATAGCACCAAGCCAAATGCTGTGAGACACAAAGGAGCAGCACCCTCCATTCCATTCCATGCTCTAAAATTATTTGAAATGCACTGAAAAGAAAGGCATGAAATATTAATAAGGGCAAGCAGGTTAAGGGCCGTGGAAGTTTAGAGAAAAGGAGTCTCTGAGGGCTGGGGGATTCTAGGAAAGCCCCGTAGAGGACTGGGGCCCCGAAAAATGAATGCGGCCTTGGGAGAGCAGAGAGGAGGGAGAAAGACTTTTTCAGGAAGAAGGAGCAGACTATGATGACTGCTCAACCAGGTCACCTGGGCTCTCAACCACGTGCTCAACACGGTTGACTCACTGGACTCTCCATGAGAGAGCTTCCTAAATAAGCATGTTTCCTACACTACAGAGATTCATTTGCCCACTTTGTTGGCCTCTGGTGCTAACGATGCATGTTTTATGAATTGGAGCCCTCTTCTTAAAATTTTATTTTTGCTTGGATTAAACTCTCATTAGCTTCTCTTTGCAGATAACAAGACCTTTGGAATTCTAACAAAAGTTACGAATTCTTTCTCCAGAAAAATTAACATAAACACAAAGTTATGCTTATAATGTTAGGAACCCTCCTGACGTTCCCTCACAAAGCCCAGGTTTAAACGCCTTGACTAAACTCTCCTTGAAGACAGAGACTAATTTTTATTCATCTCAGTAGCCCAATGCCCAAAACACAGTAATTGGTCAATAAAGATTGAGTGGATGATTTAAGAATGAATTCTGTCTCTCTCACTTTTCAGCCCCCCAGGGACTTCCCTCAATCTGCCTGCCTTAGGCCACAGGCTCACATTACCTGCAGATCCCAGGTGCCCACGTGGCAGACTCTCGTGAGACCTGCTCATATCTGTAGTTTCTGCTCCTATCCTTGTGAATTCTGATAATTTATGTTGCCTTGGCATCTATTTCTGCCTTTTCAGTTTCTCATAGGAAAAGCAGGGCTCAGTCACCCTTGACACAGTTTCCAGTTCAACACAGCACCCAAATGGCTCAAGAACTCAGAGGCATCTCCCCCGCCCACCAGATGGAGCTCCCCACTTTCCCATCCTTCCTTTAAAGAGAGCGTTTGGACATTTGCCCTCTAACTTGAATGACCCACACCCTACTCCTTTATCTATGCTGCTAGTTGCAGAGCTCTCTTGTCTCCCTGCCTGACTCTTCACTTCTGCCTTGCATGGCCCAGAGATGGAGCACTGCCCTCCAGACTCATGGCACCCTCCCCGTCCAGATCTGTAAGTGAAAGTCTTTGAACTTATTTCCAGTTGTGGTGAACTGAATTTGCTCTGTCCACCTGGAGAACCAGGGACTGCCCCAAGCTAGTATTTCCCCCTGGAATGCCTTGTGTAGGGGAACACAAGAACGGGCTCCTAGCACCAGAGTGACGGTCAGGCAGGCATGAACTGGACACAGCTCAGATAAGAGCCATGAGGGCATCTGCCAGCATTCCCATGTGTGGGACCCTCTGATCTGGGCCAGGAAAAGTAGGCATTGGACTGTCCACTAAGTGAAATAAACATCCCATGAAAGGCACACTGTAAATACTATGTCCAGTTCTAGCTCATTTCCCATTAGGGCAGGGCTGCTAGCCACCCTCTCACTTCTGTACAGGAACCCCACATTAGCTGGGGGCTCTCAAAACGCCTAAAACTTGTCCTTTCTGTGAATCCAGGTTCTCACTGTAATTTGTCCTCATCTCCCAAGAATTGGGCTTTCTGGCACCTATGATGGTAGTCAGCCAGCTAAAGAAACCCATGTCAACATGTGGAAAGAAGAGAAATAGGCAAGACTTTCATTCCTCTCATTTCTTTTCTAGGTAAACCACATGCGTCTTCACGGGTGCTCTCTGGAAGCACTGCCTCAATCTTATTTTCAAACCCCAAAGTGTCTCCTGTGAGGGGACTTGACACCTCATTCCACCTGGTGGAATGAGATGTGTGTCCTGGAAAGGCAGGAGATGAAGATGCTCTGTGCCAGGAGGCAGCTTGTAGGACTCCTTTGGTCATATTCCATGTTTTAAAAAGTTATTCTGAAACGTGAAAAAAACACAGTTCCCTTTCAGAGTTATTTAGAGCATTGTCTAACAGGCTTTCCAAGGAGTTGTTTGATTCTGCCCTGAAAAGATATATTTTTAACTTATTTAGTATTGATCAAGAGCCCAGATTCTGTAAAGTTAGATGCTAATCTGCAGAACACTGATAGGTTGTATGACAATTTTATCTGGTAGCAATGCAACCCATTTCTGTCTGTTAGTAAAGATAACCCCAAAGGTGACTGTTTCATTATCCTGTAGTACGTTAACTAGTTTTACAGTTGAAGTTTATAATCTTATTTCTGCAATTTTTCTTTCATTGACTGTATATACTGCCATCTTTTGTAACGCCATCTCTTTTAAAATAGTTTTAGCATCCTGCAGGATTCCTGATTAGTATGTTCAACAAATGTTTGACTCGTGCTCACTCTGTACTTGTAAGGGAATTTGTATTTTAATTTCTTGAAAACTATCAACTACATTTTAGTGATGGGCGGAGGCCAGTGCCGGAGGTCTTTTAACACCCAGGGTGCTGTAGACCAGCACCTCTCATACTCTAGTGTGTACATGAATCACTTGGTGTGTTGTTAAAATGCAGATTCTGATTTGCTAGTTCTGGGGTGGGGCACTTCTCATAAGCCCCCAGGTAAAGCCACCTCTGCCGTCAGTGGACAACACTTTAGTGAGTCTGCAGGATGCAAACTGTCTTCACAGCCCTCCCCCTAGCAATCTGTGTCTCTTCCCAATCCCCCACCTCCCTGCAGTCACAGCAGAATCCAACAATCCTGATTACTAAATATCTGGGCTGGTGGAGAGTTTCTGGGGACTTCGGGGGGTGGTTTAAGGGTGTGTGGAGGGGTGTGGGTAAGAAAGGTGGGGGCAGCATAAAGGAAATGAAGTGATTCATGCTCAACTGTGATTGCCTGAGCATTAAATTCAATCAGAGGGAAACCCAATCTCCCCACTGCAAAGGGAAATGTCCAACTTGGAGTGCTGCTCTCCAAGCAACACAGCCTCCACCCTCTCCTGATGGAGACCCACCCAGGCTCTTCACCAAGGATCCCTCCAGAGCTGTCAAGTACGTGGGTAGTTCTCAGACTTTGTGTTTTCTGTGGCAGTTGGGCTGTTTGCACCTCCTTTGGGAAGACCAGAGGTAGGTCCCCTTTGTTTTTAGTGGGCACATTTCAACACTTTGGTGGCCAATTCCACTCTACTGTGTGCTTTCTTACATCATGGTGCACTCGTATTTTAAATCCTTTACATTTCTTGGAAACAGAGATCTCAGAGACTCCAAGAAACACACAATTTGTTTAGTTCACTCATACACAGGAGCCTCTACCAAAATGGAGAGGCATGCATTCTCAGGGAGGACTGAGAGCTCTGGTCCTGGCTCTCAACAATCTGCTAGTGGAGAGAGCTGCAGTGAGGGGAGAGAAGGAAGGAAGGGAAGGAAGGGAAGGAAGGGAAGGAAGGGAAGGCAGGGAAGGCAGGGAAGGAGGGAGGAAGGAGGGAAGGAAGGAGAGAGAAAGGAAGGAGGAAAGGAGGGAGGCAGGAAGGAAAGGGAAACAGAAAGAAAGAAAGAGAAAGAAAGAAGAGACAGAAAAAGAGAAAGAAAAAGACAGAGAAAGAAAGAGAAAGAGATGAAAAAGAGAAAAGAAAAAAGACAGAAAGAGAAAGAAAGAAAAGAGAGAAAGAAAAAAGAGACAAAGAAAGAAAGAGATGAAAAAGAGAAAGAGAAAGAAAAAAGACAAAGGAAGGAAGGAGATAAATAGGAAGAGGGAGGAGAAAAAGAAAGAAAGAGAAAAAGAAAAGAAGGGAAGGGAAAGGAGAAAGGAAGTAAGCGAGAGAAGGAAGGAGGGAGGGTCAGAGAGAGGGAGAGAATTGCTGATAGACGCCAATTTCTTCTTTTATTCTGAGATTATGTTCTGCCTTTTGGGAGGTGGTGCTAAATGTCTTCATTGAAATGATATTGGCTGTACATAATAAGTGTTTGCTTTGTTTTCATTTTTGTTTTTATGTCCTGTCCTCATTCAGTAAAATGAAAAGTTGGCAATCCCATGTTCATCCTCCAATTTTAAGGGAAATTATTCTACTCTGGAAAGCCGCACACCCAAGAAGCACGGACCCTGGGCTCTCAGGCTACAGATGACACAGCCCTGAGTAACTTAGTCCGCTCTTCCAGCTGTCTGGAAACCCAGCACTTTGTTCTGCAGCACATAGAAGCAGGTAGCTTTCTGCCAATCACCAGAGAGCTCTTTCTCTCCTCCCAACACCATTCTGTCTAGAGGGAAGAAACCTTGATGAAACAGACAACAAAGCCTCTTCTGCAGTCTTTTAATACAAAGTCTGAAGACTTCTGGGAAGGAGTTGGAGTTTGAAGACCTGGGAATGAGCCTTGTTTTTGCCACTTGAAAACTGCATGCACTTTTGTAAGTGGTGTAATCTTCGTGAAGCTGAAAAACTTTCAGAGTTGCCAAGATAATAAAATCAGAAACATATATAAAAAGTTCTGTAAAACATAATGTAAAAGAGCTGTGAAAATATAATCTATTGTTACAAACCCCCTCCCTCCGCTCCGCATGTCTACATACACATGAAACGCTGTTGAGTGGAGAGCTGAGATTTCTGGCTCACTTGTACCCACTGTTGGTGTGGGGATAGTCAAATGATCTTAGAGACAAGCAGTCTGATTTTCAATTATTTATTAGATTTTATTTATCTGGAGTCTGTTGGGTCGTCAAGAACCATCCAGGTCATCAGAATGTGGTCAGGAACCCCTGCTTTAAAGAAACTGATGTAGTGAACAAAAAGTATAGCTAACATAGAGAGTTAATAGTTACCAAATGTTCTGACATAATCTCATTTAATGACAAAGAAAAGTGAATGTCAATGCTGCCAATCACATATGATATACAAAGGTTCTCAAGAGAAGTTACAGCCCAAAGTCACACCATCAGCAAGTGGCCAGGACAGGATGTGATCCTAGTTCAGGCTGATCCAGAGGCCCTGCTGTTTGCCCTACACTAGCCTCAGACTAACGGAGAACCTTACTCACTTGTCATGGGGGAAATTCTTGGATAGGGTACTCAAGCCTCAAATTGCCCCCAATTCTATCATTTATCAGAAGTGTAACTCTAGATGTGTCCCTTCTGATAGGTCCTGTACAATCCATAGAAGACATATAAAATCCCCAATCACTTCCATAAAAGCAATTAAAACCAAACACACAAAATAAAAAGCAGAATAAAAAATTCAAAAAGCAAGCACGAATACTTTGCAACTCTAAAAGTTATGATCAGTAGCCTTCTCTGCTGAACTCACCATTAGCTGGAACTTACTCTGTTTTGCTTTCGACTAAATGTCAATGATCATTTAATCATTTAACAGTCCTGCTTTTCTTAGTAGGGCCGGTAAATGAAATTTCTTGTACCTAAAGGGTTAAATAAAATATTTGTATACTATTTACACTGAACATTACCTAACTTCTTAGACTAATATTGGACATTATCTCATCAGTGTATGTTAGACGTAACATATGCATCTGTTACCCATGCCGAACATCTAATTGGGGAGTGGAAATATAATATAATAAAGAGAATGTATACAGGAGAAAAATTGAACTCCAAAATGCTTTAAATTACAACATGATGCCTTCCATTTTATTAAATCAAGTCCTTTTTCTTATAACTCAGTTAAAATGAGAGAGAAAGAGAGAGGGAAAGTAATACTAAAATTTATTCCTAATTTTAACTCTGAAGCAGACAATAATCATAGTGATTTAGTGAAATAGTTTGACGTTTGCAAAGCAAAAAAATAATAGTTTTGTGTTTCTTCTGTAAGGCTTCTCTTCAAGAAGATAAATACAGAAATTTTACCTTAATCATTTTAACACTCTGACCCAGAGAAATTAAGATGTTGGTGATGTGAACATGTATGCTATAGATACGTTAGATACGGACGTGGACCACAGATAGTGGGTATGAATGACAGAGGTCACTACCAGAAGTTTCACTGGAGCTCTCAAAACTTAAAGAATAAATTAGAATAACTTAATATTTCAGTCACATCTAGTGAAGTGACTCATGCTTGGACTCAAAAAGCCATGTCTGCTCCATATGTTAGTCTATGATTGACTTAAAAATGGGAGAAAGAAACAGAAAATAAAATCTGTGCACTTAAAAATTCCTTGACCTTGTTCATCTCACAAATCATCTCTCTTTCCTCCTTTAAAACCCTCCTGCTCCAAAGTCACCAAAAGATGGGAGAGCCAGCAATGACTGCCTCAGACGGTAGCCATGGAAGCCACACACCCTCTCCATGAGGATGTTTCCCATCCTCAATACAAGGCGTGTTCAACTCAAGGGAGATCTGCTAGAACAGGAGCCAGCCAACTACCCCTGTTTTTCTGAATAAAGTTATATTGGAACATAGCTATACTACTTGTTTACATATTAGCTAGGGCTGCTTTTGCAATACAAAGGTAGAGTTGAATGATTGCAATTGAGACCACATGGCCACAAAGCATGAAATATTTGCTATCTGATCCTTTACAGAAAATGATCCTTTGCTTGCTCCTGAACTAGAAACAGCTCCAGCTTTGGAGCGCTAAGATTGGCATTTTATAAACTCCAAAGCTCTGGTTCTCAACCCTGCTGTAACCCTTGCACATCTGAGGGAAACAAAACAAAACAAAACGAAACATATTTTCATCAGTAATTCTGTCTTACCCCTTAGTAGAAGGGCCCCCAGCACACACATAAATGAGCAAGGGATTTCCTATAAAACTAGTGAAATGTAAGCTTCAGGGTCACTCATGTGCCCAAGTGATGTGCTCATACAGTTATACGTTTTTGTAACATTTGAAAAAATAAATGTTACAAAATTTATTTACATTGTCTCTTTCCATTCCAGTTTTGCCCCAATCATTCTTTTTCATGCGTTGGGTACAGCTAGGATGCCCTTGGGAATTTCAAGGAGCCAACTAAACAGAAGTTGAGATGGGGAATTGGGGATATTTGTAGCTTGGGTGTAATGGGATGTAGAGAAATAGACGGAGAGATAGAATTTCACAGTCTCTTCCTTGTACAGTTAAGTTACTCCTAGTACCTTCCAAGATAGGAATGACTTGAGAAAACATTTCCATTGCCCACCATGCTGACCCTTTGGTGCTATGATGCAGAAGTGCAGGCTTAGTGGTCTTAGCGCTACGTGAACCTGTCCTGAGATGCCCATCACTGAAAACTGCATTATAGAGGAAGAGAAACAGGTTTTGAAACATGTAAATCCAAAAGCTAGTCTGTGGAAAATTCTTCCAAGCCCTTAAGTTCATGTATGAAAGAAACTTGATAGATTTCCCCAAATCTGGTAACAGTCTTAAAATACTGAATGACACTATTAATGCAAGTTGTGATGCTGAAAGAAACTTTTCTACCAATAATTGTGAAAGTCTCAATCAATGATGCTGAGGCAAAGATCAAATTACCTTTCTATAGAAAACACCACAATATTGTTATTGTATAAAGATATGACCAGAGTATGCAGTCAACAAATGTAGAAAAACTGGTACTATGGAGTGTGTCAAACTGTTAATTAATAAAAATAGCATGTTGTCTGGATTTTGCGGTCAGCTTTTAAAAATGTCTTGTGATTTTATTTTCATTCTAAAAAAAATGTATCATAATTATATGTCCTTTTTCATAAGTAGGGGCCTCTGAATCATGTAAGCTTTAGACCTACAAAGCCTGTACTACTTACATACTTGCACACACTAATATATAATTAAAACAAGTGTTTCTTTCTTGGTTTGTTTTTTTTAATGTTGGCTGTCATAACCCACTATATGGAGGCTATGGCCCAGTAATGCAGGGATTCACAATTGAAAAACATCCTTAAAGACCTATACAATGAATTAGTAATGTAAGCAAATTCATTACCAAATGGAGCCTGTCTCACTCCAAGCATCCTTGCTACCTGGCAGATGGAAAGAACGTGCATCTCAGAACTAGGTTAACGTGGGTTTGAACTTGAACATAGTTACTAAGTTTTCAAAGCCTGGGATTCTGCAGCTATAAGGCAGGGAAAATGGAACCAACTTCATAAGGTTGTTGTGAGGGTGAAATGTGAGGACCTGAGACCTGTGTTAAAGGCAGAGTCCAGAACCTACGTACAGCAGGTCTCTGTCACCAGCCATTCCCTTCTTCACTATGTGCGTCTCCCGGGAGCCACCAGCGGCTCGCATACAGAGAACACAGCTGGCAAAGAGACATTCAGAGAAAAGCCTCTGTAATTAATGTCATATTCACTCAATTTCAAGTCTAGACAATATTTTTCTAAAACAATTGCTTCTGAGGGCCAGTAATGAAAACAGAACAATGTCAGTCATCAGAACTCAGAAAGGGAAGGATAAATATTGCCTGACAGGTCCATTCTAACTTTGATCCGAAATTCTCCATTCCTCTGGGAGACTTGTAGTAAATGATTTCCACACTTCTCCACGGCTGTTGGTCCTTGCTGTCCACCGCCCTGTACTTTAGAAACAAAAGACAGGGGTGCCAGGAGAAGGAAGCCTTAAGACTCTCCTGTAAAGGATTCAGTAAGTAGGGTAGCAGATGTTAATTGCCCTCCAGATATCACTGTCCTAGATATGGAGCAAGCTGGGTACTCTGAAAGCTATGGGCAGCCCCAAATCTTGGACCCAGAGTATACGCCCAACCAGCATTCCAGGGGTCTGAATTTCTCATCCTTATGCTATTTGGGGTTGACCCTAAGGGTGGCCACCTGTTACCCTGGGGCAGCACAGAAGAAAGTGAAAGGGAATTGCAATTTTTCCTGGTATTGGGTCTGCCGAAGGGGGTCTCTACACTTTCTCATCCCACCCTCTACTCTCACCCCATCCTCATTCTTCCTCACTAATTAAAGGCAGAGGTATGGAAGGCACTGGCCACAGCCACCCAAGTATCATGACTTGAACAGGGTAACGTTTTGATGGAAAGCTATGCAAACAGCACCCCTGGAAATTGGCACAGTTGTAGTCCTGGTGCTGTAGCACCCAGCAGGTCTGTATCATGCTGTTCTAGGGTGATGCTCCATGTCTGCCGCAGAATATGTAAAATGTTAAATCTCCTGTCCAGAGAAGTTTCTTCCCATCTCCCTCCATAGAGAGACTATGACTGGAAACAGGACAAAACATAGAGAGGCTAACGAGAGAAAAAGAGAAAAAGAAAACCAGACAGAGACAGAATGAGGAAGCAGCGGTTTTTGCTACAGTCCCAGGGAATAAACCAAACAGAATTCAACAAAGAATCTGGCAGATGTTTCCATGAACGCAGGGCATAGCACAGGTACAGACCATCAGGCGCTCAGACTCCATCAGATCCTGGCGTTTGTCACCCAAAGGAGCTTCCCTAGTCAACAGGGACTCTGGGGGTCATTTATATCTGCCCCACTACCCCAGACCCTCATAGTGGAATGAGGAAAGTCCTCCTGGGATCCGACAGGAAACTGCATTCTTCCCTCCTTCCTGGTTCAGTAGCTAGTGATACTTACATGATGGTGAGAAAGTGCAGCTCTCCCCAGAGCAGCATGCCATTCCCTGGTGTGCTCACTCACCAGGCACCTGGCAACCCATTTGAAAGTTCCCCTTCATTGTCCAAACATAAGTCTTCCTCCTGCAATTTCCCCAACGTGGTCAAAAATCCCTTTCTCTGTTTAGAGTATTCTCAGCTAGGTACAAAGGGGAATCTTATGTAACTATATCTTACTCAAGTGTGAGTGACTGATGATCTTCTCCAGCCCTCCCAGGAGAGATTTACATTGTAAAAGGGCAACAAGACAAAAACAAGGAAAGCAAGAACCATGATGAATCTCCATTGGGTAGGGTGACAAAGGGAAGGAAGACCTTCAGGAAGGGTAGAAGAGTTTGGAAAGCTGAGCTGGTCTCCTACAGCTTCTTAAATCCCATGATGAGTGCAACTGCTTACTCTACCTATTCATGTTGCTTCTGCTTCTAGGAAGTCATACCTCTCCGTGTAGAAGAAACCTGACTCATCTGTTTTCTGCCATAATATCTAATAAGAGTCAGGTGCTATAAGGCAGCAGTTCTCAAAGTGTGAGCCTCAGGCCAAGGGCATCAGCAACACCTCAGAATTGATTAGAGATGCAAATTTCCAGGTCTCTCCCTAGACCTACTGAACCAGAAACTCTGGGGATGGAACCCAAAAATATGTTTCAACAAGCCCTCCAGGCAATGTTGATGGATGGTAAAAATTGAGAACTGCCTATATAGGGTGTGATGAACTGGGAGCCCTCCTCTTCCACTAGCTTGAGCAACTCAGTTCACGTCTGTGAACCTCAGTTTCCCCCACATATAAAATAATAGGACAGGGGGGGGAGACAGGGGCCGGCCGGGGGGGGGGGGGGGGGGGGGGGGGGCGGGGGGGGGGGGGGGGGGGCGGGGGCGCGGGGGGGGGGGGGGGGGGGGGGCAGCCCCGGGGGGGGGGGGGGAACGGGAGGAACAGCCCAGGAGGTGGAGAGGAGGGGGGAAAAGAAGGAAAATAATATGACTGGATTTAATCAGTGTTCTATGGAAAATAGGTTTCATCAGATGCTTCACAAAAAAATTATTCTATTATCAAATAATCCTGGGAAATCCCTTCTTAGATATCTATATTACATGTTAGCCAATTAAAGACTCTTAAAATTGAACCATAAAGAAACTTGTTTAACTGTGTTTAGCCCTGTGCTTGCCAGACACTTCTGAGTATGAATTCTCTTTCTTAATCGCATCTGTTAACATCTGGAACAGAAGGGTTTAAGTGATTGCCAGGGTCTCTTCCTTTCCCAGCTGTGGCACCCACCAGGTCTATGTCGTGCTGTTCCAGGCTGACGCTCCATGTTTGCTGCAGCGAATGTAAAATCAGCCCCGAGTAGCATCTCAGCTCACATAGCAGCCTGTGCCCTATGCCGAAGTTTATCCACATGGTGATTTATGCACATTCACTGATTTTTTTAGTGTTACATACACTCTTACCATTCCCTGCCACCTAGAGAAAACCAGAAGATAGAGGGGAGCACCCAGGGCAAGAGGTGAGAGGAGTGAGGAATAGAAGGAGAGGTGAGGAAGTCATCCTGGGAGTGGGGGTTGGGTTATGGGGACTGAATAGCTGTGCCCAGTCCAGAGCTGAATTAACCCTTTGACAGTCTTCCCCTATCTGCAGGACTGTTGGTATCACTTCACAGTTTCTTGTTTCTTAACTCTTGCCTTTCTTAGAGGGCAGAGAAAATGAGTCACAGGGATGGAACACCCTAATCTCTGAAAGCAGACGATGCCAATAACCATAAAAATTATTAATAAAATTATTAATAACCATTATAATGTTCTACAATTTACAGAGTATATTCTTTCCTAATATTTGCAACAATGAGGCTGTGAAGTAGAAATTACTTTTATCTTTATTTTGCAAATCAGAAAACAGAGGCTCAGTGGGAATTTTTTTCAATCCCACTGAACTGGGGATTCTAGCTCCTGCTTCTCCAGTCACTAGTTGCACAGCCACAGGTGGGAAATTCAGCCTTTGTGCCATAGCTTCTAAAAACCTGTAACTGAGGGAAACTGGATTGAATATCAAGGTTCTTCTATCACAGAAGGCACATATCTACTCTTCTAAATCAATTTCCATCTGACAGCACTCCTTAGTTTGTGCAATGTTGAATTAACTTCATGTCTGCCGGTGGCATGCCTGACCACACACAGTACACCCACTATGTAGTAACAGGAATATGGTTTCTAGACTTGATTGACTCAGATGAACCCAGTTCCTCACACTGGTTGTATGATTTGGGGTTGTGTGAGATTAATTGTGTAAAGTGTTTAGCACAGTGCCTGGCATAGTAAGTGCTCCCCCAAGTGTCAGCTACACATCCACCATTGGAAGAAGATGAATCTTAGCTGAGTTCAGGCACCAGGAAAGATAGCAAGCACTAGAGTTGTGAAAAGTCATGGCCAGGTGTGGTGGCTCATGCCTGTAATCCCAGAACTTTGAGAGGCTGAGGCAGGCATATCACGAGGTCAGCAGATTGAGACCATGCTGGTCAACATGGTGAAACCCCATCTCTGCTAAAAATATAAAAATAACTGAGCTGGACCTGTAGTCCCAGCTACTCTGTAGGCTGAGGAAGGAGAATCGCTTGAACCCAGGAGGCGGAGGTTGCTGTGAGCTATCGACTCACTGCACTCCAGCCTGGTGACAGAGTGTGACTCTGTCTCAAAGAAGAGGAGAGGAGAGGACAGGAGAGGGGAGGGGAGGGGAGGGGAGGTCACCGAGTATGCCAAGACCAGGAGACAAGTAATGCAAAGAACATTGAATATGAAACTGAAGACTTTGGTTGAAATCTTCACTTTGCTGCTTAGTTCCAGGTGGCCTTGTACAAACAACTAAAATGTTTGCTCTTCTCTTCTGCTTCTTGGGGGTTGTGATGCCTGACTGCCTTCTGTACAAGACTATTTGAAGGTTAGACAGACCAGGCATGACCACTTGTAACAGACACTGTTGACTGCCTACATAAAAGCCATTCACTCCACCTTCTTGATAAACTACCCTCAATTTTGGTCAGGTATCTATCTCTTCCACATGGTCATGAACTCTAGAAGGTGTGTTCTGGTTGGTGTAAGCTCATAATGGTGGCTCCATTCCCTCCACTAGTGGCTGGTAGAAAGAAGGGCCTATAATGTAATTCTGACCACTGAGATGTGAGGGGACGTCTTTGAGGGGTTGGAGGAAAGATTTCTTTGCTTTTACAAAGAGGCAGGTAGGGACATGGATAAACCTGGAAACCATCATTCTCCACAAACTGACGAAAGAAAAAAAATCAAACACCACATGTTCTCACTCATAGGCAGGTGTTGAACAATAAGAACACATGGACACAGGGAGGGGAGCATCACACACTGGGTTCTGTAGCGGGGGAACTAGGGGAAGGACAGCGGGGGGGTGGGGAGTTGGGGAGGGATAACATGGGGGAGAAATGCCAGATATAGGTGATGGGGGAGGAAGGCAGCAAACCACATTGCCATGTATGTACCTATGCAACAATCCTGCATGTTCTTCACATGTACCCCAGAACCTAAAATGCAATTAAAAAAATAAAAACAGAAGTGGTATCTGCTTCCCCTGGCCACAGCCATATCTAGATGGCCATACTAGTTCTGTTGCTGCAGACATTTTGCTACCATGAAGGAACATGCTTGAACATAATGCCACCTCTCTGAGAATAGCAGAGCAGAGAGATGGAAAGAACCTGGGTCTTCGATAAGATCATTAAGCCACTTAATTAACCATCCCTGAATGTGCTGTATCTCTGGAATTGCCACATGACATAGTAAATGTGTTCTTTGCCAAAGGCAATGAAGTCAGGATACTGTGTTGCTCACCACTGAGAGCATCCTAATACACACACTGCTCTGCGCTCTGTTGCTATAAAGTACTGACACATATATACTTATGTAACACACATATAGTTACATATAAACTATTAATTGTGTTGAATGCTCCAAACTCACTCTTTAAGTGGGAGGATATTAACAAATTACCAGGAAAAGTCAGAGTGAGTTGTAGCACTTAGGGAACAAGGCAGAGAGCAGTGATGGGGGTAGAATTAGGTATAATATGAAGCCTAAATGATCTTCACAGTTTATTTTCTTTTAATGATATTCAGAACTATATCTCCCTCATTTTTTGTGTGTTTAACAAATGAATTTACCCAAGAAATTAAATATATAGATTATAGATATGTTGTACATGTTAATATACATATATGTATAGTATACATGCACATATAGCATATATATAGCATATATGTGCATATATACATATTCAACATAACATGTTATATACTATATATAGTATATGTAATATTTGTGTTGTATATGTGTTTTATATATGTGTGTACATGTACATGTATACCTATAAACACACACATAAGGAACATATAAGGAGAAAATTCTGCCACTTTACCAAATCACGTGTATTATCCTTTGCCGTCAGGATTTCCAAAACTCACTCACATCTATTGTGCATCAGAACATGGGCAAACCAACTATGTGAAATAATTTGGAGGTACAAGTCCACCGTGTCTAATTTTTTTTAAGTAAGATGGAGAGATGCTGGCTGAATTATGTGTTCCATTTTCTAAATAGAATGCTTTATTTGGCCAGGACAGATATGACCTAATAATGAAGATTTAATTGCATCTGAAAGGAAGATAAAATATAAGTTGTAAAAGTGCATATTCTAACTAAACTGAACATGGGATAGGATTTTCTCTTCTAATAACTGTCCACTTTTGCTGTTCTCTCTGGTTTAACAGAAAATGGTAAATGTCTTTGAAATTATTTATAATGGTGTTGGATTGTGTTTGTTCCAAATTTCAGACTGGGAAGGCAGACAACTGTTCCTGGTAGGGGATCAGGATAATGTCACAGGAACATCTTGACTGGACTTGTGACTTCCAGTAATGGCAGAGCACATGCTTGTTCCTGACATATAGTAAGTGCCCAACAAGTAAGTTTTAAAGAACTGAAACCTAATATTCTGTTTATCCTAAGCAGAAGGCCCTGAACATCACTGAAAGGTGGCAGTTTCATATTCTATGAAGATATCTGAGATGTTAATTGTAATAAACTCGTAGAATAAATGTTGTATTCATTGGGAAAACCTACGCTTTTTCAAAAATGTGTGACAATGATAATTGATGTTCATGATGAGCTCCTGCATTCATGACCTCTAAGTACCTTAATTGGAAGCATTATTATAAAAAGCATGGGACTGAGAGTCCACTGAGCTGGGATCTACCCCTCACTTCTCCACTTACTAGTTGCATAGCCACAGGCAAGAAATTCAACCTTTATGCCATGCCACAGCTTCTTTGTTGGCCAAGTGAATGATGATGATGGTGCCTACCTTATGATGTAGCTGTGAGGAGTGATGGGCATCACACATGGAAAATACTTGTCAAGTTCCCTGGCATATTAGTACTTGTTAAAATCACCTAAAATGTCATAAATAAATAAATAAAGTGGGCCACAGCTTTTGAATCTAGTCTGTGATACTCTTTAACCTAGTTCTGTATGACCAGTTCATGGATGATACACACGCAGGAACTCAACTAACCAGATTCTTCGATAACCAGAGTACGTGTCTATTATTGTGCTTATCTTATTGTATCATCATTATCAGTCTGCGGATTTCTCTATAGCTAGAAAGTCAAGATTGCAGTGGTATGAACGCTCTTCATCATTTTTCTCTTCAATACACAGCTCAGCATTTGGCACATGATAAGCACTTAATAAACATTTGTAAAACGAGTCAGTGAGTGAGTGAGTGAATTTTGCCTTGGGCCAGACCTGTTTTCTGTAAAAGATTAAATGATTGACAGGGAATCCATTGGCAGTTACTAAGATAAATCAAGATGAAGCCACTACAGAGAACCCTCTCTGGAGGCTAAAAACTATAGGCTCCCATTGCTGGATCTGCTGCCAGATGAAAACCACATTGTGTGGCAATTTACATTGTATTCTTCCAACATTGAGAGATTCAAGACAGCCTGGCTCCTGCCATCTTATGAACAATTCCGCCCCAACACACTGGCTACTGTTCTCTCTATTGAATTGCAACTTTTTCTTTTGGATATCGATAAACAGCTGCAGAGTCAAATTAGTACTGTTTACTGTCAAATTATGATGGAAACTGATCCTTTCTGTTCTTTGTTTATAGCGCCTGTACTGCTTGTCCCAAACCTCCAGAGTAACTAAATTCGAGTGGATGGCTTCTGACGGTGGATGCTATCCCAGATCAAACAGAAGGCAGATTTTGTTTGTCTTCTAAAATAAACTATCTTTTCAGGTTCATGGGCTCGGAATAACAACTATCACATTTCCCCAGCTGTTTTTTATTCCTTTGCTAATTTTACAGCTTGGTCTTTTAGAAGGAGGGCTCTGTCTTTGTTCCATTCCTATGGTGCTGGTTCAGTGCCAGGGGAACAGAATATTCAGAGAAGTTTAGAAAGCCAAGAGAAAGAGGAGAGTATGTTTGTGATTTGGATGCATGGATAACAGTGTTCTAAAGACTCATCATGAAATAAACAGTGTTTATTGTCAAAACCTCAATACTGTAGCCATCTCTAAATAATAGAGTATTTAAAAACCTGGTCCTATTACCTAACATTTGTTTCCCTTCCAAGCTCTTCACCATTTGCATATTCAATAAGCAGACCTTCAATGTATTCCTCTAAGTTCTTTTATTTTTTAAAGATTGAACAAGACAAAGATAAGTAGCCTGTCACTTAGAAATCATCTGCAGATTGACATGATTTCACCAATCATTACTTTGGACACATGGATATGTAACTTATTCTAAAACCAGCCAAATGCATTGCCCTTCTGCTTATACTTTTCTATCTTGTTCATCGGCCTGTTGTGCAGAAGAGTCTTGCAAATCGCCTCACTGGAATCCAGGCACTCTACTTCTGTTACATATTCTGGATGAGTCAATCTACTCTCACAACAGTGTAATATTGTACTGTCATGAAGAGGCTTCAGGGAATCCATGCTGGTTCTTGGTGATTACTAGTACTTTACTTCGTGCTTGCAAACCAATTTTTCAACAGCTTGATCTAGAATCTCACCCAAGGGTTCTATCACATTGTTCTGCAGTTGGCAACTATCTGTTTACCTTTTTCAAAAATAGGATCAATAATTTGCCAAATTCATCTAATATTCATCCTGAAAAAGTGAATTTACATACACCATAAAATTTAATCTTCATGATGATTTTATAAGGCAAGTACCATAGCCCCACTTTATAAAAAAGGAAGCCAGCACTCAGAGGAGTTAAGTCCTACAGCAAGAGCTGGAAACCTGTTTGCCATCCCTAGTCTCGACATTCCTGCCAGTCCCCCTAACCTGGCTTCTAAGTCATATCCAAAATGACCCCATCCTTGCATTTCAAATTTCCACTCTTCTTCCATTTGAAGCTCCAGCCAAATTAGGCTACTACCTGAGCTTAAACATGTCTGGTACCATCCTGCTTCCATGCCCATGCCCTTCCCCTATAGCCAGGATTCAGTTAAAATATCACAACTTCACACATCCTTCTCACACAAACACACTCATATATACACAAGCACAGCTGTTACTATGGCTGCCCAGTTGTTTGACCATGAATAGAAATAGCCCATTACTGGGAGGGGCCTTGAGCCTTTCAGTCTTTAAAGCCAGTGAGCTCACTCAAGCTGAGGAGAGTACTTGGAGGGCTCCAGGGACTGGGGCAGAATAGCAATGCTGGGCTCAGCAGACACAGTGATTCCTGCATTGCCTTCTGTCTTTCATTGGTGCTATACTATACTAGGAGCACAGACTCTTCCATATTCCTGAGTGTAGTGGAGAAAATGTCAAATATGTACAGCCCTCGGCAGGGTGGAAGCAGCTAGCACCGTTGCTGTTAACATGGTGTCTTATAGTTTCCTCAATCCATGAGAAGTTGGAGCTTCTTGTCCAATCTACCATTCATTCCGTCATTTCTTCAATAAGAAAGTATTAACCACCTACCACTGAAAAACACGAAGGAGAATAAAAAGATGGATAAGGTGGGTGAATTAGCATTCTTCCGGAAAAGTGATGGAGAGCTACTGAAGGCTTTTGAGCAGGGGAGTGACATGATCAACACTGTTTAGGAAGGCTAATCTGGTCATCTGTGATTAATCTACGTGAAATGGATGATGTGGAAAGAGTAGCTCATATGACATGTATAGCTCATATGTTACATGCTCTGACTTCATTCTGGTTGCAAATCCTTCTGAAACATCCTCTGAATTTTCTCACCTCTCCTTGTTTACCACATTCACCACAAAATATAATAAAGCCTGGAGTGGGATCCCAACATCTTTTTTTTCTTTCTTTTCTTTTCTTTTCTTTCTTTTCCTTCTTTTCTTTCTTTCCTTCTTTCTTTTGAACAATATATCTGTGCTTGTTCTAGTTATTTGAAAATGGCTATGGTTGAGTCAGACAAGCTCCTAAAAAGTGGAAGGAACTTCGAGCTGAGGGCTTGGATCTGATACAGCACAAAGTTCATTTTCATTATCACCATCACTACCTCTAGCAACTATTGAGGACTCACTCTCCACTAGATATTTACTATAAACTCATTTGATCTTCATAATACTATAAGCTAGAGGGGAGGTGGCTGACTTTTCCGTTTGATCAACACAACATTTTGTTCCTAGGTTCTCTTTGGTGTATGCATAGTCCAGGCCCAGAATAGAATTTCCAACCTGCATCCTAGAAACCAGCTCAGGGATCAAGCTGGGTATAATCTGGTGTTCTGGTTTGGCTTTATCTTTGGACCTGATTGATATTGAGATCTGGATTTCTTTACTTCTTTCATTGTTTAAATATTTCTTGAGCATCTGCTATGTGCCCAGCATTTTGGTGAACAAGACAGACATGATTCTTGCTCTCGTGGATGGTTTTTCTTGGAGTGCCAGAAGGGAGAAACATTTACCACCCAATTCATGACAACAAGAAAACCTGGGTAAAAGACTTTATTCAACTGTTAATTATTCTGAAACCATAGCCAAGCTTTTAAACCTCCCAGAGCCTCAGTTTCCTTGTGGTTAGAAAGACAGAAGTCACCTGGAGGATATCAGCTCTCTATCAGATACTATGATTTTCAGAGTTTCAAAAAGTGAAGTCATACTGCAATCAGATGCCTTTCCCATCCCCCCCGCCTCACCCTTTCTGCTTTCCAGGGCTAGAAGGTTCAGGCTTCAGAGGAGTGTACTTATCACACTGCAAGCTTTTTCCCACTGGTGCTAATTGGGGTCATTCTTATGTGGGCAGTCCACATCCCCAGAGGGCCTGATAGGTCTAGCCTGGCTGTTTGCTCAGTGTCACTCTGAATCAAAGCCTGCTCCATTTTAACTTGACATTGTTTCTCTGTTTACTTTACCTAATAAGCGAATCATTTACTCCATAAAAAGCCCATTTTGGAGATGGGGTGGGATTCAGGAAAGGGAGATGCTGGCCCTTCTTCCTGACCTAGTCTATAAGCTGAATTACTCAGTGAGAGGTGATGTTATTCTCTGAGACACACACCAGAGACACGGGAATAAACGAAGCTGCTGTTCTCCTCTCACTGGAAGAGGTCATGCCAACCAAGCTATGCAGGATTCTTCAGAGAAGGGAATCCAGGAACTTGCTATCAATCTCATTACATAAAGACACCACAGAGTCTCTTTGAATGTAGGGCTCTGCTGACCCACAGTGTGCCATTAAACTGGAAACAGGATTGAGTAAGGCAGTTGCAAATCACAAAGGATTTAAGCCATTCATTTTCACCCTCCTCTACTTGCTCCAATATGAGCATGCAATTTCCTTTGTTCACTGGCATTTGGCAGCCACCAACCTCAAAGCCATTTTTATTTTTATTTTTCATCTGTGGTTTCAGCCATGCACCAGAAGGTTATCTTTTCCCCTTTTCTTATAATTAAAAACTTTCACTAAAAAAAAAAAAAAAAAAAACAGGGCTGGGCGCGGTGGCTCACGCCTGTAATCCCAGTACTCTGTAAGGCTGAGGCGGGTGGATCATAAGGTCAAGAGATCGAGACCATCCTGACCAACCTGGTAAAACCCTGTCTCCCCTAAAATACAAAAATTAGCTGGGCATGGTGGCACATGCCTGTAGTCCCAGCTACTCGGGAGGCTGAGGCAGGAGAATTGCTTGAACCGGGAAGCAGAGGTTGCAGTGAGCCAAGATTGCACCACTGCACTCCAGCCTGGCGCCTGGTGACAGAGCAAAACACTGTCTCAAAAAAAAAAAAAAAAAAAAAAAAAAACAAGAAGTTGATAGGAAGATAAGTTCTATCACTAGAAAGCAGGGAGAAAAGCATGACGTAGGCAAAGAAGTTACTTAACAGCTGGGGCCAGTCATTATGTTCTCTAAGCCTCAGTCTCTCCATTTAGAGAATGAGGGTGAGAGCTAGGAATAAAAGCATAATGCTCTTTCCTTCACAGATTTATTCATTCATTCAGTTAGTGAGTGCCTACTCTGTTTATCACAGGAATAAATTTTAATTCCCTCAGAAATAGGAGAACCCAAACCTAGCTACCAAACTTATTAAAATAGACTTGAGAATTTGTTCCAGTAACTCAGTGTTTAATAATCATACCATTTGAGTAGCCCTCTTCTCTTTATCTGTCTTCCTCACCCTTCACCCACTAGTCCAAACTTCAGTGTGGAGAATAATATCTTTCTCAATGGCCCCACCTCAACTCCCTTCTCTACAAATCTTTTCTTGAGTTCAGGAAATCAGACGGAGAAGGTGTCTTGAGAAAAAACACACATGGAAAAGAATAGATGGCCTTTGATGATTTAGTTCCCAGTTAAAAACCCAAAGGACATCAGTTTATTCAATCCCACAAATGTCTAGCAAGGACCTATTAGACATTCTGCTATGCAATGTGGTAGCTCAGGAAGAGCTGGGTTCCAGTCCTCTTTCTACTACTAATTGGCTCCTTGGCACTGGCCAATTCCACTGCCTCTCTAGGTCTCTTTCTCTATGAAGAGGGCCTGGAATGAGTGGCCACTAACGACCCTTCCAGCACTAACAATTTATGATGCTGATGAGTGCAGGGGAAAGAAACTGAAAACCAGCTCCTGCAAAAATGGAATCACTTTGCCATTTCTGTTCTTTATTTGATCACGGTTACTGAAATTATTTAGAACATATTTCCATGTTGAGTCTAATTACAGAATCTTCTAATTTTATTGTTTGTTGTTGCTATTTGAATCCAACTTGCTTTGTTCATTTTCTCGGGTGGAAACTCTTTAGCACTGAGTGTATTTTTATGAGTGTCTTTAAAAGAGAGATTTAGATGCAGTCCCTCTGCTTTGGTATGGAGTTCCTTGAAATCTACAGGGGGGAAAAAAAATATCTAGTCACTTTGAATTTAGGTCAAACCAAATTTTAATATCCAAAGAATTTAATCAGAAGGCTGGAGTCTACATTACTGCTTTAAGATACCAGATTTGGCATGCGTTCTATTTTGTTATGAAGGACCCTACCCATCTCAAGGCTAATGCAGTGCATATTAGTATTCAAGATCTCAGGAAATCTCATTTTGGTTTAAATTTAACTCTATACAGTCTAGCACTTGTTAAGTAGAGAACTCCCTGCTTCATATGTAGTCTCATAGATCGCATCAGATTTATTTCCCTAGTTTAGGGTGATTCAAGAGTTACCAAATGGTTCAACACATTCCAAAGAAAATGTGATAACATCTCATGAATTCAGATCTCATTAATTTAGAATTTATGTATCTTGAGGGTGCATAGGCAAATATAAGCAAATAGTAGTGTAAATGACTTTTAAGGAATATTTAATGTTCTTAAGAAAACATTGTTTTAAGTGCATTAACAATATCTTTAGCGTTAAAGAAGGTGCTAAATACAAATGATAGTAAATAAATCTCCAAAGTTGATAAAGTAGCCCCTCTTTGCACAATACATATTTAGCCATTATTTGTGACACCATTTATAATTGAAATTATTTTTGAAACATTTTACAATTCTAGCTTTTTCCCTTTGGAGTATATCGGTGTCTCAATTTAATAGAAATTTATAATATTGCTGGTATATATTGTACCCGCATTGAAAAACGGAACGTTTGATCACATTCGATCATGGTGCAAAAATTTTTTTTTTTTTATACAAAGAGATTTATTAAAAATAGAAAAATTGTAATTAACCTACATAAATTATAAGAATCAGAGAAAATCATAAGAATACTGGCTTTCATTTATTTTTAACACTTTTATTAAATGTTAATACTTGTTAAAATTTGCCCCAACTAATGATAGTATTTACAGCCACAGTTTTCATTTGTTAATTTTTTTTTTTATTGCATTTTAGGTTTGGGGGTACATGTGAAGAACATGGAAGATTGTTGCATAGGTACACACATGGCAGTGTGATTTGCTGCCTTCCTCCCCCATCACCTATATCTGGCATTTCTCCCCATGCTATCCCCTCCCCCAACTCCCCACCCCCCACTATCCCTCCCCTTTTTCCCCCCCCACAGACCCCAGTGTGTGATACTCCCCTCCCTGTGTCCATGTATTCGCGTTGTTCAATACCTGCCTATGAGTGAGAACATGCGGTGTTTGATTTTCTGTTCTTGTGTCAGTTTGCTGAGAATGATGGTTTCCAGGTTCATCCATGTCCCTACAAAGGACACGAACTCATCGTTTTTGATGGCTGCATAATATTCCATGGTGTATATGTGCCACATTTTCCCTGTCCAGTCTATCATCGATGGGCATTTGGGTTGGTTCCAGGTCTTTGCTATTGTAAACTGTGCTGCAATAAACATTCGTGTGCATGTGTCCTTATAGTAGAACGATTTATAGTCTTTTGGATATATACCCAGTAATGGGATTGCTGGATCAAATGGAATTTCTATTTCTAGGTCCTTGAGGAATCGCCACACTGTCTTCCACAATGGTTGAACTAATTTACACTCCCACCAACAGTGTAAAAGCGTTCCTATTTCTCCACATCCTCTCCAGCATCTGTTGTCTCCAGATTTTTTAATGATCGCCATTCTAACTGGCGTGAGATGGTATCTCAATGTAGTTTTGATTTGCATTTCTCTAATGACCAGTGATGATGAGCATTTTTTCATATGTTTGTTGGCTTCATGTATGTCTTCTTTTGTAAAGTGTCTGTTCATATCCTTCGCCCACTTTTGAATGGGCTTGTTTGTTTTTTTCTTGTAAATCTGTTTCAGTTCTTTGTAGATTCTGGTTATCAGCCCTTTGTCAGATGGGTAGACTGCAAAAATTTTTTCCCATTCTGTTGGTTGCCGATTCACTCTAATGACTGTTTCTTTTGCTGTGCAGAAGCTGTGGAGTTTGATTAGGTCCCATTTGTCTATTTTGGCTTTTGTTGCCACTGCTTTTGGTGTTTTGGTCATGAAGTCCTTGCCTACGCCTATGTCCTGATGGTTTTGCCTAGATTTTCTTCTAGGGTTTTTATGGTGTTAGGTCTTATGTTTAAGTCTTTAATCCATCTGGAGTTAATTTTAGTGTAAGGTGTCAGGAAGGGGTCCAGCTTCTGCTTTCTGCACATGACTAGCCAGTTTTCCCAACATCATTTATTAAACAGGGACTCGCTTCCACATTGTTTGTTTTTGTCAGGTTTGTCAAAGATCAGGTGGTTGTAGATGTGTTGTGTTGCGTCGGAGGTCTCTGTCCTGTTCCATTGGTCTATATCTCTGTTTTGGTACCAGTACCATGCTGTTTTGATTACTGTAGCTTTGTAGTATAGTTTGAAGTCCGGGAGTGTGATGCCTCCAGCTTTGTTCTTTTTGCTTAGAATTGACTTGGCTATGCGGGCTCTCTTTTGGTTCCATATGAAGTTTAAGGTGGTTTTTTCCAGTTCTTCGAAGAAGGTCATTGGTAGCTTAATAGGGATAGCATTGAATTTGTAAATTACTTTGGGCAGTATGGCCATTTTGACAATATTGATTCTTCCTAGCCATGAACATGGAATATTTCTCCATCTGTGTCCTCTCTTATTTCATTGAGCAGTGGTTTGTAGTTCTCCTTGAAGAGGTCCTTTATGTTCCTTGTTAGTTGTATTCCTAGGTATTTTATTCTCTTTGTAGCGATTGTGAATGGCAGTGGTTCTTGATTTGGCTGTCTTTAAGTCTGTTATTGTATAGGAATGCTTGTGATTTTTGCACATTGATTTTATATCCTGAGACTTTGCTGAAGTTGCTTATCAGTTTCAGGAGATTTTGGGCTGAGACGATGGGGTCTTCTAGATATACAATCATATCGTCTGCAAATAGAGACAATTTGACTTCCTCCTTTCCTATTTGAATACCCTTTATTTCTTTTTCTTGCCTGATTGCTCTGGCTAGAACTTCCAGTACTATATTGAATAGGAGTGGTGAGAGAGGACATCCTTGTCTAGTGCCAGATTTCAAAGGGAATGCTTCTAGTTTTTGCCCATTCAGTATGATATTGGCTGTTGGTTTGTCGTAAATAGCTTTTATCATTTTGAGATACGGTCCATCAATACCTAGTTTATTGAGAGGTTTTAGCATAAAGGGCTGTTGAATTTTGTCAAAGGCCTTCTCTGCATCAATTGAGATTATCATGTGGTTTTTGTCTTTGGTTCTGTTTATGTGGTGGATTATGTTTATAGATTTGCGTATGTTGAACCAGCCTTGCATCCCCGGGATGAAGCCTACTTGATCATGGTGGATAAGCTTTTTTATGTGCTGTTGCAATCGGTTTGCCAGTATTTTATTGAAGATTTTTGCATCTATGTTCATCATGGATATTGGCCTGAAGTTTTCTTTTCTTGCTGAGTCTCTGCCAGGTTTTGGTATCAGGATGATGTTGGTCTCATAAAATGATTTAGGAAGGATTCCCTTTCTTTGGATTGTTTGGAATAGTTTCAGAAGGAATGGTACCAGCTCCTCTTTGTATGTCTGGTAGAATTCGGCTGTGAGCCCATCTGGACCTGGGCTTTTTTGGGTGGTAGGCTCTTAATTGCTGCCTCAACTTCAGACCTTGTTATTGGTCTATTCAGGGCTTCGACTTCTTCCTGGTTTAGGCTTGGGAGGATGCATGTATCCAGGAATGTATCCATTTCTTCCAGGTTTACTAGTTTATGTGCATAGAGTTGTTTGTAATAATCTCTGATGATGGTTTGAATTTCTGTGGAATCTGTGGTGATATCCCCTTTATCTTTTTTTATTGCATTTATTTGATTATTTTCTCTTATCTTTTTTATTAATCTGGCTAGTGGTCTGTCTATTTTGTTGACCTTTTCAAAAAACCAGCTCCTGGATTTATTGATTTTTTGAAGAGTTTTTCGTGTCTCTATCTCCTTCAGTTCTGCTCTGATCTTAGTTATTTCTTGCCTTCTGCTAGGTTTTGAGTTTTTTTGATCTTGCTCCTCTAGCTCTTTCAATTTTGATGATAGGGTGTCAATTTTAGATCTCTCCTTGCTTCTCATGTGGGCATTTATTGCTATATACTTTCCTCTAGAGACTGCTTTAAATGTGTCCCAGACATTCTGGTATGTTGTGTCTTCGTTCTCGTTGGTTTCAAAGAACATCTTTATTTCTGCCTTCATTTCATTGTTTATCCAGTCAATATTCAAGAGCCAGTTGTTCAGTTTCCATGAAGCTGTGTGGTTCTGAGTCAGTTTCTGAATTCTGAGTTCTAACTTGATTGCACTGTGGTCTGAGAGACTGTTTGTTATGATTTCTGTTCTTTTGCATTTGCTGAGGAGTGATCTACTTCCAATTATGTGGTCAATTTTACAGTAGGTGCAATGTGGTGCTGAGAAGAATGTATATTCTGTGGATATGGGGTGGAGAGTTCTGTAAATGTCTATTAGGTTTGCTTGATCCAGGTCTGAGTTCAAGTCCTGGATATCCTTGTTAATTTTCTGTCTCGTTGATCTAATATTGACAATGGGGTGTTCAAGTCTCCCACTATTATTGTGTGGGAGTCTAAGTCTCTTTGTAAGTCATTAAGAACTTGCCTTATGTATCTGGGTGCTCCTGTATTGGGCGCGTATATACTTAGGATTGTTAGCTCTTCTTGTTGCATTGATCCTTTTACCATTATGTAATGTCCTTCTTTGTCTCTTTTGATCTTTGTTGGTTTAAAGTCTATTTTATCAGAGATGAGAATTGCAAATCCTGCTTTTTTTTGCTCTCTATTTGCTTGGTAAATCTTCCTCCATCCCTTTATTTTGAGCCTTTGTGTGCAAAATTTGTTTTATGTGATTCACTGAGGGTAATGATGAAAGCACTTGTGGTGACAAGAATGTTTGAGGTGAGTTTTGGTAAATACAGAAGGAAAACACGTCACGAAAAGATTGAACCAATTATATTATTACCAGACAAGTAAGGCCTAGAAGGGCAAATTGTCTAAAGTTCTCCAGTTCAGCATGAAGTGAAGCAAGAACAAGAAAGTGTGACTTTTGACTCAGCTCAGGCCTTTCCACTACCCTGGTCTCTACTTAATGGAAGGGGTTGACTTCCATAAAGTAGAGACCAGGGTAGTGGAAAAGGGTCCCTCCAGGCCCATCTTGCACTTCTATAAGTGATCTTACAGTGACCCAGTGTCTTAACTTCACGCTGAATCTCTAGTTTAATGTACACTGAGAGCCCGCCTACAAAATTGCTCAATTTCTCCCGAAACCATGTACCCGGCCGCCTCTAAGACTTGTTTTTGTTCCAATGCATCTGACTCAGTGGTAGCCTTACCTAGACCCAATTACCGTAGGGGGTGGGGAGATATATATATCCTGCCACATTACTTGGCCTGATCCTCTACCCGTTTCCACCTCCTGCTCACTGGTAACCAAGAGAAAGTGGGTCTTTTAGGGAAAATGCACTGAGAGGTCACCAAAGCAACCTGGATTTTCTTCAAGTTGAGCTCAAGGATCCACAGGCCACAGTAACCTGATTCTTGAAATATTCACCACTGATCCTGGAAGCTGTTTTCTTTCTGGTTTGTGATTTTCAATAGGATTCCAAACAACCAAAGGGGGTTGGGGTGGCAGGAAGAAGAAGAAGCAAAGAGAGAAAAATCCCTAACCTTCTAAAACCAGACATTTATCATAGTCATTCACATAATGACCTCAAGAGAGGTCACTGCTACTTTAGAGCTGGCGACAGTGCTGTGGTGAGCACCAAAAGGCATTTCTGGCCTAACAAACTAATTAGCTGATGATCATATCCACTTCCTTGCCTCCTTCCTAAATTTCCTAAACATGTGTTTCTTGGAATCCACCTCTTTTGCCACATAGGCCCAAGTGACAAATCATCAGCCCCGAAAAGCCAATGCCTCACAACAAACAACCAACATCTGTTGCAGCTGCCAGAGGACAGGAGCCAGTGATAAGCCAGACTACCAAATTTGGTAAAAAGGAGAGAGAAAAAAAAAAGGAAAGAAAAAAGCTGTTTGTGCTGGCTAAGTAGTATATTCCAAAGAGCAATGATGGCACTGACTTATTTGCAAAATATTTTGAGATCTGTTACACTTAGGAAGCTTGGTGAGAGAGAGAGCTGTCATCAGGGACAGGCTGGCTGGCTCCCAGGAAAGCAGTAGCTTGATGAAGTTACCGCAGTCCACATGCTGGTCCTCAGCCTGGCAGGTTCAGCAGTCAGAGTTAGTCTGCACTTATCCAGAGAAGAAAAGCCAGTTTCTTGTGAACTGGTATTTGATAGCCAAACATACAGTGGCTTGATGTGTAAACCAGAGATTAGTCTATTAAGTAGCAGTGGAGCTGACTTCTTCAGGAGCCAGCATGTCCTCTCTCCCCCTCCAATCCCTATTTGAAATGCTCTTCTTCAAACACCTGGGAAACTATCCTAAGAATCTGAAGGTGCCTAGCAGACAGCCTTGATTCAACAAAGGCGGGAGGATGGCCCTAAAAGACCTTTCACCCCAGTCAAAATGTCTCTTTGTGAACAGGCCTAGATGACCCCTGCATATTTCTGTCTTTCTACAGTTCCAAGTTGCCTGCCTCCCTTGTGTTCTCGGTCTTTCCTATAGCTCCTGGAGCTGGTAAGTGATAGAGCCTGTATTTGAAGTCATGTGGGTCTGTCTTCAAAGGCTGTGTACTCAGCCACTTTAAAGATGTCCTTGGTATTTTCAGATAGTCTGAATCTCCTCGCTTGCTTTGGTTATTTATTTTTTAACTGAGAAAGTGGAGGGTGGGACTATTGTTAGCCATGGCAGAGAAAGGAGGGAAGAGATGGGACAGAATAAGGTCTATGCGCATTTAGAGACAGGACTCTGTTACTAAATAAGAATCTTGTTTAACATCTTTTTTCCCTCAATTCTAGAAAGACAGGCCCGGAAACTTCACCTGGGTGCCTAAGTCTACATGGCCACAGTTTATAAGGATGAGAGAAAAGTATCTCTAATCTCTTTGAGTTGTTGACATTTGAAATCTCTCTGCACATAACGAGAGGCTGATGGATTAACTGCAAAGCTGGAGAGGACAGAGAATCTCAAGAACCAGTTTTTTTTTTTTCAGTTAAAATAACAAAAATAACAGCAATGAAAAAGTCTACCTTTTAGGGGTTAATCTTTCTAAAATCATTTAATTGATTCAACCCCAGTAATTAAGGTCTAATAAACATAACTGAGACTTTCTTATATTATTGAATATACAAATGATGACCATAGACTATTATAGATATAGCTACAGTTGCTATAAGGTTGCTCCCAACCCCAGGTTTTTTTTCCCCTGTCCCCTTTTCCTAATGCAAACCTGTTTTCTTGTGACTTTTCCTTAAAAGTTAAGGTGAGTTAAATTCAAGCTATGTGACAATTAGGAGAGTTAAGCTCTGTTTAATTAGAATTTTGCAAGTACAAGGATTTATAGAAAATAATAATTTATAGCTTGTGGGACTATAGTGATCATATAATCCAACAACCTGATTTCATAAACGAAGAAATGAATACCAAGACAGAAGTGATTTACTTAAGGCCACTCAATCAATCAGTAGCAGAGTCACTATGTAAAGCACATCTAACTACAGGTTGAATTTTTTTTTAACCCAGTGGAAGTGAAATTAACAAATGACCTGGAAAGCTGTTCCATTGATGGGGAGGAAGGACATGGGGATGTCCTCATAGCTGTCTATGTCTGTATTAAGTTCTCAAATACCACCAACTCAAAAGAGATTAGAGACGCCTTTACCCACAAAAACCATGGCCTGTGGATTTAGGCAACAAGGTGAAGTTTCTGGGCCTCTCCTTCTAGAATTGAGGGAAACAAAGATGTTGAAGAAGACCCTTATTTAGTAACTGAGCCTTGTCTATTCTGAGCACAGCTCCAGACCCTCTTAGAGAAAATGGGGAGCAATGGAGGAAAAGAGTCAACCTCACTGGTGGTCAGAGCTCCAGGAGTGAGGCTGGGCACAGAGCAATGACTCAGACAGAGGGAAACTGGTCTTAGGATCTCATCTGAGGCTGGGCTATGAAGCAAGATTTGAGGCATGACAGCAAAAATAACTAGTAAAGATTAAGAAGATCTGAGGAGGAAAAAGCCCAAAAGATATCCAAAGATGATAGGCTACAGAAAGAGAAAGCCTTCCGATGGCTGCCTGAAGATGGACCACAGAGGATGCCAGAAAAGCTGTCCTGAAGAGTCTAACAGGTGGAGGGGGAAGTCCTAGCTTGAGTTACCTCCTCCCATTCTTCCCACCCCCACCTCTTCTTTCCCCACCCCGCCCCCATCACACTCAGCAGGACCTCCCTCTTTTGGGTAATAGTTTTTATTAGGCACGGAAAGAATTTTCCATAGCACAGCTTCTGGCTCCGCACATTTATTCTGTCTTCCTTCCCCCTCCATTACTCTTATACTCCCCATGCCAGGTGCCCTAGGACATGGTGAAAATGAGAGATGACTTTTGTCCTGCACCTTGATGCCATGATGGGGGACAAGTCCACCTAGCAGATGGTAGGAGTATCCCTGCCATTACTGCCCCAGGACGGCAATCCCATTACTGAGTATATACCCAAAGGATTATAAATCATTCTACTATAAAGTCACAGCCACACGTATGTTTATTCTAGCACTATTCACAATAGCAAAGACTTGGAATCAACCCAAATGCCCATCATTGATAGACTGGATAAAGAAAATGTGGCACATATACACCATGGAATACTATGCAGTCATAAAAAAGGATGAATTCATGTCTTTTGCAGGAACATGGATGAAGCTAGAAACTATCATTCTCAGCAAACACAGGAACAGAAAACTAAACTCCACATATTCTCACTCATAAGTGGGAGTTGAACTATGAGAACACATGGACACAGGGAGGGAAACATCACACCGGGGACTATTGGGGGGTTGGGGGGCTAGGGGGAGGGATAGCATTAGGAGAACTACCTAATGTAGATGATGGAATGATGGGTGCAACAAACCACCATGGCACGTGTATACCTATGTTAACAAACTTGCACATTCTGCACATGTATCCCAGAACTTAGAGTATAATAAAAAAAAATACATAGAAATGATGATAAACCACCCTAACATACCCCAAGAAACCTGAACTCATGTATGCCCAAATCTATGGCCCTTTAGCCAGATCCCCCAAAATGCCCATGGCTGCCTCAAGGTGACCTACCTGGAAGGAAGGTGTGATGGAGAAAAGGTCTGGAGGAAAAGACAGTGGTCTTAACTGGTTGTGTTAAAATGGATTAAGTTTCCAAATTTTACAAAGACATATGAGCTCTAAGTCCCCGCCTGTACAAGGGGTGAGGGCAGGGGGAGTGAAGGGGTGGTTCTAAAGCTTCAGTCTCATCAGCTTCACAGTAAACCCAGGCCTTAAATCTGGAAACGCCAAACTCATTGATAAAGCTGGATACGTGCTCCCCAACTTCTCAGCAGGCTTGGTCACCTGACGTCTGCACCATGGAGCTGCTCTTCTTAAGTCTGTAGCCAGGGGATGGCAGTGGGGGTGGTCCCAGATAATCCTTAAAATGAATCCATATGTGGCTGGATTTGTCTGATGAAGTGGAGGAGCGTGAGGAAGCAAGACCAGCAAATGTCTACATCCAGGGGTTGATTAGCATTGCTGGGGGAGGAGAGGAAAGAGTCTCATGTCTGTGTGGGAAGCTGGGAGAGGAGGGAGGAAAGTGTGGTGTTGCATACACATGTGCACACACACACGTATACACATGCATGCACACACACATACCAACCAATTCCAAACTCAGGTCTGGGCACTGTGGAGACAGGCTGCAATGTGAAGCCAGAGCAAATGATTTCTAAAGGTCTAGTAAGTCATGGGGACTCATGTCTTCACTCAGTCGAGCCCCAGTGGGCTAGTGTGTGACAAAGTGGGGTAGTGGCCCCTCCATGTCTGAAAGAACACTGCATGGCTCTGGCAGGGTGAAGGCTGGCAGCGGTCAGAGGACATGACCCTGAACTTGGACAGGAAGTGCTGGAGCAGGGGCAGGGAGAGGCAGCCCAGGAGGCCGTGCAGGGGGGGTGGGGGGGCAGAGAGAGAGAGAACACAACACAATGACCATGACTGGCACCGTCGGCACATCTTTCCAGCACTCCCAAAATGGCTGGTGGGGCTCTATGGAGGACCGAGGCCTTGTGTGAACAGACGGGCACACTCAGTGAAGACCCTAATATTGCCACTGAGGCCAGACAGATTCCAGGTCCATTTCATGGACATCAGCATCTCAGCCTGCTTTATAAAACCTCACCCAAGCTATATGATTGATCTGAGTTTGAAGGCTGAAGAAGGATATGGTGACCCTCTGCAGGCCCAACATTTAGGGAATCAAAGGGTCAGATTAGAATGAGATTCTACTTATTCATGTATTCCTTCACTCATTAAATATTTATTGAGGTTCCACTATGTGCCAGGCACTGTTGTGGGTGAAACAGAGAGTTCCAGCTGATAGACGACCGAGGGAATCGGCAATCGCCACATAGGGAATTGAATTGCTCCATTGCACTTCCAGCTGGTGGGCAAGCTGGGGCAGGGAGGCAGCACCACTACCCTGGAGCCAAACTGACCTGGATTTAAACTCATTACCAGCTGTGAGAATTTAGGGGATCTACTTAGTCTTGCTGAGCCTCTGGTGTTGCGGTCCTTACCTGTAAAATGGGCATAATAACAAGACATACTTCTTGGGTTAGCATGAGGATTAGAATGTAGAATCCACCTTCTGGTGCACACAAGGGCTTGGTAAGTGGGAGCTATTCATGTCCTATTCACATTATCATTCTCTCATGCTCCCCCACTTGGAAGTTATACTGTAGCACAAAGCTGTGAGCCAGACCAGCGCACATATGATTGAAGGAAAGAAGGCACAGCCTTCAGCAAGCATCGGCAGGAGAAATGCTGTGGTCTCAGTGGCACCAGAGCATGTTGACAGCAGCTGTGGACACGTGGCAACCGGCCCCTGCACTGTAGAGAAGGAAATTGACAAATGCCGTGAAGGAGCCAGAGGGCTGCACGCATAAGCACGCAGATAACACCTTCTGGGGGGAAAACTGAAGGAGGGGGCATTTGGAGGGTGGTTTGGGGTTCCTGTGGTCACAGGTGGAGCCGGAACTGAGAGCTGAGGTTTGTTAGCTTATGTTTCTCCCTCTAGGTTGGAGGCTGGGGAACTGTGGGCTACCACAGAAGTACCCTTCTCTTCTCAGGTTTGGATAGGAAGGTGGCACTGACCTGGTCCTGAGGATGAATAGGAGTTTGTCAGGGAGGACACCACACTGCTGGAAGCCACCGAAGTCCTGCAAAGGAAGGAGGAGAGAAGGGAATGGGAATGAAGTTGGAAAGGTAAGTTGGAGCCACATTGGGAAAAGCCTCCTATGCCCAACTCTACTCAGTTTTGCAGGGTTTTTCTTTTTTGGTGGCGGGTGGAGGGGGGACACTGGAATTTTAGAAGTCATAAATAGAAAGCAGATAGAGCAGTCTGGTATGCATCTTATTGAGGGTTCCCTATGGCAGCGTGGAAAGTGGATTGTGTACATGTAAGGGGTGGGATTAGGGTGTGAGCAATAATCAGAAAAAAGTCAAAGTTATCAACACTTTTGTGTACTGAGTGCTGCCAGCTGACACACGAGGATGTGGTTTTTACTCTCTCTGCAGGTTTGCTAACCTCCTTCCTTTCTCCTCCTGCAGGGAGCTCCTGGTTCCTCCTAAGAACACTTAGACCAGACTGGTTCTAGAAGTCCAGAACAAGGCCACCCCTGAAACAACTGTGTCTCAGAGAATAAAAAACATTCAAACTAAATAGAAGACAAGAACCATTCATTACCAAGAACCATTCTAATAACCTAGCTACCGGAGTCAGCTAGATGTGAGCACCTGGGCCCAAGCCATGTATGTAGGGGTAGAATGAGTAACACACATTGATCTGAGAACCTGAGAAATGTTCCTCTATGCCCAAGTTGATTCTCTTTATCAAAATGGTTTTTCAATTAGAAGAGAAACAGGAAGAAATTACAACCTGGGCTCTTTGCCTCTTGCTTTTTATGTGACCAAAAGTGTCAGAAAGACACGGGGGAGTGAGCAGGGAGATGAATGCTTTTTGTTGGATGCACAGACCCCAGAGCTTCCCCAGGCCTGGCTCTGTAGAGCCTGCACCCCCAGCCAGTCTCACTCCACAGCGCTTCTGCCTCCTCACTGACCCAGGCCATACCATGCTCCTTCTTGCTTCCCACCTTGCCCAACACTCTCAGCCATACCCGAAATCCCCCTTTTCCTCTGTCCTCCTCACCCCATCCATCCCTGAGGTCTAGATCACGATCACTCTTTACATCTTCCATTGGTTTCTCCTAATCAGGCCAGTCCCTACCAAAAATAACAACAGCAGTAAGGACAGTTATCCATGCTGAGCCCCGCCAGCTAGACACTGAGAGTGCTCTGCTCAGCTGTGCACTCATTCTGCACACTGTCAGGATGCCTACCAGGGTTGTGGCTGTGCACAGAACAGTTAGGTCCCTGTCTTCCTGACACCCTACAGTGCTTCCTGTCCTCATAGGGGCCCTGGAACCAGGCTACCCTGTTCATTCTGGACACAAAACTCAGGTGCAGTGGGCCAGAGGACCATCTCCAATGCTGTGCTGATGACAGTGGAGCAACCTTTAGATGCTGGTCAGTATGACGCGCATTCCCAAACACCAAGATGCAGGTAAACCTCCTACTGTGTGTGGAGCTGGCAGCATGCCAGAGCTGAAGCACCTCCCATATTTTCATGTTGTTTGGTGTGGGATGGATTTAGCTCCTTAACTGAGGTCGTTTAAGACAGGGGGCTAATCTTGGGTGTCATTACTTCGTGTAACACCTACAGCCATGCTGAGTCCAAAATACTTGGAGAGAGAAGTAAGGCAAGTCTTATCTGGCTTCCAAGCTCCTGTTTGTTTTTTACCCATAAATTCAGCCGCAGAGGTAGGGCCAGGGGATTTTCTGGATATTGCAAAACCTGCAGGCTGCCCTGCTTGTCTCCAGCTCCCACCGTCTTGTAACCCTTTAAAGAAAGTCCTTCTAATACGGGGGGGCGGGCACCGTTAGTTCAGTTGCTACCCAGAATCTTCTAAATGTTCTATGTAATCATGCATGTATTCTAAACATATGTGGCATTCTTTTTTAATCTCTCAAGTAAATAATGAATAACAAGTCAATAGTATAACACTGATCTTATGCCAGGCATTGCTCTAAGACAGGGGTTTTCAGCCAAGCAGCATCAAAATCACCTGCAGGCCTGTTAGAAATACTAACTAAAGGGCACTCTGGGGTAGGGCCCAGCAATCTGTGTTTTCACTAACCCTCCAGGTGATTCTGTGAGTGCCAAAGTTGATAACCCACTGTTCTAAAGGCTTTTCATGTACTAACTTGTTTCATTCTCATTTCAACTCTATGAAGCAGGTTCTCATGTGAAATTCTATTAGTTCTTCGTCGCTACTGGAACTGAAGTACAGAGGTTTGTCCACTGCTCAAACCAGGATTCAAATCCAGACAGATGCACTTCAAATCCCCCAGTGGGGGCAAGAGGGCTTAACCTCAGGGAGTCTGGGGACTTCACATTGCATCTCTCTCACCCCTGTAAAAATACCTAGAGACAAGAAGCTGGTGGGCACATAACAGGCTCCTGGGAGTCTAGCTGGGCAAGAACATGCTGGCTTCCTGGAGATCATGTGAATCTGTGAACCGTGGTTGACCTCAAGGCAGGAAAGAACAATTTGACTAAGTGTCTGAAGATGGTGCTGTAGAAAGAATAAAGCACTTTTCAAATCTTCCTCTGTCAAGCCCAGGTTGTTTGATAATGTGCTCTGCTCAGGATCTGACACAGTGCTAGGGAGCTCAGTAGGATGCTGCCAGAGCCCCTGCCACAGAAAGGTGGCATTTATCTCAGACCAGGGCCTCAACTGTCCCATCACTGCAGAGCTATTTAATCTAAAGGAAAGTAAGTGGCTGAGAGGGCAGAAAGAGTATCCGGGAAACACCACCGCAAGGCTCTCAGGCCCAGCTGGGATTCTCCATCTGGGGTCCTTGAGGTGGAGCGGAGGATGGCCACCATGAAATGGTCACACATTCCTGTGGCTGATACCATGCAATTTTCTTTAAACGTATGCTTAAAGATTTTACTAGCTTTGCGGATTGGGGTAGAGAAGAGGCAGGGAAATTTAAAAACCAGACAAAGACAGAAATAATAAAGATATGAAACTGAAGTGGTAAACTAAGCAGAGTCGATACGAAGAGCTGTCATCTTGCTGCTTCTGTGCTGGTCCATCTCCTCTCCTCTGAGGAAAGGGAATTAACATTGCCAAGAACCCACAACGGGCTGGGTCCCCCTCCCACACATCCCCTTGCTCAGTCGACAGCACTACCACCGAGGCAGGTATTATCACTGTACCAAATTTGCAGAAGATAGAAGAAACAAAACTGGTCTCAAATGTCTTTCTGTTTATTGCCAACCCGACACTTTCAGCTACATCACGTGATCTCAAATGTGCCTTGATTCTTTTGGCTGCAAAACAAGTCCCTAGATATAACAACAAATGATACTTCCTAAATTATTGAAATGCCTCTTTCATTCTTTCCCTTGTCCCTGCACCTCGTTCCTGTACTTTGTTCTCTATTCTCATCTCATTGACACGTGGACTTGTCCAATTAGTCAGTCCAGATGGGAATATCCATTTATTTATAAGGACATGAAATGGCATTGTTTGTTTGAGGTGGGGGAGAGGGAAAGATGCCAGGGCACGTTCTCCTGTCCCGTCAAAAACTCACCATAACAATCAACCCTGAACCATCTAACTAAACCATCAGGTCATATATTCGTTCATTCACTGAAGGAATAGTTACAAATTTTAAAATTTTTGAAATAAATCCTGAGGTTCAACATGGTAGATTAGGCCTACTTTTACCTCTCCTTCCTCCCCAATCCCATTAAAATAACAATAAATAAATGCAAAAGAATAAATTCACAACCAACATGAAAGGATCCCGTGGCAATCCAGGAAATTTTACGAATATCTGGAGCACAAAGAATATGGGATCACTTCGATAGATGAAGCTGAGTGGAAAAATCTACATTCCAGCAACACATGCATGGGGAGAACTGGCCGGGAACTGGGAGCCGCCCCTCCCAGCAAAGCCCTGCAGAGGCTCCCGAATCAGCCTGGGGGCCACGAGCAGGGATGGGACAGCAGGAAGATTAATTAAAGACCTTTCCAAGTTTCATAACTCCCCTGCCTCCTCCTCAAAGAGCAACTGGCAGCCATGGCATTGGTCTGTGTAAAAAAAGAGTATCCATTTGGTCTTGGCTTTGGGAACACTCATCCTCTCAATGTTTCCTGTCCAATGATATGGATGTGGTCATATTACTTGGTTCTGCAGCATACAAAATTTTCACAACCAGAATATTTCACATTCATGTATTGCTTTTCTGTTTTCCAAATTAACCTACAGACAAAACTTGGGAGGCCTAGAATATAAATTTTATAATCCAGAAGTAAAGACAGAAGTAAATGTTACAGTTCAGAAAAGGGAGGGGGGAAGGTGGTGAGGGCCAGGAAGTCAGGCGTGCCCTTGGCAAATATTCTATCGCCTACCTGTGTTAGGACGGTTCCCCGCAGTTCGAGGGATGGAGGAGCCAAACAGATGTTCTCGGCCCTAGCAGCACCTCCATTCCCGTCACAAGCCAATAGATCCCTCCTAACTGTTGACAAATCACAAAGTGAAGATTTAAGTAGATGGTTTAATACCTATAAAAGTAGCCACAAGAATGAATAAGGATAATAGCAGTGTGTACAAAAATCCATGGAAGGCAAGAGACAGTGTAAATGTGCTAAAAATCTGTGTCGTAGTAGGGGTGGGGGGGGGGAGTGAAAACAGTTTAAATAGGACAATTTTAAGACATAGATTATAAAGGAATTATCTAGGGTTGTGGTGGGAATTCCCAGGAGTAAAAAGACACGACTGAGGAGTTACATCCAGGGCATGAGTTCAGGTCTAGGGCAGAGAGACATACTCTCCAACAGCCCTTGACACTTCTTGTTCATGTGTATGCATTACTGTTTTAAATAAATAAGTTAAATGATCAAAAAATGGCCGGGGAAGGTGGCTCATGCCTGTAATCCCAGCACTTTGGTAGTCTGATGTGGGCGGATCATGAGGTTAGGAGTTCAAGACCAGTCTGACTAACATAGTGAGACCCCCCCCATCTCTACTAAAAATACGAAAATTAGCTGGACGTGGTGGTGGGTGCCTGTAATCCCAACTACTCAGGAGGCTGAAGCAGGAGAATCACTTGGACCCGGAAGGCAGAGCCAAGATCGGGCCACTGCACTCCAGCCTGGGCTACAGAGTGAGACTCCATTTGAGAGGGGTCAGGGGTGGGATAGTGAAATAACTTCACCTACCTCAGGAGGAATGTGAGGTAGATATTAACGTTCCCATTCTCATTTTATATGTGAAGAAATAGTGACCAGCCCTGAGCACATACTTGTGATTAGAAACCAGGGCTCCTGATCATGGGCTTCAAATTCTGCCTGCACGACCCAAAACCTTTTGCTTTTGGATGCAGACTGACCAGGGTTGGAATCTTCAAGTGACTGCTGTGAACCTTGAGCTCACTGTTCATCTTTGAAAATAGGGAGAATACAACTACTACCCCTTCCTGGATTATGCTAATCACCTAGCACAGGGCCTGGTGCAAAACAGGCCCTCAAAAATGTCAGTTTTGGCCAGGACGCCTGTAATTTCAGCACTTTGAGAAGCCAAAGTGGCTTGAGCCTAGGAGTTCAAAACCAGGCTGGGCAACATGGAGAAACCCCAACTCTATTAAAAATAGAAAAATTAGCTGGGTGTGGTGGCACATGCCTGTAGTCCCACCTACTCGGGAGGCTGATGTGGGTGGATGGTTTGAGTCTGGGTGGTCAAGGCTACAGTGAACAGAGATCTTGCCACTGAACTCCAGACTGGGCAACAGAGTAAGACCCCCTGTCTCAAAAAAAAAAAAAAAAAAAGTCAGTTTCCTCTCTTTATGTTTATGTTTAAACCCATCCAAAATTTCAACATTAATATCATTTGTTAATCAGGTTGTCTTTCTTCTCATTTCATGTGATTTATCATGAAGTCTGACTAAATTGACAGCAATTCATTCTTGGCCACATCAAAGGATTTGTCACAACTTAGCAAGGTAGAAAATATCAAGTTTAAAACATGTGGCAGGAAGATGCGATTTCATGGACACACGCAATCAATGCCCCAAGTAGGTGAGTGTTTCTGGGTATGTGGTGTGAGGGGTACTGGGAAGGGTTTTACTTTCAGTCCCCTGAATACCACTTCCCCACTCACCACACTAAGAGATCACCCTTGGAGTCACTTCTTTGCACCTGGAAGAATTTTGGATCTCCCTGGTCCCCCTGTGAAAAAGTCTGTGTCCCTAGCCACACCCACTAGGAAACCGTGGCTGTCCAGCTTAGAGAACAGTGTCCTGGGACTAGACCACTGGAGAACGAGCCTGAGAACAGATGGGAGAAGAGAAAGAAGGAGGAAAGCAGAGAAGCGCTGAAGCACAAGGCACGAGGGACAATTCCCCCAGCTCCCCGGGTCTCTTCTGTTTGTTATAACCCATGAGAAGCAGAACCTCCTCCCACAGACACTGCATCATTAGCATCCAAGAGCTCACATGGACCAAGAACACAATATATGCTGGGTAGGCCCTATGCTGATGCTTCACAGGCATTCACACATTTAATCTTCACAACAGTCCCATCAGGTTGTCACTATTATTCTTTCCATTTTACAGATTAGGAAACTGAGACACAGAGAGGCTAAGTGTCATATCCAAGTCACACGGCTGTGTGATAGAGCCTGGAAATCGGCCCAGGTAGCTTGAGTCCAATGTCAAGTTCTGTAGCACCACACTAGAAACACACTCCCCATGCAGAAACACACACACACACACACACACACACACACACAGACACAGACACACACACACTCTGGGAGGACTCTCAGGGAACTCCCGCTTTCACAGACTGCTAGGTGCCAAGTTCTGCTTTTTAGAGCCAGTGAGATAAGGAGAACTTGCTCTATTTCATGTAAGAAAGCTGATCTGTTACTAACATAGTAGATATATCCTCTGTCAATCCAGAAGAAAGAACTAGATCTGAGGGGTGGATCATGTAGGAAGAAGACAGTAGCTCAACATCAGCAGTATAAAAAGAAGGGCTACTGTGATAGGTAATGAGCTCCCAGTCAGTGGACGTGTTTTAGGTTTGACAGCCGCAGTCTAGGAATGAGCAGATGGTCTATATCCTGGGGACGAGATTGGAAGAGATGAGAACCAAAGCCCCTCCTAGCCCAGGCAGTCAATTTGAACACGCTTCTCCAGACGTGCTGTTGCAAAGCAGTGTGCTGAATTAACAGGAGACGCACGATAAATAAGACCCGACCCAGCCTCTTAAGAGTTTACAGTGTGATTCTCAGGTTTTCCAATATCATCTTCATAGAGTTCCTGGAGGATTTTAATAAAGAACAGTGAGGATCCAATCCTTTCATCTCCTAAGGGTAAGTCCATCCTGACCCGCCCAATAAACCTTTCTCTTCTCTGTCTGCTTCCGGAGAGCACTATGAGGTGTCAGGCTTATTTAAAAAAAAAAAAAAAAAAAAAAGTAAAGAAAAAAAGAAAGACACATGTATGATCTGTTCCACAACTTTGCTTATGAAGAGGAAATGCTCTGTGTTACTGTAAATAATAATCTGTAGGTCAGTGAAGGTTGTTAAATGCCCCTGATGCCTTTTCTCACTTCCTTCCAGACTCTCGTAATTACTATTGCTCTGAACCCAGCGGGCAAGATACACATTTCTCTGTCCAGGAAATGACAGCAGCAGTGTGGTACCCTCTTCTCACTTCGGGGAAAGACTGTGTGTCTGCATATTGAGCCTGTCCAGAGTCCATGTCAGAGGTGGGTATGTGCCTGGCACTAACCACATGGAAATGCAGCAAGTGGTCACCCTAAGGACCTAAGGCTGCAGGTCACAGCACCTGGGTTCTAAAGCCAGCTCTACCACTAGCTGCATGACCTCAGACAAGTCACAAAATCTCCTGGGACTCTGTTTCTTCATCTGTAAAGCCAAGAACACAGCACTTACTACAACTCATAAATACTAATATATAATGAGAACTCATTCTTTTATTCAATATCTCATTCAAACACTTATGAATCGTCACTAAGGACCAGGCACTATTGTAGTCCCTGGAGGTGCAGTAGTAAAGAGAACAGCCAAAAGTCTCCCTCTCCTTGGAGTTCCACTGGGAGAAGCAGATAAAGAAATGAATAAACAAAACATACAGGATTTCTAAGGGCTGTGGCAAAAAGCAAAGCCAAGAAGGGGAAGAAGGAGTGCTGAGGAGAAAAAAGAGAGGCATCTCTAAGAGGGTGCCATTGAGACATAGCCTCAAAGGAGGTAAGAATGCGAGCTGAGAGATCACTGGGGAAAGAGCATTCCAGGTAGCGGAGCAGCCAGTGCAAAGGTCCTGAGGCCAGAGTGGCCGGAGCAGAGCGACTGTGAGGAATGCAGACTGGATTTTGAAGGACGTGGAACTGAATAGCGTAGGCCTTGTGAGGCTCTTGACTTTTACTCCGAGACAGGAGCCACTGAAGAGTTTTGAGCAGAGGAGTGACATAATCTGCCTGGGATTTTAAAAGGATTTCTCCAGCTTCTGTGTTTAAAAAAGGTGAATCAAATAAAATATTTCCCAAGGTGTTTTGAAAAACACAAAAGTACAACATAAAAATGAAGCACAGTAAAAACTCCATCCTCCAGGCCCCTCAGGGAAAAAGTTGTTCTGGAGACCAGGTGTGGTAGATTGAATATGGGCGCAAGTTCATTGTCATTTGCCCCACTGAGAACTCCAGTTTATTTCCCCCTCCCTTAATCTGGTTTGTCCTGCAGCTGTTTATCAAGTATGGCCAGAGTATGGCTGTGCCAAATCCAGCCCCAGCCTTTTAGAGGACTGGCAGTTTCCTCTCTTTTCTCTTTGGAATTCTCACTCTTGGGACGCTCCTCCCAGAACCCAGCTGCTATCCATGGAAAGGCCATGTACAAGTACCTTGGGTGCAGCCCCAGGGGGGCTCCCAGACAATAGCCACCATCAACCACCAGTCATGTGGGCCACCATCAGCCACCATCTCCAGCAGCCATGTGAGCCACCATCAGCCACCATCAACCACCAGCCTCTCAAAATGTTCCAGTCCAATCAAGCCCCCACATGACTTTAGACCCAGCCAACATTCTCTGGGGCACAAGAACCTCCCAGCTGAGCCCATTTAACCCATAGCATCATGAGACAGTAAAATATTTGTTGTTGTAAGCCACTACATTTTAGAGTGCTGTGTTATGCAGCAATAGAGAACCAAAACTTCAGGGTTTTCTGGAGTTCAGAGTCTACCCAGTAAGGCATCAAAACTTGAAAAAGAAAAATACTAACTATAATGAATGGAAAACGTTCTAAAACAGAATATACATCTTCCTTCCTTCTTAAACAGAGTTTACTCACATTGATTAATCTTTTCTTGGTGATTCAAATGTATCCATATGTCTTGTTTTTAATGATGCAAAGATTCCCTAAGGGTCTATTGAAATAATTGGGACTTTTTTCCTTAAACTAACACCTGCACATGTTTTCTTCCTTAAGTATTTTTAAAATTATTCTTCCTCATTCATTTTTCTGTTTGTGCCTATTTATGTCAGCTTCTCCTCATGCCTTTTCTAATTTGTCATATACATGTTGAGTGGAAGAAACTTTTTAGAGTAACTTGTAACATATGAATAAAGAGGCTTAGAGAAAAGGCCTGATTATACAAAAGGGCGTGACTTTATGTTTGTGGATTTTGTGACAGCAGTTTTGCTTATAATCTGGTTCTTCCCAATATTCCATATGGATAGGGCTGCTGGATACCTGAGTTTAAGGTAGGGGAGAAATTTTTGTTATTCCTATAAATGTATTTAGATACCAGTTCATAGAATCACAGAGCTGGAAGAAATCTTCCAGAGATGTTTAACTTGTACAAAGTAGAAGAGTTAATAGCAGAAGCAGGACTAGAGCCCAGCCCTCTACCTCACAGGGCAGTGTTCTCCCAACAGGTCCTTCTAAGCACAGTTTGTCTTGAGCTGAAGAAAGCTCTGCTCATCTGTGCCACTTACCAGCCACATGGTATTGGGCAAGTTGCTTGGGCTCTCTCAGCCTGATTTGTTCAGGATAGTGAGTTCCAATACCCGGGATTGTTGTGAAAAATAAATAATACATGCTGAATACGAAGCATGGTGCCTGGCACTCAATTACTATTCATTTGATGATTATCATTTTTCTGTTGTGACTTCTATTAGTCTTAGCCCCTTAGAGCAGACAAAGTGTAAGGCTCCTTGGATTAAAAATTGTACCAGCCTCTCCTTCTCCCCATAACCTTAACTACTTGATAGGAATAGTCCACTCCCTAGACCCTTGCTTCTGTCAGTGGCATTGCACAGGTTGTCTGGTGAAGGTTTCCACTAAGATATGCATAACTTGTGGAGGTCGAAGAGGAGCTGTTGGGAGAACCCAGCCCAAACAGAATCTAGGTTAGCTAATTGGTGGAATTTTTTTTTTTTTAGGCAGAATCTCGCTCTGTCACCCAGTCTGGAGTGCAGTGGTGCAATCTTGGCTCACTGCAACCTCCGCTTCCCAGGTTCAAGTAATTCTCCTGCTTCTGCCTCCCAAGTAGCTGGGACTATAGGCACATGCCACCACACTCGGCTAATTTTTTGTATTTTTAGTAGAGACGGAATTTCACCATGTTGGCCAGGCTAGTCTCTAACTCCTGACATCAAGTGATCCACCCGCCTCAACCTTCCAAAGTACTGGGATTACAGGCATGAGCCACCATGCCCAGCCTGATTCGTGTTTTGGGGTCCTACTGCTGAATTAGGTCTTGCCCCAGGATACGGAAGAATGACGGATCACCAGACAGCAAATGTTTCAACCCTTGAAGCCAGCAATGAGATGCAAATGCCCCCCTTCCTGCACTCCTCCCCCACATCAATGCTCTGAAGTCTGTGAGGCCCCCAATACTTGTTTTGAAGAGATTTTAGCAGTGCTCGGAGGAAAGCAGTGGGGGAGAAGAAGGCCAGTAAATCAGTAACAGAGCTTACTTTCCATCAGCTGGTTTAAAGTATTCAGCCAATGTTAACCAATCTAGAATTTCTAAGTTGTAAATTTAAAAACTGAATAGTGAGATTTTTATCTGAGCTGCTTCGTGAAAGCCACTATTCAGAGTCTGGTTTATCACACTCCTCAGGTAGTCTGAGCTAAGGTCTGGGGTCATGCCAGTCTAAGGAATTCAGTGAGAAAGTTTTCATTTCTACCTGGCTCGGGCTGTGGGGCTTGGATATGGCCCTTCTACTGGATCTTTGTGATTCTCCTCCAACTTGTTTCCCTCAATAGATTTCCTGCATCATGAACTAATCCTGCAGAAATATTTAGAGCAACGAAGGGCACTGCAGGGCCCTGAACAACCTCATTGTCTAGAATTAAAGAGTCAGTCAACATATCACATATTCAGCACTATACTAGGCACTATGGAAAATAACAATGATGTCAGTAACAACAATAATAGTAATGGCAATTAATGTTTATTGAGCACCTACTACATGACAGGCACTCAACTAGATACTTTTCCTATATTATTTCTGAGTCTTCCAAAAATTGGATAAAGTGGTTGTCATTCCCTCTATCTTATACACAAATAAATGAAGACTGAAAGAAGCTAGGTAAGTTGCTCAAAGTTCTACAAGTAGTGAGAATAAGGGACTATATATGATAATTTCCTTGTCCTTGAAGAGTTTTAAGAAACACCATCTCGCATCAGTTATCCAAAAATATTCTCTTGCTTTTAGTCTCACATTAACATTCATTCAGTCAGTAAGTTTTTATATGGGGCTTAGTATGTGTTATCTGCAAATACCACCTTGACAACAGAGAGAATATAGACAGAACAATTATTCACTCAAGTCTGGGGAATGTAATGAAAGGTCAGAGGCAGAAGTCAGTGTGGGCTGGAGAAGTAGGGGAAGGTTTTATGGAGGAGCGGGTCTTGGGTTGGGTCTTCAAAGATGAAAAAATTATTTAAAGAGCATTCCTTACCAGGGGAACAGGATAGGCAGGGCACTGGGGCATGAATACGCATGACAGGGAGAAGCACATTGGGAGGACGCAGAAATGTCGTAAGTGGAAGAATGAAACTATTCAGTTGCCCTACGGGGTCTGGGCAAGAAGATGGCATTCACGTAGGAATTTAATTGGGCTATTACAAATGACAATCCAGTGCTTCAAGTTTCCTATTATCCGAAGATAGGCAGTACATTTAAAAGTAAATGATGAATGAAAACAAACAATATTACTTTGCAGTAACGTTTTGATTAGTAACTCTTCTATAAGAGAAGTAGTCTACCAAGTTAAGGAATGATTAGGAAAGTGTTTCTGCCCCTCACTGAGAATTAAACTTTGTCCTCTAAAGATTCATGTGTGTGTGTGTGTGTGTGTGTGTGTGTGTGTGTATGCACGTGTGTGTGTGTGTGTGTGTGTGTGCATATTTGTTTAACAATACTCCAGAAAACTAGAAAAATAAGAAAGGGCAACTCCTCCTCACCCTGATGTGGAAGGCTCAATGGGGACCACATTTATTGTACCCATACCCCTCGTGAATTAGTCTACAGGTCTTGGAATGTCAAAGACTACCATGGCTACTATCCTACTTCCCTCCAGTAACCTCCCAAGAGGGGAGATGATTCCACATTGAATAAATCCAAGTTAGGAGAAAACTCCTGTAGGGAAAAGGATGGATCCTGTGGCAAGAGAAGTTTCTATAGGTGGAGTGGCATTTCCCAAAAATGCAGAAATTTACACAACAGAAGTAAAAGAAGAAAGTACTCTTGAAAAGAGGCAGAGACTTGGGGACAAAGACAGGGGAGCAAGATTGTAAACTAGGAACACCTTCAAGGGAACCCTCCTAGGATGATTTAACTTCTCAGGTATCCTTGCTCTAGGAAAATTAGATACAGTTTAAAACTGTTTTCTTTTGTGGCAGAGACTGTTAGCTGTCCACCTTGTGCTTCCCTTCTGTTATACAAATTTCCCTCTTGGAAACGACTGCTCAACCAGGTGTCTCATTTCCAAGTTCCCCTTGCATTTAAGTGGGGCCATGTGGAGTGTCGTATGGAGTCTTCTAGGGCCCTGACTGCCCTGGGCATGAAAAGGTCTTTTTCCTTCAAATCCTCTTTTGCTTCTTCATAGGAAATCTATTCATAATAATATTTCAATCAGCAGGATAATAATAATAACATACTAAAATTAATAGCTTATAGTTTGCTTACATGTATAATCTCATATGGTACCACGAACCCTATAATGTGACCATGGCATCACATACTATTGTCTCTATTTTAGAAAGGAGGAAACAGATTCATGTCTTATCAGAATCTGGTAAGTGGTAGAGTTGTAAGAAGCTAACGTGCCGCTGGATAGATGCTCCCTAAAAGAGAATTGGTGGGTCTTTCCCAGGGAAACCTCTGTGCTCTGCTCCATGTCACTGCCACTGTCATGGGTACCCAGCTTCATCACCTTCCGTCCATTTCCTCTCGTTAGGCATTTCTACCGTTTTCACACCCAAATAGGCAAAAGACCAAGGAGAAGTCCTGGATTCCAGTGGTTTAATGTTGAATCTCACAATGATCGTTGGAAATGTAGAAAAGAGTTCAAATTAAAGTCAAAATGTTGTGGCAGTGAGCTAAATCTCTTGACATAAGAATCTTGCTCACGTTTGTTGTCCAGCTCTAAAAAGTGAAGCCACAAAGTTCCATTGCCTCTAACATTACAGTTAGTCACTCGATAGATGAGTTTAGAGCAGTGTCTTGATCTTTTTTCATTAGACTCCTCTAAGAAGTCTTCTTAGATATTTTCCCCCAATTTCCCCATGAAAATTTAATGCCATAGACATATTCTATATGTATTTATGTACAATGGCCCTTTGAAGGGTCACAGACCATTTCCTTAAATTTTTTTCACGTCCCCACCCCCCCAGAATTAATTTGCATCCCTTAGGGGCATTGTCACCTCCTCTGTCCCATTAAGACTACAAGATATAGAGCACTTGCTTTGAGTGAGGGATATAAAGCAAGGAAATTGACCAGACCCTTGCCCTCAAGAGCATAGATTCCAGCATGAAGTGGGCTTTGTCTTACATCATCAACAACCCTCGGAAAAGAGAGAAGCCAGAGACCCTGGGTTAATTTCTATGTAAACCACCAAAGGTGATTTTAAAACCCTTCTCAATCCAGGAGTTTAGTAGCATTAGATTGGGTTTCAGTTCTGAGTCATCATCAGTGGGGGCTCTACATACAGAAAAATTGGCAAAGACCTGCGATCTGTGTGGAAATATGGTTGGGAGGCATTCACCACACATTAATGGCATGAAGAATAATTTTTGCTATTAAAAAAACCTGTTTATAATGAAACACAAGACAGAATGGAACAAATTCCTCCAAAAAATGAAAAATGGGTTTTTTTCAATCACTTCTATTGAAAAACCATTCAGCACGATTTAAATAGCCCATCCTACTCAAGATAATGTTTCAGTTTCTTTAACAAGGGAAAGAATTCAAAGTCGAAAAGCCAACTGCTATTTCATTACTCTAATGAAAATCCCCTCGAATGCTATGATCTACTCAATCTTAGGCTCATAGATTGAGTCACACAAAAGTAACAAATGCTAAGAAAGGGACTGAGTGGGGAATAATTCCATTCCACATTAGCACCTTAGAGCAGTGCTACCTCAGTGCTTCTGGTGGGCGTGAGAGAGTAAATTAAACATGTGCCACACTCCTTCATTCAGCAAGTATTTATTAAGTGCCACTGTGTGCCAGGCACCATGTGAGGTGTTTAACAATAACAACAAAAAGAAGACCATTAGGGAAAGATTTAGGACTTCTCTAGCATTTAGAGCAAGCCTAGTCTAATATTTTACACATGGGAGATTCTAAATATATTATTGGAAAATTCTTACATGAAAGCAGGAGACCCAGGTCCTAGATATACCTCTGGGTTTAGCTGTGTGGCCCTTTGTCAGTTACCTAATGTCTCTTGGACGTGATCTATTTATCTGAAAAATTAGGGGACTATTTTAGATAGTGGTTCTCAACTATGGCTGTCACCCAGAGTACTTCAAGGAAATACTGATGCTTGGGGCCCTCTCATCTAAGACCTACTAACTCAGACTCTTTGGAGGTGGGGCTGGAGGGTAGGTATTTTTTAAAAGCTCTCCCAGCTCTATCTCCTTTGATAAAATTAAAGACAAAACCCTAGAGAGGGGCACATCTAAAAACAAGATGGCAGCTCCGACTTCCTGTCCACTGGGGCAATTCTCAAAGTAAGGAAAACAGGGCAAGGTTTGCCTGCAGTACTTCCAGTTTTAACATATTTATGCTTTCCTTTCTCCTTTCCCCCATTACCATCTGTTTCCTGATTCCCTTTCTCTCCTGACCTATTTGCTATGGTTTAGCACTTAGCATACTTTTCTTCCTCTTTTGACAACACTTATGGTAGCACTCATTTTTAGCTAAAAAACGAATTTATCTCCAGAGTTCCTCCTCTCAGGAAAGAAAACCTACAACAGTAAAATGAAAGGCTTGATCACCCTGAGGACTTAATCACAAGTTTCAGGCAAAATAGGTTGGGACACTTAGAAATGTCAGGAGCCGTGCTGAAATCAAATCATGTAGAATACCCCCTTTATTGAAAATCCCCTGAATGCTATGATCTACTCAATCCTAGGCTCATAGGTTGAGTCACACAAAAGTAACAAATGCTAAGAAAGGGACTAAGTGGGGAGTAATTCCATTCCACGTTAGCACCTTAGAACAGTGCTACTTCATTGCTTCTGGTGGGCATGAGGCTATGTGTAAGAATCATGTGCACTTGACCCCTAGTGGAAAATTAGGCAAAAATTCTGCAATATTTAACCCAAAATGCCAAAAAAAAAAAATGTAGAATGAATTGAGAAGTCTTCTGGTCAAAAACTGCCACCCAATGATGTTCAGGCTCCCAGGCCCATCAGACAATTTTACTTAATATTTTCCAACTTGTGGATATGCCTCTTTTAAAAAATGGAAATTCCATTAAATTAAAATATCTTTTAAATTATTCCCATACACTGAAAACCCCTTCTGCCTCGATAAAGTCCAGTTGTTTTAATTACCTGAAGACACAGACACAGATTTCTAACTTATATCCACAAGAACTTATATTCTTGAATGTAGAGGGTATTCAACTAATGTTCCCTTCCTTTTCTTATGAAAGAAGTACATTTCACATTGTTAAAGTAAACACAGGACGTTTTTCTTTTCTTTTTTCTTTTTTTTTAATTGCGTTTTAGGTTTGGGGGGTACATGTGAAGAACATGGAAGATTGTTGCATAGGTACACACATGGCAGTGTGATTTGCTGCCTTCCTCCCCATCACCTGTATCTGGCATTTCTCCCCGTGCTATCCCTCCCCAACTCCCTACCCCCCATTATCCCTCCCCTTTTTCCCCCGACAGACCCCAGTGTGTGATACTCCCCTCCCTGTGTCCATGTGTTCCCATTGTTCAACACCCGCCTATGAGTGAGAACATGCGGTGTTTGATTTTCTGTTCTTGTGTCAGTTTGCTGAGAATGATGGTTTCCAGGTTCATCCATGTCCCTACAAAGGACACGAACTCATCGTTTTTGATGGCTGCATAATATTCCATGGTGTATATGTGCCACATTTTCCCTGTCCAGTCTATCATCGATGGGCATTTGGGTTGGTTCCAGGTCTTTGCTATTGTAAACTGTGCTGCAATGAACATTCGTGTGCATGTGTCCTTATAGTAGAATGATTTATAGTCTTTTGGATATATACCCAGTAATGGGATTGCTGGATCAAATGGAATTTCTATTTCTAGGTCCTTGAGGAATCGCCACACCGTCTTCCACAATGGTTGAACTAATTTACACTCCCACCAACAGTGTAAAAGCGTTCCTATTTCTCCACATCCTCTCCAGCATCTGTTGTCTCCAGATTTTTTAATGATCGCCATTCTAACTGGCGTGAGATGGTATCTCAATGTAGTTTTGATTTGCATTTCTCTAATGACCAGTGATGATGAGCATTTTTTCATATGTTTGTTGGCTTCACGTATGTCTTCTTTTGTAAAGTGTCTGTTCATATCCTTTGCCCACTTTTGAATGGGCTTGTTTGTTTTTTCTTGTAAATCTGTTTCAGTTCTTTGTAGATTCTGGATATCAGCCCTTTGTCAGATGGGTAGACTGCAAAAATTTTTTCCCATTCTGTTGGTTGCCGATTCACTCTAATGACTGTTTCTTTTGCTGTGCAGAAGCTGTGGAGTTTGATTAGGTCCCATTTGTCTATTTTGGCTTTTGTTGCCAATGCTTTTGGTGTTTTGGTCATGAAGTCCTTGCCTACGCCTATGTCCTGAATGGTTTTGCCTAGATTTTCTTCTAGGGTTTTTATGGTGTTAGGTCTTATGTTTAAGTCTTTAATCCGTCTGGAGTTAATTTTAGTGTAAGGTGTCAGGAAGGGGTCCAGCTTCTGCTTTCTGCACATGACTAGCCAGTTTTCCCAACACCATTTATTAAACAGGGACTCGCTTCCACATTGTTTGTTTTTGTCAGGTTTGTCAAAGATTGGGTGGTTGTAGATGTGTTGTGTTGCGTCGGAGGCCTCTGTTCTGTTCCATTGGTCTATATCTCTGTTTTGGTACCAGTACCATGCTGTTTTGATTACTGTAGCTTTGTAGTATAATTTGAAGTCCGGGAGTGTGATGCCTCCAGCTTTGTTCTTTTTGCTTAGAATTGACTTGGCTATGCGGGCTCTCTTTTGGTTCCATATGAAGTTTAAGGTGGTTTTTTCCAGTTCTTCAAAGAAGGTCATTGGTAGCTTGATAGGGATAGCATTGAATCTGTAAATTACTTTGGGCAGTATGGCCATTTTGACAATATTGATTCTTCCTAGCCATGAACATGGAATATTTCTCCATCTGTTTGTGTCCTCTCTTATTTCATTGAGCAGTGGTTTGTAGTTCTCCTTGAAGAGGTTCTTTACGTTCCTTGTTAGTTGTATTCCTAGGTATTTTATTCTCTTTGTAGTGATTGTGAATGGCAGTTGGTTCTTGATTTGGCTGTCTTTAAGTCTGTTATTGGTGTATAGGAATGCTTGTGATTTTTGCACATTGATTTTATATCCTGAGACTTTGCTGAAGTTGCTTATCAGTTTCAGGAGATTTTGGGCTGAGACGATGGGGTCTTCTAGATATACAATCATATCGTCTGCAAATAGAGACAATTTGACTTCCTCCTTTCCTATTTGAATACCCTTTATTTCTTTTTCTTGCCTGATTGCTCTGGCTAGAACTTCCAGTACTATATTGAATAGGAGTGGTGAGAGAGGACATCCTTGTCTAGTGCCAGATTTCAAAGGGAATGCTTCTAGTTTTTGCCCATTCAGTATGATATTGGCTGTTGGTTTGTCATAAATAGCTTTTATCATTTTGAGATATGTTCCATCAATACCTAGTTTATTGAGAGTTTTTAGCATAAAGGGCTGTTGAATTTTGTCAAAGGCCTTCTCTGCATCAATTGAGATTATCATGTGGTTTTTGTCTTTGATTTTGTTTATGTGGTGGATTATGTTTATAGATTTGCGTATGTTGAACCAGCCTTGCATCCCCCGGGATGAAGAACACAGGACGTTTTTCTTCAGTGACTTTCTTTCAGCTCCTCAAACCAAAAATGCTTCAAGGGAAGAGAAGGACTCCTATTCAACTTTTATTTTCTATCACTTAGCAGAGTGTTTATCACTGCAGTATGAATGCATGAATGAATGACTCCTCAGGGAAGACTTCTTCATAATTTTTTTTTGTTGTATAAACCATCCTTCCTTCTTACTCCTTCTTATTCCCAAACATGTACCTTTTTCCACCACAAGAAGGATTGTACTACTTCAAGATTAAGTAACCCTATGGTTATACCTAAATGCCAACCACATCATCTGCACTGCGCTCAAATGCCATCCTCCCTGCCCTTCTCAGGCACCCATGAAGCTGTCACCCATAGTGATGGTGTGGCAGCCTATGATATCATTATAAAGAGTTTTCTACTCTGGGTGTCCCATCTGGCCACATGAAAGTTTCCTGCAGTTTCAGTTGAGAGAGGTTTAGTAATTCACTTAGATCACATTCACAAAGCTGTTTTTGACTTTTATTTGGAAATAATTATATATTTGCAGGAAGCTGTAGAAATGTACAGAGAGGTCCCACACATTCTTCACCAAATTTCCTCCAATTCACCAAACTAGTGTGCAGTTTGGCAGAATAACTTTTGCTTAAGTATGTTTATGTGAAGGAATGAGAAATAGGATGAACAACCATCCTGGTTTGCCTAGAACTGAGGAGGCTCCCAGAATATGTGACTTTCAGTATCAAAACTGAGACGGTTTCAGGCAAACTTGAAAGAGATGGTCATACAAACACCATGGAAACATCCATATAAACTTGCTTAGCAAGCCATATTTGCTAGGGGCAGATCTCCATTGCTCTTTCTGTGCCTCCTCCAAAACTTGCTCCCAGTGGTCTCATTTCTATATATTTAATTTCCCCTTCTGTTTGCAGGCCCTGTCCCCCCAATACCTGGATCTATCTTTCCCCCAGAGCCCTGTTGCAGAATTATACTTTCATACTTTCCTGAGTGCCTCTTTGGCTACCGAAATTTTCATTCATCCCAGTGCAGTGAAAATAGCCCTGGACTGGGCAGAGGTGACAAGTGTTCTCATCTCTCTCCTACTACCAGTTGAAAGAGTGACATTGTGCAAACAGTCTTCTAGCTCTGAACTTTTTACTCAGAAAATAAGGATAGTGGTTTAAAACAAGTTTTCTCACCCTAGGCACTACTGACATTTGTGACCCAATAATTGTTTGTTGTGGGAGCTGTCGTGTGTATTACACAACGTGTTAGCACCAGGCTTGACTTCTGCCCACTAGATGCCAGGATCATTCCTAAGTTGTAACAATCAAACATGTCCCCAGACATTACCAAATATCACCTGTGGGGTAAAATCACCCCTGGTTGAGGAGTGGTCTACAATATTTTTAGTCATTTCCAGTTCTGAAAACATTTGATTAAATTAATCCCGAGTAAATTATGCATGATTAATAGTTTCCCCTCTGCTTCCCAAGAATATTTGCATTTTTGAAATAGTACCTATTTGGAAAAAAGGCTAGAAGAATCTTCAGCGAAATATTAAAAGCAGTCCTCTCTATGGTGGGGTCACAGAGGTTTAAATGTTCTTTCATTCCTCCTCCTCCTCCTTTTCATTTTTTGGTTTAATATCTACATGATTAATCCATTACTTGAGTTCTTTTTTTTTAATGGTTGTTTGAAATCCAAATGAAATCAGTTTGTGCTATTCAAAGCCAACACTAGGAAGCATGAGTTTAAACAGAAGAGATTATAGTGAAAAATAGGGCCTTACAAAGTCCCATCATTTTGAGCTATTTAGACCTTTTCATATAATTGTATTTATCATATACTATGAAATTCTTATGATGTATTTATCCAAATCAGATCTTTTCAGCAAACAAATGAGTTTTGAAAATACCTTTCCTACTAAAAACAACGCAGTTCAGGGCACCTCAGCTGGAATTAACCAAGCCTCATCACCTCTCACCTCCCAGAAACAATCAACCTAAGGAGGAATTCACCTCTGACACTCGGCCTGTCTGGCTGAGAAGAGTCTTAGAGGATGAATTCTTTGAAAAGCCTAAAAGCACTTTTAAAAGCTTGCAAATTATTCACTCCATACAACATGCTAAATATGTGACTGAACCATTTGAAATTGTCAATAGCTGACTATTTCTGACCTACAAAAATTTTGATTTCATATGATTTCCCCTAGTAATATTCAGTAACTGTCAAATAGGTTAAGAAACTCAACCATCCATTGCAGTTATCCTACCAGGTGCTTTGACCTAGGAAGTTGGTAGAAAGGTAGAGGGAAGGGTATGGACACAAGTCTTGCAGACCTCATGGTCTGACTTGACCCATGACGTCACCAAGAGGAAAAGGCTAAAAATAGTGGTCCTGCCCTGTGCAAAGTGCAAGCTCTTGAGGGAAGGGACTGGGTGCTATTATTAAAGTCTGTGTGTCTCACTCTGTGCTTCTCACACTGCTTTATGCACAGCAAGGACCTGAGTGTTACTGTTTATGGTTATGGATGTAGGAACATCTAAATCATATTGCACAATAAAATGATTTATTCTGACCTGCCTTCATAGATTTCTTCTTCAAAAATTTATTTATTACCTAGAATTTGCAAAGAAGAATGCTACATGATGTGGTTGGTTCAATAATTTTGTCCTGGCTCTCAAGCAATTTCTAGACTATGCAAATTGGGCCTGAAGAAGTGGTTTCAACACTAGAGTCCAAGCAAGACATGGTTCCATGTGAATGGATTTATCATTGAAACAAGTGAGCTGGGGAAACGCCTTTGAAGTTGTGTTCATGACCCCAGTTTCTCTGACAAACTACAGTGCACTGTTAAAGTGAAGAAAAAAGTCTACTTGGAAGGGGAAAAATATGTTCACTTCATTAATGATTAAATCTTATGCTTAGCAACTTCATTTTGTACTTTCAAAACCCGCGAATTTGGTCCTATTGTCAAAGACACACATTAGCAGTAAATAATCCACAAATACTTCAGTGTGAAGCCAAAACTGAAGCGATGAGGGAGGCAAATTCTAAACTTTTTGGATTATTTTTGGGGTGCATTTTCCCTTTTATAGCATTTATGACTTATGAACAAAATTGACTTGAACCAGGCTTTCCCACTGGTGGAAAGCCAATTAGAGTCATTCCAAATGACTAAAGCTATTAGCTTTGACTTGAGCTCAATAGAATAAATAAGTCATTTTTCAAGGGTGTCTTAGGCCATTCTGGCTGCTATATAGCAAAACCATAAACTGGGTAGCTTACAAACAGCAGGAATTGATTTTTCAAGTCCTAGAGGCTGGGAAGTTCAAGGTCAGGGCACTAGCAGATTTGGGGTCTGAGGCCCCACTATCTGGTTCATCATCGGCACCTTCTCCATGTGTTCTCGCATGGTCGAAGGGGCAAGCAAGCTCTCTGGGGTCTCTTTTATAAGGGCACTAATCCCATTCGTGAGGGCTCCACCATCATGACCTAGTCACCTTCCAAAGGCCCCATATCCTATTACTACCACCCTGGAGATTAGAATTTCAACACGTAAGTTTTGGGGGAGATACAAACATTACCACAGCAAAAGGGAGCCCCCTGGTCTTCCACTTTCTATAAGAATTTCACCAAAATGCTAAAGTTTGAAAATCTCATATGTTTTGATCATTTTCTTGTTTTGCCCTGATATTTGCATTGTTAATCGCTTCTTCAAACATGGTCAACTGGCTTTAAGTGACTGCCAGAATTTGGGCAGGACCATTCACAAGAAGCACAACCACACACCTGCTTCCTGGAACCTGCTGACTCTCATAGTTATCATGATGGAAAAGCCTCTAACTGGAGCTCGGTTCCATCCTCTCTTCCCAAGAAAACATGGCCTACCTAGCTTACTTTTTAAAATTTCTCTTTAGACAGCTAAAATCCCCAGAGAAAAAGAAGACCTACTGGCGGGGCGGGGGTGGGGAGGGGGGGCAGTGAGATTGTCTGGACAGAGTAAAAGTCAACAAGAGTCCAGAGCCCACAGCCCACCTTTCTGCCTCCTATGTCACCTAGAGCCAGTCATGCTCCTCCTGATCTCATCTACCAATCACAGAAACTACATTAGATAACCTGAAGTTGTTTTAAATCTTAATTACTGTAATTCAATGGCCAGTTACAAAAAATGTATGCCTCTTTTTTTTCTGCCCTCCCTTCTTCCCTTCTCTCTCTCCCTCCCTCCTCTCTAGACCTCTCTATCTCCCCTTCTCTCTCTCCCCCACTCCTCCCCTTCCTCCCTCTCTCCCCCTCTTTTTTGTCCCCTCCCCTCCCTCTCTCTTTCTCACTCTCTTTCTCCCTCTCTCTCTCTCCACGTCTCCTCTGTCTCTCTCTCTCTCCCTCCCTCTCTCTCTCCCCCACTTCTCTCCCTCTCTCCTCCTCTCTCTCTCTCTCTTTCTCCTGGCAAATGCTTCCCAGCAGCCAAACAGAAGTCATTACCAGAAGCACCGCAGCTAAACAGAGGGAAATGTTTAGGTAAGCATTATAATGGGCATGGAAATAAAGAGACCACAAGTCAAAGCATAAGTCATCATAGATGAGAATGCACATGTTTGGGGCTAGTTTTATGAGAAATGAACGGGACGATACTGCGCTGGCGAATCTCTGGGCCTGTGTTTTTCTTAATGCCAGGAGTGATTTATTTTCTGGTAAACAGTTTTGCTCAAGTAGGGCATCCAATTACTACAAACCTTGTTTGGTATAAAAACTAACTGCATAGAAAAATATTGCCTTAGCAAGGTTTAACTGGTTGTTAATCCAAACATGTGGCAGAGCCCGAATTCCAGGGCTCAAAATATCCTCCCGATTCTCAGCAGCATCCGAACATCCAGAGATCATAATCATCGCTCTCAATGAGGCGTGACTCAGAGGTAGCGTATGGAAAGAGGACATTTCCAGAAAAACCATGGTATGGAAACCAAGCCTGCTGGGAGAGGCAAGGCGTCCCTTAGGTAAAGTTCTGCTCTGCTTCTTTGAAGTGTGAGGTTGGGCTGCTTGGGGAGAATGTTAAGAAAGATGAAAAAAAATTTCAAAATCCTCCTTTCTACACAAATCGCTTCACATACAGCTCTGTTCCCTGGGATGTTTCATCACCTTAAGAAATATATTTAAAACAGACATAGTAAGAGTATCCTTTTATAAGTAAAGCAAAGCACTAGACTTTTATTTTTCACACAAAAAAATTTAATTGCCTCCTTCAAATTCTCAGGGTTTGCCTCTAGCATCCATAAGACCTAATTTTCATACTTGAGATATTTTGCTTTCGAGTGAAAAAAAAAAAAGAAAAAACTTGAAAGAACTTAAGAAAGAAAGAAAAAGACAGGAAAATGAAAGAAAAATGGGGGGGGGAGAGAGAGGAAGAAATCTGCTCATCAAGAAAATTTAGCTTTGTGTCAAAAATATGTCTTACAAAGAGAAAGGGAAAAGATAAGTTTAATATCCAAATCTTCCTGTTTCCCACCTCTTTTTCCATGGGGTTTCCTGCTGTGCTAATAGTTTTCAGTTGTCTCTAGGAGGTGTCCGGTAACCATGTATTCTGAGCGCTGCAAATGCATACTTTGCCTGCACGTCCTGGAGGATTTGTTTAAAATACTTTTCCTATTTCAAGGTGGCAGTTGGCAGTCAGAAAGATCCTAAACGACTTTGGAGCCATTTGAGTGGAAAGGAACGTGAAGTGTCAGCTTACCCCAGCACACAGACGCAGCAGCCCTGCCACAGGGCAGCAGGCTCCTGGCTCAGCTCACTGGATTCCCCCGCCACAGGCAATACACTCAACTCAAAGAATCATGGAGTACCAGGAGACTTGGCCTACAGAATCATCGGCTCCGCCACCCCTCTGCTGGCTAGCAGGCAGATAACAAAACCATCCCACCACGTTGATTCATGCAGATCACATTAATTTAAGAATTCCAAAGACGGGGATTTCATAATCCTCCTTGGTTGCTCATTCCAGTCTCACAACCCTTTCAACCAAGACCTTCTTCATCTCTCACCCTAATCTCCCCTGATGCAATTCTAGCCTCTCAGTTTTTTTCTGTCTTCACTGGAAATGAAAAACAGATGGACACCATCTTCTGCATAATAACCCGCCATAAACTGGGGGACCATTATTAAATCAACCGATCAACCGGGTCCTTGTCTTCTTCAGGTTAAATGACGCCAGTGCCTTCAGCTTTCCCCTCAGAGTTGCTGGTTTCTAACTCTTACTATTTTCATGACTCTGTGTCACTCAAATTGTAGAGGCCTGAACTCGAAATTTTATGAGGATTTTACTAATACTAACTAAATGCGTGTGTATGTGTGTTTGTGTATGTTCGTGTAGGAGGGAGGTTTAGCTCACAGTTCCGAGTTAATTTTTTTAACTTTTTCTTTATGAAGGATATCAAAAAGAGTTTATATAACATACACGCACAGTTTAAAAAACAAAATAAAATGAGAGCGCATGCGCCCACCATGTTATTTTTTCTATTAAAACTGACCTTGTGTTTGATTTTGCTTTATTTGAGAGGAGGTGGAAGGTGATTACATTTTAAATCACATTTACATTTGGATTTCACTGATTAGACTTTAAACCAATGATACTTTTTTAACTCGTACACATGTTTGTTATAGCCTCCTTCAAATCTGACAAAATTTAGCCGAGGCATGAAAATTCTATAAGACAGCCCATTCTAAAAAGTCCCAACCTACATCAAAAAGTCTTTAAAAGGGGGAATGTTTCCAAGGAGCCAAGTTTTATTAAGAGTCTAGTTCTCTATTATTAAAATATTCATGTCTGAGCTAAAACAATGTTTTCATCAGGAACTGTCAGGAAACAGGCCATTTAATCATGTTTCTCTCAGATGATATTTGATGGTATCACTCCCATCATTCAAACAAACTGCCAAGAAGCAGATGTGCCTGGGATCCAAGCGAGTTAGAGATTCAAACTTCCCTAGAGTTATCATCATGCATTTTCTACTTCTTATCAGTCCAAAAGATACCACTTCATGAAAACGTCTGAAATTAGCACTAACCAATCGCCATCATTTTGTATGTTTTAGGGAAAAATATGTCAATGAGGTGCCATTGTATCATTGATCCATAGCTTTCCATTTATAGAAAGCTGATCCATCTGAATCTCTGCTTCAGTCAAAAGCCAAAAAGCTTCCTGGAGATAAAGCCACAACTTTCAGTTTAAAGATTTGCAAGTGCTTGTTCTCAAGAGCCTGATATTCCTACCTCTCTCATCACAGAGGGCCTATCCTGTGCCTAATTGAAAAAAAGGCCTCAGTTTACCTTCTTAGCTCTACTTCTTTCAGAGCTCTTGGTTGCCAACTTTTCATGTTGTAAAAAACAGTTGGAAGTAAAAGCTATGTTGCAACCCTCCTTGCATCTATTTTTTTTTCTTAAGCAGAATGAGGCTATTTCTTGCTTGTTTGTGTTTTGTTTTGATTTTGTTTTTCCGTTGAACCTCCCCTGCCTGCTGATTCACTCTTGTGGCTGAGACTACACCTAATTTGCTTTGTGTTTACAGGTGCTTCTCTCGGGACTTGATCAAGGCTTCAGACTTGGTAACAAACTTATTTTTGTTTCTTTCAAGATTCCAGACCCAAACATTGAAACTGTTTTTGAACACAGACCTCAGCTGGCTTCATCACACATTCCCAGGAAGGTGTGCCCCGTTCACTTCCTGCATCCAGACCCTTTATCCAATACCCACCCTTTCCCTTGGCTTCTGGGGAAATATTTTAAAAACCATTGCCATGCTTCCTGAGAATATATAAAGACTATTTGTTTCCATTTTTTTCCCAGCTAATGCCCACATTTTATTCTTGTTCCCATTGCTAACATTGAGAAACACTAGGGTTTTTTTTCCCTCCTTAGTAGCAACTTCCCTGTGGACATTTCCTGCAAGGGTTTCCCTCCACCTGTCAGAACCAATGCCAGGTTGCAACTTCCCATCTTTATAGCACTCCAGGGTTAGAAACAGGGCTGGACCCACCAGCAGACTCAGTAAAGATCCAAGGTACGATTGAATTGCGCTACCTGTCCTGGAAAAGAAAACCTTGTCTATTAGGGCTATTGGCCTGACACCATCCTAGAGTTTCAGGCTGGCCTTTTAAGAGAGAAACGGGGGAAAGAGAAAAAATAACATAACAAAACTGATCTCAGTGCTACCCATGGAGTCATTTATGTGGTTTCTAGCAAACTGCTCATAAAATTCATAGCAGCAGCTAATTGCTACCATGTTCTTCCTCATATACTCCCATATTAAATTTGAAAGAAAGAAAGAAAAGCCCTTTCAAAGCCATATTAATCCATGCACAGCAGTGGAATGCATGATCTAAAGTGAGCCTTTCGTATCGCCACAGCTATGTGGGCTAGCTGTCAAATGGTAGATTTCATGTCACTCACAATACAATGAACAATGCCTTTGCCAGCTGCTGGCTCTGCCTGGGCCCAGCTCCCTTTCCCCTGGCAGCACTAACCAGCACAGAATGCCATGTGATCACACACATGTGAATGTCAGCATATCACCCTCCAAGCCGTCTCCAGGGAATTCAAGTACAATCTTGGCGTATATCTTTCTGCCTCCACCCCGTATACACATTTGCTCGAAAGTCCACAGCGGAAGAGTTGTGACCAGTGGCCAAACTCCAGCTGCTGCCTTACCCTCCATGAAGATATTTTACTACATGAGCCATGCAATCTGCTAAGACCAGCCTTGCCTCAAGAAAGCTCTTGTAAGGACTTACAGAACCACAAACTCAAAGAGTCTATCATACTTTTTGAAACTCTTACTAGCAGAATGCTTCTTTTGGAATTAATTATTCCAAGCATTCATCTGAACTGGGCTGCTCCTCAGCTGGTCTGAGCTTACATGGATGCATTGGTTGCTTATACTCAGCTTCTGTTTTGATTGGACAGGCCATTGATGGCATGCTGATTGGGTGTGGCACCCATTCCATTTGATCTTGGCATCCCTTCTGATCGTCCAAACCAGTGTCAAACTGATTGTTGAGTATTGTTAAAATGTGTTAAATACAATAAGTCTAGTCAAGAAACCAACATGTTCAAGCAACATATCAGAATAACTGGGTAACAACTAGTCAAAGTCATATCGGAGTCTGCAATGAGCAGTTAATTTCAGAATTTCCTGCTCCAGTATTAAAATTTGACTCTCTCCCAGTATATCAGGGATGTTGTTGCAGATTTACTACAGATTACTGTTTCCTTTCTTCATCCATCCTGAGGGCTAAGCAGGTAAGCTACAAAGAATTGATGTAGGTATTTCTCGTGGAGAAAGACAGCATGCCGCATCTTACTGGGGGTACTATAACTCTTTCTCCTGCCTCAGCCTGATACCCTGTAGGACCTGGACACTTTATTCAAAATACCTCAGACCCACAGTAGCCCTGAGCCAGCACAAGCCGGGCAGTAAATTAGAAATCCTATCCCAATCAATAGGCATGTTTGGAGTTAGTTTGGAATTCATCATACAAGCTGATGGCTCATAGGAATGAGGTGAGCATTATGTGTCCACCAAGTCACTAGCCTTAGCCTCCTCCTTTCAATCATTGCTACTCCATATCCCATTATTTCTGCGGGCGTGGATGCCCTGCTCTGAACCACAGACCACTGACGCAGATCTAAACCCTTACAATGTTAGTGATACCTTCACCTCTAGAAACAGTTTAAGGTTTCTCTTCTCTAAGTGGCCTCTTCAATTCCCACACCCTCTGTCTTCTTCCAAGAGGAAAAGCTCTGAACTCATAGAATCTCAAGACAGAGTTCAGTCTCAGTCCTAGGCAGTGAAGCTTTGGGTGGGAGGAGATTAAATGGGCATGAACATGGCCAATTTCTCTTTCTCGTGGGTTCTTTTTGTGTGCATCCTCATGTCAGAGTGATTTGTCAAAGTGTCCTGACTTTAGTCTAAGTCTCGGATTAGAGGAGAAATATGGGGTCCTTACAGTTCACACGTGACACAGCCTACTGCCTTAGGGAAAAGAAGAGGTAATTATGGCCAGAACCTGAGTTAGAAATAAAGCGTCTTCTCCTTGCCCCTCTTTCTTAGGAACCTACAGCAGTGATAGGCAGCTAATTATTAGAAATTCATGATCTTGAACAAATTCATTTTGAAAAACGTAACATTCTATCCAAGCCTATTAACATAGCCAAGTTTAGGAGCCTATTTACCATATGCCTCCCCACTGGCTGAGGTTCTGCTGCTAACAGACAAAAGTGCCTGGACACATACCCACTCTCCAGACAAAAAATATGCCTCTGCCCAGATCCTCTTGCTGCAGAGTCTCAGCCACCATACTGGTAACTCAGGATGTTTCATCAACACACATTCAATCTCGGTTCAGCCATGTCACTATGACATTTAATCAGCCCTCCTCCTTAGAGGCCAGTCCTAGAGTTGGCTTTGTACATCCTGTCATTGTCCCCTTTTCTACTGCCCTATCTTGGAGGCTTCAGATTGCCTTACAGCCATGATAATAGAAGTGCTGGGTATATGGACAAAAGTGGAATTGGCTTAAAGTAATTTTTGAGACCTTCGATCCATTTGAAACTGAAGAATTACAGAGGAGACAGATGTCTCAAGTCTGTTGGAAATGTGTACATTTTGACCAAGACAAATACAAATCTCAAGACATTCCCTTCCTTACTTCAAGGCAACAGTCTTCTGCTTTCAGTCTCCTCCCCAGATGACATTAGAACCACCCACATCAGAAGGTGAGAGCAAGAGGCACAGGGAAGGGCATATTAGCAGAAGGCATAGGATCAACTTGATAATATTTGGGTCTTCTTGTGAGTGCTTGGTGTCTTGCTAAGCATCACCATAAGCCCTAGCTGGTTTGATGTTTGGGTTCCATTCCTGCCTGCAGGTAAATCCTAGCCACATTGATCCTACTTTTGACTGAGAGAATGACACAAAATATCCTAAGACACTAAAGAGATAGCCCTACTAACAAATAAGGAAAGCAAAACAGCTGACTCATTGCTGGATGCAGAAAGGCAAGGGACTAAAATGCAGCCAAATCCTGGAGCAGCTCTGCTTCCACCCCCAGGATGTTTAGTGGAGTCCTCAGTATTCCTTCATTCAACAGAAGTCGAGCGATGTCTCTACCTGCTTTAATAATGATAATCACGCAGTTGAATAAACCTGTATTTTTGCACAGAAAGCTATCAGAGGAATATTTAAGAGATAGGTACAAAAGACAAACATTAAACATGAAAATACAAGTTTGGCTTAACAGGAAGGAGAGTGTCAAGGAGGGTAGTGTCCTTCCTGAAAGGGTGACCTGCCATTCTGTTTTGCCTGGGACTGAGGGGACTCTTGGGACATGGAACTTTCAGTGCTAATATTGGGAGAGTCAAAAAAAAAAAAAAAAAGCAGGACCGTTGGTCACCCTGGTCCACACTAAGTGAGGCTAGCGACAATGTAAGAGTCAAAGGAGGGTGTTTTGCGGTAGGATGGGACCAACTACACAATCAGAGAGAGGTCTGGGGCTGGTGTCAATGCTGTACATTTGGAGGATGACATCATGAAAGCAGAGCTTTCCAACTCTGGCTTTGCTTCCGTCCTGTCTGGAAAAAACAGTGATCTTCAGGCCAACAAGAGCAATATAAAATTTGGTGAAGGCTCTCCCAAAGCTCAAGAGGGATGTGGAGCCAGGATGAGCTGATTCAGCTGCCCAAAATGAAATCAAGAGTCCTGGCTCAGAAACTTAACCTGAGAGAAACAGCAATAGAAACTTCCAAACCCTTCGTGGACAATCTTCACCAAAGGGGTCCTAAACTTGAGTGTACTCGATGTCTTTCTGGAAAGTTCCTTGGGAATGCAGATTCCAGGTCCCTGCCTTCAGATAGACTTATTTGATGGGTCCAAGCGGAGAGGGTCTGAATTTTTTTTTTAATTGTACTTTTTTTTATTGCATTTTAGGTTTTGGGGTACATGTGAAGAACATGCAAGATTGTTGCATAGGCACACAGACGGCAGGGTGATGTGCTGCCTTCCTCCCTATCACCTATATATTTCTCCCCATGCTATCTCTCCCAGACTCCCAACCCCCTGCTGTCCCTCCCTTGGGCCCCCGCAACAGACCCCAGTGTGTGATACTCCCCTCCCTGTGTCCATGTGTTCGCATTGTTCAACACCCGCCTATGAGTGAGAACATGCAGTGTTTGATTTTCTGTTCTTGTGTCAGTTTGCTGAGAATGATGGTTTCCAGGTTCATCCATGTCCCTACAAAGGACACGAACTCATCATTTTTTATGGCTACATAATATTCCATGGTGTATATGTGCCACATTTTCCCTGTCCAGTCTATCATCGATGGGCATTTGGGTTGGTTCCAGGTCTTTGCTATTGTAAACAGTGCTGCAATGAACATTGGTGTGCATGTGTCCTTATAGTAGAATGATTTATAATCCTTTGGATATATACCCAGTAATGGGATTGCTGGGTCAAATGGAATTTCTATTTCTAGGTCCTTGAGGAATCACCACATTTTCTTCCACAATGGTTGAACTAATTTACACTCCCACCAATAGTGTAAAAGTGTTCCTATTTCTCCACATCCTCTCCAGCATCTGTTGTCTCCAGATTTTTTAATGATCACCATTCTAACTGGCAAGAGATGGTATTTCAATGTAGTTTTGATTTGCATTTCTCTAATAATCGGTGATGATGGGCATTTTTCATATGTTGGTTGGCCTCATATATGTCTTCTTTTGAAAAGTGTCTGTTCATATCCTTCTCCCATTTTTGGCTGGGTTTGTTTGTTTTTTCTTATAAATCTGTTTTAGTTCTTTGTAGATTCTGGATATTAGCCCTTTGTCAGATGGGTAGATTGCAAAAATTTTTTCTCATTCTGTTGGTTGTCAGTTCACTCTAATAATTGTTTCTTTTGCTGTACAGAAGCTCTGGAGTTTAATTAGGTCCCATTTGTCTATTTTGGCTTTTGTTGCCAGTGCTTTTGGTGTTTTGGTCATGAAGTCCTTGCCTATGCCTATGTCCTGAATAGTTTTGCCTAGGTTTTCTTCTAGGGTTTTTATGGTGTTATGTCTTATGTTTAAGTCTTTAATCCATCTGGAATTAATGTTAGTGTAACGTGTCAGGAAGGGGTCCAGTTTCTGCTTTCTGCACATGGCTAGCCAGTTTTCCCAACACCATTTATTAAACAGGGAATTCTTTCCCCATTGCTTGTTTTTGTCAGGTTTGACAAAGTTCAGATGGTTTTAGATGTGTGGCATTGCCTCCAAGGCCTCTGTTCTGTTCCATTGGTCTATATTTCTTTTTGGTACCAGTACCATGCTGTTTTGATTACTGTAGCCTTGTAGTATAGTTTGAAGTCAGGTAGCCTGATACATCTAGCTTTGTTCTTTTTGCTTAGGATTGCCTTGGCTACGTGGGCTCTCTTTTTGTTCCATATGATTTTTAAGGTGGTCTTTTCCAGTTCTGTGAAGAGGGTAATAGGTAGCTTGATGGTGATAGCGTCGAATCTATAAATTACTTTGGGCAGTATGGCCATTTTCATGATATTGATTCTTCCTAACCATGAACATGGAATGTTTCTCCATCTGTTTGTGTGGTCTCTTATTTCCTTGAGCAGTGGTTTGTAGTTCTCCTTGAAGAGGTCCTTTACATCCTTTGTTAGTTGTATTCCTAGGTATTTTCTTCTCTTTGTAGCAATTGTGAATGGGGAGTTAGCTCATGATTTGGCTCTCTGTTAGTCTGTTATTGGTGTATAGAAATGCTTGTGATTTCTGCACATTGATTTTGTATCCTGAGACTTTGCTGAAGTTGCTTATCAGTTTAAGGAGATTTTGGGCTGAGATAATAGGGTCTTCTAAATATACGATCATGTCATCTGCAAATAGAGACAAGTTGACTTCCTCTTTTCCTAATTGAATACTCTTTTTTTTTTTTCTTGCCTGATTGCTCTGGCTAGAACTTCCAATACTATATTGAATAGGAATGGTGGGAGAAGGCATCCTTGTCTAATGCTGGATTACAAAGGTAATGCTTCCAGTTTTTGCCCATTCAGTATGATATTGGCTGTACGTTTGTTGTAAATAGCTTATATTATTTTGAGATATGTACTTCTGATACCAAGTTTATTGAAAGTTTTTAGCATAAAGGGCTGTTGAATTTTGTCAAAGGCCTTCTCGGCATCCATTGAGATAATCATGTGTTTTTGGTCTTTGGTTCTGTTTATGTGGTGGATTACGTTTATAGACTTGCGTATGTTGAACCAGTCTTGCATACCTGGGATGAAGCCTATCTGATTGTGATGGATAAGCTTTTTGATGTGCTATTGCCATCAGTTTGCCAGTATTTTATTGAAGATTTTTGCATCTATGTTCATCATGGATATTGGTCTGAAGTTTTCTTTTGTTGTTGAGTCTCTGGCCGGTTTTGGTATCAGGATGATGTTGGTCTCATAAAATGATTTGGGAAGGATTCCCTCTTTTTGTATTGTTTGAAATAGTTTCAGAAGGAATGGTATCAGCTATTCTTTGTATGTCTGGCAGAATTCAGCTGTATATCCATTTGGACCTGGACTTTTTTTGGTTGGTAGGCTATTAATTGCTGCCTCAACTTCAGCCCTTATTATTGGGCTCAACTTCTTCCTGGTTTAGTCATGGGAGGGTGCAAGTGTCCAGGAATTTATCCATTTCTTCCAGGTTTACTGGTTTATGTGCATAGCATTGTTTGTAGTAATCTCTGATGGTAGTTTGTATTTCTGTGGAATTGGTGGTCATATCCCCTTTATCTTTTTTTATTGCATCTATTTTATACGTCTCTGTTTTCTTTTTTATTAATCTGGCTAGTGGTCTGTCTATTTTGTTGATCTTTTCAAAAAACCAGCTCCTGGATTTATTGATTTTTGAAAGCGTTTTTTGTCTCTCTATTTCCTTCAGTTCTGCTCTGATCTTAGCTATTTCTTGTCTTCTGCTAGCTTTTGAGTTTTTTTGTTTTGTTTTGTTTTGTTTTTTTGATTTGCCTCCTCTAGCTCTTTCAATTTTGATGATAGGCTATCAATTTTAGATCTTTCCTTCCTTCTCATGTGGGCATTTGTTGCTATAAATTTCCCTCTACACACTGCTTTAAATGTGTCCCAGAGATTCTGGTACACTGTGTCTTCATTCTCGTTGGTTTCAAAGAACATCTTTATTTCTGCCTTCATTTCATTGTTTATCCAGTTGACATTCAAGAGCCAGTTGTACAGTTTCCATGAAGTTGTGCGGTTCTGACTTAGTTTCTTAATTCTGAGTTCTAATTTCATTGCCCTGTGGTCTGAGAGACTGTTTGTTATGATTTTCATTCTTTTGCATTTGCTGAGGAGTGATTTACTTCCAATTATGTGGTCAGTTTTAGAGTAGGTGCCATGCAGTGCTGAGAAGAATGCATATTCTGTGGATCTGGGGTGGAAATTTCTGTAGATGTCTATTAGGTCCACTTGGTCCAGATCGGAGTTCAAGTCCTGGATATCCTTGTTAATTTTCTGTCTCGTTGATCTGTCTCATATTGACAGTGGAGTGTTAAAGTCTCCCAATATTACTGTGTGGGAGTCTAAGTCTCTTTGTAGATCGTTAAGAACTTGCTTTATGTACCTAGGTGCTCCTGTATTGGGTGTGTATATATTTAGGATCGTTAGCTCTTCTTGATGCATAGATCCTTTTATCATTATATAATGCCCTTCTTTGTCTCTTTTGATCTTTGTTGGTTTAAAGTCCATTTTATCAGAAACTAGGATTGCAACTCCTGCTTCTTTTTGCTCTCCATTTGCTTGATAAATCTTCCTCCATCCCTTTATTTTGAGCCTATGTGTGTCCTTGCACAAGAGATGGGTTTCCTGAATACAGCACACCAATGTGTCTTGAATTTTTATCCAATTTGCCAGTCTGTGTCTTTTGATTGGGGCATTTAGCCCATTTACATTTAAGGTTAATATTGTTAGTGTGAATTTGATCCTGCCATTTTGATGCTAGCTGGTTGTTTTGCCCATGACTTGACACATTTTCTTCATTGTGTCAATGTTCTTTACCATGTGGTACATTTTTGGAGTGGCTGGTACTGGTTGTTCCTTTCCATGTTTAGTGCTTCTTTCAGGAGCTCTTGTAAGGCAGGCCTGGTGGTGACAAAATCTCTCAGCAATTGCTTGTCCATAAAGGATTTTCTTTCTCCTTCACTTATGAAACTTAGTTTGGCTGGATATGAAATTCTAGGTTGAAAGTTCTTTTCTTTAAGGATGTTGAATATTGGCACCCCCCCCCCCCCCACCACTCTCTTCTGGCTTGTAGGGTTTCTGCTGAGAGATCTGCTGTGAGTCTGATGGGCTTCCCTTTGTGGGTAACCCAACCTTTCTCTCTGGCTGCCCTTAGCATTTTTTCTTTCATTTCAACCCTGGTGAATCTGATGATTGTGTGCCTTGGGGTTGCTCTTCTTGAGGAATATGTCTGTGGTGTTCTCTGTATTTCCTGGACTTGAATGGTGGCCTGCCTTGCTAGGTTGGGGGAAGTTCTCCCTGATAATATCCTGAAGAGTGTTTTCCAACTTGGATTCATTCTCTCCATCACATTCAGGTACACCTATCAAATGTAGATTAGATCTTTTCACATAATCCCATATTTCTTGGAGGCTTTGTTCATTTCTTTTCACTCTTTTTTCTCTAATCTTGCCTTCTCGTCTTATTTCATTGAGTTGATCTTCAATCTGTGATATCCTATCTTCTGCTTGGTTGATTCAGCTATTGAAACTTGTGTATGCTTCGCAAAGTTCTCGTGCTGTGTTTTTCAGCTATATCAAGTCGTTTATATTCTTCTCTAAGCTGTTTATTCTAGTTAGCATTTCATCTAACCTTTTTTCAAGGTTCTTAGTTTCTTTGCATTGGGTTAGCGCATGTTCTTTTAGCTCTGAGAAGTTTGTTATTACCCACCTTCTGAAGCCTGTTTTTGTCAATTCATCAGATTCCTTTTTCCATCCAGCTTTGATCCCTAGCTGATGAGGTGTTGTGATCCCTTGGAGGAGGAGAGGCATTCTGGTTTTTGGTATTTTCATCCTTTTTGCACTGGTTTCTTCCCATCTTCATGGATTTATCTACCTGTGGTCTTTGTAGTTGGTGACTTTCAGATGGGGTCTCTGAGTGGAAATCCTTTTTGTTGATGTTGAAGCTATTTCTTTCTGTTTCTTAGTTTTCCTTCTAACAGTCAGGCCCCTCTGCTGCAGGACTGCTAGAAGTCCACTCCAGACCCTGCTTGCCTGGGGATCACCTGCAGGGGCTGCAGAACAGTAAGGGTTGCTGCCAGTTTCTTTCTCTGTTATCTTCATCCCAGAAGGGTACCTGCCAGATGTCAGACTGAGCTCTCCTTTATGAGGTGTCTCTTTGGGTATACAGGGGTTGGGGGAGCTGCTTGAGGAAAGAGTCTGTCCCTTATAGGAGCTCAAGTGCTGTGCTGGGAGTTCCGTTGTCCGTGCAGAGCTCCTGGGCAGGTACCTTTAAGTCTGCTGCAGTAGAACTCATAACCACCTCTTTTCCCAGGTGCTCTGTCCTAGGAAAGTCAGCTTTATTTATAAGCTCCTGTTGTGGTGCTGCCTTTTTTCATAGATGCCCTGCCCAGCATGGAGATAGTCTAGTCACAGTCTGCCAGCAGAGGTGTTGCTGAGCTGCTGCAGGCTCTGCCCAGCTGCTGTGTGAACTGCCTTGGTATTGGCAGACTGTCTCTGTAGTGGTGGATGCCCTTCCCCCACTGAGCTGGACCATCCCAGGTCCAGCTGTGCTTGCTGTGAAACTCTCAATCCAGAGCATTTCAGATTGCTTGTTTTGTGGGGGTGGTACCCATCGAGCTAGATCTCCTAGCTTCCTGTCTCAGCCCCCTCCCTTTCAGTTGAATGGGCAGTTCTGTCTCCCAGGAGTTCCAGGTGCCAGTTGAAACGGCCGCCCAGATTTGTGTGAATTTCTGTGCACCAATCCACGGCACTGGCTGTAACTCACGGTGCTTTTCAGCCTGGGAATCTCCTGGTCTGTGGGCAGTGAAAACATTTTGGAAATGCAGTGATCACTCACCCTCTGCATTGTTCTTTCTGGGAACTGCACTCCAGAGCTGTTTCTATTTGGCCATCTTGGATCCTCCTTGGGTCTGAATTTTTAATAAACGCTCCAAGTGTTTCTCTTAAGGTAGACTTTCAATGGACCACTCTTCGAGACACATTTAAAGAATATTAGCGAACAACCAATTGATAAACACCTATTTGTTGGTGGACAAACAAAAAAGATTCGAAATTTAAGAAAGAGAGAGAGAAAAAAATATATATAATATGAATGTATGTATGCATGTGCACCATTTTAATTTTCAAATAAGAAATTTCCAAGGTGGGTTTCTCAAAATACAGCCTACTGAGCTACTTGACAGTTCCTATCAGGTTCAGGGCAAGGCCTCCCAGAGCTAGAACAATAAGATATTAGTAGCAAAGCCTGGTCTGTTGATGCCCAGTCTCTCTAAGAGATCTTTCCTCTGAACCCAAGCACTATTCTGAGCTATCTGTTTATTTGTTGAAGTTGATGCCTTTACCCAAAAGAATGAGCCTAAAGATAAAAATCAAAGATGCCTTGGCAAACTGAAGCATAATATATACATATCACTTGGGGTGTATTTTTGGTCATCAGTGGGCTAGACAGCTGCAAGTATGCAAATCAGAGCCCTGGAAACAACACTGTTAAAAATGCCTCCTCTGGCATCTCCCCCCACCACCTAGGCAGCCCATGTTCTAATAATGGCATTTCCTTCCTATCTGGTTCTCTGACATACAAACAAAGAAGAAATGAGAAAAATAAGTGACCTGCCAACTAGCTCCATAGAAAAATTCCTCCCAGATTTAAGATTTTTATCTCTTGTTAACTTTGGTTTCTGAAATAATAACTAACATGTGCATAGCGCTTTATTCTTTAACAAGTTTCTTTCATGTATATTATTATCTCATTTAATCCTCCCATCAGTCCCATAAAGTAGATAGGACACACGGTTTAATGACACTGGGGCCCTACAGGCTGAGATGGAGGCAGATCTCAGATGACCAGAAATGGGACTTAAACTCAGTCCTAATCACAAATTCAAAACCAGTCCTTTGAGCCAGACAATCATCTCTTTAAATCCTTTGTGGAAAAGGGGGCAGTGCAAAGTACTTAATAAATTAGTCCATTAAAGAAATGGCTCAGACAGTTGTGGCTGCTCTTCTGATCACCATTGTATTTGTGTTTGCTTTTCCTCAAAATTAACTTCATTATGTCCCTGAGTTGGTGGATGCCAACACATATCCGCAGAGAATTACATTTCTGCCCTGGAAGGAAGCTCCCTCTTGGATGTCTTGCAAGATCCATCAAGGAACCTGATGGAAATTGAGCCTGTCATTAATGAGACAGGGCAATTTGGTGCAGAGAAAACAAACTCCTAAAATGACTATGTCAGCAACCTCCTTGCACTCCCCACTGAAACAGTGCAGGGACCAGTTTCCAGAGGGCAGGGGCCATGTAGTCATACATTCTGCCACGATGCCTACTGCAGTGTCACAGGCAGAGTGGGTGTTCAGAAACATTTGTGGCATGAATGATTCAGGATGACCACACTTTGTGTGAGACAGAAGTGCAGGGAACAAAGCTGAGGAGTAATAAATCAGGGTCTGAGGGTTCTCATCCCAGCTTCAGCCTGACATAAAGCACTTTTCTCTTATTTTTCATGGGTAAAGCACTCTAGTGAAGATGAGGACAAACTAACTATCTTATTACTGGAAAATCTATACAAACTCCACCAGAGGAGGTTGGGCACTTAAACCAAAGCGGCTTAACAAGAGATGGGGAAGTCACCCCAGATTCAAAACTGAGAACACTAATCAGGAGAAATATCAGTTTCATTCGCTTGCCTTTGTAAAATGATCCCCCTCGCTAACCTGAGGTTGACTGTATGCTGAAGGGTTAAATGTATTACCAGCTGGCAAATGACCTTCTTGAGAGAGAAAGGGGAAGCAAGAGAGGCCAATGCCTCAGAAATAACTTGTTTAATAAAAATAATCTCCCCCCTCACCTTTCTGACACCATGGGGCAGTCACACCACCCTGCCTCAGGTCACCAGACGCAGCTCCATGAAGTCGGAGGAAATTATAGAAATCCATCATGACTGAGTTTTCTGACCTGGTTATTACTTGCTGCTTTTTATCTTCCAAACAGTCCCTAAATTTAATTGCCTTGTTGTAATGGATTAACCTCTGAGGTCCACAGTAGCATTTATATTGTGTTCAAAGGGAAGGTTGAGGGTTCTGAGCCAGTGTGGTGAGTGTACTTTTATCAGACCAAAGCTGTCCCTGCTCAGTCCTGGGTAACTCCAGCAAACACTTGTCTGTGAAGGTCACGTGAATGTCCAGGCAAAGAGAAACACAAAGAGACTCTCATTGGAACTGAAGGAATCACTGTACCCTTTCCAAGCTAATTTCAAGATGGAAGAGAAGCAGGCAATGGCCACAGGGATGGTGACTCCACAAATAAGCACTAACAGCACCAGTTTTAGAGGAGGGACAGACGTGGGTCTTAGTCTTTCCTGTGTCAAATATCTCTCTACTTCTTCTCGATCATTCTAGAAGAAGATCAGAAAACAAACGGCTCCTACTGTCTCCCATCTATTAAAAGGACCTCTTGACCCATATTCCCATTTCTTTGCTATTCCTTAAAATAAATTCTTTAAAAATATTACCTATGCAGGCAATCTGTCACTTCCCTTCCACTCTACTTACACTTCCCTTGTCAGAGTCACCCACAACCTTCCATGAAGTCAGATTCCATAGACGCTTTTTTTCTTTCAAATCCGTCTCCATCACCTATGCAGTGGCATTCAACACAAGACTGATCCCTCCTTCCTGAAACATTATTTCCTCCTAGATTCAATGTGAAACCCACCCTCTTTTTATTTATTTTTTCTCTCTGGCCATTCATTCCCACTTTCCTTCCCCAGTTCCACTTCTCTTCCTTACTTAACAATCATGTCAGTGTTCTCTCCTGAGTCCTCTTCTTGTTTCTCTCTATCCTCCTTCCCCAGACATTCTTATTTGTTCCTATGGCTTTCGATGCCATCTATACACTGATGACTCTAGAACATACATCTCTAGTTTCTAACTTTGTGTTTGAACTTGAGACTAGCATATTCAATTACTTGTATGGCATCACTGATGTATCCCAGAGAGATCACAAACATATGTTCAAATCTATTTCTTCAAGTATTCATCATCTCGGTACATGGTATCACCATCCACCCAGTTGCTCAAGCCAGACCCAACTGGGAGTCACCCTTGAGCCTACCCTTCTCTTGTCACCAATCTACTGCCAGTACTGTTTATTCTATTTCCAAAGTATATTTCAAACAAATCTACTTCTCTGCATCTCTTGACATCCTCTAGCTCAAGCTGCCAACTTCCCCTCTCAAACCAGCAGCCAGTGACACCCCAGTGCAGGCTCACACATCCTCAGTCAATTATACCTTACTTGCCTGCTTTCTCTTCCTCAAGTACACCAAGTTCATTCCCACCCCAAGACCTTTGCACTTGCAATTCTCTCTGCTTTTTCTTCTGATCTTCTCATGTCTGGTTCCTTCCTGTTGCTCTGTTAGTAGCTTAAGTATCACCTCTTTTAAGACCTTACTTGCCAATCCAATCTAAACAAATCTGAGGGATTTAAGTTCAAATTCTAGCTCCCTACTTTCCAACAGTAAGTAAAAACTAAACAGTGAGAATAGGAAGCAGGAGAGTGAGCAATGTATAACACTAACTGATACAGTTTGACTCTGTGTCCCCACCCAAATCTCATCTCATAGCTCCCATAATTCCTATGTGTTGTGGGAGGGACCCAGTGGGGAGATGACTGAATCATGGGGGCAGGTCTTTCCCATGCTGTGATCGTGATAGTGAATGGGTCTCAAGAGATCTGATGGTTTTAAAAATGGGAGTTTCTCTGCAGAAGCTCTCTCTTTCCCCTGCTGCCATCCATGTAAGACGTGACTTGTTCCTCCTTGCCTTCTGCCATAATTGTGAGGCCTCCCCAGCTATGTGATACTCGAAGTTCAATTAAACCTCTTTCTTTTGTAAATTGCCTAGTCTCAGGTGTGTCCTTATCAGCAGTGTGAAACAGACTAATACACTAACCATAGTCTTGGGTTTAAGGTCTGGCTCCTACACTACCTGCCTTATGAGTCTTTCCACTCTATTGTGGCAGGTAGAAAGACACTAGGTAAGATAGAAGGGCAACGGGCAAGAGAGAGTTTATGGTGGGATGACTATTAGACTTTCTGGTCAATATGTGAAGGAGACTTCTGCCAAAAGTCTCCTTTTTTGCTGTCTGTGGCAGAAATGAGCACAGACAGCAAGTACTGGCTGAAAAGGAGCTTTAATAAAACTGATGCAGCCAAGCACTAGACTTGGCCCAGTAAAATATAAAGAATTTTAACTTATGATCCCTTCCTTTGAGCCCTAAAAATACACATGACAATTAAGAATGCATAGATCAAATAATAATCATGACTTGCATTCACTAAGGTGCTTATGCTAGCTGGGCACCCTACTCAATATCCTATTCAATCCTTTCACAATCCTGTGAGGTAGGTTTTCTGTTACTATTCCCACTTTACAGAAGAGAAAACTGAGTATTACACTAAGGCTAACACAGGTAGAAAGCTGGGATTTGAACCCTCCCTAGCCATAATATTTCCAGTAAAAAAGACATCTTAGGCAGGATCTGATTGGGTTCTAACTCAGGAAGTTAAGCAAAGTTTATTATACTGGGAGAAGCTCTCTTAGAGGAGGTAGAAATCATGTTCAGTCTTAGTGTATGTGCTGGAATAGGAAAGACAAAATCAGGAGAAGAGGGCATGGGGCAGATATGCCTGTACTGAGTGCACAGCCTACAGACATGAATAATAGGGGACACATTTGGAGAGCGTGAGAGGCTGCAGTGGTCACACACAGTGTCATATCCAGCCTTTCCTCCTTCCTTCATTCAATCATTAGTTCCACAAATGTTCATACAATACCTCCTGTGTAACAGTCCTAGCAGCTTGGGGCATATGAGGGACAACCAAGGAGACACAGTCCCTGCCCATGCAATAATAGAGCCAAGTGGAGGAAACAGATATTAACAAATAAGCACAGATAAATGCCGTGTTTCTTAGATCTCAGACATTATCAGTTTTAAGGAACATGGCTTCATCATAGATATACATAGTTCATAAGATGCAGCCCAGTATGGAAGCTTTAAACTATTGGGGAAGACATGTAGATAGAGCATATAATTGCATAATTGGGAGAAGTGCTATGAAGAAAAAGTACAAAGCACTATAGAAGATGCTAATGGGGTGTGTGAAGGATTACTTTAGGCTGCAAGAATCATAGAACCCCTCTTGAAGGAAGTGAAGGATGCTGGAAGAGTAAGGTGGGTGAAGAAAGGGGCCATCATATGTGCAGTCCCTCAGGCAGGACTCACACTAGAGATGCAAGGACATGAGGGGCCAGTGTGGCTCCAGGAGGGCCAGTGTGTTTGTGGGTGATGGCAATGCAATCAGAGTGTCACAGTGGCCAGCAGCCTCAACATGCGGATTCTTGCGGGCTACATTAAAGACTCTGGGTTTTATCTTAAGTCCATGGAAAACCATTGTCGGGGTAAAGCAGGGGAGTAACATGGTACAATTCTTGTTTTTAAAGGTAACTCTGGCTACAATATAAAGAGCAGATTGTGGGAGAATTGGAAGGAGATTACTTAAGAGACACCAGCAATAGTTCAGAAAGAAAGGATGGACCCTTCCTCCGGGTGTGGAGAGAAGCTGATGGATTTGAGACACATTTTGGACTTATAACTGAGAATACTTGGTTATGTTTGTATACAGAAGAGGGGGTAAGAATTAAGGATAAACTGTCAGGTTTCTGACATGAGAACTTGAGAAAATGGGGATAATCTTTTCTGAAATGAAAAAGAACAAACTTTGAAGGAGAGGCCTACAACTTTTTTTGGACCTAAGTTTAGGATGTTTAAGATATGACTAAATAAAGAATCAATTTTGGCACTTAGATGTGAATGAAATTTTTTTTTTTTTTTTTTTTAGACAGAGTCTCGCTCTGTTGCCAGGCACCAGGCTGGAGGGCAGTGGTGTGATCTCGGTTCACTGCAACCTCTGTCTCCCAGGATCAAGCAATTCTCCTGCCTCAGCCCCCCGAATAGCTGGGACTACAGACACGTAACGCCAAACCCAGCTAATTTTTATATTTTAGTAAAGACAGAGTTTCACTATGTTGGCCAGGATGGTCTCGATCTCTCGACCTCATGCTCTGCCCACCTCGGCCTCCCACCTTGGCACTTCGATGTGAGTGAATTTGTCACTTCGATGTGAGTGTGGAGTGCAGAAGAGAGGTCTGGGTATCTCCATGTCTTTAGTTGGTGTCTTTAGATTGGGAGTTGTCAGCATAAACGATGTTTAAACTCATAAGATTGCAGAGGTTGTCTAGGGAAAGAATATATTGTGAGAAAAAGACCAGGGTAAAAGCCTAAGATGCCCCAGCATTTAGAGGTGGTGTGAAAGATGTAAGTCCAACAAAAGCGATGAGCAGAAATGGCCAGAGAGAGCAGGGGAACCAGGCACCTGAGGTGAAGGCCAAAAGAAGAGAGTTTTGAGAAGCAGGGAGTGATCAATTATGTCAAACACTGCAGAGATGATCAGGAAAGATGTACCCTTTAGATTTTGCACTGAAGAGGCCATGTATCACTTTAGCAATGGCAGGTTTTGGCTATCGTGAGGAGAATACAGACTGAGGTTGGCTAATGAGGAAGCGGAGGCAGGCCGTGTAGGCAGTGCTTTCAGGAAGACTGGCTAATGACGGCAGATGGGAGAAGGTGGAAACTAGTGAGGGCAATGGGGTCAAGGGAGGATTTTAGTTTGCTTTTCTTTGGAGAGCCATTTGCCCAAGTGGGATGCTATCACAATGATCCAGACAAGAGTGGTGGGTTGAAGATCGGGAGAGAAATGACAATATTAGAAGAGTAATATCCCTGAGCCCCCAGAGAATGTTGCATCTGGAGCATAATACAAGCCATATATGTAATTTTAAATATCCTGGTAAATATGTTAGCAAAAGTAAAAAACAAAGAAATGAAAATAATTTCAGTAACATATTATGCTCCACACAATAATCCAAAATATTGGCCTTTCAGCATGTAACCAATATAAGAAATTATGAATGAGATATTTTTATCCCTAGTATTTTACACTTAGCAGCATATTTCCACTCAGACTGGATACATTTCAAGTGCTCAATAGCCACATGTGGCTGCTGGCTGCCATATTGGACAGCTCAGGTCTAGAGCACAGGCAGAGGCATTGACCTCTGATGGAGTAAACAACATTTTCTCCCTTGAAAGATAGAAAGGAACAGCTGCAGGAAGCTTTGAAGATTTGGTGGTTGGTGAATAAAGGACATTGGGAGGAATTTTCAAGATCATTTAGTACAACTACCAGGACATTACTTAATCTTTCCGTCAGTATACTTCTGCTCCCTTGAAATTCCCTTTTACTTCCATACTACATTGAGAAGTCACTGGGCTTCTTGAGTGATAGAAGGTAGGTATATTTTTATGTTGGGAAACCTCCCATAATGTCTTTAAAAAATCCCTTTTTAAGCACCAGAAGGGCTATTTTTATACATTGTCTTCTCATACTTTTGGAGAGACAAAGCATCCTTCAGTGGCGAAGCAAGTATAAGTTCTCAGTCCTAAGCCCAGTCTTGTCATTAACACTTGACTTAATGTGCTGGGCAGTTCCCTTCATAGGGATGGATGGTCTGAGCAACAAGCATAAGAAAGATAAAGATAAAGAGACCCTGCTAGGTAGCTAAACAGCCACACACATCATTCGCAATGATAAGAACAACAGTGACAATGATACTCAGAGGCCCAGCCACATCCTCCTGGTGCTAGCAGTTGATGCCCCCTCAAATCTATGTTTCACTCATCTAAGGATCAGCAAAACCCAAGTGTGAGTCTGCCTAGGCCTTTTCCTCCTCTCCCTTCAAACCCACATGTATCTTGAGGTAAATCTAATCCACATGTTTCTGATTCATTTACACTTAACTCATCAAAATGTTGTTTTCTAACAGCTATTTGATGGCCAAAACTCTTTCTTAAAGCTCCTTTCTTACAAATAGGATGTTGTGGTTTGCCAAGAGAGAGAGAGAAAAAAAAGCTTTGAATCTGACTCAAAACTAAGAAATCATGAAGTTTGGACCAAATTTGTCCAGAAGCTTTCTCATTATTCCTCAAAACCTTTCTCTCCCCCCAAGTGATTTTTCTACTCTCAGTTCAGTGATAGACAGAGTAACAATGCTTAGACCAGGAAGGGGTGCTGGTCCAGGACTGCATTTGAGACTGGCTGAATGAGAAAATAGGATGTATTCGCAGGGGACATTTTTCAGTCAATTCACTTTTCCTCCCTTGAAATTCCCCTTACCTACGTGGTTTACAGTGGGCCTCTTGTCCGCTAAATGGCAGCTCCTTTACTCACCCCAGGGCGCTTTCTGCACACACAAACTGCTCCCCTAGGGTGGGGCTATTCATGGTACTTGGAACCATGCTTCTTCTTCATTTCCTCTTCTCAATGAAAGCTCTGTGTCAAAGGTTTCAGGAAAACAAAAATCCCAGAGCATGAAGAATTTCATGGCCCTGCAAAGAAACAGAAAATACATTAGGTCAGATGTTAGGCTGATAAACTCACCAACTCCCTTTAACTTAAGACTTTAATTAAAATGACCTTTGTAAGGGGGGATTAAAAATAAACACTCATTTATGGTTTCTCTCCAGAATCCTGTAAAATCTACATGAAAACACTACTTCTGGTTTATTGTAGCTTCCTAAGACACCCTGGCCAGATGGATTTTATTCCTGCCATTTGGAATTAAGACAAATCTTCAGCAGCCCTCACAGGCATAGATACTCTGATCTTCCTCCATGTTTGTTTCTCTTTGGGTAGCTTCCAGACACGGGCCAGTGGACACATGTTACACTAGCAAGATGAGTTTATGAGGTCTCTCTGCTGTAGGAGCCAACTGTGTAGTCTGGCAGTGGTAACTAGGACACCATAAATGTCCAAAAAGTATGTGCTGAATTAATCTGTATCAACAAAACTCAGTGGGTCTATGGATCTAGCAGAATAGAGAAGAACCATATTCATAGTTTGCAAAGCAAGGGAAGAAATGAAAAGGTGTGATGAATGAGGAGAAATGCAGAGAGAAGTTACCTAGTAAAGTCATTTTGCAAACAACTCCAACCATTGCCTCTCTTCCCAGGGAGCAATGAATGACAATTTCTAGAAAGTTTTACCAAGGTGACAATGGATAAGACGGGGATAAGTCAGACTTTGTTACATAAACCAATCTAGAGCTATTTTGTTACATCTTCCTGGAGCAATGGCAGAAGTCCACATTTTGTTGTATATAAGTGGAATTTCCCCACGTGGATCTGAAATTCCCGTTGGGAAGATCATAGGATAATGGAAGAAATAAGGCACACTCTTCGGACCGAGAAGGAGGATTTTTCTGTTTCTCTCAGGCCAGACTCTAAGACATGGATATCCTGGATCGATTCCAGTAGTGAGAATGAGCTGTCCCTGGGAAAGTGGCAGGAGCTAGCAGCAACAGCAGTGTAGAGAGGTGTCCAGTTTCTGGGCAGCTGGGATGCAGGGGCAGCAGCTGTGATGCCCTACAAACTCAAGCAATGAAGCCCAGTACCAGTACCAATCATCTGGTATCCCAGTACCAGAAGGAAGGCCAAGAGCAATCAGCCCTGCCTGTGAACTTGAGGTGAGCAGTGCCCCACCCTGAGGCTGGAGTCAGGTAATCACAATCCACCACCCACATGAGACAGCAGAGAGGAAATATCAGATTATTCCACACTCAGCCAGAAGCAAGGTGAGAAGACAGAACCTGAGGGTTTGTTCCAATCGCAGTCTCCTGCAAAACTCTCAGAGCATCTGAGTGACATTTTGGAGACGGTTCTGTCCAGAAAGTCTGCAGGCATGAACTCGCGTTCTCACGATATTGGACTTTAAGAAAGCAGAACTTGGTTCTTTAGAAAGCCTTGGAACATACATAGGTGACATGACTAATGCCATCCTTAGGGGCCCCAGCCTACTATTTAGTTCCCTTATCTAAGACTTGACACTTTTGGAGGATTGCCCCATATTTGAAACGACATTTCTGTCATCTTCTTCCATAACATAGAATCTTTTCCTGATGTAAAAGGATCGGAACTGAAGGTTCATTTGCATTTTTTAAAATGTAAAGAAGAAGGCAAAGTTTGTGTGACCTGAGTTATTCTCCGTGATATCCCCAGATTTTTCAGCCTTGTGAGGTATTGACCCTTCCTTGAATTAGCTCCTATTCCATGTTCAAGAGGATTACAACCACCACCCTTGGGGCCTCCCTTTGGGATGCATCTGATAGACCTCTGACCCCCCTATTTTCTGTCTGCTCTTCATGAAGAACGGTTGAGGTCTTCAACCTCTTCCTGTACTCTTTGGGATAGGGAATCTTCCCACATCCCATTCAACAACATGTTAAAAAATACCGCTTACTGCTCACCAACCAATGGATATGACAGAAAAAAACAATTATCTGTCATTTGTCATTTCTACCCCACCATGTCTCCTGAAAAGAGTGAATCCTAGAAGCTAGAAGAGTTTTTTAATAAGCTGAGCCGCACATTATGATTCTCAGAATAATGGGCTTTCACATGTTGATGGCAATGTGATGAAAGATGTTTCCCAAATGCTTTTCACCAGCACTCACAATATGAAATACATTTTGCACTACAGTCCCCTACCAACACACACCATTTTAATTTCTTTTTTTTAAAAAAATTTATTTCATTTTTTAGAAATGGCAGTGTCACCCACTAAATGGATTTCACAGCTCACTATTTGGTTTATGATCCAGTCTGAAAAATACGGAAGTAGATTTGGGTAGAGGGGTGTGTGTGTGTGTGTGTGCATGTGTGTGTGTGTGTGTGTGTGTGTGTGTGAGAGAGAGAGAGAGAGAGAGAGAGATAGGAGAAAGAGATGCAGATGTGGGTCAGGAAGGGTCAGAAGAAAAGAAGGAATGGTCTATGGCCTAAGGGTAACTTTGGAGTGGATCGTACATATTTTTAATGAGGATTTGTATTAGTCTCCCCTCTTGATTTCCAGTAAAACCTACCTCAGTGATCCTCTGCAGAGTGCATCAGGCTGGGGGACAGAGTGTATAACAAAGAGCTAACCTGATTCAAGGTTGGCAGGGAATGAAACCAGAGGCTGCCCAGGAGACCAGAAGTGTGTGGACTGTGTACGTGAAAGGGCCAACTATGTAAATATCATAGCATTCCGTGCACTGGAAAGTCAGCAGAATTTAGAGAGTGGCAGGTGACTGTGATGGAAATTTTTCACCCATTCTGTAGGTTGCCTGTTCATTCTGATAATAGTTTCTTTTGCTGTGCAGAAGCTCTTTAGTTTAATTAGATCCCATTTATCAATTTTGGCATTTGTTGCCAATGCTTTTGGTGTTTTAGTCATGAAGTCTTTGCCCATGCCTATGTCCTGAATAGTATTGCCTAGGTTTTCTTCTAGGGTGTTTATGGTTTTAGGTCTTACATTTAAGTCTTTAATCCATCTTGAGTTAATTTTTGTATAAGGTGTAAGGAAGGGGTCTAGTTTCAGTTTTCTGCATATAGCTAGCCAGTTTTCCCAGCACCATTTATTAAATAGGGAATCCTTTCCCCATTGCTTGTTTTTCTCAGGTTTGTCAAAGATCAGATGGTTGTAGATGTGTGGTGTTTTTTCTGAGGTCTCTATTCTGTTCCATTGGACTATATATCTGTTTTGGTATCAGTACCGTGCTGTTTTGGTTGCTGTAGCCTTGTAGTATAGTTTGAAGCCAGGTAGCGTGATGCCTCAAGCTTTGTTCTTTTATTTAGGATTGTCTTGGTAATATGGGCTCCTTTTTCATTCCATATGAAATTTAAAGTAGTTTTTTCTAATTCTGTGAAGAAAGTACATGGTAGCTTGACAGGGATATCACTGAATCTATAAATTACTTTGGGCAGTATGGCCATTTTCATGATATTGATCTTCTATCCACGAGCATAGAATATTTTTCCATTTGTTTGTGTCCTCTCTTATTTCTTTGAGCAGTGTTTTATAGTCCTTTTTGAAGAGGTTCTTCACATCCCTTGTAAATTGTATTCCTAGGTATTTTCTTCTCTTTGTAGCAATTGTGAATGGGAATTCACTCATGATTTGGCTCTCTGTTTGTCTGTTATTGGTGTATAGAAATGTTTGTGATTTTTGCACATTGATTTTGTATCCTGAGACTTTACTGAAGTTGCTTATCAGCTTAAGGAGATTTTGGACTGAGACAATGGGATGTTCTAAATATACAATCATGTCATCTGCAAATAGACACAATTTGACTTCCTCTCTTCCTATTTGAATACCCTTTATTTCTTTCTCTTGCCTGATTGCCTTGGCCAGAACTTCCAATACTATGTTGAATAGGAGTGGTGAGAGAGGGCATCCTTGTCTTGTGCTGGTTTTCACAGGGAATGCTTCCAGCTTTTTCCCATTCAGTATGATATTGGCTGTGAGTTTGTCATAAATAGCTCTTATTATTTGGAGGCATGTTCCATCAATACCAACCAAGTTTATTAAGAATTTTTAGCATGAAGGGTGTTGAATTTTATCAAAGGCCTTTTCTGCATCTATTGAGATAATCATGTGGTTTTTGTCATTGGTTCTGTTTAAGTGATGGATTGCATTTATTGATTCCCCCTATGTTGAACCAACCTTGCATCCCAGGGATGAAGCCGACTTGATCGTGGTGGATAAGCTTTTTGATGTGCTGCCAGTATTTTATTGAGGATTTCCACATGGATGTTCCTCAGGGATATTGGCCTGAAATTTTCTTTTTTTGTTGTGTCTCTGCCAGGTTTTGGTATCAGGATGATGCTAACCTCATAAAATGAGTTAGGGAGGAGTCCCTCTTTTTCTATTGTTTGGAATAGTTTCAGAAGGAATGATATCAGCTCTTCTTTGTACCTCTGGTAGGATCCAGCTGTGAATCCATCTAATCCTGGGCTTTTTTTAATTTTATTTTTTGGTTGGTAGGCTATTGATTACTGCCTCAATTTCAGAACTTGTTATTGGTCTATTCAGGGATTCAACTTCTTCCTGGTTTAGACGTGTGAGGGTGTATGTGTCCAGGAATTTATCCATTTCTTCTAGATTTTCTAGTTTATTTGTGTAGAGGTATTTATAGTATTCTCTGACAGTAGTTTGTATTTCTGTAGGATCAGTGGTACTTTTTCCTTTATCATTTTTTATTGTGTCTATTTGACTCTTCTCTTTCTTCTTTATTAGTCTGGCTAGGGGTCTATCTATTTTTTTAAACTTTTCAAAACACCAGCTCCTGTATTCATTGATTTTTTTGAAGGATTTCTTGTGTCTCTATGTCCTTCAGTTCTGCTCTAATCTTAGTTATTTTTTGTCTTCTGCTAACTTTTGAATTTGTTTGCTCTTGCTTCTCTAGTTCTTTTCATTGTGATGTTAGGGTGCCAATTTTAGATCCTTTCTGCTTTCTCCTGTGGGCATTTAGTGCTATAAATTTCCCTCTAAACACTGCTTTGCCTGTGTCCCAGAGATTCTGGTACATTGTGTCTTTGTTTTCACTGTTTTTGAAGAACTTATTTATTTCTGCCTTAATTTTGTTATTTACCCAGTAGTCATTTAGGAGCAAGTTGTTCAGTTTAAATGTAGTTGTGCAGTTTTGAGTGAGTTTCTTGATCCTGAGTTCTAATTTGATTGCACTGTGGTCTGAGAAACTGTTATGATTTCTGTTCTTTTGCATTTGCTGAGGAGTGTTTTACTTCCAATTATGCAGTCAATTTTAGAATAAGTGCAATGTGGTGCTGAGAAGAATGTATATTCTGTGGATTTGGAGTGGAGAGTTCTGTAGATGTCTATTAGGTCCACTTGGTCCAGAGCTGAATTCAAGTCCTGAATATCCTTGTTAATTTTCTGTCTCATTGATCTGTCTAATATTGACAGTGGGGTGTTAAAGTCTCAAACTATTACTGTTTGGGAGTCTAAGTCTCTTTGTCAGTCTCTTAAGAACTTGCTTTATGTATCTGGGTGCTCCTGTATCGGGTGCATGTATATTTAGGATAGTTAGCTCTTCTTGTTGCATTGATCCCTTTACTATTATGTAATGTCTTTTTTGATCTTTGTTGATTTAAAATCTGTTTTATCAGAGACTAGGATTGGAACTCCTGCTTTTTTTTTTTCTTTCCATTTGCTTGTTAAGTATTGCTCCATCGCTTTAGTTTGAGCCTATGTGTGTCCTTGCACGTGACATGATTCTCCTGAATACAGCACATCAATGGGTTGTGACTCTTTATCCAGTTGGCCAGTCTATGTCTTTTAATTGGGGTATTTAGCCCATTTACATTTAAGTTTAATACTGTTATATGTGAATTTGATATTATTATTATGATGCTAGCTGGTAATTTTGCCTGTTAGTTGATGCAGTCTCTTCACAGTGTCAATGGTGTTTACAATTTGGTATGTTTTTGTAGTGACTGGTACCAGATTTTCTCTTTCATGTTTAGTGCTTCCTTCAGAAGCTCTTGTAAGGCAGGCCTGATGGTGACAAAATCTCTCAGCATTTGCTTGTCTGTATAAGATTTTATTTCTCCTTCATGTATGAAGCTTAGTGTGGCTGGATATGAAATTCTGGGTTGAAAATTCTTTTCTTTAAGAATGTTGAATATTGGCCCCCACTCTCTTCTGGTTTGTAGGATTTCTGCAGAGAGATCCACTGTTAGTCTGATGGGCCTCCCTTTGTGGGTAACCCGAACTTTCTCTGGCTGCCCTTAACATTTTTTCCTTCATCTCAACCTTAGCGAATCTAATGATTATGTGTCTTGGGGTTGCTCTTCTCAAGGAGTATCTGTTTAGTATTCTCTGTATTTCCTGAATTTGAATGTTGACCTGTCCTTCTAGTTTGGGGAAATTTTCCTGGATAATATCCTGAAGAGTGTTTTCCAACTTGGTTCCATTCTCCCCATCACTTTCAGGTACAACCATCAAATATAAGTTTGGTCTTTTCACATAGCCCCACATTTCTTGGAGGCTTTGTTCATTTCTTTTCATTCTTTTTCTCTAATCTTGTCTTCACACTTTATTCCATTAAGTTGATCTTCAGTCTCTGATATCCTTTCTTCCACTTGATAGATTTAGCTATTGATACTTGTGTATGCTTCACGAGGTTCTCATGCTGTGTTTTTCAGCTTCATCAGGTCATTTATGTTCTTTTCTAAACTGGTTATTCTAGTTAGCAATTCCTCTAACCTTTTTCAAGGTTCTTAGCTTCCTTGCATTGGTTTAGAACATACTCCTTTAGCTCAGAGCTTAGTTTGTTATTATCCACCTTCTGAAGCCTACTTCTGTCGATTCCTCAAATTCATTCTTCATCCAGTTTTGTTCCCTTGCTGGCGAGGAATTGTGATCCTTTGGAGAAGACGTGTTCTGGTTATTGGAATTTTCAGTCTTTTTGTGCTGGTTTTTCCTCATCTTCGTAGATTCATCTATCTTTGGTCTTTGATGTTGGTGACCTTCAGATGGAGTTTCTGTGTGGATGCCCTTTTGTTGATGTTGATGCTGTTTCTTTCTGTTTGTTAGTTTTCCTTCTAATAGTTAGGCCTCTCTGCCGCAGGTCTGCTGGAGTTTGCTGGAGGTCCACTCCAGATCCTGTTTGCCTGGGTATCATCAGCAGAGGCTGCAGAACAGCAAAGATTGCTGCCTGTTCTTCCATCTGGAAGCTTTGTCCTAGAGGGTCACCTGCCAGATACCAGCCGGAGCTCTCCTGTATGTGAGGTGTCTGTCAACCCTTGCTGGGAGGTGTCTCCCAGTCAGGAGGCACGGAGGTCAGTTACCCACTTGAGGAGGCAGTCTGTCCCTTAGCAGAGCTCAAGCACTGTGCTGGGAGACTTGCTGCTCTCTTCAGAGCTGGCAGGCAGAAATGTTTAAGTCTGCTGAAGCTGCACCCACAGCCTTCCCTTCCCCCAGGTGCTCTGTCCTAAGGAGATGGGAGTTTTATCTATAAGCCCCTGCCTATGGCTACTGCCTTTCTTTCAGAGATGTCCTGCCCAGAGAGGAGGAATCTTGAGAGGCAATCTGGCTACAGTGGCTTTGCAGAGCTGCAGAGGGCTCTACCCAGTTCAAACTTCCCGGCAGCTTTGTTTACACTCTAAGGGGAAAACCACCTACTCAAGCCTCAGTAATGGCAGACATCCCTCCCCCCCACCAAGCTTGAGCATCCCAGGTCGACTTCAGACTGCTGTGTTGGCAGTGAGAATTTCAAGCCAGTAGATCTTAGTGTGCTGGGCTCCATGGGGGTGAGATCTGCTAAGCAAGACCACTTGGCTCCCTGGCTTCAGCCCCCTTTCCAGGGGAGTGAAAAGTTCTGTCTTGCTGGCATTCTAGGTGCCACTGGGGTATGGAAAAAAAAGAAACTCCTGCAGCTACCTCAGTGTCTGCTCAAATGACCACCCAGTTTTTTGCTTGAAACCCAGGGTCCTGGCAGCATAGACAACGGAGGGAATCTCCTTGTCTGCAGGTTGTGAAGACCATGGAAAAAGCATAGTATCTGGGCCAGAGTGCACCATTCCTCACGGCACAGCCCCTCGTGGCTTCCCTTGGCTAGGGGAGGGATTTCCCGACCCCTTGCACTTCCCAGGTGAGGTGACGTCCCCACCCTGCTTTGGCTTGCCCTCCGTGGGCTGCACCTACAGTATAACCAGTCCCAGTGAGATGCGCCAGGTACCTCAGTTGGAAATGCAGAAATCACCAGCCTTCTGCATTGATCTCGTTGGAGTTGCAGACGGAGCTATTCCTATTCCGCCATCTTGCCAGCCACCTTCTATGTTGGTTTTTAGTTACAAATTTTAAAAAATACATGTTTTATGAGAGGTAAATTTTTTTCGTTTTCAATAATATTAATACATATGGATTAGGAAAATTAAATAGAGCTAAAATTGATGATAAAAGTATTAGAGAAAATATCAGTTCTTGAAATGGCGCAAAAGCTTGAATCATAAATTTATCAATAAACTCATGATTTTTGATAAATGTTTGTATCGCTTATGGTCACATGGTCACATAAGTTACATAATGACACTATGTTGAGCCTCTTCTCCATTAAAAATATACTGTGCATATATTATATATACATACATATATTACATATGTGCATACATAAAGTCCACCCACAATAAAGAAATATAGTGATTTATGCTTTATATCTGTTTGCGTGTTATATCGTGTTATTTGGCTAAGAGCAGTAGAGAAGGAACACATATTAAACATTTCACTGATTTCAGGCATATGTAATTTAAATCATATATTGGGATAGTGATGATTCCATAGTTTCAAACAAATTATACACCTATTTCTCAAACGTGTGTGACCATGTTGAACATCTTAGGGGAAAAAAGGATCTCAAGCTAAGTTCATAAAAGTATAGAAAACTCTGAACACTGAATGTGCAGCCAGATTATGAAAAGCATATGGCCAGGGCCCTCTGTTCACCTCTCAATTTCTTAAAAGAATTGTTCACAGCACTTAGCTCAGTGTTGTGCACCTAATAGGTAATTGAAGTATGGACCTGACTGTTGATCAAGTTACATTAAGCCAAGTTAAGACTTTACTATAATTCTTTCATGTACGCACACATACACATACACACACATACACACACACATCTGCAGTCAGGTTAATGCTTCATTTATCTGACATTATTTTTAGTACTTTTCCCAAACAAATAAAGCTCATCCATTTAAAGTTACATTTCTTTAATTTGGATCACAAAACTCTCTAAAAGAAAATACACACTACTCTACCTTGTTAAACAGAAAATTCTCAACATGGTATAGACTGTAAACAGTGACTCGTGATGGTTCCAATTACGAGCATCAGTCATTTTACGGGGCCCTCCCATTCTATTGAGAATCTTTTAGCGATCATCAGGCTATTTATTATTTTTAAGCTGCTTTCTAAACGGCTGAGGCAGTGAGGCCTCTCCCCTTCTTAACAGCACCTTACATCTGCTGGCAACTTTTGCCCCCAGAAAAAGCCTGACATTTCTGCCTGGGAAGGATCCGGGTACAGGACAAATCTTTTGGTAACTATAGCCATCACCCTGGTTAGATTCTTAGGGAACCAAAAAGGCAGCTCCACCCAGGAGTAAAACACACTGAAGGGCAATACTCCCAGACTACAGCCCTCCTTATTTAACCCCTCTAGGGTTCTCCAGGCTGCTCCACACCCTTGCAACCTATAGAGAGGCCCATGGCCTGACCACTTAATCAGACCCGCAGCCTGCTCCCTTATTTATGGAAGAGGTTTGTTGGGTGAACAGCCTTGTACAAAAACAAGGGAATCTTATGATCAAGATCATCTCATGTTGAAGAAAAGCTGATTCCATAAAAGGATTGGATGAATAAAGACATCAGTTGTAATTGAGATAATAGAAATAGTATTTTTAAAAAGTATAATTAGTATCCACAAAGAATTTTAAGAAGATAATTCATTCAGAAACCAAGAACAGGCTGCTACAAAAAAGAGAAGCATTCAAACAACAAGAAAGAATACTTGGAAATTTTAAAAATAACAATTTTCAAAATAAAACAGCCATATCAACCACAAAACAAAGGAGCCTAAAGATGAAGGTGGTGGTCTAAAATCTACAAGGAAGCCAACAGCTCATAATGTAGAGCAGTAAGTCAATGAAATGGAAAATGTGATAGGAAAGTTAGGAGACACAGAGGGGAAATCCAGTATATGTCCAATAAAAGTTTTAGGAGAGAACAGAGACAAGGGAGGGAAGAAAACAATCAAAGAAAGAAGGGATAAAATTCCCCCTGGGTTGAGGAGCATTAAGAATCTGCAGATTGGAAGGGGTTCATAAGATCTCAACAAAATGCTGAGAAAGGTTCCACCCTGGGTTGGATGAAGTGGCTCACACCTGTAATCCCAGCACTTAGGGAGGCTGAGGTTGGCGGATCATAAGGTCAAGAGATTGAGATTATCCTGGCCAACATGGTGAAACCCCGTCTGTGCTAAAAATACAAAAATTAGCTGGACGTGGTGGTGCATGCCTGTAGTCCCAGCTACTCAGGAGGCTGAGGCAGAAAAATTGCTTGAATCCAGGAGGCAGGGGTTGCAGTGAGCCAAGATTGTACCACTGCACTCCAGCCTGGCAAAGAGGGAGACTTTGTCTCAAAAAAAAAACAAACAAAACAAAAAAAAAGTTCCAGCCTGGAGATAGGAAATATTACAGTATTTCTAAAAATAAAAAGAAAAGTTTAAAAGTTTCTAAAAGGGAAATTGAATCAGTAACATCAGACTATTTGTTGCTAATAATAGATACTAGAAGTCAGTTAAGTAATGCAAATATACACATTTGGAAACAAGCAAGGGACCCAGAAAATGCAGCTGTGTATCATTCAAGGAAGCTGGAGGAAGACACTGCTGGTTCTTTGCCCAATATATATATTACCTTCTTTTCCTAACAGAACCCCAATTTCTGAGGTGGGATGCGGTGGGTAACCAATGTACCTAGCTAGAATTATTTACGTCACCAGACTCTCTTGAAGCTAAGAGTGACCATATGACCCAGTTGTGGCCAATAAGTGTAACCAAAAATTGAGCTTGAATTGAAACTTTCTGGATGCCTTGTTCATAAAAACAAACTTACCATCCTGACTGTTTCATGCCTTTGCCCTTTTCTCACCTCGGTTTTGGAATGTGGACTTGATGTCTAGAGGCACACACTATCTTGTGAGTAAAAGGACTGAAGCCTACATTGTAAGAAAGCTAACAGAAAAGGATGGAAACAGCCTGGATCCCGGATGAAAAGCAAAATCATGAAAGTATTAAAAGAAAGGTGGGAAGATTTTTAAAATAATTTTATAGGAGAAAAGACTATTATAAGTTTGACACAAAATTCAGAAGTCATGAAAAGAAAGACTTAAGAAAAATTTTAAGTTTCTGTATCAGAGAAAACAACCCCACAAAAAGTCAAATAATTAATGATGGACTGGAAAGAACATAACTGCAACTCATTTCATAAAATGCTAACTTCCTCAGTATATAGTGAAATTACTACAGAAAAAAAAAAAGACAATTAGAAAAATAGGCTCAGTGGCTCATGCCTGTAATCCCAGCACTCACTTGAGCCCAGAAGTTTGAGACCAGCCTGGGTAACATAGTGACACCCTGTCTCTACAAAAAAATACAAAAATTAGCCAAGCATAGTGGCACGCACCTGTAGTCCCAGCTATTCAGGAGGCTGAGGTGGGAGGATCGATCAAGCCCAGGAGATCAAGGCTGTAGTATCCATGATGGCTACTAAGCAACAGAGTGAGGCTCTGTTTCAAAAAAAGAAAAAAAAAAGACAAATAGACAAAAGTTAAGAACATAAAAATAGCTGCTCACACAAAAAAGAATATGAACACTCATATGAAAAGCTGTTCAACTCATAATCAGAGTAATGTAAACTGAAACTATGGGAAATATATATATGAAATGTATATATATATTCTTGTTTGAACTTATATATTCATAAGTATTCTGGAAAGATAAATAAGAAAATTGCCCCTGAATAGAGGAACTAAATGATTAAGAGATAATGAAAGATAAAATATTTACTTTTCACCAAATACAACTCTTTTTAAATTAAATATTTTATTTTGAAATAATTTTAGGTTCACAGGTAGTTGTAAGAAACAATACAGTGAGATTCCTTGTACCTTTTACCCAGTTTCTCCCGGTGGTAACAACTTGCAAAACTGTAGTACGAAATCCACACCAAGAATATTGACGTTCACACATTCAAGATGTAGCATATTTTTATCACCACAAGATCCCCTATGCTGCTCTTTTATAGCCACATTCATTTCCCTCTCACTACCAATACCTCCTTAATCCTTTGCAACTACGAATTAGTTCTCTACTTGTATAATTTTTCATTTTGAGAATGTTATACAAATGGAAACGTGCAATGTGTAACCTTTTAGAAGTGGCTGTTTTTCCTCAGCATAATTCTCTGAAGAGAACTTGTCCAAGTCGTGTGTATTAATATTTTGTTCTTTTATATTGCTGAGTAATGTTCATTAGTATGGGTAGATGCCACAGGTTTTTTTTTAACTATTCATCCCTTCAAGGATGTTGGGGTTGTTCCCAGCTTTTGACTTAATTTGAACAAAGCTGCTGTCATCCTTTGTGTAGAGATTTTTGTTGGAATACAAGTTTTTCTTTTCCTGGCATGAATGTCCAAGAGTGTGATTGATGGGTGGTATTGTAGTTGCATGGCTAGTTTTCTCAGAAACCACCAAACTCCCGTGGCTGCATCATATTACATTTCGACCACCAATGTATGAGTAATCAGTCCAGTTTCTCCACATCCTCTTCAGCACTGGCTTATGTCATTATTTTTTTCTTTCAGCCATTTTGATAGGTGTTTAAGAATATCTCTTTGCAGTTTTAATTTTCATGTTCCTAATGGCAGATGATTTTTGTGCAAACTTTTCATGATATTCACCATTTGTATATTCCCATTGATGAAATGGCTCTTCCCCAACTCTTAATTGGATTTTTTTTGGTTGTTTTACTGTTGAGTTTAGAGCATTCTTTATATATTCCAGATACTATGCCTTTGTCAGATAAGTAGTTTGCAAATATTTTCTTCCTGTCCATAGCTTCTCTTTTTTATTACCTTAACAAGACCTTTTGCTGAACAAAGGTTTTACATTTTAATATAATGCTATTTATCATTTTTTTCTTTTATGGGTTGATATTCTGGTATGAAGTCTAAAAGTTCTTTGCTTAGCCCTAGATTCTGAAGATTTGCTTCTCTGTTTCACAAAAGTTTTATAATTTTATGACATATTTAATGCCACTAGCCATTTTGAGTTAATTTTTGTATGAGGTATGAGATTTAGATCAAGGTTCTTTTTTATGGGGGGAGGTGTTATGGATGCCCGATTGTTCCAGCACCATTTATTGAAAAGGCTATCCTTCCTTCAGGAACTTGCTTTTGCACCTTTGTCAAAAATCCGTTAGGCATATCTGTGTGAGTCTATTTCTGGGATCTCTTATTATATTCTGCTGATAGATGTGTTTATCATGCCACCAATGCCACACAGTCTGGATTACTGTACCTATAAAAAAGTCTTCAAATCAGTTAGACTGATTCTTCACCACTTCTTCTTTTTTTTTTTTTTTATACAGTCTTGCTCTGTTGTCCAGGCTGGAGTACAGTGGTGTGATCTCAGCTCACTGCAACCTCCGTCTCCCAAGTTCAAGTGATTCTCCTGCCTCAGCCTCCTGAGTAGCTATAATTACAGACACCCACCACCATGTCCAGCTAATTTTTTATATTTTTAGTAGAGATGGGGCTTCACTATATGCTGGCCAGGCTGGTCTCGAACTCTTGACCTCCTGATCCACCCGCCTCAGCCTCCCAAAGTGCTTGGATTACAGGCGTGAGCCACCATGCCTAGCCCTTTACCACTTACTCTTATTTTTCAAAATTGTTTTAGCATTCTAGTGGGGCTTTCTTTTTGGCCTTTACCTATACATTTTGGAATAATTTTGCCTATATTTACAATAAATACCTTGCTGAGATTTTGAAGGGGTTGAGTTAAACCTGTATATCAATTTGGGGGAAAACTGACATCTTTATGCTGCTATTGTACAATTCATAAGCATAGGTCTGTTTTTCCATTCATTTAGATTGTCTTTAATTTCTTTCCTTAGCATTTTAGAGTTTTCAACATACAAGTCCTCAACATGTTTTGTTAGGTTTCCTAAGTATTTTATCTAGTTTGAGCACTTATAAATAGCATTGTATTTTGCTGTCCATGTGCTGTTTGCCAGTATATAGAAATACAACTGACTTTTATATGCTTATCTCTCATTTTGTAATCTTGCTGAAATCATTTATTAGTTCTAGGAGGTTTTGCTTATAGATTCCTTAGGATTTTCTAAATAAACAATCATGTCATCTACAACCAGGAACAGTTTGATTACTTCTTTTCTAATCTACAAGTCCTTAATTTTGTTTTCTTGCCTGATTGCACTGGCTAGATTCTTCAGCATCATATTGAATGAGAGAGGTAAGAGTGGGCATCCTTGCCTTGCTCCCCAATTGTAGGAGGAAAGAATTCAATCTACCACCTTTAAGTATAATGGCAGAGGTAGGTTTTTTGCAGATCATCTTTATTAAGTTAGGGAAGTTGCTTTTATCCCTATTTTTCTAAGAGTTTTTCATGAATGGGTGCTGAATATTGTCAAATGCTTTTTCTGGATAATTGATATGATCCTGTGATTGTTTTTCTTTAGCCTGATTATATAATGAATTACACTGATTAATTTTCAAATATTGAAACAGTCTTGCTTCCCTGGAAGGTACAAATATCAAAGATTATTCATGTAGACTGGTTGTGGTATCTTTGCATCATCCTTTCTCTGACCTCACCACACTTCTTCACCTGCTGGAGAAGTTGCAAAGTCTAGCTGTGATGGACACTGAATTCAGGCAAGGACCACTAGGCCATGGAGTTGCCATGTTTCATGGGGCAGCCAGTGTTCTAAGGAAGGCCATGGGTGCATCAGGCCCTGGGGGAAAAGTAAGATGTGCCCTCCATGCCAAGCTTGCTGCCTGCAGTGCCCAATGAGGCACCAGCCTTCGAGTTGGCCAACAATGCCTACTAGAGAACAATGTGGCTGGTTAATTCTGACCAACTATGCCTATAACCATGCAAAGTGGGGAAGAAGAATGTACCCAGCTATTATTGGAATGTAGTACTCATGTACAGAAACTCTCATGTTCGCTTAATTTGTCTTGCTACGCTCTGAGAACTCATTCTGCATCTTTATTTGTGTGGAATAAATCCTCTTCAACAAATCCCAGACTTTCCCACATTTATCCAGTGTTAAGTCATAAAAATACCCATAGAACTTATATATTGCTCACAGGTTAGGATAATGTGTCTATGGGAGATGAAACTTGAAAGCAATTCCTTCCAGCCCAAAGTCTATATAATGCTTAAGCAGCCTGGAAAAAACAGGCAATATCTGGTGTGCAGAGGATCCTTCTCTGAATCTAGGGCCTCTAGAGAAGCCAGAAAACAAAGGCAAATCTCCATTCAGAAGCAGAGGCCATCTGTAAATCTAACTCTCCCACGTTAGTCATCAAGAACGGAATTTATACACATCTAAGAAAGTGGAAAAACATTGTTCAGCATTTTAAACTGAAAGGGCTCCATTTTCTATGTTTTTCCCCTAATTAGTGTTTCTTAAACTTTTTTCATTTTGTCTCACCCTAAAGAGCCTTTTCAGACACGTATTTCCTAATTGTCTCCTTGTTTTCCCCATGAAATTTGAATGCCATAGATATACCGTATATACTGTTGGGTAAAGTTGAGCTTTGAAGAGTAATATCTAATTAGTAATATCTAATTTGAAGAGCAATATCTATTACTGTAATAATTGTCAGTAGAGACAAGGCCACATCTTTCACTTGTTCTCCAGCCAATGAGTTCACCCACTTGCTCTAATGCCCCAAACTCCTTTGGTCTCTGGCAAGACTGTAGAACCAAGTCCCAATTACCCTTCCTAACCCCAAATCTGGGGCCCATGATGTGTACAGGATCTGTTTTCCATCCTCGCAGGAATCAGGAACTTTAGAGGGACAGTCTTTGTTGCTGCCTTGTGGCGCACCATGCCATCTCTTTCTGCTGCTGTGGTGGCCCAGGTACGGGTTCTCAAGCCTGGTGACTGGATGCCACCATCAGGAAATAAAAAGCACAACTCCTTCTGCAGTTAGGCTTACTTTCAAGTGTCGGTATAAAAATGTATGAGTGGTGCTCCATCCTTTGACTTCAAAGAGAGCAGAAACCCATGGGAAGGGGAAGAGAGAATGGTATGGGGGCCATATAACACTCCCTTATGTAGGCAGTTTTATTCCACTCCTACTTGCCCTCTGATAGCTATGGTAAAAAGGGATAGGGAATAATAAAAGCCATGCTTCTCAGCAGCCCAGTGGTGATGTGTGACCCATTAATGACAAGAAAACAGTACATCCTTCTCCCTGTCGTCTCCCTTCCAAAGCTTTTGACTTCTTTCCCCCCATAATGATGGCTTGCAAATATGCATTTAGGTTGTTGTCATGGCTGATCTGGCCACCGCTCCACCTGACCTCAACTCCATTGTTCAGTTCTGTTTGGCTTGACCTTAGTGACTCAGTCCAAATTTTCAAAAATTTGGAGGGACTCCAATGGGCTCTTCTGTGGACAGAGGTTCATGATGGATTCAACCAGGTATGGACAAAAGAGTAGGTCACCAAGGAAGAACATGTCTTCCTAGGCCTATTTAATCATCAGAGCTTATGGCTAGGGAGACTGTGTCGTAACATCAATGAAAATGAGGCATTTTGGAGAGTGAAAGGGACACTCTTTCCAAGGGCCAACAGGCATAAGCTGGGACTTTCCTGAATAAACCAGGATGTGTGTACGTCCTACCCAGAGGAGCTTCCAAAGAAGAAAGAGTAGCTAGACAGGTACACCAGGTACATTGATTCCACAGTAAAATACATTCAACCAGCAGCAGAGAGTGAGATCATTATTTTGTTATCATTACTATGTTGTAAATGAGTTTATATTTGATTTTCTATAAAAATATGATTTATATAGCTAGAGAAAAAGAAAAGATATATAAAGATTAAAAGTGTCACTGTCTCCCCCATCTCTCTTTCCATTTTAAAACTTTTTATTTCTTTAAATTGCCATACTGTAGTTCAATATGTAAATACATATTGTATCTTATTGTTGAACCTTATACTTATGAGTGTTTGAGTTGCTTTCTCTTTTCTTTATAGGACTATATCATTTTAATTATAATATTGACTGAATTATGGTGATTTCTCTTGAAAGAAATCCACACCCACACCTTGTTCTGTGGGAGAAGCTCTAATGCCAGGCATTTCCCCCTCTCAGGGTGGCAACTACCTGAATCTCAGACATAAAGCCTCAGAGTATTTGACTTGGCTTGCAAGAGTCTCCTTGCAAACTCAAACTTAATGAGGACAGGAAAATTATTACAGAGGTGTTCTTGATGGTGTTCAGAGTAAGGGCACATCTGCCATTGGTCAGTGACAACAGGGGCACACCCCCTCTATGTGCCTCTGCCAACCTCAGGCTCCCAGAATTTCCCTGAGGTCTTGTTGGTCAAAAACCCAATAAACAGTCCAGGTTGTTTATTGGAGAGGGGCTCTGCCTCTCACCCACCACTCACCATTGCCCTGGGTGGCCTGAACACCCTTGTTTTCAGGTTAGAAAATGGCAAATTCAAGTCTATGCGATGCACTAAATTGTCACCTATAAGAAAACAGGGAGGGGAAAGCATCAAGGAATTAGTTCATCTAGGCATGGAAAGATGAATGCATTTAGATTACAAGGAACATAAATGGATTATAGGTTTGGCTTTGTTTTTAAGATTTCAGAATGTGTTCATGATGGTTTAAGCCCATACAAATACCATTTTTTAGACCACAGATTGGCAAAGTATGACCTGTGGGCTGTATCTGGCCAGCTGCCTGTTTTTGTAAATAAAGATTTATCGGAACACGGCCACACCAGCTTGTGTACCTACTGTCTACAGCTGTTTTTGTGCCACAGGCAGAGTTGAGTAGTTGCAACAGAGACCATATGTGGTCCACAAAGCCTAAAATATCTGCCATCTGGCCTTTTACAGAAAAATTTGCCAACTCCTGTTTTAGATCAACATTGACACAAGTCTCATTTTCTTCACTCACTTAACAGGAGGAAGTTTATACATTAATGCAAAAATAGAACACATGACCCTTCCTCGAAATGTACCTCCTCTCATATCTTATAAACATGTCACTGTTTTTCTATACCAGAAGCATTTTCTAGAGTAGTGGTAAAGAACAGAGAGTTTGAGTCCTGATTTCATACTCTCAACTGTGTGACTTTGGGCCAGTCCCTCAATCTCTCATACCTCAGTTTTCTCATCTTTATACGGGGATCATGATCATACCTAGTTCATCAGGTTTTAATGAGGATTAAATGAATTGATACACGTAAAGGGTCGAGGACAGTCCCTTGCCACAGTGTGGCCTCAATGAGTGTTGGTTTCTAATTGTTTGCCTTGTGTGGTGTAGTCATTCCTCTATACTTGACGTCCAGTGAAACACACATGTATCAGAAAAGGGGCAAGAAGGAGAACATGGAAAAAGAGAACAGAAATCCATTGCAACCTGTGATCCCAACACTTTGGGAGGCCAAGGCGGACAGATCATGAGGTCAGGAGATCGAGACCATCCTGGTTAACATGGTGAAACTTTGTCTCTACTAAAAATACAAAAAATTAGCTGGGCGTAGTGGCACATGCCTGTAGTCCCAGCTACTTGAGAGGCTGAGGCAGGAGAATTGCTTGAACCTGGGAGGTGGAGGTTGCAGTGAGCCGAGATCTCATTACTGCACTCCAGCCTGGGCCACAGAGCAAGACTCTGTCTCAAACAAACAAACAAAAAAGAAAACCATTTTGTAATTTAGCAAGATCTAAGACCTACCTAGCTCAGTCAGCCTTTACTTCCTTCTTGGAGATGTTTCCTCAGCTTGCTATCCTGATTTTTATTTATTTTTCCTAAAAACCATAACAATTTCTCAACTGGATGCATTAGAACACGGCCTACAGAATGCCTCCTGGAACATCCAAACTAACAGCTGGAGAGAATGACAATACTTAGTTACGCTGGAATCTGTTGAATTCACGAGTCCCCCAGATCTAGTTATTTCATTTCACTCTCAGGCTTCAGTAGGCTCATTGTTCCTTGGATGGAGTCATCAGCTTGGGCTCAGCACCGAGCCCTTTTCAAAACGCTTAATAAATTAGTGACTCTTCACATGCACTTACCCATGTGCCACAAAGTCAGACACACAAGGTAAAAAAAAAAAAAAAAAAAGGCTGATCTGGGTTTGAAAACAGGAAGACTAATCAGCCCTCTGCTCAGTGCAAGTCAGAATAATTTGCCCCAAGCACCCAGCACTGCGTTGTCCCTTAACAGGGCTGCTGAATCAATTAGCCTAATTAAATGAGGTGGAAAATTACTCCAGCAAATAAGTTGCCATGAAAGGCAAGTCTTAATTTGGCCTAAGGGAAAGCAAACAGCTCTCCCGGTGTCTTGCCAAAGTCTATGAATGGGGAATAATTGGCAATTTATGTGTGTGTGTGTTTTTAAGACCACGGGACAAATATGTTTTTGTTGACAAGCAGCTGAGGCTTTCCCTGGTATAAAGACAGGGTTTCTAATTAAGGGATAGTATAATTGTGTGTGTTGGCAGAAATGTCACATATGTACTGTGGCTGCAAACATCGGGGGCCTGAGACATAGCTCATCGCAGGGGGTTCAGGCCAAGATGGACCTCTGGGGCAGCACCTCACATCAGCCCAGTCAACCATTGCTTCCTCCTTGGAGACGTTTCCCCAGCTTGCTACACTGATGAGGACTCCATCACAAGCGCCTGGGAAAGACAGACTATGAAGGTTAAACATGGTGTGAAAAGGCACCTTCATCTCATAGAATCCACTGCAGGCCTTAAGAATGATGTTGGAGAAGTGTACGTATTTCAGTGTAGGAAGATGACTGAAATTACGTGATACGAAAAAAGTTATATAATGGTCTGTATCAGTGTGGAGAGTGGAAGTACCCACCTCCCTCTTCTGCAACCCAGGATCCAATCTGTGGGGCCAGTCTGCTCCAGCTCCATCCTGCAGGGGTAGTTGTGAGATCCTTAATTACTGAGGCTCTAGGTTCCTGGGATATCTCAGAAAGGCACATATCCAAACCCAGCAAAGTTCTCTCCCTGTCATGTTGACCGCCTAATGCAGGGTAATTTTGAAAAGTTTTTTCACTAAAAAAAAAAAGTCTGCTTTGTATGCGTTTCTCAGAGATCTCTTTCTCAACAGGGATGTAGTCTTGAAAGAAAGTAGGCTGTGGGGAGAAAGAATATCCCTGCCGTTCTGGATAACGAAGAAATTAAATTATCAAAACAATCACATCATGTGAACTTTTCCCAACACCCTATTCTGAGCTTCCCAGTCAGACCTAGAGCTGTTTGATCAGAGCCCAAGGGCAGTGCAGGCCAGCAAGGCCAATGTGGTGTTTCAGCCAACAGGGTTTTCCTGGCCCCTCCCATACAGTGCAGCCCTTAAACCCCTACTGTTTGCTCACTTGTCTTTGTGAGCCCAGCTGAGCTCCACGCAGGGTTTCTGGAATCCTGACCAGTGTTTGCACTCTCCTTCAGTCTAGCTGGGGAGGTGAATGATTAGTTAATGACCTAGCATGGGGCAGAATCCAGAGTTCTAAGAGAGTGTCCTGGAGGTGATGGGGGACGCTCAACAAGCACCATCTTTAATTGACTGAAGACTATGTCTGTGTGTCCTCCAGGCACCAGAAAAATTAGCACCAGCCCCTCTGTATTATGACAAGGCACTGTGTTTGAGATGGCAAGTTTACGAGGCAGCATAGCATCGGGTTAAGAGTAAGAGTGTCTTTCACTCGCTCTTTCACTAGCCAGCGGGAAGGAGGGAGGATGGGGGAAGAAGGAGGAAGGAAGCAGGCAAGGAGTGCTAATGGTAATCCCATCATCACCGTGATCTTTGCAGACATGATCTCATTTAAACCTCCCCCAAACCTATGGGATTTATCATTCAAAAAAGGGCATTTTAAAGTATGCCCTCTTGATTAATAAAGCTCAGAAGTCATATAGTTAAATGTTCCATTTGATCTGTAGCCCTTATCCCATCTCTGAACTTCACCTCACCTCTGACAACCTCATTCCATCCTGAGCCTTATTCCATCCCAAACCCTCTCCATTCCTAATATGAGGCTCAGGGATGGGGTAGGAGTCAGGAATGTGTGAAGATGTCTTCCTCAGAAGTTATCTGGGAATGTTTCAGAGCTAATTTTTTTTTTTTTTTTTTTTTGAGATGTTGTCTTGCTCTTGTTGCCCAGGCTGGAGTGCAATGCCAGCAACCTTTGCCTCCTGGGTTCAAGTGATTCTCCTGCCTCAGCCTCCTGAGTAGCTGGGACTACAGGCACATGCCACCACACCTGGCTAATTTTTTTTATTTTTAGTAAAGACAGGCCTTCACTGTGTTAGCCAGGATGGTCTCGATCTCCTAACCTCGTGATCCACCCGCCACAGCCACCCAAAATGCTGGGATCACAGGCATGAGCCATCAACCATGCCTGGCTTAGAGCTGATATTTTAAAAATGGATTTCAATTCTTATTTATTGGATCTCCTTAAAAACAACAGTAATCAATGATTCTTATAATGAATTAAATAATAAAATGATAAATGAAAAATAAGTTAATAATTCCTCCCACTAATCCTGCTTCATGTGATAATTAATGCTAATAACCCAGTTATTACTCCCTGTTCATTCAAATATATACAAGCATCGCATATAAATCTATATATTAAAGCTTACATTTTAATGGTTTTAGTTGAGCATCATAAAAATTTAGTGTGAGTGCCAAAAATCTCTACCAAAAATGCCAAGTCAAATTTTCACATTGCCACTATTCTTCCCATTTTAAAGATGAAGGAAATGAGAGCTCTAGGGAAATTAAATAACTGGGTCACATTCACACAGCTAGAGCCATGCTGGCTGGCTGGTCTGTGTGCCTGTCTTTCTACCACGCAGCACTGCATCACGTATCATATAGGACTTGGGTTGAGCTGCACAGCCCAGAGGTCTGTGCTTACTCATTAAGGTCGTCTGCTTACTCATCTTCCTATGCCACTCCTAGGCCAGGGGTTGATCTTTGAGTGTCCGTGATCATGAATCCGCCTAGATAAGTTCCTTCATACCTCATGCCTTAACTTTCCTGTTAATATCCCAGTAGCTTACTGTGTGGGACTGGTCTGAAGAAGAGATGGAAAAAAATTGTTCTTGTTAAACAAAAATATGAAGTCAGAACAAATGCTTCAAGAAAAAGCTTTCTTTTTGGACAGGTGCCATTTTTCTCAAACCCACATAGATTTCAAATAGGCCAGATGTTGCCTTTTTCAGCATTACACAGGATCAGGTAAATGGATCCATGGGACCTATTCCTACTCTTCATTTCCTTTTAAGGTACTTGAATGATATGGGCATGGTCAGTTGTTTAGGGAATGAGACAAGTTCTTGAGATTGAGGTAATGAGAAGATTCATTGAAAAGAGTCCTGGAGAAGGGCCTGCACTGGATTTTGAAGACACCCTCAGGCTGCAAAATCTTCTCTGGGGCTTGTTGGACCCTGAGATTCCTGCCAATGGCCTATGTTTCCATTACTCTTTATTGAAGAAGTTTTCATTTGAAACCCGAATGCACAAACCAAGAGTTCCTTCCATCTAAACTAAAGAAGAGAGCCACATGTGTCAGAACTGACTCTCTGCGTTCAACTTTTTAGAAAAGGCAGGGAGGGGGGAGTAGCAAGGATTTTGTTTTAGTCTGTTAAGGGACAACAGGCTTCCAAGATTCTATTCAAGTCACATACAGGAGACTGTAAAGAACCAGCAGGCATCTCCTTGTCCTAGCCCTGAGGTTACGCATGGATCAGATGATTCTAGTGTGTTCTCTGCCCCTTCAAGTCTGACAAGCATTAACTGCCCCTTATTTCTTAGCTTCTGTTAAGATATTTTTCTCCAATTTCAAACTCATACCTTAATTTGAAAACAAATGCATTTTGTTAGAAGAAGTAATGCTTGCCACCTATTAAAAAAGCTTATTGCATTCCATACTGAGAAGCAAGTCACCAGAACCAGGGGTTTAGATGGAGATGGGTGGAAATGAGCTGGCTAATGTCCGCTCTCTGAACTCAGCATTTTCAGATCCACTGTGGCCTGACTGTGACATAGCCCCGTGGGCCTTGGCCACCAGGGACCCAGACATACATCTGCCAAGGAGGAGTCACTGTCCAGTCTGATGATCAGCAGGACAGAGACAGGCACACCCCAAAAATTATTTTCAGCTGGGTATGGTGGTGCATGCCTGTAATCCCAGCAGTTTGGGAGGCCCAGGTGGGCAGATCACTTGAGCTCAGGAGTTGGAGGCCAGCCTGGGCAACATAAGGAAACCTCACCTCTACAAAAATTAGCTGGGTGTGGTGGCATGTGCCTGTAGTCCCAGCTAGTCAGGAAACTGGGGTAAGAAGGATCCCTCGAGCCCAGGATGTTGAGGCTACAGTGAGCCATGATTGTGCCACTGCACTCCAGCCTGGGCCACATAGTGTGACCTGTTCTCAAACACAAAGAAATAATTTTTAAGCCAGAAAGCTGCCCCATTCTTAAGTAAAGACAACAAGGATTCAATAACCCTTGAACCCTACACCTTCATCGCACAGCGGAGTATGTCGAGCGCCTCAAAAATTGTGCCCAAAAGAGACACAACCTGCAGAGCAGCCCCTCAACAAGGCTGAGGGGCCCATCCTCCTCTCATCCCAGGAACCCAAAGCAGGTCCCAAGAAATGAGGGCTTTTTCAAAATAGCATCCTGGGGTCGTTTTTCACCTCTGTATCTCTGCAAAATCTACGAGGCTTTGTAGAGTTGGGTTGGAGCCAAGATGGAATTAAGTGGAATTGTAGAAGTTTTCAGAATAAGCAGTTTCCTACTATTAGCAACTTCGCACCCACAGCTAAGTCTCAACCCTCCTTCCCCTTTCTTAGCCAAAAAGGATACATATAATAATTCTGCTGTGTGAGATAAAGTGTGTGGTGTGGGGTGTGTGTGTGTGTGTGTGTGTGTGTGTACACACGCATGCCCACAGTGGTTCATGTAAGTGCATACACACAAGGACTGCACAGCCATATCCCTACCTTTACCACACTGCAAAGATGGACATGTCCCACCCCCCAAATGTGTGTGTGTGTGTGTGTGTGTGTGTGTGTCTACACATATATATGCATAAAGTGGATACTTATATATGTGTTTTAGTACATGTGTGTTGGTGTGTATATAAACATAGATATTTATCCCTTCTCTTCTTCCTCATTCTCCTCCAAAGTCTTCATCAAATCGAACAACTATACTTTTCCATTTCTTCCCATTCCAGACTTTCTATTATGTCTGCTTCAAGCATCACAAGACAGAGGTGAACTTCTGAGCCTCAGTGATAAGATCTAGAGCCACTGGTTTGCACTTTCCTTGCTGCCCTTGATGTGTCCGGGATATCACCTACCAGTAGTTCCCAGAAACATGCTATCAACCAGGATGCATGGCCCTGCATCTCAAGTGTTTGTTCTGGGTTATGCTATAAATTTTGGCTTAGACATCAACACATGTCAACATGTTACTTTCAGTGACATGTTTGTCTTTTCTCTGTTAGCTTTGGTTCAGGGCTGATAAACCCATTTGGGGAAGCAAAGTATCTAAGCCTAAGCAAAAGTCATCTAATATGCTTTATGGATTGTGGAATTTCTCTATGGCTGACCCCTCCTTCCATCACTCCCCTCCCTCCTTATTTTTCTTAGAAATCTAAGCAAAAAGGATATTCAGTTGGATATCCTTTAGTGATTAAAGTGATCAAAGTGAATTCAACTGGCAGGACATAAATGAACACAACCCATTGAGTACCCAGTGACCTCTGTCCTTGGTTGGATCTTGACGAGATCCCTCCCTGGTACCCACATCTGCTGCCTCTAGGGGATTGTAGCCAACTCTCATTTCTTCCCATCTGAGCTCTGAATTTTCTTTTTTGTCTTTTCATTGGCAATGGTGGTATGGGTCCAGGTTTTAGCCCCGCTTTGTCAAGTCTCTTCTTTCCTTTTCATTATTCAAAATATATTTGATCTGCTTCAAATAGGGCTCTGAAACATTCCTTCCAGGCATTCTGAGAGCTCCAAAGACTCTCCTCTTGCCCCAGAGGGGCTGCTTCTCCACTCTCTTCCTTTTGCCCTTGGCAGAGTGAATGCCCTTGGCTATGCTTCCATTAACTGTAATGGAGAAGGAGGCACCACAGGCAACTCAGCTCAAAGCTGTGGTTTATGAAAAGTTATCTAAAAGTGAAGGTGTGCTATACATTCCTCAGGCCGGCTGAAGGTGGCTAGCAGAAAGTCGGTTTATAGCAACAAAAGAAACATGGCTTTACTGCCTCTTTCTTTAAATAAAAAAAAAAGAAACCTCAGGTTTTAAACAAACAGTATTAATGTACAGCTTGAACACACATCTTAGCCATCAATCTTAAATCTAAATTAGTTTTGGCTGTTCCAAAAACCCATTTGCAAAGGATAAAGACTTACCACGATTAGAGTATCCTAAAGAATTAGTCATGGACTCTGAAGGAATCGATTGCAGGAGACAGCTCATGGCAGTAAAAAGAGCAATAAGTCAGAAGTCAGGCAACAGGGATTCTAAGCCCAGAACTGTGAGCACGTTATTTAATTACTTTAGGTTTCAGTTTCCTCATCTGCAAAAGGAGAGGAGTGAACTCAAACCTCTGAATTTCTATGGGTTTCAAAAATGTTTTCAACAAGTGAGCAACATTAAAATAAGCCAGTATTCTCCCAAGGCAAATACTTTGCAGGAAATGTATATATATATTTGGATATACAAGTTCTGGTGTTTGTTGAAAACATTTTCATTGCTTTATAGTCATACCTCGTATATTCCAGCTTCTGTTAGAAGTCTTTTATGACTCTGTCATTCATAAATTTGTCCAAACTCCTTTTTAATCCATTTACATTTCCTGTCTGTAGAGCCTCTCAGGGTAATGAGTTCCATAACTTTATTACGTGCTAGGAGAAGTATTATTTCCTTGTTTTCCCCAAACTTACCTCAAGCTTCCAAACTGCCTGCTTGCCCTGTATTTCAGAATTTGATGAACAACTTCATCCATAGTCTTTGCTTTATAAAATGAGATTAAAATCATTTTAGGCTGCTACAAAAGGCAGCGGCCCACCCCACACCTTCCCCTAATTATTACAGTTACTTATACAATAAATGTGGGTAGTGATGGCATAAGGAAGTCCTGGCTCCAAATGACTGAGAGTCAGGAGAGCCTGGAGGCCTAAAGTATAGCTTTAGAGTCAGACAGGTCAAGGCTGAGATTCCAGCTCTGCTGCTTGCTGGGCGGTCTCTCTGAGCCTCATTTCCTCATCTGGAAAATGGAAAACGGTATTCACCTCAGACCTTGTTGTAAGATACAATTTTTGTAATGTGACTAACCCAGTGCTAGGTCCATTGCAAATATCTCCCCAAATCTAGTGGGTTTTTGTGATCATTAATGAATGTCAGGATGCTACATAGCCCTCTAGGTCCTAGAATCATCACTCATATTGTGAGCAGGGCCCAAAGAACTGGTTGACAAAGAACAACCTGAGCTTCCATGCAGGAGATGATGGAAAAGCAGGGTTAGAGAGTGAAGTTTTGGACAATAGTAAGTTAGGAGAATTTAAGAAGTGATCCTTGGCAACAGATCCACAGAAAACATACTCTCAGCTTGAACTAAAGTGGCACCAGACATGGACAATAAATGTTTACAAGGTGCTAGAAGAGATTTTAAACCAAAAGAAGGAAGGGGAAGCCAATATGCTCTTTCCAGAGCAACGGCCTATGGGTCTTGAGAGTAGAATTTCCATTTCTAGCACTTACCAATCAGCTGTGCAACCTTAAGCAAATTAATGCCTATATCTAAGTCCAGGTTTCCTTGCACATGAGATGGAATTAGGCTGGTTCACTGACTTACAAACCATGCTCCTTTGTACCTGTTTTAGGGGGGAGAGGAAAGAGGTGGGAAATGAGGATAGGGTGTGAGTCCTCATCCCTAATTCCATCAAGTAGCCATACTTGTAAAGTCCTAGAATTGGCTGATAAAGGAAAATGGCATGGAGTCAAAATTACTCTTAAAAAAAACCCTAACTCACCCAAATGTGCACTGTGGGAAGTACAAAAGAACGAAAACCAAGTAAGGAAGAGCATCTCCCATCTCACACTTACTCTGGGGTGTGCCAGCATTGAGCCAAGTCTCTCTCTCTCACACACACAGACACAGACACACACACGCACACAAATATGTATGATGAAATCTGTTCAGATGCATAAGCTAATGCTACTGCAATGAGCTTCTATTTAAGATTTAAAATTTGGTTTATAAAACAGCTTCCCCAGCTATAAAGAAAATTAATTGATACTGCTAAACTAGACACTGGGGTGCTTTCCACTCTAACAGGCTGGGATTCCAACAAGAATAATGTAAGCTTGAAATTCAGGACTCTTATTAGAGGGGTTTGGAAATAATCCATTCACATAAGAAGAAATTGGGACAATTTGTGCACCTAATCAGACAACCAACAGGTGTGGGAAATGGAAGGAAAATAAGCCAAAATGTGTAAGCATTCCTGGAAGACTAACAACAACAATAAAAAGAAACTCTTGGCATCTAGCAAATTCATAACCAACTGGCATCCCCACAAGCAACTAGTTACAAGAAAGGAATGCAGGAGACTCTATAGGCTGTTCCCTGAAGACTTCATCCCAATGTGTAGCTAGGACCAAAAAGGCCAATAAAATTCTATGCACATCATCAGCATGACTGCTTTTTTGAAAACCTAGACAATTTATCTGATTCCTGAATAAAGGCATGGTGCAACCCAACTGGGGTAATTTGCATTGTTCTCATTCTCCCCCCCACATGGACCCTCAAAGGACATAATGAGCTGAGCAAGGCAACTCAGAAAACAAAGAGAGAAAACAGAGCAAAAGAAAAAAGGACAATGGATGGAGGGAGGGAGAAATGGAGGTCAGACTGAAGTACGTTAGAAAAGGAAACTGAAATAATTAAATGATGGAAGTTTCTCTAATTGGGAACATTTAGAAGGGATATTACTAACATCTACAAAATTACAAAAGAGAAAGCAAGGTGGACATGGGTTTTCCCATGGCTCCCTTTCTTCCTTACACTCATAGGAGTTTAGAGAAAGTAGTTCGGGGCTAGATTAACAAAAAGCATACTCTCACACCTGTAATCCCAGCACTTTGGGAGGCCGAGGCTGACGGATCATGAGGTCAGGAGTTTGAGACCAGCCTGGCCAATATGGTGAAACCCCGTCTCTACTAAAAATACAAAAATTAGCCAAGTGTGGTGATGCGTGCCTGTAGTCCCAGCTACTTGGGAGGCTAAAACAGGAGAATAGCTTGAACCTGGAAGGCAGAGGTTGCAGTGAGCCAAGACTCTACCACTGCACTCCAGCCCGGGTGACACGGCGAGACTCTGTTTCAAGAAAAAAAAAAAAGAAAGAAAATGCATCTCTTCACATATCTTTGCCCGAAGAATAGTCAGTTTCTTAGGCAGGGAAAGTTGTCTTCTTCAATCAAAAATAAGAATCTGGACAACACTGCTTAAGGGTCTTTGTATTTCCCTATTTGTCTGCTATTACCTGGAGGCAAGGATTAGGTCTTATACTCCTTCATACCCATCTAATTTTCCTGCTAGCACACTGCCTTGTATATATTCAGTGGTCATTAATGTTTGTTGAAACAAATTTAATTGCATTGATTCATTGGAAGAGCTGGTCTTCCAATAGTCTCTCTGTAAGCTCTTTTGGTGCTTTCAATGCTCCCCTTGGATACATAAGATCAATCTCTACTAATCATTACGTTTTTGTCATCTGGAGGACATTCTTTCTTTTTTAAAAAAAATCTTTGAAAAATCCAACCTATTTAGCTTCTCAAGCATTCCATCTAAAAAGCATGCAATTTGAATAACAACAGAATAAACTCAACATTTGCCTATTTGTGATACTAGGAAACAGTCAGGGCCAATCAATTTAGAAACAAATCTCAGGGTTAGTGCATCCAAATAAAACAGCGGTCAACCAACAATTTTCTTCAGAGCATGACTGTTGGTGCTGAGCCGGAGGAGGAAAAGGGTTATCCATGAGCTATCAGGATTTGTCATCATTTCCTTTGAGGGGCAACCAACATAGACACAGGAGATGAAAAGTCTCAGCCTAGTTCTATGATCAATGAACTGTGCGACCTCAGGTGAATGTTTTAGCCTGTCTGAGTCTCAGTTTCCTCATCTGTAAAATGCAGAGGTTACTGACTAAGGTCATACTACATAAATCACAGAATCTATTTACTTAAATCTATTGATCAAGGAAAATACTGTTTTTAGAATGAAGTTTTGATTTCTACTTTTGAGAAGGTAGATTTTCTATCTTACTCTAACTTAATGTAACAGCTCCACAAGATGTTTGGAAGGCTCCAGAAGACTGTGTGTGTGTGTGTGTGTGAGTGTGTGTGTGTGTGTGTGTGTGTAACATGGGGTGGAGAAGGTGAGGAGGGTTGGATAAGGCAAGAGTTTAATAATAAGCACCCCTTAGCCTCCCCCCCATTCTGGAAGAAAACAGTTTTCTCACATCATATCACATTTCAATGTTCATATTTATCAATGGGACAGCCCTCCAAGAAGAAATATTTCTTCTGAGAATCTTCTCAAGGCCCACCCTTTACTCCACCATTGGATGAAAAATTCCTAGAGAATGGAGACCTTACGCCATCACCCTGAAATGCTTCAAGAGGGAAAAAAGCAGAGTCCTATGTGAAAAGAATGGAACTAAGAGAGCTGCAAAAGAAAGGACTGTGGAGAAACATTACAAGTCTTGCTAGAGAAGTAAGAGTAGTGTGGCTCATTCTCGACAGCTACAATCCCACAAGAAAAAACAAACTCTGCCCCCAGAAGATCCTTTAATCCTTCTAGAATTCCACATTCTCACCAGGCACACAAAACTAAAATTAGTGCATGATACACCATGCAGTGACACACAAATAGGGCATGGCAAAGAAAATGAGAACAAGAAAGGACTTGCTCCTGGAAAGGCTCATGGACCCAGGGGGTCAGCACCTGGCATAGGGTAAATGCTATATAAAAGTGTTTAAGTAAACAAAATTAAAACTAAAATTTTTACTGTTCAAATCCCATGTGAAATATAAGCCTGCCACACACATTTTGAAATGTTTTCAGCATTGTTATCCATAAGATTTCCTCAGCTGGGCATGGTGGCTTACACCTGTAATTCCAGCACTTTGGGAGGCTGAAGTGGACAGATCATGAGGTCAAGAGACAGAGACTATCCTGGTCACCATGGTGAAATCCTGTCTCCACTGAAAATACAAAAATTAGCCAGGTGTGGTGGAGAGTGCCTGTAGTCCCCACTGCTTAGGAGGCTGAGGCAGGAGAATCACTTGAACCCGGGAGGCAGAGGTTGCAGTGAGCCAAGACTGTGCCACTCTGTCTCAAAAAAAAAAAAAAACAATTTTCTCCATTCATATAAATAAATAATAGGCCTGAGCTGTGACTGCTGTGACTGTGTTATAACAAGACCAGATGGGGAAAGGTCTTGTTCCCTTGCACCCAACTTCATATGAATTGAAGGTATGCTTTGCTCTATGGCAAAAGAAGACATAATAAAGTAGCATGTGTGCCCTCCACCCAAAAGAAGATTGCAGTCAAGTTGGTGAAGTAAATTATACAGGTGGCCAAAGTTAAAGATCTACCCAAGATATGTCATTAGACAATATAGATGAGATGTATTTAATACAATAGGCAAGAAGGCAGAGAATGGACTGGCACGTTAGGGAGGGCTTCACAGAGGAGGGCTTCACAGGGAAGGGCTTTGAATGAAGGGCACTGTGGAGAGGAGAAACAGACTTCCAGAAAGTTGGAAGACTGAGTATAGGCACTCATGTCAGAGCAGAATGAGCAATTCAGGCAGGTTAGCATAGAGAATCACCATTTGGCAACAGTAAGCTATGATGTTTCAGTGCTAAGCAGCTGGGACTTTATCCTGTGAATGGTAGGGATCCCTTACGGATAAACATAGCAAGATAGGCTGTTGGTCATGCAAAATTTCCTAAGCCTAAGATATTGATCATTTCTATCAGTGGTAGTCCTTGCACTGAGTAGCCATGGAAACATTACCCAAGGGTGCCCCCCCCCCCTCACATGTGGTCTTAACAGAACTTCTTCCTAAGTCATCACCCTAGCAACCTTGAACAACATCTTAGAATTAGGAGAAATCTAAGAAGTTAAAAAACCCTATTACTCAAAGAGTGCAGATTTTTTTTTTCTACAAGATCCTCAAAAGCGGCATATTCCTTGGGCTGACACAGTACACTGCACACAGGAGGAACTCAGTAAAGGTTTGTGACTAAACACAATTCTGATAATTTGGATCTCCCTTGCAGGTTTGGGCAGCATTTAATCCTTAGAAAGACCTTTCTTTCTTTGAACTTAGGTCTGTCTTCCTATTTTTACTACCCATTGGTTCTAGTTCTGTCATCCAAAGAAACATATAACAAACCTATTTATTCTTCCACATGATCACTTTTTGAATATTTGGAGATACTCATTGGCTCTTAGTCTTTTCCTCTCCAAAAACATCTCCAGTTCCTTTCAAGAGCAAAGGGACAAACATGCTGTTGTCAATAGTGCTGTATTCTCCTGTCTCTCTTTAATTCACTGAGAAAGACAGGTTGCATGAAGCGTTGGATTACAGATTTTGGAAGGAGAGGGGTCCCTCCAGAGGCTAGATACATGAATCCCTGAACTTTTGTATCTGTGCCATGATTCTCAGTGGCATGTTTTCTGCCCCCTACTTGCAGCCAAGGCTCCCAATGAGCCTGATCTTTTCTCCCCCACAAGTCCCCAAGCCCTCATGCTATAGAGTCACTAGGGATCTGTCATCCTCTCCCCCACTTCCATTTTCAACAGATGGCATTTTCACAGGGAAGAGCTCTGTCAACGTCCGCTGGCAGCCTTTGCTGCTAGTCTCCCTGTCTACTACTCTAAATCGCAGCCATTACCATTTAAGCCCACTTCCTCCAGCTTGGTCCCCCAGTGCCTCAAGCAAGCAAGAGCAGCTGGTTCCTCATCCTCTGCACCATAATCCTTCAAATCCCTGAAAACCTTCATTAAATCATAGTTCCACCAATGTCACCACACCCTTAAGCTTCAGGGAACGTTCTGCTACAAACCTTCACCTTTAAAGCAGAGGGTCATAGTCAGCATTTAAAAAAAACAAAAAACAAAATAGAAAACACCAGAGGGCATGATACTCAATAAATGTAAATATTGTTTCTGAAATTTTTTATATACATTAATACTTTAGTTATATATTGTGTACCCTTATACATACATATTCTTCATGCACTGTGATGAAACATCAGTGTCTGTGTTATTGTAGGTTATGGTCAAAAGAGTTTGATGAACACAGATTTTCCCCAGCTCAAAGCTGTAGCTGTCCCTAGTTAATGTCTGAGCCCACAGAGCTGTCTAATAAAAAGAATGTTAGGTCAAGGTCATTAGACTCTGGGTTCTCAAGGTAGATATCACATCTCTTAGTCATGAAGGCATCCCTTCATCTATTCAGTATCTGCACAAAATAGATATTTGCTAAATGAATGAACACCAGTCAGTGGCTGAGTGACATGTGGGGACTCAGTCCCCTATTTATAAAATGAGTTTTCAGCATTTTACGATGAACTCTAAGTCCCCTGAAACCCTATCCTAAGAATCCAAAACCATCTCTGGGTCCTGGAAAACACTTTTGCAATGGCAAAGATTGGCTCTGGTAACTTTCTCTTTCCCCCCAAACTCACACTGTACAAATAACCACCTCTGGGTAGGAAGTGTGAGGATAAGCTGGTGTTGAAAATGAGCTACAAAAAAAATAAAGCAAATCCTGCCCAGTGTATGTCAGGTTGTGGCTTGTACTAGATTAATGAAAGCCCCACATGGCATAATTGTGTTTACAGTGAGCTTATAGGAGTTTTCCCTCAAGGTAGGGAAAGGGGATTGGGTTAAACAAATTATTTAGTTTTTCCTGACCTGACCTGGCAACAGTGATGGGGGAGCAGTAGCTGAGAAATGGCCTTCCCAACATCAGCCTTAACTGTGCTCACCTCGTGCTCCTTTGAAACCAGACACTGGTCTTCCATCTGGGAATTGGAAGAGAATTCTGAGGTCCGAAGCTCCAAATTGCTTCCTGTGGGCAAATTGTGTGGCTAGTTGTGTGGAAGTGACTTCCAGGTACAAGGCAGTAGTATTATAAGAATCAAAGGTCTTGCTTTTTGGATAGCAAACTTGTAGCAAATAGCAAATCTGATTGTCTAGAACTAGAATCTATCTCTTTTTTTTATTGTTACCACCTCTTCTTCCTGAAACAAAAACACTTCATGGAGTTATATACAGTTCACTTCCACAGGAGGGTACAATCCTGCACCCTCTATTTGTTTTCTATAAAAAACAAAACACAAATTCTATCTGGATGCTGGATTTATACAACAAAAATCCAGTTTGAATTAACTTTGACTGAACAGATTCAATGAAGTACATGTTGCACTGACATGTTTGACTTTGGTCTAAAAGCAAATTAATTTTTAACTACAGTTTGGGGAGTGTGGATATAATTTTGCTTTGCTTTTATGGTTGACTTTTTTTCTTCAATCTATAGACATTGCCAGTTCTCTTTAGTCTCTGAAGATATTTTTAGGTATGAGACTGTACTAACAGGATGTATGTAATTTATTGGCAGAACTTTTCTGTCAACCCGTCAGTCATTTTTTATTCCAAATTACATGGGCCCAACCCAGGTCTGGGATGCATTCACATTAAATGATCGTGGATCGTTTATTTCAGAAATGATAGGTTGAAGAAAATGTGCTTTGCATATGAGAAATAAAATCCCACAGCACATTCAGTTTCCTGTTTCCTTGAGAGCTTCATTTTTCCATTTGGCCCTTACTTAAGTTTTCTTCTGTCTTACTTAAAGATCTTAAGAGGATCCAAAATCAGACCAGGAAAGGCCTAACCACCCACTCCCTGGCCCTGGGTTGTATAAGACCCCATTCCCAGAGGACAGGAAGGAAATCACGGTCACAACTGATATTTTGTAGAACTCTTGGGAGTTCAGCAAGGGAGTGAAATGAGGTGTTATGACCCACATTTTGCAGGTCAGGAGACCTCAGCTGGATTAGGTGACGTGGCCAAGGTCACACAGCAAAGAAATAGGGAAGCCAGAACGCAAACACTACTCACCTGTCACCAAATCAGGTGTTCTCACAACACTGCACTCTTCCTGGAAATAGTTTCTACGGTTTGTGAGTCTTTTCCTAGTTTATCTCACCCAGCACAATACCTGTGCCAATCCAGCAAATTCTTATCAGCAGGGTTCACTCAGAGAAGCACAACTTCTGGAGGGGGATGTGTTCTGGGATTGGGCCTTCTGCAGTCATGGAAGTGGGCTACACGGATGATGTCAGTCATCTGCCCACTATCAGGGTGGACAGGTGGGAAAGGGAAGGCGGGGGAAGTAGGTGAGGCCAAAGACAAACAGGAAGCCCATGCACCTCTCACCACCTCCAATCCAGTGATGCAGGGGGTGTGTGGGTGGAGCTGCACCCACACCTGGCCCAGGAAATAGAGAAGCTGAAACAGGAGGTCTGTGGGGTCTGCCCCGGGCCTGGAGGCTGCCCTGGCAATGAGCAGACCAGCAAATCAGCCATAATACACTGACAGTAATTATACGGGATCTATCTATGACCATTTTCATGTACTGTTTAGATTTTATGTATTTAAGCTTTTTATAGACATATAAATTACATACCCTGAATCTTACATGTAACTGTGATTGACTCTGACAAATGCATGTGTCCATGTAACACACACCCCATCAAGATATAGCATGCTTTCATTACCCAAGAAAGTTCCCTCCCAGTCAATACCCCTCCCCAACACTACCAGAATCTGCTACTGCTCTGATTTCTTTCCCAATAGATTAGCTTTAGTACTAGACTACTAGTAGTAAAGATAATCTATTAGCATTAGTACTACTAGTACTAAAGCTAATCTATTAATCTAAAGCTAATCTACTGGGAAAGAAATCCGACTAGACTATCAATAGATTAGTACTAAACTTTATGTAAATGGAATTGTACTGTATTTATCCTTTTACAATCTGGACTGTTTTACTTAACATACTGTTTGTAAGGTTGTCCATGTTTCTGGTATTAGTAAATCATGCTTTTTTATTGCTGAGTAGTATTTCATTATATGAGCATGCCAAATTTATCCATTAACCTGCTTATGGACATTTGGGTTGCTTTTATGTGGGGGCTATTATAAATACAGCTAGTATAAACATTCTTGTACAAGACATGTGGAGGGGGAGTATGTGATTTGTCTTGGGTACTTAAAAGTAGAATTACTGAGTCATAGGGTAGGAGTATGTTTAACCTTCTTACAAGCTTCCAAACTTCTATTTTTCAAAGTACTATGTTACGGACTACATTGTGTCCCTCTAAAATTGATGTGTTAAAGTCCTAACCCCTAGTATCTCAAAATCTGACTGTATTCAGAGATAGTCTTTAGAGGGATAATTAAGCTAAAATGACATGATTAGAGTGGGCCCAATCCAGTATGAATGATGTCCTTCTGCAAAAAGGAGATCAGTACAGAGATACACATGGAGGGGAGGGCATGTGAAGACGCAGGGAGAAGACAGCTATCTACCAGCTAAGGGAGAAGCTTCAGAAGCACCGACCCTGCTCACACCTTGATCTCGGACTTCTGGCCTCTAAGATTGTGAGAAAGTACATTTATATTGTTTAAGCCGTCTCATCTATGGTAACTTGTTATGGCAGACTAATACATTTATTAATTTTCTAAGATTGCTTTTATTTCATTACAATGTTGCAAACTCAGTGCTTCAAAATCCAAAGTATATAATATGTAATGTAGTAGTATCATTTTTATACCCCCTAACAGCTATGGATGTGACTTCTGGGTGCTCCATGTCCTTGCCAAGACTTTGTGTTGACAGCGTTTTTATTTTTAGCCACTCTAGTGGGTGAATAGCGCATATAATTGTGATTTTCGATTGTATTTCCCTGATAACTAGTGATGTTAAGCACTATTTTGTGTGCTACTAGCCCAGGGGTTTCCCTACATCCTCACTGGCCTCTTTGCAAACCATTTTCCACAAAAACATCTGATCCCTTTTACCATCTAAAATCTTTAAATGACTTCCTATTTTTATTAAGATAAAACAGAACTCCTCTGATGGTTTGAAATAAGGCCCTCCATGGCTCTCCACTCCACACATGCTAGACTTCTTCCATCCCTTGTTCTCTCCTGATTTCTCCTGCCATCAGAACTTTTTATACACTATTCCTTGTGCCTGGAAAATTATGGCTTCTCTTCCTTATTCAGACAATGATGGCATCTCTTCCTTACTGAGCCTGTAGCTCACTTCTTCAGGGGAACTCTCTGTTCATCTTTCTAATTAGATCCTTTTCCTCTCTTGGTGGTAGCATCTATCCTTTATAACCAGTTAAAAAAAAAAACGCGGGAAAGAAAAAAACCAAGGTCTTCCCATCTTTGAAGTTTCTTCTCCCCAATTTTTGGCTGACACAATCATGTTCACATTCTACTGAAGTCAGTTTCTCACTGAAGCAGTCATGTTCACGTTCTGTGGAAGGAAAGCCTATTAGAAGACCAATCCCAGAGCCTAGAGCACAGTGGATTAGTGGAATCTTCCTCCAGATATTGGCTGAAACTTGGGGTCTGGAAAGACACACTGGCTTAGCATTGAAGAAGGCATGATGTGGCAGAATAGGGTAAAGTTTACAGTTTTCCTTTCTTGATTTATTTTAACATGAGTTCACACTTATAACAAGGCTGATTTCACACTTATAACAAAGTGTTAAATAGATACTTGGGAAGGAGGCAGAGAGGTCTAATTTAGAGCTGATGTCCCATAGTAAAATTGATCCCAGTCTTTAACTTTTACAAGACACTCCCTGAGGATTTGTAATAAATAAACATGCGGGGTAGGAACAAAACCTGAAATTCAATACTATGTCTGTCTTTGGAGTTATGAACAAAGATATTCAAAGCAATGCCATCAGCACTCAAACCATGGTGTTTGACTTGCAAGATTGTCATCTTGGGAGAATCTACTCTGTTTCTTAAGTCTCCATTTGTCCTGTGGCCCTAGGGAATAATTGCTTGTCACCAAGGTAGAAGTCGATTCCCATAATCTCCTGCCACAATCCGGTTGGTGAAGAATATAGCATCTACGTGGAGTTTCATTACCTCCACTGACATTTTTGTGAAAAAACAAATGCAAGCGAATCTAACCTGGAAACACTTCTTATTGTAATGTATCTTATACAGGAATATCTTATAATCTATGTTCTGTTTAGTAGGATTTTTCAGCATTTCTTTACACAGTATTTAATTTATATTATTTAAACACATTTCAATAAAGGTAGCATAGAGGATATGGGCAATATCCTCTAGGGAGGACTTTAAGTACTCTTCTTAGTGGTAGATATTCTGTATTTATGTATAGTATACTTTAGATTTTGAAGCACTGAGTTTGTCACATTGTAATTAAATAAAAGGTTTGCCACATTGTAATGAAATAAAAGCAGTCTTAGAAAAATTAATATGAGGAACTGTAAAAAATTTAATGAGAGGGGATGCTATTTTGTTAAATGCCTAGGATGTAAGAGTGAAACCCTTTTACATTTGGTTTGAAGATTCCTAGCAGCCCAGACCAAAAGGAAACCATGATGCCTTCTAATGAAATAAATTATTTCCCTGGTGATAAAATGTGCTTGGAATATTACACAGAACCCTATATATAAAACCCCAAAATGCAGTTATGTCTTCAATTTGAATTGCAGAGAAAACACTAAAACTGTCCTCAACATAATCCTAAAATAAAATCTGAGGGTACATTATCCATCAAGATATATATTTCTTCAGGAATCTTGAGCACCAGCTTTGCTCTGATAGTGTGGGCTTGTGATAACTAAGACTCTATCATGACGCTAGGCAAAATCCAGCTCTTCTCATGGTAGTTGCCAGGGCAATGACAAAAGCACCAGAAGTGAAAGTAAGATTTCTCCAGGAAAACATGAAGTCCCAAGTGTCATAAGTAAAGTGTAGAAAGAGGCTCTCTACCTTGGCATAAACCTGATATATGTGAGGGTGACTTGTATACTTACATGGTTAGGGATCTGGGCTTCCTTCTGCCACCAAGATGCAACTTTGCAAGTCTCAGAGTATTTGTGCCTGGAGAGAGAGGTAAGAGGGTAACTAGTATAATCATCCAACCCAGGTAATGGTCATAGGTGGTCATTTGACAAAAATCATTGAATTCAGTGAAAGCTTTATAACTATGAATCATAATTTTCAACACAGGAAAAACAAGCTCCCTCCATGAAGATTGTATCACAAAACTAAAGTCAATGTTTCTAAACAAATTTGTTCCTCCTCCCCTCTTTTTTCCTACTTGTGACATGCTACCCCAGCAACTTCCACTCCAAAAACTTCTAAATAGTCACTATTTAGATAGTCATTGAGGTGTCATTTGTTTAATCTATCTCTGTATTTTAATTGGTATGTAGAGGCCACTTATAGTTAATGTAATTATTAATATGGTTGGATATAGGTCTACTATTTTATTATTTTCTGTTTGTCTTTTTTTATTCCCCCTCACTTTTCTGCCTTGTTTTGGATTATTTGAATATTTATCTTTTTACTTTTTGGGTATATCTCATTGTACTTTCTTAGTGGCTATTCTACAAACTACACACCTAACCTTTCACAGCCTAAATATAGTTAACACTTTACTTGAGTAAGACGTAGAAGATATCAGGTAAAATGTAGTTGCTGTAGAACTTATATATGTCTCTTTAAATATCCCCTTGTTATTATAGTTCACGTATGTGTTACATTTGCATACATTTTCCACCAACATAATTTTTGTTTTTAATAGCCTTACATATTTTAGGAAACATAAGAGAAAAATAGTCTTATATTAAAGCCAGATATATACCATTTCTATTGCTTTTCCTTCATTCCCAAAGTATAAAGTTTTCCCTGATACTCTCTTCCTAGAAAACTTCCTTTAGCTTATCTTTTACAAGTCTGCTGGCAAAATTACCTTAGTCATTATTTCATCTTTATTCTTGAGAGGCTTTTAAAAAATATAGTTTGACAGTTCTGTTCTTTCAACACTTTGAGAATACTGTTCCAACGTCTTTTGGCCTCTTTGTTTCTGATGATAAATTCACTCTCATTTAAATTTGTGTTTGCTTATATGTGGTGTTTTTCTCTGGATGTCTCAAATGTTTTCTTTATCTTTGGTTTTCAGAAGTTTGATTTTGATATATTTGTGCTTGGTTTTCCTTGGGTTTCTATTGTTGGGGTTCAGAGAGATTTTTGAATCCATATATTTGTATTTCCACTACATTTTGGAAGTTAGACATTATTTCAAATTTTTTATACCAATCAATTTATCCTATCCTTCTGAGACTCTATTGATAAAATTGTTGTTTTGATATTGTCCCATAGGTCCCTGACAATCTATTCCCCATAGATTTTTTTCTTTTTCCTATTCTTCAGCTTGGATAATTTCTGTTAATCCATATTTAAGTTCACAAACTGTTATCTTCATTCTGCTCTTGAGCCCATCCAATAATATTTTATTTCAGATATTACATATTATACTTCTAAAATGTCCATTTAATTTTTTTCAGTTTGTATTATTCAATTGAAAATTTCTCTCTTTCCATTCACTTCAAAAGTGTTTGCTTTTATACTAAGGGGCATGACTCTACAAGTCGCTCTAAAGTTCTGTCTTATAACTCCAACATCTAAATCACCTTGGGTTTCGCATCAGTCAATTGTCTTTTCCTTTGGGAAGTGGTCCCATTTTTACCCTTTTTTTTTTTTTGTATGCCAAGTAATATTGAATTGCATCCTGGAAATGTGAATATTATGTTGTGATCCTCTAGGTTCTGTTGAAATCTGAAAAATTTTCATCTTTTGTTTGTTTCATTGTACAATCAACCACCGTAGGTTCAGTCTGCAGTCTTACCTTGCTTTCTCTGGATGTTGGTGTTAATGGCAGTTCAATTTTCATAGCCTTTGCTCTGTTGTTTGTGTTTGTAACACTCAAGGATTAGTCTGGTAGGTATTTGGGCAGGTTATATCTTAGTTCAGTTCTCAAATACCTTACTATACTTCTTAGGTTCTTACCTACACATGCATAGCTCACGGGCAAGCCTGAGACTTATGTTAGATCATCCATGACATTTGGAGATCTTATCTTCCAGCATTCTTCTCTTACGCATTTCCTACAAACCTTCATCTTTTAGAGACTCCTCTAGCCACTTTTTCTAGGCAGAAATAGAGCTTTAGCCTCCTACGCTGTCATGCAATTTTGCATGACTGGGGGTTACCTCCGAGAAGAGCAGGAAAAAGAAAGAGAAAGAAAGAATGAAAGAAAGAAAGAGAGAAGGAAGGAAAGAAGGAAGGAGGGGAGGGGAGGAAGGAAGGAGGGAGAAGGAAAGAGAAGGGAAAGAAAGAGGAGCGGGAGAGGGGAGAGGAGAGGAGAAGAGAAAGAGAGTAGAGAAGAGAGGAGAGGAGGGGAGGGGAGGGGGAGGGTAGGAGAGGAGAAGAAAAGAAGAAGAGAAGAGAGAGAGAAGAAGAGGAGAGGAGAAAGAGAAGAGGAAAGAGAAGAGAAAGAGAAGAGAGAAGAGAAGAGAAGAGAAGAGAAGAGAAGAGTTTCCTTTTTTATTTTGTTCAGAGTTTTTAGTTGTCTTCAAATGGAGAGATGTGCTCTAGTAGTCCTAGTCAATCTTGGCCAGTAGCAGAAGTCCTCTGGGAAGTTTGAACCTAAGAAATATAGTAAGGTATTTGAGAACTGAACTAAGATATAACTCCCCAGTACTACTACCAGACTGGCCCTTAGTGGTGCAAACACCAACAGCACAGCAAATATGAAAGACATGGAGCTATTCAGATTTTCTAACTCTTCCTGTGTCCTTCGGGTAATATGTGTCATTTAATCTTAGCTATCAAATTTGTTGGTATAGGGTTGTTCACAATATTTCTTTATTATTTTGTAAATGTCTTACAGTATATCCTGATAAATTCTCTTTCATTTCTTATTATCTGGTTTTTTTTGTTGTTGTTTTTTTTTTTAACCCTGATCATTTCTAAATCTAAGGGCTAAACAACTTCGGTGATCTTGTCAAGCAACTAGTATTGAGTTTTGTTGATATTCTACTTAGTTGTTCATTATTTCATTAATTTCTGCTCTTAATTTTACTATTTCTTTCATTTCACTTATTTAATATTTTCTTTTTCTTAACTTCTTAAGGTTGAAAGGTTAGATTAATGATTTTACACCTTTCTTTTTCTTAGATATGCATCCAAATCTATAAATTCCCTCTAAGCACCACTTTAGCTGCATCTCACAAAATCTGTTATTGTGTTTTGTTTATAAGTCAATTCAAAATGCTTTCTCACTTCCCCCATAATTTCTTCTTTCATCCATGTATTACTGTGTTGATTAATTTCCAAATATTTTGGAATTTTCCAGGCCTCTTTTTAAAATTTATTTCTTATTCAATTCCACAGTAGTAAGAATAGATACTCTACATGATTTTAGTCTTTAATATTTACTGAAACTTGTTTTGCAGCCCAGAATAGGATCTAGCTTAATTAAAGTTTCAGATCTCGAGAAGAATTTATGTTCTGTAGTTTTTTGGTGAAGGTAATCCATAAATATTAATTAGATCAATCAATCTAATTGATATCAAAACTATCAATTATTGATAGTTTTAATGAAAGTCTTCAATGTCAACTAATTTTCTACTTGTTCTATCAATTACTATAAGAGAGTGTCAGAAATCTCTGATTATTATTGTAAATCTGTCTTTTACTTCCTTCATTCTGTAAGTTACTTGTTTTCTGTATTTTGAAGTCTGGTTATTAGGTGCATATGTATTTAAAATTATAATGTATTTGTTATAAATTAACCATGTAATAATTCTTGAAAATGTCTCTCTTTGTCTCTGGAAATACTCCTTATTCTGAAGTCTATCTTGTCATATACTAATAGGCATGCCAACTGTTTTATAATTAGTATTTGTCTGGCATATCTTTTTACATCTTTTCACTTTTAACCTATATGTATTTACATTGAAAGTGGGTTACTCAAAGACAGCACAGATTTGAGTCTTTCTTCCTAATTCAGTCTTAAGAACCCTCCCTTTTAAATGAAGTGGTTAGTCCATTTACCTTTAGTATAATCATTGATGTAGTTAGATTTAAATGTATCATTATTTCTATTCATTTATTTGTCCTAGCTGTTGTTTTCCTGTCTTTTTTTGGATTTAAGCTCATTTTACCTTATGAGTTGGCTTTTCATCTATTCCATTTTGTGGAGGTTTTTGTTTGTTTGTTTGTTTTAGTTAAGATTTACAATATGTAACTTTAACATACCACATTCTGCCAAAAAGCAAGATTTCATTATTTCATGTATAATGTAAGAGATTTACTCACCTCTTGTACTTCAATACATTTTAATTCTCCATTTGTTATAAACCCCAAAACATTTCCTTGCTACTTTTGTTTTAAGCAGTTTATTAGTCTTTAGAGAAAACTAGGAAAAAAGAAAAAAAATGTCTTTTACATTTACAATATATTTAGCATTTCCAGATCACTTTATTACTTCTTGTAGTTCTTAGATTCTACCTGGAATAATTTTCTTCCTGACTGAAGATCTTTAACTTTTTTTCTAATGCTGGTTTGAGTGGTGACAAATTCTCTGCACTTTTGTTTATGTAAAAATGTCTTTTATTGTACCCTAATCTTTGAAAGGTATTTTTGCATTGTTGTGGGATATAAAATTCTTTATTTCTTTTAGTATTTTAAAGATGCTTTCTTTTGTCTTCTGGGTTGTGCTGTTTCTAATGAGAATTTACCAGTCAATTTTATGACTGTTCTCCTGTTTGTAGAATGTCTTTTTTCTTTTACAAATTTATCTTTATCTTTAGTTTTAAGCATTTTGATTATTATATGTCTAGGTTTGTGTTCATTCTGCTTAGGATTTATTAAGTTTTTGTCCCCATTCTTTCTATCTTTTCTTTTCTGGGATTCCAACTACACACATGTTAGACAACTTAATATTGTCCCACAGATCACTGATGCTCTGCTGTTTTTTTAATTTGTTTCTCTTTCTGTATGCTTCATTTTTGATAATTTATCTCCCTGTTGTCAGGCTCATTGATTTTCTCTTCTTCAGTGCCCAATCTATTGTTAAGCCTGTATGCTGAAATTTTTCATACCTGACACTGTACTTTTTAACTCCAGAATTTCCATTTGATTCTTCTTTTATGTATAATTTCCATTTCTCTATTGGGATTTCCCATCTATTTATATATTGTTTTTATATATTTTTAGAAATCTTCAACCATATTTAAAATAGGATTTTTAAAATCCTTGTCTGCCAGTTTAAATCCCACCTCTGTCATTGGGATTTATTTATAATGATTAATTTTTCTCCTCATATTTTCCCTTATTTTTGCATATTTTTCAGTTTTTTTTATTGTAGAGTGGATAATGTGGCTACTACATTGTTTCAAGCCTTTTGTTGCATAAAATCCTTTAGAAAGAATATATCATATTTCATTGATTTGAAGGAACTAACTTTTCCATTTTAAGTTTTCTGAAATCAAGATGCATCCAGTAATTAATGGCATGTCAAAATTTAATTTTTCTTACTTACTTTTACATAAAATTATAGTAGATTTTTAAATTGGTGGCACTTACATTTGATGAAATATGGTACTGATGTTCATTTCAACAACAATGCGGGAAAGTTATTCTGAACAAATTCATCAACATCAATAATTTTCCCCAATATAATAGATGAAGAATATATAATTTTTATTCCAATTTGCATTCCTTGATTACCAGGGGGTCATTGTATAGAATAAAAATGTGGAGATGAGGAAAGCAATTAGCAAGCTGATATAAGTCCTTCCTTATCCTCTCTACCCTACATACTTTGGGCTAAATTTTACTAATCTGAGAAATCCAAGAGTCTAAGAACAGCTGCTCTTTGCTGTTCTTCACCAGGCAAAACAAAAGTAATAGTTACGTACTGTAAGGGCAGATTCTTAAGCCGGGATGCATTAGAACATGTACCCAAGTTGTTAAAATATTGACAATGTTTTCTATACAGGCTGGTAAATAGCTGCTGCCTAAAGATGCCCAAGTGTACCAAGACATCTACAACTATTCCGGCCATTCCCAAGGTTCTCCAAGACCATCCAGTTATCCAGCAACTAAAGGGTTAGTGCCTAGTTCAGTAAACACAGGATTCTCCAGAGCTGCTCCAATTCTATGACCAGTATCTTTTTGTTTGGTTAGTGTCTGTGCCATACTAGTCACTGAATCTTTTGAATATCATCCCTGCTGAGTATCAAAGAATAATTGATTAAACTGATCCCCAGCTTACCTATTCGGAAACAATTCAGAGGAAGAGGAAAGAGAACAACTCAAAAGGGGCAAGAGAAAAGGTATAAAAGAGAAGTCTGTGGTTACCGCATTGGCATGTCTGGGACAGCCAAGAAGTATCTTGAGGCTTCAGGACATCTTAGAAAAACATGGAAATTCAATCAATGAGACATCTGCTGAATGCCTGCCAGTGTCCAACAGAGTACTCATTGGGGGAGCAACAAGGGCACACATATACTTCATAGAGGAATTTAGATATAGTGGGAACAGGAAGGCCACGACTGTACAAAAGGGTCCCAAAGGCAACCCTTCCCCCATTTCCTATTATTGGCAATGGTTAGCCCTTAAGAGAAGCTGGAAGCATAATGGGATAAGAAGGGCATTGATCTTTTATAAATTCTCAAGCTACCACATGCACTACCAGATACTCTTTGGCCTTGAAATATATCCACTGATAGAAGCCAAGAAGTGGGTATCATATTCAAAAGTGGGGCAAAAACAGGTAGCCTAGAATCCTAAATCTTGTCCCTTAAAACCTTTCATTTCACTCTTTGAGATTTTATTTGCCTAAAAGGTGAATTCTGTTTAACCTGTTGGTCATTTGGTTAGCATTATTTATCGTCTACTTCAGGAAGGGCACCATCGGGTTCCTGAAAAGTCATACAGACACTAGGGCAAGGACAAAATGAGATTCAGAACAACTGAATATCTGATGTTTTTACAATAGGAAAGCATCATGAACTTTGCGAGCATTTCTTCAAGGAAATTATACACTGTCAGAGTACGAAGAGATTCACAACTGGGTTAACAAAGGAGAATCCCAAGACCTGAAGCATTGTCCCATTTCTGGCCCTTTAAATATACCCGGACTCCCACAAGATAACATAGCAGGCACATTGAAACCAGTTTGCATAGACTTAGCTGGTCCAGCCTCAACTGTTCGCATTCTAGATCTTTGCCTAGGACCCGAGCTTGATCACTTTTGACCTGCTGCTGCTTCTTGATCACTCCCTGGCTCTGTATTCAAACTCTTCACACAATGCCTTTGATTAATTACTGTGCTTGGTTTAGGAGAAGACAGAGTCTGCCCCTCTTGGATTTCCCAGCCAGACCGATACCACTCACTGTGTGCCACCCCCTCCTTCCACCACGGCTCATGCACTGAAAAGAGACTTGCTAAAGACTTAGGCAGAGAAAGCTGATGGTGAAACTGCACCCGGAATCAGGGCAAGTCATTTTCCAAATACCAAGTTCTTCTCCTCCTTCAAGACTGAGGCAACTTAGCAGACACACCACACACACACGCACACACACACACACACGCATACACACACACACAATCCACAAGCTAACAACTTTTCCTACTATTTGTGGGAGAAGGAAAACAACTCTCTAGTTGTTTGAAACACGAGGACTTTTCAAGGTGCAAATCACTACATTTATATTTACTTGCAGTGTAGAACCTACAAAAGACAGATAAACAGCATAACACAACTCTAAGTAAACAACAACAACAACAAAGTAAGCTCACATTCTATGTGCCCCATCCCCCACCATTGTCACCACCACCATTCAGTTAAACAATAAAGCTTTTTAAAAAATTTTACCTGCTCTCCAGGATCTTACATTTTACTTGAAATGATAAGTGTAAAAATCAGAGATAAACTAATTCTCGTAAGTTACTTTCAAGAATCACCTAACTCTTTAAGTTTTTAGGCTCTCGTTAAAAGCATTAAAATTATAATTCTTTTGAAATGAATTTGGAGCATCTAAGATCAACACACCGTATTATTTTGGTCAATTTAGTCTACCAGCAAAAAAGCAAAGTAGTCAAACCACTGATTTAGAATTGTGTGGATGCCTCCAAAAAAGTAAAGCAAACTGATTATATAAGGTTGTGGAGATGCTGCCAAAAAAGTAATCACCAAAATTGCCCACTTTTCATGGTTGTACAAACACAGGCTTATTGAGAAAGTCCATCAACAAAGAAAAAAAAGCCTTTCTTTCTCTCTCCTGCTTTGTACTAGAGGGTCGGTTACTAAGAATCTCAGATGAGTAGAGAAAGAACTATTAAAAAATTGAATTCCTGTCTACACAATGCCAAAACATCTAGTAAGTCTGGTTAAAAAAATGTCAACCCAGATGTTTGGCACTGCATAGACAAAACATCCAGATGACTGGCTGAACTTGTGAATAAACTGCTGAAATGCACCAGATGTTTTCTAGGCTAAGGCTTCGCAGTCCTTGGGGACATCAGGAGAAAGCAAATGTCCCCACTGGACCTTCACCACCTGCATGCCTTCCCTGGAAACTGCAGCGAGTGTGTAAAGCAGCAGGGTTTAAATTAAAAACATCAACAACCACCTTAGAAACACCAAGTGAAATGTACAAGAAGGACATAATGTGGTATCTATCTGAAATACACGTTTTGGGAAGTCACTGAGTCACACTGATCTTGAGGCATTGTGGTTGCCCTTGTAAAGATTTTTTTCTCCCCCTCAAGACTTCCTCTTTCAGCCCAAGCTCTAGGCTACCCTTTTCCAAGGGTGCTGTGGATATTTTTATAGACACCCGTTGAAACTGAAATCTAGAATTTTCTTTCTCCCCATCATTTTGCCCCTTCATTGCTCCTTTCTGCATAACTCCTTTATGGCTTTCTTTTCCTACCATGTGCAAAGTAAGAAAGGGAGCATAGCAATCGTGCCAAGGATTCTTCTGGTATAGCCCAGCAATGAGCAGCCCTGGCAGAAAAGGCCCAGTGCTGGCAATGGCAGGCCAAGCAGAAAGGAACGGCGGGCACGGGGTAGAGAGATTCAGGAGAAAGGAACAGAGATGCTGCAGGATGCCGCCCCACCCAGAGGACACCCGCAGGGCTGGAGGCCAACGGCGCTCAGAGCAGCACTAAGGAGGATGTTAATTGACAGGGTGGGACGGAGCCACAGAACCCGGAGTCTTCTGCAGCCAATTTGTCTAAAATGGCGCTTGCAGGAAACTGAGGGCAACAGAAAAGAAAAAAATCTCAAAAAAACCCATGTGATTACTAAGTTCCCACTGTATTTAAAAAACAGCTTTGGTTTCCGGCAGAAAGTTCTGCTATGCATTTAATCTGTTACATAATTTTTGTTTTCAGAAAGGGGTTTGTTTTGTTTCTTTTTTAAAATGTCATTAAAAGATTTCCTTTGTGGCAGTATTTTCTGGGCCTTCCCTGGGACAATTTCTGCTATTTTGTAAAAAAGAGAAGAAAAGAAAAAGAAAAAAAATGAAAAGAAGAAAAGAGGAAGGAAGGAAGGAAAGACAGATGGGAGGGAGGGAGGGAGGGAAGGAAAGAAGGAAAAGAAAGGGCAAAGACAGACTTATTAACACAATCTTTCTACTCCCACTAGAGGGGGATTTAATACATCTCTCATTAGGATACAATTAATAGGACAAGGGAAGTGATGTGGAGAAAAAAATAGAAAAAGAAATAATTGCTCATTTTCCTCATGAAGTTGGGCCCAGTCTTTGCTGGGAGGAAGGAAATCAGAATACTAACTTGATAGTTAAAAGAATATTAGCTACACTCCCACCTCACCCCCAAGACAGATGGGACACACCCCCGGTTTCACTAATACTAAAAGATGGCAGAGACAGTCAAGAAAATTTAAATACAAAAATATAGAGTATTATTTTCCTCTCTTTGGATTAGAAAAAATCCCTTCTATTTTCTAACCACCCCCATCCCTGTCTTCCTTTCCCCTCCCCTTACCCCCTCTTCTCTCAGGGATTGGCTTTATTTAAAAAACTATATTTCTGCCCAGGCATTCAAAAATGCTGAGTGCCTCAAGCAAAGTAGTAGAATAAGCATGTTTCTTACTGTTTCTTGGCAACTCTGAGGCCCAAGACCTGCTTCCAATTAGAGATCATGTGGCTTCAGTCTAGTATTATCATGAAAATGAAATTACCACTTTAGAAAAGTCAAGTTATTTTGGAAGTGAAAACTGCAGGTCAGAGCCCACCAAAATTCCAAAAAATTTGCTCAAGAAACGTCTTGTTGAAGGGTCAAAAAGGCCTGGCTCATAAACATCCTGGGGTTGTGACTTGTACAGCTCCTCCAGCGGGCCTCCCCAAGCCCTGTTGTGAAGGTCAAGCTCATTGTCCTTCAAGAAAGGCATCCTTCTGATGCCAGGTCCAAGCTCACCTGGTTTGCAGAGAGACAACGCCAGCTTCTCAGCTCTTCTTGCCATGCTTGAGCTGCTGATCTTGACCACTCCCGTGGCTGGTAGATGCCTACCATAACTAGCTTTTCTCTCCACTAGGGTTTATCTCTTCCCTCCCCCAACAAGACTGTAAATTCCTGAAAGCAAAGGCCATGTCTTTCCTTTTTTGTAGTTGTATAAATTCTTAGAATAGGAAGGAACCTCGTCCCATCACTTAATTTAAAGGATAAGGCCTATTAACTAGTTTCTGGCAGAAACATCATGAGGACTAAGGCCTCTGGCCACACAGGATCCTCCCTGAACCAACAGACTGCCTTACCATCAGGGTGAGCTTGAGATGCTTTATTGACTAGACATAAAAAACCTTGTATATCAGCACAGTGGTTAGACTCCAGAGATTCAGAAGCACAAGGTTTAATCCCTGGGGCCTCCGCTAACTACCTCTGTGACTTGAGACAAATTGATTTACTTATTTGAGCCTTCATTTATTGATCTGTAAAACTGGGAAAATATAAATATCTACCTTGTTTGTTTACTGAAGATTGAATTAGAGAATGTATGGAAAGTACATAGTCCATGTGCATATACTTGGTAAGCACCAAATAAATGGTTATTGTTTTGTTATCATTATTATTCCATGATTATTATTAGGAATGTTTTTGATAGAACCCAAACACAGGTGTGTGTGTGTGTGTGTGTGTGTGTGTGTGTGTGTGTGTGTGTGTGTGTGTTTATAGAAAGCTCCACAGCAAGTCATATGAAAACATGGGTTTGTTTAGAGGAAATGGCCTGTGTCAGCTTTCTGGAACTATCTCTGTGTCAGCTTTCTGGAACAATCTATGAAATTCCAAGAACTGGAATAAAATAGCAAGGGAGTGGGAGAGAGATCCAATGAATTCTTCACAATGCAACTTGAACCAACCAGCTGGCAGGTCAACAATTTGTTAAGCACACATTGTGTATCAGGCACTGTCCAATGTTGTAGAAAATTCAGGAAATGTTAAATACAGGCTCTTCAAATGTGCACATTCTAGTTACAGATACAGGGTGAATGGAAAAGAGAACTAAAATTCCAGCTATGTGTAATGTGTCTCATGGAATCTACTGACAAGCGCTACAGAAGTTCAGAAGAAATAGAGATGGCTTCCTGGTGGGATGGGCAAGGAAGATGTCATATAGAGGGTGGAACTTAAGACGGGTCTTGAAGGACTGGGAAGATGAGAAAGCAGTGTTCCTCATGCTAAGGGAAAAGTCTATGCAAAGGCCCAGATGTGGAAATTTCAAGGTGCATTTTAAAGCAGTGAGACCAGACTGTCTAAAGCTAACAGTACATCTGTAGGCTTAGGGAACATAAGGGTAGAAGAGTTTCTTGGAAATATACTGTGAAGTGCTTTGAGTGCTTTGCTTATTACAGGGTTTCAGTATGGTTGTGCAGAGAGTGGTGCACCTTAGCATTTTGCAGTGTACAACATAAACAACTGTACTTAGCAGTTTGGCTAACTCTTTGGAATTCATCCTGCAGGTAGCCATGAGGCACTGAAGGTTTTTGAGTAAGATGTCAGGATTTGATTTTTATATAGGATGTTGAGGACCATGCACTCAACTTGGAAGAGTTTTGGAAATGAACAGCAGGTCAAAAATAATTCACCACCAATTTGGAGGTGGAAAAGGAGAGAAATTGTGGTGCTTTAAAGCCCTGGCTTTCAGTATTCACAATCTGAGTACCTTTGGAGTCTAAGGAATCCTGATTCAAATTAATAAGGTTTCTGAGCTGACTGGAGTCAAAAAAAACCTTTAGCGTAAAACATATCATAGTCAACTAACCTTTCTTTTGGGCCGTTCTAAAATTCTTCTTATCTAATAGCACAATTTCTAAGGGGACTTAAGGGAGAAGTGGCAGGCTGTGGGGCTTCCAGAAGGGCAGAAGAAACCATGGTACTAACTAAAACTCTTCAGAGAGGCAGGAAATGAAGAAGCAGGTGGTTGAGAGGAGGATTTGGTCACAATTACTCCATTTTTCTTTTTTTTGCTGTCTTTGAGAACAATTGTTCTGTGACCTACATCAGAAATAGAGACAAATCCATGATCGTGCCAAGAAAAACTCCCTGGATATAACACAACATTGAGTCTAACATGAGGTGGTGGAGGTAAGGAGGGAGTGTATCACCAAAGAAAACAACGGTGTGTGGTCCTCCTCACATACACTGGCAATTGATGGGTGACTTTTGGTTTCACAGGTTTCTGCCAGTGCCATTGAACCCTAGCATTTACTCCACATCCAGGGTGACCTAGGCTCCCAGCCACCCGTATCTCCAGGGTCCACACATGTCAAGGCTCCCATTGAACCCCAGGGAAGATTGAAACTATAAGGAAACCAGAACATGTCTGCAAACCGGAAAGGTTGGGACAGATGCTGGGGTGGGAGTGCCAGGGGATGGGATCAGACCCCTGCAAGTTTCTACCACCAACACCAACTTGTGAATTTAAGTTTGAGCCCTCATTTGCAAATGTCTGTGTGAAAGACTCCATTTCCCATGACCCCCATGGAACCTGACTTGGCTGGCTGGACAAAGCATCCTGAGGAGAAAAGCAGCTTCTCTGGGACTTCACAGGAAACTTACAGAACCCCTACATGAGCCCCACTGCTCAAAGGCAGGAGGACTGTGGGGAGGGCAGGGATCCCACAGCCAAACTAAGGAAGCCTCTTCAGACCCTGAGAAAGCAGAGATTGAGAGGGAGAGCACGAGGTGGTACATGGCTCTTCCACACCTAGAGGGCAACAGGACCAGGGTCCCCACCTCATCGCTCCCCCCATCTATCACACTCAGACACACCTGGGAAGTGCGAGCTGTTGTCTCAGAGAGACAGGCCCAGGCAAAGTCCCGCTGACCCCACAGCTTTCCCATCCCAGAGCCTGCCCGGCCCAGGGCAGACCCCTAACCACCCAGCCGCAAGGTATGCCTCTGGAAAGAAGCAATGACCCAGGATTGCTGCAGGCAGACCAGCGCAACCTAGAGCAAGGCTCTGGATGGCTGGCATTCTGCTCCACGGCCACCACCTGGGACAGCAGTGGGGCAGCTGCATTAACTGTGTTCTTTCCTTTCTTTTAAGTGCTGCTTGGCTCATTTCAAGCAGGGGCTCCAGAAGGATTGCAGAGCACTGCAGAGGCACTCCGGGTGCTGGGACGGCTGAACCACGAGAGGAGTTCTCTGAGGCTCTTGCTGCTGGTCAGCACTGCTCAAGTGACACACAACATGTTCCCAACTTCCTCTTTTCTTGCCTTTTTCTCATACACACAGGTGTGTGTGTGCGTGTATGCGTGTCTGTGTGTGTAGACACAAATGTAGATATATAGTAAATAAAACATTATAACACAACACAGTATAACATAATAAGAGGTAATACCATACAGTATAATATCCTTATATACCACCATTGAGATCAAGACCCTTGAGACTAACTTGTGGACAACAGTCCATTTTACCAACCCCCACTCACTAGAAGTCAGTTCAGAGCAGGTTTGCTCTGAGATCTCTGCCCCTACCAACATTCACTGAGGAAATATCAGTTGTAGTTCCCATCCGTGCTCCAAATCTTCTTTGTGGGTAGATTTTTTGCTCAATTCACAAAACTAGAAGCTTCCAGGTTACATGTACAGCCAATCATCAATTTGCTCCCTAGGCTGGGTGAACAGTTCATTCCAGATCACTTCTTCTGTTGAGCAAAAGCGGGCTCACACTGACAGATGCCACAGGAGTCTCCTCTAAGTTCCACAGGCCCTTTTGCCTCTCTTCTTAACCCCCTATTCACCTCCTCATCTTTTCCTGCTGCTAATGTTATAAGAATGAGCTGTTCTCAATGAGAACATCACACACCGGGGCCTGTCAGGAGGTCGGAGGCAAGGGAAGGGAGAGCATTAGGACAAATAACTGATTGCACGAGGGGCTTAAAACTTAGATGATAGGTTGATAGGTGCAGCAAACCACCATGGCACATGTATAGCTATGTCACAAACCTGCATGTTCATACATGTATCCCAGAAAATAAAATAAAATAAAATAAGAACGAGCTGTCTGTTCTCCCATAGTCTCACCTCCACCCATGCCTAGATGTTGATCCCTAATTCTTCTTGTATAATAGATAAAATTCTGCCAAAAGTGCTCAGATATCTCTGGGCATTGAGGTCATCCATTCATGCCACAGAATCTGAATCTGTGTATCACCCAAGCCATCACCACCACCCCTAAGTCACCCCATCGCCTATTGAGACTACAACTCCTGATGGCTCGATGCTACATCTGCCTGTGTCAGATTTCTTCAAGAGGTCTCCTGTTTATTCATTCATTCGCAAACATTTATTGAACAGGCACTAAGAGTCAGGCGCTAGGCCAGGTGCAGTGGCTCACACCTGTAATCCCAGCACTTTGGGAGGCAGAAGCTGGTGGATCACTTAAGGTCAGGAGTTCAAGACCAGCCTGGCCAAAATGGTGAAATCCCATCTCTACTAAAAACACAAAAATTAGCCAGGCATGGTGGCAGGCGCCTGTAATCCCAGCTATTTGGGAGGCTGAAGCAGGAGAATCACTGGAACCCTGGAGGCAGAGGTTGCAGTGAGCCAAGACCATGCCATTGAACTCCTGACTGGGCAACAAGAGCAAAATTCCATCTCAAAAGAATAAGAGCCAGGCGCTGTTTGTCCTAGGCCCCGGGAATTAGGCCAGTAAGCAAAACTGCCAAAGGCCCTGCCTTCCTGAACCTTACATTATGATGAGGAGAGAAAGGTAATAAACAAATGCTGTATAATAGTCGGGACTCATGAGTGCAAAAGATAAAAATAGAACCAGTGAAGAGGAGGAGAAGGACCCAGTGGGTAGCACTTCAGATGCTGAGGGGCTAGTCAGAGACAGACTCTCTGAAGGGGGAGACACTGGCTGGGGTTCCAGTGCAATGTGAGAGCATGGCACGAGGGTATCGCTCACCTATGAAAACACAACCCTCAATTTTCCTTGGCAGTGGAAGGCAGTAACACAATTAAACTCCCTTTATTATTGCAGTATTGAACATCTATCACATGCTTTTACACCCGTCACTGCATTCACTTCTCACAAAACTCCATGGGGTATAATTCACGTTTTAAAGATGCTGCAACAGAGGCCTCAAGAGGGGAAGGAACTTCCCAAGGCCATTTAGAGAAAACCCAGTGGCAGAGCTGGATTAGAACCCAGATCTTCTCACTACCAGCCAAACACTTCCTAGGAGAATAAATCATGCTAAACAGCCTTAACCTCAGGTATATTTTGCTTAAGACTTCCATCAGAGGTATGTGCCTCTGAACTGACAAATGTCTGCTCAGGTATGTACACTGTCTGTGCAGCCCTCATTCCCTTCCAGCATGACCTGAAACTGCTGCATGGTTACAAATGGGCTAATGAGTTACTGAATTACCATAAGTATCCCACTCTTAGGTAAATAGGAGCCAGCTATATTCAATAAAAAACCCAACAGAAAGTAGATAAAGAGGAGCATGTGCACACTATGTGTACTACATTTGCTAAAACTACTACATACATATATGCGTGCCCTTGCCCACCTATGCATGTGTATGAATGGATTCCTTCTGGACCTTTAACACAAGGCCCAACTTATCTCATGTATAATAGAGGATAAGGTGGAAAATCTCCTGTACTATATAACTGGACACGCTTTTTCCATCTTTGACAATTTTCCATCTTTGACAATAGGACTGAAAGTCCCAATTCTCTAATCTTTCCTTGTCTTTCCGGTGACTAGCTCTCATCCTGAAGCTACGTATCGGACCCCCAGCCATCAGTTTCCTCTTTTGTAAAAAGAACAATTTAAATTAGGTGGTCACTAAGTTTCTCTCCCTTTCTGGCATCCTACAATTCTATGCAAACATAAATTTGAGTAATGACCCTAAGCAAGCCCTTTGGTGATGTGCCACATTGTACCTGTCTAGAGAAACTTTCCTGGCTAGAGATACTACCTTCCATGATTCACTTTCCCAACAGAGATGCTCTTCCCAGGCTAAACACGTACTAAGCTTTTCTGAGGTGAAAGAGGAAGTATGTTGATTTCTTCTAAATCAGTGTTCGTTGCTGATTGGAAAACTGAGGCAAAGTAAATCCTTTGGGGATGAAAACGAGAATAAAAAGGAGGATCAGGAAAGGGGCAGAAAACAAGAAAAGGAGAAGAACGATAAGGCGAAGAAAGGAAGATAGCAGTGGTAGTGGTGGGTGATAGAGGGGTAGGAGCAGAACAGGGTATGTCCTAGAAGAGTGTTTCCCAAGCTTTGTGATTTGTTTCTTATATAAGGTACATAGGCTTCATTAATAAGAAAGTGTGTGTGTGTGTGTGTGTGTGTGTGTGTGCTCTGAAGTGTGTATTAATCATACTAGCGATGAGCAGATGAAATCAATTATTCCCCCAGCTTCTTCTGAAATCTACCGGAGAGACCACATACATGGTGTTCCTCCAACTGGCACCAACATATTCATCTTTCAGGACACTTTCCTATTATGATTACTTCTCACGCTGGGATGCACCCCCAAATTCTCTTTTCTTATCCAACCCCATCACTGGTTTCTCCTGCTCTCTTGGAGGAACAAGTTTTATGTTATCCCCCTTAGCCAGCTTCAGCTAAGGAAAGCTTTCGTGTCTCAACTTTCACACTCTTTCTGTAAGCATTCTCTGTGAAGGAAAAAATATTGTTTTTCCTCTGCTTTCACACTATAATATCAATACAGAAGGCTTCTGTGACCAAATGTGTCCAAGTTTTTCCCCACAAATTAAGCAAGCAATCAATTCTGCAGCAGACACCAGCTGGGTCCTCTAATTCAATTCAATCCTGACACCATCTACCTGGAAGTAGCATCAGATCCCACAAGTTGAGGGTTCAGCCGCACAAGACTGCCTCCCCCTACTTTTAGACACCAGTCTCAGTTAATAAGTTGTCACCTATACTTCTGTCTGATCAGCTATAAATTGGGGATCCCATGACCCCCTTTTGAGATTTGATTAATTTGCTATAGCAGCTCACAGAACTCAGAGAAATGGTTTATTACACTTACCAGTGTACCATAAGGGATATTATAAAGGATACAATTAAGAAGTGCCTAGGGCAAGGTATGGGGGAAGGGAATATGGAGCTTCCATACCCTCCCTGGGCACACTGCCCTCCAGGAACCCTCATGTGTTCAGCTCTCCAGAAGCACCTAGAACTCAGTCTTTTTGGGTTTCTATGGAAGCTTCATTACAAAGCCATGATTGATTACATCATTGGCCATTGATGATCAATTCAACTTTCATCCCTTTTCTCCTTCCCAGAGACTGGTGGGTAGGACTGAAAGTCCCAGCTCTCTAATCTTTCCTTGTTCTTTCCGGTGACTAGTTCCCATCCTGAAGCTATGTACGGACCCCCAGCCATCAGTTATCTCATTAGCATACAGAAGGACATATCACTTGGGAGAGTCCATGAGCTTTAGAAGTTATATCCCAAAAAATGGGAGGAAGACTAAATACATATTTCACAATATCACAATATCACATTTGTTACTCCACTTTCTTCCTTCTGGCTCCTTTTCACATTGTGCTCTTTTTATTCATTTTTCTAGGTGCACCTTTACCTGCACCCAGAGCATCCCAAATCTATGGAAATAATCTTCAAATTGGTTGTGTGTACCTCTGTGGGGGACCCAAACACTTTCCAGAGGGATACACAAATGTGAATAAATTGGGAATCACTTTCCAGATCCCTGACTCCACAGATGCTCTTGAACTTGGGCCCCCACCCAGCCTGCCATTCTGCCTCTGCACTTCCCTTTCACAGACACCATTTTCCCTACTTGACAAAATATTACATATTTCTTGCCCACCCAGATCTCGCTTTGGAACATGACTTTGGTGAGTATAAATTTCTAGGATATCAAACAAGGGGACAATTCAATAATGCATGGCTCCTGGAAGGAACCCCTTGACAACAAAGCAATGAGGTCTTTAGTAAGAATTATCAAAGGGTTGGAGCCTTATTTCTTCCAAAAAAAACAATTAATGACCTAGCTCTGTGTCTTTAATCATGTGTCTATCTACCTGCCTGTGAGTTAGGAATAATGGTTGCCATAGAAATGCACCAATTTGAGTTGAAAATTTACATCAGATTTTTTTTCTGGCAAAAAAGTAAGGTTGATCTATTTGACTGTGTGAATTGCCTTTGCCAAAGTGATTTTATATGACTGGACATTTTCAAAAACTGAATGAGTTCTAAGGTTATGACAAAAATATTTAAAGCACATGCACAATATGTCAGGAATTACATTTGCAACCAGTTAACTTGTAATGAAAACTGTTTAGATGCTGTGATAGACTGTATTTTTGTTTCTATTTGCCACCATCCTCATACTAAGACTATACTTGGGTCAGGTTTTGTCATATGACCTTCTTTTGCCCATAGAATGTGAGCCATAGCTGCACAGAAGCTTTAAGAACAATTGCATGATTCCGAAAGAGCTATTTTATCTCTTAAAAATGCATGTCTCAAACAGCAGGTGCTTCTTGAATCTGGATCCTGGAAAAAGAATCCATGTGGAGCAGAGTCACAGCCAAAGTATCAGGTAAGCAAGAAATAAGACTTTGCTGTTATAAGTCTAAAATTAAGGGCATGTTTGTTACAACAGCATAACCTAATTAAAGCTAACTAATATATCTGAGAGGCTAAATACTTTTTAAAGTTTTATTTAGAGAGTATGAAGGCAAAAATGTTACAGACCAACATTTTAGATCAATGACCATTTCCCATTAAATAAGCCACATTTTATCCATTCTCCAGGCTTATTAATCAAATGTTAGATGTGGTCACTGGAGAGAGAACACATACTCCTCAGTATCAAGTAAATTACAGTCTCATACAGCAGAGATACACCTCACTGACTGATGAGTATGACCATGTGGGTCCAGAGAACAGAAATATCACAGAGAAGGGGATGCTTACATTTGTATAAGGTAGAAAACATTGAGGAATAATTACTGAGGGAGATGTAGTAGGGAAGGACATTTCAGTCACACACAAATGCATATATAAATTCCTAGAGATGTAAAAAGACATGGTATGTTTACAGAACCACAAACATCTGATATTGCTGGCATCCAGTTCTCAAAAGCAGTGGTGAAAGACATAGCCTGTGGCAGACAGATCCTAGATCCCTGCCTCCTGGCATTCATGACCTATATACCCCCTCTCCCTTTGGGAGTGGGAAGGACCTATCACTTACTTCTAATCAATGCAATATGGCAAAAGTGATGGTATATTCCTCCCATGATTCAATTACATAAGACTCCTAGAAGACTAGCCCTGGAGTCTCTTTCCCTCGCTGGCTATGAGAAAGAAAGTTGCCATGAAGTAAGTGGAAGCTCACCATACAAGAAACTGCAGGAGGCCATTAGTAGCCAAGGATGGCCTCAGTCCTGCCACACAAAAAATAAGTTCTGCCAAAAATCCAAATGAATGTAGAGGTGAATTCTTCCCCCAGATGAGCTTCTGATGAAACCACAGCCCTGCTCAATAGCTTGACTGCGGCTTGGTGAGACCCTGAAGCTTAAAGCAAGCTTAGTTTTTCCCCAGGCTCCTGACCCATGGAAACTGTGAGATAATAACTGTGAGTTGTTTTAAGTCATTACATCCATGGTGCTTTCTTACACAGCAATAGAAAACTAAAAGACATCTAGAGCTGTGGGAAGGGGCTGTGCTAAAGAGCTCAGCTGGGAACCTTGAAAAGAACTCTAAAGGAAATGATTGAAGTAAGATTGGGAGAACTTTGACCTTTACCATTCTTAATCATATGAGATCATATGAATCTTTACCATTCATACCTAATATGCTGGCTACACTTAGTATTTTGATGAATGGATGAATGACCACCCAAGAAGTCTTCATGGAAAAGTCAGATGTGAGCAGGTTCTGAAGGAGGGCAACAGTTGGATAAGTACTGAGGAGCAGAGAACTTTCCTGTGGGGAGCAGGGGAAGTGCCAGAGGTGTGGCAACGGAGTAGGGGTTCAGGAAACATAAAGAAGACCTGTCTGTTAAAGAGAAGGGTGGGAGAATACAAATAAATAGTAAAAACATGGATGGGAAAATTGATTGGGGCCAATTTTTTACTTCAAAATCCTTAAGATCAATGTCCTGTTGAGCCCTTATGTTCTTAGCCCATCCATGACTGTCTCACTATCATCTTTTATCACCTTTTAATAGCTTCCTATTATCTTTGGTATTAAATCAATACTTCTTCACAATACCTACAAGCATCACCTGATGTAGCATATCTCTCTTGCCTCAATGCATAGCCCCAAGACTCCTAGGACTCTGGGCTCATTTCTTCAGATCACCCAAATTCTCCTGTCCTCCTGTCCTTGGAGACATAATTCATATGACCCCATATGATTAAGTGAAGGCACATTCCAAGCAGGACTTCCCTGAACTCTCTGCATCCCAGTTTGGGGTCCTTCTTTGTCACACACTCTCATGTGTCACTTGCCTGCTTCATGGCCTGTACCATTCTTGTAAATACAACTCTGGGTATGAACTGAGTATCTGTGGATCTCACTAGGGCATATGAGACCTAGGCTGTGTTGCTTACTACCACATTCCCCAGAGCCAGGATAGTGCCTGCCACAGAGCACTCAATAAATATTGCCCCAATGAGTGTATGGATCTATGGGCCCACTGTCTACTGGAGTTTAACCCAGTACAGGTGACAAGAGTTGAAGCTCGAACTGGTGCTTCTACCATTCACCCTGTGCTGGGCTTTGTACCCAGAGCATGAGATAAAGCTGTGTCATAGCAGCTTTCTACTTGCCCACCTGGGACAGAGGAGTCACTAGACACAAGAACACACCATGAACTGACAGTACACAGAATGTTTTATAGTCATCCCACAACGCAAGGTGAGGAAAGTCACAGGACAACTAAATCATACCCACTTCTAGCAATTCCATTTCTTCTTATTCTCAGAAAAGCAGTGTAAAAAGAAAGAATAAGGTCTGACTTAGTATCTCTGCACACCATAGCTGCATAATGCTTTTATTGGCAAGATGTCACAACAAACTTATGCATTCGGTTTTTTAAAATCACCATTGATAGGTAAGAAACCAGGAGGTTTTGATATGCCTAGGGTCACACGGCAAATTAACAGTAGAACTAAGGTTCAAGCTAAAAACCACAGGAGAGTCAACATATTTATTGAATAGTCTTTGTTCAACTGTGAGCTCTTGGGTGACATCTGGTGACTTCATTCCAATTGTATGTAGACTGAGAGAAACCCCAGTCTGGCAGAGGACTTATTAATTAGAATGTAAGAGGACTTAGGGCTTTTCTAGGGTTGATGCCAAATTCGGTGTGAGGACAGGCAGTGGGTTAAGAGGAAATGAATGCCTGAGAGGGGTGGCCTTTTTGAGACAGAGAACAGAGGAAGGGAGAGAGTTGGTAGAGCTCAGCCTGAGGTGCAGGGACTCCCACAAAGGTCCCAGTGCAGGGAGAAGTGGGTCAATGTTTGGTGCTTTTAGGAACTCGGAAGAAAAGTGGTTTAAAAATGGGGCCACTAGATTGGATTTCATCCTGACTTTAGGACTTCCTTTCTGGGTGACCTCAGAAAAGTGACTAAATCTAGTTAACTAGTACCTACCTCATGGGGTTATTACAAAAATTAAATGGAGTAAGTCAAATAAAGCAGAGATGGAAAACTACTGATGCTCCTTGACTAACAATGGAGTTACCTCCCAATAAACATTGTAAGCTGAAAATGCATTGAATACACCTAACCTACCAAATGTCACAGCTAAGCCAACCCTACCTTAAACATGTTCAGCACACTTACATTTGCTCACAGTTGGGTAAAATCACTTAATGTAAGCCTGTTTTATCTTTGAGTGTTGAATAACTCATGTAAGACTGTACCGTAGAGTATTGACTGTTTATCCTCATAGTCATGTGGCTGACTGGGAGCTGCAATCTGCTGCTGCTAGCAAGCATCACAAAAGAGTTTCATATGGCATATTGCCAGGCCAGGAATAGCAAAATTTAAAATTCAAAGTGTGGTTCCTACTAAGTGCGTATTGCTTTTGCACCACTATAAAGTAGAAAAAAATCATGTTGAGTCATCGTAAAATGGGGGATCCATCTGCACAGCCTGTGGATCAAACTGAGTCCACTCCTTGCCTTTTGCAAACAAAGTTTTATTGGGACACAGCTGCACCCATTTGTTTACGTATTTATCTATGGCTGTTTTTAAACTCAGTGGCAAAGCTGAGTAGCTGCCACAGAGAGCTCATGGCCTGCCAAGCTGAAAATAGTTACTATCTGGCCTTTCCAGAAAAGTTTGTGACCCTTACTCTAAAGCAATTAATATACATTTAGTAAAATACATTAACATCTAGTCTGGAGCAAAGTAAGTACTCCATCAACATTAGTTCTTATTATCTAATCCCGTCCTGTCAGAGGTAGGATCAGATTAGGTAAGTGATTTGCCCAGGAATGCTAAGCCAGATAACAAAAGAAACAGGGCTCAAGAAAGAAGATTAAGTGCCAAGCCTGGGCTATCAGAAGACCTAATCCAAGCAGACTGTGTGCAAAGGACACAGGAAGTTCAGTTCCAGGAAATCTGCATGTCAAATCCAGTGTCTTATGAGTTGAGATGGATATAGAAGCAAAATTTACTGTAATCACGAATAAAAGTGCTATGGACAGAAACTTCCCTAAGATGTGTAATAAGAAAATCCAAGAAGAGAGGTCTGGAGAGAAAAGTATACAGAAAAGACGACTGTGGCAAGTTACCCTAGAGTGATAAAAACCAGCTAGCAAATGTACATCTAAATTAAATTTGGGAACTGTTTGGTCATTGCAGTTCATGATTTACATACCAGGAAACTAGATTTAAAACTTTCCATTTAATTTGTGTTTTGTAACCCTGAAAATACAATCTAGAATATAAATAATGAAAATCAGCATAGACAGGTCAATGATACCTTTGTACAATCAAATTATCATTTAGGTGTGTCTGAGGTGGAGGTGGTTATTGTACGTAAGAAGTTATGGCAGAAGTTCTTGAGCAAGCATGCAATTTTAACATGAAACAGCTAAACTGGAGACAAAAATAATCTCACTACTAGTTGTTTCTGTTTTGTTTTGTTTTTGCTCACCCAGTGGCGTCTAACATGGGGATGGCAAATACTATTCATGTAAATACTTGTCATATGTATTTCCACTTCTCAACCCACAGCAGACATTACTAACTGTTCTTGGCACATTTTCTCCTTGATCCCAGACTGCTTCAGAAGTCTCCAGAGTGTCATGCTCTATGAATCTACTATGTAGCATTCAAGATGAAATAAAATTGCCATTCCCAGATCCATGGTACGTGGTAGCTGCTTATTAAAATTTTACTGAATGGTGATGATAGATACATGAAATGAATGAATGGATGATCAGGTAGGTGATTCAACTGTAGACCTCTCTAAATGCAGCAGACTCTTGTTTGTTCATACCATTGATCACAAGAGAAACCAAGTAAGGTGAAGTTGGAGCAGGGTTGAGTATTTACAGGAGAAGAACAATTCCAGCTCATGCTTGGAGCCTTAAAGTCATGGTGACAGCTAGATCTCTAAAGGACTGAATGTGGGAGAAAATGGCTCTGTAACCCACTTGTTGTGATTTTCCAGAAGCAAGAGTTACTGTTGTGAGGACTCATTCATTTGTTTACTCAATAAATCTTCATTTCATCAGTCAGAGTCCCAGCAGGATGTGGATAATGGAGGAAACAGATAACCTCAAATGGAGTCATTTTATGAGTTTCATGAAGAGGTTATTACCAAGAATAGTGCAGTGCCCTGGAGCTAGAAACGGAGGGAGACATCACCCTCCCTGAGCCCAACAGGAGCTGCCGTTTTAGTAGAGGGACTCAGCCAACCTGTATGCAGGTTTACTCCTGGTTCTTCCACGGGCTGCATGAAAGGGAAGTTGGGGCAAGGGAGCCCACTTGATATAGTTCATAAAAGTCAGCTTCCTGGCCCAGTGTAGGGAGCGGGAGAGGAGTGGACCCGGAAGAATAAACAAAGTAGATCAACACAAAGCTGGGCAATAGCTTGAGCAATATCTTGTCCTAGACACTGAGCGCTTAACAGTGAACAAAACAAACAAGGTCCTTATTCATAGGAAGCTTAGAGTCTAGTGCGGGGAAGAGAAATGCTGAACTAATTAATATGTTAAGATGATTTCAAGATATTTTAGAAAACCCAAAGCTAGTGGTATGTAACAATATTGTTTCTATTACATTTTCCTAAATTAAAAAATGAACCATCACCAACAGATAATGCACATGCCCAGAGACCGACGCTCAGCCTAATTGGCTGTTTATTCTTAAAAAAGAAACCAGGCACTATTTTCCTATCTTGTCTTTTTGATCACATGCTTGCTTCCAAAGTCATTCTCTCTTTGATAGTTTGAAAAAACAAATTTTTGGTTTTGGAATGGGCGCCTTGTTTAATCCTGGTTTCTGCAATCTTGGTAAATCAGGGAGAAAGATATGTCCAGTGGGCAACACAAGAATGTTTTATTTGCGTAAGAAAAAGAAAATAGATATTTTTTTTCTGAGTTGCAGGAACGGAGTCTTGACCATATTTTGGTTTTTAACATCCATTCATCTCAAGAAACTTTTTGATTTCCAATCTGTTCTTGATTCTATTCAAAGAGAACTATGACATTTCTCTCCACTAATAACACTCTAAAGCTTATTACCCTAAAGGCTCTTTCTTAAAGGCTGTGAAGGAAGCTGCTTTGGCCAGAAGTTTTGAATGTTTTCTTTGGGGGGGGACCTGAAGGTTGGCAAGTGGGTGGGGGTGCAATAGAGGGAGAGAGTGTTTATTACCAGGACACCAAGTTCTGATCCCCCAAATCAACAAGCCATGCCTTAAGTTAGGAAAATGGAGAAGGCCTGGCTGGACTTCAGAAAGACATGCAAACAAATTTACCATACGATGGGTTCACGATATTAAATTAAGTATTCAGCAATCACAAGTCTTATAACACATTCCAGAACAATCGAGTGTGTGAGAGAGAAAGAGACCTCAAACCAGCTGAGCCAGTATTTAAAGCCTTTTTAATTTAACAGAAACCATTTTTTATGGTATCCAGGATATGTTTCTGGCTTTTCAAGCTGTCACATGATCTCTTGTCCAGATGTGAGGGTGTATATCTGGGACTGGACCAGCCAAAAACCGCAGCACTTTCCTTCAGCTTGTAGCTTGTTACTGTAACTCAACCGTACTCCTCTCAGCTACAGAAGCCCCACATTAATATGTGGTACAACAACAATAACACAGGAGGGGGATAAAGTTAACCAAAACATTCACATGAATCTGGAAAAGAGGAGAGGCGTGGGGCGGGGCAGGGGTGGAGAGGGAAGGAGAGCCGGCTCAGATAGGTTTATTGGTCAGCTTCACACAACACTGAAAATGAAACCTCCAAGTGTGTGGTGGTCTGAAAACCTCCCTTTTTCTCACCTACTGTGAACAGCTTTTACCCGAGGACAAGACTTCCTGGAGCTTTCTTCAGGAAATTAGCAAATGCCTCTGTTTGGAATGTCAGGTTGCAGGAACCCACAGCAAGGCCAGAAAGAGCCTCAAGAACCGCAGAGTGTAGAGCTTCTCCTTCAAAGAAATGTCTGGAAGCCCAGGCCTTCACCACAGAGCACGCGGGAACAGGAAAGAGAGGGCAACCGCCTGCCTGCCCGACTTTGCACTTTTGCCAGTGACCTCTGAGGGACCAGCCCATCAAGCGGCTCAGAAGGCTTCTGGAAATCAATTACATTGGTGAAGCCGAGGTTTCTTTGTGTAGGAAGAGGGGACAGTAATAGAACCTGCCTGGAGGGGATGTTTTCAGGATTAGAGGAAAGCACTTAGCATGTTACCTGCCTCAGTGAGTGTTTTCATTCATTCTTGAATCCACAAATGTTGACCAAGCACCGACTACGCACCCCTCTTCTAGGGCTACCTCTCTGAACAAAACAGATGAAGATCCTGACCACAAGGAACTTACATAAGAACAGGGGGGAAAATCACACGATAAACAAGAAAACAAATTCATACCTACAAAGGCAACACGTGCTATGGCAAAAAAAAAAGAAAGAAAAAAGCCTGCTGGGGGGAACAGGGGCAGCTGGGAAGTAGGCACCATTTAATAAAGTGGTAAGAAAGGTGGCTTTTAAATTAGTTAAACAAATCAAACGTTATTTATAATCTTGTGTTAATTCACGAAGGACATCGCGCCAGTGGGCTCTCCCACCCTATCTCTAGCCCTAACAAATGGCTTCATGAGAATGAATGTTCAAAGCCAGACAGTGCTGGGGGCCTCAGAGGCCTCCCCGATTGATGATCCTGCTTCCCCGTCTGCCCAGCCCAACTCGGAGGCTCACCAGGCCTAGAACTGCGCCTCTCACTGGTCACAGTTGGAACAAGTGGCCTCTTTCAGCATACATTGTGCAGCTGGCTTCCTCTGGCTCACCCTTAAAGCAGAGAGGGTGAGGCAAGTCGAGCCCCGTGTACCCTTTCATGGGATTCTGATTCTCCTCTAAAGGGGCACGAAGGTGAGAGCCAACAGTGTATTAAGGGGAAGCCTTGAATTCTTCTTCGCCTTAACTCCCATCCTTGCAGTTCCACAGAACCCGGATGCCAGAAGAGAACTCTATCCCCGGGCCCTCCCCCGACATACTCTGCTTTCAGGACACTTTTCCTTCTTCCTTGGAGTGTCAATCCCTCCAAATCCTCTGTGCTCTGCTCGGTTTGACTTCAGCTCCAGTGGTGAAAGGGAAGATTTATTTCCACAAGGTTCTGTAGAGAGTGTTTCATAGAAGACGTATTGTTTCTAACAAGATCTTCACCAGGGCTGAGGAAGAGGCAAGAAATCTCCCCCGGAAATAATGCCACATTTCTTGGAAATCATTGACTCTGCAGAAGAAATAAAGAAACACCTAAAATCATTTCAGCTAAGTAGTATGCAGGCATCTATATTTTATGTTTAAATACATGCAGGTATGTGGTACAATGCACATATACACATGTTCAATCGTATAATCTCAGGGTCAGAAGGGCGCTTATAGTAGAATTTCCTCTCTTACTATAATGCACTGTGAATTATGCCTGCATTAAGTGTAACATGGGTTACAGCCAAGGAGAAATATCTACCCAGCTGCAGTTAGGCCAGTCTACTGAAATTCTGCAGATGGCACCTGACAATGCCCGGATCTTAATTCACAGCCTAAATTATGAGAATTAAATTAATTTCAAAATACTTTGATTTAGTTTAAGGTGAATTTAAAGGCAAAGAGGTTAATAAAAGACTTACTGAGTTTTAGCAGTGGTTCATATCTCTGGCTACACACTAGAATCACCTGGACTGCGGTATTTTTAATTCATACCTATAGAGAGCCTTATTCACAAAGTATTCACAAAGTAGTCCAGCATGCATTATGCTAGGCTAATTTTTGCAGCAGTAAAGTTTTCTGCTTCTAATAGTGAAAATTCGTAGCAAGAAGGCTCAAATATAATTAATTTCTTCTCAATAATATCTAAAATGAAATCACTCTCCTCTCCCTCCATAGCCATACTGTGATTTATTTATTTATTTATTTATTTATTTATTTATTTATTTACTTTTTGAGTTGGTGTCTTGTCTGTCACCCAGACTGGTGTCCAGTGGTGCTGCGATCACGGCTCACTGCAGCCTCAAGCTTCCAGGCCCAAGTTTCCGCCTTCGGAGTAGCTGGGACTACAGGCACACCACCATACCCAGCTAATTTTTCTTTTTATGGAGATAGAGTCTCACTATGTTGGCCAGGCTGATCTCTTACTCCTGGCCTCAACTCTTCCTCCTACTTCAGCCTCCCAAAATGCTGGAGTTACAGGCATGAGCCACCATACTTGGCATGCCCTGATATTTTTTATTGGCCTTTGAAGAGGGCCTTTTGATTCATCTTGTTGCAAAAAGGTAGAGTAGTTGAAAGAATCATAGTCTAGGAATCAAGAAACATGGTCTCCTGCTCTGACGCCAATAACTGTATGCTTCTATGTCTGGCTTCAGCTTGCTCTTTCATAAAACGGGCAGATTGTCCAAGGTGACCTTAAAAATCCCTTCTTTTAGAAAGAGAGCATTGAGGTTGTAGAAGGAGTGTGGATTTTGGAGTCAGAGAGATAAGAGTTTGATTCCCAACTCAGCCACTTCCCAAACAGGCAACCTTGGTTTGTCTCTGAGTTTCAGAACAGCCATTGGTAGGCATTTATTGGGAAAATGAATTGAGATGTAGAAATTTTGCAAAATAGATGCAATTACATATGCTTTTTTATTCCATTAGATTCCCTTTCTCTCCTCAGACCCCTCCTCTTACCCCCTGAATTAACAGACGATTCAAGTAAAGTATAAGTTTTTTAACCAAAGAAACCCATCCAAATGACAAAAGGAAATTTCTACCTTGCACCCTTTTCTGTCTAGTAGAATTATTCTTAGACTCTACCCATGTGACCCAAAAGAAACAGAAATGTCAGGGCCAGGCGCAGTGGCTCACACCTGTAATCCCAGCACTTTGGGAGGGCGAGGTGGGTGGATCACAAGGTCAGGAGATCGAGACCATCCTGGCTAACACGGTGAAACCTCGTCTCTAATAAAAATACAAAAAATTAGCCGGGCATGGTGGCATGTGCCTGTACTCTCAGCTATTTGAGAGGCTGAGGCAAGAGAATTGCTTGAACCCAGGAGGAGGAGGTTGCCGTGAGCCAAGATCGTGCCACTGCACCCCAGCCTGGGTGACAGAGCAAGACTCCATCTCAAAAAAAAAAAAAGAAAGAAAGAAAGAAACAGAATTGTTGCAATCAGCAGGCTCTCTACATTCAATTCACTTCCTGGAGCTGGTGATTCCCTTTGGTGCCTCAAAGGCAGACATTTTAGGCTATGGGAGGACAAGCACTCCGTGGACAAGCACTCCCATTCCGTCGTCACCCACTGGCTTTTCCAGTATTAGATGAGTCTTACTTGCCTCAGCCACTTCCTTTAATCTCATCAAGGACAGGCCCTCGGAGTGGCCATCTTTGGGTGAATTTGATTGTTTCAGTCTTTTCATGGGAGGGGAGAGTCTCTTGAGAGAGAGGAGAAATGAAGGCTAACATATTCTTGTCAATCCTGAATGACCTTCTAATAGCTTGGGTGTCCTGGGAATTTGTCCAGCCCTCTGTGTGGAGGGCTTTCTACTTTGAATGAAATAATCCACTTGAATAGCCCAACAGGTCAAATCCAATGGGAGATAAGCCAAGCATCGTTCTTTGCCACTTTTAGCCAACTTATAACTATAGAATATAAGTTTGGTGTCTGGATCATTTTGTGAGCCTGGCCATTGGAAAAACATCTAAATTTGACTTGTTCCCTGAATGAATATGACTTGGGGTGTGGGGGGTGGAAGGGAGAAGAGAAAAATGAACTGGAGCTGTGTGAAATTTGACAGTTTCCGTTCACAGGGGTTTGAGCTAATTTCTTTCAGTTTCAGTTCATGCAGGCTTCCCTCCTTTGGAGAGAAGATTTGACTTTCAGGCTGAAAGAAGCTAAACAGAGCCAAAACCACATTATTTGACGTACTTTCAGGTTGAGTTGAGGAGAAGAAAGAAGTGGAAAGGTTGCCCCAGCCTCATTCCAATTTCTCCTACAAAAACTCGCACCTGGTTTACCTCTAGAGTTCTCCGTTTCCTGGTGAACTTTCCTCCCAGCTAGATTCAAGTTGAATTGTAAACCCAAATCCCTACTTATTTAACTTATCCTGGAGGCCCACTCCCTGAGCTCCGGAAGAGCAGAGCCAGTCTGAGGAGCAACAGAGCCTACCTTGAAAGATCCATATGACCCCAAATGTCCCTATCGACTCTGTTGACCTTTGTAAATTCCCCCTGGGGCCAGAGATAGTGACCAGCAAAGAATCTGGAGTTGAACTCCACCTCCCACAACTTACTATCTATGGAGTCTTCAGTGGGTTAATCACCAGGCTCTTGACACAAACTTTAATGATTTTTTTTAAGTTCTAAAATTTATCTTATTATAATACTAAAAATCACATTTTTCCCCCTTTGTGGCGAAGTCAACATATTTAGTAGAGACTCATTCATCCATTACTAGCCCAGTCCCCAGAAAAGTGCTAAGGGGTTTTGGAGGAGTTGATAATTTCTAACATCAAGAAATGTTTAGGAGAATGGGAGACTCTAGGCCCTCAATTGGGGGTGAGGATGAAGCTTGGTGAGCTCAGGAGGAAGTAGGAGGTTTATCTAGTGGAGCTGGGGGGTATTGAAATCACCCCACCTATTCCACAATTTGACCACAGACAGGAGATACCCTCCTACAGATGTGCACAGTTCCTCTGAAAAACAAAAGTCCCCTCACCAGCTGCGGGGACTGCAGCAGTCCCTCCCAGTCCTACCCTTTTCTGACTGAGGCCATCATTCAGCCCAAATCACATCTGTCCGTCTGAGGTCTTGGCCTGAGGAAATCGGTCACAGAGTGACCAATACCCCTACTCCATGTTACCTGGCATTTCCAAATAGAAAGATAAAGGGAAAGAAGGAGATGGAGAAAAAGATAATCTTCCACGTAGGGAGAACAACTGCCCCTAAGGTGGCTTCGGTTTCCAAAAATTGATTTGCGTATGCCCTGAGAAAATTCCTGCGGCAGGTAGAACTACTTCAGGCAGTGATCACTTACTGGACGGAAAGAGAGAGCAGATCGAATCCAGAATAAGAAGAGGATCTTTAATGAATACCAATGGGCCCAGTCAGTAAGACTGTGGTTTACCAGATGTTTTGAGTAACCAGCATGTCCATATTACATGGTTAGAAGAAGAGACTTAATGAATCCTATCAGGATGGTTTTCAGGGTGTTTTTTGTTTTGTTCTGTTTTGTTTCTCTAGAAAGAAAAGCAGCTAAAACTCTCAAAGGCTGACCTGAACTCAGTATTGAATCAAGCTGACCTTTGACGAGGTAGGTCACAAGAGCTGATTCCACAAGCCACACATGGTAGGCAGCTTTTTACACGTATATCTCAGACGACTGCAGACAACCTAGAGGCTGAGCAGGCAATGCATACATCCACACTGTGCGGGGGAAGACTCTACCCTGCTACAAGGTCAGGCTAAACTCAGCTGCAGGAAACAAGGGTTTTGGGAGAAGGAGGTAGTTCTAATAATAATAATAATAAAAAAAAAAACCCGGAGGCACAAATCCAAAACTCTTCTTCGCCTGGATCAAAAAGACTCCCCTGTTATCAAAGCAAAGGTTGTAGGGCTGCCTTTCTCCAAATTCCGTAAATCCCCTGCAGCAGTAATTACTAATTATCCACTAATAGCTAGCTATTCTCTCACTTCCACACTACTAAGATCCATGATTTTCTGTGCGGTGCCTGGATACCAGATTAAAGACCATATTTCTCAACCTTGTTTGCAGTTAAGTATGACCATGTAACTCATCCCTTACCTTTGTGATTGAAGTGATGTGTTTAACTTGTTGGAAGTGGTTTAAAAAGATAGGTTGTGCTCTTTTCTCCTGCCTTTTTCCTGCCCATTGCCTGGAATATAAATATAATGGTTAGCACTCCAGCAGCCATTTGGGACCATGAGACAACCTAGACAAACCACACATCATGGAGGACTAAGATTAAAGATGCCCCTATCTCTGACACCATGAAGAGTCATTGGAGCCCTGGACTCACCACCTCCACACTTCTTGAACATAAGGTGTAAATAAACTTCTATCTTGTTTAAGCTGCCACTTGCAGCTAAGCCTAATTGTAATTGGTACATTCCCTTAATAGGTTGCATATTTTCTCACTTTATTTCCTCTTCCAACAATTTCAGTTATTCAGTTAACACAAATTAAAATGACGGCTAGCATTTATAGAGTGCTTCTTGTGGGTGAGCCACTGGTCTAAGTGCTTTACATGAATTAATTTGTCACAACAACATATGAGGTAGGTACTTTTTTCTGTTCAATGATATTTATTTTATAAAAATGTCTGCAATAGCAAAATATAGGAAACAACCTATATTGGTAGGGGAACTAATTTATTGGCTGTGTATACGTGTGTATTAAAAGAATTAATTATGCAGTTCTGGCCGGGCACAGTGGCTCACGCCTGTAATCCCAGCACTTTGGGAGGCTAAGGTGGGTGGATCACAAGGTCAAGAGATTGAGACCATCCTGGCCAACATGGTGAAACACCATCTCTACTAAAAATACAAAAATTAACTGGGCATGGTGGAGCACACCTGTAGTCCCAGCTACTTGGGAGGCTGAGGCAGGAGAATTGCTTGAACCCAGGAGGCGGAGGTTGCAATGAGCCAAGATCACACACTGCACTCCAGCCTGGTGAGAAGAGAGCAAGACTCCGTCTCAAAAAAAAAAAAAAAAAAAAAAAAAAAAAATGCAGTTCTATATATATTGATATAGAAAATTCTTCCAAGTGTGTGGTTAAGAAAAAAACAAAACAAAACAAGTATCAAAGTATATTTTTACAATGAGAAAACAGGCATAGAGTGCTTAAAGAACTTGCTCAAGGTTACTTGTAAAAGGTTCTTGTAAATGGTTTGGTATCTGAATCCAGTTTATCTGATTTCAATCGTGAAAAGTAATAGAGAGGGAGGGTTGACCTGGGTTTTCACCCACCCACTGAGGTTCACAAGGACAAAGGAATCTATCCATTGAGAAGAAAATTGGATCAGATGATTTTTGAGATCCATTCTAGTTCTCAAAATTCCGTAATTCCACCAAAGGGCAACATTGTAAGATCCTTAGGTAACCAATGAAGATTCACTTATATGCCTTACAGTTATCTTCCTGAGGGAAAAGGAGTGAACTGTTTTAGATATATTTTCAGTTCCAAGAGGATTCTAGATTCATTCAAAAACTCAGAACTTGCATTTCTCCCAGTTTCTGGTTAATCAAGCCTTTTCTCCATCCACTCAGGATTCATTCAGTCAAGAGCAACTAAAGTCTTTCATATTCAAGTCACTGTGCTACATGGTCAGAGATATTTAAAAATAAAGCAAAACAAAATAGAAGACATGACATTGTCCACGCCCTGCAAAAGCCTGTGAACTGTTAAAAGAGTCCTGCAAAAGAGTCTTGGGCTTGAATTCAGAAGACCTTGGTTTACCTGGATCTTAGGAAGGTCATTTTTTTCTCTTTGAGTATGTTTTCTCACATTTGAGTTGGGGTTGATAAGACTTAGCTCAAATAGTTAGCAGGAAGATTAAGTAGCACTAGTAAAACACACTGTAAATCAAAAAACATTATAAACACATAATTCTTAGCTGTTCTTCCTATTCTGTGCACCACTTTCACATACATTTTCTCTATCATTAGTTCCTCATTACAATGCTGTGGGATATGTAGCATGGATAATATTATCCCCCATATGACGGTTGCCTCAGAAGGAAACCAACATGCAGAAACATGAAGAACCTTGGCCAAGTTCACACCTGTTTCATAGCAGAGTCAGCTCTTAGAGAAGATGCCAAAGCTGATATCCTGACTGTGCCATCTCCAGAGAGTGAAGCAACAGAGGGAACCTGGTGATTAAGAATATGGTCCCTGGACTATTCACCATAGTAAAGACATGGAATCAACCTAAAAGCCCATTAGTGACAGATCAGATACACTATGGAACACTATGCAGCCATAAAAAAGAATAATATCATGTCTTATGCAGGAACAGGGGATGGAGCCAGAGGCTATTTTTCTTAGGAAACTCACCCAGAGACAGAAAACCAAATACCACATGTTCTCACTTATAAATGGGAGCTAAATGATGAGAACTTACGACACAGAGAAGGAAACAACAGACACTGAGGTCTACTTGTAGGTGGAGGGTGAGAGGAGAGAGAGGAGCAGAAAAGATAAGTATTGGGTACTAGGCTTAATACCTGAGTGATGAAATAATCTGTACAACAAATCCGTGTGACATGAGTCAAAAAAACCCTATGCAACAAACCCTCACATGTACCCTAGACCCTAAAATAAAACTTTAAGAATAAATAAATAATGAAAATAAACAAAATATATTTTTTAAAAAGAACATGGGTTCTGGGACCAGACTCCCTGAGTGTGAATCCCAGATCCACCTCCACCGCTGCAACCCCTAGGACTCTTGGAAAGCGGTTTACTTTCTCTATGCCTTAGCTTCCTCATCTGTAAAATGGGAATGCGATAAGATCAGAGGGCAATGAAGGTTAAGTGTGTGTCTGCAACAGTTTGCTCATGTATTGGAAGTTTTATTTTCAAATCTCTCCGTTACAAATGGCACTCCTCCTAAAGGACTGTGCTGTGCTGGATTAGGAGGAGCTTTGAAGTCTGTTGCCCTGTTTTGCCTATCCTTCCTTCGGTTCATGGATGTCTGGTGTCCACACCTTTAGCCATGGTCCAAAACCTCAGGAGGGAAAAGGACATTACAAGAAGCACATTGCTTCCTCAGCTGGAAAGCCAGAACCACTGGATGTGAGCTCACCCTGTGAGGGGAATTTCCACCTCTGAACAAGAAAAAGTAGACTCCACTGAACCCCAGAAGCAAAGTAGGAAGGAGAGACCAACCCCTGACTGTCCAGGTTCGACTCTTACCATGTAAACACTCCCTGGCTGTACGCAGACACCCATCGCCACACTCGTGTATACATTTACATTAGAGCGAAGCGGATGAATTGGCTCAATTCACTAACACTCTTGTTTTATTTGGAGCCATGAACACTGGACTGCCAAGTGAAATGGCTGTCTTAGAAAGCGCTTGTGTATTTAAAGAAACATTGCATGCATTTTAACCAGAGATTTCCTCTGTGTGTTTATTTCCAATAGTGTGAGTGCCAAAGGGTGGTAAGTTTGCTGCATCTCATCTGTGGTTGTTAGGGTAAGATGAGGGGCCTGCCTGAGGACACTGAAAGACAAGAGACAGGAGTGAATTGGAAGTCAGTGGGGTTCATCTATTCTTCATTGTTCAGTGGGGGGGCAGGATATTGGAAATTCTTCCGAAGTCAGGGTGCTTGCTGACGGTGTATTTTACCCAAGCCATCGCTGCAATGCTTCCTGTTTGAATACTGCTTTGCAGATTAGAGTTCCTTCATACATACTCTGCCAGTCACTAGGCAGCAGGAAGACTGCTGGTCTTCTTGCCTCGTTACATCCTGTGGCATGTGTAGGGTGATCCTGTGCTCGGACAGGGCACACAGCCTGCAGTGACAGGAGCCACGCCTTTACAAAACTGCTGCCATGTACCTGCATGTAATCTTGGACAGGTGACTCAACATCCCTCAAATTCCTATTTAAGGGCTTGTGAGGATTGAATGAGTCAATGTTTGTAAAGAACTTAGGACAGTACCTGACCCATGGTAGTCACCTGACCCAATTGAGAATGCAATAAACATTAATGAAAATAACAGTGATGAAGGTGACGATGATGACAGCGACGGTAGCAACGATGATGGGTGAGGATGGCGAGGACACTTCGCTCTCCTCCTTCTTCCTAAAATATCAGTAACAGACTCCAGTCACTTAAAGCCAGGAAGCCACTTGATGGGCACTTTATAAACATTGTGTCTAATATTTAAAATGCCTATCTTTTTTCTTTTTTAGACGAAGTCTCACTCTGTCGCCCAGGCTGGAGTGCAGTGGCATGATCTTGGTTCACTGTAACCTCCACCTCCCAGGTTCAGGCAATTCTCCTGCCTCAGCCTCCTGAGTAGCTGGGATTACAGGCATGTGCCACCATGCCCAGCTAATTTTTGTACTTTTAGTAGAGACAAGGTTTCACCATGTTGGTCAGGCTGGTCTCGAACTCCTGACCTTGTGATCCACCTGCCTCGGCCTCCCAAAGTGCTGGGATTACAGGCGTGAGCCACCCGCCCTGGCCACAACGCCTATCTTATGTTGGAAAAACTGAGGTTCAGGAAGGTTAATGAACTGGCCTGGGGTCACAGCACTAGTCAAAGGCAGAGGATTTGGATCTGTGCATCTTCAGTCCATGTCTTTTCTGCCATGTTACACTGTGCACATCTCCACGTCATCTTCCGGCCCTTGGAACCACCTGAATACTTCCTTTTAAAAGTTCACTTCTGGATCATGTATCTTTCATCTCTGCATTTTGTTTCTCTTTTATCTTTAATTTAATGCCACCTACCAGCTTATTTTCCCAGGTTTCCTGTTGATAATACCCCTCCTTTGCAAAGTGTCTTGTGAAATTCAAGAATATATTCTGAGATTCCAGGCTACTTCAATACCAGCTTGGAAATCCTGGGTTACTTAGACAATGTATAGATTGGAAGTGACAATGGCACATGATCCTGTAGAAACTGAGCCACTGGCGTGTCCCAGGCACATTCCCACATGCAGGGACAGTGGCTCCATTCTCACAGGCTTACATTCTGGAGCCTGATACATGCAAATCCCAATACATAGAAGGGAAATAATTATATCACCTCTATTTTACCAAAGCTGCATTCTTTATGGGGAAAATCATACATTTTAAAGCAGTCATAGTTTGGCCCAGTCTTGAGTTCAAAATATCAGAATCTAGCCCCCGCTGAGAGAGAGAAGAGAAGGTAGGCCCAGGTTCAAGTCTTGGCTCTTCTTTTCTGATCTGTGACCTTAAGCAAGAATGTATCCCTCTGATCTTCACATTATTCCTCTTCAATAAAGATAATATCCCATAACAATGCCTTGCTTTTACCTAATACTTTTAGCCATCAAAATGTTTCACATCAGTATCTCATTTAATCAGGCCAAACCTGGCCACCCAGATCTTGTTAAGCATTGACTCCCTGGATCTCTCTTGAGTGCGATGAACTAGTAGCCAACAACCCACACACGCACCATTGAGTGGCCCCACCCCCTTGTGCACATCAGGGCAGGGAATTCTAAGAGAGGAACCCTGATACCACCAGATCTGCTGGATGAAGACTTCTTTAAGTGTATGCACCTTAGAGTGCTAAATTCAATTCCCACCTCTCCACTCACTAGCTGTGTGACCTTGAGAAAGCTGCTTGATTTGTCTGTACCTTGGTTTCCTTATTGCTAAAAGGGAGTAATCATATTTGGGATTGTTTTGAAAATTCAATCAAATAATGTATGTGAAGAATTTAGGACACCAAGCAATTAAAAATTGGCATATTTTGAAAATAGCTAATTCTTATCAAGCAGAGTCAGGAGGAAGGAGAAAGAAGGCTCAGGAGAAATAGCAAGTGTTCAATATGCCTTGAACATTGACCCTAGGAAAGGACATCGTAAGGTAGCTTTGCTTCAATCACCCACAAAGAGATGGACATGTCTTGGAGTGGATGCAAATTGACTAATTTTACAGGTGTATAAGCAAGTAATCACTCAGAAATACTAAGATACTGACATCACACAGGTAGCTAGTGAGTTTCTTGAAGATGAGAGCTACGTGGATCTTATTCACCACTGTATCTCCACCCCTTCCCTGGCAGGTAGCTGTTGCTGGATTTTGTTGTTGCTTTGCCTGCCTCGCTGGACAGCACGTCCCTCCCAGAGGAATGGTGAGCAGGAGGCAATGCTATGCCCAAGAAGTGGGTGTGGTGAGAGAGAAAGATCAAAGTTATTAAAAACCCTACTCACCAGGCTACTCCTGTGTCCGTATGGCCTACCAATGATATGAAATCCCACAGGCTCTTCTGTGGAGCTCTGAGCTTCAGCCTCACCTGCCTCTACACAAGGAAGAAAGTATCACCACCATGCAGTTGTTCAAAAGCATTCCTCTCTTGCCAACGGCCTCCTCGCCAAACCCACCAGCAGGAATGATGCCTAATACACACCTCCAGGCTTCAAACTCCGTCTCACCTTTTACTATCATCTCAGCTCCCATCCAGTAACTCCCCCTATGGTGGCACTTCCATAAACCTGAAATTTCCTCCTTCTCCCTTAAATCTGAGGGATTAAGACTCTGGTGGCTCCTGAATGACGCCACTTCTTGTCCTACTCTTGTTCCACTCTGGGGCATTGCTCTCCCCCTCCTCACATGCCTCCCCTTTACTCACCTCATCCTCCAAGACTCACCCTTCCTGGGGTGAGGGGAATCCTAGAGGATGGACCTCTAAGGTGGACGTTGCAGGACCCAAGCAAGGCCACACAGTTACAGGGGCCCTTAGGCACAGCCACAGTGGACAACAGTAGAAAGCAGTGAGGGCTTAGGGTGCAAACAGGACAGAGCCAGAGCTCACAGGAAAGACAGAAGAGATTGGAGGTTTCATGGTGAAGGGGCCACATGCGCTCAGTCCTTAGCCAGGAAGATTTTGACAGGTTCAACTGGGTATAGAAGGAAATGCCCTACTGAGAGAACCTTAACCAACCATTACATCTGAAAAAGAACTGGGAGACATGGGACTAGCCTAATGGTGAGACAGAGACCCAGACGAGCTGTAATGGGGAGTGAGAGGTCCCTAGGCCACCTGAAATCTTGAAAAACGTGGGTTTAAAAGCCAAATAGGCATGGATTTTACTCCTCCCTCTGCTCTTTAAGCTATGGCACCTAGAGAATCTCCCAAGCCTTGGTTTCCTTATCTCTGAAATGGGACTGTCATTATTGATAAGGAGATTAAATGACAAAATGTGCATAAATCCCTAAGTCCTGACTCTGGCCTATATTCTGAGCACATAAATGATTCTCCACTGCCTTTGGGATCAGGTGCAAACCCCTTACTCTATGACTGTAAACCTTACACAAACACCATTAATTTGATTTTATACTCAGCAATTTATTTTTTTTTTAATGATTTTCAGAATACACACTACAAGATATAAAGCTCAACAAAATCTTGCTGGTAGAAATATCATAAAAATTTACAGTCCTGTCCATAGCAGGGGTCAGGATTTGGTCGGCATAAAATTGTCATGCTCCTCAGTAGAGGATAAAATTATATAAAAGAAAATCCTAGACTCAGGTTGCATCAGAGTCCCTCTGGCCGCAAGATTCTAAGTCTCACTGGGGGAAGGCCAGGAGAAGTGGAAGACAGAATCATACACCTCCGAGCCTGAAAGGGATTGAAGAATGAGTACTGTCACAAGGATCTGTCTTCCACACACATTTTGCCTAAGTCTGGCTCTGGTCCCGGGCCACACTGCAACAGGAAGAGGCATTTAAAAGGAGTAGCAGGTTTGAGAGACTGAATTGCTTCTGTCAGCCTCGTCACAAAAAGGACTAAGAAAATGCTGGAGTTCAAATGACCATCCATATTCTAGAGCATTCCAGAGTCTTCCGAAGAGTTCTCAAGCCATTAGCCAAGCTGAAACATGACACCAAATATTTAAGGGGAAAAAAAAATTGTTGCCATCTTTTCCTTCCAGAATACCTGCCACAAATTTCAGGACTTATCTTCCACCCGCCCCCTGTCTCCCCTCCCACTGGAGCCAAGTGCGCACAGGATTCTGTCAGCTTCCACTTTCCTCACACCAAGTTCTAGTCTTCTCAAGAACCAAGCACCTGCCACAACTGCTTCCACTGGCTGGACTTCCAGGGGCGCCTTGCTCTTGGTTGGGATGTGATGAAAACTACAGCGATTGAGAAGCAGCCAGGCCTTGGCCTTCTTTCCCTCTGCCCAGAACATCCATCTCCTGTTACATCTGCCCACCTGATTGACCACACACCCCTTTCTGCAATGGCAGGCTAAGGTCAGAGCCAAGACAGCTGCAGGAAGAAGCTGGGCGCCTTGGGGATCACTACCTGGGCTGCCAGCACACTTCAGTCCTGCTGATGCCTGGACCCTGGTCAGGCATCCAAGATGCAGCCACTGGAGCTCAGCTGGTAGCTCTGGCCTCCGATGAAATTAAGCCCCAGTGAAATCTGAGCTCCCCACTTCCTGGGCTGTGTTGACTCTGGGTGCACCTGTCCTATTCACATCTGTGCCTTCAAAGAGGCATGTAGGAACAGGGGAAGAGGAGCCCCAGGCCAGTTTGAGGAGGTGCCCAGGAAACTGTGCCAGGTGGGTACAAGACACCATGCTCCCAAGACCAAGTGTGGGAATACCGGGTGGCCCAGGTAGGTTATAGCCTTGAGCCACGGACATACCCTCCTCCCATCCCCCAACCTGAGCCAGCCGCCTTAATAATGCCTGCGTGTAGACAGCAAGGAGGCTAAGTGAGAATATGGACAGTTCAGGGAAACTTGTCCCCCGAAACTACAGACGGAATCTAGCTCAGCTTTGAAGGGGCAGAAACAGACAAACATCATTTCCTCTTATTAGCTCGTCATGATGGATACCAAACACCTTCTCTGTCCACTCAAGCGGTAGCTAAGATGGTAAATGATTGCTGGGGTTAAACTGTGTCAGCAAGAGCACTGATCCCAGACCCAAAGACAACACAGGGGTTTCCCTGAGTACAAGCCTTTCCTCCCAGAGCTCCTGCTCCAGCCTCCCCGCTCTGGCCCTGTGGCACCCAAGATGGCAGCCCTGCAGCAGCTTCTATGCCAAGACCGATTTGGCAGAAGAGCCCCTGGACTAGCACAGGCCCAGGTTTATAGTAACACCTGTTACATCATCACATTGACTGGCTGGGGGAAAGTGAATGCTCTTAGGATTGGTCGGCTAAGTTTCAACCTGAGTCTTGGATGGTCTAGGTGAAGAAAGAGCTTCCCTTTTCAAATCCGGTTGAATTGTGGTTTTATACAGTTTCAGCTACAACTCTTTTCCTAATATTTACAATGCAACAGGACTAAGATCCATGTCTGACTCTAACCGGGAACAGCATAGAAGGCAGCGTAGTGACCTTCATCTCCATGGTGCCTACTTAAAGGACTCCAATGGCCCCTTAAAGACTCTCTCCCAAAGACTTGTCACAATCCAAGGAATTGCCATCTTTGGAGTTTCATTCCTTTGAGTTAAGATAGTGTCCTCTGTCAAAATATTAAAATCCTGGGAGGGGATAACACATTGAGTATCACTCTCCAGCATCCAAGAATTCATTTATCACACTTTCATCACCCTCACCCCAACCATCACTGGCTGCCCGGCACTGCTCTCCCCCTCGTTCCCATTCATCTTGTTCTCTTCTGACAGCAATGGCTTTTTAAAACAGCCCACATCTGTCCCTGTAGCTTCCTTTCAAAAATGTTTTGCTAACTCTCCTTCTCTTAGGAATACAACTCCAACTCCTTAGAGTCTTTAGAATTGAGGGCCTCTTGTGCTTTGGCCCCTGCAGGGGAGATAGTGGCCCTTCAAGTTCTCACACACAACGCTGAGCACCTTACGCTGCACACCAGGCTCCCCCAGTGCTCCTCTTCGATAGCCCAGGCCCTTTCATGCCTGTCTTCCCCCATGTGCTTCCATTGGCCTTCCTCTACTTCTCCTGAAGAACTCCACCCCCACCCTTCGAGATCCACCTGATATTTTATCTGGATTGTGCCAGGTTTCCACATCCCACCCTACTCTGGGCACTCTGTCCTGTCAGTCCCTTTATCCCAAGCTCTGGAGACCACTATAGAGACATTTGTCACATGGTCCTATATCATGTGAATATAATGTGTGTGTGAGTGTATAAAATGGATATAATAATATTCCTTTCCCCCTTTCAACTGGGAGCTCTTCCTGGGCAAGAACTATGTCTTATTCATTGTACTCCTCTGTACTCTCAATTCCCAGCACCTGGTACATGGCCAGCCTTCCACAACAAACATGTGTTCTCTTCTACACCGACAGTCAGCTGGGAGACTTTTATGTGAGAAAAGGTGGCAATGTGGGCTGGGGGCAAGGAGTGGAGTAGGATAAAAGCAGTCAGTACATTGTATATTGGCCTAAAGACCCAGACAGCTACATGACACCTGGATGAAGGCAAGGAATCCTAAAAGGCCGGGACCCAGGACAAACGTCACCAACCTACTCCTGTTCTCCAGGGCCTACCAAAGCTTAGCAAACAGTGCTAGCCACTTCGAGCTTTTTAAAACCTCTCTGCTAGATTTTACATTATTTTTTTCTTTGACTCCCAAGTTATTTAGCAGTATGTTCACGTTTCTAAATGTGTGTGTGTGTTATCCTTTTGCCATTAGTTGCTAACTTAATTGCACTGTAGTCAGAAAACATCATCTCTGTGTTCCTGATTTCTTTATTGCCTAAAATGTGGCCAGTTTGTATAAACATTTATACCAGGGAGAATATGCAAGCCCCAGGTGTAGGGAGCAGGGATCCCTAGAGGTTCACCAAAGGGATCTTATTCATTGAGTTGTTCAAAGTTTCTCCAGCTGTACTAACCTGCGGGTCCGCTGGATCTAAAATACATGTGTTTGATGTCTCCCACAGTGATGGTGGGATTCACAGTCACTCCTTTCAGTTCATTCCACCTTTGCAAACTTATCTGCTCTCCACTTGCCCCAAAGAGGTATCAGTTCCAAGGAAGAGAAGGTTTGCAACCTGCAAAGCTTCATGCACAGGGTATCACTGGTGAGACTTTTTGCAGCACCTATCAGCATCTCGAGAAGAATAAAAGCCTTTTTAATAGCTCTGTAGGCCTTCCTCTCTCACCTTCATCATCACTCCCCATCGTGGAACACATACTGAATGCAGGCTCTTCTCACTTGATTCCCAGTTTTCTTTGGAGGTGCCATTAGTCACAGAGGGAAGAGCCTTGCTCAGATCCCTCGTTAATAAAACTGTGAAACCTGGAGCAGAGCCCAGATTGGCCTGCCTCCAAAACCTGTGCTTTTATGATGTTTTGTTTCATTGCTTAAGTTGTTTTTCTAATAAAGAAATATTTCATATACATATGTAATAATACACATAGCACTATATAGAAGGCATAAAGAATAACAAAACAAACCCATGCCCCCACCACAAAACCTAACACATAGCCATTATAAATGCTTTTAAATCCTGAGTGCCGTCCCAGTTCTCATTCCCTTCACTTCTTCTCCAGAGTAAACACTTTCCTGAATTTTGTAGGGTTTTTATCCCCTTGCTTTTTTCTCAATAATTTTATTATCTATGTACCTATACATGTATGTGTGATGATATATTTTTAAGTTTTATATTGATTCTGAATCTCATATAAATGGGTTCACGTTACACATACTCTTCTGCAACTTGGGAGATTCATCTGTGTTGATGGGCTGGAATTCATTCCTTTTCACCGCTGTATAGTATTCTACTATATGAGTATACCACTATTCATTTAGCTTTCTACCATTGGTGGACATGTAGTTTGTTCCTACTTTTTGCTACAATGATGGAGCTAGAAGTATTCTGATCCCTTGGAGTAGACATGCAATAGTTGCTCAAGGGTATAAAACCCAGGAGTGTCTCTTAGTCAGCTTGGGCTGCCATAACTGAAAGCTATAGGCTGGGTGGCTTAAACAGCACACATTTATTTTTTCACAGTTCTGGGGGATAGAAGTCTAAAATTAAGATGTGAGCCTAGTGAGGGCCCTCGTCCTGGCTGATAGGCAACCTCTTTGTCTACCTGTCCTCATATGATGGAGAGAGAAACAGCAAGCTCCCTGGTGTCTCTTTTTTTTTTTTTTTTTTTTGAGATGGAGTCACGCTCTGTCACAGGACTGGAGTACAGTGGCACAATCTCAGCTCACTGCAACCTCCGCCTCCTGAGTTGAAGCGATTCTCGTGACTCAGCCTCCTGAGTAGCTGGGATTACAGGCAAGTGCCACCACACCCAGCTAATTTTGTGTATGTTTAGTAGACACAAGGTTTCATCATGTTGGCCAGGATGGTCTCAATCTCCTAACCTCGTGGCTCACCCACCTTGGCCTCCCGAAGTGCTGGGATTACAGGCATGAGCCACCATGCCCAGACCCTGGCGTCTCTTTTTATTAGGGCACAAATCCCATAATGAAGGCCTCACCCTTATGACCTAATCCAAACCTAATTATCTCTCAAAGGTCCCATCTCCAAATATCACGGTGTGCAGTGGTGATGGGAAGCTTCAAAATATGAATTTCGTGGGTGACACCATTAGCCCACAGCAGAGTGGAGTTGCTGGGTCATGGTACCTACCTCTCTTCGCCTTTACTAGATATTGCCAAACTATTGTCTAAGAAAGTCAATTCAAAATCCAATCTCGAGAACTACTTCCTGACTCAGCCACTCCCTCTGTCAATATGCCTGCCAGGAACATCCTTTAGACAGATTCAACATTTTTTCTCTCTGAGAGCTTGGGAATTTTTCATGTGTCATGACCTGTTTGTCTTCCCCCGCTCCCTCTCTAACTGGTTCATCTCTTCTCTCACCTTGAGTGTCTCTCTCTCCTCGTCTTCCCAGAGATGACACTGGCTGACACATACCCACACTCCACCTGTGCTCCCTCATCTGGAGAAGAAGCCACACCCCCCAGGAATGTGGAGTGCTTCCAGGGCAGAGAATAAAGGAGCATTTGTCTCTCAAAGGCACCAAAAGAAGTGGTGCCTAAACCTCCTTATAGTTAGCCACCAGGAATGAGCCAGGCGGTTATAAATCAGTGGGCACTGAGACTCGTAGAGGTGGAGGAAGCCCAGGAATCATCATCTAGTCCAGCCCCCATCCCAGGAGGAAACGAAGGCCCAGAGGAAAGCCCCGCTTTGCCCAGCGTCACCAAGCCAGTGTGGTGCAGCTGTCCTGCAGCCCTAGCCCTGTGTCGCTAAGCAGAAGTTGCCATCCAGGCAGCTTGCAGGAACAGGGGCAATAATATTATGCTGTTTCTGGGGTGTGTATGCAAACAGCTAAGGGCATACCACAGTCAAAATTGTTTTTAAAAAAAATTTGCCTGTTCTGGGAATTTATAATTAAGGGCTAATTTTAGGTTCAGCCAAATAAGACAACGATCAATATTTTATCACAAAGGGTTTGTTTATAACAAATGACAATTAATGTCATGTTAACCACTTTTCCTTCATGCATCCAATAAGTGTTTATTGAGCAGCTACTATGTGCCATACTCTAAGCATTGATAACATATCAGAGAGAAAAAATCAGGGTAAAATTCCCTGCCTTTCTAAACCTTTCTTTTTTTCTCTCTTTCTTTCTTTCTCTTCCTTTCCTCCTCCTCCTTCTTCTCCCTCTCCCTCCCTCCTCCTCCTCCTCCTCCTCCCCCTCCTCCCTCCCTCCTCCTTCCTCTTCTACTTCTCTTGAGAGATTCTTACTCTGTCGCCCAGGCTGGAGTCCAGTGGCACAATCTCTGCTCACTGCAACCTCCGCCTCCTGGGTTTAAAGGAGTCTCATGCCTCAACTTTTCAAGTAGCTGGGATTATAGGCGTATGTCACCACGCCCAGCTAATTTTTGTATTTTTAGTGGAGACACGGTTTCACCATGTTGGCCAGGCTGGTCTCAATCTCTTGACCTCAAAGTGATCCACCCACCTCCGCCTCCCAAAGTGCTGGAATTACAGGCGTGAGCCACCACACCCGGCCTCTAGAGCTTACTTCCTAATGTGTGATGACAGGCAATAAACAAGCCAACAAACATAAAAACACGTGTGTGCGTGTCTGTGTGTATCAGGTGCCAGGAAGCACTATGAAGAGAAGGAAGTAGGGTAAGAGAGGGTGGAAATGCCAGCCAGCAGAGGGTACTGTTGTCACTAAGGGCACTGCAGAAGGCCCCTGGCCTGCCCTGTTGGAGCTCTGAACAGAGGGAGAGGGAGGATGCCATGCAGGAAACGCACTCCAAGTTGAGGAAGCTGCAAGAATAGAGGCCTGAAGCAAAAGCCCTCTTGGTGTGTTCAGAGAAAGAACAAAGAGACTCATCTGCCCCAAGCAGGGTAAACAAGAGGGCCTAGAAAGAGGCAAAGTCAGAGAGGTAATGAAGACTGGGTCATGCAGGGCTTGCAGGCTGTGATCAAACCTTCGGGGCTAACTTAAGTGGGATGAGAAACTCTATCCTTTCTTAATGCTGCTGTAACAAAGCTATAAACACACACGCTTAGTGCCTTAAAACAACACAAATTTAACATCTTACAGTTCTAGAGGAGAGAAGTCTAACATGGGTATTACTGTGTTAAAATCGAAGTGTCGCCAGGGCTGTGTCCCTTTCTAGACCTCTAGAGAATCCTTTTCCCTGCCTTTCCAGCTCCCAGAGGCTCACTGCATCCTTCGGGTCTTGGCTCCCTTTCTCCGAGGCCAGCAATGAAGTCCTCCTCACTTCACCACTCTTTAATTATTCTTCCACCCCCACAACTCAACTTCTCTGACCTCAGCCTGGAAAGGGTCTCTACTTCCAGGGACTCATGTCCCCAAAATTTGTCACCCTAGGTTGCATTGGGCCCAACGAAGATACTTTCTCCATCTCAAGATCTATACCCTTGGTCATATCTGCAAAACCCCTTTTGCCATGTGAGATGACACATTGACAGGCTCTGGGCGTGGGGCTGTGGACATCTTTGAGAGCCTTTCATCTGCTAACCACCATCTACACTGGAGGGTTCTGGGTAGACAGAGGATTGACGCGACATGACCCACTTTCCAAACAGCTGCTGGGCTGGGGATGGGCCACAGGAGGCAAAGGTGGAGGCAGGGGCAACAGTGAGGCGGTTACCACAATTACTCAGATGAGAAGGGAATGTGGCATGCATAGGGGCAGTGGGGTTGTGAGAAGCAGTCTTATTATGGGTACATTTTAAAGGTAGAGTCATTAGGATTTCCTGACAGATTGGGCATGGAGGGTGGCAAGAGGAGAAGAGTTGTTCACCGCATGGGAGAATGGAGTTGCTGTTCATGGGGAAGGCTCCGCCACAGAGGTGGGAAGGCATGACGTCATATGATGATTCCGCTATCCAAAGTTCAGCTATACATCCACTCTGGCCTCCCAGCCTTCAGGATCTTATATTTTAACCAGGGCAAAAGAAACACAAGATAACAGAATTGACTGTTTACTGAAACATCAGAACTTATTCCTACAAATGAACACTATCCCCAAAGCTCTCATCTCGGGAATCCATATATATTTATTCCAAGGCTGCTGCCAAATGAGTTTTGAAATCTCTTTCTAGGAATCCAGTTGATTTACCAACTGTACAAGAAAAACGGCCTTGTCATTTCTCCCTCCAAAAGTCAGTTTATAAAAGCATTGACTTTATTCACTGAACTTCAACTTCCAAAAATTGAAGCCATTCTTCCCAGGATGACCATCTGCTACCACAGAGGATATTCACATGTCCAACTGTGCTGGTGTCATTAGAAGTCAGCTACAATTTCCAGGCAGGACAAATTTCGTCCACATACCAGCACCCCTTCACTGGCAGTGAAAACCACAGCCCTCAGGGGAGCTCTAGTTTTTATGCTGTTAACATTGGGCAGGAGGTGAGAGGGGCAGGACGGATCTTCTTAACAGCCCGGCACTCATTTAAATGTAGATTCTGGCATAATGTGGTTTTCAAATTGTGTTAATCTATGATGGTGGATCATCCACACATCTTTAAAGAGACATCTGAGCTCATCTCAATACCAGGCATGTTTGCGTTCTCTTAAGCTACAAGTTTGTTCTGCTATGACGGCCCCAGTAAACATGTAACTAATCATATTTCTTACTTGATTCTAGAGACTAGAAAATCCTCTTGACCAAGATCGCTGAGTTGTAAAATGTGGGTGACAACAATATCTTCTTCATAGGGTAGTTTTGAAGAGGAAGTCACATATTTTCAGAAACCCTTCACATAATGCCCAAGAAACTCTTGAGGTATCCTGGCCATGATTGCTATTCTCCATCCCCCAGTGTGATCACAGTTATTAGATCTGCTGCCCACTCTTTGTTTTTCCGTAGAAGAACCGACTTTTTGGCTCCAACTTTCTTCTCATTCTTGTCTGGTTTTCCTAAAGTTCCCTTTGAGCAACTTGGCTGCCCAGTTGGGTGGGTGAGCAAGGTCTTCTCTCCCTCCATTCCCGTCTGTCCTCTACCTCCCAGGACCAACCTAGAGGCAGGCAACGGTCCTGGCCGAACAAGCCTCCTCCACATCTTTCATGACTGACAGACAGCTGTCAGCTACTGCCTGGACTTCACCTTCATAGACCAACACAGGTATTTTACAGGCTCGAGGTGGGACACGGTCTTTGCTGCTATCTGGGTGCTAAGGAGGAGAGGCAAGGTCTATCTATATAAAATTTTGAATGTCTATCCTGTTCTATGAAACCAACCCCCAAATATTTTATTAACCTGAGAAAGAAATACATGCTAATGCTGAGGGACCTTTCCTCTCCCACAGGGAATTTTAGGGACAAAAACAGGGGGCTCCTGGAATCTGTGGCTCATGCTTAAAATCTGATTTACCAGTGGCTCAGTTGTTTGGAATTTAGTCCAATGGGGGAGATAGTTTTGACCAGAATGCCCTTTAGAAGCACTCCTCCACCCAATTGAATTATAGTCACTCATTTTCTCTGTTTGAACACAGGTTAGAGTGAGCCATAGGGCAGCTTGAGGCCCTCTCCACCCCTTCTTTTCTTTCTTCCCCCACTCTCCCCAAACTCACTCCATCCTTAAAGAGGAATCATGTACCCCAATTGATCAGATCATTGCCCAAATTCGATGACAAAAAATAGATTTTAAAGTGCCTCACCCACTCTATGCCTAGCACATCATGGGCACTTCATGAATGCCAGTTTAATTGTTTTTCCCATCTCCCACATTTGTCCACCAAAACAATGAAGTTCAAACCCCAACAGACCATCTGCCAACACTCCAGTGGTGAACCTCCCCCATCCTATGAAGCCTTCCCAGCCCGTTTGTTTATTCCATCTCGATACAGTTGCTGATGGACCAGCCATGCCTGTCTTTCTTCCTGAGGCTCTGGACATTGTAGAAACTTCCAACCGCTTGATTTGACAAATGACTTTCTGAGTGGAGGGAGGTTTTACATTTAATACATATCATAAGGGACATCGGAGCTATGCTCGGGAGATCAAATACTTTCTTCAGCTAAGAATGTAAGCATTATCCCTATTAATATCTTTCCAACAAAAGTCCTGTGCTCCCCCACCCCCGTTCCTCTATGATCTCAGTTTATTAATGTCGCAGGCCCCTCCCCCTGTCAAGCTGTCCTCACCACAGACTCTCATTCCAGCCTGACGTCTACCCTCTGTAGAACACACCTCCTTGGCAAGCATTTAATGTAAGAAAAAAAATCCCTCCATCATCATAAATTGTAAAATCAAACAACCGAACACCATCCCCTGGGAAATAAATTCTGAAGAGTTAAGAAGGGAAAAGAGAGGGGAAAAGAGAGGGCTATAATTATTTTAATCCTATTCCAGATGCCCAGGTACTCTCCCAAACAAAACCCAAATTAAACATGAGCCTTATTCAAAGGGATAATGACAATACAAGTTCATAAGACAATGTTTGACAAATAGTAGATGCTCAGTTAATATTTATTTAAAAATAAGTAAGTGCATATGTACAAAGCAATGCTGTGCATCATACTCGGCCAAGCCCCAGCATGACCAAACAAAGTGGGTTGCTGTAACTAGAGTCCCCACACTGAGAGCATGCCCTGCTGTTCAAAAGCACCTTCATGCTCATTAGCTGGTATGACTGATGCAGCATGTCAAAGCTGGCACCTGGCCTTGATGGAATGTACCTCTAGGGGTTCCTCAAAGAATAAGGTAACACAGACACCCACAAACACTGAGAAAATCCTCTTCTCAAAGATTTTTGAAACATCTAAAGACTTTAAGACTTCTATCCTTACTACAAAAATTACTGAGATTAGGAGCACACTGATTGCTTATCAAAACTGGAGTGAATAAAGACCTCTTCTTTACCATCATCACCAACAAAAAGTGTCAGAAGGATACTGACATTATAAGGTGGATACTCGAGATGCAGAGGTCAAAAGGGCAAAAGTGTACCAGTCAGAAAATTTCTTTTATTTAACCAGTCCAACCCTGCAGTCATTGACAAAGTCATGTATCTCCCTGGGCCTCAGTTAATACATCTGTAAAGTAGGAACGAGGAGGTTGGCTTCACCTACCTACAAGGATTCTTGAGAAAATAAAATTAGATTGTGTGAAAAAGTTCTTTCAAAAATCAAAACCTATACACGTAAACCGGCCACAATAGGTAAAGGACAGGTGATGTGAGAACCAAGGAGAGATGGTTCTTGGTATTGAGCTAAAGGGGGTGTCCTTTCCCAAGATGGTACCAGGTAATGGGAGTAACAGTGATCAAGTCATCATAAGTCATGTTCTGTCATCAGAGGCAGCATATCACAGGGTCAGGGCATATTGCCTAGGGTCAGATCCTCCACCGTCCTGGGTGTGAATCCCAGAGCTGCCATCTACAAGCTAAATAATCTCAAGCTGGTCTCTTGGCCTCCCAGGTCCTTTGCTTCCTTGCCTGTAAGGTGGACTAATATCTTCTCCCTCCTAGAAAACTACTGCACGAATCCAGTGGGGTAACTGAGGCCACAGCATGCAGAGGTGTCGCACAGATGTCAGCTCGGCCCGAAACCACATCCTTCAAAGAGACCATTCCGCTCTCAAGGACCCTCTGAGGGGGAAGAAGGCGCTTCCTCGCAGCTTCCTGTGTAAAGTGTTCTCAGGTTCTGCCTCATTGCTCTGGGTTTCCGCCCACCACCCTCTCTGGCACCTCCGCAGCCTTGGAGGGTCGCATGCTGGGAGGCAAATGGCCCTTTGCCTCATGCCCTGGCCCCCACTGTTGGAGGTGGTGCCCAGAGGGAAGGAAGAACAGCCTGGTGTGGTGGCTGGCAGCTGGTGCCTGCCTGATCCAGATGCCATCTCTGGCCCAGATGGCTCTAATATTTTCCAATAGCCCCCAAGCAGTGCCCTAAGCAAAAGGGTGAATCAGGTGAGATTCTCCTGCATGGTTTTCCCATCTACATTTCAGTACCCGCTTCTCAACAAGGCCCAGATTCTCCCAGAAGTGCTGTACTGACTTGTTCACTCCTGACCACATCCTCCTATCAAATCCTCCTTGTACTCAGAACTCTAGGACCCAGAAGGAACATAGAGATCATCTCATCTGGATCCTAACCTGGGTCCCTGAGCCCCCACATGTCCTAGCAGGCTGTAAATGGAGTCCTAGAGGTTTTCTTCAGCTTTTTAAAGCCATTCATAAGCATATAAGTGTGCTGCAGATGAGACCAGGCAGGCGAATTATGCCTCAGGTGGCTTTGCTTTTGGATGGAATTATATCAACTCACTGTGTTCACTCTGGTTAGCTGGTGTTAAAGGTTCTGATTACAAGTTTGTCATTTAAAATGTCAACAATTACTCTTTTAATAAATGTTGCTTGTGTCATAGACAGACTTTTTGTCTAAAAAAGAATCAATAGAGGAAAAATAATAAAAGGGCTCCTTTGAGGCAAAGAGGGGAGGAACCAAACCACCTCCCCATCTTACAGATGAAGACATGGAGTCCCAGGTATTTCCCAAATTCATGTGGCTACTCTGGGGCGGAAGCAAGAGTCTAGCCTTGTGTTTCCTCCCGCTCTAGCACTGCTTGTACACATCCCAAGGGATGAAGCTGTTCTGCCACATCCTGGGCCCTGTCCTCTCGTCACAGCCCTGCCAATCATCAAGCAGCACCTAATAAGGAAACTACTGTCTCATTGGCCAAGTGATATACATATGCCAACAAGTCTTTCTCCTAGAACTGTCCTGTCCATCAAGTAGCTATGTAGCCACTAGATACACGTAGCTATTTAAATTTAAATTAGTGACAACTAAATACAATTCAAAATTCAGTTCCTCGGTCACACTAGCCACATTTCAAGGACTCAGAAGTCACATGTGGCTGGTGGCTACCATATTAGATAGTGCAGACATGGCTCATTTCCAGCATTGTGGAAGGTTCTACTGGGCAGACTGCTATAGATGTACTGACTCTAATAGGGAAGGACCCACCCCGTGACTGAGGTAGACATGGAGGTGCTTCTCCTGTTGTCAGGCTCTGCCTGGACTTACGGTCTATGGGTCACCAGTGACCTGGGGCCAGACCATTTCTGACCCCATTCCCTGAGGTCAGTTGGAATTGCAGACAACTCCCCCTGGCCAGGGAAGGAGACCCTGCAAGAGAAACAATCAAAAGGACCCCCTTTTCCTTAGATAAACCCTGTGGTTTCCATGACCAGAAACCGTGTTCGAGGTTCAGTCACTCTGAATATTTATGTCACTCCATCACAGGAGAAAGAGCATTAAAGGGGGGTCAGGAGAGGTGGGTTTCCAGTACCAGTGTTGTCTCTTACCAGCTGTGTGCCTCCAGCAAGGCCCCCCTCTCTAGCCCTCAGTCCCTCACTAGGTAAACAACCCAGTCTTCTGGAGTCCTAAAATTCCATGCTGACTCTATCATCATTTCACCCCCCTCTCTCTGGTATGTGTCTTATCTTTCTTGGATGTGTGTGCATTTACAGAATTTTTCATCTTAATCAAGGGAACAATACACAGGGCAGGGAAACTGCCTTGGCGACTCCAAAGTGTGTGTTAAAACGTAGAGAAAGAGCCTCTGAAGAGATTCTAGGGCAGCAGAGGCTGTTGGGTACTGTTTTCCATCCAAGAATCCAGTAGAGGGGGATATTGCATAGAGGCGAATTCCTAACAGGGTTTGCCTTCAGCTTGTCATTGTCAGTGCCTGAGCTCAGGGGGGAGGAAATGTCTTTTTGTCCTTGCAGGATCCCACATCTACTGTCTGTATACCAGGACTCGATGAGTATCCGCTAAAATCCTCTGGATGGACATAGGAAAGCCCCTGGTGTTCTTTCTGTGCATTTAACCCTAATGAATTTTCCCTTCCCATTTCCAAATTACCAAATTGAAGCTATTTTCACAGGTGCCATAATTAGCAGCTGTCCGAAGTTGGAATCTGGCAAGATCAACAACTTTTGAACAGCTCAAAATTCGCTAATGTCCCAGATGGGTTTTCCCCTTCTCTGCCCTCCCGCTCCCTTCTCAGAGCCAGCTTTCAGAGTCCGCTTTGGGCGCCTGAGAACCGAGCAGTGTGCCTCTTTCAGTAAAGCATGTTCTTAAGGAAATAAAAACACATTTCCCTTTCACGTACCTCATTGCCTTATTTTCCTTCTCACTTTGACAAAATGGGACTCTGCCATCCTCCTCAGATGAAGGCTGATCGGCAGCCACGGTCACTAATCTCTCACCATCTTCTTCTAAAAATGAGACTCGCCCAGCCTCAGAACAAAAACTAAGAGCAAAAGATTCGTCGGAATTTCCAACTCCTGTGATTTCTCCCTTTGGTTCTTCTGAGATAACGGTGAGAGTGAAAGATGTAGAGATGAGAGTAAGACAAGCAGAGAAGCCCTGGCTATGAGTGCCCGTCGTGGGGGTGGGGTGGCTGCCCTTGAAACTTCACAGTGAGATTCCACAGTAGGGCTCTTTCCCTTGTAAATGTCCCACTTAAGGCTTAAAGTTCAAGAAGGTAGACCTGGCTCCAGCCTCACCAGCCTCACCCTATGCCAGGCTTTCTCTCTGCAGCCCTGGGAGGGGAGGGTGGAGAATGCTGAAGACACAGATCTCTGGCAGTCACACCTTTTGTGGAAAACAGAGACACTTGTCTTGGTAGGTGAAGCTGTGGATAGTGTCTCAGCTGCTGTCTCAAAGCAATCAAAGAAAGTGTGTGCGGTAGGAGGAGGGGAATTTTGTTCTCCAAGTTTGGTTCTCCAAGCTGAATAGACAAAGGTGCAAGAAACAGGGAAATTCTTAAGCAAAATAAGGTGTATTTACCGGAAAATCTATCTGAGTAAGAATTCTCAAAATATTTTCTAAAGCTAGGAACTGTTTGGAGAATGTAGCCACAGTATATACAGAAATAAATGCCCCATTTTCATTGGGAGAGCCTGTGTGTATAAGGGGACACATCCAGGCTTTCAGGCCAGATATTGGTTCAAATCCCAACCCCGTCACCTTCTATTCAGATAACCCCACACAAGTCACCCAGAACCACTGAACCTCCATCTTCTCATCTCTAAAATGTAATGGCACCTATTTTTACAGACTGACTGCATGGAATGAATAAAATGATCTATGTAAAAGCACTTAGGGGCCAGGCATGGTGGCTCATGTCTGTAATCCCAGCACTTTGGGAGACTAAGGCAGGCAGATTACCTGAGGTCAGGAGTTCAAAACCAGCTTGGCCAACATGGTGAAACCCCATTGCTACTAAAAAATACAAAAATTAGCCAGGCATGACGGTGGGTGCCTGTAATCCCAGCTACTTAAGAGGCTGAGGCAGAAGAATCGCTTGAACCTGGGAGGCGGACGTTGCAGTGAACCAAGATTATGCCATTGCACTCCAGCCTGAGAGACAAAGTGAGACTCTATCTCAAAATAAAATAAAATAAAATAAAATAAAATAAAGCAGGTACTCAGCACCATGCCTGGCATATAATCAGCACTTGCCAGATGCTAACTATAATTACATTGCTAATAAAATAATACCACAATGTTCTTCTAAGTGTAGAGATACAGACGTAAGAGAAAATCCTGTCTTTCTACATGCAATTTCTTCAGGATTAAAATTCTGATGCCGGTATGACTTAAGACTAACCCACAAGGAAATATCATGGGGGATGCGATACATACTTCCTAAAATTTGTTTCACGTCCTACCCAACAGCCCTTGTGTTTTTGGAGTTCTAAAACTGAAGCCATGTGGTCAGTATAAATGGCAAAGTATTAATCAACTAAAAATAAACATTTCTCAGATCCAAGGGCAATAAAACCCTGTGGAAGCACCCACCCCCAACCCATTACTCAAATTCAGACACAAAGAGATTGCCTCTGTCCTCATCTTCGCCATGATTACCCTGCATTTCACGCAAAGGAGTATTTACAGCACCACAGTGGAGTTTGGGGCATGAATGGGGCTTGGTGCCAGTAAACCTGTGTTCGGTGGGGCACTGCCCTGGTGGTAGCAACTGGCATGTGTTTCAATTCTCCTCCTTGATCCTCAGCCATGCTCGAGTCGAGATTTTCTGTGCAACTCAGAGGCAGCGGTCACGGCTGCTCCTGCTCATGGGAGTTACATTGTCATGTAATAAGTACCTTCCTTGGGTCCATGAAAATAAAAAATAAAAAATAAAAAAATATTCTTAAAAATAAAGGATGAAAGAGCATTATTTTCATGTTTGAGGACCTCGAGATTGGTTGGAAATTAACTATGGCCCCAAATGGTCATGATATTGTCCAATAATAAGTTGTCACCAATAATTGAAAAGTGGACTGGTTTATTCATTCATTTCTAATCAAGCAGCTGCCACAGAGTTATTTGATACTAATAACTGGCCTCTCTCTTCAAAACTTGGGAAACATTTCTTCACGTGGCCCCTGTAACACCGTGAGCCAACGGCCTCTTGCTGGGCACTTATGATGTATACAGCCTAACATTATTAGCTTAATAATAACAACTTTTAAAAACCCAGAGAATAATAACATGAATAAAGTGCCTCAGATATGGCACTTAACTCCATTCCCTAAGTCAGCAGCTACAACAACGCTGGTTATGAGTTGACTGATCCAGCTCATGGGCAGACCTGAAGCCAGCTCAGCCCCGCATTTAGGTAAGATCTGAGAGACACCAAGAAACTTACCCTTGGGGGTGGCATTCCAATAACTTATTCATATTTTGAGTCAAGGTAGTGGAGTTTGAAGCTTTGTTTGTTTTACCTTTTTGTAAAGCAGTGGAAACCCTCTTTCAAATGAAATCTCTAAGTACCCCTCTATAGACTATACTAGCACATTCTTAAGTAGTGTTTACTGTGTGCCTGAGGTTTTAACTTATTTAGTTCAACGAATCTATCAGGTAGATACAGTATGCTATTACTGTTCATACTTTACAGATGGCAAAACTAAGGCACAGAAAAGTTAAATGATCTGCCATTGTCACGCAGCTGCAGGTGCTAGAAATGGGGTCCAACCTGCCTGGTCTGGCTCCAGAGCCCACCCTCTCAAGGATCACACTATATGGCCCCTATAAAGAATGTTTTTAAGAAGGCATATAAAATCAGAACAGCCCTGGCTGGAGCCCTGAGAGAGGGCAGGGGGTTCCAAGCTCCCTATAGTGACCCTCAGGCACATCCAAGGAAGATGAGGACTTCATGAAGCCACTAGATTGAGACTTAATCTACCTAAGATCACTCTAAGATCGCACCTTCTTCGTGAGGAGTAACAAATTAGTGCATTAGTAGGAATCTGTTTCTAATTACCAGAGTCTTTAGAGAATGAAACTTAGCACAGGTAAATGGTGACTGGGAGACCCTGGTTGCAGGGCAGGGATGCAGAGGGCACACGGCTGGAGGGAGGGTTGGACTGGACTCTGGATGGGAGGGGACCGGGCTGAGAGAGGCGGTGGCTCCAGGACAACCAAGCCTCTACTTGGCCGGCAAGCTGGAGGTCAGGCTAACAGCAGTGCTTGCGAGGAGTATTTGAAAGGGTCTCTGGGCAGACCATTGAGTGCTGAACACGAAACAGCAGGTTGCTCCCTGGCAGAGACATAGCGTGACTACGGCCGCGGGGGTGGGTGAGGAGAAGTCTGATGTGAGAGTGTCAGGGCTCCCCATGAGGTGACACTCAGAGTTTCGGTTTTCATCTTGATAAAAATTTTGCAATTTTCACAGTTGCAGAACAAATAGAACCATGACTCATATTTCACAATTTGCCTGGCAAATTCTCTATGAGATCATGTTTCTGACAACTGCATGTTTTCCAGGGGTGAGGGGACATTGGGATTGAACATTGGGCCCAAGGGGCATGTTATAATGGGGGACAGTGGGACATACATTGCCCCCACCTCATGTCTTAGGTTCAGTACCAGAAGCCAGTGACTCATGTGGTACATAGGACTCCGTGGACTGGGAATACATCACAAATTCTGAGGTATTCACATGTATATTTTACTGTCTGTTTTTTAATCATCTCTGAGCCAGATTTTCATCGTCTGTAACTTCATGAGATAAATTACCTGAGGTTTATAATTTAAATTTTTTTTTAATTTGAATGGCATGAGTTTCAGTAACAACTTTCAAGATAATGTAATTTAAGAGATGATGATACACGTCATGAAATGTGACACTGTAAAGGAACAATTAAAACACCCAGTGAAACTGAAAAACCAGAGTTTCGCCCTCTAGTTTCTAACTGAGGAATTGAGTCAGAAGTTCTGTAGTCGCCTGTGGAAGAAACAGACACGAGGGCCAAGTCTGTGTCACAAGTAGATAATACCCAGTACCACGTCAGCAGCGTGAGATAACAAATTATTATTTGTCAAATGAACAATAAAGACATATGTGCAAACACATAAGCATGCAGTCCATACAAGCTGAAATACAGGGCTCAGTCTTACCATTCTTAGGGACCATTTCCCCTATTCAAGATGTTAATGATATTTGTTCCTTTTTTTTTTTTTTTTTATTGAGACAGAGTCTCACTCAAGCTGGAGGGCAGTGGCATGCTCTCGGCTCACTGCAACCTCCACCTCCTGGGTTCAAGCAATTACCCTGTCTCAGCCTCCCAAGTAGGTGAGATTACAGGCGCACGCCACTACGCCCAGCTAATTTTTGTATTTTCAGTACAGACGGGGTTTCACCACGTTGGTCAGGCTGGTCTCGAACTCTTGACCTCATGATCGGCCCACCTCGGCCACTTTGGGACTATAGGCATGAGCCACCAGGCCCAGCCATGATATTTGTTCCTTTTTAAACATGTGTTGATTAATCTTGGAAATGAGGTTTATATAGAAGCAGAAACTTATTTTCCAATGGTTATATCTCACATTCGTTCAGCACCTTTTACTCAGACCCCTTGAAATAGACCACATTTTTGATTCTCAGAACACCAGTGGGCCATTAAGCCCCCCAAGATAACGGTCATGTTTTCCCATATCTCACACTATCTCCTTTGCATTCTCACTCAGGTGCTCTTGTGGAATAGAAACCTGACTTCAACAAGAGACGTGGTGATTATCAGAGAAAGATTCATCTGAAAAATAGCCTGAAACTAGGATTTGTTGGGTTTGTTGAGTTGGGACAGACCTTTAAATCATCATCATATCATGTAATCCTCCCAAACCACCCAGTGTGGCAAGTGCAATTTTGTTAATTTTAGGAGATGAAGAATTTAGAAACGTGCAAGTCACAAAAAAGGAACGGGCAGAATTGAGATCACAGGCCAGGTTGAGCCCAATGCCCGTGGTCTTTATATGAAAGGCTAACAGCCTTAGTGAAGATGGGGATGCCTGCCTGCCCTTCTGCAATGTCAGTACCACGAAGGCTAATTGCACCTCAATTTTCATCATGTAGAAATTTGACCCCTTCAATGCTGCAGGGCCCTCCCAACAGGCCCCAAGCCCATGCTTATTCCCATCCAGGCCACCCCGCACCCCAGCCAGAGTGATTGCAAGTCTGGTCAGGTCACTTCCTTATTAAAAACCCTTTAACTCTGCCCATTACACTCAGAATAAAGGCCCAAACCCCCACATGCCAAAAGCTCCTGCCTGACCAGCCCCATCCACCCCTTTGGGCTCCCCCTGCTTCTGTCTAAGCCCTCTGCTCCCCCAGACATGGGCATTCATTTCCTCCTTCCTGCCACAGGGCCTTTGAATGTGTTGTTCCATCTCCCAGAGGGCTCTTTCCCCCAACACCTTCCCCCTTTCTCTTGTCTTAGCTTAAGCATCCCTTCCTCGGAGAGGCCTCTCACAATGACCTTCTGCAGTACCTTCCAGAGCACCCAGCACCCATCTTTCATTTCACTCATCACTGTGAGATCAGGATAATGGTTTGCATAATTGTTTGTTTCATGTCTGTTTCACACACTGCCTAGTGGAGGAGATTTGAATTAAATAATACCTGTGAGGGCAGGAACTCCGTCAGTCCCCTTTATGTCCATATTTATTACCAGTGTCTGCTTAAGCACCTGAGGTATAGGAGATGCTTATTCCATATTCCATCAATAGATTCTTATTCCACCCATGAGACAATTAATCACCAAATCAGGACACTACTAATCTAGTTTCAGGCCCAAGTTTTGGTAATCTCCAAGCGTATTTACCATCTGATATCCCTGAGTTTTATCAGAAACGAGGTGTGAGAAGCTGGCGGAGCCAAAGTGTAACATGCATTACAGGAAACCATTTACCACTCTGGGATCCCCCTCTCCCCACTATATTTTAATAAGCTTAATAATAGCAACAACTAACATTTATTAAGTGCTATGTTCTCACCAGTGTGTTAAGAGACTTTCAAACAACCTAAGTTCACATGGCATTATCTGTTTAACTTAAGCCAGATCCTGTCGAAGCTCTGTTCACCTCCAGGAGCTCCATCTCACTTACAGTAAAAGCCCAAGTTCCAGGTATGGTCTAAAGGCTCAGAGGATTTGCTCCTCTCAGACCTCATCCTCAGCACACTCTGCCCATCTCACTGGACTCCAGCCACACCAGTCTCCTTGCAGCTCCTAGAATACACCTGGCAGCTCCCTCACAGAGCCTGTGTACCTACTGTACCCTGGGCATGAAATGCTCTGCCCCAGATAGCTGCAGTTCTAGCTCTGCCATATGCTTTAAATGTCATCTTCTACAGAGGCCTTCCCTGACGGCTGCCCTGTACTAGGTTCCTAAGCCCCTTTCTTGCTACATTTTTCTCCATCACATAGCACCATCTCTAATACACCATTGCTACTACTTGTCTGCTCATTCATTGTCTGCCTGCCCCCTCCACAATGTCAGTATCACAAAGGCAAGGACTGTTGCCTACTTAGTTCCCTGCTGTGTCCCTACTGGCTGGCGCATACAAGGAACTCAACAAATATATGTTCCATGAGTGGATGTTCTCATTTCATCTTTACATCAGTCCTCAGAGGTACACACATCACCCGAACACCTTCCTTGCCACCTTTTCAGCAGAGTCTATTACTGCCCCTGTACTTCACTCGCTGGTTGGGTGGCAGAAGAGAGAACCAGGAAACTCAGGCCTCGAGACATTCTGGGTTCACACCCTCACCCCCACAAAGCCTGTCTGAAACAGGTGCCCTGTTTCAATTTCCCACTTCTCTCATCTAGCCAAAAGTGAGTTTCCTTATGTATCAGTCATTCATTTTGTACGTCGTTTTCCCGACATTTGCTGGAGATGGAGGCCCCAGGTGAGTGATGCAGGCCCCAACCTTGGGAAGCTCAGCATTAGAAAGCTGCTTCCACCTCTCAACGGCCACTTCAGATCCCCTCTGCTGAACCATTTTCCTGCTCATTTATTTTTCCAATTTCAGATATAGATTTTGTTACCTTTCAAAATATGAGGCATTTAAAAAAGCAGCATTTTAAAATAGTGCTCATGGCTAGAACTGAGAGATTCTTTCACATCTCCCTGTCCCAACCTCCAGGGGCGAAAGGGGTACAGCTTGTTCTCAAATAGGAGAATTCAGCATTTTTCCAGAGTAGGCAAGGGTTATGTTTCTGCACGTAGGACGGGTTCTGAGCCCTGGAATAGCAGTGAATATTTTCATTTCAGATGCCATTTCTCTGGATTCTTTCTCCCCCCATGACTGCTCAGTGTTGCAATTAATTCCTCCAAGCATTTTGCCCAATAAACACCCAAAACATGCTTTTCATCCTCACTCCCACTTCCTGCCCTGCGCTCTACCTCTCCACCCCTGCCGCTAGCTTCACAGCTCTGTTGCTTTCAAAGTTGTCCCTTGCATTCCGGGGAACCCATTTCTTCTGTTCCATCAAACCATTCTGTTCTCACATCCTTCCCTCTCTTGAAATCCCTCTTCAACCATCAGCAAAATCTGCTGCTGCTGCCTCTCAAGGAGGGCCCCTCCGCCTTGACACCCTGCCCTGAGAATCTGAAAGGGAAGGAGTAATAGTAGAACTGAAATTAAATACCAGTTTCAGCTAATCTGAGCAAGGCACACTTTCACCAGAGGGGATCACAAAAGCAAGGGATGAGGACCGTTTGTCCCCTACATGTATAGACTAGACAGAGTGTCAGGGTCAGCACCTGCTTCTGAATAGACAGGGCACGGACTTGCTTTCCCACTCAGATTAGAGGAACTATCAGGGCACCGTACACTAGTTCATCAATGCAGTCCTTCACGTGTGCAGCAAATAGTGATTGCAGGGTTTATTGCTTTGACTGCTGGAGATTTTATAGCCTTTCAGAATGCCCTATTATGTTGCAAATATTCTCGAAGGGTATTATGTCTTTTTGAATGTGATTTAATTTGATAAAATTTAGTTCTTTCATTTGAACTTCCATAGCATTTTGTGACATGGTAAAAGAACACTGGACTAGGGTGAAAGAGAACTAGACAAAAATCCTTTCTAGTCTACTTACTGGCTGATTAACCCCAGGAAAGTCGCCTGACCTCTTCAAGCCTCAGTCTCCCTCATCCATTAAATGGGTGTGATACCAGCTACCCTACCTACATCACGGTAGTTCTGTATCCCACGTACAATCAGCAATGAGCAAGATGCCCTTCCAAAAACATAGATGAAACTAAGGAGATTCCAATTAAAATGAATCAGTGGCAACAAAGGGCATTTTTGTTGAGTTGAGCATCACAGAAATGAAAGTCTCATCTCTACTTAGTACAATTTTGTGCATCCTTCAAGTCCTAAGTAAAACGCAGTTTTATTCATGAAGTGGTCCCTCCCTCCAACGCCAAGACAGAAAAGAACCAAGGAGATTGGGTGGCATCTGGGACACAAGGCCACACCTAGGAAGGACAGCTCCCTGGAGCAAAGCTCTTGAGCGTCGCCAGGAGAAAGGAGTCACTGCAGAAAATGGAGTTTGGAAACCCAGGGCCTGCCAGGGAGGAAGAACAAACCAGGGACCCAGATTGAAAAAGAAAAGGAGGGCTCTGAGCTGCAGAGAGCAGACATGGAGCAGAGAGGAGATCTGAGAAACAGAGTTGGATGCTGTTGTGGAGCAAGTAGAGTGGTGCCCAGGGGCAAATAGACTGCATGTTTGGAATGTTCTCCTGCAGCTGAACCATGCTGGACAGAAACCATCCCACCGTTTCTCAAATCCCATAGCACTTTGTACTTCTCAGGGCACTGCCCAAACTGCCTGTCTTTGCGATTCTTTGAGGATGTGCGTATCTCCCCTCCCCTACCAGAATATAAATTCTTTGAAGGCAAGAGCCAGGTCTTACTCATCTTTGTACACCCATCCCAGTCCACACCCAGTGCCTAGACCAGTGTCTTGCATGGGATCAGTATAATAAATATTTGTTCGATGGATTAATAAAAACATTACACTCTTTGGTTTTAAATAGGATCAAATAAAACATGACCCCCGATACTATAGAACCTTAAAAACTAGTTTACTCTTGTAGCTTTATCATCTGGGTTTTGAGCTTTCTCCCCGTCCTTGACCACTTTTACAGTATGCTTAGTTTTGTAATGCAACAAAATCACTGCTCACTTAACATGTGTTTCATACCAAATAGTGTAAGTAGGGCTACCATTTATTGGACATCATGGCAAAATAGCTAGTTATTGGCCAAAAGCATTTGGCACCCCTTCAGAATGGAAGTTATTGCTAAAAGGTGGCTGCTACGCCAGGACTACATTTCCCAGCTCTTCTTGGCACTGGGGGGGAGGCCACAAAACTAGTTCTCATCAGTGCAATATCAGTGAAACTGGCTAAGTCTCGTCTCTAAGCCAGGACTTTTAAGAAACAGTTAAAGCTTCTCCACTCTCTCCTTCCTCCTTGCCACCTGGAAGCAGAGACTTTAAGGTTTCAGGGGATGCAGAAGTCACACGATGAAAGCTGCAATCCCTGAGTGACCACAGGGAGAAAAGCCCCTGCTTTCCCTATTTAGATGAACAAAGGGAAATCACAAGATGGAAGCCTGGATCCCTGAGTCACCACATGAAGGAAAGCCTCCGGTTTTCTCCATTTGGTCTATCACATAGGCAAGAAATCAACTTTAATTGTGTTAGCCACTGGAATTTGGCATTTAAGTGTTAGAAAAGCTAGTGTCACCTTAACTAACACAAGTACCTACTGTATGGCATATGATTCACACAAATTACTTTCATAGAACACTTGAAACAGTCTTGCATGATAGGTACTATGACTATACTTTTTATTTTGGAAATAAGTAAACTAAGACACAGAGAGGTTAAGTTATGGAGGTTAAATTAAGAGATGTGGTCATAGCCAGTAGGTGTTGGAGCTAGAATTTCACTGAGATTCATCTGGCCCCAAATGCTGTGTTTTCTTCCATGACATCATACTGTCTCCCATTTATCAGTGATCTTGGATCTGTCTTTGACACCATTTTTAAGTTAAGGGTTTCTGACCTACACTTTTTAGAAGTAGTTGAGGTATATGTCTCCCCTTTCCTTCATTGAACGCTGACCATCACCTGGAAGAATGATGTATTCCAAGCCTTGGAGTGTTCTATAAAGACTTTAATTTCTTCCTCACCTGTTTTGGTACAATTCTTCTACTATCAGAATTGAATTATTTTGCTAAGCAAATATTTAACCTTAACACTGCTTGGCTTCCGTTTTTTCAGCAGTTGGGAAGGGTAAGAAGAGAATTTATTATGGGTTTAGGGTGGGGGACAGGAAAGAGAGTGGGGGAAAAGGGAAAATTGTTTGGGTTCATCAAATCCAGCCTGGTCCTTGCTTGTTTCAGAAAGCCCTCTCAGGCATTTTGTTGATAAAACTTACGCCACCCACGGTTATGTCTGCATTAGTTCTGTTTCTTTTTCACTTTCTGACTGAGGGATTTAAAAAAAGTTCCAATGACTTATACAGAGTTATACAGTATCAGTGGACAGAACTGGAAAGCAAATTATATGGGCATGAAAAGAAATAGAAAGTAAGTAAATATATAACTCATCTGCAAAAAGGAGCTTGTAGAAATTCGGTACTTTTTTTTGGACTCTTTACATATAAAATGCCAGTTATCCAACATAGAAAGAAAAAAGTGTAGGCAGCTCCAATTTGTAAGTAATTGAAACCAGCTCCTTTAGCTACGTGGCGAGTAATCTTTCTAAAATATATATACATATTGCCTTCTTAAGCCATATTAACTAATCTTGGTCACTCAATATAAAAACCAATTGTGGAACTGGATTGTTAGCTGATGATGCCTTCAGAAGATAGTGAAGAAAGCAAGGCTTCTTATACTAAATATCCTCAAAGTATTACTGGTTCAGTGTACTCCAGGAAAGCAGAGATTTTGTCTTTAGCTAAAGCACCTGGACCTGCCTGGCACATAGTAGTTGTGCAATAAACGTTTGTTTAATGATTGAATAAATGGATGAGTGTTTTGCTTTCTAATCATCTCATCTCCTCCCTTTGTATCAGGTCCTTTGTTGTCCTCATTCCTTGTGTCCTTAACTTGCTATTTCTAATCTGCTATGGGTGGGGAAACTTAAAATAAATTACATTGATAAAAGAAATTATGATATAAATAAATATAAAATAATTTAAATTAATTATAATATAACTCAATAGAACTTTTAGAACTTTCTGCAATGATGTAAATGTTCTATGTACCCTGTGTACTTACCACTATTGACCATTTGAAGTACAGCTAGTTTAGCTAAGAAACTGAGCTTTAAATTTTATCTAATTGTAATTGATTTAAATTAAATTAAAATAACCATACGTGACCCTTGGCTACTGTACTCTACAGCACAGGTTTTGAACTAGTGCTAAACAAAAGAAGGACTTTTCTGAAGGCCAAGGGATGGAGATTTTGAAAACTGTACAGTTTTTTTCTTTTTTAAATTCCACCCTGTTATGAATGAGTAATGAAGCAGGTCACAGGGCTCTGCAGGATGCATAGGAGTCAAGTTGGGCAGGTTGATTTGGCTCAAGTTGCACAGGTCAGCCTCAGCGATAACATTTAGAAGGGCTGAAAGTGAAAAGTGGAAAAAGTTCTGTCAGGGATGTTCAGAGGCCAGGTGAAGCCAGAGGAACAAGCTGGTCTTTTCAGGGAGATATCCAGCACGACCTGGCATCTTCTGTCCTGATCACTCAAGGCAGAGAGCACCACAGTTACATGCAGTTTTGTGTTTGTTTGTATACATTTTAAATCCCCAGAGTTGCTCACAATATTTTTTAACACAGGGCTTCAAGCAATCAGAATGGCTTAAAAGCTCTTCTGTCTCAATCCTAAAGAGAAAGAATCACCCTACTTTAGTCAGGAGGTCTATTATCTGACTACCTAAGGAGTTTTTCTGGAGCTTCTGTGTCCTGCATAGATGATTTGGTGGCTTTCTGAGTAGAATGGAGGCAGCTGTGCTCGCTGGAAGGCGTCCATCCTTTGCATCTTTGTCTTAGGTTTCCCCTGGAGCTAGAACAATCTCAACTATTTAGACCTCAAGGAACTCACACTGAATTCAAGGTCTACTGTGTGCAGAAATGGCATCTTCCTATCTCTATGCAGGGGAAGAGTCTCAGTGGCTGAATATTGTCACACACATCTTTTTTGCTGGTCTAGAGGACATTGCTTACATGCGATCTGCAGGCACACATCACTGATGTCACCTACTTACTTCCTAATAAAAGAAACAAATAAACAAATTTGGTCTTAACCACCCACACTGTAGCACCAGGTCCTATTTCATGACCAAATCCATGCAATTATTGTGTTTTTAAAATATTTATCTATATCTATGCATAGATATAGATGCATGTGTGTATCTATCAGTTATATAAAAGCAATAACTGATCATTAAAGAAAATGCAAAGAATGAACAAAAGCACTCAAATACCCTTATCCAAAGAAAACCTCAGTTAATATTTTGCTGTATTTCTTAACTGCCAGTCCTCTATGCATAGATGAGAGATTTTTCCCTTCTTGACTTTGTTGCAAGCATTTTATATTCCGCATCTTGCTTTTTGTTATATCATGACCATTTCCCTTATAATCATACAGACTTAGTAGATATATTTTGTAATACCTGCAAAGTATTCTGTTAAATGGAGTTAACATACATACTTAATCATTCTTCTCTTAGAAAAGCATTTTTTTTCTAACACTGCCCCTTTATAAATTATGATAGTAAATAATTTTGTGTGTAAAGTCTTGCCTCCACACATGCCAGCTTTGGAATACCCTCTTTAGAATAGAAACATAGAAATAATTTCTGGGTCCAGAGTTATGAAAGTGTATTAAAGGTAAAGTCCCATATTTCCAAGATGGGGAGCCAAGGTTCAGGGTAAACAAGCAAAGCCAAGTTCATGAGCTGATAATCATTTGACCTTCTCAGTATTCTAGCTCAGAAGTTCCCAAACATAAGAACTGATGCAACAGGAGTGCCTGTGCATTTATTTAAAACCCAGATTCCCACTATTACCATGTGGGAATCTAAGTCTCTTTGTAGGTCATTAAGAACTTGCTTTATGTATCTGGGTGCTCCTGTATTGGGTGCGTATATATTTAGGATAGTTAGCTCTTCCTGTTGCATTGATCCCTTTACCGTTATGTAATGTCCTTCTTTGTCTCTTTTGATCTTTGTTGGTTTAAAGTCCATTTTATCAAAGACTAGGATTGCAACCCCCTGCGGGTTTTTTTTTTTTTTTGTCTTTTGGGTTTTTTTTTGTATTTTGGGGTTTTTTTTTTTTTTTTTTTTTGCTCTCCATTTGCTTGGTAAATTTTCCTCCATCCCTTTATTTTGAGTCTATATGTGTCTTTGCACATGAGGTGGGTCTCCTGCATACAGCACACTGATGGTCTTGACTTTTTATCCAATTTGCCAGTCTGTGTCTTTTGATTGGGGCATTTAGCCCATTTACATTTAAGGTTAATATTGTTATGTGTGAATTTGATCCTGCTATTTTGATACTAGCTGGTTGTTTTGCCCATTAGTTGACTCAGTTTCTTCATTATGTAGATGGCCTTTACCATTTGGTACATTTTTGCAGTGGCTGGTACTAGTTGTTCCTTTCCATGTTTAGTGCTTCCTTCAGGAGCTCTTGTAAGGCAGGCCTGGTGGTGACAATCTCTCAGCAATTGCTTGTCCTCAGAGGAGAGCTACAAACCACTGCTCAAGGAAATAAGAGAGGACACAAACAGATGGAAAAACATTCCATGCTCATGGTTAGAAAGAATCAATATCTTCAAAATGGCCATATATATATAACTATATAACAATCCTGCAAGATCTGCACATGTACCCCAGAACTTAAAGTGTAATAATAAAAAAACAGATTCCCAGTGAAACAGGAGAGCTCCCTGACACCCTCCTGGGACTTTTCACAGGAGTGCGGCTCATTTGCTTGGCTGCAGAACCTCAAACCCTTTACAGGAGGGAGAGCATACAGATGGGCAGGTGCAGGAGCCAGGGTAAGCACTTTTGAGCTCTGGCCCCATGGTAGCATCTAGAGATATGTTACAATAAATACTCTTTCAGCAGTTACCAACTGTAGATGGCTAAGTGTTAAACCAGTTCAGTGGAGAGTTGGGTGACGTCATTTTACACCCTGCCCTCTTGGTCCTTGTTTGGTATCCAGGGGAGAATCAGGTCACATGCACTTGAAGGATGGTGAATGTGGAGATTTTATATATATATATATATTTTTTTTTTTTTTGTATTTTAGGTTTTGGAATACATGTGAAGAACATGCCAGATTGTTGCATAGGTACATACATGGCAATGTGGTTTGCTGCCTTCCTCCCCCATCACCTATATCTGGCATTTCTCCCCATGTTATCCCTCCCCCAACTCCCCACCCCCTGCTGTCCCTCCCCTGGTTCCCCCCAACAGACCCCAGTGTGTGATGCTTTCCTCCCTGTGTCCATGTGTTCTCATTGTTCAACATTGAATGCAGAGATTTTTATTGAGTGATGCAGGTGGCTCTCATTGGGATGGATGGGGAGCTGGGAAAGGGAATGGAGTGGGAAAATTATCTTCCCTGTGGTTCGGCTGTCCTGCAGCCAATCTCCTCTCTGACCATCCCCAGCCAAACTCCTGTTGATGTTAAGATACTCCTTTTTTCTCTTCCTCTGCTGCACCACTCTGCTGCTCATGGAGTCTGGGATCTGAGGTTTATATGGGTACAGGATAGGAGGGTGTAGCAGGCCAAAAGGCAACATTTGGGTGTGAAAACAGGAATGCCTGTTCCCATTTAGGGCTGCAGATTTCCGGGCTTCAGGGTGGGGCCTTTGCCAGGGACCTGCCCTCTTCTACCCAGTATTTCCCTGCTTCCTGTCTGTATCACCAGGACCCATCCCAGACTTACTGATTCAGAATATGCTGGGTTGAGCATGGGTGGATTGCTAACAGTCTCTAGGTGAACGTTTAATAATCACTGCTTCTGGACAAAAGAACTGCCAGGCAGAAACACATTTTGAAGAACAACTTTATAAACCCTTCTGTTTATCTGCTATTTAAACTGCAGGCAACAGGCCTAATCCTAACCCTGCCACTTGGCAGGGGAGAAAAACCCATAACAGCAACCAGTACACTTCTTAGTTTCTTGTTGTATTCATTTAATCATCGCACTGATCAAAAATGCTTCGCCTTATATGACCTTTGGAAGTTAGCCCTTTCCATTTAGATGTCCACTCTTTTCCTCAATATTTCCCTCGCTGAGCCTGTCTACAATTTCCTCTGCTAAGACTCTAGAGTCTTATTTCCTCTTTATTGGAGGATAGAGAGAGAGTCTCATCTGTTTTAATTATACATTTCAAGGACTTCACTGGAATTTTAGTAATATAACAATGCCACCAAAGCTAAAGTATTTGGAACCACTGATGAGATCCTCTAAAGAAGAAAAGCAAGCTTGACTTAAACCCAGGATGGGCAAAACACTCAAAACTCACCCTCTCCCTGAAACCGACTGTGCTCCTGTGATGTTCCTTTGATCAGGGAACAATAAATTTACACAAACCAAAATTGAGAAACACAGAGAAATCACATCAAAAGCAAAGATCAGTTTTGAAGCATTCAGGAAGACTTCAGGCCAAGTTGAGTGTGATCCTAAAGGCTCCCACCCAATAAGGCTGGAGGGTAGCAACTTGCCCTCCCACATCTTCCTGGCCCTGGGTCAAAAGTCTTTTTCTCAAAGGAAGCACTACAAAGCCCTGAAAAGGCGTCTGAGTGTTAATTTGTCTTTTGTGAGAAGTTCTGGTGCTGCTATAAATCACTGTAGACTATCAACAGGGCAGTGGAGGTATCCCTAAGCCGCTTAAACTTGATGAGACCTGAAAAAAATGAACTTCAACCAATGGAGGTCAAGGGAGGACTACGATCCATTTTTAATCACTTGAAGTGCTTAAAGGGCAATAGCCCTGGTGGCACAAAAATCACCCAACAAAAATGAACCTGGCACCTGTGGTGTCCTGGTAGTTGAGAGATTTTAAGGAAGTATTTCCCAAAAGCAGGATGCATTGAGACCCGGAGACTGAGGTTCAAGATTAAAGGGTCTGGGTCGGGAAAGAATGATATTTAGCTATCTAGCTTCCTTTTTTGTTTGTTTTTGTTTTGTTTTTTTACAGGATCTCACTCTGCCTCCCAGGCTGTAGTGCAGTGGCGCCATCTCAGCTCATTGCAACCTCTGCCTCCCGGGTTTAAGCAATTCTCCAGCCTCAACCTCCAGAGTAGGTGGGAGTACAGGAATGTGCCACCACACCTGGCTAATTTTTGTATTTTAAGTACAGACAGGGTTTTACCATGTTGGCCAGACTGATCTCAAACTACTGGTCTCAAGTGATCCACCTGCCTCAGCCTCCCAAAATGCTGAAATCACAGACATGAGCCACCGCACCCAGCCTAGCTTCCTTTTAGTATTGGCCTAGCAGTCAGCCAAATTCAGATGAGTCTAGTATAAAAATGGGAGGATGGCCAGGGCTGCTGGTGACCTGGTGAGGTCATGGATGTAACTTCAAATTAAGAAAGTCATCCAGGTTTTAAAATTCCCCTACCCACCTCTCCAATCATTCTCAGGCTGGCCTGGTACAATACACTAGCTGCAGCATCCAATTTGTAAGTGCTCCCAAATGATAACAGAGGCAAAGGAAGAGAAGCCAGGAGCAGGCTATCATGATGCAGCTCATTTTCTAACTTCATATTACTAAGATGTCCCTTCTCCTTAGAATGTAGAAGACCTGGAGAATCCCAGGCCTAACCTCCAAAGATTCCTAGGGTGGAGGCCAGGAATCTGTGAGGTTACCAAGCCCCCATCTCTACCAAGGGATTCTGATATTGGCTGAAGGACCTACCGTGACTAAAACCTTCTCCCAGAACCCCATGTCTGGCTCCACTCAGGGGCCCCAAACAGAACGCATGTAATCAGGGCTGAGCAATCCTGAGATAAGCTCTGTGCTCCTAGGGTGAAAAGGCCATGGTTTTGTGGCCGTTCTTTTGGAATGATTGTAGAAGGAGGACTATGCATTTGTTCTTTATGCATACAAGCCGATGACTCAATTCTGACGGTGGCATTCCTGTAAGATGGCCCCTGCCAGGCCCCATAAGCAAAAGATTTAGTCAAATGTGTTAATTCATGTAGAGCTGTAATTAACTGACTATGGCTTCACCTCACCCTCAGAGTGTCCTTTTGAGATTGCATTAGTGTTTCCAAATATTAATTCTCCCCTCTCCACTCACCAGAGCTGCAGCCAACACTGCTTTCAAGCAGTATAAGCAAGAGATAAATGTTTATTCTTTTAAACCATTGAGTTATTCAGGCTGTTTGTTACCATAGCAAAAGCTGGCTAACATAACCCAATTCCTTGACAGGTACAGGAGTAAAGGACATTCTTTCACCAAACATACTTCTTTTAAACACCTACTATGTGCCAGGGATTATTCAAGAATAAACGTTCAAACCTGACAAACACAGAATTTGGTCACACCTGCCAACTCAGCTTTAGCCCCTTCTGCAATGGAATCCTTCACGTGTTCTCCAATTAACTGAAATTAAAGCTTAAGTCCTCTATAATGGTCTGAAGGGCCCTAAACACAGTCTGGCTCTCATCAGCCCCATGACTCTTTCTATTATTCCCTACATCCACTTTTCCAGCTGCCCTGGCCTCCTTGCCATTCCTTGAACACACTGAGCATGCTCCTACCTTAGGGCTGTTGCACCTGCTGTTCTTTCTTCTTTGACTACTGTTGCCCACAATATGACAGGGCTCACTTCCTCACCTCCTTTAATGTCACCTGTCAAATGTCACTTTCTCATTGAAGCCTTCCTTGACCACCCAATTTGAATTGTAACTCTCCGCATACCCATCATATACCTCTCCCCTGCTACATCTCTCTCCACTGCACTCACCACCACCAAAATGGTGTGAATCAGCAGTTCTTAAAATATGCTATACAAGCCCTGAAGGTTTCTGAGACACATCAAAATCATTTTCATAATAACACAAAGCCATTATTTGTCCTTTTTCTCTTGCAGTATATGACCTTTTTCACTTGCGGTATGTCATTTAATACTCTGAAAAATATACATAATGATCTTTAGCCACCTACCAAACTATGATAGTTGTCTCAAGGAAAAGTACTTGTATGATTGTTTGAGTTGCAAGATGAATTAGCTGGGTTTTTTTTTTCATGGATTTTTCTTTTGATCTTCACAGAAACCGTTTTTAGAGATTGTTTTATTCCCATTTTATGGCTGAAGAAACTAGAGCTTAGAGAGTTTAAGCAATATGCTTGCCTAATAAGTGGCAGAGCTAGGGTGAAAACGCAGGTTTATTCATTAGGTTACATCTAATTCTGGTCAGACACTGTGGCTCATGCCTGTAATCCCAGCATTTTGGGAGCCAGAGGCTGGCGGATCATCTGAGGTCAGAAGTTTGAGACCAGCGTGGCCAACATGGCGAAACCCTATCTCTACTAAAAATACAAAAAAAAAAAAAAATTAACCAGGCATGGTGATGGGCACCTGTAATCCCAGCTACTCGGAGGTTGAGGCAGAGAGAATTGCTTGAACCCAGGACGGGGAGCTTGCATTGAGCCGAGATCGTGCCACTGCACTCTAGCCTGGGCAACAGAGTAAGACTGTCTCAAAAATAAATAAATAAATAAACAAATAAATAAAATTCTTTCCATGTATAACATGCCACGACTATAGCACATTGTAGAAGTTCTATGGTGATCACAGAGCTCTTATGTTTAATGGGGTTTGAACTTCAGAGTTACATAAATATAAGAAATGAAAACAAATGTATTAGGCACCTTATATGCCTCACTTCTAGACAATGTCTCTTTTAATACCAGTCTGTATTTATTCCTCCTGGAATTCCAGTTAGATATTTGCTGGATACTTCCATTTTATCCTCCATGTATTTTAATCTCTTTCTCTTTTTTCCTGGATTCTGTGTAATACCCTAAGGTTTATCTTCAGTTTGCTAATTCTTTCTTCAGTTTTGTCTAACTATCTGTTCAATGCATCCACTGAAATGCTTTTAATACATTAACCATACTCTTTATTTTTTAAGTTCTAAATTTTTAAGTCTGCCTATTCATTTTTCATTTTATTATATTTTCATCACGATTTTTCTTACATTTTTAAAAATTATTTTTCCCATTAGTTATTAGAGTACAGGTAGTATTTGGTTACATAAAGAACTTACATGAGTAAGTTCTTTAGCGGTGATTTGTGAGATTTTGGTGCACCCATCACCTAAGCAGTATACTCTGCACCATACTTGCAGTATTTTATCACTCACCCCCCTCCCATTCTCCCCCCCAGGTCCCCCAAAGTCCACTGTATCATTCTTATGCCTTTGAACTAGCTGTTTTCTTTATGCCTCATGCTTTTACTTGCAAGAATGACTACTGACAGACAAGGTATGGTTACTGAGACTTGAGTATTTGACAGACATTTTCTGAAAATTAACTAATGTATTTGTTGCCAAGGATAAAATATAGGCTTTCTTGCAAAAAAACTAAAATTTTGTAAATTTCATGTCTGTCACCATTCAATACTTAAAGACTTTTCTGATGAAATTGGTAATGATATTCATAAATGTGATTTTTGGTACTGGATACTAAAATGTATTAACATTTGAAAGATTTACATAATTGGATGAACTTATATTTTTCAAATAATCCATTTACAATGCATGGGTAAAACACGTACTTGAAGTGCAACATAGACCAATGGATTTCAATAAAACAGAATGTTGTCATGGTTTCAGATTCAGCATTGCAAATGAACTTTACGAAACAACCACCTGTTGAGTTCTGATGGAGTAGCAAAGAAGAGTACACACAATTAAATGAGAAGGTTATTAACATAATCCTCTCTTCTGCAGCTACATGTTTGTGTGAGGCCAGATTTTCTTCATATACTTCAGCCAAAACAGTCTATCAGCATAGATTGAATGCAGATGCAGATATGAGAATCTAGCTGTCTTCTACTTCTAAATTAAAGAAATCTAGAAAAAAAATTTTTAAATATCACTCTTCTCTAAGTATTTGTTTGTTTGGGAAAACTGTAACTTTTTTTGAGAGCTTAGAATAGTGCCAGGCAATTTACTGAATGAATGAATGAATGAATGCCACTCAACAGCAACCTCCACTTCCTGAGGCCTATGTGCTGACTCTCCTATGAACCTCCCCAAGGCACAGAGTGTGAGGCTGAGCTAAGACCCCCACATCCATTCATCCATTGCAAGATATTTTCCAACTTCCTGCCCATTCCAAATCAAACAGGTTTCACCCATTCTGAACTCCCCAAACACTGGCCTTCTAACATTGAGCGCACACTATGTGCTCAACCATTCATCCTGGCCCTTAAGGCCACCACTTTCCCTTGTTTATATGCAATTCCTTTTATTCCCCCTCAGACTGTAAGACCCTGGAGTGCTGTGTTTCACGGTTTGTCTATTTTCAGCTCTTAGCACAGTGCCTAGCACTGAACAGGTATTCAATAAATGTTTTTATATAAGTGAATAATATACCAAATGAGCACTCTTCCACCTGAATATGCACATATATACACACATTGAGAATACTTATTTGTTTTCAGCAGCCAATGAAAACCTTTCTCCAACGACAGCCTGGTTTCCGTACATTTCTTTCCCTGTAGCTAAGCTCTTCCCTCACTCCCAAAAGTTCTCTAGCCAAGCCTGCCCTCAGGCACACCAATGCAACAGTGCAGGTGACTCACTGTCAATCTCTCTTTGTGGGCCTTCCCTCAATCGTCAGTGCCCGGGGAACCCAGGTTTCTGCCTCATAGCCACAGGTCCAGTAACCAGGCCTAGGCATTGTTCTCTTGCAAGTGTCCTGGACTCCATGACAGTAGCATTTCTTGAGCATCCAAAATGTGTCATGAGCCTGGTCATAAATACGTATAATCCCAGGCTTCTCAGCAACCTGGTAGGGAAGCACCACAAAGAACATGAGATAAGGACCAAGCCTAATCAATTTGTTATGTCTCCAGGCCCCAAGGGCATGCTCAGTCAATAATTAGTGAATAAATGGCTGAATGAATGAATCCTACAAGATGGGTGTTCATATCCCATTGTACAGATGAGCAAACAGTCTCATAGAGGTTATGCGGCTCATCCATCATGTTGCCAACCCCTGCATATATTTAGGGCCACCAATGATCTACACCCAGTGGCTTTCCCCCACAAGCCTCTGTCCACTCAGTCAGGCAAAATGAAAAGAAAGAAGGAGAGAAAGAAAGAAAGAAGAAAGAAAGAAAAAAGGAAAGAAAAGAAAGAAAGAGAGAGATAGAGAGAGAGAAAAGAGAGAGAGAGGAAGAGAGAGAGAACGAAAGAAAGAAAGAGAGAAAGAGAGAGAGGAAGAAAGAAAGAGAGAAAGAGGGAAGAGAGGAAAGAAAAAGAAAGAAAGAAAAAGAAAAAGAAAGAAAGAAAGAAAAAGGGAAAGAAGGGAAAGGAAAGGAAGAAATCTTGTATTGCTTTAGGTTGTTTTGTGTTTTAAAAATTGATACATTTCAATAGTAGAAAATTCAAATAATACATAGAAGCACCAAGAAGCTGGGTGCAGTGGCTCATGCCTGTAAACTCAGCACTTTGGGGAATTGAGGCAGGAGGATTACTTGAGGCTGGATGTTCAATACCTGCCTGGTCAACATAGCAAGACCTCATCTCTACTAAAAGTAAAAAAAAAACAAAAAACATAGCCAGGCGTGGTGGCATGCCTGTAGTCCTGGCTACTGGTGGGGCTGAGGTGGGAGGATCCCTTGAGCTCAGGAGGTTGAGGCTGCAGTGAGCTGTGATCACACCACTCAGAGTGATAGAGTGAGACCCCCATCTCTAAAAAAAAAAAAGCACTAAGAAGAAAATTTAAGTTACTTGTTACCTACTTGTCATCTAGAAATGACTACTGTGGACATTTTGTACAAATCCTCCTGTCTTTCTTCTACATGTAACTTTATTTCACAACATATTGATGTCATCATGTTCCTATTGTAAATAGACTTTCCACCAAATACTGCATGATAAGCATTTTCTCCATCATAATAAATAATATTTTGTGATTTTTAAAGCATACAGACTATTCTGCCATCATCTGGAATTTATTTAAACATTAATTTTTTTTTAACTATTTGCTCTTATTGAACTTCCAAGTTGTGTTCTTTTTTTTTCTATTCGAAGTAACATGCTGATAACCTTGAACATAAACTGCTTTCTTCACTTACTTCATTAGAAGCGTTGCTACAAATTGAATTATTGGGTCAAAATGCACTTACACTTAAAAAAATTTTAAGCAGCCTTATTAACATATAATTGATGTACAATAAATTGCACATATTTAAAGTGCACAATTTCATAATTTTTGACATATGTATATACCCATGAAACTACTGCCACAATCATGGTAGTCAACACATCTGTCACCCCATGTTTCTTTGTGGCCCTTTCTAATCTCTCTCTCTCTCTCCCCTGCCTTTCCTCATGGCAAAGGCTGCTCTGCTTTCTGTCACTATTGATTAGGTAGAATTGTCCAGGGTTTTATATAAATGGAGTCACCCAATACGTACTCCTTTCCTCTGGTTTCTTTCCCTCAGTAGAATTATTTTGAGATTCATTCATTCTATTGTATCACTAGTTTATTCCTTTTTAGTGCAGAGTCATACTCCGCTATATAGTCAGGAAAGTGCACCCATTTTTAACACTTTTGATGCATATTACCAAATGGACTGTGGGAGCATCTTGAAGCTCTTTATCACAAAAGCATGGACATTTGGAGCTCACCGCCCCCTCCGCTGAAAAGCTGGGATTAAAATTTCACTTGCTCCAAGTGTACCATTCTGTCCCTAGAACTGCACAGGCTCTTACCCTCCCTAGTTCCAACATCCATTACCAGGAAAAGGAAAACTCCAGGGACCATGAAAGACCCAGGAGATAGGGGCCGGCGAGGGCAGCAGCAATGTCACTGGGGCCCTTGTGCCTCATGCCTTGGCACTACAATTCCGGCAGGGACCTACTTCCTAGATGCTGTTCTTCTCACAAAATAGCCAGCCCTGAGGCAGTGGCCTGAGCCATCACACCTGCGGGCAGTCACCGGGGTGATGAGCAGGGCACAGGGACAAGACAGGTTCTTGGACCACACGGACAAGTATGTGTGAGGTCTATTTGCTTGCCCTGTAACCTGTAACCTGTAACCTCGCATGAACGCTGTATTCATACAAATATGACTACAAAATACTGAGGGGAAAAGACTGCATTTGCTTCCCTGCTAGACCATGAAACCGCTTGACAGTCAGATCTGTGGCTCACTCATCTTGCTTCAAGGCTTCTTGCTCTGGTGAGTTTTCAATCTGCTTTTCTCGAAGGCTATTGACTACATTTGCTTTGCAAAAGATCAGCTCCTGCTCAGCACCACCAAGGCAGAAATCAGGTGACCACAGGGAAGACAGCAGGGGGACTGGGGCCTGTCCTACTCTCACACCCGTCCCATAAACTTCTCTGCTTCCTTCAACATGCAGCTGCATGTGTTTTCTTAAAACCACTTCCAAATCCCCCCAATGGAGTTAGTCACAGCCTCAAGCAGCCTGTTTTCCATTGCACTGGGATTATTTGCTTATCCATTCAGCAAGCTTACTGGGGGCCCACTGTGTGCTGAGTACTGGACCCTTCCGCTCGTGGGAGTCCAGAGTCCAGTGAAGCACCAAGGCTCAGTGGAGGTGACTCCCATGCCAGGTGTCAGGAGCAATGATGGCGCTGTGCAGAGGACACCATGGGTCCACTGAGGAAAGACGTCTCTCATGGAACGGACACAGAAGCAAGAAAGGTCTCCTGGAGGAACTGGGCCCTAAAACAAGCCCTAAAGAATGAAAAGGGGTTATCTAGATGCAAGGGTTAGGAAAGAGGCAGGGTTCAGACTGCAGGGGCCAGTGAGCAAAGGCAGAGAGACAGTGGGATGAGAAGAGAGATGCACAGAGGGAGAATCAAATCCCTCACCCACCAGGAGGACGGGAGGCCAGCCGGTCCTAAAGACTGAAGAATCTGGCTGGTGGTGGAGGAGCAATGACTTGGGGGGCAAGGCAGGAGAGGCAGGTAGGAGCCAGGGCACCAAGGACTTTGTACTACATGTTAAATGGGCAAAGGGCGCCACTTGAAAGTCTGAATGAGCAACTTAGTTAGAAGTGTATGTGAGCAGTTTGTGTGCTACCGTATTGGAGACAGATTTTGGAGGGGGACACCACATCGGACAGACTATTTAAGGGGAAGTGCAATAATCAACAGAAGAGGTATTAAAAGACTAAGCTAGGGAGTGTTGGCTGGGATGCAGGGTAGAGATGAGTATGATGGATGTTCAGAAGGTAAAATTTGTAATACTTGATGTTTGGTTGAAATGGCGGGACTAAGGGTGAAAAATAAGTCAATAGTGACTCTTAAGTTTCCCAAGTGGCACACATGTAGATGGTACCTTCCCATCAATTAGGACAGACATGGCTTATGTATCACTCCATCCCCCAGAGACCAGTACAGTTTCTAAGATAAAGCCAGTGCTTCACAAATGCTTCTGAATGAATGAATTAGTCTAAAAACCGTGCTGCCTTACCTACTCCTAGGGAGCACCTGCACAGAGCACAGAGTGAAAGCTGCCTTGGAGTTGGGTAGTCGTAGGACCTCAGGGAAGCCCTCGATGTAAAGATAACCTGTCCCAATAGCCTGAGCTTTACAGAGAGGAGTGCTAACAGAGGACCCAACCATATCAAGGAATAGAGAATAGCAAATAACCACAAGCAGGCATGACTTGGATCCTTGCTGCATTCTGACCATTGACAGATCAAGGCTGTGGAAGAAGAAACACAGGAGACTGACCCAGAGAGAAAAAAGATTTGGAGATTTTAGTCAGCAACAGACACTAAACGTGGGCAAGATCAACATTTATAACGTTATGAACAAGACCTTTAAACAAGGAGATTCCCACCATCTTCTTAGGAAGAGGTTATTGGAGGTCAGTGAAATGGAATCACTTCCTGCAAAAGGGATCTCGCAGAACTGTGGATCCCCTTTTCTGAAAAAAGCTAAGGTCAAAAGCTATAATAGATTTAAAGAAGTTGTCGATTGTGGCTAACAAAGTTTCCAGAGCATAAAGAGGACCCTTGGGTTTTTATAGCACGTCCCCAGTATAGGATGGAATAACTGAGAGCTTCCACACTCCAGTCTGTCCCTTTTGGTCTTTGTTGAGAATTACCTCATGGGTTTTATGAAGCCTGCTTGCTGCCCTCCTTGCTGAATATCCTTGAACATGTTTTTAAACTCTTTCCTCAGGTTCCACATTGCAACCTTGGAGGTTACTACTACCAACCTTGAAGGACCATTATGGGATTGAATGAGATAATAGACACAGTATAAAAAATGGCAGATTTTATTATAAGAGGCATCACTGTTATTATCTTACAATAAGTCAACCTGAGTTTCACCACAAAAACACATGATCAGGTTTTTCTGAGAATTAAATTAGATAATGGAGAGGGGTATGTTTTGTACACTGTAAAGAATTCTGTAAAAAATAAAATGCTTAGTGTTGTATGGGAATGAGGAGGGAAAAACAGTCACCTGATTCTCCTGGAGAGACTGTGGGTTTTCACCCAGAGCATATACATTTTTATCTTTAATTCAAAGCCTATGACTCAGGTTGGAGATCTGCTCCCTGGACTGCTGGAAATCTAGGCTTAGGACTCCCCTGCAGGACCACCCAGGAGTCTGAGCAGCCACAGGACGCCAGCATCTTGTTGACTTAAGAATATGAACCACTGGAATGTATTACACCTGTCTGTACTGGCTACCTAGGCTTTTAGTCCTTCAAGGTGTTTAATTTAATCTGCAGACCTCTATACAGTGGGACCCTGATTCCCTCTGAGGTTATTGCTTGCTTTTATAACATCAAGCTAGGAAGTTATAAAATTGCAGTGCGGGAAAAATACCAAGATCCTAACCTTGGTTTGACCACCTACCAACTGTGTGGTCTTGAGCAAATCATTTCACTTCTCTAAGCCTTGATTTCCTCTCCTATAAAATGGGGCTTATAATCCCTGCTTATCTCTCATAATTGTTATGAGAATCAAGAAAGTATTTTGTGCAGTATATACATTCATATAAAATAAATATATAAAATTATTCTTACTCTTTCCGCTATATCAGTTAGGTTAGGCTACACTATGCTTCAATAAACACAAGAGTCATTTGTTTATTACATGAAGTCAGATGTAAATTCAGTGGCTCTTCAGGGCAATTCTCCTCCATGCAGTGATTCAGGTATCCAGGCTCCACCCATCTTGAGATTCCAACATCTGAATATCTGGTTTCCAGAGTCATTGTAGCAGAGGAAGAGAGGGGTGATGGTTTGCCAAGGATTTTATTAAATGTCATGCCTGAGAGTGGTTGGACATGATTCCCACCTATATTCTATTGGAAGCACTCAGTCATACTTCATCATCATTACAAGCAAGGGTGGAAAACATAGGGGAGTCAATGGATTAATTGGTGAATACCAGAGTCTGCTAGACCTGCACTAATGACAAAGAATTGACATGTTTAGGAAAACGCATGACAAAGAACAAAGAGCGTAAAATCAAATAAGCCTGGATTCAAATCCAAACTTTGTTGCTTGATACCTACATGTCTTTGAGCAGTTTAGAACCCGTTTCCTTATATTTAAAATGGGGGTGTTAATAGAACCTACCTTACAGTTTTGCTGTAAGGATTATATGAGATAATAAATATAAAGTGCTTTTTATCTGACACATAATAACTCCTTAATAAATGGTAGCTGTTTTTTTTTTCTATTCTCTGAGCTTTAAAACTGCTGCTCCACCTCTGTGAGTATTCTATGGCAACCTGAGAGAAGAAATTTAAGTGTCTGTCACACTCACCAATTCCCACCTGAGAAACACTTTATTGCTAGTAAAACCTGATTAAACTGAACTTCTAAAAAGAAGCAGTCATCTGAGAGGTTATTCATCCTCAAATAAGCCTCTTGTACTCTGCTCTGGATATCAAAGACCGGGGTTCCAGCTGTTCCATAGAGGACCTGTGTGCAAATTAGAAGAAAAAGCCCTTTCTCTTGGTGTGGCATAATCTCATTGGCCTTACTGCTTGATGAATGTGGATTTCACTCACTCCTAAGCCCAGTGCCCTTGGGCAGTGACCAACCTGCACAACTGTATCCACTGGCCCGCCAGGGATATATAAAATAAAAATATCTAGTCATACTCCTGAGGAGGTCGCCAGAAAGGTTTGGGAAGACAGCCTTATAACCAATTGACTCCACTTTAGAGCAGAGAGGAGAGAGCAGATAATTTTGTGGGCACACAAGGCAACAAGTTACCCTTTATTCCTTTTATCTCTTCCTATAAACAAGCCTGTCCTAGTTGCTCCATTCAAAGTTAAAAAGATTCAGTATCTTTGGTCTCACAGTCACAGTCCAAGGTACCAAAGTTCAATTATTATAGTTAAGTCTAATTGAGACACATATCCGATCCTTCCTCAGGAGTCCTGAAGAACCTGTTTTCAACTCCCCCCCCCCACTCCAAGCTCTTTGACTAACAGGTTGTTTTACTTTGGACAAATCCTCCAAGGAAAGGAGGATCCAAGATGGCAGAATAGGAACAGCTCCAGAGTGCAGTTCCCAGTGAGAACAGCACAGAGGGTGAGTGTTCACCGCATTTCCAAACAAGTTTTCACGGCCCACAGACCAGGAGATTCCTGGGCCAAAAAGTGCCATGAGTTTTCAGCACGGTGGTTTCAGCCCATGCCACATCAGCACACAGAAACTCACACAAATCTGGGAGGCCATTTCGACTGGCACCTGGAACATCTGGGAGACAGAGCCACCCATTCAACTGAAAGGGAGGGGGCTGAGACAGGGAGCAGGTGATCTGACGTGGCGGGTACCACCCCCACAAAACAAGCAATCTGAAACACTCTGGACTGAGAGTTTCGCAGCAAGCACAGCTGGACCCAGGACAGTCCAGCTCAGTGGAAGGAAGGGCATCAGCCATTACCGAGGCAGTCCGCCACTACCAAGGCAGTTCACACAGTAGCTGGGCAGAGTCTGTGGCAGCTCAGCAATACCTCTGCTGGCAGACTGTGACTAGACTACTCTGTGTGGGGCAGGGCATCTATGAAAAAAGACAGCAGCACAACAGAAACTTATAAATAAATCCCACCTTCCTAGGACAGAGCACCTGGGAAAAGAGGCAGTTATGAGTTCAGCTGCAGCAGACTTAAAAGTGCGTGCCCAGCAGCTCTGCACGGACAACAGAGCCCCCAGCACAGCACTTGAGCTCCTACAAGGGACAGACTGTCTCCTCAATCAGCTCCCCCAACCCCTGTTTACCCAAAGAGACACCTCATATAGGAGAGCTCAGGCCGACAACTGGCGGGTACCCTTCTGGGACGAGGATAGCAGAGGAAGAAACAGGTGGCAACCCTTGCTGTTCTGTAGCCCCCGTGGGTGATCCCCAGGCAAGCAGGGTCTGGAGTGGACCTCCAGTGGTCCTGCAGTAGAGGGGCCTGACTGTTAGAAGGAAAACAAAGAAGCAGAAAGAAATAGGTTAAACATCAACAAAAAGGATGGCCACTCACAGACCCCATCCAAAAGTCTCCAGCTACAAAGACCACAGGTAGATAAAGCCACTAAGATGGGAAGAAACCAGTGCAAAAAGGATGAAAACACCAAAAACCAGAACGCCTCTCCTCCTCCAAGGGATCACAACTCCTCACGAGCAAGGGATCAAAGATAGATGGAAAATGAATCTGATGAATTGACAGAAACAGGCTTCAGAAGGTGGGTAATAACAAATTTCTCAGAACCAAAAGAACATGTGCTAACCCAATGCAAAGAAACTAAGAACCTAGAAAAAAGGGTAGATGAGATACTAACTAGAATAAACAGCTTAGAGAAGAATATAAAGGACCTGATGGAGCTAAAAAACACAGCACAAGAACTTCACGAAGCATACACAAGTTTCAAAAGCCAAATCGACCAAGCAGGAGAAAGGATATCAGAAATTGAAGATCAACTCAATGAAATAAAACGAGAAGGCAAGATTAGAGAAAAGAGAAAAAACTAAGCTTCAGAAGTTAAGGAGAAAGAAAATCCTTTATGGACAAGCAATTGCTGAGAGATTTTGTCACCACCAGGCCTGCCTTACAACAGCTCCTGAAAGAAGCACTAAACATAGAAAGGAACAACAAGTACCAGCCACTCCAAACACAAAAGGTAAAGACCATCAACACAATGAAGAAAATGTGTCAACCAACAGGCAAAACAACCAGCTAGCATCAAAATGGCAGAATCAAATTCAAACATAACAATATCAACCTTAAATGTAAGTGGACTAAATGCCCCATTCAAAAGACACAGACTGGCAAATTGGGTAAAAAGTCAAAACCCATTGGTGTGCTGTATTCAGGAAACCCATCTCACATGCAAGGACACACATAGGCTCAAAATAAAGGAAAGGAGGAAGATTTATCAAGCAAATGGAGAGCCAAAAAAAGCAGGAGTTGCAATCCTAGTCTCTGATAAAATGGACCTTAAACCAACAAAAATCAAAAGAGACAAAGAAGGGCATTATATAATATAAAAGGATCTATGCATGAATAAGAACCAACAATCCTAAATATATACGCACCCAATACAGGAGCACCCAGGTACATAAAGCAAGTTCTTAACGACCTACAAAGAGATTTAGACTCCCACACAATAATAGTGGGAGACTTTAACATTCCACTGTCAATATTAGACAAATCAATGAGACAGAAAATTAACAAGAATATCCAGGACTTTAACTCAGATCTGGACCAAGCAGATCTAATAGACATCTACAGAAATCTCCACCCCAAATCCACAGAATATACATTCTTCTCAGCACCACATTGCACCTACTCTAAAATTGACCGCATAATTGGAAGTAAATCACTCCTCAACAAATGCAAAAGAACAAAAATCATAACAAACAGTCTCTCAGACCACAGTGCAATCAAATTAGAACTCAGAATTAAGAAACTAACTCAGAACCACACAACTTCATGGAAACTGAACAACTGGCTCCTGAATGTTGACTGGATAAACAATGAAATGAAGGCAGATATAAAGATATTCTTTGAAACCAATGAGAACGAAGACATTACATACCAGAATCTCTGGGACACATATAAAGCAGTGTCTAGAGGGAAATTTATAGCAATACATGTCCACTAGAGAAGCAAGGAAAGATCTAAAATCCACACCCTATCATCAAAATGGAAAGAGCTAGAGGAGTAAGATCAAAAAAACTCAAAATCTAGCAGAAGGTAAGAAATAACTAAGATCAGAGCAGAATGGAAGGAGATAGAGACACGAAAAATCCTTCAAAAAAATCAATAAATCCAGGAGCTGGTTTTTTGAAAAGATCAACAAAATAGACAGATTACTAGCCAGATTAGTAAACAAGAAAAGGGAAAAGAATTAAATAGACACAATAAAATTGACCACATAATTGGAAGTAAATCACTCACTTGGATGGTGGCCTGCCTTGCTAGGTTGGGGAAGTTCTCCTGGATAATATCCTGAAGAGTGTTTTCCAGCTTGGAATACAATAAAAAACGATAAAGGGGATATCACCACTGACTCCACAGAAATACAAACTGCAATCAGAGATTACTACAAACAACTCTATGCACATAAACCAGTAAACCTGGAAGAAATGGATAAATTCCTGGACACTTGCACCCTCCCAAGCTTAAACCAGGAAGAAGTTGAAACCTTGATCAGACCAATAACAAGGGCTGAAGTTGAGGTAGCAATTAATAGCCTACCAACCAAAAAAAGTCCAGGTCCAGACAGGTTCACAGCTGAATTCTATCAGACGTACAAAGAGGAGCTGGTACCATTCCTTCTGAAACTATTCCAAACAATCCAAAAGAGGGGAATCCTTCCCAAATCATTTTATGAGACCAACATCATCCTGATACCAAAACCCGGCAGAGACTCAACAAAAAAAAAAACTTCAGGACAATATCCATGATGAACATATATGCAAAAATCTTCAATAAAATACTGGCAAACCAACTGCAACAACACATCAAAAAGCTTATCCATCATGATCAAGTAGACTTCATTCCAGGGATGCAAGGCTGGTTCAACATATGCAAGTCTATAAACATAATCCACCACATAAACAGAACCAAAGACAAAAACCACATGATTATCTCAATAGATGCAGAGAAGGCCTTCGACAAAATTCAACAGCCCTTTATGCTAAAAAATCTCAATAAACTAGGTATTGAAGGAACATATCTCAAAACAATAAAAGCTATTTACAACAAACCTACAGCCAACATCATACTGAATGGGCAAATACTGGAAGCATTGCCTCTGAAATCCGGCACTAGGCAAGGATGCCCTCTCTCAACACTCCTATTCAATATAGTATTGGAAGTTGTAGCCAGAGCAATCAGGCAAGAAAAAAAAAATAAAGAGTATTCAATTAGGAAAAGAGGAAGTCAAATTGCTTCCATTTGCAGATGACATGATTGTATAGTTAGAAGACCCTATCATCTCAGCCCCAAATCTCCTTAAGCTGATAAGCAACTTCAGCAAAGTCTCAGGATACAAAATCAATCTGCAGAAATCACAAGCATTTCTGTGATAACAGACTAACAGAGAGCCAAATCATGAGCGAACTCCCATTCACAATTGCTACAAAGAGAATAAAATACCTAGGAGTACAACTAACAAAGGATGTAAAGGACCTCTTCAAGGAGAATTACAAACCGCTGCTCAAGGAAATAAGAGAGGACACAAACAAATGGAGAAATATTCCATGCTCATGGTTAGGAAGAATCAATATCATCAAAATGGCCATATTGCCCAAAGTAACTTATAGATTCAACGCTATCCCCATCAAGCTATCAAATGACCTTCTTCACAGAACTGGAAAAAACCACCTTCAACTTCATATGGAACCAAAAGAGAGCCAGCATAGCCAGGACAATCCTAAGCAAAAAGAACAAAGCCAGAGGCATCACGCTGCCTAATTTCAAACTATACTACAAAGCTACAGTAATCAAAACAGCATGGTACTGGTACCAAAACAGAGATATAGACTAATGGAACAGAACAGAGGCCTTGGAGGCAATGCCACACATCTACAACCATCTGATCTTTGACAAACCTGACAAAAACAAGCAATGGGGAAAGGATTTCCTGTTTAATAAATGGTGCGGGGAAAACTGGCTAGCAGTGTACAGAAAGCAGAAACTGGACCCCTTCCTGACACCTTACACTAAAATTAACTCCAGATGGATTAAAGACTTAAATATAAGACCTAACACCATAAAAACCCTAGAAGAAAACCTAGGCAAAACTATTCAGGACATAGGCATAGGCAAGGACTTCATGACTAAAACACCAAAAGCATTGGCAACAAAAGCCAAAATAAACAAATGGGATCTAAGTAAATTCCAGAGCTTCTGCACAGCAAAAGAAACAATCATTAGAGTGAACCAGCAACCAACAGAATGGGAAAAAATTTTTGCAATCTACCCATCTCCAAAGGGCTAATATCCAGAATCTACAAAGAACTAAAACAGATTTACAAGAAAAAACAAACATACCAATCCAAAAGTGGAAGAAGGATATGAACACTTTTCAAAAGTAAACATATATGAAGCCGACAAACATATGAAAAAATGCTCATCATCACTGATTATTAGAGAAATGCAAATCAAAACCACATTGAGATACCACCTCTTGCCAGTTAGAATGGCAATCATTAAAAAATCTGGAGACAACAGATGCTGGAGAGGATGTGGAGAAATAGGAACACTTTTTCACTGTTGGTGGGAATGAAACTAGTTCAACCATTGTGGAAAACAGTGTGGCGCTTCCTCAAGGACCTAGACATAGAAATTCCATTTGACCCAGCAGTCCCATTACTAGGTATATACCCAAAGGATTATAAATCATTCTATTATAAAGACACATGCACACGTATGTTCATAGCAGCACTGTTTACAATAGCAAAGACCTGGAACCAACCCAAATGCCCATCGACAATAGACTGGACAAGGAAAATGTGGCACGTATACACCATGGAATACTATGCACCCATAAAAAAATGATGAGTTCGTATCCTTTGTAGGGACATGGATGAATTTGGAAACCATCACTCTCAGCAAACTGACACAAGAACAGAAAATCAAACACCGCATGTTCTCACTCATAGGCAGGTGTTGAACAATGACAACACATGGACACAGGGAGGGGGAGCATCACACACTGAGGTCTGTTGCGGGGGCCCAAGGGAGGGACAGCAGGGGGGTGGGGAGGTCGGGGAGGGATAACATAGGGAGAATTGCCAGATGTAGATGACGGGTAGATGGAGGCAGCAAACCATATTGCCATGTGAGTATCTATGAGCAATCCTGCATGATCTGCACATGTACCCCAGAGCCTAAAGTAAAAAAAAATTTTTTTTAAGTATAAAAAACAAAACCTCTCCTTACCTTAGTTTTCCCTAGTACAGAATGGATATGGGGTACTAATCAAATGTGTACTGAGGAGAATCTAGTAAGTATCTTTTAAACTTTCAAAAATATAAACCAATATAAATGCATGGAAGTCATTATTCTTTTACGTATATGACTGATGGATTGTGTAGTAGTTCACAACGATATTTTTTGCAAAATATCTTTAGAAGTCACCTTTATTTGTTCTAAAGAGTTTCTTCAAATAAGGACAAAGTAGGTGCTAGAGTGTGGTATTAAGAATTACAATGAACTAAAAGTCAAAGAAGCCAAAAAACCGGTGGCATAATTAGTTGAAAAGTCTTATTTTTTCGCATATGACTAGAAGTGAAAAATGAGGCAGCCCAAGGCTGGTACTGTGGCCATACCATCACAGACCCAAGCTCTTTCTGCTTTCCTCTCAATCATTCTCAGCTTGTGCTGGCTACTTGGGGTCATAATCTTTTCCAGCATCAGATTTTTGTTCCAGGAAGGAAGGAGAAGGGCAAGTGGACTCCCCATCCTCCTTCAAGGAACTACTCAATATTTCACTTGCTTCTCCTTGGCCAAAGGAATATCACATGACAACTCTTTTCTTCAAGGGAAGCTGGAGAATGTAGGTTTTTAGCTGGGCACATGGTTCTGGCAGTAAGAAAAGCAGGAGAGTGGATATTGGGTAGACACCTAACAATGTCCAGATGTATTTGTGACAAGTCGATTGAAACCAGGGGAAAAGGAGTGATAAAAAAGCATATGAGGCAATTCCCTAAATCAGTCATCTACTTCCACAATAATGCTTCCTCACAGTAACAAAACCTCAGGGACATGCAACATTAAACATCTAAGGTCAGCTGGAGGTCAGCTAAGTGGCTCTGCTAATTTTGGCTGGGCTTACTCATAGTGTGAGCGTCGGCTGGCAGTTGGCTGATCTAGACTGGCCTTGACTGAAGCAACAGAGATGTTTCAGCTCTGCTGCTCAGTGTCTCTTCCTCCAGCAGGCTAGCTTGAGTATGTTGACAGGTGCACAAGACAACAAAAGACACACAGTCTCTGGAGTTCTAGATTTGGAACTGATACTTCCACTTTATCTTGTTGGCCAAGACAGGTCCATAATTAGGCTCAGAAACAGCACTGAACGGCAACACAGATGTGCATGATGAAGGACATAGATACAGGAGGGATGAAGAATTAGTGTCATCTCTACACTCTGCCATATCCCCCTCTCTATATTCTTAGACCTACAGCTAAAGAGGCATTAAGTGGTTAAAAAAGGATTCTCTAGAAAGCAGAGTTTATCACATTTACATCACTCAAAGATCTGCTGTTAAAAGAGTCATGTCCCAGCAGCATGACTGCATGTTTTAAAATTATGAAAATAATATCCTAGATATTTAGAATACTGACACCACATTTTTGGGAATAACACCATAAAGGAAGAATTTTCTTTAGATTATTAAAAGCTTACAGCATTTTTTCCAATTTTTTATTTTGGTAAAATACACATAACTTAAAATTTAACATCTTAATGATTTTTCAGGGTATAGTCCAGTGGTTTTAATACATTCATTCATAATGTTGTATAAACATCACCACCATCCATCTTTAGAACTTTTCCCATCTTGTAAAACTGGAATTATTTACCCATTTAACAATAACTGTCAATTGCCCCATCCCCTGGCAACCACCATCTCTATTATTTTTAATCCTCTAGTAATTATCAGATTTAGATTGGATCTACTAATTTTATACTCAAATAATTACCTCATATAAGTGGAATCATACAGTATTTGTCTTTTTGCAACTGTCTTATTTAACTTAGCATAATGTCCTCAAGGTTCATCCATGTTGTAGCTTGTGTGAGAATTTCCTTCCTTTTTAATGTCCTCAAACTTCATCCATGTTGTAGCTTGTGTGAGAATTTCCTTCCTTTTTAAGGCTGAATAACTTTCCATTTGATGTATATACCACATTTTGTTTATTCATTCTTCTGTAGAGGAACACTTGGGTTGCTTCTGCATTTTAGCTATTATTAACAATGCTGCTATGAACATAAGTGTACAAATATTTCTTTGAGATCTTTCTTTCAGTTCTTTTGGGTAGAGACCTATTAGGTTGATGCAAAAGTAATTCCAGTTTTTGTTATTACTTTTAATGGCAAAAATCGCAATTACTTTTGCACCAACTTATAGATGCAGAATTGCTAGATCCTATGGTAATTCTATTCTCAACGTTTTGAGGAACCATCATTCTGTTTTCCATAGTAGCTGTACCATTTTAAATTCCCACCAACAGGGCACAAGAGTTGCAATTCCTGTGCATCCTCATTAATACTTGCTTTTTTCTATGGTGTTTTGATAGTAGCCATCCTACTGGGTGTGAAGTGTTACCTCATTGTGGTTTTGATTTGTGTTTCCCTAATGTTTAGTGATGTTGAGTATCTTTTCATGTGTTTATTGGTTATTTGTATGTTTTCTTTGGAGAAATGCCTGTTCAAGTCTTTTGCCCATTTTTAAATTAGGCTCTTTGTTTTTGAATTTTAGTTCTTTATATACTCTGGGTATTAATCCCTTATCAGATACATGACTTATAAATGTCTGCTCTCACATTGAGGGTTACCTTTTCACTCTGCTGATGATTATGTTATTTCTTACAGCGAATTTTGGGGGTAGATTTTCTTCCCAGAAAATGGAGAAATTATCTTCAAATTTTTTAAAGGTAGGAAACAGGATGACTAAGGTTTCAGGTCTAGGAGGAATAATACAAATTCTTCAGCTATAGAAATGGCCCTTCACCTCATTAGGTACCTCACAGTAATGCAAAACTGAACCTGTTTCAAAGCTACCTTTTCTGTACAGTGCTGCTTTTGTGTGGTGGGTGGTACAAATTTAGCTAACCCTACAAAATCCACTTCCCCAGACACAGCCTGCAAGGTTTCTCTGACCACTAGTGGTAAAGTACCACAATGGCGCTTATTAGTCAAACATCACTCTCAGTAGTCTCGTTCCCCCGGAGGCACACACTGAAAGAGAGAAGTTTTCCTCTGGGTTCTTGTGCTTGTGTGTTCATAGTCTTGTAAGTCACAGCAAAGAGTGAGAAAAACACAGGAGAAAATGAAAATGTCCACAGGAAACAGCCAACTATACAGAGACCAAGCTTTGGGAAAACCTAAAGGGGCTTTATTTCTCTACAGGGGAAAGGACAAGAATGCAGTCAGCTCAGGTTTATACCAAGATGAAGTGAAATGGGTGGAAAGATGCCTGAGGCTTCTACCTTAGGTAAGTTGGTAGCCCTCAGTTTCCCCCAAATGAGCAGGTGAAACTGGCGGAGCCTGAGGTCTCTTTCAGTCTTTGTAGTCTGTCTTCGGGGAAAACCAGGAGGTCACCAGCACAGAATATTTGTGTGGGGCCATGTGTGTCCTCCCCAAAGGGGAGAAGATAGCAGGCAAGCTCAGCATTGGGGTGACCGGGGAATAGTGAGAGCTCCCAGCCCAGGAGAGCAGGCCCCTAACAACAAGCCCTTATGAGGGGCAGGTACATGTGCACAGTATGTCTCTGAAATGGGCTGTCAAAAGGAGGGGGAAAGAGTAGCCTGAGGGTGTATTTTGGAGAGGAGAGTGGTAGCAAAGGGGGTTTCAAAAAACAAACTTTGCTTTGGAACTCCAGAGGAATAAGGACAGGGAATCCCCTCCAAGTATATGTGGACAACATTCACAGCAGACTCCTCAGCTCCCAGATCCAAAAAGGGTAACTACGTCCAACAGGGATGGCCAGATGGCATATCTGAACCTGATGTGCAGTTCTAAGAAGAGAATCCATTATCGTATTTAGCACTTCAATGCAGGGGCTCAGAGCCCTTAAACTGATTGGACCTAAACAACCATTCATGGACCACACGTGGCCTGACCACTCACTATGTACCTGTTACACTCAGTACATCTTGTTCCCCTTCCTGTCTCTGTGACACGGACAACAAATGCCATCACTTCTTGGCCACAGGCGGAGACCCGGGCTAAGGATACACGACTATGACCAAGGATACACGGCAGAGCTACCGATAAGTCCTGAAGAGAAAGGCAACAGAACGGCCTGTTGTTTCCTCAGCCACACTTCTAGACCGAATTTCCTGCCCTGAAATGCTGTCCACAGCCAGGTCAAGGAGCGGAAAGAGAGGACTTTTAAAATTAGCATACTAGCGTATGGGGCTGGTGGGGAGGAGAGTATGAAAAGAAGGATCTTGGAAGAGCTCCAGCTACTTTATTCCTGCTTTTCCATTCCAGTTTGGAGATCTGGGACACATTGATTCACAACTTTATAGTTCTTATTCAGCATTGATTTATGGGCTGACCAATCTGGGCCTAATCAGTCAGAGAAGGATTGCGTTTTTTTCTTTTTTGTCCAATAATGTTATATTTATGAGTCCATGAAGTGCACCGTGGCTGCGGCCCTGCCTGGAGTCAGTAGAACAGAACTTCTAAGATCTCAGAGAGGGGGGTTGCCAGACCATTTTCTTGCCCCCATATCATGCTTAAAGCTCCATCGTACATTAGAGGCCCCTGGTGTCATCTCGCGTTTAAACTCCAAACGGCCTGCCAGTAAATCTTTAACAACTGTGAACAGCTATAACAGTTCTCAAATGTCCGTGGCTCTGTGCGTCTGTCACTCTTTTTTTCCTCTTTCCTTCTCTGACTGTGGAAGTAACTAACCCGCAGCTGGATGCTCGCTGGATATTTCACAGCTGCGGAGACCAGGACAGTGCTGGTTCGCTCAGAGAAGCCCAGCCAGGGCCGTGCGGAGTTCAGCAGGTTATCATGTGCTTCCGGCTTGATGTGTGGTTATTCTGGTTCAGTGACTGTAAAGAAATGAGCGGCCCGGCTAGACAAGAACTATTTGAGAAGCCTGCCATGGAGGGGGAGGAACAGAAATACTCAGATCGCAAGTATCTTTATGTTTTTCTTTGACTGGAAAGACATTTTCCTTGTCACACTCTTGGCAGCTGTCTGTTCTCAGTCCCCAGCTCCGGTTAGCCCCAGCCGAGTCATTTGCAGGATGCCTCAGGCAGCAGTTTCCCTGCCTCCCTGCCCTGCCGTGGGTACCAGCAGTAAATGTCCATCACCAGCCTCGACTCCCTAATTCACCTGACAAAGGGTTCCACTGCGTGATTTATCCTGAGGAAAGAAAAATTCAGCAATGGCAAGAAACTTCTCAGAAAAGCCATAGACATCTGAGAGATGAAGGAAGAAAGCTGCCAGCTCTGCACTTCAGAGTCTGAGCCTATGAAACTGACCAGATCTACCCATAAAGAGGGAGTCTTCAATGTCCTAGAAGAACCGCCAACCACTGCAGGGTGAACGATCTGACAGGTCGTCAAGGTCAGGGATTGGCAAACGTTTTCTGCAAAGGGTCACATGGTAAATATTTCCAGCTTTGAGGGTCACATATGGTCACTATCATATCTTCTTCTTCACTATGACTTAAAAATGTAAAATTCATTCTCAGTTCACAAGCTGTACAAGAGCAAGTCACTGGCCATAGTTTGCTGACCGCTCCCCTCTCCCCACCCATGGTTTAGACAAACTAAAATTGTTTTTATTTTAAATTTTGTATCCACTCCCCTGTGTGTACCTACATGTACATGAGCGTGTGGCCTGACAGCTCCAGGCGGCCCCAAGGCGCCACACCTCACCTTCGTGGGGTGGAAGTAACACTGGAGAAACACTCCAGGGAGCCAGGACGTGCTATGGCAGAAAGAACACAGGCTTCAGGAGACATGAGGCTTCCTCCCCAGCTCAGTGCTACATTAGTTCTATGCCCTGAGCCAGTCACTTGCCCTTTGTGACCCATCCGAGATCCATTTACAGGGTGAAGGGGGTCAGGCTAGATGATGTCCAAGCTCCCTCCCGAATGCGATTATTTCCTCTAGGCATTCCAAACCCATTTAGGAACAAATCAGGTTGTAAGAGAAAGGAATGGATACAAATATCTTCTATTTGTTCACTCTAGCTCAAAGCACAGCCAATTTTGAGGTGACAACCCCCCTGCATTGGAAAACCCCCTTTGGGAGCAGAGTGGCTGGCACAAGCTCTGCTCAGGGACACCCAGGAGGAATGCTTGTCAGCCTGGGGGTGCCGGCCACCGCTGCCATGCTCACCCTGGAAACAAGCTGTGCAGCCCGTGCACCAGGCCAAGAATCTGGGCAGCTCGAAGGAGCCATGCCATTGTGGGCAGACACCGAGGCTCCCAGAAAACAAGCAAAGGCGAGGCCTGGAAGCTGCAGCGGAGACAGGTCATCATGACCTTCCCCTCCCGGGCCAGTGCCAGACTGGCCAGCGGACAGGTCTTCATCTCCATCCAGGCAGCCCAGGCGTCCCTCAGGAAGTAAGAGACAGAGCTCACCACTGCCAGCGTGGGCCCCGGGACTGCTCCCTCCATCAGCATGTATTGAGTACCAGCTGCACGCCTGGATGGTGTTGGGCACTGTGGGGACAGGTTAGACAGGACACAGTGCCTACTCTGGAAGGAATGGCAGGGTCGGAGAATTAGCACCCTCCAGCGAGCTCATGGCCAGTAGAAACAGTACCTTGAGCATTTTGAAGGAAGAAGCTGGAGCTGAGAGCCTTGAAAGATGTTCCTGGTGCCGCTCAGCAGGGGCTGTGCACATGTATTTTATGGAAATGGTTTGAGCCCACTGGGCACCCTGCCAGCCTCATCCATGAATGCAAAGGTTAGAGTCAGCCTGCTTGAGCAAAGGAGAAGAGGGGACCTTGCTTTGTAGGAGGCTTAGTAATAATTTGGTAGCAAATGCCCTTGGACCTCGGGGTACTAATGCAGTCACCATAGAGACCTATAGAAATCCTTGCATTTCCTAGTTCTTATGCACAGTTGGTTGTTGAAGTCAGATGGTCTGAGGGGGGTGAGAGGAGGGTGATAACATACAGTAACCGCCAAGTCACGTTGTACATAGAACGTGATTAACAACATTGACCTTAAAGGGCCTAGGGGCCATTGGTGCTTCAGAGCCATCAAGTTGGCACAGCTCACTGGCTTCTCTCCTCCTCTTTCCTGCACCTTGTCCTCTCCTTCAGTACCTCTTTCTCCCTCCCCACCCGACACTGATGTGGCTGGTAGGGGATGAGGGTATTGGTAAGGTTCCTTGTTTTCCAGCTTTCTGCTCCAGTTTCCTGGGATTTCTCATTTTTCAGAGACCTATTACTTCCAGAAAGCAACTTTGCTGCCAGCCAGCAGGAGAACCACTAGTCAAAGGCAGCTCAAAGTTCCAAGGCTTTGACCTACTACCAAGAGGAAGTCTAATGGGAGAGGCAGCCCCAGGTGGTGGCACAGCCAGGGCCCTGGAGACGTGTGACCATGGGCAAGTCACTTGACCTTTTTATGCCTCAGTTTCCTGATCAGTGAAATGGGAGTGATAGGCCCTATCTCCCAACCTTGCACACAGGATTACTGCAAGGAATAAATGAGATCCTGTATGTAAAGCACATAGCACAGGACCTGAAAGGGACCCAATAAATACTCGTGCAGATGTTCTTCTGGTAAAGGAAGATGGCCGAGGGCCAGTCCCTGGGGAGGTATGTGGCTATGGTTGAATGTCTGTGTCCCTCCAAAACCCGTATGTTGGAACCTAAGACTCCATGTGATAGTATTAAGAGGTGGGGCCTTCTGGGTAATGATTAAGCCATGAGGGCTCTGCCCTAAAAAGGGCTAGAGGGAACTGACAATATGTTTTTCCTTTGTGCCCTTCCACCTTCCACCATGTGAGGATGCAACAAGGGATGCCATCTTGGAAGTACAGACCAAGTCCTTATCAGAGACTGAGCGTGCAAGTTCCTCGATCTTCCCAGCCCCCAGAACTGTGAGGAAATAAATTTCTGTTGTTTGTAAATTGCCCAGTCTCAGGTATTTTGTTATAGCAGCACAAAAAGACTAGGACTTATCTGCCTTATGGGCAGGCTGCCTTCCCATCTCCCAGAGTGGCAATGCACACTGGTTAGCCTGCCCTTGTCCAGGGCCTAGCAGCCCACCAAGAAGGTTTGGAAACCCCATCTGTCTGTGCTCTGCAGGAAAGCCACTTCTCTGGGCCAGTCTCCCATAGCCTGCTCTGGTGACACAGCCTGAGAGCCAGGAGGTGGCGGTCACCACAGGCTTCTACCTGTGGCTAGATCCAGAGAGCCAAGCCCGCCTCTGCTGGCGTGAGCACTGCCCGTGTCACTCTGTGGTGCCCCATCTTTGGTGCCTTCTTGGCTGTGAGGCCCCTTCTCTGACAGTTGCTCTCTTTAACTATCCCACCGCTTTGATCCTTGGTACTACTCGCGCTGATCATTTGCCTGCTTGCTGTCAGCTGCGTTCCCAGCCTTCTTTGCTCTGCTCTGGCATAGCAGGGTGAGCCTCTATACGCTGCATTTCCCAGACGCTCTCCAACGGGCTTTCAGTTAGGTTCTGTGAAGAGGAGGCACTGCCAAAAGCCTGGCTGGTTCCTCCCTGCTGGTCTCTGGTGGTGTCTCAGGCAGTTGTGACAGTGCTGTCGACACTCAAGGGTGACGGTGGCAGTGGATGCAGTGGCCTAGCAGTGCTGGCCACTAGGCTTTGGCCTAGCAGTGCTGCTCTTGGCTTCCTGTTGAAGCAGCCCAGTTCTATAGCTGTGGCTTGGAATCACACCGATTCTGGGTTCTGAGGAGACATTCTCCCTTGGCTCCTCCAGCCCACAGCTGGTCACGTTTTCCTGCAACCGCTAGTCTTCAGATATCCTTACCTTACTCCACTGCTCCTCCATGCCTTCCATCACCCAGCTGCTGATTCCTCAATTAGATCCCCCTCAGAGTGAAAAACGAGGAGGGCTTCTGTTTCCTGGCTGGACCCATTCACCACTGGAGTGACCACGATTCATCTACGCAGTGTGCTTTTACACAACTTTGTTCTGGCCTGCTGTGTGCTGATTTTAAAGTTTAATCTTCAGAAGATAGCTTTGTTTTTATTTCCCTTTTCCCCCAGTTTTTAAATGGAGCCACCCTGAGACCCCAGTGTTCCTCCTACCATTCATTCACTTCCCTTTTTTGAACCTTGGTAAAGCCATAGCAGTACTGAAAAAGAAGTTAGGAGTGTATGCCCCTGGACCCAGCAATCATACCTCTAGGAATTTACTTATACAACATGCTCTTCAACAGAAGAGCAAAAACATGTATACTCAGATTTGTTACAGCATTGCATATAATAGTGAAAAATCAGAAGCATAAATAGAAAATTGGTTAAGTAAATTTTGCTTCATATATAACATTGTTTTTTAAATGAAAAGATTTCTGTTGTCTATTATCAAGATTTAAAAAAACAAGTTACATAACAGTAGGCACACTGTGATCACAGTTAAGTAACATTGCACACGCATAGGTATTTGTATATAGACACAAATGTTGCAAAGAGTAGTTGCCAAAATATTGACAGTGGTTACCTCTTAGGGGTCGATGAAACTTAGGGTGTGTTTTACATTCATAAGCTACCTAGACAGTTTCTGGCAATCACTGCAACTGTATTTAGGATTTATAGGCCAGCTCCTCTTTGTTCTTGAAAGATTTTGGTCTTTCATTGTTGCCTAATGCAAAAGAAGTAAGTTAAAATCAGAATGAAAGACTGTTCAAATCAACAAATGAATAAAAACTGGATGCTCCCCAGTTGCCACAGTTGATCCAGTTTTGCTGTTTCTTCAGCTAAAGGGCAGATCACAGGGCAGGACAGTCACTTTGGGCCATCAATTTTCCTCCTGAAGAAAAGAAGGGGGAAGCTCAGCTCAGACCCGAGTCTGACTCTCACGCTACCAGAGTTGCCTCCTCATGATACAGGACTCAGGAGAGAGGAAGTAACGACAACTCGATTACCATAAAAGGACATTTGGACAGCACTTTCCAGAATGCCAAGCCCAATCACATCCATGTCTGATTTTGATTGGCTGCGGTACAGCGGTGTTATGCCCATTTGATTCAGATGAGGAGACTGAGGCTCACAGGGATTAAAGAACACTCCCAAAGTCAAACCACAGGAAGCCTGGCCTCCCCTTCCAATACTAATTTCACCACACCTCGCTGTTTCTCTCCATCCCCTTCAAATTGCTTGCACACCGGAACTGTCGATAATCCCTCTCTGTGTGAGAGCCAGGCTGGGACCCCTTGGAGGGCAGAGACCTTATCCTATTCATTTTGTGTCCGCAAGTCACCAGCATTGTAGCACTCAATAAATGTTCGTTGAATTGGATTGAACTTCACTAAAACATTTTTAGAAGTGGGAGGCTAGAGCTAACGTACTCTGCCTATAAAAAAAAAAAAAATCCCCCAAAGCTTTGGTTAGAGTTGAGGAATCTAGGCACGGTGGAGTACAAGACAAGCAGAAGCTCCTGGGGAACAGTGGCAACTCAAACCAGCAGGAATTCCAGAGCAGACAACCCCTCATTACTTACTTGCTACTCAAAGTGTGTCTTGGACCAGTAGCATCAGCATTTCCCTGGAGCTGTCTAGAAATGCTGAGTCTCAGCCCTACCCAGAGCTTCTGAATCAGAATCTGCATTTTCACTAGCTCTCCAGATAGTTCCTGCATATCAACGTCTGTGAGGCACTAGAGGTGCATGAACTTCAGACTAGGCTGCTACCTGCCCCAGAACGCCAGCTGAGAGCCCTGCAAGTGCTCCCAGACAGGATTTTATTCTGTCCAATGTGGTCTCAAATGTGGTCTCAGACCCTTTCTTTTTCTTTTCTTTTCTTTCTTTTTCTTTCCTTCTTTCTTTTCTTTTTCTGTTATCTTTCTTTCTTTCCTCCTTCCTTCCTTTCTTTCTCTTTATTTCTTTGTTCCTTTCTTTCTTTCTTAAGACAGAGTTTCACTCTTGTTGCCCAGGCTGGAGTGCAATGGTGTGATCTCGGCTCACTGCAACCTCTGTCTCCTGGGTTCAAGCAATTCTCCTGCCTCAACCTCCCGAGTAGCTGGGATTACAGGCATGTGCCATGATGCCCAGCTAATTTTTTTATTTTTAGTAAAGATGAGGTTTCACCATGTTGGTCAGGCTGGTCTCAAACTCCTGACCTCAAGTGATCCACCTGCCTTGGCCTCCCAAAGTGCTGGGATTATAGGGGTGAGCCACCGTGCCCGGCCTTTTCATTTGTTTCTGAAGAAAGAGCAGCACAGCATGTTTGCTTCTAGCAAAGAAGCACACTTTATTAAAATTCTAATAGGAAGAGGAGGAGAGCCCTGCCTCACCATGGAAAGCCAGATCCTGGAGAGTATGGGTCATCCCAAATTTTTGAGATTCTACATAGGTTAGTGGATCTCAACCAGGGGACAGTGGCAATGTCTGGAGACATTTTTTGGTTGTCTCAACTGGGGAAGCTGGTCATTCTGGCAGTGAGTGGAGGCTGGGGATGCTGGCTTCCTTCATATTTATTGCCCCATCACTCTGGAACGTGGTTTCCACCTGGTCCAAAGGGGAGAAGAGGATTTGTCGACTTTACAGAGATCTGGGAATTATGGAAAGAATCAGAAGAACCATTAAAAGCTAATTGTAGTCAGGTGCAGTGGCTCATGCCTGTAGTCCCAGCTACTTGGGAGGCTGTGGTGGGAGGATCACTTGAGCCTCGGAGGTAGAGGCTGCAGTGATCTGAGATTGCACCTCTCCACTCCAGCCTGGGCAACAGAGTAAGACTCTGTCTCTTAACAAAAGATAAAGTGTATTAAATTTAAAAAGAAGCTTATACTTCACAAGTATGAGAAAAGTTTGACAACAACTCAGGGACTACAGGAGGGCTGGGCCAGGCAACTGAACTCAGAGAGAAGGGGGCCATGCAAAGGAAGAAACGTGGCAGGGAGAGCCCAACGTCCAGAAAGTGGATATAAAAATTTTTTATTACACAAAATACTTTCTTATTCATAAGAAAGACTTAAATACCCCCGCTTTCCCCAAATAAACCAGATTTTGTTTCACTTCTCTATTTTCCAAACATCTTGAAATGTGGCTATGAGAAAAAAATATATTTTTCCAAAAACGATTTAAACAAACAAACAAACAAACTTGTGAACATCACCAGAGATGGATGCCCCCACCAACGCCGCCAGGGAGGAAGGCTGGAGCTGGCCTCGCTGCTGCTTTGATGCCACGCTTCGAGCTCCGCTCCCTCCACGCCACGCGGACGTCGCAGGAGTGGGATGTGAAAGAGCGTTTCTCTAAGCATCTTTCTCGGGTCCACCGCCGTCTCCAGGCACTTTTTTCTGCCAGAAGCTCAAGACAAGAGAAGGGCATGTGAAGGGCCAGGAAGCCGGGGGCAGGTGCCACCACGAGAGAGCCGAGGAGGAGGGTGGGGAGGCGCACCCCGGTCTGTTTCACCCCTGAAACTCGAGGGCCCTGCGTTCCGCTAGGCAGCTGCGCAGAGCGACTGCTCCTCCGGCGCGCTTCGCTGCTGGGGAAGGACAGGCAGGGATGCCTGGTGCACGGATCCCTTGGTGCCCGGGCGGCCCGCCTCGCCGAGCTCCATCAGTTGGCATCAGGAGCATCTGGCAGGGGCTCAGGCTGGGGCCCCAGGGACGAGGCCAGTTTGGTGAGGGCCCGCGCTATGACGTCCAGGTGGCCGTTCATGGTCCGCAGCTCCACCAGGATGTCCCCGACGTTGGCCTCCAAGCTCGCCGCAGCGGCGGGCCGGGCGCGGGGCGGCGGGGGATGAACCCGCGTCCACGGTGCCCTCCTCCCTGCCCGCGGCGCCGGGGGGCGGGGCGCAGCTCCTTTCTGGGCCCTGGGCCGGTGCCAGGACGGGCGGCGGCCGCTCCCTGTCATCCCCGCGTGTGGCGGGGGAGAGGTGGTCGAGGGGCAGCCAGGCAGCCAGTCCACCAGGCGAGGAGCGGTCTCCGGGGGAGGAGGCGACGACTGAGTAGAGGCCTGCGCGCCTGGAGGTGCCGGGGCCCGGGAGGCGCCGAGGCTGCGGGGAGCGGGGGCAGCAGCGGAGGCAGCACTGGCGGGCCTGGGGAAAAGGCCTGCGGCTCGCAGGAGGAGGAGGAGGGAGACGGCAGGGCGGCGGTGGAGGGGCCTGGCTCTTCCGAAGGAGAGGAACAAGGTGGTCGAAGACTGGGAGTCCAAGGTACTGGGCTCCAATCTGTCAAGGAAGAAATGAGAAAGAGTTATTCAGGCATGTATGCTCTTCAGCATTTATTGTGCGCCAACTCTATGCCCAACTCCATACTAGGTACTTAAATGAGTGAGAAGGTGGAAAGGTATTTCCTACCTCTCCGAGCTTGCAATTCAGTAAGGAAGAGTGGGCTATAGGAGCAGGTAATGGCTGGAGGGAGAACAAAGGGAGGGTGTGGCACAGAGCATAGGTACTCGGGGGCAAAGAAGATCAGCGAGTCCAAGAAAGCATCATGGTCTAGCGCTCCGCTGGGTCTCCAAAGGTGGCACGGGTGTAAAGACGGAGGCAGCTCCAGGCAGGGGACCATGCTGCAGCTTATTTGGAGCGATTTTGCCAAGGGCAGCCCATGAAACCTGTGACAAGAAGGCCCTTCCCCAAGACGGCCAAAAGCAGAACTGTGTTAAACAGATGACCCGCCACTGCCCCATCAGAGCAAGGCTCTCAGGGTGGAGGAGAAAGAGTTCAGAACCAGGAGCCAGGAGACAGTGCTGATTTTTGATCTGGTCCCAGAAAATGCCATGGGACCTTAGGCAAGCCCCATCCCTCCCTGGAGACTTGGTTTCATCCTCCCATCCACATAAGAAGGTTGGGCCCAGTGGCCTCTGGGGCCCTTCAGGACAGATCATCCTGCCTTCAAAAGTCTGCAGCTTGAAGCACTGATCTAAGTTCACAGTGGGCGCACTTAAAAATCTGGAAGCACTTTACAGACTGTCTCTTGTTAGTTCTCCCCTAATCCCTGGAGCTTCCAGGTAGAAAGCAGGCAGCAGCTGTTTGTGACTGGGTATGGAAACAAGGTTTACCAACCTCAGATCAAAGGAGCCACATGAATGAGAACTACCCCTTAACTCAGCTATCTCAGCCACCCTGGTGGCTGCCACTGGGGGAGATGGTCTATGCTCACCCTGGAAGCAGTTCTGAGTTTTACTGGAGCCAGGTCTCGGAGACTTCTCTCCTGGTTCCAGCTAGAACGTCTGTGCTTGGCTTTCTGCATTGTCTATTTGGGTGCCCACCCTGGCACCAAGCCCTTCAGGGATTCCAAGCTTTTCAAAGGCAGAACTTGGTCGAGTACCTCAGCTCATTATCTTGGGGGAGGGTGATCTGATGAAAGCATCAGTGAGTAAACACATCCCTGCTGCCTGAGAACATGTGTGCTCTCACCCTCGTCATGGGTGAGCTGTTCCTTCATCTGGTGTCTGGCTCAGACTCAGAGAAGCCCTAGTCATCTGGGGAGAGGTTGGTCCCTCATCCCTCCAGACTCCAGTGTCCAACAACGTTCTCACAGAGCTCCCAGGGCCCAGATGTTCAGATGTCCAGTTTGTGTGGGAATTGTGTCTTGGGGGATTCAGAGGGGCAATTATTCCTCAGACGACAGCATTTGAGAAGCCAGCAATGTGCCTGAGAGCTTCTCTGATGGAAAAAGTTCATGGGGCCAGGTACAGTGGCACACGCCTGTAATCCCAGCACTTTGGGAGGCCAAGACAGGTAGATTGCTTGAGTCCAGGAGTTTGAGCCCAGACTGGCCAACATGGTGAAACCCTGTCTCCACAAAAAACAAACAAAAATTAGCCATGCTGGCATGCGCCTGTAGTACCAGCTACTCAGAAGGTGAGGCGGGAGGATTACTTGAACCTGGGAGGTTAAGGCTACAGTGAGCCATGATCGCACAACGATACCCAGCCTGGGCAACAGGATAAGATCCTGTCTCCAAAAAAAAAAAAAAAAAAAGGGGCTCATGAGTACTTTCTGCTGTTGACTTTCACAGAACTGCCTCTCCTCCACCAAAACTAAATTTCCCCAGGTATCTGTGATTTTCTTCTTTATAAACCAAGAATCGTGGCTATTTCTAAGAACCTAACCACTATGAGTTGAAAATGATAAAAGAGAAACTCCACAAACTGTTTTCTCTAGTTTTACTTGAGAAATGTTAATGAGTTTCACATATCCAATTCTCATAGCAGACAAAAAACCTCTATATTAAACCAAATGGTAGTCTAATTTGTAAAATGAAACAGAGGCAAGCACACAGAATAGTCTAGGGTAGAAGCAACTGAGAGGCCTAATGCCATCATAATGGTAGTGATAGCAATAATGCTGAGATTTCTCTGGGCTACCAGGGGTATAGAAAAGGTGACCTCGGCTGGGCGCAGTGGTTCACACCTGTAATCCCAGCACTTTGGGAAGCCAAGGCAAGCAGATCATGAGGTCAGGAGTTCGAGACCAGCCTGGCCAACATGGTGAAACCCCATCTCTACCAAAAATACAAAAATTAGCCAGGCATGGTGGCAAGCACCTGTAATGCCAGCTACTCAGGAGGCCAAGGCAGGCGAATCACTTGAACCCAGGAAATGGAGGTTGCAAGGTTGCAGTGAGCCAAGATTGCACCACTACACTCCAGCCTGGGTGACGGGGTGAGACTCTATCTCAAAAAAAAAAAAAAAAAAAAAAAAAGGAAGGAAGGAAGGAGGAAGGAAGGAAGGAAAGAAAAAAAAGAAAGAAGAAAGAAAGGAAGGAAGGAAGAAAGAAAGAAAGGAGAAAAAAAGAAAGATAACCTCTCTACAGCCATTAACTTAATAGGACCCAGCGAATCCTTGAACCAAAGGGCACTGGCTCAGTGCGGGTAAAGATGTCTCAAAGAAAAACCCTTCACTGTTGTTTCAGCTAAAACTTTAAAACACATTTTTTAAAAGAGTTGTCAAGACTTAACCCAACCACACTGGTAAACAGAACTGAAAATCAGAATCACCTTTTTAACAAGCCACGTTACCTCCCAGAACTTTCTCCTGGCTGTCAGGAAACTTGGTTGCAGCCCTAGCTCAGCTAAAATGGGCTAAATGATTTATGTATCTCTTCCATCCAAGCAAATGCTCATTTTATCCCAAATTTGGTGCTCGAGCTTTCTGAATCAATGACATTTTTATGCATCTTTGGGGATTTCTACAAAATAATATCAGAGTCTGGCTGTACAAACATAGGTCTTTATGGAGACTGGGGGCTTCAGGTACACAGAGTTGAGTTCCTCAGGCTCCTTAACTCCCTCTCTCAGCCCTCTGCATGGTCTCCGGCCCTTAGCCTGCTTTGCTTGCCTTCTGAGCATGATGACTCTGTGACATTTTGTGTACTTTTTTTGTTAACTATAATTTAAGCCTGGTGAAAATGAGGATATTGCTTATTTCATTGCCTACTGTACCACCAGGGCCTCGACAGTGCCTGGCGTATAGTAGATGTTTAATAAACACTTGTCGACTGAACACCATGTAATCATCATCAGCCTAGAAACACGACTCTGAATGCAATAAACAGATCCAGCTGCACGTTGTACGGCGATTCAGCACTCCAGGTATGTATCGAGCCTGTGCAATATTGGGGACACATTTGTATTTTTTAAAATGTGTTTCTTGTTTATCTGATATTCAAATTTAACTGTGCATCCTATATTTCATCTTGTAGCCTCATAGGTGGTTGACATTTTCATCCTGCCTATTTCATAGACGAGGAAACTAAAGCAAAGATGGGCTAAATGTTTTTACACAAATTCAGAAGTTAGAAGGAATCTTGCTGTCATTTGGATTAATTGCTTAAAATGAGGAAATGGAGGCCTGTGAGAGAAAATAACTTGCTGTTTAGTGACACAGCTGAGAAGAGAAGTGAGAACAGAGAGAACAGCGTCTCCTCTCTCCCAGTTATCCCTTCAGGATCCTGATCATTCAGTCATGGAACAAACATGTACTAAGAACCTACTGTGTGCCAGGTGCTAAACTGTAAGACACAGCCAAACCAGGCAGAGACCCTACCTGAAGGAGCAGATAGGGCCGTGGACTCTCTGTCCTCCCTCAGAGTCAGTGGGAGAGCGCACAGAGGAGCAAACCTCACCAAGTCAGATTGCCTCTCTGCATATCCAAACCCAGCTGGCAGATCAGATTAGGGCGGAAATCCAAGAGAGCCACACCGCAGACACCCACCAGCTACAGTTAGCACTGATTTACTTATAGTTTTTAGCCTTATTCTCAAGAGACTGACCAGAGGCTGGGGTGTGAGCCATTGTCACCCAGCAATTGAGTGTGAACTTTCCATCATAGCACTTCTCTCTGCTTTGCCACCCCATCCTCCTCATACACGATTGGTTTTTGAGGGAAGAGATGCTACTTCTTGAGGTTAAGGAAGTGAGATTTCACTAAATGTCGGTGATTCTGGTTCCTTCCAAGCCTACATGTATCTTTGCAAAAGTCACTCGAAAAAAAATGTAACTAACAAGCATTCAAGAAGTGTTCAGGGTCTCCAGAAATTTTTTTAAACCTGCAAATGAAAATAATAATGAATTACCATTTCTTACTTATAAAACCGTCCAAGTATTCTTCTGCTAACACTCACTGTGAACAAGATTGCCAGGAGAGAAGCATTCTAATACACTGATTGTAGCTGAGTAGATCCGTAAAACCTCTCTGGAAAGCAACTTAGAAACATGCATTTCTTTCCCTTTAGTGAGAAAGGGAAAGAAAGAAAACACATTATGCTGATCAGTGCCACTGCTTATAGGAAAATGTGTATAATAAAGATTGGGGGGGAAATAATGGTGATATTAGGCATGTTCAGCAGGTAATGGGATTGTAATTTTCTGAATTTTCAAAGATTTCTGCAGTGACTCTGCGTGGATATGCCTTCCCTCATCACTGACCTTTTAGCAGAAAGTGACTGCTTCCTACCAAGCCTGCTATCAAGGTCTTCTGACCACTTTCTCTTCAATCTTGTTGCTGAGTTGAGCTGAATAACTTGGCTGGCAACTATGCACCTCGAAAGGCCAGTTGTTTGAGGGTTTCTTGTGGGGGGTGGTTGGAGGTCGTTAACCTTTTTTTACATCCATTTGGCACTCCCCACCACGGACACCCACCAGCCTGGGGCTTAAGCTTCCTCTGTGGAAGAGTCAAAATGTGCACCTGGCTATGGGAACATGTGGTTCATTTGCAAATAAGACCTTCAGACCCACTCCTTAAAACCTGTTCCTTTCACCATCTTCCCCTTCTCAGTAAATGGCCTTTCATGCGTTCAGCCAAACACCCAGGACTAATCCTTGACCCTTCTCTTTCCCTTAATTCCCACATGCAATCTGCCAGAAATTGTTGTCAGCCCTACCATCAAAATATACCCAACATCTGACCATTTCTGTCTCTACGCAGTGACCCACTGTTGATGGCTGAGCTGAGATCAGAAAGCAGGTCTTCTGAGTTCCAGGTCCACACTTTCTCTGCCACACCTAAAGCCTACTAGATTTCCACAGACTATTTAGAATGCATCTCCCAACCCCACTCAGCCATTCCCTACAACTAGCCCCAGGAAAATCATTTGCCTAATTCTTGGCCCCCTCTTTAATGCATTTTAGGTAATATCTAAATTTATTCATTGATTCATTCAAGAAATACTTATTGAGCACCTACTATGTGCCAGGCAGGATGCCCCATAGTGCACAAAACCAAGCCTAAAGTCTGTCCTCATCATGGGGGCAGAAAATAATCACACAAAGCAAATGTGTAATCGTAGCAGTGACACAATCTACATGTTATGAGCTAAGCATACAAGAGGAGGATGAAAAATCCCCTCTAAATAGAAGGGTCTGTCCTTTGGAAGGTTCTTTGAGGGAATTCTGCTTGAGTGGAGTTCTGAAGGATTAGTAATTAGGTAGGAGGGAGGGGGAGAACACTAAAGTATGAGCAAGGGCCTAGGGCAGGAGGGAGTGTTGCAAATGTGTGGAACATCTGGAGAAAGCCAGTGTGACAGGACTGCAGAGGGCCCAGGGAAGAAAGCATGCGGTCAGTGATGCTCAGGAGAGGAGCACTATATGATCTACACTGCCAGTTGTCACTCAACAGCTATTCTCCCCCTTCTTCCTCCTTTTTTGCTGGGCTATGGCCACTTGGGAAAAACTATTACATTTTCCAGCCTCTCTTTCAGCTACCTCTAGCCGTGTGACTAAATTCTGCACGGAAGGATGCAAGTAGAAGTGCTGTGTGCAATTCCTCCTTCCTGTGGTCTGAGATTTGATTGCAATGGCTGGAGCCCAAGCAGCCCTCTTAGACGGTGAAGTGAAAACCGCATACTAAAGTAGGATGACAGAGCAGATAACTCAAGTAGTCTGAGTCTCCCATCACTTTAAGGAGTTGCTGTGCTAATCCTGGCTGGTTGAACTGCAGACTCTTCACATAGAAAATAAAATCTTATCTATTCAAACCCCTATTAACTTGGGATTTCTGTCACTCATAGCCAAATCAAATCTTGATGTACGTGGCCTTGTCAGACTTGTTCAGAGGTTTTGCCTTTATCCCAAGAGCAATGTGACGCTTTGAAAAGGTATTAAGCTTCAATGTGCATATGCATGTATGTGTCATGATCAATTTTATATTTTGAAAAGTCTACCTGTCTGCTGGCAGCAGGGTGGAGGGGATAGGCTGGGAGGACCAGGGTAGACAGAGTGGAAGCAATAGAACAAGAGGCTGCAGTTGCAAGATAGAAATTAGAAAATGACAGTGACTTTTGCTAGGGTTGTGGCTCTGGAGATGCAAATAAGTAGATTCTAGAGACAGCTGGGATGTGGAAACAACAGGACTTACTATTGTTAGGGATGTGGAGGGGTGCAGGGAAAGAAGGCGTGGAGAAATGGGTCCCCTACCTGGCTGCTGCTTCAGTGCAAGGTTCCAGAAATCCTGGCTCCAGAAGGGGGAATTTTTCTCTTTCTTGTTCTCTGGAATCTGGGTGGCCCCTTCCCAGCCCACACCCATCCCTCCAAAATAGCTCAGCTCTGACATACCTCACCAAAGGCAGCCCTCAGAAATATTTTCCCAGGAACCTGGAGGGAGGAGAAAGTCTGTAGCCTTGGGGGACTGACGGGGAATAGATCTGGAAAGAGGAACAGACCTGTCTGCAGGAGAAGCAACATCTCCCAGCACTGCAACCAGGCCATTGCCTTTGATGGTTCAGACTTGGCTGAGTTGCTGCCTGCTCTCTTCAGAGCCACCGGCACACAAAAGGGAGGGCTGAGTGTCGGATGAACTCAGCCCAATAATATTCACTTCTTTTATTTTCCAGGAACGTCATGAGACCCACAGGGCAATCTTCTGGTTTTAAGACCTGGTGAGTCAAGTCTACAAATACCTCTGACTCAATCTGATCCCAAGTTCTCACCAGGCATCTCCTAGGAACGTGGCTCAGCAGGAGAGCTGGAATTGACCAGCCCTCTGCAGGGAACAGGAGGGTTGGTTTCTCTGCGTTAGGTTTTAGGGAGGGAGGGGGGTGAGAAGGGCTGGCTGCGGTGGAAATGATAGGATTCTTGACTTGACACTGACCATGCTCACAGTAACAGCCGACATTTACTGGGTACTCTCTAACTCTAAGCCATGTGTTATCTCTTCTAATCTTCACAGAAAACTACAAGTGGTTTCTGTTATCAATTCCATCTTACCATTGAGGAAACTGAGGCTTGGCTATGTTAGGAATCCTGGTCGCTGGCACAGAGCTGCGACACGAGCCAAGGTAGCCAATGCCAAAGGCTGTTCCCTGTGAGGGAGGGCATGCACTTTATAGAGTTTTTGCAGGCATGGTAGGAGGACTGAGGAAAGCTAGCATTTGTGGAGGGTCTGATACACTCTAGGCCAGTTATATGCCACCTTGACTGCACATTAAAATCACCTGGGGGAGTTTTAGAAGCACCATACGTGCCCCCGACCAATTAAATCGCATCTCTAGGAGTCATACCCGGGTATCCTATGTTTTAAAAGCTCTCCAGGTGGTTCTAATATGCAACAAGGATCACTCAATAAAAGCAAGTTTCATGAGTTTGTTTTTATTTTTTTTCATTTAATGACCCTATATTCATTTGTAAATGGGGAAGCTGCAGCTCACAGAATTTGGATGGCTTGGACCGAACCCCATGGCTGATAAGATTCATGTCTTAATCTGTATCTGGCTGATTCCAACACCCATGTTTGTTAAGTTCATTTCATTCTCTCTCATATTTGGGCATATTCTATTTTGAAAGCATGCGATTTTTTAAACATAGATTTCTTTTGCAATTTTCATTTCGCTTTCTTCAAGTCCAAATGCTGTTTAAGTCGGCTGCCTGAGAGTAGCGATGCGGCCTGTAGCCGTTGAGTGGGGTGGGTTTGTCCAGGGGCAGCTGAAACCGTGACCTTGGTTTCATCCAGGCTCTGCTACAACCAACAGGCCAGAACCTCCAAAGAGATGTCCAGGAGCCCTGGCTGGGATGTGCCTGTTGACTCTCCCAGGCAGAATACCACCCGTCTTCTGTAGCCTCAAGCCCTGAGGGGCCCCTATCTGAGGATGAGAAGGCCCCACCCTGAAGAACTCCCTAGTCTGTTTCCAGCAGTGTTAGCAATTTCCCAAGGAGTGACATTAGACAAGTCATCACCTATTTACTTCCGGTATAGATCATTCAGAGCCTAATTTTCTGGTGGCCGAGGGTTGAGCTCATTAGAAACAGCCTTCATCGTCAACTGAGTTAATCAAGTCAAGCCAGGAGAAGGGAGAAGGGCAGCCATCCGGATGGATTCAAGCCACCAAGGGGTGCTTCTGCTCAAAGACTACCCTTAAAGAAGGGATGAGAAAGAAGTGAGCAGATACCTGTACACCCATGTTCATAGCAACGTTATCACAAGAGTCAAAACGTGGAAGCAACCCAAGTGTCCACCGATGAATGAAAAAATAAACAAAGTATGGCACAAGCATACAATGGAATATTGTCCAGCTTTAGAAAGGAAGGAAATTTTGATATATGCTACAACATGGATAAACTTGGAGACCTATGCCAAGTGAAATAAGCCAGCCACAAAAGCCAGTCTGCAAGGTATCGTATGATTTCCTTTGTATGATGTTCCTGGAGTGGGCAAATTCATGGAGACAGAAAGTAAAATGAGGGGGAGTTAGTGCTTAAAGGATACAGAGCTTCTGCTGGGGGGGGATGAAGTTCTGGAGCAGGATATGGTGATTGCCTAACAGTGTGAATGTATGATGGCACAGAACTGTATACTTAACAATGGTTAAAATAGTAAATTTCATGTCCTGTATACTTTACCACAATCAAAAGTTAGGGGAGAAGTATGACACCTTAATTCACAATTTTTCCAAGCAGGTGAAAGATCTACATATGCCATTACCATAAATGTTTATAAAATGAGAATGGGAAGAGCTGATAAAATAAATTGCTGTTGAGAACATAATAGATCAGGTATGGGTGCAGCACCCCGGGCAGCCCCTGAGGATGAGGATTACTTACCCAGTCCTGGACCCTAACTAAACATTAATGCCTCCTCAAAGATGTCTGCTTTTCAGTCATCAGGGTATCAAATTCTACTAAAATGGCTTTGTTGAGACTGTGTGGATGCAGGTTGGGAGAAGTAAAGTCCAGAGCCTGACATTTTCAGAACCACTTTTAGATTCATCTTTATTATAAGCAAAGCGTTGCAACCTCCAAGCAGTGCACACCCAAGCAGCTGTCTCGCATCATTCATTCCCACTGGCAACGCTGGCCAGCATTTGGGTCAAGAGCCCCATGGTTCTCACCCAGACTTCCAGACACCTCACCCCTTTATTGCTTACCCTGCTCCAGCTATTCCTTAAAGGCACCAGGCACATTCCCACCTCAGTGCTCTTCCACTTGCTGTTCCCGCTGCCTGAAATGCTCCTCCCTCAGATATCTGCATACCTCATTTCCTTTAGCCTTCACTAAAAATCACCTTCTCAAATGTGCTCTCTGGCCACCCTACTTAAAAGTACCACCCCAACTCTACCACGTCATCTTCCTGTCGCCCTTGCTCTGAACACAGATGCTATCACTGTCCCACTCATATCCTCAGGGCATATGCTGGTGGAGGAAACTGCGTGTGCAAATGCATGAGGCTTGTAAGACTGTGGCCTCAAAGGCCATCTGAAATGGCTGGAGTGGAGGGTGCACAAGGCTGAGGGACTTCATGGAATGGCTTAAAATGTAAAAAGGACAGCCGGGCGTGGTGGCTCACGCCTGTAATCCCAGCACTTTGGGAGGCCGAGGCGGGTGGATCACAAGGTCAAGAGATTGAGACCATCCTGGCCAACACGGTGAAACGCCGTCTCTACTAAAAATACAAAAACTAGCTGGGTGTGGTGGCACACACCTGTGGTCCCAGCTACTCGGGAGGCTAAGGTGGAAGAATCACTTGAACCCAGGAGGTGGAGGTTGCAGTGAGCCGAGATTGCACCACTGCACTCCAGCCTGGCAACAGGGCAAGGCTCCGTCTCAAAAAAAAAAAAAAAAAAAAAGTAAAAAGGACAGATAGTTGAAAGAGTTTGTCTACTAAGCTAAAGAATTTGAACTTTAGCAGGCAATGGGGGAGCCACCAAAGGGTTTTAAATAGGAACGTAATAGATTTGATTTGCCTTTTAAAAAGATTACTCTGGCAGCCAGTGGCGTGGAGGCTGAAATGGATGGGCTGGAGGCAAGAAGGCCAAGTGTAAAAGTAACATCTTGAACATTGATGAGTTCAAATGACGTTACAGCAGAAGGGAACGTAAGAGTGACATCCCACCAGCCAGTATTAGAAGCAATTTTTTTTCAAGGAATAGATTGAATTTCAGCAAAAAGAAACTTTTCTGCCATGCTTTGTGACGATCCTGTGAACGTTGACTCCTTCCCTCATTCAAGTTGGCCACCCTTGTTCTCTCATGCATCACCATTCAATAAAAGCAAGCGTGGGTTTTATGGGATTGTTTGGAGAGCCCTGAGCCAAAGTTTTCTACTCACTTAGGCAAGGCTGCTCTGCCAATTCCTAAATTGGCTGTTTTTTACGTATAGGGTGTGAAAGATATCTCTATGTATCTCTAGGAACACACCCATTTGGAAGGAGACATTTGTGACTATACATAATATCTTTATGTGATTTTTGAAGGGATGTTTATACAACCTGCATATTCTTTGGCAGGAATATTTTTGTAGAATGGAGAAAGGGAGAGACAGCATGAGAAAGCTATTCCTACACCATAACTGACTTTGGCTCACGAAGCGAAATGCAGAATAGATTAAGTTCCTGAGCAATGCCTCCAGGGCCGAACAGCTCCCAGTTCAACCCACTTAATCCTTCTTCCTGGAGGGTCACTCACCTTTGAACTTTATTTTCTAGACCTACCATTAAAAAAATAACAATGATATGGCCCAGTCCAGACCCCACTGAAGCCCAGGCTCCCTGCCTCCGGAGGAAGAGCTCACCGAGAGTCATCTCGCTTGTAAAACTCGGGGTTACTTGAAGAACTTGATGGAAAGAGTGGGGCAGTAAAAGATGGCATTTTGGCTTTAATGACGCCAAGAAGCCCAGAGTGGGGCCAGCTGTATAGTCTGAATGAATCCAAGAATATTAGAAGCTGGGGTCACATGGAGCCGGGACACCACCAGGAATGTGGGGAGCAGAGACAGTCTGGCGAGGAGCAGAGGGGAACGACTGCAGCCCCCTGCTGCCAGTTCCCACGTGAGTCAACAGGAGGGCAGGGGGGCGGCCAGGACAGGCAGGCAGGAGGAGTGATCCTGCCGGGTGAACAGGCAAACTACACCCAGCCGTGTGGGGTTCACTTGGGCCCTCTTCACACCATCAGGCTCCAGGACCTCTGTGGGGAGCCAAGAGTGGCAGATGCGCACTAGCCGGGACAGGCACCTCAGAGAAAAAGCCTCCTTGGTTTGTTCCACGGCCTCACCAAGCCCCCAACCCACACTGAGCAACCAAGCAGTGGGACACTCCATTGGGAGAGGATGGAGGTGATGGCTCCATTCCCCAAAGCAATAGGCAACAAGGTCTCCAACAAGGACGTTCAGTGAGTCAGTGGCAGGGCAGGGGAACCAGGTCAGAATCCTGTAGCACGTTCCATTTGCTCGGGGGAGTAAAGCAACGTTGTCTTGCCCTGAACACACTTGGTAAACATCTGGGAAGAGGACAAGCCTGTTCTCTCAGCGTTCCATGCAGCCCTGGGAGCGGACCCTGGCTCTTAACAACTGATGCCTCTGGTGTCTGCTGCCACCTCTTACCACTGACCCCCTTGCACTTAGAAGCAAATAATCCCAAGAGATGGCAGGGCCATAATCGATTCCCTAATTGTCCCATTCAGGCACTTTTATGTCCAGTCCTTTTCTCCTAAGAATTCCTCTGAGACCAGAACTCCCGGCCTTGCCACTGTGTCTCTCTCAGGACATCTTTTCTAATTTGGGTCTGAGCTTTTCCTTTCCTTCATTTCACGCCATTCCTCCTAATGATAACCCTTTGTGCCAGGCTCAATTACACACAAAGCTTAAATGAGCAACCCCCGATTCTAAATTTGGCCCTGTCCATTGAAGAGGGTGGGGGTGCCTTGGTCATTTGGCTTTGCTCAAAAAGATGCTACTCCCCATGGGAAACCAATGCCAAGGAGAGCGGGGGAAGACTTTTGCAAAAATAAAAATCTGAATGAGGAAACAGACCAGCGCTGGCTGCCCCTGGTCACTGGGGCTTCAGGCTGCTTGTGCATCTTCAGCCAGGCCTGTTAGGACTCTTCGCCCTGCCACAGACATGCAGAAGCTACAGACATGCTTTGATTTTTCCTTTCTGAAAACATCCTCCCCAAATCGTTTTCCATTTTGAAAACGATCCCACCCTACCTATGCTCTCCCTGCAGGGTTAGCAGAGGGTGAGGTGAGAGCATTTGCCAGGAATTTCCGGACTTCTGTGAGTTTTTCTCAAGATCTGGCCATGAGTCAACGTGATACACTGGGACACATGGTGGAGCTCGCAGTGGCCTCCCCTCCCTTCTGGAACATCAGGAGAAGCATCTCCCTGCTGAGTAACCCTGGGCAAAAATCCAGAAGGCCCCCTCCCTCTCCCTGACTCTCCCTCTGTACTATCCCGTTAGAAGAGATAAGGGAAATATATTTACAACAAACTTGATCGGGATAGTAATATGCTCCAGAACTACACAAAGATCCCTATTTATGCAGCTCACCTCCTTTCAAAATTAGGTTCTCTTGTATGATTCCAGTGCTTTTTATACGTTGGGCATTTAGAAAATAGGAGGAGGGGGTGATGAGGAGAAGAATGGAGAAGAAAGAAGCATTGATCAGATTCACAATGACAAGATGAGAACCTAACACAGCCCCTGAGAGGTCCAGGTGAACTGGGCTGACAGGTAGGTAGAACTGAGTGTGCAATTTTATTGATGTTGACAACTCATCTGAAGTACTCAAAGTAGATTCATTACCATTTTATGTGTGAGTTCTGACTACCAGAATTGGCTGTCCTGGCCACTGGAGTCCATCCACAATCAGTTTCTTCTAGTGATAGTTTAAAATTACCCCTAAGAGTTTGGGGGAGAAGTTCAATGGAAACCAATGATATCCTTCCATAGATCTTTGAATTAAAACAAATGGAGTGCTACCATGAGACTGTTAAATATCAGTGAAACCTGGCCTCAACCTGGGTCAATGGAAGCAGATTCGGGGAAGCACTTTGCAAAATGTTAGACACAATGAGATAGCAAGGAATTGTTGGTATCACCTTCTTTGGGATGCACTAGCTTCAGCTCTTTGGGCCAAAGAAGATTAAAGTCTTTTATAAATACAGCATAGACTCACACCTGTAATTCCAGCACTTTGAAAGCCTGAGGCGGGCTGATTACCTGAGGTCAGGAGTTCAAGACCAGCCTGACCAACATGGTGAAATCCCGTCTCTACTAAAAATACAAAAAAATTAGGTAGGTGTGGTGGTGAGCGCTTGTAATCTCAGGTATCAGGAGGCTGAGGCGGGAGGCAGAGGTTTCGGTGAGCGGAGATCATGCCACTGCACTCCAGTCTGGGCAACACAGCGAGACTCCGTCTCAAAAAATAAATAAATACATATAGCATAGGTTTCATAATGTCCTTGAGAGTTTAGAGGTGCATTCCTGTCTTCCAAATGCAGAAATTAAGGGGCGAAGACATGAAGTGAGTTGCAGGCATTGAGGAAAATAGGATAGAGCACCTCCGACCCCTCAAGCCCTTCATCTCCTTCTAGCCCAAGACTCTCAGGAAGGATCAAGCAGCCTTCGTTGTGGAAAGCATAACTTGGGAAGGAGAATCTCAACTTGAAGGAAAAGCTTGCTGAGGACAGAGGCCCTGTTTCTCCTCTCAGCCTTTCCTGTGTGCTGATGTCAACTCTGCAAGCAACAGATGGAGGTGGTGGGGCAGGTGGGCTGTGCTGCCGCCCCTGACTGGGCTGGGGTCACACTATCCACTCTCCCCACTGTAGATGCCAACCTGCCCCTGCCATGCTGTGCCACCTGCCAGACCTGGTTCCTGAGGCCACAGCAGAGCTCTCATACTTTCTACCATTCCGAAGAAGTGAGATCAATATTTTCCAGGGTCCTTTCAGCTGAGATGAAGAAAGTAACCGTCCTCCTCTTCACAGGCCTTTCCCTCTTTCCCCCCACTTCCCCTGGCCTCTGGCACCCACATAGGCCCATGGTCTCACCACCGTGAAAAAAGACAGCTCCTCAGTTTTCTTCTCATTATGGGAAAAAAAAACATTCTGAATGGCTTTTTCACTTACATATAATGGCAAAGGAGAACAAAATGAGGCAAAGAGGAATGAAATTGTAGTGAACTGTACTTTTTAAATTTTCATTAAAAATGTTTATATTATATTGTATTCTATCTTTTTTATTATTTGTGTATTTGCTTATTTATTTGTTGTAAGCCAGCAGAGGCTTTCCTTTCCCAGCCGGCCATTTTCTACCATCTGCTGTCCGCCTGTGAGGTGCCGCTGGGAGAGGCTTCCCCAGAGCAGAGGTTCCCCCTAAAGCGGAGGTTCCCTGGAGGGGGTGAACGCAAGAGGTTGGAGCCCAGGCTTTCTGTGAGACCCAGACCCAGGCCACTTTCACTGGTGGGCTCTGGAAACATTTTCTTTCAAACGCTGTGTGCTGTAGCTCACTTACACATAAAATGAGCAAAACAACACTCTTTCCCACAGCTATGCAATGAGGTTTAATTGTTGCAAATTTGTGAAGTGTTTTAAGATCCTTAGATTAAAGAAGTTATATGAGAAAAAAATATTATTATAGAGTGGAATTCTGCTTAGTTGTCATATGTTTCCTGTAACTCTTCCCCTGTGTCTTATATAACTTGGAACAAGTACCACGAGCTATGAGGCCTTCAGAAAGCCTTTAAGTAATTTCTTGGCCTGCTTTCTTTACCTTTTAAAAAAATTCTTCTTCTACTTCTCTCTTCTTTTTTCTCTTTCTAATGCAGCCAAAACTTGCTCCCTCCTAATCTGTATGGCGAGAAAGGAAGTTGGTTGGCTGGGGTGGACCCTTGTCCACCTGAGTACCTCCTCGTCTCTCCTCCCTTCCTCTCCCTTGCCTTTGCTCCCCACCTGCACCTCCTCTTTTAACCTCATACACACATTCATAAATTGTAAAATTTGACTTTGAGCCCCTAGCTCTAAAATTTGCTCTGCCTCCTGGACCAATCACCAAAATGGGTTACTGAGTGAGGCCCCCTGAAACCGAGCCTGATGTGGATCGAGGCCTGGTGATGGTGACACCACAGAGCCTGGCTGACCACGGAGCATAGGAGGTCCTGGGTGGCTCTCCCCCCAGGACTTCCCAGCATCAATCAGCGTCATACCCGAAATGTGGGAAAACATCGAAGCAGCTGCTACCGTGGCCATGAGGCAGCAGCCAAGAATGCCCCTTGTCCTGGCTGCAGCTGTGTCCCTAAACAGGTGCTGCCTGGTGGCTGGGCAAGCCTGCATGTGTCACATCCTCCCCTGGGTACATGGAAATGTATCCCAGATCAGGGACACACACTGGCCCTCACTCTCCAGCCCCATGCCCGTCCTGAGGCCATGGAGATTGTGAGCATAAGATAGGCCCCAGGTGATGAATTGTTTGTAACCCAGTATCTCAGCCTCAAGATGCATTTACACGATTTTTTTCCTTTTCTTGCTTTCAGCCTCGAAGCAGACTTTAAAACCCTTTGCTTCTCCCTTTCCCATCAGGCACTTCCATGAACCGTGCTTGCTTGTCTAATGATGAGCTTGCTTAGAAATTCCAGGGGCCAACTTTGAAACAAACCAGGCAGAGAGACCCTAGCTGCAGAATCCTCCCACTCAAGAGGAGTTAGGAACAGTGAGCCCACCACTGCAGGGCTGAAGTCAGGATAACGCGAATCAAATCTCCCCACAAGCTATTACTGAGATGGCCACAGAACAGACACGCAGACCTGCACCCCTTTTCACTACTCCCGCCTATTTCCCACACCTTTTCCTTCCTAAAACCCTTCCCTCAGCCTAAAACGTTGGAATGATCTTCCAAAGGCATGAGCCTGGCCATACCCCAACCACCAGCATTTTAATCAAGTTGCTTTCCTTTTTCCACAGCTCTCTTCTGTTTTTTGCCTCTGAGCGGCAAAAGCAGCCAGACTTTAGCCGGTTACAAAATCGGGTCCAGAGTCACATTCCCTCTGCCCTCTGTCCTCTAATGGACCCTGGACAGATGAGAGATCCCCCGCCCTTGCACCTCCCTGGCATCACTGCAAGGAACGGAGTGTCCCCAAAGGAGGAGGGAGCACTGACCCTTCACTGTCTGGCCCTGCAGGGGGGACCAAACAGCTACTGCCACCCCCACACCACCCTCACCCGAGAATTTTCACTCAGGGTCCCACTTCTCTGCTCCCCCACAGACTAGAAGAACCCAATGAGGGGAGGGCTAACGTGGGCCTGAGCCTGGGGGACAGAGCCAGGCAGCCTTCTTCTGGCCCCTGAGCTCTTTTTTTTCTAATTTGTAATCTTTCATTTTTGTGTGTACATAGCAGGTATATATATTTATGGATTATGTGAAATACTCTGATAGAATAATGTGATGCCTAATAATCGTGTCATGGAAAATGGGGTATCCCCCCTCACAAATTTATCCTTTGTGTTACATGCAATCCATTCATGTACTTTTAGTGATTTTTAAATGTACAAGTAAATTCTTACTGACTGTAGTCACCCTGTTGTGCTATCAAATACTAGGTCTTACTCATTCTTTTATGTTTTCTTTTGGTACCCATTAACCATCCTCACTTTCCCCACCCCCCCGCCCCACTAAAAATGATGGAAGGCTTCACAGATTTGCACGTCATCCTTGCATAAAGGCCATACTAATCTTCTCCGCATCCTTCCAATTTTAGTATATGTGCTGCCAAAGCAAGCACCCTGGGCCCTCTTTATCTCTCATTCCTTCCTTACTCTTCCTCACCAGCTTCTCCCCCAGCCCCAGCATTCACTCTTTTTCCCTCTTCTCCTGCTGGTCTCCACTCCCACCCTCAGCCTGCGACCTTACCCCCAGCGACCTACTCTGTTCTTTTTTAAATTTAATTTTTTTTTTTTTGTCTCACTCTCTCGCTAGGCTGGAGTACAGTGGTGCTATCTCAGCTCACTGCAACCTCTGCCTCCTGTGTTCAAGCGATTCTCCTGCCTCAGCCTGCCGAGTAGCTGGGACTACAGGTGCCCACCATCACGCCCAGCTAATTTTTGTATTTTTAGTAGAAAGGGGGTTTCACCATGTTGGCAAGGATGGTCTCGATCTCCTGACCTTGTGATCCACCCTCCTCAGCCTCCCAAAGTGCTGGGATTACAGGTATGAGCCCCTGCACCAGGCCTTAATTCTATTTTTTAATTGATACATAATAAATATATATATTCATGGGGCACATGGTGATGTTTTGATATGTACAATGTATATTGACCAGATCACAGCAATTAGCATGTCCATCTTCCCAAATATTTACCACTTCTGTATGTTGGGAATATTCAATACCCTCCTCCTAGCTGTTTGAAACCATATGATTGTTAACTACAGTGGTACAGAACACTGGAACTTCCTTCTCTTATCTCGCTGACATTTTGGATCTTTTAACCAATTTCTCCCCATACCTTTCTCTCAAGGCTAGTTGGTTATGTTGGGGTGTGGGGGAGCTGCCTGTTGCCTCTTCAACAAGAGGAGATTAGGGACTGTGTCTCACACAGTGACACGGCCCCTCCCTAAGTGTTTTACTCACCCCTGCAGAAACAAAAACCAAACCAGAGAAGTATTTCACTTTTAAAAGGAGGTTTCCTGGGACTTGTTTCCTAGGCTCTGTGTAAATTCAGTTCCATGATAGACTAATGCTAGAATGTTCTGAGCTGAACAAAGTTAAATGGTTTCCTTCCCACAGGAATTCTGAGGGCCTTAACATGATAAAGAGCATGGTAGACATCCGAGAGAGAGAGGCAGAATGTAGAGTTTTCCAAGTTTACTTGAGACTCCCCTTTTCTGAGGAATATTTTGAGAGGCGAGGCAAACATCCCTTTGACCAATCCTGCAGGAGATGCCAGCTCCTCCAAGGCTGGCTCCACTCTGGAATTACAAACAGTGCCCAGCACGGGATCCTGGGCAGGCCGCCGCTTCACAGACACCAGCATCTCTTCCCTCCTTCAAGCCAGAAAAGCAGAATTGGCCTCATATTCTAGAACCTTCGACTGTCCCTTTGACAGTAGAAGACTTGCTCTGCTCTGAGACTTTACTCTGCAGTGTTTCAGCCATGGACTAACAAAGAGATATCCAAAGCTACTCTTCTCACATTGAGACCCCTCATAAAAACCCACACTCCTAAGTTGTTCACTCCCAGCAGCACCTGCTTAGCACAACAAAAGTATTTCAAAGCTTAAAAACCATAGACCCAGCACCTTGGCCTGTGACTACTTAATTGCAGCCCTTCCCCTTCTGCAGCCTGCTTTCTTGGACCTGCTCTCACTTCTTTCAAGCCCCTCAGTAATTGACTCTCACCTCCTGGCTCCCTGGGGGTTCAGCTTGGTGGTCCATGGGACAGGACCCTTATCAAGAAGTCTCCAAACTGTGCTATGGTTCGGACATGTGTCCATGTGCCAATTTTGTTTCCTTCAAATCAGGGGAAGGAGAGGGGGAGACTTCTTGCTTCCTGAGAGTGTTGGTGATGCCTGAGAGCATGGAGGGAGGAGAAGGGAGACTGTCCAGGCCGAGCCAAGGACAGGGTGGGGTGTTCCCACAGGGCACCGTCAGCATGGAAGCTTTGAGAAACAGGGCATGTTTCTCAAAGGAGGTTTAAGCCTCTAGCCATTCGCAGCAGCCCTGCTGCGGCCAGTGTACACTCCCATCATTTCCTCTCATTTCCCGTTGACACTGTCCCTATGAAGAGAGGTAAGAATTATGTGATATTCAGGCAAGTGATATCCCCCTGGACAACCGTCAGGGCCTCTAAGAATCACAACCAGCACTGCAGGCCCACCCACGTTTCTTCCTCTGCAAGGGCATGAGTATCCGCAGCAGGGGTGGGGTGCAGCCGGGAAAGCGCTGCTTGGGGGCCACCTACACTCTGAAGGTGCAAGTCATGCTGCAACTGGGAGCCTCAGTGTGTGCATCTGCAGCATGGGCTCGAGGGCTCCCCCACCCCACCCACAGCGTGTCTCCCAGGGGCCTCTGAGCGCTCTGGGGGCAGGAGTGCAAGAGAGCTGAGTACTAATCCCTCCACCATTTCCTAAAACTTCCCATCCTGCCACTCAGCATCTCTTTCCTATGAAGATCCACCCCACACTCCTCATCTGCCAACACATGTGGGGACAGGAGACCCAAAGTCCCCACCTCATTCGATCCCAGCTGCAGATGTCATGGTGAGAGCCCTCTGAGCTGCCTCACCTCAGACCAACAGCGTGAATCACGGCAAAGACAGCCTAAGCCCCTCTCTTGCCACAAACTCCGCCCTGACTACGCCTGAGAGTCTCCTCACCCCTCACCTCTGCAAAGCCCTTCTAGAGAAGCTCTGAAAGACTGTAGCAGAGCAAGTGTTACTTTTAGCCTGTCAAGGTTTTAGCCCAGATGACCATAACTCCAAAAACCATAACGGGTTTTTAGAGTGAGACAGCAGAACAGGGGTGGGGGGGACTGGGGGAAAAGACGAGGGGAGGAGGATGGAACAGAATGGGGGCACTCCTGCCTCTTCATCCCTCTCCGAGTCAGCCAGCCTGGACGGTGCTGCTGCTTCCAGACACTCTGAAGCTGGTTCCCAGCATAATCAAATTGAAGCCAAAGGTCAGGAGATGCTTTTCCCAGGCAGCAGAGGCCTCCAGAGGACCCAGTACTAGCAAAATGCTCAGGATGTGCACTTCCGGTTACTACGCTGCTGCCCTTTATCTTCCTGGCTGTCACTCACGTCTTCACCAGCCCGATCTCGGGCTTCAGGAACCCTAGACAGAGCCCCAGCCCTTCACATCCCTTTCAGTCTGGAGGGACCTGTCTGTGATTTCTACTCCCCAGCCCCATGCTGCCTGCTCCCTTTCCCTAAAGTCCCAGCAAAACTGCCACAGCTCAGTGCCTGAGGCAGCACAAGGAAGAAGGCTCTTGGAGAATCGCAGTCTGTGATGTAGGGGAGAAAGGACACAGTATCCAAGGACAACAGAGAAGGGCAGATACAGAGAAGCAGGGGAAGGGAGGCCAAAGGAAGGGAGAAAGGAGGGGGAGAGGAGAGGAGAGAAGGGGGAGGGGAAGGGGAGGGCAGGGAAAGTGAAGGGGAGAGGTGAGGAGGGAAGGGGGAGGGGGAGGGGGAGAGGAGAGGACGGGAGAGGAGAGGAAGGAAGAGAGAGAGGAGGGGGGAGAGAGGGAGGGGGGAGAGAGAAGAGGGGAGGGGGAGGGGAGAGAGGAAGGGAGGGAGAAGGGGAAAAGAGGGAAGGGAAGAAGAGGGGGAGAGAAAGGGGAGGGGGAGAGGAGAGAGATGGGGAGGGCAGGGGAATGGAGGGGGAGAGAGGAGGGAATAGAGAAGGGGAGAGGAGGGGAGAGAGAAGGAGAGAGGAGGGGGAGGAGAAAAAAAGAAAAGAAAGGGAAGAACATGAGGCCAGAAAATCTTTAAAAATGAACTTTCCCTTCCCAGAGGGATATGAATGGGAGAGGAAGGCCACAAAAAGAGCCCATACAAGTCAATATAAATATGGTTATTTTAGGACTCGGTGGAGAATGGCTGCTGGTGGTCTCCCTCTCTTCTTCCTGGTGGGTCGGCGTTCATCCCAGGGAAGAAAACTGGGTCATCACAAGTCTGGCCCTGCGGCCCGACCAGGCGGCCAGCGTGGAAGCGCAGTGGGCGGCCCCGCGGGCGGCGGCCCGGGCCGCACCTTAAGGTGGTCAATCTGTATGTGTGAGCAGCACTTTGATATCTGGCCACGAAAGGGCAAGTTCTCAAAGCCCCCATTCATGCACCCTACACACAGGAGCAGCAAACAGAAAAAAAATTGTTTCCCCCGTTGGTCTAGAAAGGTGGGTTCCTGTTTATTAATCGAAGACCACATAAAGAATGCATGGTTACAAATGTTCCTTCTGAGGAGCATAGAAGCTGGTTTTTAAAAAAACATTCCATCCGGTGATTACTTGGGACAAAAAGCTGCTGCTGTGGCCCCCCCTGTTAGTTTTAGGAGGAAAATTCTGCAAAAGTATGGGGGGCCTATTTTCACCAGGCCTCACTGAGGGCTTTCCACGGGGCCTGCTGAAACTGGCCCCCTGCTAGACACTCTCAGACAGAGGGGTCACCAGTGTCAGCCGCAGCTGCCCCTCCCCACCACCCCTTCTTCCTGCACTGAGAGACACCCAAGAAGATTTTTTTTAAAAAAAAGACCATTGGCAATTAGTTCCCTGTGGAAATCAGAGAACAGTCGTGAGGAGTTCCCGTGGAGGAAGTTCAGAGAAGCTCATTCTCAAGCCAAGGCTCACCCAGACTGCGAGGGTCCCACCCTCCATCTGACCGCAGGCTCCGTTTCCCACCTACATACAGCAGGGACCGTGGACAGGGAATTAAGGAGCAAACTGGAGATAAGATGGAGGCTTGGGTTCTCTTTTGAAGCTTAATTAAAGCCAACTGATCAGCCTTCTACTGCACATGCCACAGACTGTGCAAACAGCAAAGGTGATCACTAACAGGGAGTCCTATTCCTCCACAGCACGTGGGTGGCAAGGAAGCCAGTTCAGGCTTCCAGCACGGGAGAGAAATCCCAACTGTGATAATTCAGTACAAATCGGACCTGGACGCCAAAAAAAAACAAAAACAAAAAAATGCTGGTCTCTCCAAGATAAGCAGGGAAAGGGACGACGGGCAGAGGGAAATGGATTCCGGGCCATCTCCGTTTAATTTATTTCTGTGGTGGATCCTAACTTCTTTCTAGGTGAGGGGGATCAAACAGGCCTGTCACCAAATCACAGTCATCTCAAATACACACAGAGTGTACCCCATCCAGCTCCCGGACCACCAGCACGTTTTATGATTTCTTTACACTACAAATATTTGGCAGTGCTGAAATCACCCAATAAAGTCAGCCTTGGGCTTCATCTGCAGTTTCTGAGGCGCTCTCCAAGTGCTTGCTGGAGATTGGCCCAAAATAACCACCAGTCATCTTATTCAATATCACAAGAAACGTGGCCTCCTTCCCCGTATCTGCCTCCCACCACCTGGGAGCAGAGGGACCGCCCCGTTTGGTGCGTGTTTGTTGCTTGTGCTGTTAAAGCGACTGTTGTTGTTTTCCATACAGACAGTCGCAGATGCGGTCAGGATGAATTGCCCGTGGGTGACGGCCAGGTCCTATGAGCAGACTGCAGGGCCAGTCCTGACCCTCCGCAGACAAAGTGAGTCCAGGTCAGCCACTAAGGCAGAGGCAGGGCCTGTCACTTTGGGCAGCCACAGAGGTAGCCTCAGGGCCTGAGTCAGAAGACCAAGACTCAGAGACCTTCCATGCTGGGCCCTTCTGCCTCCTGCCCTCCACCTTCCTGCTGGGAGAATGAGGCCAGGACAAATTTAGGGGCAGATGCCACAGGAACACGGAGAAAAAGAGGCCTGTCTGAGACCGGAAGTAGCCACGGTTCAGGGATATCATTCTAAAGAGGTTGTCATTGAGGGTAAGCAAAGGGAGGGAAGAAAAAGTAGACGGCAACCATCACTGTAACTCCACAAGGACGTGAGGAAGGTAGGCGCCATCATCAGTGAGGCCACTGTGTTTTTCTGGCTATGGAATGAGAGCTCACCCCACATGAACACTCACACATTTCTGCATTGTCTTTCTCGTTGAAATTAAAAGTTCTTGGAGAATATCATCTGGGTTGCCCCTCAAGCCATCCTGGCCTTACTTAGAGAAGTTGGTATGATTTTCCCCTCTTCATAGAAAACAGGTGTAGAGAAAAGGAAGTGAATCAGAGGAAGTCAGGCAGGATTCCTGAGGAGTTTCCCAGCCTCTGCACAGCACGGGTGGGGCTGGAAGATCTATCAGGAGGCCTGGAGGCTTTTTCTGTTGGTTTGATGAGCGTCTGTCCCCAGAAGCCTTATGTCAGTGGGTACAGGACCTGCCCTGTGAAACCTGATGAGCAGCTTTCTCCTCACCCCTAAAGCTTCCAGTGCCGAAAACACCATGAAGGATGGTCCGGGGCGGCAGCCAAAGCTCCATGCATTCATTCCACTCTGACCCTTCCCAGCCAGCACTGTGGATGCAGCAGCCTCCATCAGCCTCATCACCACTAACCACTTCTCCAGCAATGACAGCTAGCCCTGGCCCCAGGGAGGGAAAACAAAAATCAGCCCCGCTGATCATCAGAAACATCCCTGAAAGACTCAACAGGGCCTGAGGCAAGGCCAGCAGATATTGGTGTTTCTCCCAAAGCCACACCATGCTGCAAAGTGACAAACAATTCTTCTTTTTAGAGACTGCCTTGCCCACGACTTCTCCAGCTTTGTCTCTCTCCTCCTGCCTCAGATGTTGCTGAGATACCCAACCTACCCCCCACTTCGTGTTGGCATGCAATTCGGAGCAGGCCCGCATTTCCCCAAGTCCCTCCTTACAATCATTCAACATGAGTTCAAAGCTTATAAAAAGCCCCTCCCCATGTCATCCTCCTGAGATGGGTCTTCGGGGTATGTTCTCCCTTGCTACAAGAAGTTAACAAATCTAAGTTTATTTGACAATAAGTCCCTTCTTGCTAGTTATCCGTTGGAAAGTAAAAATACGACTCTTTCTGATCACAGGGGCCTCTGCAAGCTTGGTTTCCACAAAGATGGTGCTGATGCTCTGAGATATCCACCTAGTAACCAACAACTGGTTTTCCAGAAAGACGTCTCACTCCCAACCATGGCATCAGTGATCCACGTCTTTTACCTCTTTCATTTCTCCTGGAGGCCACATTTCCAGTATGCAGTCAAGCTTCATGGGGAGAGAAGAGGAGAGACACCCTGAGCTCTGAAATGCAGGGGAGCTGTGTTTGTGTTCTTTTGCTATTTTTATTTTTGCATTGAAAGTCCCTTTACTGTTTTCTGATTTTAAAATAATAAACACTGTAAAAAAAAATTCAAACTCCAGAAAATACTTTTAAAAATGAAAACTAACCTAAAGCTCTAACCTGCTAATCACCACAAACATTTTGATAACCATCCTTTCATCCATCTGCTTACATATGTGAACATAAGTATATTTTCCACATAAATGGGATATCACGCATATTGTCTTTTAATGCCGCGCACACACTTTCCTCTTTCAACGATCTTTTTTCTCATATCCCAGCCAGGGTTACCTGAGGTGCTTCCTTCCACACTTGGCTCTTTCTGCTCCCTCTGCACGCAGTGGAGCCCTGTGAAAGCCCTGCTTGCACTGGAGGCATTGATTTTAGACCATGGGCCCTGGTAGAGATGACGTTGGAGATCCACACATGTAATTAAGGAGTCAGAAGACCTCTAACCCATAGAAACTGATGTGCTGCTGTAATTATAAAGATTGTTGGTTGGTTGCTGGGCCATAACTGAACTGCACTCAAAATATACTTTCAGGACAAACAGAGTCTCCTCCTCCTCCTCCTCCTCCTCTTCCTCCTCCCCAAACTAAGTTGGATAATAAGGTGACAGGGTCTGTGTGGATTTCAACACACCCATTGCCCCATTGTCTGCATGTGGCAGTGATTTGGACAGAATGGTATGAAGCAGGGTTGTGTGCAGCCTTCTTGATGGCCTCCCTCAATTCTACTGAACAGAACCCTTCTCTCTCCCATAGAGCAACTGCCCCCTTCCTGACTTTCTCTCATCAAATTATTTGAGATCTTTATCTTCCCGACCTTCACCTGAGTGGGTCTGCTACGCTCTGCATTGAACTTCTCATGCCTGTCCATGCATGCCACTTTTTCGTCATCTTGAATGACATCTTCAAGACACCAAGTATGATAAGCGGGCCACTCTGTAATATGCTGCACTCTAGAGCATGCGATGAAGATGGATGGCATGTTAATCAAATCTGTCTTTCAAAAAATCTGAAGTACACTAAAAATGAATTAGATGGTAACTTTTTGTTTCTACAACAATTCCTTGCATAAGGAAGGAATAGCCTATTAATATTTGGGGCTACAAAAATACGTGATTTGTACTCAACATTTCAGGAACATATTTATTGTATTAAAGCAACAGGGGGCACATCTGGGTCCCTGTTTGCATGTGTGTTTCTGCATCCAGGAGCCTGGGCCGCTGGTCTCTGGCCTTTTAAAATCTGTACCAGGTTGCTTGCCACACACCTCTCCCCGGCCTGTCACTCACCACAAGCGGCCCTCACAGACCAGAGCTCTGCTGTGCAAACAGGTGCCTCAGAGTTCACCCAAAAGATTTTTTAAAAAAACAAAAGACAAAAACTTTCCACTCAGAGCAGGCAAGCTTTACTTTTTTAAAGTAAGTGTTACTTAACAGAAGGCCTTGTAAAGCTCATAAAACACTGGAACATCTGGTAAACGGTGTCAACTTTACACGTTCTCCAGCACAGGGTACATGACTCTTGTTTCCACTGGCGTAACCCAGCGATGCAGAGCCCCACGCTGGTGTGTCTCCGGGCTCCCTGCCCGTCCTGATTTTCATAGGATGGTCTCGAGCCAGCAGGTCTGTCTCTACTTTCAACCAGCCCAGCAACAGGCAACCAACAACCTCAGAGCCAGATACAAGAGGCAGCAAGAGAGGTGAGGAGAGTGAAATAACCTGAGGACTGAAGGACAGCCCCCCTGCTGTGACGGGCACACACTGCATGCTGGGAGCTGGGGGAGCTGACTAGGGTGTCACATGTGATTGGCAGCCTGCCTCTTTTGGGTGCCTTCAAAATTACATGAGAATCTGTGGTTTTAATGTTCATTCATTTATCCTAGATGTTAAACACACTACTTTTTGCCCAGGTGGGGTGCCAGGGGTTGTGGAGGGTTACTCGAAAACATTTAAAATCAACATTTCCAAAGTCCTCTGGAAATGAGATCATCGTTCCAGCAGCAGACGTGATTTCTATACCTGTTTTTATATCCTGGCAAGTAAGGACCCCAAAGGCGCCACTGTGAGATTCTGACTTCACCATGAGAAGAAGGCTTCTTTCTTCCTGGCTGGTCTCCTTCCTACCATGTGACTTTGAATCCCAGGGAGAGCCACAGGAAAACATCAGAGAGACACTATCAACATTTTGAGTCTCCAAGCAAACACCTCAGAGAGCAAACTCTCATATGCTGGCATGTCCCCTTAGGAATCCACTGCATTTAGGGCTCAGGATTGTCCCACTCTCCCAAACCCAGCAGAGACCTGGTGATGCAAGCACCCAGGGGGTGAGATGAGGACCTCTGGCTGGAGAGGGACTGACCATGTGTTTCTGGTCAAGTCCCTCGACTGAGCCCCAATGCTTTCATCTGAACAATCGCTCTGTGTCTCTCCCAGGATTGATGTAAGAATCAGCAGACTTAATATGTACCAGTGTGGCTTATAAGACATTCCACAAATATTACTTATCATTATACACATATAATCGCTGACTAGTTTGTCTTTTCTGTAATCTTCATTAAAAAAAAAATACTTGGTTCTGGCTAATAAAATGTAGCAGAAAGTCTGCTGAAAGGTTTCTGGGAAAGAAATGTTGCTGCTGATGAAATACAATTATGTTAGAAAAAGAGTTATCTGGTATACCTCCTTCCCTGTGCTTCCAGTCTTTGAAAGTGGAGCTGCTGTAGCTATTCAATAACCATGAGGCTACAAGCCTATGGATAGAAATTTATTATGTTGAGGATGGCAGGAAAGAGCCAAGAAAGGCCTGGAGACTTGATATCACTGAGCCAATGCAAGCAAATGCCTGCTTTTGGACTTCTTGTTATGTGATAAAAAACAAACCTTACTTATGCAAGCCACCGTTGATTGGGTTTTCTGTTATTTGCAGCTGAATGCATTGTAAAGGATTTAGTCCTTCCTTTATCTGTTCTCACAGGACCTTGCATTTTCCTTTAAAGAACTTACCACGGTCATAATTATTTAAGTATTAGTGTGATTATCTGCTGAATGTCTCTATCTTCAACTACATTTTAAGTTCTGTGAGGGTAGAAACCATATCTTGTCTAGTTCACCATTGAATCCCCAGCTGCTAGCTCAGTGCCCAGCATGTAGTAGATGCTCAGTAAATGTTGGTTGAATGAATGAATGACTGAATACATGAATAGCACTTATTCTGAATAGACACTGGTCAGTTCACTTCCTGTTCTCAGTAGGACTAGTGTGGCAATCTCTCAAATTAGTGTTGAAGTTTTGGCAGCATGGAGGGACCTTTCTCTACCATTTTCTCCCCAGCACTAACTTGAGTCAGATTTTCCACGCCAGTCTAGCTGCTTTCCCTTATGGAGAATAATACCCAACACAGACCCCTCCGAAGGACCTCAGTAAATCCTTGTTGAACAGATTTTGCAGCCCCCAAGAGTTCTTTCCCATAACTGCATCCTGCTTTCGAAAGGCAACCTGAATCTCTCCCTCTAAACATTAAGCCTTGACCCCAGCTTCAATAGCAGGAAGGTACCTCAGTAAGCAATATCCCCCAAGCATTACCTGAGTTTGCTCCCAGAAGAAGGAAGAAAAGTTTCTTAGTGAAAACCCTTCTTTCCTCTACTGCCGCTCCCTGGGCTGTGAGACTTCTAGTCTTAGCTGGAACTAGCAACCCAAAAACAGTCCCAGAAAAGAGAAGGAAAAAGAATTAAATCGCACCACCCACGAGGGATCAGGAGTTTACAAAACAGCTTCCCCATGGCTGGCTGCAAACGCAGTGCGGAGGGTGGTCTCTTCCCCTCCACTGCCTGCCCCGTGTCCTCCCTGTGCCAGAGGGGTGTATATTACCTTTTCCTTCTGTTAAATGCCAACACACAAACTCCTGGAAACAACCCATCAGCAATTCGGAGACAGGATCTCCCACGTAAAACAGGAGGATCCTGAGTTTCAACCTCCTGTCTCCATTCACACTGTACCTTCCAAAAGAAGGGAGGCTGGCTCCTTGGAAGCCATCAACCATAATGGTCAAGAACCAGGATTCCAGACCTGGGAACTCTGCCACTTCCTTGTTATATAATCCTGGGCATTTATCCAATCTCTATAAAAACTCATTCTCTGTTTTGGTAAAATGAAGAAACAAATGAGATAATCCATGTAAAGTGTAAGCTTGCCACATAGCAAGCTTCCAAAAACTTCACATATTTTTATCCAGCTTTAACTCAAGTCACACTTACCTATGAAACATACTCTGGGAGGTTGTTAAATGTCCTCCCAGGCATTTCCTCCTGATTGGCTGGTTCCCATCAGCCTTCTATGTCCTGTCTGTGTCTTCTCTGAGTCCACCCACCTTTCCTAGGCTCATTACCTCTAAAAGAGCTGCTCCAATTTGAGAGACACCTCCCAAAAGACTGTGGAGCCCACTGTGGGGCTATCTCAGTTACTGCCTTAGTTACCCGAACCTGGCTTTCCTATTCTTTGCCAGGCAAGTTACCACCCCTCGGTCTGTTTTCATCATCTAAAAATCAAGACTAACCATTTCTACTTTGCAGGATTGTTATAAGGTTTAAAAATTAAGTATTGCTAAAACACCAGGCACATACCGGGCACTGAAATCAAGCTTAATGTTGCTATTCATATTATTATTATTCGAGATCCAATTTAGCATATGCCTAAATTAAACAGAAAAAGAAGAGAGAAAAAGCAAGAGCAAAAAAAAAAAATTTTTTTCTTTTCTTAAAGCTGAGATGCAAGTTGGCAATCGGCTGGGGTCTGGAAAGGGAGCTGGCCAGCCACCCAGCATGCCGCTGCTTCCCAGGAAGATCCTGCTTTAAAGCTGAAGCCCCACTGGGCAAGGTCCAGCGACGCTTGGCACATGACTGGCACCACCACACAAATACAGAAGAATGTGTGGTTGCAAATGCATTTACAGATTTGGATTAAAAATAAAGTCCCGGATGGACCCACCAAGCTTATATTTTAGAAGGAATTTTTTTCTCTCTCTCTGGAAATGTTCTGGACTCCTGAAAATAGAGGTTTATTATGGAAATGCTGACAGACCCTTAAATAGAGCACTGTATTTGCAACACTGTAATTATGCCTCCATTGAAAAGCTCCAAAGAAAACATGATTTCCCTGTGCAAATAAATCATGCATGGCTTTAAAGGCCCAGATTTGGATCAGTTGAACCATAAGGAACCATCGTCTTCTGTATGTAAATGAATTATAAATAATAATGGCTCTAAAAAGGCCCATCCCAGGGAAACGTGGACCCACTTCTGTGACATTTGTAAAACTGGACCCACATCTCACTATTGTCTTACTGCATGAGCAGGCACCAGATTAGCCTTGTTACAGCATTGATTTGATTGGCCTAGAAATTGCCCCTGAATAAATAAGAGATTTATATCTTCTTCCACTTATGCTCGGCACAGAACTTTCTCCCCCATTCTCTCTCTTTCTCTCTCCCACTCTAACATATTCGCTCTGTGCCATTCCTCAGCAAGACGATCTGAGGTTAGACACTGCAAATAACCACTTCAAGGAGATGCAGTAGCTCAGATGTGTCCAGCAGCTGCAGATCTGCTTGCACCCACCATGGAAGGTGCCATGTGCACTTCTCCATGCTTTTGACACATCTTGTGGAGGGTGTGGGGCCACCGATACTTTAGAACTGCATCTTGACAAGCACTGTCACGATGTGTCTGCAGCCTCGGCAAAATATGCTCCAGATTTCAAAGCCACTGCCCCGAGTGCTGGATAAGGGACCATTATGTGAATCTGCAGCAACTCCAAGCAGTAATCAGAAAAGCAGACCACGGTCCTGGAGGACAGGCTTTATTCTCCCATCCAGATTGTGGTTTGCTGATTTTCAAACAGTTATCGATACTTCCAAATTGCAGTTAGTAAATGACAGGTTTCATTTAGATGATCATCAAAAATGAAACTACCAGAGTTGAGGCTATAACTCTTTTTTCTTAATAGCAAAATAAAATCTGCATTATAGCTATATAGAGCTACATTTGATTATACCTATAAAAAATAACTGTTATATGACATTTGTTTTTTTCAACAAAAAACTGGAGCTGGATTTTTTTCATAGATATAATTTTCATATTTGGGACTAAGCAAACTCCTAAGAGGCCTTTTGAATTACAAATGAGAGATTAAATTATATTCCTTCTGATTTTCTTATCAAGTCTACTTTATTACATTCTCATTAGTTGAAATTGAGTAACAGAGAGTTGCCTGAATCTGCACATAACACATATAAACCCAGAGGCCCTGTGACCCAGGCTTGATGAAGTACTGTGTTAAAAGCAATTCAACAGAAAAGATAGATACAAATAATTGAAAGCTATTTAAATCTTTTCTTGCTCTTTTTAGAAAACACCAAATTAGGGGGAGGAGGACATATGTTTCATATAATAAAATAGTTTTAAAACTCTTGTTATTGACTGAATTATGTCCCCTCCCCCTAAAATCCATTTGTTGAAGCCCTAATCCCCAGTGTGACTGTATTTAGAGACAGGACCTTTAAAGAGGTGATCAAGGTTAAATGAGGTCATTAGGGTCATTAGAGGAGGAGTCCTAATCCAATATGACTGTAGTCCTTGTAAGAAGTGACGTCAGGGAGGCATGCACGAAGAGTGAAGGCCATGTGGGGAGACAGCCGTCTGCAAGCCAAGGAGAGAGGCCTCGGGGAGAAACCAACCCTGCCAACATCTTGATCTTGGAATTCCAGCCTCCACAAGTATGAGAAAGTAAGTTTCTGCTGTTTAAGCTACCCGCTCTGCAGCATTTTGCTATGACGACCCCAGTAGACTAATCCCACACTCTTCAGATATCTTTCATGTTTATTCTCTTACACCTCTCAGTGGCTCCCCCTAAAAATCTATTTGTGCATTCCCTCATTATGGTTGTCACACTCTCCTGAAAGCCCACTTCACGCCTGCTTTCATGTTTCTCTTCCTGCTCCCCCTCTTTGGCTCAGCTCTTTATTATGTGTATCAACTGGGCCTCTCTAGTAATTTGAAATATTTTTCTTCTTCTTTTTTTCTTTTCATCTTATCTTAACCAATATAAGAGACACTGAAAAAGTAAAAGCATTCCTCCAAAGGGGGAGATGGGGAGAGAGGCTATAAGTATGTATTACAACCCATTGTCCTTGTTATACACTTCAAAATTATAAAACAGAAGCAACAGGGACAAGAGAGAAAGGGCTGAAGTTTCAGAAAGACAGAGGTACAAGGCCAGATGCAGTGACTCACACCTGTAATCCCAGGGCTTGGGAGGCTGAGGCAGGGGGATCACTTGAGGCCAGGAGCTTGAGACCAGCATGGTCAACATGGTGAAACTCCATCTCTGCTGAAAATAGAAAAATTATCCAAGTGTGGTGGTGCATGCCTGTAATCAGCTGCTTGGGAGGCTGAGGCAGGAGAATTACTTAAACCCAGGAGGTGGAGGTTGCAGTGAGCCAAGATGGTGCCACTGCATTCCTGCACTCCAGGCAACAGAGTGAGACTCCGTCTCAAAAAAAAAGGACACAGATACAAACAGCAGCGCTGCCGACATGATGCCAGAAATGCAGTAAGAAAAGCCAATTCTCTAGCTATTTAAAAGAAAAAAGAAATCTAAATGGCCCACTACATACCTAAGCTATATGGTATAACCTACGCTCCCAGGCTACAGACCTGTGCAGCATGTTACCGTGCTGAATACTGTAGGCAATTACAACATAATAGTAAGCACTTGTGCATCTAAACAAATCTAAACAAAGAAAAGACACGGTAAAAAAAAAATAGTATAATGAGAAAAAATAGTACACCTGTATACAGCAGCTCTATTATAATCTTAGGGAACACCATTGTATATGTGGTCCATCATTGATGGTAATTTATAACAATGCATGTCTGTAACATTTTTGCCACCCTGAAAAGTTGACTAAAAGCTTTGACATCCTGTCCACCTGGTCAGAAATGAATGTGAAGGTAAACAAGAAATGGTGTGTTCAATTCTCAGCAGGCTCTCCTCTAGGGGAAAGCAGACAGCTAAGTAAACCTCATTTGACCTAACAGAAAAGAAAGGAGAGAGAAAGAGCGAAACCGGAAATCCTCCACAGAACAAGTACAATTTTATAAGCTTCAATAGAAGGACTGATTTTTGTTTTGGAATGGGCTTGTTTATAGTTGACAAGCAAAATATTTAGAAATGTAATGGAAAGAAAAGGTCACCACCAACTCCAACAAATTCTACTGTTAGTCAGCAAAATGCCACCAGTCTGGATTCAGGCATCTGTGTACAATTATAACAGCATTCACGATGCACTCTTCACCTTCAAAGCCCTTTCCCCAGCATTAACGAATGAATTTTCACAACAGCCTTGTAGGAGGGGTATGATTATATCCGTGTGGGAGAGAGAGACTGGGATAGCTCAAAGAGGTTCTCCTTTCCCTAAGCCTGAGAGAGACACATCCTGGAAATGCAAATTCTTTGCAGTCTGGTGAGTAGGGCCCTCCTAGGTCTCCAAGGACTGCAGATGTCCTGGCTTCCCCTGAGTGCAGGAGCCATCCAGAGAAGAGGCCACAAGCTTTACTGCTGCCAATCACCAAGAAGTGAAAGACACAGCTCCCTCTCTTAGGGTTGACAAAAACTCATTTCTGTATCCAAACAGGCATCTCTCCTCCAACCATTAGTTTTCCGAGTTCTCTTGCAACATGTGCTGGCTTTGTCGTGTGTTGACTTAGCTAAACTGTAACTAGAATTCTCAGAATTCTCTTCCCTGGATAGTTAGTTCTAGGTTAGAATTGGCTGCAAGAGACTTTAGAGTGGGATCTGGGAGGTGAAAGTGATGTAGCCTCTATTATGCTGGGAAGGAGGTTCCAAGGATCTTTTTAGCTTAAAATTGCTGCTCCTGGTTCAGTGCTCCTGGTTCACGGCTCATCTATTGGAAGACAGCAGAGCTGGGCCTGTGGCTCTTTCACATCCTACTAGATATCCTCCTTCAGCTCCTCTGGGTCCTGAACTAGGCATGTGCTCAGTTCCATGAAGAAGGACACCTGCTTCTGCAAACCAATCGCTTTGTCAAGGTGGTGAGTGCTATGGTCTGAATGTTGCTGGTGTCTCCTGACAAATTCCTTTGATGTGATGATATGAAGAGGAGAGGCCTGTGGGGAAGTCTTATGTCTTGAATATGATTAGTGCCCTTATTAAAAGATGAAAGGGAGCACATGAGGACACGACTAGAAGGCACAACCTGTGAAGCAGAACACAAGCCCTCACCAGACACCAAACCCACTGGTGCCTTGATCTGGAGCTTCCCAGCGTCTAGAACTGAAAGACATATATTTCCATTGTTTATAAATTACCCAATGTAAGATGCTTTGTTAGAGCAGCTTGAATGGACTAAGGCAATGAGTGACACACGTGGGTTTCAGTTTGTCTTCAAGGCTTTGGGCTGGTGCATTCCAGTTTATCCTTGGCCACTTCCACTTCATATTCAAACTTTTCTTTCCAGTTGATGATCCTAGAAACCTGCAATGGCCACGGGCCCATCACCAGATGAAGCAACAGCCGTCTATAGACTTCCTCACCAGCTTCCACAACTGTGTAAAACATAATCCCTATAGAAAAGCTCTCATTCACCTTGTCCCTCATCGTGGTTCAGCTTCCTTGATCAAACTCTAACTGACACAGAACATTTGACTACTTATGTGATCACAGAATCTCCAGACAGCATGAGTCCCCAACCAGGAGTCTACCCCCTGGATCCTACAAGGCATGTAAAATGGCATCCGTAGTTTGGGTGAGAATCAGTTTCCCCATTTCTCTCCTGTAGATCTGCTTGGCCTCATTTCCTGTGAACTAGGACTTAGACCTGTGAATCTGAATTCCAACCCAATAGCACATGGCCAGTCTTCTCTTATTCCTCCTACTCACCTCCATCCCACTGGTGAGGGCAAATGAAAAAGCAAAGACTGGGCAACGAAGTGCAACCAGCCTGTACCCTTACCGGTCAAGTGTTTGTTTAATGAGGAGCTGCCTAAAAGGTGTTCCATTCATGTAAGTTTCAGTCTCAAGTGTGAGGCTAGTTTGAGGGTTTTAATGGCCTCAGTAAATAATCTGAAAATTTTCCAAGAAAGGCCGAATATGGAAGAAGAGGAGAATAGTTCAGTATAACCTTCCCAAGGGGTCACCATTTGTCCAAGTAGAGTGCACCCATGTTCCCTCAAGTTCACACCATACAGAAGAGTCAGCAGGAGTGTTGGGGATGGATGGATGGATGGCTGCTGTGCTGGAGAGCTGCAAACAAACTCTAAGATCCAGACTCCGCCATTTCCTGGCTCTTCTCTATATTCAAAGAAGGATGACCTCTATAAACTACCAAGGTTCCCCACTGCTTCCTGCTTGGTTTGGCCAATGAGAAACATGGGCAGGATATTTGCGAATGAGTAGAAAAGAGAAACCAGGTTTTCACCCCCCCCCCCTCCCCTACTAGGGGTGAGACTTCTCTATCCAAGACACCACCCGTTGGATTCCCCCCAGAACCAGCTTTCAGCAGGTAGCTCAGGCTCTTGGGCTCAGGTAATACCTTTGTTCCTCCAACCCTAGTGAAAATAGGGGCTTTCAGCAATTGCTAACCTTGGGGTTGCCTTGCCTTGGCTGGTTGCTCTTTCAATTCTTCTAAAAACCATATTACATTTCCTCCATTAAATTATTCTGCATGGGTTTTGTTTTTTCTGGAGAGACACTGGCTGATACATATGCTTTCAACTCTGGGGATTAGAATTTGTGAAAACTGATACCCTTCCAAGATTTTTAAGTTCCCTAGGCTAGCATCATTTTTTTTCAGTTGCTTGTAGACAGCAACACATGAAGTGTTGCCAACTAAGATAACTGAATGGTAACTCTACAGCCAGCCTTTGTGTGGAGGGTAGGGGTAGAAGACAAGGAAAACTGACTGAGGTTTTCCTCCTAACTCAGTAAAAGTAGATATATACTAGAGGGGTTTCTCATGCCATAGTAATGGGTTTCTACCCATCCTTTCCACACCGTCTTACCCAAACTTCACTTCTTTCATATCTTCAACCAGCATATATTGAACATCTGCTAGGCCCTGAGGATATGAAATGGACACAAACGCTACTGACCTCAAGGAACTTCTAGTCTAGTGATCATGTGCATGTCCTTTCTGGGATCAGCCCTGGCCGTTAGTACCTGTAGTACTGATGTAGAATTATCCATTCCAATCAAAACAGCCAGATAACTTCCTCACAGACCAGAATCTTTCCAGCAACTTCAGTAGAGGTATTCACAAACAAAAACACATCCCTTCAAATTCGTCCTCACAGCAATCTTTATCCTGGGGTCCTTCATATAGGAAGGCAGCCACATGCACTCCCATAAAGGAGGCCACATTCTCCCTCTCCAAGTTCAGATCCCAGTCTCTTCCAGATTTGGTCATTCCAATCATTCCTATCATTGCCATGTGTGCTCTGACCGCATATTAGTCCAATCTACTAAATCTTCAAGGATTGTCTTGGCCTACATGTTAGGAAGATCTCATCTTTCCTTTTCCTACTCCAAGCAAGACACTGACCCTGCTAGTCTTCAAGGTGTCTTCAGATCATGCTTCCACTTCTTTCTTAATCAGTTTTGTATCTTTCCTCAGCCCTTGGCAGGCTTTGGCAAGTAGAAGGCATTCAGGTTTTGTTGGATGAATGAATGTATAGATGCATGGATGATGAGTTAGGAGTGAGAAGCAATCAATGATGTCTTAACTAAGGGTTGTTTACAAAAAGTTGGTTTGGAAATCTTACTTTAAGTGCAATAACATGCTCATCCGTGATCATCATTGGAGTCATATGCCAAAAATAAGACTTTCAAGGAATAATACTGAAGCCTCATCCCCAAGCACAAACCAGCACCCGTGTGTACAGAGGAAGGCTGGCTGTTAAACCCGGACCTGCAAAACTAGTTTTGTCCCAAGATTCAGCCAGTATTAGAAAATCAAGATTTCTAAGGAAATGTTTGAGCCATCTATTTCCCAGAGTCCCCCCACGAAGTTGGCTCGGTATGGATCCAATATTTTTAAATCCTCCACTGGCATTTCCAGTTGCAGAAAATGTGGATCATAACAAACTACAGCAGACAGCTTCTAAATTTTCCTTTGCCAGAGCGGCCTGCGAACCCAACACCCAGAGGCAAAGCCCTAGGCAGTGTCAGTTAGAGACCACAGGCGAGTGTTTGTTAGTGGCTGTAAGACTTTCCCTCTTCCCAGACCTCAAACCTTAGAACCTGGCTCATTAAAGATAGACAGTAGGCTCCCCTGAGGCCCAGACCTTTCCTCAGTCAAGAAGTCAGAGGTGACTCAGCTCCTACTTAGACCCAGACTGACTTTTCTACCAGCCAGTGCCGTTGTTTCAAGGTACCCAACCATCTGGGTCCCTGATCCCTGCTTGCTTAGACCTCCAAGACATGATTGCCTTACCCAGCCTTTACAAATCTACTTTCTGGGCTGCAGGCTTGCCTTTGACCTCTGAAGGGGTAGGCTCATCAGTCTGGCTTTCAGACCCCGTCTCAATTCCTGTTCCAGCTCTGCATGTCCAGTCTTGACGGGAGCCACCTACACCCCAACCTGTGAGTAGCTCTTCCCCAGGAGAAAACAAAACAAAACATAAACCAACAAAAACCCTGAAGATTAGGTAGCAGATTCGCAATGACTTGGGCGCCATGTAGAATTAACACAGAATGCCTCATGCCATAAGATGAAACCACAGCACCCAAAGGCAACCCAAAGGATGGCTTCCACGTCTCCCTACATTGTTGAGGCGAGTGGCAAAGGCCTGCCCTCTCTCTGCCTTCTGGGCAGGAAGTCTTACATGACTTTTGCAATCCATCCAAAAGACAAAAGAGGGGGTGGATTTATCTGAACCCTCTCCAGGTCGCACTGAGGTGGGTGTTGGGTCTTTGAAACTGTCAGAATGAGTATGCTTCTGATTATGGGGTTCCCAAGACTCTGAGCCAGCTTTTCTTTTTTGTAAGCACATACATTTTCTTTCTGGACCACAGCCACGTTGCTCTGGCTATGCTAATCCCCCCCAAGTAGTCACAGTGCTTCCCAGGGCATCCAGGGAGTTACTTGTTTTAGGGAAACCCTGTTAGTTTGAACTCTGTTCAAGAATGTGCCCAGTGTGCTTCAGCCCAGGAACAAAGTGGATTTGGCCTGGAGAGTTAAAAGCACTTGGGTCCTCAGGGGTAGGGGACAGAAATGATCTGTGAGTCTGTAAGCCTGGAGGAATAGTATGCAGATCCAAGGGTCAGTTAGCTCAGCCCTGCAATGTTCTGACCTACAAACTTGAAGATGAACTGGCTACTGGAAGAGTCTCTGCATGCCCTGATTAGTGAAGGGTCAATTTACCTTGATGTGATGAAGGCAATTGCAAAGTGGGATTGCCCTGGTCACTCCACCTCTTGTTTCAGGACCTTCCTCTTCCAGTAGGTTCTCTGAGCTCTTGTCTGTCTAAGAGACCCACGACTTCTCAACACAGTGCCTTTGCTGATAAAGAAATATGCTGTTCTTTCCAGGCGTTCACCTTTAATTTTCCCTACTCATCAAAGCTTGCCTGTCCTGTGTGTCTACACTGATAATAGGAGATGATAGTTACTCCCTGTTAATGTGTTCTCCAGGGTAATCCTTAAAAATAACTGGAGCAGGCCACTTTCTACATGCTGGGAATTTAAAAGAGCCTCTTACATTCCCATAAATGCTCCAGCTCTGACTCAAGGGCACTTAGAGGTTTACCATCAGGGGTGATTCATTTGGCTTAAAGTTTTTGTTGTATGTCAAAAAGCAAATCGAAGAGGCAGTATAATTGAGAGGATAGAACATGAGACTGAGAATCAGGGGCCTCAGTCCTCCTACTGGCTCTCTCATAGCTAGTAGCTGGGTAATCTCAGGCAGTCACTTCACCTCGCTGGTCCCTAATGTGCCAGGCATCCTCGAAAGTCGGAACAATGGCAATATACTGAATCAATCAAGTTACACAGGCCCAAGGACTGCCTGTAGGGGGCACTTCTAAATAGTCAACGACCAGATTTGTTCCTGCCATAGACTAGCCTGCTCGCGAGTGCGGGCTTATGATCACTCAGATGTGTGCATTCATCAGATTCCCTCCTGAGATTGGGTTTTATTTTGTTGGCAGAAGAAGAGAGAAAAACAGAGAAAGGGAGGGAGGGACAGAGAGAAAATAAGCCAGAACATAAAACGTGTCATCCAGAAAAGGGAAAGAAAGTAGAAAGGGAAGGCAAAGGCAGTGGTGCTGAGCAGAAATGGGCCTCCCTGTGAACCGCACTTCCGGTTCTCACAACCTGGCTAAGATAGACGCAGGACCCGTGTAGCTAATCAAGCTGACACAGAATGTTTTGAATTTACATCCAGAATGACTCTACCTCTCATTCTAGAAAAGTTATCTAGCCTTTCTAGGCCTCAATTTCCTACTCTATAAAAGGAGGTTAATTGTAGAACCTGCCTCAGTGGGTTACTTCGAGGACTAAAAGGAATAAAGCATGTTAAGTTCTGCCCTCATGCTGCAGAACTTTTCCCCACTAAAGGCTCACTATATGTAGGCTATGTTCATTATTAGGGAGGAACACAGATTACCTGAACTCCCGGAGGTGTCTGCAGGAGGAAATATCCTTCAAATAGGAGGACAACGGTGGTGCTGGCTGCAAGCCTTATGAAGTCACACCATGTAAAATGGGAAAATTAGCACTGCTGAATGAGCTATACTAAGGAAACACCTGAGACCTCCTTATAAACCCAAGTAACCCATAGACACCAAGTTACTTAGTGCTCAGAGTGCATCCCCAGCTAAATGCCTGGTCAAACATAGTATCTGGTTGGTGCAAAAGTAATTGCAGTTTTTGCCATTAAAAGTAATGTCGAAAACCGCAATTACTTTTGTCCCAACCTAACAGCATGGGGCTGAACCTGCATGTGTGCTATGTTCCCTATGATGCATTCTGAAATTGACGGTTCATGACCAATGAGTTATTTTTAGTTAACAATGGATAGGCCGGGTGCAGTGGCTCACCCCTGGAATCCCAGCACTTTGGGAAGCCGAGGTGGGCGGATCACTTGAGGTCAGGAGTTCGAGACAAGCCTGGCCAACATGGTGAGACCCTGTCTCTATTAAAAATACAAAACTTAGCCAGGAGAGGTGGTGGGCATCTTTAATCCCAGCTACTGGGGAGACAGGCAGGAGAATCACTTGAACCCGGGAGGCGGAGGTTGCAGTGAGCCAAGATTATGCCACTACACTCCAGCCTGGGTGATAAAGCAAGACTCTGTCACCAAAGAAAAAAAAAAAGAAAAAAAAGAACAGATAGATAAAAGTTAAAGTATTATCTAGAATAAGGTCAGCTGAAGCCTGGGGATACAGCTATGCTCAGAGGGAGTGAATGAGGATGGAGGATGGGTTGGGATGGTTTGAGTGGGTGGGTTTTCTTCTTAAGCCGTAACTTGAGATTCTTATCACAATGATAATGACGGGGGCTCTCAGCTGGGGCAACTTACTAAACTACTAGGGCTTAAAGAAGTTTGTGTGAAAGAAAAATGATCTAACAAAACATGTTTTTTGAATTATTCCATAGAGTTCTTTTCTGAAGAACTAATTTTAAAAAATCCAAAGTCTTTACAATGGCTTCAATGTTCTGTATGATCTAACTCCTTCGGTGACCTCATCTCCCGACACTCTTCCCCTGCTCCTCCTCAATCACTGCCAATCTCACTCCCTCTTTAATGTGCCTTATCCTGTTTCTAGAAAATTCTCCCCAGATATCCACATGGCTTGCCCTTTCACTTCATTTAGGTCTCAGCCCAAATGTCACCTCATCTGAGAACCCTTCCTAACCAAGCTATTCACAAGAAAACCCTAAAAATTTTTTCCTCTTCCCCTATTTTATTTTCTTCATAGCACTTAGTACCATCTTACACTCTAATAATAGTACTTACATGCTAATAATGGCACTTAGTACCACCTTACGTCCTGATGCACTTAGTACCACATAGCACTTAGTACTACCTTACATGCTAATAATAGCACTTAGTACCACCTTACGTGTTGAGGCACTTAGTACCACAAAGCATTTAGTACTGTATGCTGAGGAGGACATTTAAAATTTTCTTATATTCATCTTAGTATCCATATACAGTGCCTGGTACATGATAGACACCCAAAAACTATTTCTTGAATTAATGAATGAATGAAATTACTGCGTAGATGAATGAATGAGTAGAGATGCAGTTAAGTGGCACAACCGTTAAGCTGATGTTGGCTCTAGAATGTGACTTTCTTAGAGAAAGCTGTGTGGTAGTAATCCTACGTGTATTGTTTTATGAAAGAGAGTATAAAATAGAAGATTTTCCCATGACTTTAATCCATTTTGTATTCTTATTTAACCCTAAAAACATGAATTCCTCTTTCAACCCATTGCTTTGTGTAGAAGAGCCCTGGATCCAGTTGAGAGCTGGATTCAGTCCTGAGTCAGTCACTTCCAGGTACATGATCTTGGACGAGACATGTGACTGGCCTAAATCTGAATTTCCTCATTGGTAAAATCAAGCTAAAATAACTTCTTTCTCAAAGGCTATTGAGAATTAAATGAGATGCCATATGCAAAGGCACTTGGAATTGTAAAACCTGATGTTAATGGGGGTGGTAGATGCTAATGTTTTCTTGTAAAACATAGAAAGTGTTCTCCTTTTGAAAAGTTGATACCCAATGAATTAGAAGAAAGTAGAGACTGCAGTCAGGACTATCTCTAGGGCACTGTTTTTTGAAACTGTGAGACTTCACCTCCATATGGGTCATAAAATCAATTTGATTTAAAACCAACTATTTTTGGCCAGGCGTGGTGGCTCACGTCTGTAATCCCAGCACTTTGGGAGGTCGAGGCGTACAGATCACGAGGTCAGGAGATCAAGGTCATCCTGACCAATATGATGAAACCTCGTCTCTACTAAAATACAAAAATATATTAACTGGGTGTCGTGGCACATGCCTGTAGTCCCAGCTACTCGGGAGACTAAGGCAGAGGAATTGCCTGAACCCAAGAGGCGGAGGTTGCAGTGAGCCAGGATCACACCACTATACTCCAGCCTGGTGATAGAGCAAGACTCCATCACAGAAAAAAAACAAACAAACAGACAAACAAAAAACTATATTTTGCAGTAAGTGAGAAAAGAGTAAAAAATATCAGGATATTGCATAAAATCTTTCATTTTGTGGACGTGTTTCTAATATCATAATATAAAGTAAATTTGTCATTGTGGGTCGTGGTTAAAAGGTTTGAAAACTACTGTTTTAAAAGAATCTATTATTACAGTGCTAATTTGGGTCACCAAGGCCTGAACTAGATTGGAAGTATGAGTGAGTAGAAAATACTCAAACCGTTTTTCCACTGCTCTCACTCCACAATGATCAACACAGAAGATTTCTGTGACCAAATGCATGAGGATTTTTCTTACATACCAAGTAAGCAATCAATTTTGCAATGGACAGTAGCTGGGTATCCTCTAATTTAATTCAGTTCTGACACTATCTTCCTGAAGATAGCATCCGATCCCACGGAACTCAGTCCCCTAAGACTGCCCCCCCTTTCAGATGCCAGTTGCAAATCCAGGCCTCTGGAACTTCTAACCGACTGACTTCAAGTTGGGGTTCCCATGACACCCAGTTTAGGTTTGATTAATTTGCTAGAGTGGCTCACAGAATTCAGTGAAACACTTACATTTACTGGTTTATTCAAAAGGGTATTGCAAAGGATACAGATGAAAAAATGTGTAGTGCAAGGTTATGGGGAACATGAAGCTTCCATGCCCTCACTGGGTACGCCACCCTTCAGGAAACTCCACATGTTTCAATATCCTCAAATCTTGTCCTTTTGGTTTTTATGGAGGCTTCATTGCATAGGCATGACTGATCAAACCATTGGCCATGGGTGACCAACTTCACCTCAAACCCCTCTCCCCAGAGGTGTGGGGTTTCGGGGCTGGCCTGTGAGAAAGGGGGGCAGGATACTGATTGGTAGTAGCGGGTCGGGCCGAAAGTCCCAACCCTCTAATCATGTCTTGGTCTTTCTGGTGACCAGTCCCCATCCTGAAGCTACCTAGAGATTGTCAGCCATCAGTCAATCATTAACATACAAAAATATATCGCTTTAGAGAGTCTATGGATTTTAGGAGTCTTATGCCAGGAAATAGTAGAAGACTAAATATATATTTCACAATATCACAGTGAAAGAAAGAGAAGAAGAACTATTTTTATTAGCTCATATTATTATTGTTATATAATCATCATAATAAGTCTACGTGGAAGTTGTCTGTTACCCTAATTTTTAAGAGATTGAACAACAGGTCCAAGGTCACATAGCAAGTAAGTGGCAGAGCCTGGTTCCAACCCAACTTTTATTTTTTGTTTCTCTCTCTACTCCAGATCCTGCAGTCCTATCACTAGACTTCCTCACCTGTGAAAGAACTGAAGAAGGTGGGAAGCCAAGGAAAGAAAGGGTCAATATTGACATCAAGGCTTCAGTGCTGAGTAACTGAAAAAAATCTCTACACAAATGTCCAAAATGGGCACATCAGCAGAATGAGTTGGTTTGACCAGGGGGAATGGGGAAAACCTGAATTTAAAATGATGGAATGACTCCCAACAATCTAATTTTCAGGTTAAAAGAGAACTTCAAGGCCTTGGGGGACATCATTGGAATTTCAGAAGACCCCAAACTCCTCCGAGTTTGCATATCTTAGCATCAGAACCAGCACTTGTGTAAAGGAGCACTTCCTACACCCCAGAGTGGCTGCAAGTGCTTGTGAACGGTGGTGCCCACCTCATCATGGTGCCAACATCCTAGTAACACATTTGGTTTGTGAAGGTCATCAGCCCTTCCCCTGTTTGCACACCTTCTCGCCTCCTCCAAACAGTGGTCCTTCACTCAGAGGTCAAAGAACATGCTAAAAAGTCATTTCCTGTTTTGCACCTGCAGTCTCTGAAGGCCTTTCAAATCTCCTTCATCCCTGTCCCTCACCAGGTTAAAAAGAATGCACTGAACCCATCCCTCGCCTTTATGATCAGAACTTCTACGTATCTCATCTAAACTTCTCTCGTGACAATGTGAGACCTAGTGCTTTCAGAAAACGTGAGCACCGGATGGGCTGCGGCCTTCTGAGTAAATGCTGACCAAGGGCAACCACAGGCTAAGCATCTGAACTGAACGTTAATCTCATGAGGACAGTGAACATTAAGGCTCATATGTCAACGAGGAGTTAACAACATGGCACAAACACGTTACAAATTATTACACTGACAGTGGTGTGAAGTGACTTCAGCTGTGGGATCTGGAGTCAGAAAAATAAACAACAACAACAACAAAATGTGTAAATGGCTGAGCTGTCAACCTAGGCTGCTCTGTCACATTCATAAGTGGTCTGTATGGTAGGTTGACTCACAGTCCCCCCCAAAGATATCCATGCCCTACTTCCAAGAACCTGTGAATGTTACCTTAAATGGCAAAAAGTAACTGCAGATGTGAAGGATTCTTGAGAGAGGGACATTATCCTGTATTATCTGGGTGGGCCCTGAATGTAGTCACAGGTCCCTAAATAATCACATGTGTCCTGTAAGAGAGAGGCAGAAGAGATTTGACACACATAGAAGAGGAAAAGGCAATGTGATCGCAGAGACAGGCTGCAGTGATGTGGTCAAAGCCAAAGAATGGCAGCAGCCACCCGGAGCTGGAAGAGACAAGGAACAGATTCTCGCCGCGATCCTCCAGAGAGCGTATGGTTCTGCTGACACCTGGATTTCAGCACAGGGATGCTGATGTCAGACTTCTGGCCTCCAAAACTGTGAGGAATACATTTCTACTGTTCAAGCCACTGTTTGTGGTAATTTGTTATGGCAGCCATAGGAAACTAATACAGTCTGGAACAGAGAGACGTGAACATGCCAAGCATAATAAATGGTATTAGCAGATACAAATAAACACACAGGGCTGGTGATCAAACCCAATGTTCTTCTCTATAGGCATTTACCCCTGGGGTCATCTGAGGTGAAGGCATGTTTGTTTCTTCCCTGCATGCCTTTCTTCATCTCTTTATTCCTTCATGTGCCTTCTATTTTCTCATCCCCCTTTAAAATACACAAATATCTAGTCTGTAAGGCATAGAAAAAGGAGCACCAGCTTTGGAGCCTCATTCAAATTCCACTACTGCCTGTTCACTGAGAAAACTTAGGCTAGTCATGTGACCTCTCTCGGTTTTCCCATCTGCAAATGGGGGACAATGCCACCTACTTTTTAGGGTTTTTGTGAAAAGCAAAGGAGATAAACCATGTAAATGTTGATACGGTTGGTTTATATCATGTGCTCATTTACCTTGCAAATTTAACTTTCCATATTTGGTGGGGGCAGTGGAGAGAAAAATAGAATTAGCAAAATAAATAAACAGGGCTGGTAATTAAGCCCAATGTTTTTCTCTACAGTCATTTACCGCAGAGGACGTATGAGATGAAGAATATAATCTACTGTTCCTTCTGTGACTTCAGGCCTCAGATGCTTCTGCTGAGTGCAAGTGCAACATTCAAAGATATATTTCTCATAGAGCATGGTTTCTAAACACAAGACAACTTTTTCATGTAATACTTAACATGATGCCTTCTGCGGCATTTCCACCAATAACGTAAGCCTGCACAGTATACACTGTATAGCTGACTGCAGAACATGGACCCAGGCACTACGTGGCTCCACTGTAGTGCCTGGTCATTATTCTCCTGCACAGGTATGCCCTGAGCTTACCCAAACCCTACATTCCCTCACTGAGCCAACAACTCTTACCAAGCTTCCACAGGCACCAAAGGCTACTGGCCTACTGGTCTTTCAGCAGCCGTGGAGTTCTGGAACAATTATCCTGCTTGTACCTTATCTTCATTCCATAAATTTAATGCAAGTTGCAAAGGTGCCACCAAGAGGCCTAAAGACCCCCCAAAGTTTGGGAAATGGAAAAAGCACTAAAAAATTCATGAGATCCATCAGATACCAAGTTATCTCAGTAACTTTCTTGCCCTCAGCAATTTCTTCAAAAATAAAAAGGACCTACATATTTGGAGAACAGTGGTCTTCCTACAGTGTTCTCCCACCACTTCAAAAGTGATTTTTTAAACTGTGGCAGAACTTACTGCTAAACAGCCACATCCACATCCAATAGCTTTTTGGGAGGTTATAAAACAAATAGGCAGCTCTTTTGGAGTCATAACATAGCAAAAACCTAGTCATACCACTGAAAAGAAGAAACCTGAAATTTGCCCTACCCGTCTTAAAATGGGAATCTCTCAGGGAAAAGCAAAAGGGGGAGGGGGAAGCTTTCTGGCTTCTTTAAATATCTTCCTGTATTTAATTTCACTGAAAACCACGCTTCTGGCCCTACCATGCCTTCAGCCTTCTCATTACCCCCAGCAATTTACATTGCATCTTTTTTGAACTCTGAATTCCCGGACAGAGTTGAATGTGGTGTGGCAAATTAGTGAATCATAAAAATTAGAGCTGGAAAAGGTTTCTGGGGTCATAGGGTTATCCTCTGCCAATTCTAGATGGTTCTCTGTGGTTTATTTCTGAGTGCTTTGTTCAAACTGGTTTTAAGTCAACAATACATCTCATAGGGAGGGGAGAAAGAGAATAACCACAAAAAAGTCTTTTGCCCATCCATTTCCCTAGCCAGCCCAATCCAGGAGAGGGAAGCCTAGGGCTACTGACTGGGAAAAGAGGGATGAATCATGGGATAGGAGGACTGGAAGGGACTTCAGAAGGCATCTAGTCCAACATTAAATTGTACAAAGAAGGAAGGGAGGTTCAGGGAGTTTAATGCACAGTCCCACAAGGATTACATGAGACCCATGTCAATGAAAGCAGGACCTGGAACATCAAAGGAACTTGACAAATGCTGGTTCCATTTCCCTCATCAGATCATTTTCTGCCTTTGTATTAGAGTTTGTTGTTTACACATATTAAATGATATCATGTGAATTCCTTGAGGGTGAGGACTTTATTTTATTTATGTCTCCCACAGTGCCTAGATCTGGGCCTTGCATAGAAAAAATGGCTCAGGAGATGCTAGTCATGTTGAATTACGTTTCTGCATAAATGATCTCCCTTCCTTATACAGATCTCACTATCTTATATTTATGTTTGTGCTTGCCCCCAGCTCCCAGATCTCGAAATAATGGCTGTGCATTATAGGAAGTGGGGTTTAGGGTCATCGTGAGCAGAATTTTCTGTGGACTACACCTGAAAAGAATTGGGCTGCCTCAACATGTATCAGGCAGAGCTAAACACTTGGGCAGAGACAAAAAGGAGGGGACTTGGGCATCCAAATTAGGTTTAGAGTATTGACCTCTGAGGTCCCATTCCACCTTCAAGTTTTTAGACTCTGTGGTATAAAAGAGCTTTATTTCCAAATGCACATAAGGTTTCAACTAGTTGAATCCCTTAAAAGTCAAAGCCCTCTCAAGACAGATCCCCATAGTCTCTCACCCTTATAAATCAAAGACATCAAAATATGACTCTAACTGTGGGCAAGGGGAAAGAGGGGTCCCCAAAGTTTTCTCCCAAATGCATCTCTTGATCTAGCTTAGAGACTTCAAAAGTTATCCTCTTAATACACTTTTTAAAACCTCATTTAACATAGTCTAAAATGGAATTAGTTTTGTGAGTTACTTTGGCAGAGAGATGAAATCACATCAAATCCATATTCATTATAGACATCCCATATGTCATCTACGAGGATGGATGGGAGCTCTTGTGTAGGAGGAAGAGTAGCTCAAGAGAAACACTCCAGGGTTTACAGAGACCTGCCTTTTGCTTTCCTGTTTCACCTCCTTTTAATTGATTCATCCCCAAACACTAGGAGACTCATACATTCCAGCTGAAACTCTTTCATTCTTAATACCTCTCTTCCTACTTTTAGCACTATCTAGTTATGTCTAAATGGGTCCTCGAAGACATTTGAAAATTCTTACGTGTTGTTTTAAATTTTAACTTACTTAAAATTGGGAGTGTCATTGTAGAAAACTTAGAAAATGCAGGTAAGCAAAAGAAAACTCTCACCTCCTGGAGAGAATTCTTATGAATATCTAACACTGTAAGTTTAAAGTTTTCTTTCCCCTGCCATCCTCTACAGCAATGGGAAAAGAGAGTAGTTAGAGAACAACTGGATAACCTAGAGCAACAGTCCCCAATATTTTTGGCACCAGGGACCAGTTTCACGGACAATTTTTCCACAGACAGAGTTGGGTGGGGGAGCACAAGATTCTCATAAGGAATGCACAACCTACACAACCTACATCCCTTGCATGGGCAGTTCACAATAGAGTTCAATTTCCTATGAGAATCTAATGCTGCCAGTAATCCAACAGGAGGCAGACCCCAGGCAGTGATGCTCACTCAGTGTGCGGCCTGGTTCCTAACAGGCCACACACTAGGACTGGGCCACCGCCCAGGGGTTGAGGATCCATGACCTAGACCACACTGAGAGTCAGCCTAACCTGCTAGGTCTTGACTTCACTCTTGAACTCCAAACGTAGAAAAGCCCAGAGTAGGGGTGAATGGGAAAAAAAAAAAAAAAACATACAGAAACAATGCAAGCTGTTTCACACAAAAGCATCCTCTTGTGAGTGGGGGAAGGGAAAGGGACAGGGATGGGATTTACTCAGACTTTCAATCATGTAATCATAACAACTATTTACTCAACATTTATAATGTGTCAGGCATCCCTCATCTTATTGAGTTCACACCTCCTGGAGCTTTCCCAGGGGTGTGCTGATGAAGGATTAGCATCTGGAAAATCTTGGAGGAAAGCCCTGATTGTAGCATTTGCCATTTCCTGAGGTGTAAATACTCCTACCAATTTCAAGCTTTGACACCAAGTCAGAAAGAGATGCTCAGTAGTAGGACATCATATAGTATTTTCACCATTCAGATGAAATAATCATCAATAACCTCAAAAGCATAGATAATAGTGAAATGCAGTAACAGAATTTGGATATGGTAAGTTTTACATATTTTGTATGTTTTCAATATGATTTGTTCAGCAGAAAGTTTATGTAAGTTAATTTTCATTAATGGGTGTATTTAACAACTGGCTTGCAAAATTCCTGAAAAGTACAAGCTCTTGTGGAGCCAGCTCCATTGCACCACTGAGCCTTCCTCATTACTTCTTCTTCATCTTGCTGTGTAAATACAACCTGACTCATGAGCTTTTGTTTTACCTGGACTTAGGTTTTGTTTTTTTGTTTTTGTTTTCCTTTTTGTGAAGAACAGGGTCTCACTATATTGCCCAGGCAGGTCTCAAACTCCTGAGCTCAAGCTATCCTCCCGCCTCTGCCTCCCTAAGAGCTGGGATTACAGGCATGAGCCACTGTAGCTGGAAGGTTTTGTTTTAATCTCTTCCATCTTCAAGATGTTTTGCTTCTCCTCCCCCCTCCTCTGATTGTGGCTTTCTGCAACAGGAGAGGTTAGGGTGGAGAAGAGAAGCTGGGTCCAGAAGGAAGGACTTTTCCATTCAATAAAGATCTCAAGAAAGGGGAAGCATTAAAGCAAGACATGCAATGAATGATTAAACGTGGTGCTCGCCAATATGGCAGCCACTAGCCACATGTTGTTGCTGAGCACTTGAAGTATGGGTAGTTTCAATTGAGATGTACTATAACTATAAACCATACACCAGATTTTCGAAGGCTTAGTTCAAAAATATGTAAAATATCTAATGAATAATTTCATATCAATTAATTAAGATGATAATATTTTATGTATTCTGAGTTTAAAAATGTATTATAAAATTAATTTCACCTGCTTTTTTTCACTTTTTAATTACATCGGCTGGATGAGGTGGCTCATATCTGTAATCCCAGCACTTTTGAGACCCCAGAAGGATCATTTGAGCCCAGGAGTTCAGACTAGGCAACATATGGAGACCCTGTCTCTACAAATAAATAAATAAATAAAAATAAAAATAAAAAATTAGCAAGGCATGGTGGTGCATGCCTGTGGTCCCAGTTACTTGGGAGGCTAAGGTGGGAGGATCACTTGAATCCAGGACGCTGAGGCTGCAGTGAAACATGATCATGCTGCTGCACTCCAGTCTGAGCAAGGGAGTGAAACACTGTCTCAAAAAAAAAAAAGTAAATAAAAATAAAAAATAAGATACATCTACTAGAAAATTTTAAATTATGTATATGGCTTACATTCACTTTCTACTGAACAGCACCACTATGGAGAGTTACCAGAGATCAGGGAGCTTTTGCTAGAGATGGCATTTTGAATTATTTAATCCCAGGTTTCTCAAGCTGGAGGCATGGTTTCTGAAACTTGCTGGCTTGGTGGGAAGGTTTTTTCCCATGGAGTCTTTCAGGAACTCAGGCTGACCCTGATTTATTTAGTGCTGACGATTGGGCGCACTGTGAACAAGAACCAGCATGTGCTGGCGCAGCACTAACAGAACACTGCTGCTCCTTCAAGCCATCTGACTTCCTCACTGCGTCACTGTCCCCAAAACCAGCAGCATTAAGCTGCATCTAATGAGAAACTCCTGAAAACAGCTGGAGTCAAGTTATATACCCAAGCTGTTATTAAACACTTGCCATGTGCTAGCCCTGAGCTGGAGCTATGACAGAGTAGGGTTCAAGCTTACAAAAGAAATATCCCCCATAAATACATGGCCAAATTGATTTCTGAAATAGGTGCAAAAGGTTTTCAGAAGAGAAAGGAAATTCTTCCCAATAAATGTTGCTGGAACAATTAGATACTCACAAGCCCAAAAAAATGAACTTCCATCCATACTTCAAACCACCTACAAAAATTAACTCAAAATGGCTTGTATACCTAAAACCTAAAACCGTAAAACTTTTGAAGAAAAAATGGGAAAAAATATTTGTGATTTTGGAGTTAGGCAAAGATTTCTTAAATATGATACCAAAAACATATACATACAAGAAGAAAAATTGTAAATTGGACTTTATCAAAATGAAGAAATTTTGCTCTTCAAATGATACCATTACGAAAATGGATAAAACAAGCCACAGACTAGAAGGAAATATCTATAAGTCACATACCTGATTTGAAAAAAAAGACTTGTGTCTAGAATATACAAAGAACTCTCAGAACTAAATAATAACAAAGTAAACAACCCAATATAAAATTGGGCAAATGACTTGAACAGACAGCTCACCAAAGAAGAAACACAGATGAAAAGGTGCCCATCGTTATTAGGAAAATGTACATTAAGGACACAATGCAAATTAAAATCACAATCAGATATCACTAACTACTAGATGCTTATTAGTATGTCTAAAATTAAAAAGATTGACCATAACAAGTGTTGACAAGGATATGGAGCAACTGAAGCTCTCATACAATGCTGGGTGGGAAGGTAACAATATTACAACCACTTTGAAAAGTAGTTTATCCCTTTCTTAAAAAGTTAAATATACAACTACCAATAATTCATCCCACTTGTAGGTTATTTACCTAAGAAAGATGCAAGTGTGTGTTCATAGAAAGACATGTACACGAATGCTCATTGCAACTTTGTAATAGCTCAAAACTGAAAACGATCAAAATGTTTGTCAACAAGTGTACAATTTAACGTGCACAATGGAATAATACTCATCAATAAAGAGGAATGAACTATATAAATGTAACAATATAGTTGAATCTCTGAATATTTACACTGAGTGAAAGAAACCAGACCAAAAAATAATACATATTGTTGATTCCATTTATATAAAATCCTAGAGAAGGCAAACTAATCTATAGTGACAGAATGCAGATCAGTGATTGTGCAGAGAAGAAGGGGGAATCAGGAAGGACCAAGAGGAATAAATTATAAAAGGCCATAAGGAACACTTTTGGGGTGATGGATATGTTCATTAGCTTGATTGTGGTGATGGTTTCAAGGGTAGATACACATGTCAAAACTTATTAAATTCTACACATTAAAAGTGTGTAGTTTGTTGTAAATTATACTTCAAAAAAAGTATAAAGCATACTTTCAATAGTATACTATTGAAAGCTCCCTCTCCTTGGGGAGCTTTCAATAGGCAGTGTATAATCAAGATTCACCATGGCTTTCCGTGTATTTATGAAGATTATGGGAGGATTATGGGAGGGAGTCTCATGCCTGCCTCTCCCCAACCTCCCCTATTAAGCTCTGCTGCTGCAGTGAAGGCTCTGCTAAGAATCCTAACAGGTAAACAAGAGTGATTCCATTTAGAATCTGGTCCCATCTGGCTCAAGCTGGGGCCAGCGCACAATAGCCTGCCCACCTCTCATGCCCCATTCCCATATGCACTGCCTCTTGCTTCCTTGTCCAAGTGCCCGGTGAGGAGCTCTGTTCTCAGCTACTCACATTGAAAAATTTGTGTTTGAAAAATACTTGTGCTATTTCTCTCAACAAGACCTGAATGTTTCTGTTTTTTTCTGAGACTGAGCTTCACTCTCATTGCCCAGGCTGGAATGCAGTGGCATGATCTTGGCTCACTGCAACCTCAGCCTCCCAGGTTCAAGCAATTCTCCTGCCTCAGCCTCCTGAGTAGCTGGGATAACAGGTATGCGCCACCATGCCCGACTAATTTTGTATTTTTAGTAGAGACGAGATTTCACCATGTTGGCTAGGCTTGTCTCCTGACCCCAGATGATCCACCTGCCTTGGCCTCCCAAAGTGCTGGGATTACAGGCATGAGCCACCATGCCCGGCCAAGACCGTCACTTTTTTTAAATACACTGGTGGAATTTAAAAACTCAAAAGTCTTCATGTCTACAAAGGACATTTCAGGCTCTGTTGAAGCTGGGGGAACCCTACCACCACATGGACAATCTCCTGCAATCACCTACCTTCTACAGTTAAAAGTCAGGAAACCTTTACCCTCTGGTGATTGGCCTGCTGGTAGAGAGAAGCTGAGCTAATCTCTCACCTCCCTTCAAATTAAACACTCAGAAAAGAGCAGGTGGTAGAGAGCCCTGGAGCCATTGCTGCCTGTTGAAAGCTCAGCTATACTGGTCATCACTGAAGTTGTGCCTGCAATGGTGAATTTCGGGGAGAAATGGGGGACAAACTCAGTGTCCTGTGAAAAGGCATCTCAATGAGACTATGCCTGCCAATGGGTGGCTTGAAGTCTTCCTGCAGCAGAGTCCTTCTTCCCTCCAGGTGATAATACCTGGGTCAGGTTAGCTTTAGGTGGGGTTAGAGGAAAACCTGAGACCCTGTCTCAGAGCCACATGCTTTCTGAGATGGCACAGGTGGCCCCTGCAAGAGGGCCTCTTAAAAGTCCCCTCACCCAGTCCTGGCTGAGCCCCAGGTCAGAGCCCAGTCAGATAAACAAAGCAACAGTACTGTTTCTAGACAGGTTTTAATTCTTCTGTGATTCTTTGGAAAACTTAACATAGGATCAAGAAATCTCAGTTGGAGGAACAGTAGACGTATTCTAGCCTGATTGCCTCACTGACACATAAATCTCTACTCCATCGTACCTGAGAAGTGGCTGTCTATTCCTCGCCTGAATGCTTCCTCTGACAGAGTTTTATTTTAAAACAAGCTCTAATTGTTAGAAACTTCTTCCTTATATGTGCAGCTGTGAAAAAGAATGAGGAAGTTCTCTTTGTACTGATGAGGAAAAAATCTGCAAGATATACTATCAAGTTAAAAAAAAAAGGTGAGGGGGCAGGTGCTGAACAATATGTATAATATACTAGCTTTGGAACTCAAAAAATAAGTAAAATAAAAATTGATGTTCACATGTGCTTACATAATATATGCATTTTTAAACTCTGACAAAATACAGACAAGACATAAAAATCATGGTTGAATACTGGAGAAAGGGGAGAACTAAGAGAATAACGAGAGCTAACACATTTGTGGAATGGATTGCATGCCAGAAACTGTTCTAAGTACTTTATATGGATGGACTCATTTAATTCTTACAACAACCCTATGAGATAAGTGCCATTATTATCTCCATTTTTCAGATGAGGAAGCTAAGGTTCAGAGGAGTTAAGTAACTTACCGAAGGCCACACAGCTGGAAAGTAGCAGGACTGGGACAAACTGAGGCAGCACAGCTTTCAGAGACTACACTCTTAAGGACCATGGCAAACTGTCCCTACTAGAGTACAAGGGTAGGAGGGAGCTTGTCACTGTATTCGTCTTTATTCTTCTTGTCAGTTAGATCAGTTGGTTGGTTGGTTCATTATTTCTGCATTTATTTATTTAGTTGGTTAACTGGTGAATTGGTTTGGTTGTCTGGTTGGTTTCTGAACCACATGAGCGTATGATACATTTAATAAGAATTTCTCTGGCTGCTGTCAGGAGGCAAGGTGAAAAGCTAGGGACCAGTCTGAACAACAACAAAAAACTGCTATCCTGCTTTTTTGCCATAGGTTGGTTCTCTGGGCAACAACCAAATCCTGCTAAATGAACCTTTTCCAAGGAATAAAAAGAACATTTTCAAATCTTCCTGTGGATCCCTAGATGCCCCAGGCTTTCATACTTGTCACCATGCTGGTTAGTCTTCCCCAGATACACCCCAGGACCTCATTGCCCTCTTAAGGTGGGGCCCAAAACCCAGCTCAGTTCTTCAGCACTGGTCTGGCCAACATGACTAATACCTCCTTGTTTTGAGAACTGCATTTCTACTAATGCAGCCTGTTTGCACCTGGCATTTCCAGAGTCCTCATTTCAATGTTGCCATTAACTGCAATGTCCAACACTCACTCTCATGTGCTCCTGCCTATTCAGCTCTTTCCCATTCCAACTGGTTAGCTGTTTCTGAGTCCATGTCTGGGACATTAAATCTCTCCCCATTAAACGTTATCTTGTTCACCCACTTGATCTATTGTTCCAGCCTGGCTCAGTTGGATCCTGACTCTGTTTCCCAAAATAGTCAAAATCCTTCCCAGCCTCATGTAAGACAAGTATAATTATTCTTATTTGGCTGTTGAGGACACTTAGCCCCAGAGAAGGGATTTGCCTAACATCTCACAAATTGTTTGTGCCGGGGAAGGAATGAACCAAGGGCTCCTGACCCTCTCTCAGTGCCCATTCCAGGAAGTCACAGTGTTGTACTAGGTCCACAGCCTGGGCCTGCCAGAAGAATTCTATTCTACAGGCACTATGTAGGCCCAGGCTTGGGACTGCCTCCCAGGGTCCAGCACTAGCACCTTCAATAGGAACTAGACACAGGGAGTGCACTAAGGCAGACTCATGCTCTAGCTTCACAGGCAAAAAGGAAGGCCGTCATATGCATGGCACATGTTCAAAGTTGGCTGGTGATTATAGCAGCTTAAAACATCACGTTCTAGATGAGTTGCTGGGGGTTTTTCTGAAGCATGTGCCGAAATCAGAGATGCCGTGGGGATGACATCTTCCTTATCTGTGAAGTGATGTGATGTGGAATTACTCAACAAGCAATCCCCAGAGACCACAAACCAAGACACTGATCCAGGAATTCAGTCTCGCCCGCCCGCCAGATGTGCAGGTTGAAGTGCGTTTCCACACGCCGCATCTTCTCTCCCAGAGACGAGATCAGACAGCTATTTCAAAGATGAGTTTAAAAAAAAGTGGGGGTGTTGCCTACCTAATCCATAGGCTGGTCACATGTCTGATCTGGCAAAATGGGTGGACAAAGTGAAAACAGGGCAATTTCCCAGGACCCATTAATCTGTGGTCATGAAGATACCAGAAAACATGATGGGGAAGACAGAGAATCACAACTGGGCTGATCCAAGTGCTCCAGGACCGCCATCCGTGGGAAAAGCCAGGAAAGCACAAGGAGCAACAGGCGACTCCTGGAGAACTGAAAATGCCTTTGAGATGAGGTGATGCTGGGTTGAGGAGAAGTGAGCCAATCAGATTTGCTGAAAGCCAGCCCTCAGTAAAGGTCATGGCAGGACACGCCTCAACATCTCAAATTAAGTCTCAGATGCCATCAGGAACTCCGGTTTGACTAGATGGGAGTGGAATTTAAAATAAAAGCTTTCTAACCTGGAAACCAAAACGTGGTCTCTAATTCTGACCTTACCTTATTGTAGTGGCTTTTGAACATTCCATGACCAATGTGTGCCTCAGTAACCCCCCTTTTCAAGGTGACTGTAAGAGGCAGACTAAAAGAGATGATGAAATCCACCCTGCCAGCCTCACAGGTGTCCTATAAATTCAGAGACGATAACATCAGGACATTCTTCTGAATTACTTAAAGAATGACAGAGAATAAATAGGATTCTTTATTACTGCTATTATGATGAAATTCATCAAATTGCCTGTGGGGGTATGTTTTTTGAAATCCTGAAACACCATTTCATTCTTAATTATGTAACAGTTTTCACCTTGTCAAAGTCCTTAACGGAAAGTCCCCAGGACCCCATCATGGGAAATTAAACCCCTGGAGAAGTAGAAAATGCTACTAAAATATGTCCTTCTGACCCCAAACCAGGAGCAGGTTAATGCGAGAAGATGATTCGAGTATGTTCAGTTGTGAACTGGGTGCAGCTGGCACCCCTTAACGGATAAAACTGGTTCCAAGAATGAGTCATACTGATTATACCCTTGGGACATCATTCATAAATATCATCTGTCCCCAAAGACTTCCAAAACACAGGAGTCATGGCAAAACACACACATATATACATGTAAGCAAGACTTCTAACAATCAGGCCATTGTTCACAGCAGAAAAACCAGGCACACCCTTTATCTAAGATAAAAAAGAAAATGCAAAAAGCAATCAAATGAAACCTATCTTGCTTAACCTGAAAAACAACAGTTGGATTAAAACATGTCTATGATCCATTTTCAGCAAGCCACCTTCCTGGGAGCATTTCAGTGAGCAGGAAGCTTTCTGGGGCCAGCTCTCCCCTAAACAATGAAGTGCTCCTTGCCACCTGTACTCATGTCCTCTTTGTGGCTACCTTCCCAGTCAGTCCCATCCTCACTCAAGGGGTACAGCACCTGGTTAATTAAACTTTCTTCTTTCCTGTAAAAATAAGTTATCCGAAAATAGTGGGTTTGTTTTTTTTTCATTTTTACTAGGGAATAAAACTTAAGAAACAAATGTTAATTTCAGGCACCTACAGGCTCCTGGAGAAGGGGCGAGGTGAGGTGAAGGGATTGTGTATAATCTTCTCCCCAGTTCCACAAGGGAGAACCTCAATTCAGCACCTCACAGGATTCCTCCCACCTCTCCCTTCATCCCTGCACAGAGCAGAAAGTCTCAAAAGGGCTAGCCATATACATGGCCACTTGGTCCAACTGTGGCATCTTACCCCAAATGAAACTCTGCAAAGTATGCCTTTCTACAGAAAATGACCGGCCTGAGAAAAGTTGGCCAGCCACATAGTGTGAGGCCAGGTGTAGAATATGTTCACCCTTGCTGAGCCTGCAGCAGTGGGGGTAGAAGTTGAGAGGTTTCAGACTCCATCCCCAACCTGTTGATGTCCTTGCCTCCTTGTGCACCCCTCGGAGGTACACATAGAACTCCATCCCCATGGTCCCTCCACACTGCTCTTCCCTTTACTACATTTCAAGAGCTAGGAACTAACAGGAGCTCTGCCCACTGCAGGTGAAAACTTCAGTGAGGCCATCACTCCCACAGCCACAGCCTGCAATAGCACCAGTCCTAAAAGAAATACACACACACACACACACACACACACACACACACACACACACACACACAACTGCCCGCCCTTTAGAGGGCATTAGACATACCATTTCCCACTGGACACACATCTAATTTGCCCACCCAGAGACAGTCTCTCAAAGCAGAAACTATTCTAGCGTTGATTCTGCATGTTCAAAACACTCATGCAAAGAGAGATGGAGACAGACAGAGGTGGAAGAGAGGGACAGTGGAAGAGAGGGACAGTGAAAGGGAGAGAGGGACAGTGAAAGGGAGAGAGGAAAGGGAGTTTTCATAGACCACTAGGGCTAGAAGTCACCTCCTTTTATTTTGTTCGATAGTTATAGGTCTATTGAGATTTTGTATTTATTCTGAGTTAATTTTGGTAACATGCTTTCATAGGAAATTGTCCACTTAAATTTTCAACTTTATGCTATAAGGTTATTTAAGGAATCTCTATAATTTTAAACTCCTACGTTTATAGTTATGTCCTTTTTTTCATGGTTTGTTCATGCTTAGTTTTTCTGCAGATATCCAGCAGTCTTTAAAGAACAAGCTTTTGGCTTTCGACAATCCTCAGCTAAATTTTGCTTCTGTTTCATTAATCCCTTCTCATACTATTATTTTTCCCCCTCTTTCTACTTTCTTTATCTTTATTCTTCTATTTCTCCTGACTTCCTAAGTTGGAGATTTAGCTCATTGACATAAATATTTCTTTTCTAATTGTAATGATGCCCACTCTCAGACAGACAATTACACAATCACAGCAAACCTCCCTTGAATCAGCCTCACTTAGAAGAATATGAACAAGAAACACAGCATGCCTGCAGGCCAGGATCAGACCCTGCTCTTCATAGCAATCCTCACAGTAGTTCAAGGGCTAGTCTCTTGTTTTTAAAATGAGGAAATTGAGACCTAGAGAAAGAAACGGTTTGATAAAAATCAACAGCAAGCTGGACCTAGACCCTGGGTCCTCTCTTTTCCATGTTGTATTAATTGGAAAACTAAGGTCACTGCTTAAGTAGCAGCTGTACCTCCCATAGCGTCATAGTATCTTTGACTCTCTACTTCAGTTTCTTCATCTGTCAACTAGAAATACAGTCCTTCTCTTGTCCCCTCCCAGATCACAATCTTTGGAAGAAAAGAGCCAGCCATATTTAAGAGATTTTCTTTGGCTGTTTGGTTGTGTAATGTTGTGGGGGTGTGAGGGGGACAGTGGTTATTGTGGGTAAGTATCATTAAAAACTGGTCCTGTTCATGATGGAGTTTGGTTGAGGTCAAGATGTCCTGGTTTGCATGATCCATGATCTTAGCACTTATCATTTAAAATTAGCACCAAAGTGAGTTCCCCACCAGTAAGTAACTTCTAGTTCTTCAAATTATATCAGTGGGTATAGCAGGTCTCCAAAGAATTCAACAGAGGAGAGAAGTTTTGCTCAGGGCTTTGGTACCTCATTATCTGGAAGGGCCAGAAGGAATGGACTCACATTTATTTAGGGCCAACTCTATGCCAAAGACTTTGATAGGCATCTTCCCTACTGTATTTCTTTTTGGAAGAGTGTTAATTACAAATTTAATTTCTTGTTATAGATCTATTCAGATTTTCTATTTCTCCTCTAAAGAAGTTGGTTTTGAGCCTGGCATGGTGGCTAACACCTGTAATCCCAGCACTTTGGGAGACCGAGGTGGATGGATCACCTGAGGTCAGGAGTTCAAGACCAGACCTGGCCAACATGGTACAACCCCCATCTCTACTAAAAATACAAAATTAGCCGGGTGTGGTGGCACATGCCTGTAATCTTAGCTACTTGGGAGGCTGAGGTGGGAGAATCACTTGAACCCAGGAGGTGGAGGTTGCAGTGAGCCGAGGTCATGCCACTGCACTCCAGCCTGGGCAACAGGAGTGAAATTGCATCTCAAAAAAAAAAAAAAAAAAAAAGAGAAGAAGTTGGTTTTGGTATTATTTCTCTCTAAAATTTTATCCATTTCAACTACATTGTCTAATTTGTTCGCATAAAGTTGTTTGTAGTATCCCCTTAATCCTTTTACTTTCTGCAGGGTCATTGCTAATTTTGGTAATTTGCGTCATTCTTTGGCCAGTCTAGCTACAGTTTTGTCACTTTGGTTGACCTTTCCAAAGAATCAACTTTGGTTTCCTTAAATTTCTCTGTTGTTTTTCTGTTTTCTGCTTCATTCATTTCCACTTTAATCTGTATTATTTCCTACCCTCTGCTGGTTTTGGGCTTAGTTTTCTCTTCTTTTCTCTAGTATCTGAAGATATAAACTAAGATTATTAATCTGAGATCTTTCTTATTCTCAAATACATGTGCATAAAGTTATAAATTTCCCTCTTACAGAATGGTGAAAGGAACTTTGAAAGCCAATTCTTCTATAAAGCCAAGAACATTGGCAAAAATGTCAAAATGAAATTTTTTCAGAACTCTAAATTAACTAAAGGCTTGCAATAATCCAAGGAACACTTAAGGATCAGCTTTCCCATTTCTGCAAGAAAGGCAGTTGGAGTTTTGATAGAGATAGCATTTAATCTACAGATAAATTTGAGGAAGATAACCATCTGATATGGTTTGGCTGTGTCCCTACCCAAATCTTATCTTGAACTGTAGCTCCTATAATCCCCATGTGTCATGGTAGGGACCCAGTGGGAGGTAATTGAATCATGGGGGCAAGTTTTTCCTGTGCTGTTCTCATGATAGTGAATAAGTCTCACAAGGTCTGATCTGCCCTTTATAAAGGGCAGTTCCCCTGCCACATGCTCTCTTGCCTGCCACCATGTACGACATGTTTTTGCCCCTTTGCCTTCCACCAAGATTGTGAGGCCTCCCCAGCCATATGGAACTGTGAGTCCATTAAACCTATTTTTCTTTATAAATTACCCAGTTTGGGGTATGTTATTATTAGTAGCATGAGAACAGCTAATACACCATCTTAGCAATATTAAATTTTCTAATCCATGAACATAAAATGCCTTTCAATTTTTTAGGTCTTCTTTAATTTCCTTCATCCATGTTTTGTAGTTTTTAGTATATAAGCTTTATACTCCCTTGGTTAAATTTATTCCTAAGTACTTTCTTTCTTGATTATATTATAAATAGAATTGTTTTCTTAATTTCATTTCAGATTATTTATGGCTAGTGTATAGAATTACAACTGATTTTTATACATTGATATTGTATCCTGCAACCTTACTGGACTAGTTTCATTGCTCTAAAAGTTCTTTTCTGTGGAATCCCTAGAATTTTCTATATACAAAATAACTTCATTTGCAAGTGGGGATAGTTTAATTTCTTCTTTTCCAATCTGGTTACCTTTTTATTTCTTTTTCCCATCTGATTTCCCTGGCTAAAACTTCCAGCACAATACTGAATAGAAGTAATAAGAGCATCCTTATTTCTTACTTTAGGAAGTTTTCAACTGTTAAGTCTGATTTTGGTTCTGGGATTTTCATAGATGATGTCCTTTATGGCTGGTGGGTATGTAAAATGGTGCAGTCACTTTGGAAAACGTTTTGACAGTTCCTCAAAAGGTTAAGCATAGAGCTCCCATATGACCTAGCAATTTCACTAGTAGGTTTATGCCCCCAAATAATTGGAAACATGTGTCCACATAAAAACCTGTACATGAATGTATAGCAGCATTATTCATAATAGCCAAAAAAACAGAAACATACCAAATGTCAATCAACTAAAGAGTGGATAAACAAGATGTGGTATATCCATACAATGCATTATTAAGCCATAAGAAGGACTGATATACTGATACACGCTACAACATGGATGAACTTTGAAAACATTATGCTAAGTGAAAAGAGGCAGACACAAAAGGCCACATATTGGATCATTCAATTTTTATGAAATGTCCACAATGACCAATCCATTGCAATAAAAATTAGATTCGTGTTTGCAAAGGAATGGGGGAAGGAGGCAATAGGCAGTGACTGGTAATGGGTATAGGGTTTCTTTCTGAAATAATGAAAATGTTCTGAAATGGCTGATGATAGTTGCAAAACTTGGTAAATGTAGTAAAAGCTATTGAACTGTACACTTTAAAAGGATGAATTATATGGTATGTGAAGTATATATCAATAAAGCCATTATTTAAAATTTTTTCTAAGCACTTTAGCTGCATCATATATATTTTGATGATGTGGTTTTGTTTTCATTCAGTTAAAATATTTTATAGTTTCCTTTGTGATGTGTTGTTCAATTTCCAAATACTTGGAGGTCTCCCATATTTACTTCTCTTGTTAATTTCTAATGTAACGCCACTGTGTTCACAGAAATACCTTGTATTATTTAAATGCTTTTAAATTCATTGACACTTTGGTTTATGACCTAGGATATAGTATGTTCTGGAGAAGTTTCCATATATGCTTGAAGAGAATATGTAATTTGCTGTTACTGAGTGGATTTCCATACATCTATAGAAATAGATGTTGGTTAAGTCAAGTTGGTTGATAGTGTGTTCAAGTCTTCTTAAATCCTCACGATTTTCTGGCTAGTTATTCTATCAGTTATTGACAGTGGGATGTTAAAGACTCCAACTATTGTCAAATTATCTCCTTCTCACTTCAGTTCTTTCCATTTTTACTTCATATATTTTGGGACTGTATTCTTAAGTCTACATAAGTTTGTAGCTTTTTTATCTCCCTGGTAAATTGATCTAATTATCATTACAAAATGTCCTTCATTGTTTCTAATAATACTTTTTGTCTTAAAGTATATTTCATCTGGCATTAGTATATCCAATTCTAGCTCTCTAATGGTTTCTGTTTACATAGTATATCGTTTTCCATTTTTAAAAATCTACTTGTGTCTTTGAATCTGCATTGTGTCTCTTGAAGATAACACATAGTTTGATCTTGTTTATTGTCCAGCCTGACAATCACTGCCTTTTGATTGAAGTATTTAAATCATTTGCCTTGAATGAAACCACTGATATGCTTGGATTTGCATCTTTCATGTTCTATTTGTTTTCTATAAATTCCATGCCTTTTTAAATTCATCTGTTCCTTCTTTACTACATTCCTTTGTGTCATATAGGTATTTTCTAATATGACATTTTAATTCCTTTATTGGCTTTTAAAACTATTTTTTAACTTATTTTCTTATGTTTACTCTAGGGATTACAATATGTATCTTAATTTATCAAAGAACACTTTGGATTAATACTAACCGAATTCCAGCACCATATTGAAAACTTGTTCCCATACAGCTCCATTTTATCTCCTTTCCTTTGCGCCATTATTATATATGTTAAATCCTTATATGTTATAAGCCCCACAATACAGTTTTATAAATATTGTTTTACACAATGATCTTTTAAATCTGATATGAGAAGGAAAGAGAAAAATATATAATACAGTTCTTATATTTATCTATGTAGTTACCTTTTCCAGTGTCCTTTGTTACTTCATGTGGATTCAAGTTATTCTCTGGTGTCATTTCCTTTCACCTAAAGGATTTCCTTTAATATTTCCTGTAAGACAGGTCTGTTAGTAATGAACTCTCTCAATATTTGTTTTTCTGGGAGAGTGTTTAATTCACCTTCATTTTTGAAGGACAATTTTGTTGAATATAATATCCTCGATTGACTTTTTTCTTTCAGGATTTGAATATGTTATCCATTGTCCTCTAATTTCCAATGTTTGTGGTAGAAATTCAACTTTAATCACATTGTTATTCTTGTGTACCTAATGTGTTGTTTTTCTCTTGCTGCTTTCAAGTTTTTCTCTTTGTCTTTTAATGGTTTGACTATGATGTGTTTAGGTATAGCTCTTTTTTCTTATACTACTTGTTTGTTGAGCTTCTTTGATATTTAAATTAATTTTAAAATCAAATTTTGAAACTATAAAACTATTATTTCCTTAAATATTTTGTCTGCCTCTTCTCTCTTGCTTCTCCTTCAGGAACACATATTACACATGTATGCTTGATAAAGTCCCACAAATCTCTGAAACTCTGATCACTTTTTGTCATGCTATTTTCTTTCTATTCTTCAGTTTAGATTATTCCTATTCATTTATCTTCATGTTTGCCAATTCTTTCTATTGCTGTTTCAGATCTGCTGTTGAGAGACTTTAGTGAATTTTTCATCTCATTTATTGTTCTTTTCAACTCTAGAATGTCATTCTTTAATACATTTTTATTCTCATTTATATTCTCTATTTGACATGCCAACACCATACTTCCCTTTAATTCTTTAAATGCAGACTTTTTTAGTTCTTTGAGCATGTTTCTTATATCTTCTCTGAGGTCTTCCTCTGCTAAGTCCAAAAGCTGGATTTTCTCAAAGACAGCTTATTTTGGTGGCTTTTTTCTGTGTATGAATCATACTTTCCTGTTTTTTATATGTCTGTAATTTTTTTGTTGAAAATTGAACATTTCAGTTAATATATTGTTGCCACTCTGATTCCTTCTCCCTAAAGGTGGTTGTTGCTGCTTTGGTTGGTTGATTGGTGACATTCTTGGACTGGCTCTTTAGAGTCTGTCTTCCTGTAGTGTGTGGCCCCTGCTGTATCTGCTCAAGTTTTTAAAATTTTTATTTTTTTAATCCCAACTTCTACACCTCATGTTTAGCAAGAGATGTGTGGATAATTAGGACCCTCTCTAGTCACTATTGAGTGTGTGCACAGCTTTGCCTCTGTGTGTAGCCTTCCAGAATTCCAAAAATGTTATCAGTGGCCACAGTGGCTATCCCACTCCTTGGGTCTTCCTGTTCTTTTGGGGGCAAGTTGCCTTTCTATTGCTTACCTGAACCAGGATTACAGCCTCAGGATGACTGCAGTATTGTCCTTTCTTATTCATTTGCCATTAAGATGGTTACTGTTTTAACAGGGTTTTCCTGCACTTCACTCCAAAGCAAGTCAACCCCCTCCACCAGCAAATCTGCTGGGTTTAATGGCTTATCATGCCCTGTTAGGAACTACTGTGCTGATGGAACTGGAGTGGGAGGTGGGGAGGTGGGAGCAGTCCAGTTTAAACTGGCACAGACTCCCTTTGTTCTTAATTAAGGTTCAGCAGTTTGTAATGAATAAATAATTCTCAATTTGTTGTATATCTTTAGTTAATTTTTCATAGTCCCAAAATAGTCGTTTTTTACAATTTTGTCCATTTTTTACAATTTTGTCCAGTTTCATTGTTGTATTTGGGGAGTGTTGGACAGGCCTCTCATTCCACCATTCCAGAAGTTCCACAAGTCTCCATTTTATATTTCATTTCATCTTCATAAATACTATGAGGTAATTTTGTTATTACCGATTTATGGATGAGGAAACAAACTTCAGTGTGAACTTGCTAGAAGTCATGACTCATATTTCTCAAAGGTAGTACAGTGTTTTGAGGATTCTACACCACGATCTGATTTGTTCCTGATTCTTTGAAGACACCCCCCCTTATAGAGATGCCGTCTTTAAGAATTTTGTATATCTTGACAAGGTTAGGAGTCAACACTATTGTCTTGATAGTTCAGGTAACTCTATTTTGGTGTTGATGATGCAGGTAAAAGTTGTTTTTATGATGTACAACCCATGTTCCAGATGCCAAGCAATGTGCTACCGTATTTTCAAATGTAATCCTCATAGCAATGCTGGAGGAGAGTGAGACCTAGTCAAGCCCACTATGAAAATTTGGAAGCTGAGACACAGGAACATCTTATGTTTCAAGTGGTAGAGATAGGATTCAAACACAGACTTCAGATTCTAAGGGCTAGTGTTGGACATAGTTCAATAGTCTCCCTCAACTGGAATGTCATCCTGCTAAAATAAAGTGGCAAACGGGAAGTGCTCCAAGAAAATTAATAAAAATAGTAAAAGATTTAGAAATATAAGTCAAGGGAGAAAACTAACATTAGGGGCAATTTGGCCTAGATAGGAGCTAAAAATCACAATCTTTGACTACATGAAGTGATATTAACATTTGCTGATAAGCACTAAATTTTTATTTCATTGAAGGAAAAACAGCAAAGCAAAGCAATAGAAGTGCATTTTCATTTCATCAGGAAAATCTCGCTTCTTTCAAGGATTCAGGAGATGCTTTAAAGTTTGTTACCTAAAAGATTATGTAATCTTCTTCTTCAACAACTAATTGTTTGTCAGTTCTCCTTACAATATGGCTTAGGTAAAAGCAGGGGATGACATACAAGACGTTTTCAGCCCTACCTGCCCTTCCCAAAGTAGAACAGCAGACTCCACATCCAACTTCCCTGGTGCCTAAGCCCCATATTCTGTTCCCCTCTGTGTTTCCATACCTCTCTCTGGTTCATGCAACCAATTAAAGCAAGACTCTTGCAAGATACACCCCCTTCAGGCAGGGCAAATCTATGTTTACCAGGAATAAACAACTACTATGTGAGTTCTAACACAGAAGTGTGTAAAAGCCCCACTTGCTAGAGTATTTCTTCCTGATTACCATTAAAATCCCATTTAATACTTTGGGTTAAGGTATAGTCTCTGGAATGTGACTGGTAAAACACATGCATCACGGTGGCCACATCTATTTCGAGTAGATGCACACATCAAGTCGGCTAGGCATCCCTTTGGGAGAAGGAGTGGCTCTAAGTTAACACCAGTTTACATCAGGGGAAGTTTGATTTGTGGACAAGAAAGGTGGAAAGGTTGAGCTTTTGCCTTGGTGGATAAATGAGTCCATGGGTTCTGAGAAAGGAAAAGTGAATGAGAGGAAGGCAAGCTCACATTCAGAAAAAGTGACATGACACATTTGTTCTTCACAATTGTCCTTCAGTCTAGTCTTGACAGAGATCATCCAAATATTTCTTGGGGCCAACATGGGGACCTAAATCCTGTGCAACCTTGGCTGCATCTCCGCCAGCCAGCTGGAACCATAGCATATGTTTTTACATTCGCTTTTATATGATCTTCATTTTGCCAGCAATTTCATTAAAACCCACTTCCAGAGCTGATATGTGCAACTTGAAATCCTCCAGATGAATAAGTTCTGTAGATGGTGACAACACTCCCGCCACACTCCATGGATCAAATTGCTCTTTATCCACTTGACTTGGCCGGAATGTAAAGGCAAACGCCAAGCAAATGCTATGAAATCAATAGCTACAGAGTGTTGGTTTTGGGTTTTTTCCCCTATGTAGACTCCAAAGGAGACTGACACGCAGATTAGACAAATCACTTTTCATAATCCTAAGGACTGCTGCATGATGTATCCAGAGTATTAATCAAAGGCTGAGACCAAGTAAAATGTGAATTAAATTTCTTAATGGAGAGAGACATGAACTTTCTATCCTTAGATCTCTGGCTGTGGACGTCTGTAAGGCAATGAAAAATTCAGCTACCCAGTTTATAATATTCTGAGAGATATATCACCAAGTGACACAACTTATCGTGGTTACAGTTTCTGTTTGGAGGACTCGGTTTCCGACGCGGTCAAAGGGAACTCGGGGGCTGCTGGCAGAGAATTTAAGGGTAGCCCATCAAAACCAGAGTCCTGTGTGTTTGGGGTCATTTGAAGATCCTTTCTACCACTGGGGGACTTGCCTGAGTCTCAAGTAAACACCAGAGACTTGACTTTTTTTATTTAGTCCATGGAATTGCAATGAAGTGAAATAGTTTGCTTTCTATGCCAACAAAGCCAAGATGAACCTAAAAGAAATTAGACTGAAAGCAAATAAGATTTCATGCTAAAATTGAAAATAACCCCATGTCATGGCCACATGTGAAGATAAAGTCACTGCTGTGACACTGGTCAAGTTAAGGATGAATGGCAAGAAAAAATGAAAAGTTAGTAAAAGTGTTTGTAAACAGAACTTTTTCTTCCTGCTCTCTGAAAAGATGTTTTGGGTACCATGGCACTGCAGAGTCAAGCCAGTACAACCGTCTACCCCAGAAGGAATGAACCTAGCAGCAGCTGGAGATGATTCCACTTCATCTAAGACTGTCTCTGGCTCTTTGAGGATGGTTGGGGCTATGAATCCACATGGAAACATTATAGAATAACGTATTTGTATGTGGGCAACTTTTTCTTAAGTCATTAAAAGCCTTTGATGGGCATTATCTGACTTATTTCCATTTCTACAACCTTCTGGTAGATGGCAGGATGGGAGGGGATGCCAGCACTATAAATGGGAATACAAATCAGAAATCCATAAAGCCTATTTTAGGAAGTATCAATGACTTCCCTAGGATAAAACCAGCTGGTGGGAAGGAATTTGAGGCCTTCAGCTTTTCCAAGGAGTTGGAGGCTATAGGATTGCATGCCTCCTCCTACATACATACACACATGCAAAACACAAGTCTGAACCTCTCTGTAACTCAGTTTCTTCATTTCTAAAGTTGGGGTTACAGTGTATAGGATTTTGATGAGGATTCAAGGAGATGATCTAAGTAAAAAATAATAATAATCCATAATAAAAAGGCAGTTTCTATTAATCCCTTTCCTTTCTCCTCCTCACTGCCACACGCATCCAGAAAATGGGCCAGCCACAGGAGGCAGAACACATGAGTTCGGCCGCGGAAGAAGTGATGCATCTAACAACCTGACAAACAAACTGAGTATACTATATATTCTAGAGTGTACAAGGTCTAGGTTAAAGCAACATGCTAAAATGTATTTTGCATTTTGTCAGGCTGCACTGAATCACTGGCTGAAAACTTCAGCCTCTTCCACCATGTCCATCTGCTTCTCTGTGCCTCTACTGGTGTTCTTAGTAATTGGGAGGAGGGGAATTCCCCCTCCAGTTGAGAGACCCCATGAGATTATCAGCAATTGTGCAGTAAATCTTAAAGATCTATCCCCCCTCGAATGCAGTATGCTATGGCACACCAGGTTACAAGATGCATAATTAGAGCTCATTCGGCTGACAGATTAATGGGATCGTAGCAAAGGCCAGATAGCAGTAAATTAGGCAGCTAAACACAGCAATCTCTGGCATAACATCAGCACTAAATCGCACATCTTTTGCAGTGTGTTGGCCACGTCTCACAGATTCTTAAAAGTGTGTCTGTTTTATGAGGTGTTTTCCTTTTAAGGAACTCAGCATAAATACTTCTGTGGGCAACTTGGCCTACTGGTATTCAGCACTTTCATTGCCCCAACTATTTCAGAATCACCTACTTAATATCTATGTAATATATTGCCATGGTCTATTATTGGAAGAACAGCTACATGTAGCAACATTGACTTCTTAGTAGCACTTATACTCTTGCTAACTAGCTTAAAGAAAGACTAACAAGCTCATGATTATTGAACATATGTTTTTATGACCCAATTCTCTTAAAACTTGTAAAGGAAAAAAAAAAAAAAAAAAAAAGGAAAGTAAATTCCAGAGTGTTCAGATGGGTGAAACAAATGAACCTGACTGATTTGGTTATTTTCATTCTAGATAGGACAGCTCACCAAGATGACGCAATGTCAGACAAATTCATACCCACAGTGCTGGCAGTGAGATCTTCTCTCCCAGGGTCTCTTAATTCTTTTCCACCTCTTTTCAGATTTCACCAATTTTGAGAGCGTCTTTCCAATCCCACAACTCCTTTCTGACTATTAATAGTTTCCTTTTTGCCTATGTCTCTACCCTTCTCTAAATGAGAGGTCTTTGAATGATTTGTTTGTGTACACCCTAAGATAATTTTTCTAACTACATTTTTAAGATGACACCTAAATTTCATCAGCATATGTTTAGGTTGTTACAAAGGATGGAGCACCTGACAGTCTGTGCACTCTGCTGTACATTAGCTATATTTTCATCACAACTTTCTTGCAAGAGATTTAGGTGATTCTGTTTATGTCTGCCAGATGACCTCAATGGCAAAGTAGTCCTCACAGGTCAATCCAATTAGCCAAATCATACTCACTTTCTCATGGAGAAATTCTAACTCTATTTTCAAATTCAAATGAGTATGTTAATATGTCTCCCCAGGGCAACTAATTCATTTCTGAAATGTCATCCTGATAGACAGATGGATGATGAGTGGGTAGATGGATAGTTCTGACACTACATACATGCATGGAGGCTTGCCAGGAGTTTGCCATGGGACAGAATAGTGTTCTGCCCCCTCTCAGTATCTCCCCTCAATGTTCTTTTTTTGTTTGTTCTCCTGAGACTGTAGTTTGGGGAGAAATGCCTCTCAAATTGTCCCCATTCTTTAGAGATGCAGAGGATATTTAGACCCTGAGGAAATGCTCCATCCATGGGAGGGGGGATGGGTGAAAGGATGCCTTTTATTTTAAAAGTGTGAAAAGAACAATGTGAAGGGATGGTGGGACAGGAAAACAAGAGGTATGTTTTCAGGCTGGTGAGTTTTAGGAAAAGGTACACATGGAGGTTGAGCATCTGAAAATCAATGGCACTAAAGCCACCTGCATCTTCATAACACCTGAAAAGTCTTCAGGCGCTCCCAGAAGGATGCACACCACAGGGTGAAGATGGCTGCTCTTGATCAAACACACAAGCTGGGGTTCATTCTGGGGCAAGCAGTGAGAAACACCTGCTGTGCCAATATCTGTCTCTGTTCCTCTAGCCACCTCGAGAGACCTCCCCAAGGGTGACTCACTCATTTATTCACTCAACAAACACCCTCTTTATGTGATGCTCAGTGCTATGTGTGCTCCCTTGGCTTTGCATTCTAGGGGTCATCTTGGATAATCACTGCCATCAAAATATGGAGACTCCTATCAGCTCTCATTTGTGACAACCTCTTGTCGTAACAAAACCAGGGTGTGTACAGACAGCAACGGGTGACTTGGTTAGAAAAATTTACATAGGGTATTTCCAGATGCTTGAGCCATCTAGATTCCAGATCCAAAATAAAAGAAAATAAAAGAGGTGGGAGGGGAGCCTGAGGGAAGCGGTCATATCCTAAACTCATCATTAAATTGCCAGGGAAGTGTGAGTGATGAAAATGGCCAGGAAATAAGATCCTTTGGTGAATTGGGATCTCGCTAATATTTAATTGGGTCTCCTGTGAGACATTTAAATCTATGAGCAGCTATCAAGGGTGAGAATTCTACTCTAGTGACCCCCAAATGATTTCACCTTCACTTTCATTTTAGTGATGGAGGAAAGCCAGGACATTTGCTAAAATATTTGAACTGTGGGTATGTGTTTTAAGGCCTGCATGTGTGTGGTAGTCACTATTGAGGAAATTCAGAGCTTGATGATCTCTTTCAGCACATCGGTTACCAAAAACCAGGGCAGCCACACTGGAGGTCTAGTCACCCTTGTACATGCCCTGGATTACTCAGTTTCTTAAAACAGAGTTTTTTCCAAGAAGGATGGCTAGGAAATGACCATCTTCAATTTTTCTACAAGTATTTATAAACCTCCTTAAGGCTGAAACCTAGGTGCTTTCAAATAAACAAAAATAGTTTGCAAAGCACTCCATAGCCACTGCACTCCAAGCCCCCTCAAAATAAATGAAAAGGTAAAATGCTGTGTGTGTGTGTGTGCGTGTGTGTGTGTGTGTTTTCTAAATTCCACCACATCATCACAGGCTTGGGGACTCAGCGTCAGATAAGAAAATCACTAGACAGCAGGGAGTGGGGAGGGTAGGGAGGGGTAACATGGGGTGAAATGCTGGGTATAGTATATACCTAAAGTAAAATTTAAAAAAAAAATACAAAAGTTTTTTTAAAAAGAAAGAAACTCAAAAGTTTATTTTTGAATAAATGTTTAAATGAATAAACCAAAAAAGAAAAGAAAAGAAAATCACTGGACCAGGAGGAGGGAGACAAAAGTTTTAATCTCAGGTTTATGATGGGACCAAGAGAGTTTTGCAAACGGTTGTGAGCCTCAGCCCCACACTACCTTGCTGTATAATCTTCGACGAGTTACTTAACTGCCCTTGGCCTCAGTTTCTCATCTGTGGAAGGATGAGCCTACCTCTCAATGAGTTGTGAAGAATCAAATGAGATTAGGCATGGTAAGGGCTAAGCCTCACTGCGGGCACAAACGATAAGCCCGGTCATACTTGCTATTACTGTTTGTGGCATGGGGCAAGTAAGTGGCTCCATGTCTCCAGACCCCTATTTCCTCCTCTTCTCTGTCCATGTAGAAAAAAAAAACAGAAGCACATTTTACTGTTTTTAAAATGTAAGTTTTACTAAAAGGTAAATGGATCAAAGTCCAATTTCCGCCTCCATTACATTGCAAATGTCTTAAAGCCTGGAACCAGAATCTTGCTAGCATTCCACCCCCAGCCCCCAACCCTGATCCCCTCCATTGCCTAACGGTGCCTTATACATGGTAGACATCAATAAGTATTTATTGACTTGAATTACCTCTACATTTAATTTTGTGGTAAGGGAGTAAATGAGTGAGACAGTTTTTGTGGGGGCGTTAGGTGAGTCTGGGAGTCTGTTTGAGAGAGAGTAGGTGTGTTTATTAGTGATTTAGTGAGGGAAAGGGGGATGGCTGCCCATGGGTATAAACATTTCTGTAATTACTGAAACTGCTTTAACTGACCCAAGACTTCACAGGAACATAAATCTCTGTCTAGCAGACAGAAATGCTGTTATTTAAAAAAAAACAAAAAACAAAAAAAACTTATTCAACCAACCCTCAAATGAATCAGATTTTGAAACTGATCTTCCAAAGATAAATTTGTGTGAGGAGAAAATGAGTTGCACTTTTTCCATCTTTGCCCTTTCTTGTCTTTATCAAAAATATCACCTAGAAGAGGACTTTTTCACACTTCAGAAAACAACTAAAACCAACCCCTGCTTTTCTGTGGGGTCTCCACTTATCTCCTCTGTAAATAACACCAAGTACAGATTAAGCCCTTTGAGACAAGCACGGGTATCCAAGAATCTACTTCAGAAACCTAAAATTAAAAACAAATCTAAACAGTGGATATTAATTTATAAACATATATATATATATATATATTTTTTTTTTAATAAAGGAAAGAAAAAATAAAAACACCAAGTGTTTAACCTGGCTTGTGGATTTCTGATGACTCACTTCAAGAAAATTCCAGGGGGAGAAAACGCACCTCACTTCTACCTCTAGGAAATTCCCTTTTCATGGGAATGAAAATCTCAGCTTCCACCACGCTGTCAGATCTGGGGACCCATGGCATGGGGAAATGGGTCTGTCACCCCCACCTTGAAGCTGCAAGCCCTAAGGCAGGCCAGTGCTTTCTTTCTAACCAGATCATATTTTTCTATCTGAACGATTTTGTGGTGGGGGCTTAAGCAACTTCCTACATTCCTGTTGTTGCTCTTAATTTCTTCTACTTGGGCTGAAACCCTACAGGGAAGCTGTAAAGAAAATAGAATAAATAAAGAAGGAAGAAAATGTTTCTCTTCTCTTCCTCCCTAAACCCCCTCATAAACATCCCACCCCAGGTCACAAAATGTATGGCGAGCGTTAAGCCTTGGCAGTATTTTGACACGGTGCACAGTCTTTTTCTCCTCCCTTTTCCTTTGAGGTTCATCTTGCAACCCAGGGCTCTGTTCCCCTGCCAACTTGGTGGGAGTGTTTAGTGACTGGAAGGCTGTGGCCTGCTCTCCCCAGAACTTCACACTTCATTTTTCCATATCCCTAGGAGCAGCAGCAAATATTTCACCAGCCTGGTTTGCCGGCTACTGCCATAAATCAGACTTAGGCCTCAAAAAAAAAAATCCAGGCCTGTCAAGGCATTAAGCTTTTATTTTCTGACTCGATCCAGTGGTAAATGAGAGCTTGTATTTTCCTTTAAAACTGTAAAGGGATTTTTAAGGATTGTCACTGGATGGCTGCCAGCTACGGAAGATACAATACAGAGTGTAACTGGTTAGGAGAGATTTGAAAAAGTCTTAAGTATGAAAAATGTCTTTTCTTAAAGGTTTTTCAGTGAAATGGGAAACAGGGCTTAAATTTCATAAAGACTTAAAAAAAAAAAAGACCCAAACTATTCATGAGAAAAGCATTAGGAAATGGAAGAGTCGCGCTCTTTGAGAAATATGAGTTATACTTCTTCTGCGTGCTCTCTGCCATTGGCCCCCTTTCTTCCTCTCTCTTTCTCAGTGTACACAGATACTTGGGCCTGTTCATTAGTCAGTTCCTGCCATCATTACTGACGATATGACAGCAAGAACAAACAGACTGGACAGTTTTATGTGCTGTATATTAATTGCTTCATAATTTAGGCCTGCAAACCAGGACAGTGAGGCAAGTCTACTTGGAAAACCCCCTGCTTGAAATTCTAAGCAAGTTTGCAAGGTGCAAATCATGCCTATGAGATCACTTCTGAATATTTCCCCCTGGTTGAGTAATCAAATCTTAAACTCCAAATGCTGAAAGCCAAAGCCTTCTTGCAGTTGGAAGAGAGATTGAGTTAAAATAGGTAGGTATCGCACCAAAACACCACGTCCAGGAAATCTGGAAAAAGGTGCAAGAAACCAGGCTAAGATCAGGTCCTAGGTGTAGAAAAACAGTCTACTTAGATTTTGTGATGTGTCATGTTTCATTGAGGTGCACATTTAATTTCAGCAAAATGCAATTAAATGAGAGCAAACATAATCTTTCCTCTGCCTAGTCCAGGTTGTTGCATAGACTTGCAGCCTGGGGTCACAAGGAGGTGTGGGAAGTGGAGGAAGAAATCACTAAGGAACTAGTGAACCTCTATTTACAAAGGTATCAAAGAAGCATTTAGATCAGGCTGAGACCAATCAAAACAGTAACAGGGTCATTTAGACAAGGTGATCTGATTCTGTAGTCAGGAGAGCTGGGGACGAGGTAAGGGGGAGTGATGGGAACACAATCCCAGTGGGATGTGGGAAGCGGAGATCAAAAATGAGTGGAAAGGAGTATCATTATAAGGAGGGTGGGGGGAGGAACAGGCTGCTACCACTGACTCTTCAAGGACACCATAGACCATTCACCCTATTGGTGAAGTTATTTATGAAAACCTCTCGCACTCCAACCTCAAGCTGGTTATTTGTGTTAAATCTTGGGTGTTCTCAAGGTGGGGCGTTGTTTTCCTGGGTGTTGCTCTTTCTTCTTGAAGGAGTTCAGAAGAATCTGAAACCAGACTTTCCAGCCTAACACAGTTCGAGCAATGGTCGAATCTTGGTACAACCCCAGAACGGATCCACTTCTGAAGTGCATTGCAGCTGATCTCCCTCCACCACTTCCAACCTTTCAGAACATGGAGCTGAACTATGGGTGTCTGAAGCCTCTCCAGGAGCACATCTCACCTCCAGCCTCCCAGTCAGGGATCTATCCCACCCTTCCATTAGCTCTCCAACTTGCCGAGGTTTCTCTTGCCTCGTTCTTTTCCTTCATCCTGTGACATTACCTCCAAAAGTCTGCAAATCGTGGTCCATGGGCCAAATCTTCCCTGCCATCTGTCTTTGCATGGCCCACAAGCTAAGAATTGTTTTCACATTTTTTAATTTTTTTTTTAAATAAAATCAAAAGAAGAATACTTTGTGACATGTAAAAATTATAGGAAATTTAAATTTCAATGCCCTGAAGTTTTGCTGGAGCACAGCCATGTTCACTCGTTTACAAATTGTCTCTGGCTGCTTTCACAGTATAACAGCACAGTAGAGTAGCTGTAACAGAGATCACAGGACCTGCAAATAGTAACTCTCTGGCTACTTAAGGAAAGTTTGCCAACACCTTGCTGTCCCTCCCCTGAGCAACCACATCACATTGAGCCTGACTGACCCCTCTTCTTCCTTGATATCACCTTTCAGACTCTCTCCCAGGCTAGCCGTTCCTGCCTTGCACACACTACACTTCTTCATGCGTAGTGAATATTTTGTACATTGAATTCATTTTAAAATGGTTTATATTCAAACTACAAAATAGCAAAACTACTGGATGAAAACACAGTAAAACTCATCAATCAATCATAAAAAGATATCCTAACTGAAATCTGGAATAATAAATCTAGAAATGTTCATAGTGGTTATCCATAAGTAGTGGCATTATGGGTGAGTTTAACATATTTTTGATTATCAATATTTTATGCATTTTCATAATGTGTATTTTCTAGATTTTCTCCATAACGTTCCTGTTCAAAGAAGAGCTAACGGAAGGGTGTGACAGATCACTGAGTGAGAGGCTGGACTGTATAATGTTTCATGTTCTGAATTTTCTATAATATACATTCTATAATGTATCAATATTATTTTAATGGAAATTTTACAAAAATGTGTATTGAGCACCTTTTTCATGCAAGGCTGTGAGCTAAACACCATGGAAGATACACACATTTTGCCTGTTTGGGTTGAGTATTCAAGAAAACAACTATTATTTGCTGAGGAAATGTGTTTAGATATTATTAGATAATATATATGTGTCTATGTGTATGAGTCCTTTGTTCATTCCTTCTTCCCAGGGTTATCCACTTACTTACTGTAAGTCGTTGAATATGTCTATATCTTTTTAAAAACTGGGGTGTACATGTTTTACTTTACATTGAAGGTATTCTGCTATAGTATCATCCTTTTATTTTTACACCCTTTAAAATAGTTTTTTTTTGTTAATTTCCCAAAAACATTTTGGGTGATCTTATGTGAGGTCAATTCCCGGGTATGTTGTGGGCTTAGCTGCCATTGTGAGTGATATTTCAAGTTCTATCATCATTTCTCGATGGTAACTGCTGGTAGATAACGAATCTTGAACCTGGCAATTTTGCTGGGGGGAGGGAAAATATAAATAACACAATGAAGGAAACTCTTACTGATCTGTGCTGCAAACTGTGGAGTTGGGAGTCTGCACCTGTGGTCTAAGAGGCTGGGTTAGGGTGTGGCAGGGTAAGAGTGAGGGGGGACATCTCCATCTGTCACTGATGGTGTGTTCCATGCTTTTCATAACTGAGACCTCTGCAGGCCTGCTACGTGTGCACCTGGCATGTTCTGACACCACACCACTGCCCTACTGACTACCCAGCACAAGCCCCTGCTGCAGGAGCGGCCACCCGCCTACAACCTGGTGACCAGCCAGGGTGACTACGAGTGCGGCCCACACGGCTACGGCGCCACCCCCGCTGTGCCCCCACCGTGCCCCCACTGCCGCCCTACCCCTACCTCATCACAGGGATACCCATCCACCAACCCAGGGTCTACAACATCCACAGCGGGACCGTCACCTGCTACCCTGCCAACTCCATCATGGTCCTGGGAGGCTGTCCCATCTGCAGGGTCGGGGTGCTGGAGGACTGCTTCACCTTCCTGGGCATCTTCCTGGCCATCATCCTGTTTCCCTTTGGGTTCATCTGCTGTTTCGCCTTGAGGAAGTGAAGATGCCCCCACTGCGAAGCCACTTTCGCTTAAAGGGAACACCACGCTCGGCTTTCCTACACCCAGCTCTGTTTTTCTAATGTAAATGTCGTGTACAATAGTTTTATCTGATTCAGCTTCAGGACTGTTTTGTAAAGCGAGGTAGGACCGGTGTGGCACAGGCCAGGTGCGGTTTCCAGAGCCTGGAGACGCAGAGCTGCTGCTCCCGCCCAAGGCTCATGGCAACTCAATAAAGCACTGCTTTTATTTTTTGCAGTCTTCAATTTGAGAAAGGTGAGAAATAATGTTTCCAATAAATGAGATTCATACCATTAAAAAAAAAAATACCAACCAGCACTGTCCACCAAGTAAGCTATCATTTCCTTTACAAATCCCTGAACTTCCTCATGTCTTTCTACAGCGTCTCGCTGAGGCTCTAAGCCCATAATCTTTCCTCCTATAAATGCATTGGCAAGAAGCAGCCCTGGCTCTGCCCTCTCTCCTTAAGTGGCATCTGTGCCCTTCAAGCGATCCTGGTAGGTTTAAGATGGCCTCCAGCATCTGGCAGATGGTATTGGATAGAGTTCATTATTCTGAGACACACCTATCAGTTCAATCGCATCTGAAGAACTGTGGAATGATATGAGCATCAGCGGTTTCAGGTCTTGGCTGGTCCCTTTTACCATCACCACCATCACTTCAGCTAAGTCATTCCACTATTGTCATAACTTCTCAGCCCTCCCAGTGATTTGCTGAGTACGTCATTTTGGCAGGTATAAAATGAACTGGACAATATATGCTCTTTGTCCACACCCATGTGGTGTTGGGAATACGTTTTTGAGAGCCTTGTCAAAAGACTCTATCTAGGTAGTCAAATCGTCCTTAGCTAATGTTTGTGCAGGAATAAGAAATGCTAACTCTTACAAGTTGGGTTCAACTTTTCCTTCACTGACTTATCTTCTAAGTGCAGTGAGTCATCCAGTTCCTTCAATAACTACAGTAGTGGCTCCCGATCACCTGGGAGCTTAGAACAAATACCTGCACCTGGACCCCACCCCAGAGAAACTGAATCAGAATTGCCCCATCTGCTGTGCCAGGAGTGTCATGTTCTGCTCTCTGAGACCATGTAGAACACATGGGTGGAGGGTGAAGGAGTCGGGTAGAGAGCCTGTCCTCTGACCCCACCTCTCTCTAACCACATCTAAGTGAGAAACCACAAAACCAAGTAAACAGGCAACTGAGGGTTGATGCAGTGATTGGAAGAGGCAGGGGTGTGGGGTGAGGAGAATGGATGGGACAAGAGACCATGTCTCATTAACAGAGTCTTCCTCAAACTCAGAGCTCACACTCCACGGTGGAAGGGACCTTTGGGTGCCAGGGTCGAGGAGCTGACACTGCCCTGGGAAGTACTGTGCCCTGACAGTGTCCAGGCTGGAGAGGCCTCAGCACCCTTTCCTCCTGCAGCCTCCAGTCGGCCCTCCCGCCCCTCCCTGGTGCCACCCCAGGCTTGCATGCACACTTCATCATCACTGCTGCTGCCTGTGCTTCTTGGGTGTTCCACCCAGCTCTGGTCTCCGACCCAAGTGAGGGGATTAACTTCCTGCCACACCACAGCTGCAGCAGTACATTACTGCAGCGAGCAGCAGGGGGGCCACGTGGCCCAGGAGGATGTGTATCCAACAACTAGGGGTGCTGAATATTCATTCTAGGGGGAACTTGGGGTGGGAGAGTTTACTCTCTGGGGCATTTCTGAGAAAGGGGGGAAACTGGCACTTGGAGGCCTTGTCTGACACCTTCACCACAGTTACCAAGAAAGAGAAAGAACATTGCTTCCATCTCCATTTTCCTCGTGAAGTGACTTTGCTTTCCCCATGCAGGTCCTCTTTGCGTCCTCCCCTACAATAATAAATGCCTTTTATGGAATGCTGGCCATGTACCAAGTGCATTTCATGTGCTCTCTTCTGTAATATTCTGTTTGCGGATGAAGAAACTAGGGCCGAGGGAAATGAGACTCAGCTTGTTAGTAAAGTCAGAGGTGGTGCTCAAAGGGCCCGACCATCATTAACCAAATCCATCAGAACTCAGAGCCACGTGGACAACTCTGATGGGAGCAGCGTAAGCTAGAGTTGGGAGCACCACAGACTTTGGATCAAACAGTTACTTAGCTCTCCAACCTCCAACCTCATCTGTAAAACAGGACAACAGTACCTACTTCATAAGGTTGTTGAGGAAATAACACAGGAGGGGCATTTAGGACCAAGTCAGGTATAGCATAGGAGCTTCATAAAGTAGCCATTTTATTAATCTTATTATTAGTTTTAGAAATATAACTGCCAAACATTTACTCACTCATTCAGTGAATATTGATAGATGGCCCTGTACCCATCACCAAGTTCCATCTGTCAACCAAAAATCAAGTGCTGCTATCAGTTGATGGGTTCATTCTCTCCCCATTTGGAAAGCTCACTGTGGAAAGCAGGTTACCATTGGAAGGTTGCCGGGAAATTGTGGGACTGTCAGAGAACAAGAACGAGTGTTTTGCATTGAAGTGGTCACTTCCCTTTAAGCACCTTTGAATACTGGAACCAAGGCTCAGGATGGTCTGTCCCATGGACAGGAGGGTTGTTGGGGGAAGAGACAAATCCTTACTGAGCACATTCAGGTAAGATGCCTGAAACACGAGATGCAGAAAATGCTTGTAGAAGGCACTAGAGATGCTCTCAGGGGGCATGAAGTCAAAGCATTCAATAGCACCGACTGACACGTGAGAGATGATATAGTCCTGTGCTGAAGATCTCCAGCTCTGCAGTCAAATTTCTTTCTTCCCATTGTCTACACCCCCTAACTAGCTGTGTGCTCTGAACAGGTGGTTTATTCTCTCAGCCTTGATGTCTTCAGCTAGAAAACGAATGGAAATGATAGGAGCACTGGTCTTATTGATCTGAAGGTGTCAACGGGAGGATATGTAAAGAGATTCAACAAATTTTACCCAGTACTATTATCTGTCAAGTCTTTCTTACCACTCTAAGAAGAAATTCTAGGTGTACTGGTAAGTCTAACACTTTCTAATCTTCCCTTTAACAGGAAAGGAGCAATCCTCAGGCCGCAGACTTCTACAGGTAAGAATACCTCGTTAGGACTTCACAACATTGCTTAATTTTTATGGTATGCAGAAGGAGGGAGGACGATTATCTCCTAATTATGGCAAGAGATACTGTTTTTTTCCCCTGATAATGATAGAAAGCTTCCTTTTAAAATAAACATTTCAATAAAAAGAAATCAAATTCCATACAAATATTAAAGAAATAACAGGGCAGGTGGATATGACAAACATCTTAAATGTGGCATCCAAATGACCAAAGTTCGTGAAACAATGACAGAACAGCCCCCATGCCACTGCTTTTGGCCTCCAGTTAGAGACAAGAGGCTCCAGAAGCCATGCTTTAAACCCATTCTAACTACCTCTAACATCACTGCCCTTTCCCAATTCCCCATCAACAGAAATATGACTTTGCTCCCAAGCCACTTCAAAGAGACCACTGCACTTCAGTCATCTCCTTCTAACAGGTCATGTACCAGTGCTATCCGTTTCGCTCCCTGCACTCCTGGCTGAGGGATATGGCCCAGTCCCCTGACAGGATCAAGTTGTTTCTTGATTCTTCTTAGAAACACAACTATACACTGTCTCTAGGCATGGTCTACTTTTGCACATGGCTAACCCCACTCACAGGGTGTCAATTCCAATGACTTCCTTCCTCAGGTGGCAATTTTGGCACTTTGCTGTAGCCCCTTATGTTCCAACCACACGTCTGAGATGAAGGAACATCTCATCAAGCTGGGGAGGCCAAAGCCACCGAAGGATTCTGTTTCTATTGTGGCTCTCATTACTGTTTCTCACATTAGAGCACATGTCACTCTGGGCAGACATCACTGGATTAAAGAGTATTCTTTCACACAGCCATAATTGTGGGTCTTAGAAGTTAGTGAACTAGGGAGCCCAGGGGATATGGATGAGAACACAAAAGGAGAATCATGGAATTTAGATGTACAAGTTCCCTAAAACTACACAGTCCCACCCTTCTACTTTACCCATGAGAGGAATGAAGCTGGGAGAGGTTAGTTGACCTGCCCCAGGTCACATGCATCCCAGTCAGAAAACCACCATGTTCCCCTTTGGGCTTCTAAACCCAATTGACCTTGGACCGCACTGAAAATTCTTTCCATGTCTTCTTTCTTCGATGGATAATTTAAAATAGAAATAATAATAAATATAACACCTCGTTGTATATGTGTAGCACCTTTCTTCCAATAAATGGTGTTCTTTCAGCTTGCCCACCCATGCTGCACAGAACGAAAGTGTTTCCACTATAGACCCTAGCATTGGTTGTTGACTGGGGCTCAACTTCTAGCCCACACACATACCACTATCAAAGGTGTAGCTCAGAGTACAAGGCCCATGTCTGTTATTATTAACTACTCCAGTGATAGTGTTTAAAAACAAAAGACCCTCCCCAGCATAATACATAACTAGAGCCTCCCCCACTCAGCATATGAAGAATATGTTTAGAAAGCTTAAATCCTAACTATTTTAAAAATTAACGATTTTTGTTTTAATCACATAGTTATTTGATTCTCCATGGAAGAACAGGCTCTTGTGTTGTTAGTAATTGTTTGTATTAATATTGATAGTGTTAGTAGAATAGTAGCAGCAATAATAGTAACAACCATCATTTACTAAAAATCTACATAGAAGGCATTTATATCCAGTCTCTTATTTAATCCTCACAAAAATCTTAATGATATGTGTTTTTTCACTTTACTGAGGAAATAAATGAAAGCTCAGAGACATAATTTGCCCAATATGCAAAAAAGTGAGGTCTTATCTTTTTGACAATAGAGAAGACATGATTTTAAGAAAATATCTCACTATATTAGGTAAAATATTTTTAAGATTTTTAAATGTATGATAGATCTAGCTAGAAAATAATTCCTTAGACCCCATGAATGATCAGAATGTCTAAATCCAGAGTCATTGTTAAGTGATGGAATCAGCATTTCCTACATATGAGAGACAAAATCTGAAGCCCAAGGTGAGTGAAATATCAGAATGGATACCCAAAAATAAGCCAATATTATGGAAGGGCAACACTCCATTGAGGGAGCTAGAAAAACATCTATCTATGGAGATACATGACTGACTTGGTCTTGGCTCTGAGCAGAGGGGAAAAAAAAAGGAAAGGAAAAGAAAAGAAAAAGTCCCCCTCCCTATTTCTAATTACAGATGTATAGGTTTATGATTTTGGGCTTGAATATACACAAGTGTGGCTAAAATAAAACTCTGAAAAGTTAAATTGATTCCAAGTTGATGATACCTTCAAGCACCTGGTGATATACTCTGGAAGAAAATACTTTTAAATGGAGCCTCAAAGAATTCCTACATATTAAGTTACAAAGAAAACGAGCTCTATGGAAAAAATATCAGTAATAAAAAGTAAATAAACCACCCTGAGTGAAAGTCAACAGAAACAATAAACTCTACAATCAGACCCTCCAACACTACAGACATTGGAATTATTCAAATATAAAATATAAAATTAGTAAGTGTAATAGATTTAAAAATATGAGAGGAGATTGAAGCTATATCAAAGAAAAAAAGTGACTATCATATTTAGGCCACATTTGAAATATACCAAATAAAAATTCAGAAATTAAAAATGTAATAAATCAAATAATTTCAATAAATAGGGTAAACAATAAAATAAATGAACTGTAATACTGAAAAGATTACACAGAATCTAGTAGTAAAAAAGCAATGAGAAATGCGAAAGTGGTGAGGAAACATAAAGAATAGTGTGAGAATGTTCTATAGGAAGCAATAAAGAGAATGGGGAGAAGCAATATTAAAAGAGATAATGGCTAAGCATTCTCCAGAATTAATGAAAGACACTAGTCCACAAACTGAGAAAGCCTAGAGAATCCTGAGCAGGATAAAAGCAGGACAAAGGAAATCCCTTCCTACATATACCACAGTGAAGCTGAAGAACAAAAAAGACAAAGAGAAGACCTTAAAAGCAATTAGAGAGAACAGGCAGATTACCTAAAAAAGAATGATAAGCTGACAGCTGAGTTCTCAAGAACAGCAGTGAAAATTGAATGAATTCAGATCAAATAACTATCTAGAATTCTAAACAAAGAAAGCTATCTTTCCTTAAAAAAAAAAAAAAAAAAAGGAGGGGTGGTCAAAGAAACATAATTTCAAACTACCACAAATTGAAAGACTTTCTTACCAAAATGCTGTCATTGTAGAAACATCTAAAGGACATTCATCTTAGAAAGAAAGAAATTATCCCAGAAGGTAGATCTGAATTGCAAGTGAGTCAATGACAAAGAAAAAAGTAAACATGTGGATAAACCTAAGCAAATACTTATATGTAAAAAACAACAATGTCTAATTTATAAATCTTTAAAAATCAAGAGATAGTTAAAATCTGGACAACTTCATGTAAAATTTAGAGATGAATAATTGATTTCAAGAGTTGTTTGTTTCTTGCATTGTTCAGAAAAAGCTTATATTAATTAGTTTTCAATTAAATTATGTTAAAGTTGCATATTAAAATTTTTAGGGTGGAATACAGGGGAAAAAATGGAATTCAGAGTGGAGTGAATGAAACCAATAAATGCAAGACAAGGAAGCAAAGGAGAAAAAAAAAATATATATATATATAGAAAAATAAGGTAAATATTACTATAAAGTACAAAATAAGATGGTAGAAATGAATCTAAACAGTTTGGCTGTTACGAATGATGTAAATGGACTAAACTCTCCACTTAAAAGACAATGACAATCAGACAAGAGCCTGACCTAGAAGGAGTTGTTGGTCCAAGCTGAGAAGTGGGAAAAAGGTTCAAAAGGTAACCCAAGCAGTATCAAGTCATATAGTGCTTTTAACCCAAGCAGCACCAAGTCATATAGTGCTTTCTAAGTTTAGCTGAGGTCTTTGACTTCAAAGCTGTACTGTTGAAGCATGGAGCAGGAGACTGCTGTTTTTCATTATAAGACTTCTTATTATTGTTTAAATGAACTTTCATTTAACATATAGATGAATTACAATGATAAAATATTTAAAGTTAACAAAGAAAAAAATCTCAAAATAGAGAACAATCCTTTGGTTTGAATATATATATTTTTATCTATGCACACACACAGACATACATTGCTTAACAATGTGGATATGTTCTAAGATATGCATCATTAGGTGATTTCTTCATTGTGTGAACATCAGAGTGTACTTACACAAACCTAGATGGACTAGCCTGCTACACATCTAAGCTATATGGCATAGCCTATTGCTCCTAGGCTACAGACATATATGGCATGTTATTGTACTAAATGCTATAGGAAATTATAATATAAAGTTAAGTATTTGTGTATCTAAACAGAAAGGATAATGTGTTGCACCATGGTGTTATGATGGCTAGGATCTCACTAGGTGATAGGAATTTTTTAGCTCCATTGTAATCTTAGGGTACCACTGTTGTATATGCAGTCCTTCAGCGACTGAATCATCATTTTGTAATGCATGACTGGGTGTGTGTGTATATATGTGTGTATGTGTGTGTGTGTGTGTGTGTGTGTCTGTGTGTATATATATATGAGATGGTATACATATATATGAAATAGTTTCCTTTACATATTTATGTATTATTTGAATTTGGGACAATAAGTAAGTTTACTTTTTTATAATTTAAAAAATAAAACTCAGGCTGGGTGTGGTGACTCACGCCTATAATCCCAACACTGGTGAGAGGATTGCTTGAGGCCAGGAGTTCAAAATCATCCTGGGCAACATAGTGAAACCTATGGGTGTGGTGATGCATGCCTGTAATCTCAGCTTCTTAGGAGACTGAGGCGGAAGGATCACTTAAACCCAGAAGTTCAAGTCTGCAGTGAGCTATAATCTCACCAATGTACTCCAGCCTAAGACACAGAGTGAGACCCTGTTCAAAAAAAAAAAAAAAAAAAAAAACTTAAGAATAGGCAATGGGATTCTGTAGATTAGATTGTTTTAGTCAGAAGAGCTTGAGAATAAAATATTATGTGGGAAGTAGAGTGCAAAATGGATTTAGAGATCAAGAGACAAAGACTGGAACCAGAGAAACAAATCAAAACAAGCAAAATAATTGTCTGGGCCAGTGTGATAAATGCAAGATAGAAGGAATGGATAAATCTAAAAGAAGCAGCAGAACTTCTTGACTGTTCTTGTTCTTGCAGGTCAATGGTAGGAAGAGCAACTGAGTGAAACTGAAGGAAGAGGCAAAAATGACTTAATGATGATAACAATGCCAGCTCTCGCCTGCTCCTGCAGGATGCTCACTTACTGGACATTCTGGAGCATTCATACAGAATAGTGGCCCCTCCCCAGTGTCTTCCCTTGTTTGGCATAACAGAGGATGAACCACCACTATGGTCTTGAGAACTTCCTAAAACACAAGTCCGTTTGATTAGAATGAAAAAAAAATCCTCGTTTGCACGTGTTCCAAGGACCCTCCCTAATCCCAGTCCACAACATTAGAGGCTCTGGAATGACCTCCTTGGACATTCAGATAAATTGTTGGAAGAAATGAGGAAGTACCCCAACCATGACATGGGTTCTTGAATGGGGCTGGCAAGTGCACCCTCTGTGCCCTAGACCAGGAACTTCTTGAAGTCACATCATCCAGTGGTTAGATACAAGATCTTAAGCAACCAAAAGAGAAGGAACCAGTTACCTGGAAACGGAGGCAACGTTATCATCATTTTCAGTGCCTCTAGAATGGTACCCAAACTGGCCATTCTTAGACCTTCTTGAGCTCCACTTGTGTGGCCTATATAAGACACTTAGCCTCTCTGAGACTTAGTTTCTTAATCTGTACAATGGGGATGGCAATAACAGACTTCTAAAGGTTTGCTGGGGTGGGTTAAATGGGATGATAATATAGAAATTACCTGGCACAGTGATTGGCCAATCTAATAACTCAATACTTATTTTTTGAAATTAATTTTGTAGAGGTGAAGATAAAGACAACCCTTCCATTTCTGTAGAAATGCTAGTGGAAATGTGATGGAAAGAAGAGAGAGAAAAAATAGAGGAGAAGTAGAATCACTAGGACTGAATAGAAGGGATGAAAGAAATGGGATTTTCATGAATTAGAACGTTAAAGCCTGGCCTATTATGGAAATTACTTTATCAGTGATCAAAATAAAGCTGTCAGAAGGGGAAGACTTGTTTCTGCGTGAAGCTGTAAGATCTTTAAGGCAAGAAACTTGCTCCTTTGTCTTCATAGCATTGAGCATAGGTCAAACATTTTAGTTCTAAAAAACAAAATACTTGCTGCATAAATAAAGAATAATGAATATCTGCTGCATAAATAATTGAAGAGTGAATGAACAAGTGGGGGAAAGGGAAAGGAGAAAGCAAAAGAGAGGTGGGGAGGAAGGGAAGGAAGAGAGAAAACAAACCATAATATGAGGCAGACACTGTCTCCTGGAGCTGGGAAAGCAGCTCCTCCATGCTAAGGAGACTATCGCTGTGGCGTCTCCCACCCATTTGGTCTCTTCTTTTTTTTTTTTTTAAATGAAGTCTCGCTCTATTGCCCAAGCTGGAGTGCAGTGGCATAATCTCGGCTCACTACAACCTCCACCTCCAGGGTTCAAGCCATTTTCCTGCCTCAGTCTCCCGAGTAGCTGGGATTACAGGTGCATGCTACCACACCCAGCTAATTTTTGTACCTCTAGTAAAGACGGGGTTTCACCATGTTGGTCAGGCTAGTCTCAAACTTTTGACCTCATGATCCGCCCACCTCGGCCTCCCAAAGTGCTGGGATTCCAGGCATGAGCCACCTAGAGCAAGATATGAGATTCTGAACCTTGAGGCGACCTGCATATTATCATCCAGAATCCTTTACAAGTAGCCAGCATTGTTCTTGAGCTTCCTCTGTGCTTCTTCATAGCATTTCCCAAGTCTGAGCTCTGTGAAATGACCAAAGAGCTAGAGGTGTGCCCAAAGAAATGTGCCTTTACTGGCTTTGCTGGTTACAGGTACTCCGACATGGCCCACCCTGAAGATTCTGTGCCGATGCTGCTCCAGACTCAGCTTCCACAGGAAGCCCGTCCGCTCCCATGGCATCAGCCGACTCCCAATTGGCTCTCTCACTGGTAAGGACAGTGGTATTGAGAACCTTGTATACGGAGTCAGGAAATGGAAAGAGTTATTTATTTTCCCTGAAGACAGTTTGTTCTTTTGATAAACTACAGTTTTATTTAATTTTATTAATGCCAATAGTAAATTGTGTTTTCTCATGACTAAGCTTCTTCCTCCCACCCTCCCACCCTCTTTAGACTTTGGCTATAAATAGGAACCTCTTTGTTCTGTCTCCTCTGGCAATAATTACAAACATAAACTGGGGAGAAATCCTCATGTCTTTCTACATCTCTTGGTTATTTCTCCACAAGTAGGCAGTCACACAAACAAACAGCCAGCTCTGTTTGTGTTCTCTCTGCAGTCACAATTCTTCCACTGCTGTTTATGCATTCCAGCATCTCAAGAACTTCAGGACCAAGATTGATGGTATCTTAACATTCGTTTGAACATGTGCACTTAATGTGCTTGGTTAATTGGAGTAATTAGTAGTCTTTTCATTCCAAGGCCATGGCTGAAATTAAAACAGGGCTGTTATTTCTTTTAATGGACTAACCAAAGAATTATTATTTTGAAAGTGAATCAAGACTGATGGATGCGAAGTTCTATGCTCCAACAGAGGAGGAAGGGACAAGAATTCTAAGAATCTGAACATCTTCAGGGAAAGTTCCCAGCCTCATTTAGTCCCTACAGATATCATAATTCCCAGGGTGATATAATTTATTACCCAACCCAGGACACTTTTGAGAATGAAATGGGGCCTGTCTACTGATTTCATGGGGATAACAGTCCTAAACAGAGTCTGTTCCAGCAAACTGGAATATGAGCACTCTACCAACACTTCACATGAGTATGACCATATACACCGGGGACTAACCATTTGATACCATCTGTTTCTCACACGCGTCCATGAGGCAGGAATCATTCCTGTTTAACAGACAATATAACAGCTGAAAACTCAGTGACTTGGCCCAGGCCCACCAGGCAGTGGATAAAGCCATGCTCCACCCAGCACTTCTTCAGAGCCTTATTATTTGTCCGCCACACTGAGCCACACTGATTCCTTCTGGTCAGCCAGGAATGGCACAGGGGAGGGCTAGTACCATGTGAGTATGTGCAGCTGAACTGGAAGGTGGCCAGGAGCTGAAGGAACAGAGGGCAGAGCTGCATTTCAAGAGGAGGCAGCAGGGCATCCCAGCCAGGAAGGCTCACAGGCAGCCGGATGGGTTGCCAAAGAGGCTGCTGCCTTGGTGTTCTGGACCAGCTTCTGTCCCTTAGGCACGGATGTGTCTCAGATGAGCTCCAAGGGTCCTGTATGGCCAACGGAGCTTAATTGCTAAGGCACCAGTTGTTGTGACAGAATTTTCCAGAAGATAACTTTTAACATGTTCCTAGACTGAGAGGGCTGGCCATAAAAGGCTGGATACAACCCTCTTCTGTGACATATCCAAAGGGCAGTGTTGATGCTCTCATTTCTACCTGTTGCTTCTCCCACCTTCCCCCACTCCTGCCCTCTCGTCTTCCCTCCTTGGTGAAGGCACATGTACACTGCTCTGCTTAACTAATTTCCCTCGGATATTGGCAATTCTATCTTTACAATTTGCATCCCAGTGAGGTTTCCCTTCGTACATTTTCCTGTTCCTGTACTCCCATTATTCAGGTATCATCACTCAATAACCATTCGACAGCAGTAATGCGTTTCACATGGAAAGAATTGGGTTTTATTGATGGCAAATGTTGTGATGAACTTTCATGCCCGCTTGGAGCCGGAGCAGCTTTTTTATAGGATGAACCACAATAAGATGTGGTTCCAAGAAATGTCTACGGAGTGTGGACTGAGATGTACTTTTAGGAACAGATCCTGTGGCCAGAGTGGGGGAGAGAGGAGCCTTCTCACTGTCAAAATCTCATCAATCAAAATGGATAATAGCAACATTATTAATAACCCTACAGTTGCATTGCACTTGGTACTTTTCCAAGCACTTCCCTAGAATCCTACAATGAAGGCAGGGTAGATATTATTTCCATGTTTCAGGTTAAACAACATTGTAACGAAACTGACTAACCCCATAAGCGAGGCATCATTTGATCAATGAGTAAGTGTCCTATGAGAAGGAGACTTTTAGCAGCCCTGAAAGCTGTCTTTGGGGGTCATAGATGCTTTCTGTAGGAGTCCTTCCAAGGCTAAACTCTTATCTAGTTCCCTTTTTGTACAGTCCAAATATAAAAGCATGACCACCATGTCCAGGCATGATGCTTCACCTGCAATGCAACTAAGCATCCTGACACCTAATCCAGATACAGTGAGGAACCAGGAATTATTTTACAACATATGCCATTGGCACACGGTATGGCAAACAGAATATGAATGCCATGTATCGACTTCCCAGGCTAGGCTGGAAACACTATAGAAAAAAGACACAGGGCATTCTGCACTGGATCTAAGAAAAGAATAGCAAATGCTGGGTGATGGAGGTGGTGATGCTAATGAATCACATCTTCGTCACCCAATAGGCTAGTTTGGGTCCTAGGCCACCCTGTACTCCTCAGAAGCCAGTCTTGGCACTTGCCTTGGTGAAAAAGAGAATTAAGGAACTAGACAGGAACTTGTAAACCAGCTAGAGTTACCACCGTCACCATTTTGTTAATATGGAAGATAAAGCCTCAAGACTGTGAAGAGACTTGCCCTAGTAACAGGGTTAGCCAGGGCAGAGTTGCGCTAGGAACACAGGCCCCTGGCAGAGAATGCCACCCAGACTCCCACATTGAATCAGGAGGTTTTCTTTTCTTTTTTGTTTTATTGCATTTTAGGTTTTGGGGTACATGTGGAGAACATGCAAGATTTTTGCATAGGTACACACATGGCAGTGTGATTTGCTGCCTTCCTCCCTATCACCTATATCTAGCAATTCTCCCCATGCTCTCTCTCCCCACCTCCCCACCCCCCCACTGTCCCTCCCCAATTTCCCCCCCCCAACAGACCCCAGTGTGTGATGCTCCCCTCCCTGTGTCCATGCGTTCTCATTGTTCAACACCCACCTACGAGTGAGAACATGCGGTGTTTGATTTTCTGTTCTTGTGTCAGTTTGCTGAGAATGATGGTTTCCAGGTTCATCCATGTCCCTACAAAGGACACGAACTCATCATTTTTTATGGCTGCATAATATTCCATGGTGTATATGTGCCACATTTTCCCTGTCCAATCTATCATCAATGGGCATTTGGGTTGGTTCCAAGTCTTTGCTATTGTAAACAGTGCTGCAATGAATATTTGTGTGCATGTGTCCTTATAGTAGAACGATTTATAAAATCAGGAGGTTTTCTAACTCACCATGACGTCTCCTCTTCATCCTTAACCTGGACTTTCCCTAATTAGTGGTCTGCCGTACTCAGGGACTCAGCAGTCTGAGTGAAGAAGAGGATGCCTTTCCTACATGTTTGGCTTCTACATGCTCTCTCCGCCCTCACTACTATTGCATAGTGTGGCAGGTGTCCATGCCCTTCATTGAGAGGGAGCACCCATCCCCAGGGCAAAGCTCCCTGAACAGCAGGTTGTGCAAGGAGCACTGGGAGGCTGGTATGAACCCACAGGATGCTGCAACTCAGTAGAGGAGTGCCTCCTACGCGTGCACCTGGCACACCCCAGCTGGCTCACCATGGCCTGTGTCCTAACAGCTCATCCTAGTTTTAAGTGCACCAGATTACCCAGGAGTGTGCCTAGAGGAAAAGTGCTTTTGTTTCTAAGCCACCTGCTTCCAGTACACATGGATGTCCTTCCCCAGGTCCGTAGCCTCATGACTTCTGTCAGGAATTGGTTCAGAATGTAACACTTGGACTCTCTGGAGCTCAGGTCTTTTGTCATTTTAAATCTAACCCTCCCTGGCTCGTGTTTCAAGGGATGTTTTTCCTGTCCTACTTGGTTTTCCTGTCTGCTTTCTGCACTTTGCTTGGCTTATGAAATGTCGTATTTCATTCTAAGCCAACATACTGCTCCTATATCAATTCAGTTTCAGTCAAAGAATATTGAATAGAGGGTGCACCTAGACCATAATTGGCTTCTATAGATCCTAAGATTGTCAAAATTTCCATCCAATGTATCTACAGCTAACTGTTCATGCTGCATGCAGGGTTCTTAATTTATATTTTGCTTGGCAAACAAAATAACCCAGGGGACTTTCCTCTTTCTCCTTACTTCCCCTCAGAAGTCAACCATCTCATGCTGCCACTACCACAGTTGACGAGGAAGCTGACGCCACCAGACAGAGCGGCGGTGACCTGCAGGGCCCTGCTTTCATGACCAGACGGTGTCTCGGCCGCTAAACTTGCCACACTGTCCCATCCTATACTCTGTCCTTTCAGTATCTGTGGCTGCCAGGCCTTCCTCACATCAGCTTGTGAGAAAAAACTGTGTGCATCACTTCTCAACTCTGGTTTTAGTGACATCATATTGATAGCTTGCACTTTGCCGTATTTACATCACAGAAATCAGTAAACACCGTTTAAAAGGCTTTTGTTTTCTTCCTTTTATTCTCAGACAGCCAGTTATTAAACATTTACCAGCATGTGCGAGAACGGGTTTCATAGTGAGAAACAGCAGAGGAGCCGGCTTACCTGGTGTGCCTTGAGTGGCCCCCACAAACTCCAATCTGTTCAAGACTCCTTTGCCACGTTGTCCCCCCCCCAGCCAGGGCAATCCCCCCAGCCTGAGCCACTTCCCAGACTAGACCACAGAAGCAAGGCCATGCCCACCGAGCACCCTCCTGGTGAACCAGACTTCCATCCTGCTCTGCCCTCAAACCTGGTAGCCAGGGTCCCAGGAGGAAACTGCCATCTGAAGCACGGGTGTGCCTAGTGGGGGACACAGGAGGACCACGGCACCATGCCGGTAAGAATGGAGGCTAAGTCTGAAGCTTTTTATGCTCTAGATTCCTGGTTGGGGGAGGGATCCTCTAGGAATGGCAGGAAGAGTGAGAACTTTGCAGAGGCAGAAAGGTGAGTTAAACTGGGAACTACGAAGTTCCTGGGATCGGGGGCTTTCCCTTTTTCTCCCTAAAGTTCCGAGAGCAAAGTTTCTGCTCTAACTCAAGAAAACCCAGGCCGGGTGGACTCCGCTATTGTTCCGTGGATTCCCCTGACCAAAACCCCAGCTTCCCTCTCACTCAGCTTCCCATTTTAGGTGAAGGATCTGAAAGGAAGAGTGGCGGGGAGGCAGGTCGGAAAGAAAGAAGGAAGAGGATGAGAAACAGGATGAACGTCAACACAGCCAGAAGCAGAGGAGGAAGGTGTAGGAAATAACAGATTTGCTCTGGAAACCAGAAGGAAGGGAGAGTTGGGTGAGGCTGGGCACAGGGCAAGGACAGAGGCAAATGCCACCATGTCGCAAATTTGCACCACGAAGACTTTCTCAGTTCGAATCCACTCTACACCCTGCAGCCAGATGAACACTGCTTTCCCTGGGGCCACTGGGAAAAAAGAAACTTGCAATGGCTTCCTAAGGCCCAGGTCATTCGCTTCATACCTAAAATCCCCCTTATCTGGTGCCAGTCTCTCTTCTCAAACCCGCTCCTCTTCTCTCCCCTGGGCCTCCCCTAAGGGGTTCTTTTTCTCACATATCCAAACCTTTGTCCTCACTGAGCCGTCTGCAGAGGGCTAGTCCAAATTAAGAGGCATGGCAGCTAATGCAATATGGGTTCCTTGATCGAATCACAGAATATTTGTTAAAGAGCCATGAAGAGTATTCTTGAGCCAATTTGAAAATTGTAATATATTACTATTTAGTACATTTAATATTATTTTGCATATTAATGTGTTTTAATATTTAAATAACAGATATTAATAATAGATAATACTATTTTATTGAAGTTTCCTGGGTATGATGTCATGTTTTGTATACATATATATACATATCTATATATAAACACATATACATATATGTTTGTAAATAATGAGTATCTATGCCTGAAGTGTCATGATATCTGTAACTTACTTTAAAGTGCTTGAGGAGAGAAATAGAGAAAGAAGAGAGAGAGAGAGATGCAGTGAGATGTTAATTGGTGAATAAGCTGGATAGAGTATTTATCGTAAACTTCCTTCAACTTTTCTGAAAGCTTAAAAGTATTCTAAATACAAATTTGGATGAAAGGTAATATAATAGGCTGGGCACGGTGACTCGTGTCTGTAATCCCAGCACTTTGGGAGGCCAATGTCGGAGGATCGCGTGAAGCTAGGGGTTTGAGATCAGACTGGGCAACAAAGCAAGACCCTATCTCTACAAAAAACAATTTTAAATGATTTTAAATTAGCTGAGTGTTGTGGTGTGTACCTGTCATCCTAGCTACTTGGGAGGCTGAGGTAAGAGGATCACTTGAGCCCAGGAGTTGGAGGCTGCAGTGAGCTAGCATCCCGCCACTGTGCTCACTCCAGCCTGGGTAACAAAGCGAGACCTGCTCTCTAAATTAATAATAATAATAAAAAAATAAATGAAGCCTAAGATAGCTCGTGCCCTCCATCCACCACCACCATGGCTTCCCCAATTACTCAGAAGAAAATCTGAAGTTCTTAACAGACTGCTGGTCCTCCATGTTTTGGCCCAGTCTCCTCCCCGACTTCTCATACTGCTCCTCACTCTCTCACTACATTCCAGGGACATAAGCCTCCCGATTGTTTCTAGAGCCAAGTGTGGGCATTATGCCCAGGGGAAACAGACAATAAATATATAATCAGACAAAGAACATAAGATTGGTTAGAGCAAGAAGAAAAACAGAGCATATGGCTGCCCCAGGGCCTTTGCACTTATGGTCCCTATGGCTTGGCCCTGTTTCCCCTAAAGTTATAACTCACTCTTTCACTTTCTTCAGGTTCCCATTCAAGTGTGTCCACTTCAGAAAGATCCTTCCTAACAGCCCTATCTAAAATAACATCGCCACCCACTCCTTGCCCTATCTTTGCTTTTTGTTTATGCAAAGCACTTATCACAACTGGATGCGATGTTGTTTATTTCATTACAGATTTACTGTTTATCTGCCTTTGTTATTGTCTCCAGTGTCTAGAACAGTGAATAGGACATATTTCACATGAAATACGTGAATGAATGAATGAATGAATGAATGAATAACTCTTTATATATTAATTTGACACATATCATGCCTGACTTGTATTGTTGGTTACCTTTCCATGTACTGGATACATATCCTCCAGCACACCTAGCCTTGGTAAATTACTTTTGATTTAGGCAGGGTGCATTGGCTCACTGTGTATAATCCAAGCACTTTGGGAATCTGAGGCAGGTGGATCATTTGAGGTCAGGAGTTCGAGACATATCTGGCCAACGTGGCAAAACTTTCTAATAAAAATACAAAAATTAGTCGGGCATGGTGGCACATGCCTGTAGTCCCAGCTACTCAGAAGGCTGAGGCACGAGACTCGCTTGATCCCAGGAGGCAGAGGTTGCAGTGAGTCGAGATTGCACCACTGCACTCCATCCAGCCTGGATGACAGAAGGAGACTCCATCTCGAAAAAAAAAAAAATTACTTTTGATTTAATAATTTTGCCTGAGAATGGTTTCAGGCATCATATACACAAGTTCTCCCTTTGGAAAGTACACAGCGAGAGAATCTGCACTGAAGCCCTAGCTCTATCATTTACTGTTTGTAGAACCTTGGTGAAGCTTCTTAACCTCTCAGAACCTTCGTTACTTGACTCATAACCTCATTACCTACTCTACTTTGCAAGGCTATTGCATTAAATAAGATCAAGTCTGTGAATGAAGTTTGTAAATTACGAAGTAATGTAAAAAAAAAAAAGTCTGTTATTTTACCTCTGAGAAAGACTTGGAATAAATAAGGACCTCAAATACCATTAAAAGTATTAATTAAACTAGCAGTAGAACTCGTTATGAAAATGCAATTCTTTCTGGACTTACTCTCTAAAGTGGCACTGTCCAATAATCCCTACCACAAGGATGGGAATATCCTAAGCCTGCTCCATCTAATATAGTAGCCATTTGTTGCATGTGGCTCAAGAGCCCTAGTGCAACCAGGGGAACTGCATTTTAAGTTTAATTTTGTTAGTTTTATTTAGAGCTGCGCTGCCACATGTAGGCAGAGGCTATCGCATTGGACAGCACAGCTCTAGGGCATCATTTCTTCAAATACGTTTTGCAGAAAACTCCTTGTTCCTGACTATGAAGGGATTAGGTTTTGCTGGCATCAAGAAGTCTAGTGATGGAAATACTGTAGTTTAAAGAAAAACGTGTGGAATGGAATGAAGACGGGAAGAGAAGGAGAGCAGAGGGTGGTGTCCTTGTCCCGGACAATGCTGATTTTGGAAAAGCAAATGAAATCTGACTCTTTGGAATTCCAGCATCCCCTCTTACTGCTGTGTGGCCTTAGAAAAGATATTTAACATCTCTGAGCCTCAGTCTCTTACCTATAAATTAGGAACCATAAGCCATACCTCATAGGATGACTGTGAGGATTAAATGAGACTGGCTAATGACACAAAGTGCCTAACACAGTGCCCAACACAAAGCAAGCTCTCCGTCCTCGAACTCTCCCGTCCCCACATGCTTTTGCTACTCTAGGAACACGGGGAGGTCAGGAATGGCAAGGTGACTTGTGTTTCTTGCCCCAGCCCACTTGTTCTGGGGCTGTCGGGCTGAGAGTGGGGCATCCCTCCAGCTGCATGCAGTCTTGAAGCAGCCTGGGCTGGCGCACACCCAGCCTCCCCCGCTCCATCCAGGCCTCCTGAATGCCCTGACCTCACCCGGCACTTTGCTCTGAGTATCTCTGAGAGCTTCAAAGGCTCCTCTTTGGATTCAATAAAAACAATGTTCCTTCTGGGTATGTACACAGGTGGGGGGAGGCTTGTGGGTGGGGGCCCAACCACCTCCTCCTAATGAAGCCACTGCTCCCTCTTCTTGGCTCTTAGGGAGAGTTCCCTGCACTGCCATTTCCTTTGCTGTCGGTAGAAAACAATGCAAAGTCTAGTTCATGCCCACACAGGCTTCTGGGTGAAAGCTTCCCTAGGTGTTGCCCGGGTGGTCCCTCTCCAGTTAAAAAGCAGATGGTGGTGGATCCACTTCTCAGATGTGGCAAATGAAAATCTTAAGCAAACTGCTTAAAACTCTTCACCTCCGGTCGGGCGCGGTGGCTCATGCCTGTAATCCCAGCACTTTGGGAGGCCGAGGAGGGCAGATCACAAGGTCAAGAGATTGAGACCATCCTGGTCAACATGGTGAAACCCCGTCTCCATTAAAAATACAAAAAAATTAGCTGGGCGTGGTGGCGCGCACCTGTAGTCCCAGCTACTCGGGAGGCTGAGGCAGGAGAATTGCTTGAACCCAGGAGGCGGAGGTTGCAGTGAGCCGAGGTCGCGCCACTGCACTCCAGCCTGGCGCCTGGTGACGGAGTGAGACTCCACCTCAAAAAAAAAAAAAAAACCTTCACCTCCCTCCCAGGATTACCCAAGATAGTCTCATTTTTAATTATTCTGTCTCTAAAGCTTCAAAAATGCCCCTGAAGATCCAACACATCAATGTCCAAGTCTCATCTCTTAGGCTGCCTCTCTACCCTGGAAGCAGCACCAAAATCCTGTCAGGCAGTGATTCTCCTCCTTGACCAGCCCAGTCAGGCCCCCAGCATGTGAGTGAAGAAGCCTCAGAAGATTCTAGCCCCCAGCCTTTCGAGTCACCCCCTGCCCTTTGAGGTAGCCAGCTGAGGCCACAAATATTTAGAATGGAGATGAGCCATTCCTAGTGTGCCTCATCCAGTTCTTGATCCACAGAGTCTGTGAGCGTAACAAAATGTTGTTCTCTGACACCACTGAGTTTTGGGGTGATTGGTTGTGCAGTAAAACATGACAGGGCCTTGGTACAATGTCTCATGGAACCCAGGCCTTCTGACTCTCATCTCGTCTGGAAAACTGATTTCCATCCACTGAAATGCCCTGACTCCTTGTCAGTGGACCACAAAGTTCCCAGTGGTACTTGTTGATAAGAGGGAGCCCAATCTGGACTTGGGTAAAAGTTGTCTGGTATAGAACTGGCAGGCGAGTGTGGAGTGGGGCACAGCCTGGAGGGGAGACATGCTCTTTTTAAAAAAATAATCCTGGCTCGGTGCAGTGGACCATGCCTGCAATCCCAGAACTTGCCAAGTTGGGATGATTGCTTGAGGCCAAGAGTTAAAAGACCAACCTGGGCAACACAGTGAGACCCCATCTCTACAAAAATTTTTAGCCAGGTGTGGTGACACAGACTTGTAGTCCTAGCTACTCAGGAGGCTGAGGTGGGAGTATGGCCTGAACCTAGGAGATCAAGGCTGCAGTGAACCATGATTGCACCACTGCACTTCAGCTTGAGCAACAGAGTAAGACCCCGTCCCTTAAATAAGAATTCTGAACTCTGATCTTTAAAATAATTTTTTTAACTAAAATAGATACAAAAAGAGGAGCAAGGGCTTACTCATGTGAATTAAGTGGATGGCAATGGCTTTATTCAAAGATTTTCATGTTAAAATTTGTTGGTGTTTTAACTGGTTTTATTTAGTCATTTGTTTTTTAAGCTAGGATTTTCTCTTTGGTCACCCCCGTGTTCTTCGGGGTCCTATAAAGTACCCTACTCAAGAACAAAGGCAAAAAGTGACCATTATGAGTTGCGGTGTGGCTATAATGAAAATGCATTCACAGAGGGGTTTCAGTGTCTGTGGAACAGAAGCCAGAGCCCTGGGCCAAGAGGAGGAAACGTGGATTCACCAACACGTTGTAAATCATTTTAACATCTCCAGGCCTCGGTGTGGTCATTCACAAATGGAATTCAACAATTTTTAAGACAACTCTTCTAACATTTTGGAGAGAAAGAATTTAATGTTTAGTAAGCGCTTACCCTGTGGCAAGCACCATGCAAGTCCCTTTAAATTTTTAATTCTTTATTTTAAAAGTCCTGAGAAGCACCACTGTGCATTTCTCATACCACTAGTGTGTGTATGAGGAAACGGAGGCCCAGTGAGATGGAGAGTCCCATAGCTGGGAAGCAGAGGGGCAGAATTCTAGAATCAACATTGCCATCCCCAAGAAACGCTGGCTCCCCTCTGCGTCTGCAGCGTTTCCCACACCTTGTGCCCAGAGGCTTCCGCAGTCTGGTTCTTCAGTCTTTAATCCTTCATAGTTAGGAAGGAGGGTCCTAACTGCATTCCTTTGTACTGTCATCAGCTACTTAAAGTGGCAAGAAACAATAGCCCCTTTCTCTGGAGAGTCCCAGCTCTGCTTTCCTGGAAGGGTGGCTCTTTGGACCCTGCTGGATCTCTGAGTGATGGCCAGGGCAGTCCCCAGGTACACTGGGACGTTCAGAAGACTCCTGCCACCCAGCACTTCCCTGCAGACCTTGAAACGTAAAGTGATGTGAGCTCCGGTTTCCCCCTTACCAGGGCTCTCTCCCCTGCCAGTCATTTGACAAATACTCGGTCTATTACAGGACTCAAGAAAGCATATAATAACTCCTTTTACAAAACAAGAGGGACTCATCTTTTCCTGCCAAACACTCACTTTCTCTATCACCATGGTGCCTCTTATCCTTGTGTCTTGATGAAGAGGTGTCTGCCTGTGCAGGGATGCCTCATGCCCAAAATCTCTTCTCCTTGTACACCTGTTACTGATGCTGGAACTCTGAAATAATCACCAAATGTTCACTAAGTCCCACTGCAACCAGCACTGAGAGGGATCATTGAGAACTGTGATATGTAAGAGGAATCATTGCAAAGTGGGCTTCAAAGTCATTCATGAAGGGTTTCAGCTATTAATACATGTAGTAGTTTAACGATAATTCTAAATGTGTTGCCTCTCCAGTTAGTCCCCTCTCCTGGATTCTGGGCCGGCCCCTGTAACTGGTTTTGACAAAGAGAACACAGTGACCTTCAAAGAACTGCAGCTTCCACTATTGTGCCTCCTAGCAGCCTGTGCCATGTAGGAATTCTAACTACCATGGGAAGATCACGCTATGCATAATGAAGCCCAAGCTAGCCATGTGGGGGAGAGAGAAAGGCCGCACAGAGAAGCACCAAGAAACCAGACCTGTACATGAAGCCTACTTCCACTTTCCAGCCCAACCCCAGCTGAACGAAGCCAAGTGAATGGCCCCAGCTGATTCCCTGTGGAGCAGAACTGCCCTGCTGACTCCTGCCTGAATCCCTGATCCACAGAATTGTGAGCAATGATATGACTGTTGCCCTAAAATCACAAAGTTGTGGCATCATTGGTTAATCGGCAATAGATAACTGAAACAGAGTATAAGAGGATTGGAACACCAAACTCACAGTGCAGGCTACATATACTATCACTGAGCAATTGGGTCAGAATGACAAAGAAATCTTCCTGGAGGAGGTGGGTAATGGCTTGCAGGAAGGGATAGAGTTGGATGAATGAAAGTACAAGGTATGGGGCAGAAAATTCTACAAGAGCCAACCACTCCATAGGCCTCTGGGGAAATGCCCTGAACACTGACAGGACTTCACAATTATTTCTTTTTTGTGGGGGGGATGGATTCTTGCTCTGTTACCAGGCTGCAGCGCAGTGGCGCCATCTTGGCTCACTGCAACCTTCGACTCCCTGATTCAAGCGATTCTTCTGCCTCAGCCTCCTGAATAGCTGGGATTACAGGCGCCTGCCACCATGCCCAGCTAATTTTTGTATTTTTTAGTAGAGACGGGGTTTCACCGTGTTGGCTAGGATGGTCTCCATCTCCTGAGCTCCTGATCCACCCACCTCGGCCTCCCAAAGTGCTGGGATTACAGGCTTGAGCCACCATGCCCAGCCTTCACAATTATTTCTATCACAGCCACCTACTGCCTCAATACTGGGGGAGTCTACCTGAGTTTGGCCCAAGGCAGATTTCTCCAAAGTCCTGCTTTATCTTTACAACTCCTGTGAATTTTATACTGCATTCCATAATTTAGTCATCTACATTTTAATTTTTAAAATGGTTGAAATTACTTACCAATTAAATTGCTTAACTTCACCCCACCCATCCCAATCTCTTTAGGAAAACAGATGCCCCATGAAGAAGTCATAATCAGACCCTGAGATACTGTATGCCCAGAACATGTGACCTCAAAGGGGTCAGAGACTCGGGTTTTCCTTTCAGGATCTATGCACACATCTTCAGCAGCCAGAACTGGCCTCTGGGTTCCCCACTCCTGTCTCAGACCCAACTTTATGACTTAGGAGAGACCACCTGCTGACCCTGTCCAGAGGCAGCTTAAAAACAACCTAGTTCTTCAGTCTCTGGACCATGCTCCTGGCATCCTCCCACACAGCATTTGGAAAGCAACCCCAGGCAACGTTCAGTCTTCCCTGAACATATTGGAATGCTCCTCACACTTCTTTGTTTCTTAAACAGGCCACTTACATACGCATCTATAACCTGTGTAGATACGTTGACTCTTGGAAGCAAAATAGAGGAAAGCTTTCATTATTGTTTGCCATTTGAAAATGATTATATAGGGGGATGATGGGTATTGAAGGAGACAGCTTACAGTTAGCATCCTAGGGAGACCTCCCTATCAAGACCTGGGTGAGACTATACTACCTCCCGGCTTTCAGAGTGGGGGACTGCCTGGTGCCGGACCTGGATGCCTACTAACACAAATTAAAGGAATAAGACGCCTCCTAGAAGGGAAGGCGGGACACCCAAGAGTGAGAATGCTGAGAATTTTAAAGGGATCATCACCTCTGCAGGAGACCAGAAATCTGCCCCAGAAAGAGCAGCTACCCCAACAGATGGTTCCCTCACATTCAGAAAATCTTTTGATTCTGTGTTACTGTGAGATTCCAGGCTCCGTGTCTCCTGCATTCCACCCCAATCCCAGGCCAGGGCCTCTGCTGCTCCCCATGAGAAACGCTCCCTCTCTCCTCTCAGTCCTATCCAGAAATACAGCCATGCCTTACTTAAAGTTGTGAATCCCTACCTGGACACTCTGTGGAAACCAAGCTAATCAAGTCAGCTTGCATTCAGAAATGGATCTGGAGGGGAGAATAGGAAGCAACTGTTTAATGGGTACAAGGTTTCCTTTTAGAGTGATAAAAATGTTCTAGAACTGGACAGAGGTGGTTGAACAACATTGAGAGTGTGCTCAAGGCCAATTATTCACTTACTCGCTTACAAATGATTCATTTTGGCTGGCTGCAGTGGCTCACTCCTGTAATCCCAGCACTTTGGGAGGCCGAGGTGGGTGGATCACCTGAGGTCAGGAGTTCGAGATCAGCCAGACCAACATGGAGAAACCCCGTCTCTGCTAAAAATACAAAAAAAATTAGCTGGGTGTGGTGGCGCATGCCTGTAATCCCAGCTACTTGCGAGGCTGAGGCAGGAGAATCGCTTGAACCCGGGAGGTGGAGATTGTGGTGAGCCAAGATCGAGACATTGCACTGCAGTCTGGGTGACAAAAGCAAAACTCCGTCTCAAAAATAAAAAAAAGATTAATTTTATGTTATGTGAAATTTCAACTCCATTTTTTTTTAATCTCCCAATAAAGAGTCAATCCTTCTAGAATCCTATCAACCCACATTTAACTCTGGAGCTTCGTCTCATTTGTTAACCGGAGGTTGTGGAAGAAGAAGGAATTCTGACACCCTGTGATTGTTCTGATTCCTGACAAGACAAGGACTCCAGACGATCCCAGGACAGGCCAGAGAGAAATAAGATCAGAAAGCTGCCAGTAGTCTAAAATTAACTGACCTCCACAATCTGGATTTGGCAAGTGACCGAACCTCTCTCATGTTCCTCCTCTGTGAGCTCAAACATGTCGTATGAAACTCTTGAGAGCAGCCCATAAAAATGATTCTAAGACTCAGGCCAAATCTGGAGAGCTATATATTTGAATCCTATAACTTCATTTCTCTCTCAACCATGAGCTCGCAGTCTGTAAGAAGTCCCAACATTAGGCAACGCAGGATTTTTCTTAATATGTGATTATAATCTTCAAAACCCCTTGCCAATTCAAAATAAAGAGAAAAGAAGATGCCAGGAGCTGGCACCCTACAAATTTTAAAAGAAAATGAAAGGGATCCCATCTGGTGCATCAACAAGTTGATTTGACACTTAGAAAATGATTCTTTTGGACAAAGAATATTTTTACTTTGTGTGTCTATACAAATACCTTTTTTTTCATAGAAAGTACATCACTAGTCTCTAAAACCAAACGTGGTTTTGATTGAACCAGACCTACATTTATATCTGAAGCTCATTTGCTAACAATAGAACTGGCTTTCCCATTTGCCAAGATCAATGTTGAACTGTTTTCACCTAAATTTTATAGATGTCAGAAAAAGAAACTGTTCACTATTCAGTGGCATACCCTGGCCTTTTTCAGCCACACTTGCTTGCATTTTTGCAGCTCCTTTAAATTCCCCTTGTCACAAAAACTAACAATAAGGTCAAGTATTTCAGTAAGAAATATTGAATTATTATCCAACGTTGTCAAGCAGCCAAGAACCTACGAGAGCTAACCACGAACTATAGAAGAGAGCGGCTTAACCTAGGCCTCCCGGACCTGCCTCCATTGCACAGGGAAGGATTTTTGGCAGTGGGGGGGCACCCGAAGGGTTGGGGGAGGAGGGAGGGAGGGTAGATGGGTGGAATGAGAACTGGATGGCTCACAATCACGTCCAGGCTCTCGTCCCTCAGGAGTGTCTTGTTGCACTCATTTGCTGCTGCAAAGAGCCAGCTTTGATTTTTCTTGGAGAGGGCTCCAGGCACCCTCACATCTCAGCTATGCCAACACCATGAAGCTGCCGAGCTCTCCTGATTTCCTGGCCATATCCCTGTCCATCAAGGCTAATTACTGTGACAACACAAACTTCACTGTGTAGCCAATAAACTCAAACCCGATGGAACTTGATGTGGCCAGGAAGGAGAATGACAAATGGGCAAGATGTCAGGGCTGGAAATACAACTCATTTCACCAGCCAGTGGTTTGGGAGGGGTAGAGATGAATTAATAATGTGTGTGTATGTGTTTTATTTGTTCTAATAACTCTAATAAAGATTCCACAAATCGATAAAATGTCTCTCACAGAGACAGAAATCTGTGCAAGCTCCCAAAATGGGGCTCTGGTAGAACCAGAACTCTCTCTCATTTTCACCCTAACCCACAGTGGCTACGGGCTCAGATCCTTGCTTACTTCAAGGGATCTTGGCTGCAAGCTTGGGCGAGAGAGAGGAGAATGCCTCTCAACTGGGTGTGGATGAGTAGTGTGCAAGGAGGCAGCAGCTCCAGGATGGGAAGTGAGGATGCCAAAAAGGCACCCCAAGGAAGGTTCCTGCTTTTCCAGGAGGCTATGGGCTTTGAAAATGAGGTTTTCATGGTTCCAGAAAACCCCTGGAAATGCAGACTCAGTCCTCAAGGGTGAGAGTCAGGACAGGTTCATTTTATAAAAGGGGAGGTCCACAGTAAAGGGTCAGCTGATGTGGGCTTAAGAGAGAGAGGAGTCCAGGGGCATGGAGTCCTCTAGGGGCATGGAAGGCCTCCAAAGGAGACCTCTGGAGGTGTGAGTAGAGAAGACCCCAAGATCCTGCTTTAAAATGGTACATGGGATCAGTCGCAAGCATAGCTCTTGTCAAGCTCTTCGAATGTGTGACCATGCAGAGTATAAACTAACCCCAACTGTTTATGCCTGACAACCTTTCATATTGAAGGCTGAAGGGTCCTTTGTGCCAAGATTATCCCTCACTGTTTCATCAGGACTCCAGTTTGCTTGGTAGTAGGTACAAGGTGAGCAATCAGATAAAATATATCCCTGTTCTGTACTGAAAATTTGATATTTTATGCTGTCATCTCAACATTTTCATATCTATGTCCTCTTCTGTTAACCATTAAAATCTCACATTTTTACATGTTGTCTGTTTTGACAACATAGGCGTTTCTCTCAGTTTTTAATTATTAAATTCTGCTATTGAATATGGTTTTCCCAAGTACAGCTCCTATCCCAGAGATTCTGATACTGCCCACCCTACCACACCACTCCACCCCCTTTGAGAATGCCCCTTGCTCATCCTAACCATGGACGCGTAGTGTGACATGGTAAAGAACGCCGCAGAGCCTGGGGTCATTAGCTCTCTCTCTACCTCTCTCTCTTTCTTTCTGAAGAGCTACACATGGGAGCTCCATGCTGGCAGCATTGGCCCATCCCAGGTGCTGCACTGCAGGGAAGATGTGAGCTGATACTAGCTCAGCTTCAGACCCTGAATGGTAAGGAATTACTCAGGCTTCCAGACCCAGCCCAGATGTCACCTTCCTGTCTTTCCCAGGACTTGCTGCCTCGTTGGGGCCCCCTCTGCCCTTGGTTCAAATGGCACCTGCTGTACCGTACAAGTTTATATTACTTTCTTTCTTTCTTTCTTTTTTTTTTGAGAAGGAGTCTTGCTCTCTGGAGTGCAGTACAGTGGCATAACCTTGGCTCACTGCAACCTCCACCTTCCAGGTTCAAGTGATTCTCCCTGCCTCAGCTTCCTGAGTAGCTGGGACTACAGGCGTGCACCACCATGCCCAGTTAATTTTTGTATTTTTAGTAGAGACAGGGTTTCACCATGTTGACCAGGCTAATCTCGAACCCCTGATCTCAGGTAATCTGCCCGCCTCAGCCTCCCAAAGTGCTGGGATTACAGGCGTGAGCCACCGTGCCCAGCCGTGAAGTTTATATTTCTGTCTCTCTGAGCAGATGGTGAGCTTCATGAGAGTAGAGATGTACCTCACTCACTTTCATTTCCATCATGTCTAGTAAGTGTTTAATCAATATTTATTAAATGAATGCAAATGCAACCCCTCCCTTAAGATCAGATAGAGTTGGGGACTGAAACAAAGCAATGACAACTATTTCCTCAAGTAAGGGATGGGGTGAAGCCACAGATTCTTCCTCCTCTCAGCTTCCCACCTTCCTCTGCCCTGTAAATGGCTCGGCACTTCTGTCTGATAATCACTTGTCACAGTAATAGCTGTGTCTATTATTAAACAGGGGTCAGATGAACTATGTTGTAAGTCTTATTAACACGATACTTAATGCCTGTGTGCTCTATCGTTGCCCCATTAGAATGGCTTTCCCCTTCTACTTTTTAAACTGATGGGTGATATGGTTTGGCTGTGTCTCCACCCAAACCTCATCTTGAATTCCCACGTGTTGTGGGAGGGACCCAGTGGAAGATAATTGAATCATGGGGGCAACTTTTCCCAGGCTGTTCTTATGATAGTGAATAAGTCTCATGAGATCTGATGGTTTTAAAAAGAGGAGTTCCCCTGCACAAGTTCTCTCTCTTTGCCTGCTGCCATCTGTGTAAGATGTGATTTGCTCCTCCTTGCCTTCCACCATGATTGTGAGGCCTCCCCAGCCACGTGGAACAGTGAGTCCAATTAGACCTCTTTCTTTTGTAGATTGCCCAGTCTTGGGTAAGTTTTTACCAGCAGTGTGAAAATGGACTAATACAAAGGGATATTGCTTATAGGTAACTTAGGTAGCAAGCAGATAAAAGGTACAATTGAGATGACAAGCCCATAGCTGTTATGTTTTGATTTGTTTAGGTGGCTAGGACATCATGTTAATGAAGTCAAGAGTATGGCCCCATCTCCAGAGGCCAAAGCCTGAAACAGCAAATAGAAAGATCTTTTCATAGCAAGGCCATTACATCCACCCTTAGCATTGATAAGAATGATTTTCTCACCAAGCCTGGGTCAGAAAATCCCTCTTTCCACTAAAGGGAAATCAACTTGCATGTTACCAAGAGATATATCAGCTTCCTCCAGGAAGAAATGGCATGGATGCTCTTAGACTGGATTTCTCATCCATTAAGTCAGGCCTGGTATGCTAACTTCATCTATATTTTAAATAAAGTAACATATGACAGGTCTTTAATTAATAGGATTAGCTGGAGCATGGTATGGGATCAGCATGTTGGAAATTAATTTATACAAGCAAGTTTTAATAAATCAGTTTGCCTAAATTTATAACAAATGAAAATAGGTTCATGAAAACTTGGAAATGAAACAAGTAGTTAATGAAAATATAATGCATAAGATCCTGCTATCATGAAGGAAGGAAATATCTCTTTCAGTGACTGAGTATAAGAACTGCTTGAAATCGATGTTCTAACCCTTGACTTCCAGCCATCTATCTATGGGGTGATCTTACTTAAATGATTTGAGCTCTCCGGGATTCCATTTTCCCACCCTCTACAAAATGGCCGTTTTTGCCAGTTCTGCAGTAAACAATGGACCCCATTCTCTTTCTTAATGTTAGACAGACTAGTCTTTTAAAACTCTCCATAATTTCTCCATTCTAAAAGCTATGCCAAATCTATAGGTAAGAACTCCATGGTCCCTCGGCCGACCATCTGGCTTGCGATATATTATTGTCCACATTTAAAGAGAGGGTCAAGAGAGGTTAAGTGGCTTGTTCAAGGTCACACATCTAGTTAGCAGGGGTTAAGGATCTGGAACCCAGAAATTTTTGCCACTTTCTGATGTCCCCCCTTTCAATACACTGCTCAACTCCTTCATGGAGAGTTGGCTGCATGGCTGCTACAACAGGGTGGAGAAAATGGAAGAGCAGATTTTCCCTCTTTGACTGTATGAAAATCACCCACTTTTAGAACACCAAGCCACCCATACATGTGATGGGAATGAAAGTCTTGTATGACTAAATATAGATGCCAGGTACCTTACAAATACTTGAGTGTTCGTTTTAGGAAATGAGAAATGTAAAATGAAACTGGCTATAAACAGAAATCAAAACTGTCTAAATTATAAATTAATTTCTAACTTTTAATCCCTGTTTTTTGCAACCTGAAGAATTCATGAATTTGCTTAAAGAATGGCATGACAAAAACCTCTTTTACTGAAATGGACATGCTTTCCAATATGCTTCTAATGATAGAAAGCTTTCCAACGTATTGTTCTGCCTATAGTAGGTGTTCAATAAATACTTTCAAAGAGAAGAAAGAAAAGAAAGCAGAGAGGGTGAAAAGGAGGGAGGTTATTTCTATTATCTGGACTTTCAGCAAAATATGATATTTTTTCCGTACAGATTTAAGAAAATAGTCTGCAAGCTACTTTAAGATACTTGGGGAGAAGCCTACCTATTCATTCAAAGTGATTCAAATCATTTAGGGCAAGAAACAGTGAAGCCCCTTCCCTGAACTCCTCCAAGCCTCTGCACACCAACACGAAGCCTTGCCCACATCAGGGGTTCCACTTCAGATATGAGGGAACTGGGTACTTCCCCTTTGTCATATTGCAAGGAGGACCCTAGAGCCATTCATACAAAGGTAAGTGTTGAAGTGAACAGAAATTTCTTAGCTTGCGGACAGGAATTTCTTGGCTTAGGTCTCTTTCTAGTTAGATGAGGCCAATGCTGCAAATTAAATACAATAGTAACTTTTTCAGTGACAATGTTCACATGGAACTCAACATACCTACATGGAAAACCTTGGAAGAGACTACAGATTCAGGATTGGGATGGGGGTAAGGTCAACATTCTTCTTCTGAAGGTGTCAATGTGTTACATTCACAGTTTAAATGATATGGTGTCTCTGGGTTCCCTGGGGAAGCAGCCAAACTTAGCCTTGATGTTCAGTAGAAAAATAGTTTATGAAATATAGAGAAAAAAACTTCTGTCAAAGAGCAACATTTTTAAAAATGTTAAAGTAGTATCTTTTTTTTTAAATCTTCCACTTCCGGCTTCAGCTCTATTGTGATTCAAACTAATCAAAAATTGTATTTCTGCTTTGAAAAACAATCTTGATTATTATCAACAATAGTAATACATACCATCTATTTTACATCTATTATGCGCCAGACACTTTGCTGGGCATTTTTAGATCTCGTTAATTCATTTACTTCTCATAACCTCCATCATACAGATGATAAAGAGATTGTGCCCAAAGCTTGAGCTTAGGAATGTAGTCTCTAAGCAGATCTAGACTTGAGTCTTAATAGCCGTATAACCTTGGACAAGTCTGAACCTCAGTTTTCCTATCAGTAAAATAGGGATAAACACAGTACTAACTTCTTCATAGTTGCTGGGAAGATTTGAGATAAGGCACATGAAACATTAAGAAAAGTGCCAGGTACATGTGTGATCATGCCACTGGTACCAAATCTGACTTTTCCTCCAAAGGAAGTTCAAACAATGGCTTTCAGTGCCATCCTAAGCGAGGAAGGAGGAAAATCAACTTTGGCTCCCATTCCTTTACCCCCCAGGATGTTCCTACTAGTGAGATCAGGGCCAAGTGAACTTCAAGGACAGCTAGGGAGGAACAACTAGAAAGGATACTGTGCCCTTTCTGCATTTCATGGGAGGATGCAGTAGTTGGAGAGAAGTATGAGGGTTTAGGAGGATGAGGTGAAGAGGAAAGGTAATGAAAGGGGTCTCTGGGGAACTGACTGTTGTGACAAACCTCTCAACATGGTCCTAACAGCCCCTTCTTCTCTCGCTCACTCTCCTGCAGGCCTTGGAAGCAAACCCCCAGAAATGAAATGACTGCAACACAACATTCTGCAGACCACAGGGCACCCCTGCTCTCCAGGAAGGGCCTTCAGGGCAGCATTCGGAGGTGGCATGAGCTAGCAGCGGTGTGCAGCCTGGTCACTGTCTGATTTGGTGAGCCCAGCCGCGCAGAGCCCCATGCAGGCTCTGGCAGCTCCCTGGGAAAGAATAAAGCAGCCTCTTGCATGTGTGGCGTATTCTGAAAGGAATAATATCTGAGGGATTCTGACAGGGGAAGAAGGTAGTGAAAAAGATGGAACAAAGATGCCATTTAAAAATATTGGCTCATGTTCAGGATTTTGCTATTTTTTACAGCAAGGAGCAAGTAAAAAAAAAAATCCTCCTATTGATGAGTATTTTTTCTACAGTCATTAAAAGTCAAAGGGCTCAGGGCTTCCGACTTTCCCTCTTGGGAAACCTGTGAGCTGGTCTTCTGGATAGCTTAGAAAAGGGCTGGATGGTGAAGGTGAGAGGCTCAAAGGCCCCCAGCAAGCAGCTCTGCCAAGGAATGGGTGCGAGGGACACACTGTGTTTTCAGTTCAGATTCTGTGATCTTTCTGCCAAACAGGGGTTTACAAAGCAAAAACCTCCAGAGAATTCTCATACTTTCTGGCTTATTCTCCTGGTGTTCTACTTAACAGGAATCAGCTGTTTGCCTTCTCACTTATACAGCATGTTGCTGAGGAGAATTTAGCATCTGGCCTGGCTATTATTAAAAACAAGAACATCCTGCTCTGTTGGGAGAACAGCACCACTGGCAATAAAAGGACAGATCATTTGCATTCAGGATTCCAGAGATGTGCTTCAGTTCAATATCTGCGCTCCCTCCTTCCATCCCTGCTTTCATTTTAAAATTTCCAGATGCATCCATCATTTGCAGCGTGGTCTACTTTTTTCTGAAACAGGCACAGAGAGACGGAGCATATTTTTTCTTTTCACTGGGAGGCAGGAATGACTGGAGTTGTTCAAACACGGGTCCGTTCCTGCAGTTCCTATGATAAAGTTGAACTACCATACCAGAGGAATTTTTTTTTTTTTTTTTACAACTGCGGAAATGAAAAAGTAAACAAGACTGGGACTGCATTGGTATTTAGGCTCCAGCTTTTTGTTGTTGTTTTTGTCTTTTCCTTTTTTTTTAAGCCATTGGGCTAGGAGCCTGAAGGGACCATATAATATGAAAAACCCTGAGAGGTTTTATTAGCCAATAAAAAAAACTGAGTTCCTATTAACCACTTAACTCCTTGCTGAAGTTCAAATGTGCTTTCTCCTTGGATCCTTCTCCCTGTCTCATGCCCAGGAGGAATGACAGTTGGTTCACCAATCTTTCCCTGCACAACCTGAGCTCACAGGTTGTGCTTCGGAAGGTGTGACTGAGAATCGTATTCAATAATAATCTCTGGATTTCTCATCTGTGAACCCATAAATAAGATTTCTGCAGGGAGCCAAACAGTCTATGCCCCCAAATCTGCACACACAAAGACTCGGCACTCTACTAAAAAGGAGTAAGGTCATTGTGATCTCCATGATTTTAAATACTAAATGACAGTGAGGGAAAACAAAATCAGGCTAAAGCATTTCTGGGATAAATAATGATCCCACAAAAGGCTCCTCTCATTTGTGGGCAGAAGAATGAAGAGAAACTCACAGAGAAACAGCAAGTGAAACTGGTCTGACTGTTTCACTGCTGGAGATAGATGGAGTTAGGAAACATAGGTGACTTGGTTTAGGAAAGAAAGGATGTCAAAGGAGAGTTAAATCGTAACACCATTTTATTAATCACGCCACAATTCTATGTGTCATGGGGTTTTGTTGTTTGCTTTTTGCTGCTTTTAAATGCATTTGTACCTTTCTATCAATCCATCTCCAATTGGGTTTTGGGTGTTCTTGGTATTCCCATCTCTCAAAAACACCCTTAATTTCTGCCATTATATATAAACTGTATCTCTAATTCCACGAAGCCTACTATACCGTAATTCCATTTTCCACATTCCGGCTAACTCTAGTACTCTTGGTCCTCCCGGAGAAATTTCCTAAGGCCACATGAGCCTGTGCCTTTTCATGTTCCGGTCCCACTTAATGTTGCTGCTGCAAGAGCTACTCCTTGAAGGGTTTATGTGGAAGAATTTTTCCTTTTTGTTAAAAGCATTTTTCTCTATGTCCTTGGTTGCTTTATAAGAATAGCAGGTGGGAAAATTCTTCCCTTTTTATTGGCTATGGAATGGGGCAGAATGACCTGGAAAGAACAGATAGAAATCAAGAAGTGACCTATGTTTGCAACGCTAAAACATGAAGCAAGTTTTGCAGAAAACCCCACTAAATGGCCTGATATCACTGCAACAAGATAGTGAGAAACGAATTAAAATACACTTTGGTAAAAGTTAAATGTGTTTCCAGAAATTTGATCCCTCTGCTTCCCAAATGGCTGAGCATATCTGAATAGCAGGGCTGGATTGAGTCACAAGCTTTCGAATAAAAGGTTTACAAAAATTACTAAAGACTCCTTAAATGTCAGCTTCCCCATGCTCCCTTAACGGACATATCAAGGAGAATCCATTGTCCCTTGTCCCAGTAACCTATTTGAAAACAAGTAATTGCTTCTTCATCACTTTTGGGATAAAGGCAGTGCTTTTTTTTTTTTTTTTGAAGAATTTGGACAAATAAAAACTGAGGCCAATAAATTCTGTGTCTCCTGAGTGCGTGTGCAGGGGTGGTAAGCCTCATCTTTCCCTGAATGGCTGGCTCAGGTACCCTTTCCAAACTTCACCCTCCTTCTTCCCTCCCTTCAGGCATGTACATACCTGTGCACACACACACACACATACACACCACACATGCATATATTCACACACCACACACACATACCACACGAACATATACACACACATACACCACGCATATACATACACACACACTCACGTACATACACCACACACACTACACACATATACACACCACACACCATGCACACACATCACACATGTACATATACACACACAACACATGCACGTATACACACATACACACGCCACACATACATACATACCACACACATATACACACCACACACACACCACACACATATGCACCACACACATATGCACACACATACATACACCACATACACACACATAGACCATACATACGTGTGCACATGTTCGCACACACACGCACGCACGCACACACACACACACACACATACACCCCTGGTGTATTATCCTTTGCATCTTTAGTGGAACCTTTTCTTTAATAAGTTTTCATTCATAACTTTTAAAAATTTCATTTCCAAGGCCTCCTGATTGAATAGCTACTACTGAGAACCCCCTAGGAAGATACAAAGGGGCTTATCAGGGTGCACAGGAATGATGGTGAGAAAGGAAAGACTCCCTTGCCTTTGCTCAGAGCTCACAATTTAAATCAAGAGCATCAGCTCTCCACATACTGGATCCTACCTGGCCTTTCTCAAGCACCTTTTCCAGGCCAGCAGAGAGAGGCAATGAAGGAAGAGGCGAGATGGGTGGGAAGCAATTTGGAGTATACCTGGGCAACATAGGCCTAGGGCGCAAGCCTGATTCCCAGTACTAACACCTGGACAGCTCAGGTGTTATGAACTCTTGCATGAAGACGTCCTTCCCAGCCCCACAGAAACTGACTAAGGAGTGAATGCAAGAGAGTTTGCTTGGGATTTCACAGGTGAGCTGGCCCACACTCACTAAAACTGGAGCAGGCAGTTGACTTGTCCTCCGCTTCCCCAGAAGAACTTAGAAATGATGACAGTGTTATGATAAGCATCCTACCTTTTTAGATACCTCCAACTTGTTGCTTCCTAGGGCTCGTCTCTAAAATAATTTTCAAATAGGACAGAGAGGCCAACTGATAAGATTGCTTATTGTTAACCTGATAACAATATCAGCAAAGCTAAAATCGGGCAAGCCAGTACCTCCATTTCTGCAGTGGCTCTTGGCTAGGTCATTATTCTTCACCAACCATTTCCAGAGGGAATGAAAAATTGACTAATAAAGAGCTGTAGGGCCTGCTCTCACTGACTGTGAATGAGGGCTTCCCTGACATCCTCCCTTGCCTTTCGGACTGTTTGCAAGTCCCGTAAATATAAACATGTGGCTCTTCCAGTGCATCTGTAGATAATAACTTCAGGGGACTTCCTGTTTACATGGCAATACCCATTTCCCAGCCAAATAAACTCAGTGACAGAGACCTGAGGTGTTTATTGGGCCAGTCCTGGCTGGGATTGAGTTAACAGGAAACACCCACTCTTGCAGAAATGCCTGATGATTAAATATTTGGGGGATAGGGGACACCAGGGGTCAAAAACACTGCAGAAATTGCTTTCTTCTTCAGCCTGCCGTTTCAGTGGGAAAAGAAAGGCCATGATAAATATGGCCAACCAATTCAGGCCTAACGAAGTCCCACAGCTGGGCTGTTCATGGGCTGCACAGCTCACGTTGCAGACAGGAGTGAAGACGTGCAGACGAAAAAGCCAGCAGCATCCGGCACAATACATCCAAATCTTGGAGTGCCGTCAGGTGAAGGGATGGAAAAGGTTGATGTGTACTCATCACTGGAAAGTCCCTCAGCCTCTGCCTGGCTACTCCGATTTAATAAGCAATGTATTCCTACATCAGTTCTGTCAATAAACCCTCCAGCTCAGTGGTTCTCAATCAGTGGAGATCTTGCCACCTGGGGAACATGTGGCACTATCTGGGACATTTTTGATTGTCGTAGCTAGGGAGGTGCTACTAGCATTTAGTGGGTAGAGGGTAGGAATGCTGCTAAACATCCTACAAGGAACGGGAGAGCATCCCTGACACACACACACACACACACACAAAGAATTATCCAGTCTGAAATGTCAATAATGCCAAGATCTAGCCCCCTGCCTTTTCATAGACCAAGAAACTAAAACACAGAGGAGTAAAGTGACTTGCCCTAGAAAATCCTGCTGGAGAAAACTGGAGAGAGAAAGCAAGCTACTGTGACCACCTCCCTTGTGAATGCTCTTTAAAGTCACACAGATGTTTAATTTTTAAAAAATAAATAAATCTACATCCTGAGAGTTGCAGACAAGTTCCCTGGCTTAAGCTCACCCGAGTGCTTTCAGGATGTTTCCTATTCTTAGAATTTAACTGTTTCCAAGATTTTTTAAAAAACAGTGCCAACGTGTTAAGAATGAGCAGATCTTCAAGGTCTCTTAACTCTCCCTATGATGTGGGTCAGTTTGGCCACTGGCTGACCTTCTCTGCACCACGATTTCCTGGGTCCCTCTTTTAGAACTGCAGTGAGCCCAAGCATTCAGAAAGGACACAGAGAAAGCAACCTCTCTACCCCAGGACCTCAACCTTATCACAGGGGGAGGGAGGGACTTACTAAAAATAAACAATGGCCAAAGGAAAAAAAAATCTCCCAACTATAGTTACGTTCACTAGGAGAATTCTTTTGAGGGGGATAGCCCTCCATGCCAAGGTCCATTTTTACTCATAAGTGGGCTTTGGTTGACTTTATTTTTAAGAACCCAAAAGAGACGTGGGAAGGAAAATAGACTAGCCTATGTCTGGGCTGCCTGAGATCTTCTAACGACAGCCAGAGGTTCACTTGCTGGGCCCGGTTCATATTCCCAGAGATTAGAATCATGAAGCCATCAGGGCTGCACCTATACCCCCGATAGGTCCCACAGTTGGAACGGATGGCCTTATTCAAGGATGGATGTGCACTCCTTCCTTCAGACACAAGCTAGTAAGGAAGGGAGTTCACGGCTAGGTTCTTTGCCCACCCCTCCCTAGGAACAGGACTAAACAAGAAGACAGCATTTACCAAGACTTTTTTTTCTTCTCTCCAGTAATATAGCATCTTTCCTCTTAACTAGCCCTGGCAAGTCCTAAGACCAAACAGTGCCCAGGTGTAAGCAGGAGTAAACGTCAGACTAGGGAGAAACCGTGAACAAGAAAAGACCCAAGGTACACACATAACAAAACCAAAAAAGCCATTTTATTGAAAATTAAATTCAAACTTCAAATTAATATTACAATCATGAGAAAAATGCCAAATAATTCAATTTACAGTTGCAACATACAATACAAATAGTCCCTTTGAAGTTAAGAGTAAACTCATCCACAATCGTGACCTGTGGCACAAAGCGGAATTTTTACAATATGTGCATGGAAAGCAATTCTTGGGCAATAGCAATCGGAAAAAATAAAAATGAAAGCTTGTATTTACACAAAATGCTACAAATATTTTTGTTCCACAGAAACCTAAGAATTGTAAAGCATACCCAGAAGAAATGGAATTTTATTCAGAATACCTAAGAAATTATTGTAAGTTATGGTTTTGGCTGATATATTTCAAAGTACTGCATTAAAAAGCAAACAGTTATTTGTAAACATGAAGTAAACAAACATCTAAAAAGTTCTCACATCGAAAATTTTTTTTAATGCATTAGTTTTCTAAAAACAACAAATTCAAGGTTTGGAAGAATTGTCTTTTATTATTGTTCTTTCAAATACCATGGGTATAATGATTACTTTTGCTAATGCTTCATATTTCCACATATTAACCTGGATTCTGGGCCAAGCCCTTTCCTCAGAATGGAGGGAATCCTTAAAGCTGCACACACATCTCCTCCCTTCTGAATTTATCATGGATGCTCCCTAGTGGTGTGGATTTCTCTGCTCATTTTTAAAGGGCCCTGGCGTGGGAGAGGTGGTAAGACTGTCTAAAGAGCAAACGATAGTTAATCTGTTGAGTTTCCAGTTCCAGGCTGAATGTTATTCCACTAATCTAAAACCAAGTCGTGGTACCTTTTCTGGAACTCTGACATGGGTTGAAATTTGTGAGACAACGGAAATGGATACATATGTGACTGCGCTGATCACACTGTAAATTCCAGCAATGTTTGTGCTACATCGAGAACCACGCTATTTTAATTCCCAGGAACTAGAGCATTGACTAGTACATGGTTCCACAGTAGTAGTAAGACTTTGCTTTGGTCTTGAAATCACAAATCAAACACATGACCCAGTGCAAATTAAGGGTTCAGTGGAAAAAAGAAAAACAAAATTTTAATCCCTACACCAAAAAAGGGCAGAATGTGTCCTAAGAAATGTGAATTACCCCCATTGGGGTGGATGGAGTGAGAGTTGAGGGAAGAAGTGCTTGAATTTTTCCCAAGGAGAAAAAAAGCTTCTAAAGTGTTTCTGGGTTGCTGCCTGCAGCCACTGTAGTAACATTTTGACACAAAAGCATCCCTAAAGTCACTCGGTATGTGTATTGTAAACTTAAAAAAGCCCTTTTAGCATTAAAAAATAATGTACAAATATAGTACTTTTTTAATTAAATAGGATGCAGCTGGCACTGGCAGTAACATTTTTATGTTAATTAATTAAAATTGAAATGTGTAACCAGACACTGGCTTTTTTAAGTGCTGCTGAAACAAACACATATTTTACGCTTACAAATAAATGGACAGTGGTGTGCTTCAAGCTACCACACACAAACAATAAATAGTATCAATGACTACTTCCATCTTACTTAAGAAATAGAAAAGTGGCTTATTTATCTAAATATACTTGGTATACGGCCTTTAGAAGGCAAAGTGTTTTGTTTTTCCATCAATTTTTATTAGAAGGAGTCAGGATGAATTCCAAGGGAGACTCCCCCGGCAGGAAGAACAGGTCCAGCTGCCCCACACGCTGTCCTGCGATGCTGGGTGGCCTACAAAGGTGGGTTTGAGAAGGACCAGAGAATAAGGGGGCCATTAGGGGTTGAAGGCAATCTCTGCTAAGTTCTGCTTGGGAGGGTGAGGATTCCAATGAAGGGACCCTGACTTTTCAGGGAGGAGAGCAGGGACTGGCCTGGTGGTGTCATTAGATGATCCTAGTTTGGATAAAGGATTTGAACTTGGAAATGTGCCATGTGACTGCCAGGAATGGTCAAAGTGCATGCCACAGAAGGGCTCTAGCTCAAATTCGTACACAGTAGTAGACACCAAACTCCACACATCCTTGCCCTCCTTGGCCCTCAATTGTAGGAAATACAAATGTCAAAGGCTGTCTGTAGGTCCCCCACAGGCCGTATGTCATCCTCTCAGCTCAGCTACCTGCTGGAACCTGACTACCTCTTCAGAGGACCTACTCCCAAAGGACAGCGATGTCATTCTGCTCCTCTAAATGCAAATTTTGTGGAAAGCTGCCACTGGGGCCTTGGGTAAGGCAGATTGGGGTTCCCCTGATGTGTTGTCTGGTAAGGCTGGTTGGTTAAGAATCCCTGGTGCAACTTTGCTCTCCTGTATTAGATGTCTCATAATTGATCCTCTATCCACATGTGTGGCTTTAAGCTGACTATGTCTTCACTATGAAGCCTGGCGATTTAGAGTTTTGCTTAACTATGAAACCACAGAACATTTTTCTGTAGTTCAATGATTTACTTGTGCTTGTCTTTTTAATATGACAAGAGTCATAATTACCCCAAAGAAATTAGAAAACCACATTGCTCCAGCATTTCATGCTGATAAAGGGCTAAAGGTTGTTTTTAAATCCCTAATTATTGTTTTAAAAGGCAAAGCTGTGTTAGAGGCATTCAAAGATCTGAAAGAACTAAACATAATATTTCCTTCATACATCACCAAAACAAGCTATATCTAAAATATTTGGAGATGGAAGTATTTTTTTAATCACATTGTGCCTGGATGAACTAAAATTGCTTAGCAATATTTCAGATATGGCTCTAGACCACTGAAGAAATTTGTTATTTAATAAAGAGCACTTTTAGAGACCTAAGTCAACATATCAATACACTAAGAAATGTTTCAAGGGTCCAAATGTCATTAAATAATTATAAATATATCTTTAAAGTTATATGACCATTCACGTTAGCAAGTTACCTCAGATTTTACACATATTCATAATTTAAAAAAAAAAAGAAAAACAAATAACACATAGCCAAACGCGAACACTATCTATACCATTATGGCTATAATAACATATTGCCATTTTCGTTTTGCATAAAAGGAGAAGGCAGGTTTTAGGGATTGGATTTCTTTTTGGTTCAATGGGAAAAGGGGAGGAGGAATGTTAAAATGTAAAATAAAATAATCTATCCTGATCAGTTATTTTTGAAGTCACTTTCTTAGAGCAGAAAAAAAACAAAACAAAACAAACAAAAAAAACGAACCCAACAGTTCAGATGAAGACCTGCAGCATGTCTGAAAGCAGAAATTGGAAGAGTTATTCTGAATGATGGTACTGTGATGGGAGCGTCCATGCTACCTCATGTCCCTTTAGTGCACCTCAACTGGTTTGGTAAGCTGTCTGTGGAGGGTACTGGTCCGTACACAGCGGCCACCGTGAGGGTGTGAGGTTTCAAAGCACAGAGAGGAAGCGGCTTTGCTCTTCGCCCTCCTGAACCTGGAGTCCACCTCTCTGAATTGGCATATGAACAGGTTATTGATGATAACAGGCCAAACAACAAAAACCAAAATACCTTTTCCCTTGTTTGTTCCTTTGCAAAAGTATATCTTAAATAGTAAACAATCTGAAACTCGATTGCGATTGTCTCTCTTGAGCCCTCTGCTTCTCAATATCTACCCTCTTATGGCTGCAAGATCATGACTAAGTGAGTGAGTGAAAAATCTTCTAAAAAATAGGCACTTTGTAGATAGCTAATCGATATACATATATATGCACTCTCTCTATATATATGTATATATTGATACATGTGGGATGTGACTCCCCAGATACCACTGGGCCACGGCTGAGGAATTTCAATATGGTCGCCAAACAGATTCATCCATTCTGCCACTAGAATTCAAAACAGTTGGGGAACTGCTGTGGCTTCCATCAGCGTCAACACCATCATTCTGGTTAGGTAAATTTGGATTTAATAGCGTGCTGCCATTCGAGGTGGTGGTGCATGGCGGAAGCATTCTGGAAGGAGACCGGTCTCCCCCCCGGCACCATGGGAAACTGATAGGATCCTGACGAAGTGCCATAGTAGAGATATGGAGTGCTGCTGGTCTGGAAGGGTCCACTCTGGCTTTGGGAAGAGCCGGGGTAGGGTGGTGGCAGGTAGGTGTGGTAGTGAGTGGTGGCGGACATACCGAGGGACATGCCTGAGGTGACTGGCGGGGTGTAAGTAAAGGTGGCTGGATAGTGCATTCGTGGGTTGGAGAAGCGGCTCTCAGTGAGGGATGAAATGCTTGGGAACTGCCTGGGGTCTGAAAAGGGCCCAGTTCTGAAGCACCTAAAAATTATAACAGAAGACGGGGGAAAAATCTGTAAATATCAATTAAAATAATGATAGAATTGTTACAAGAAAAAAAAATAAAAACTTTAGCTTTCCCAAATAGGAACAGCAAGCCACAAACAGACCTTCAAATGCACCAGTCACTTTACAGTCTTTTTTCCCCCACTTTGCAGTCTTAACAGCATTGATCCTTAAGTTCTTCACCCCCAGAGCATCCCAGAGGGCTTTAAAAACCCACGTGTGTCAGGTCAATGTGTAAACCAACCCAACACTCTGATCACATAGGTTCACTCACCAGACTTTAAGACCAAATCCTTATGGATTTTTTTTTCTCTTTTTGTTTCTCGTTGCACGTTAGATATTTGAAGTGAAATTTTTACTAAGTCAGACAAGTTTATTTTCCTCAACTCAATATAAAGAAATTCCAAAATAATGTCTTACTGTTTACTCTTGGCAGACTCCTTAGTCAATGAAGGAGCATCAAAAAGATATCCTATCATGTTCCTGTCATTTCCTTTAAAGCCTTAAAAGAATTTAAAATCTTGTCATAAGCCTCATCTTATTAACAGTGAAATCAAACCAGCAACTCCTAACTTCTCTGGAGATGGACAGGGAGTGTCATAAGCTACTAGACAAGTCGGTTTTGAAAGTGGGTGTTAGGAGGCACAAGGGGGCTTGGTACCTTAGGGATCATTGCATTTCAAGCCTTGATGGGAGACTTGTGACCTGATTTAGGCCAGGTGCTGACAGTAGCTTTTGCGAAAGTCTCGCTACCTAGGGGAGATTAAGAGGAGGGCACTCCCCACCTGTCTCACAGGCCCCAGCACCACATCCTACAGAACCAGCTTCAGGTCAACTTGAAGCAGTAACCTAGAGGCAAAGATGGTTTTCCCCTAAAATGTGAAGTCCTTTCACGTCTAAAGCTAACAGTATGCCTCCTTAATAGACATTTCTGGTGCCTAACTTATAAAACCACCATTATAAACCATTTCATGTGGAAATTACTTTTCTGAAATGCTAAAATCTTGTAGTGGTGATCTTTAAAGATTGGGTCTATTATTATTTTTCTGGAATTGACAGAATTGTGACAAGCCCTTTTCTAACACCAGTGCCCTTGTTAAAATATTGAACCCTTCTAAAATATCTGGATTATTCTAATCTCATATATTTGTTTTTCCTACAGCTTTTAGCTATAAAGGAAAGCACTAAACAATTCTCGAGGACTTTAGTGAATGGGTAGTTCTTCGTCTCATTTTTATTCCGACCTTGTTCTCAGATATTACAATGTTCATTAAAGGAATAAGCCGAACTCTTTTCTTTAAAGGTGCTGATTGAAGGTTGCTAATTTTTGTTAAAATGCACACTGCTTAGAATCTTCATAAAATGCAAGGTTTAAGTGCCATGATGTGCATTTGTAATAAAACATGACTCTTTGAAAGCAACACATAGTTAACAAAACTCACAAATAGGACAGTAACAACCAGACAGCCCAGCCCAGCCCAGCCCTGCCCAGCCCAGCAATTGTTAAAAGTCTCACCTGCCTGGCTCTTCTTACTGAGAGTGGAAGGCCAGAGGCAGAAGTCAGAGGTGGCAGTGTCATCATCTGTAAAATGAGGGGGGATGAGCTCTAAGTTCCCTTCCAGCTCTAATGTTCTATGACCATGAATTCCAAGAGAGAAAGAGAAGCAACAGCCTTAGGGGAGGGGGTAGATAGAGAGGTTCCCATCTGTCATTAGTACTTTCCCAGAGTCCGCAGGCCCATAAGCAGATCGTAAAAGCTAGTGAGCAGCTTCTAATGCCAGAAGCACTTTCAAGATGAAGAACCGAAACTGACATATGCCAGGCAGTCACTCTCCGCTTTTTATAAATTCTTCCATCCTCAACTAGCTTCTACTTATTCCTCCCCCAAAATGAAATTCTGACAAGCTTAAGTTTAAAAATGTGGAAGCACTGATTATGCCAGAATCAGAAATGGGAGCAGATGCGCCATAACATCTCCCCCGCCCAACGCTCGTGCCCTGCTTCATACAATACAGAGGCCAAATGGAAGCCACAGATGTTCCTCAGGCAGCCTCTGCATTGCAGGGCACCCAGGTGACCCCAAGCTGGCAGAACTAATAGCGATGGGCAGGTCACTTCTGTATGCATTAAGTTCAATATTTAGATCACATAAGAAAAACCAGAATAATGTGAGCAGCATGCATCAGAAAGAAGTCTCGTATAAAACGCCAGTGTGTGCCCCCTGCAGAAGCATGGAGTTCACACAGATAGGGACGTTAATGTAAAAACTGCTTCTCAGGTGTATTTGTACTTAAAATACACTGTAGTAATAATTAAAATTCCGTATGGTCTCACTTATTTTGATGCAGAAGCCTCATTAAAACCCTTTATGTGGGACCCTGGCAGTAAACTCCAATATGGTTTTGAATTTACCTCTCCCCCTACCTTCCTCTCAATTTTACCTGATAGGTTTTGCTTATGTTTTTATTGCCCATCACATGCCAGGATCACTGTACCTTTTTGGTTTATAGATGCTAGCTAACACAAACTGACATTTGCTTTTCAATTAATGAGCTCTGGTTATGATTTATAGAAAACAATGCAGCAAATTTCCGCTAGGTTTACAGTATTTTAACCAATCACTTCTAGGCATTTGAGTCTTAATGTCTTGAGAATTGACTCTTTCTTGACAAAGACAGCTAATGTTAACTTGAAAGGGGTTATAGGATGATTTTTCTACTTACAAACAATAGAATTTTCTGGAATTTGTTTAGTCATTTTATGGTACCAAGAAATGTTCCTGAAACATATTGCAATATGTTCCGTAGAAAGAAATACTAACAATTTGCTCTAGTAGGATATGAGATCCCTTATAAAATCATCATGATAGAATGATGGGAGGAATCCTAAACTTAAAGACTATAAACTCCTTCCTAATCTTCAATTTTTAAATAATAATTGTTACAGAAGCAACTAATGTCATTAACTTTTCTTTCATTGAATAAGGTTGTATCTACACTTCTAATCTCTGTTTTGTACATGAACTCAGGTTTTCTTTTAGAACCCCTTCTTGGGTTATTTTGTCATTGTATCCTAAACTAGTCATACCTTGTGTCACTAACCACCTTATAGCCACAAACTTACACAAATAGAACTGGATATTACATCACGTAAAGTAAGCAAAATGTAAATTTGACTTATTAAGAGTCCACATTATGAAAGCCTAGAGTTCTAAAAGTAGTGCTACCCCAATCTGATTTTATAAATATAAAACCAGAACTCAGCCATTGTCCCAGTGATACACCTGGTACCATCAGAGCTCCCAAGAGCCAGTTTAAAACTCCTGACTACAACCTACTGGGTAAGTGAAGCCAAAGGTGGTTTGGGGGACCTTTTTAAAATGGCAAGGAACAACTTGCACAAATCCATTCTTTTTGCTGTTATCTATAACCTTCCATATACAAAGCACACTCAGCTATTAGGCTTTGCTGAACAGTGGAGAAGTTGAGAGTGCTATAGTCAACACTAGACCACTTGGTGCTAGAGTTTCAAAATGGCGTGTGCCTACATCTGGGGTTTTCGGGGAGACTGCCAGGAGTAACTAGAAGCCCAAGATAATCATCATGCATTTTCCTGATGGGCTGGTGTTACTCAACTTGGGGAAAATAATACACTATACAATAAACATGAATATAATGTGGAGGAGAATGCAACGTTTACGTGAATTTTCAGATAAATGAAAAATGACTTCAACAAAATTTTGCACTCGTAAAGCTTTAGGCTATGCTCCTAGATCCCCTAAGGTACCCAAATACTCCTTTATGCTGGTTGAGGAACTCTGACAGAAAAGTCTAAACTCCTAATTTACTGCTTAGGTAATGCAAATCTAATCCCTATTTGACAAATAGGAAAGCTGATATCTAGAGAAATGAAGCCATTTACTCAATATCACAAAAACACACAGCTTAAGAGGCACAGCCACAGCTGGACAGACCTCTTTGACTTCTAACCAAGAATATGCGATCTTAGTTACCCTTAAGGAATTTGGTTAACATGATCAGAGGCCTATCTACACACACTCACACCTGCTATCTTAGAAGTTGATTTGCCTAAATGAAAAATACTTAAAATGTCTCAAAATACTTAAGTTGACTCTTCTACTGCCTAAGTGTTGCCCCAATGAGAGTTCCTATCTTTAGGATATTATTAACAACTCTTTTAGGCCTTGTTGATCTAATCTGCTAAATAATGGGCAATTAGTTTAGTTGCTCAGGGCAACATGTGAATGAGACCAAGGTCAAGGGTATGATCCCCTTAGGAGCTGCTGGCTTCCTACAGATGCATTTCATTCCAAAACTGCTGTCTACCCCCCAAGCCAAAGCCAAACAGCTTGCAAACAAATGTAGCTGTCATAAAGGGGAGCTACAAGAACCTTGCTCATTAAAATAGTAACGGCAGCAGCAGCAGCAGCAATTTTTCACAACCTAATATACACAGGGAAGAATATATTCATAAAGTGTCCATAGTGCGCAAATAAAAATAAAATCAATGTTAAAAGTAAAAACATCTTGCCCCCGCTCCCAACGTCTATGAGGGAAAAAGAAATAGCCTCTCTTTACCCAGCTCAGTTTTTTGAGTTTTCGAGTGGAAAGTGTGTGAAACCAAGATAAGGGGGAATGAAAGAGAATGTCTGGTCTTTAATTCTTAGGACCTGCAATCCTCCACGTGGCATCTTTCACACCCTGCTTTCCAATGCTGCCTGTCCTGAATCATGTTTGGCTCCCACTGAGAGCGAGCTGTTGAGGGCAGAGATGTGTCTGATACTTCTTTGTCTCCCCTTCAGAACTTTGTAACAGTCACACCTGTATTTGACATTTGTAGGCCTTTACCAAGGCCTTCACTTTAACATACATTTTCTCATTGACCAGGCCCTCAATAAATAATGGTTGATTGATGGAAAACGGGTAAGGAGATCTCTGGAACCAAAGGAAATTGGAATTTGAGCAAAATAACAGACTGGGTACTTGCCGTTGGGGCTGTCAGCTGGGAAACACCATGCCCTGTGTTATCTCACCCTCTATGCAGTACGTTTAAACATCCCAGCAGAGGAGGCAGGTCGGAGCAGAAAAAAAGACAAGGGGACTTGAATCCAGACTGAACAGATGTTGGCATATTCAGAGTTCTCTGCCCACTTTATGTGAGGGCATAAAGGTACCAAATGAAAAGCCATCGTACTTCTCAGCAATGAGGTGTTAACTTCAAAGCTTCATTGGGGCCTTTTAAATGGTAGGAGTTATTGCTTTGACAAATCTCAAATAAATCCCACGACGTTTTATTAACCCCCTCTAGCGTTCTTTCTATTGGAACATTTAAGACACAAGACCTACATGGAGCTGCTCTCCCCTGGTAACCAAGAATCTTCTCCCCCTTTTAAACATTTTGGCTGTCCTCCTCCTAACTGCTCTATTATATAATTTCCTATTTTACTTCTGTTCCAATAGCATTTATTTTCTGTATCACTCTTTTAGACCGTTACTCACTCCCTTAATGAATTATTAGCTGTTTCTTAGTCTGTTCTCTCCAACTATAAAATCAGCTTTGGATGGTAAAGAACATGTTTTCCTCTCATATCCCTCCCAGAACCTAGCACATTGTAAGAGGCTAAAATGAAAAAAAAAAATGTGCATGGTTGGATGGATTAATGAATATGTAAATGAGTCTAAGGATCAGGAACTCTGTACAATAACTCTGTACAGTTTTGACACTAAAGAAAAAGATATGAAAAGCATTAAGCAGTCCTGACATCAAACCTAAAATGTAATTCAAATACATTCCATACCTATAAAACCTTGTAAAACTCTCTTTGAAGAGTATTCAGAGCTATTCCTAAGCATTATTGCATCACTTGACCTCACTTTGCAGACAGGAGCCCCACAAGCAGCAGTTGACACTAGTAAACAGATGCCTCTGGTTTGCTACCCCTGTTATTCCCACTTCACTCCCAGCATCTGTCCTGCCTCCCAGCCAGCATCTGGGTGTAGACCCACACTAGGGAGCCCCGGGCAGACTAGACGAAGGGGAAAGAGGGCCAGGCCAGAAACACATGGCATGCTGTTAGGTAAGCACATTCGTCTTTCCTCATGATCCTGGGTTAATCTCTGCCACTAAGATCAGAATCTTCATTTTGAGTGAGTAGTTTAAAGGAACAGAGAGTGGAACTAGCATCCTGCTTGAATTTTTAGACTAGTATACAGAAGCAGAAGTCAGAGTCATCAAGAATCATAGATGAGTTCTATAGATAAGTTTTATGAACACGGAAGCCTGCAGGTGTGGTAGACCTGAGTGGCAACACAAGACTCGGACATGGTTCTCCGTCCCAGCTCCAGCATTCTATTTACCTCTGCACCCTGACAGAGCATACAGGATGTGGAGGAAAACGTAGAGGGTCTGCCTTGAGCTTCCTGAGAACTGCATTCTATGAAAACACACAGGAAAGGGGAAATTCTTCATTTACTGCCTTTTCAAGTCACACAGGCAGCAGGGCCTTAAAACAAGAGTGTATTACCCCTTACTCAAGCATGGGCCAGCCACCTTTCAAAAGGCATATCTGAACAATTCTGTAATGAAGGAGTGAAGAGGAAGGCAGCTATGGGCAGACGCAGAGTCCTCTGCCCTATTTCAAAGTCATATCCCATTGCTCCTCAGCATGGTCCCTCTTCCTGGTGGAGTGGCATATACTCAGGACATTTACAGAAACTTTGCTCATGCTCTCCCCAGCACCCATGGCTTTCCCTCTTCTCTCTTACCTTAGTCTGCTTGCAGACTAAGGTAAGCAAGCACTGTCTTCAAAGCTCACCACTACACAAGGACTTTCGGGGCATACAAATTCTTGCCATAATTTTTTCTTTGCCAAACAAATCTGGGACATTTATGTAGATATATCTTACTGCTGCACACATTCTGAAGTATTCTCCTTGGTTTTAGATAAGAATTTTCATTTTCTAACTAAAGAGAAAGCAAATTAAGAGTAAAAACCACATATTCTTCTTTCAGATCCTACCTAATATATAGTATGGTGCTGAGAAAACAGATGCTTCAAAAAATGTTGCTAAGCAGATGAATTACTACCAAAGTCTCAAGCAGGCAAACACGACAGGCGTAGAAATCCTATATGAACAGTATCCAAAAGTCAAATGTAGACTATATGCAAAATATCACTTTGCATTCTCCACACTGAGGTTCTAAGGGACGAGTTTTCTACATTTCCCTGAATTTCTCCCCTCACACTAAAATTGATTCAATATTCATCACTAAGTTTTAATTTCACTAGATAATTAGGAAAATATACCACATATGGAAGACATGCAGTGGATCATGCTGATGGAGAAGAAACCAGCAAAAGGAGATTGTAAAATCAATTTTAGATAATGAAATGACAAGCAAACGCCATCGTTTTGCAAAAGAGAGGGAAAAGGCCTCAACTATCCAGTCTAAATATTTGTTTTCTGTGTTGTAATGAATTGTACTTTTCCACTGCATGCTCACAAACTCTGAAAGAACCAGATGATCCTAAGGTTAAGAAACTATGTTATGCTGAAGGAAAAGAGAGAGAGAAAAAAAAAAAAAACTTGGCAATTTTCAGAAAATTCAGCCATTCCTTAAACCCACCCAAATTTCGAGGATATTGTTGGAAGAATATATTTCCTTTTGTAAAGGGAAAGGGGATAGGCAGTAGATGTGTGAGTGAGTGTGTATGCATACAGGGAGAGAGAGTAAGGGAAGGAAGGAGCCAAAGATGGAGGGGGGGGAGAGAAAAGGGAGGAAAAATGAGAGAGATCTTCCTGCTAGGCCTTGATTAAGAACTTTTTAAATCCTAGGAAGGGTGGATAGTCTTTGAAACCAGATCCGCTGCAGGAAGGAGGCCAGCACCCAGGACACCGTGTCTTTCAGAAGGGGCCACCCACGGTGCCGTGGCGGTCATATGACTGCCCTGTCACATCCTGAAGCCATTTCCAGCCCATGCACACGTCTGTGCTCCCATTTAGAGAGGACGGGATATATTGGGGAACACATATGGAAACACTTTCAGAGAATCAGTTTCCATGAAATTCATAATGAGCCAAGTGGCTTCAGGATGTGGTTGCGTTCCTCCGATTAGCCAGCAAAAAAAAAAGGAAAAAAGAAGGAAAAAAGGGACAAATCCACCCTTTCAGACCTTATTTCAGTTTCAGAAAAATTAAAAACCACTAATGACTTATGGCTACCAAAACATGGAGCCACAATTAGGAGAGAAGGAACTAGGAAAACGAGGGAGAGAGGATTAAAAGCGATAGCCTTTCCCTCCTAAAAATAACAGCTTCAATATCGGTAATCCTATCTTAAATCAGAGAGAGGCTTTCCTGCGATGGTATCTGCCTAGAGTGGCATAATTAATTTTCTGACATCCTGGCAGAAGGTTGTGCGCATGTGCAAATGAGGGGGCGGGAGGAGGCGGCGGGGGAGACGTCAAGCCAGGCAGAGGCTGCAAGACCAGCTCTTATTTGATAACATATGTGGTCAATTAAGATTATTTTAAAAATTGCAAACTAAATGATAAATTGTTCCTAAGTAAATCTTTCAAAAAACAGCCTGAATTCAGACGGGACAGCCTGGTATTTTCCTGTAGCCTGCGCTAGTGGTAACTTGGGCTATATTAAAAGCAGAAATTTATGAACTGGTTGAGATGTTATATATTAGACACCAAAGCCTAGTTGATAGGAAGGCATGAAATACAAGAAGTGGACAAATGGAGAAGGGTTTTTAAAGAGGGACATTTAACTGATATTAGTAAGTTAAAACATTTTTTTATATTAAAACAAAAAGACATATTCTAAAATAAAATTCACATACATTCTCAGATAAAACAAGAGACTTGAAAATATTCTCCTTAGGGGACTTGGGGTTGTTTTGGGTTATGCCAGATCAGGGAGAGCAGGGGTAGTGAAGGAGCCCTTGAGTTTTCTCTGCCCTTTGAGGCGCTCTGCCGGAAAAATCTGCGCAGTGTTTCTTTCAGGCTTGGTAGCAAGCCTAAAGCCCTGGTGCAGGAATGTTCTGACTTGAAGCTGCTTGATGATGGGCTGGGAACCAGAACTGCCTATTGCTTAATAGATGAATTAGCTGCTTTTCCCTAACCATATGAATCCTTTAAGTGATGGAATAGCCACAGCATCCCATGGTGTTAGCAAAAATTGACTAAGAGGAAAGAGTGGCAAACCAAACCACTGAGATGCCACGGCTCAGAAGCAGCACTCCCACTGCCCTTTTGTCCTGAAATCTTTTGTGAGGTAGCAATGTCACTGACTGTACTTTATGAATGGCAAACTTAAGCTCAAAAAAAGTTAAGTGATTTCATCGAAGTTACAGATCAGTACATGGTGGCCCAAGAGAGGGCTCTGCTGCCACTGTCTCCCCTAAGGTGCAGGGATTCAGGATCATTTTCATGTGAATTCTAGCAGCCTGGCCACAGCTACCTGAAGGGCGATGATGAAAAGCCTTCTGACCAATTATCACTGACAGCCTTGGGGGATGGAGATGAGCGGGAGGCGGAATGGGAGGCAGATGTGTCCACTTATTTGCCATGCTTGACCCAGCCCCAGAATTCTGATATTGTCTTTACCACTGGTGTTCTGAGTGATATGAAGCAAATCATGTTTGATATTAGTTAGGTAACCTCATTGCATGAGACTACTGTAAGCAGGAATTAGTAACAGTACACAACAAATAGCAAACATCTCCATCCTAAAAGGGCCATTCCTCCTTACCCATACTATTTGAACTAGTAGAGCCAGAGAAGAAGAAACCTGAAAAGACTGGGTTTCCAGCTAGAAAATACATAAATTGAGAATCAAAATCCTCAAATTCCTGATTAACCCCACACACCCAGCTCCAGGTCCAGCCAAACTCTTCTGTAAAAAAAAAAACGAAACTGAGAAGAGAGATGCTGGTTGAGGTAGGAAGACCATGAAATGAATAATCACCACCAAGTCCACTATTGTCAGATAGAGTTTGAAGAGTTGTAGTCCTACCTGCTTCTTAAAGTAAGACTCAAGCTGCTCCTCTAAATGTAAAACCAACTTAATCTAAAACTACACCTGTAACGGAGACTAGTGCTGGTCCAGGAGAGACGCCTGGGGACAGGAAGAGTCCACTCCAGGCTGTTGCTTTCAAGGCCAAATCATACAAAACTTGAAACGCTGGGGGCATTATTTTTTCAAATATAATTTCCCAAAATAGATCTCAAAAGGCTTGGTGCCCAGGTGTGGTCAAACAGCCCTGATGCCATCCTGGACCTTAAAGCACATGGCTCCAATTGCCCAATGCCCCCAGACCTGGGACTTGAACTCGATTACCAAGTGCTACTCAGTCTTCTTAATTCAGCTCCAAAAGATACAGCTACCTCAGGCCTAACGCAATCCATATTAATCTAGGATCAAAGCCACAGGTTTTAGTCTCAAACCGTATCCTGAGGCCCTCTGCTTATTTTTGCCCCTCTCTCCCTCTACAGTCAGATGCAGCCACTTACCTGTGCCCCCGTGGAGGCCTGGGCTGACCATGCCCTGGGAGGGGTTCCTGCCCCTGGAGGAAATACATAAGGGGCTTCCAGGTTGTGACAGAAGCTGGCTTTATATTCAAGGTCCACTTTGTGTGTTGCATCTTCTGCTCGTGTGGTTTATCTGGCTTCCTGAATCTTGTTTGACTTTCTGGTTCCTTGAGATTTCCTTGTTCATGTCTGCCTACCTGTTCTGTGACTTCACATCAGGATTTTTCACTCGTGTGTGTGTTTCTAGATCTCTGTGTGAAGTGCACACAAACATCTGCAAGAGCAACAGTCTTGTCCCAACTTACCTTTCCCGTCTTGTTGCTCATTTTACTTCCTGTGAACTCTACAATCCAGTCAAACCGGACCCTTTTCCATCTTCTGTGCTACCCTGCCTTTTCCCACCTTCCTGCCTGGATTTACATTAGCCCCTCAGCCTTTAGTAGGCCCCCTAGCCCCCGACCCTATCTCAGCTCCTCGAAATTCTAAAACAGCCTTTAAAATCGACCTCACAGTCCCCTCTGCTGTGAAGCTTCTTCACATATTCTTGCTTTAGCCCACAGTAACCTCCCCTTCCTCTCTGCAGGCAATTAGTTCTTCATTTGTATTTTTCTTGTAAGAGCGCTGGGGGAGCCACAATCACATGATCACCTCTATTAGCCTTTTTTAAAAACTTAACTTTTAAGTTAAAGGGTACATGTGCAGGTTTGTTATATCGGTAAACTTGTGACACAGGGGTTTGTTGTACAGATTATTTCATCGCCCAGGTATTAGGCCTAGTACCTATGAGCTATTTTTCCTGATCCTCTCACTCCTACCAACCATCACCATCCAATAGGTGCCAGTGTGTGCCGTTCCCCTCTATGTATCTGTGTGTTCTCATTATTCAGTTCCCACGTAGAAGTGAGAACATGCAGCAGTATCTGCTTTTCTGTTCCTGCATTAGTTTGCTAAGGATAATGGCCTCCAGCTTCATCCCTCTTCCTGCAAAGGACATGATCTCGTTCTTTCGTGGCTGCATTCAACTAACCTTTAAAGTGCTTAAAAATGGGAATGCTGTCCTATTTATCTTTAAATACACCATTGCCCCCTCTCAGAGATACATACAAAAAGTATTTTAATGTGTGTCTAAGGAGAAAATGATGGCAATAGCAGATTTGACCTAAGTCCTTGCTCTCACTGCAATTTGTGTGTGTCATCTGCCTTCTGCCTGTACGTCTTCAACCAACTGCCTTTCCTACCTGTTCTACCTGTGTTTACTTGAAAGGGTTCAGGTTAGTTGCGGAGCCACAGCTCTGCCCTGGCCACCACTTAGTTCTGTGGGGCATCTCTCGCTCTCTCTCCTCTGTTCCCTGGCTTGCCCTCTTTATCCTATGAACAAAAACTGTTTCTGATTTTTTCAGTCCCAGCAAACCATCAGGTCCCACATCAACCTAATTCTCAAATATCATAATGAAATGATAAGGTAACATCTCAGATTTTGCTTTTTGAGTTTTCACTGTTTTTACAAACATTTGGTTTTACCTTCACAAAGAACCTGAGAGGTAGGCAGAATAGGTACCGATTGATAAGGAAACTTCAGCAGAGAAAGAAGGCAGCATCTCAAGGACACAGCTCATTAATGCAGAGCTGAAATGAACGTGTTGAGTTTCCAATTTGTGTCTTCTTTTCCCCCAATAGAGTTGCCTCCTTAGCATCTACTACTTTTCATCCAAATAGAAATCTCAACAGGAGAGCTGGGCGCAGTGGCTCACGCCTGTAATCCCAGCACTTTGGGAGGTGGAGGCAGGCAGAACACTTGAGGCCAGGAGTTCGAGACCAGCCTGGCCAACATGGTGAAACCCCATGGCTACTAAAAATACAAAAATTAGCCCAGCATGGTGACACACACCTGTAGTTCCAGCTATTCCAGAGGCCAAGGCATGAGAATCACCTGAACCTGGGAAGTGAAAGGGGGGAGGCTGCAGTGAGCTGAGGTGGCGCCACTGCACTCCAGCCTGGGTAACAGAGTGAGACTCTGTCTCAAAAAGAAAAAAAAGAAGTCACGACAGGGGAAAGGATGGTATTTCTTTAAAAACAGGGCACATTTCAATTGATATTTGTAAAGTGTTGACTGGTATGACTTATCACAATGGATGTTTATATCCAGTGACATCAGGAACCAAACTACTACCTTTTTTTAACTGAAAAACTGACTTTGCAAAGAATTTCTTTCTCTTTGTTGCTAGGATTTAGCCTAAAACCATGTCCAAGAGTCTCTCTGCTATCCTGAGACAATGATTCTTATGTAACTTCGGAATCCAAATGTAGCGTTATAGTAACTCGTTCCTCTGACAGTCTCAGCGTTTTTTCCACTCAAGCCCTGCACACAGAATTAACTCAAAACTTCTGCAAGAAAAACGTCCCTTTTAGAGTTTGATTTGGCATCAGTTTCAAAGAGCTGTCTGTATATTTTAGAATATGTAGAATTTTCCTTTGATTGAAAACTCTCTTTTAACAATGGATAAGAGATGATTTCTCTTCTGAGTGATTTAAACAAAAACAAACACATCTTAGTTACATAGAGTCTTGTTCTCAAAGTGATCTCTCTCTGAAAGAAATCAAACCCTACAGATTGTTAAGCATTTGGCAAAAGCCTTCAAACAGCCAAAGCCAAATAGCGAAATTTTCCTTGTTGCAGGAGATAAACAAATACTAGAGCAAATTTTTTTAAAGCATAGATCCTCCTTTCAGTTTCCACTCTGCTCGATAACATTCCCCTCTGAACACACACACCCACCCCTTCAGAGGGGGTTTCATCTTCAATGTTTATTCCCGGTGCTATAGTAATAAACTCGCCACAAATGAACATTTTCAACATCTGTTTGTGGCTGTTCCCAGACGTCTTGTATTTCTTTGGGACATGAAGCCCTCTGTCTCCCAAGTGTAAACAGACACACCTAATTATGTATTAAGGTGTCTGAGAAGAGCTACTTGTTTTGATGACCATTAAAAAAGAGGGGGGCCTGGTCTGCTTAGCTGGCTGTGGGATGTGGGACAGATACACAGTAGTCCAGTAGTAGCTCCTCAAACAGTGGAAGTCCTCTGCCTGCCAAGGACCAAATCCAAGTCCTATTTTTCTCAGCCTGAGAATAGTGTCCACTGCGTCCACTCCAGATGTGGACCGAACAGTCGGTGACTGGTCAGGAGAGACAGTGCTGCCACAGGCCGGGGGCACATCTATTTAATCTTCTCATGAGGACTTAATTTTCAGGTGAAAAGAGGAAAGTTGCTGAGGAGGAAGAGGTCATTTAGGATTCATTTTTTTTCTTCTTCAGGTCACAATAGCCATGTATAGCAATGGTAATAAAATGTCAGTAGCCTATGAGAAATGTAGCAGAAGAAAACAATTCTAGAATGTTGGACTAGCAACTGGAGGTGTAGGTTCTGGTCACAGTGCTGTCCCTGATGGTCACGGTGGACTCCCTTTCCCTCCCTGACCCTCACATTCCTCATCAGTAAATGAGGGATGCGGACGAAATCCTCTCTGTGGGTTTCCCAGCTCTAAAATTCTGATCCTGCTACATACTGGACAAGTCTGAGAATTCCAAAAATACCTTCACAAATTCTACTAGAAATACTATTCCTGTAAAGAATGGTCCCCATCCATTAAAAAGCAGTACTAGTTTTCAAAATGAGGCAATAAATCTATACATTCAATGTGCAAAAAAAAAAATCCAGGTTTTCTATGTACAAGATGTCAATTCAAAAATGTAGGATCTTTTCTAGAAATTAAAAAAAAAAAAAACCATAATTGTTAACAACAGTTCCCAACACAGGCCAAAAGAAAATGGTAATACTACTAGCTTTTTAAGACAGTCTTTCATCCTTAAAGTTAGCAGTAAAGAGGTTAAAACTAACTTCAGGCTCACATTTTCAATGGAAGATATCACGTAAGCTATTTCTCTTTTTTTCTGTTCTAGATTCTTTAAGCAAATTGTTTTGATCTGAATTATCTAAAGTTAAAATAAATGATTTTTTGTATCAACCTTTCCAGCTCTCACAGGGTAGAATATATTGTTGTGCATAATTTAAGTAGCTTTAAATGTCCTTACCCCACATATAAAAACATATTTTCAGGATTTTTTTTTTTTTTGGCAGGGGGACAGAGTCTCCCTCTGTCGCCAGGCTGGAATGCAGTGGGGCAATCTCAGCTCCCTGCAACCTCTGCCTCCCGGGTTCAAGCTATTCCCCCTGCCTCAGCCTCCTGAGTAACTGGGACTACAGACACATGCCACCACACCCAGCTAATTTTTATATTTTTAGTAGAGACGGGGTTTCACCATGTTAGGCCGGGATGGTCTCAATCTTTTGACCTCGTGATCCACCCACCTTGGCCTCCCAAAGTGCTGGGATTACAGGCGTGAGCCACTGCACCCAGCCTATTTTGAGGTTTTAAGATTTCACTGATGTACACATTTTTAATTTCTAGAATAAAATTTATGTTTACAAAAATTGGGGGATAGATTTTTCCACTGTTATTTCTGGTTAGGGATTTGGTCCATTTTACTTTATTTTGAGTCCTCTGATCTGCATCAAACCATGAATTTTGGCTACTTAGTAAGGATTAATGGTGTTATCCAGGTATGGCCTGGAAAGACCAGTGATATATTCCTCTTAAGATGATACCCACCAGTCCTTTGTAGCAAAGTCTGATTCTGATATGGAGACTCCTACAGTGACGCAGAGTAGGGAAAAGCACATTATGTGGAGCTAAAAGACCTGGAGTTGAGTTTTCACCCTCCCTCCCTTTCACTTGATTGCCCTGAACAAATCTCTGAATGTCTCTGAGCTCTAATTTCCTACTGGCAAACCACTAAGTATAATAGTATTGATACTCCAATGCGTTGTGATGATTAAATGAAATAATGTCTGTGAAAATGCTTTCTGTAAATGTAAAGCACTATCTAAGTATTATTCATACTAAGTTTTGCTACGCATTTATTTTTATTCTCACCTTTGGACTCGGTTGCTAAAATTCTTCCCATCTTCCTCTGCACTTAATTTGTCTTAGGTTCTAATACGACATTCTTTATCTGTGAGCTTTAAGTAATTTCTGCCATCAGAAAAGACCTGTTACAGAGGACCCGATTGTCCTGATTCTTTTTACTTCTCTCACTCTCTGGAGTTCCTGAAGGAGGGTAGTAGAAGAGTTCAAGGTGCCCTCCAAAGATGCCTCCTCCTTCCTGGAGGAGTCTTCAGCTTGACTGTACATATTCTGTTGCACCTGCCTGAGTCTCCACTTCTCTTGGATGACCAGCAGCATCCTTTGGAGACAGCAGCTTGATAGGCTGCCAGAGTCCACTTGCCATCTAACTGCACTGGGCCATGGGCCTCTTTCTATGCAATATGATACTGTGGGGGAATGCAGCAGTCCTAACTCACAGAGTGTACTTGAACCAATCACTTTGTTCTTCCTGTTTCCCTCAGTGTTAACCTGTTTGTTACATTTGTTGCAACTTACTTGCCACATTTTTAGATAACTGAAGGGATTTACCTCCACCTCACCGTCTATATACCCTAAAGTGGTACTGCTTATTTGATTGTAATAAATTTTTACAAAGATTGTTTTCAAACTTCTAACTAGACGTTGTATCATTTGCAGTTTGAGATGTAACCTTTTTATTAAAATGGTGGTAGGAAGACCCCTGGGAGGGATTCACTTTGGTGAAATAGTTTTTTTCTCTTAGGTACTAGGGAATGTGGTAACGTACAGGAAGAGGCAACTTAGCCATCTGCAGAAGCTGTGGCTTTGCAAGTCCAAAGCTGACGCCTCACATACTAGCTTGCAAAGTCTGCAAATAGGCTGAAAGATAACCACATCTCCAGTTCTCTAGTTTTAAGGCACTTAACTAAATGTCTAGTTACCTATCTCCTAACCCACCTGTGTGATGATTTTCAATATTATACCACAGTGTTGCTGTAGTGAAAAAGATCAGTACCAACACCTTAAGACTGGAGGGACGGGGCATGAGTCTAAGCAAGTCCAGCCACTCATCTGAAGAGGAGGGGGAATTCATCATACACGTGTATTGTCAGGACTCAGACCTCTTGGCTGATGGGGGAGAAAGCACACCTCTTTCCAATAAAGTACCCTGCCAATTTTATTCTTTTTTAAAGTGACTGTTTTTTTTTTTTTCAGTGGCTGTTATCTGCTGCTTCTCACTCTAGTGAGAAAGTTCACATTACATTTTTTCACCTCCATTCTCTTTTACTGTACCCTTCTAAATGAAAAAGCCAGGAAGAAAAGTTAAAAACTAGGTTTGACAGCCAGAAAAACAGCCAACCCATCATCCGAAGCTCTAGTCTATGAAGATTTTGGAGCTCTGAGTACGATTCTGGATTCCTCATGCTGACACCCTTTGAATTGTATCTTCTTTTGAGTCCTTGAGCTTCCAAATCTCAAAATAAATCCATCAAATACATTTTAAGTAGCTTTGGTCACTGAGAAATGTGCTCTCCAGGTCCTGATTTTACTACTCTCCTTTCCTTTAAAACAAACTAACAAATGGCTGTAATGGTTTTCAGTACACACATCTCTGCACTTCGGGATTCCAGGAAGAAAAGAAAGCTGTGTCCACGGAGAAATGGAATTGCATTACATTTTCAATAGGAAATGTAAGAAAAACTGCTTATATCTGCATGAGATCTTGAAGCTAATTTCCAAAACCCCAATTTTAGAGTTTCACGAGGAAGAATCTCCTTTAGGACATGGTTGAAGGATCTGAGAAAGGAGTGATAGCTTACTACAACTGTGACGCCAACAGGCGTACCTGTTTAAAGCCTTCTCCTTTAAGCTTGGCTTGTGGTTATGAGATTCTGCTTAGAAAATGTTCCTCATCCCTTATCAATTCAAGTTCCTTGCTATTTAAGGTAAGCCCCAATTTCTTAGTCCTCTGAAGCAGGTTTTCTAGGTACTGACTCCACAGGGAGGACAAGTGCTGGTGTCTCACCTGGACTAACTTTCGCAATGGCTGGATATTAGCTCGCCAACCTGAAGGAACTGCTAGCCCCTTGCCCATGTGTTTCTTCACCTCAGAGTTGTTGCCACACACTCCCCAGTGTGATCATTCAATGATTGCCTGCAAAGCTGGTCTGGTCACATCTGCATGCATGATGGTTTCCACTGAAGTGCATCTTCTTTTTTTTTTTTTTTTTTTTGAGATGGAGTCTCGCTCTGTCACCCAGGCTGGAGTGCAGCAGCACAAGCCAGGCTCACTGCAACCTCTGCCTTCCAGGTTCATACAATTCTCCTGCCTCAGCCTCTGGGATTACAGGTGCACGTGCCGCCATGCCCGACTAATTTTTGTATGTTTAGTAGAGACAGGGTTTCGCTATGTTGGCCAGGCTGGTCTCAAACTCCTGGCCTCAAATGATCCACCTGCCTCGGCCTCTCACAGTGCTGGGATTACAGGCTTGAGCCACCACACCCAACCTGAAGTGCTTCTTAAAAGCAGGGGAAGGAACTGGTGTGTATAAAGGATATAGAAGATAACATTTTGAGGATGAGAAGAACGTTAACATAGATCGGCTGCGTCCCCATTCAAATCTCATCTTGCATTGTAGCTCTCATAATCCCCACATGGCATGGGAGGGACCTGGTGGGGAGGTAACTGAATCACGCAGGCAGGTCTTTTCCATACTATTCTCGTGATAGTGAATAACCCTCATGAGATCTGATGGTTTTATGAAGTAGTGTTCCCCTGCCCCTTGCACATGTTCTCTTGCCTGCCACCATGTAAGATGTGTCTTTCTCCTCTTTTGCCTTCTGCTATGATTGTGAGGCTTCCCCAGCCATGTGGAAGTGTGAGTCCATTAAACCTACCTTTCTTTATAAACTACCCAGTTCTTGAGTATGTCTTTATTAGTAGCATGAGAACAGACTAATACAAACATATAATGTTGTTCCAGTCCCCAAAATTCATCCCATCATTGTACATCACTGCACTAAAATCTGGGTTTGCACAGTGCCAAGGAAAGAAAGCTACTGGAAATCAGCAGATTAACAAAATGTGACTACTGAAAATTAATCATTTTCAGCCAAACCAAACATTTTAGCTCTCAAAATGGATTTCTGGCCTGAAATTTCCAGGTTTGTAGTTCTGTATTCGTTTAATAAATCTAGTAACTCCTGAATTACCACTTCACTTAGGGTGTATAAATAGTGTCTAAACATTAATTAAAGTTGTATAAGATGTAATATTATTCCTTTCAAAGTAAACAGTTGGGAGAAAACATTACTAAAGCATTTTGATGATATCAGCAAAATCTCTCTCTAAACCAGTGTCCCTATCCCCACCACTCACGGGCAAGCCCAAGCCACCGCCCTTTCACTAGGGTGACTGCCACAGCCTCCTAACCACACTCTTCTCTCCTCCCTAGCCCTCTTAGAATTCTCCACTCAACATCCAGAGTGACCTTTGAAAAACATAAATCGGTGTATATAAGACCCTGCTTAAAATCTGCCAAATGGCTTAGCACTGCACATAACAGCAAATTCAAACCTCTGATCTTGACCTGTAGTGGCCCTGCATAATTTGGACCCAGCCTATCTCTCTAACTTCATGTCATCTACACACTCCAGCCACTGAGCATTCTTCTCAAACACCCACAGTTTTCCCACCTCTGGGCCCTTGCACTAGCTTTTCCCACTGCCTAGAATGCCCTCCCTTCTTCCTGATCTTCACAGGGCTAACTCTGTTTTGTTATTTAGACCTCAGCTTAAATATTGACTCCTCATCACATCACCCTATTTTACTTTTTCTACAGTACATACCCCTAGATAATATTTTATTATTTTAAATTGCTCACCCTTTGGTAATGATAGCTAACATTTATTGTGTGTCAGGTATTATTCTACGGGGTTTACATATATTAACTATCCTTTAGTCCTGATAACCACCTATCACAGCAAGTATTATTATTATTATTATCATATGGTCATTTAACTGATGCAAAAATTGAGGTTTTTTGCATCAGTTAAATGATCATATGATAATAATAATAATACTTGCTGTAATAGCTGAGTTGCCTTCCCAAAGGCACAAGGCTAGTAAAAAAGCCTGAATTTAGACCTGGCTTCAAAGACCGTTTAATCATTATGCCATATGCCATTAGAAACAGTTTCAAGAGCCTTTCTGTCTTGTTTATCAGAGTATCTCCAGTGGGTAGAATAGCGCTCAATAAATGAGTAAATTTTATGTTGACAATAACTTGTATTAATAAATATTTTTATCATGCGGTCATAAAACATTATGACAGCAATGTTTCATTAAGAGAAAGCTCGTTACGATTCAAATCATATTTTCTTTAAATAGATCTAACTTATTTAATATAGAAAGCCTGGTCCTGTGATCACATTTATTCTATTATTAACAGAATTCATGTGTTTTAGTAACCCTTAGCTTCTAAGGTTCTCATTTCTCCAGTAAGATAAATTACCACTTATAAATGTACCATTCTCAGGTAAAGAGGGTTAACAGATAAATTACATAAAATCACGCAAGGGTATGAGAGATGTCAATAAAATTCCTTAATTTTACATTAAATCTGGGATTTCGCAAACTGTCTATGGATTCTGACACGCATGCACATATATAAGGCTTCACCTTAAAGACAGGTTCAGCTGTGGTCAGGTATCAAGATCTAAATGTTCTTTTGGCATTAAATAACTTGATCTTAGGTTGCTTCTCAGCAGAATCTCTTAACTGAAACAAAACTTTTCCTGACATCTATCATAGTTGCTCCTGTTAATTTAGTTCTTTGATCAAATGCTATATTAGCCTTCAGTGCTATTATTGATAGTGGTATTTCATTTTATTTTCTTTCTTTTGGAGACAGAGTCTTACTCTGTCACCCAGGCTGGGGTGCAGTAGCACAATCACAACTCACTGCAGCCTTAGCCTCCCTGGCTCAAGCAATCCTCCCACCTCAGTCTCCCAAGTAGCTGGGACTACAGGCATGCACCACCGCCCCGGCTAATTTTTATATTTTCTGTGGGGGATGGGATTTCACCATGTTGCTGAGGCTGGTCTCTAACTCCTGGGCTCAAGCAAACTGTCCGCCTCAGCCTCCCAAAGTTCTAGGATTACAGGCGTGAGCCACCGCACCCAGCAGGTATTTAGTTTTCTTATGTGATGACTACTAAATCTCTCCTGTAAGAAAACCTACCCTTTTCAGGCCTTAATTTAGAATCACAGACATCAAAAGCTTTATGACGCACCTTGGGGGAAAAACTAGCCCAACTAACGCGGTTCACACTTGAGGAAACTAAGACATACAGAAGTTAGTGACCTGCTCAAGAACTTAGAGGCACATCCAAAATTAAAAGATAGGCTCCTCCATTCCCAGCCAAATTCTATTTCTAATACATTGTCAGCGATGCTATGAATGTTTAATCACCACTCTACATGCTTGAGTCATGGAAGAAATGTTTTCCTGATAAGCCAAATCAATTCAACACAATTTTATTGAGCAACTGCTATTTTATCAGCATTTAACTCAATTCTTCTTTGGGAGGCAAGACCCAAATCAAAAGTTTCAACCACCTGCTGGATTAAAAGGGGTTATGTGAGGTTTTATTAACCTTTCAAAAAGTATCTGCGGCACCTGCCAACTTCTAAAGTCAGAGAACAACTTTAACTTTCTTTGTTAACTGCCCTGGGGGGCCAAATTCTTTCCTTTTTAGACTCTTTTAGGTCAGTTCTCTACTATATATATATATATATATATATATATATATATTTTTTTTTTTTTTTTTTTTAGAGGAGTTTCACTCTGTCACCCAGGCTGGAGTGCAATGGCACAATCTTGGCTCACTGCAACCTCTGCCTCCTGGGTTCAAGCAATTCTCCTGCATCAGCCTCCCGAGTTGCTGGGACTACAGGTGCATGCTACCACACCTGGCTAATTTTTGAATTTTTTGTAGAGATGGGGTTTCACCATGTTGGCCAGGCTGGTCTCAAACTCCTGACCTCATGATCTGCCCACCTCAGCCTCCCAAAGTGCTGGGATTACAGGCATGAGCCACCGTGCCCGGCCTCTACCGTAATTTTAGAAGCCACACTGAGAATGTACTGTTTTCCTAAGGTGTAGTTTGGGAGCTTACAAGTTTGTTTTCTTTGCTGATGAGTACCATAACGCTATTATCAGACTTTTTCAAACCTGTTTTTATTTCCTTTGTAGCTTTTATTTAGAAAGGGTTCTTCTTAATTATGTATGGATTTATTGTCACCACATCAATGGGTTTATTTATTGATTTTTCATGAATCACTGCTCCCCTTGGCAGAGGTCAGGGTGTGTTTGTAACCATCATTATATGTGTTATTTTTATTCCATTAACTATAGCACTATTACTAATTACCACAGAGAACTGGAATGGTGACCATTTTGGATAGAGCATGAGACGGTGATAAACTTTAGATACAAAAGCACCGGGCTTCTCCTAGTCTCTCATGCTTGGCTGCATAGTTATGGGTTGGTCACTTAAGGCCACAGTCTCTCTGGAAAATATATGACATGTTTCTGCTTAAAAAAATCCTTTGGGATATTTAGGAACAATGTTGTCTGGGCAGCACTTTATTTTTATTTACATTACTTTCATGGATTTGAAATTCACTAATTTATTGAGTCACATAAAAAAAATTTAGACGGTATAGTCGAATGGGGTCCTAGATTTGCCTCAGACCAAGTTACTTAAATTCAGACCCAGTTCCATAAAATATGTCTTCCTGTCTGCATTTCAGGAACACAAAAAAGAAGTCTGAAAATGACTTTGAACTATTTGAAACCAAGTGTTGTCCACAAATGACTTTGAACAATTCAAATTAAAGTGCTCTCTTTTGCATTTTATCATATAGGATATTTCAATTAGAAAAAAGCTTTTTATTTGTTTACTTACCTCTTTTCTAAGTAACTGTTCTGCATATTCCCTTATAACTATTTCTGCATCTTAACAAACCTAAGAGCTAATTTAAAATAATCATGCAGGCTGGGCACAGTGGCTCACGCCTGTAATCCCAGCACTTTGGGAGGCTGAGATGGGTGGATCACGAGGTCAGGAGTTCAAGACCAGACTGGCCAACATGGTGAAACCCTGTCTCTACTAATAATACAAAAATTAGCCAGGCATGGTGGCAGGCACCTGTAATCCCAGCTACTTGGGAGGCTGAGGCAGGAGAATTGCTTGAACCTGGGAGGTAGAGGTTGCAGTAAGCTGAGATCACACCACTGCACTTCAGCCTGGGCAACAAGAGCAAAACTCCATCTCAAAAATAATAATAATAATAATTTTTAAAAAGTAATGATAATAATGCAGTTCCTCTGTCCCTTTTCTACCAACAGTGATAAGTTAATGTTTTCTGAAAAATCAATGCTCAATGAAGTTAGCAAATATTAAGACATAGGGATGTCAGTGGTCCTATTTTTCCTGAAAAAAGTATTACCTTGGCTGATATTTATAAATGTTACAAATAATAGACCTGTCAAGACTATGTATATATATATTCATTCTAAATGTAATGAGTAGGTGAGTTCATGCATATGGGGATGCATATGCTAAAGCAGAGCTAACTATGTTGTTTTATTTTATCAGAGTTGCTGGCATATTCCATAACACATTGCATGGTGAGACCATATTTGCATTTATACAACATGAACTTAAATGGAAATTGTCTTGGTCTCCCACAGAATCCCACTTCTAGATCTATTAGCCAATTTCTAATAATAGTCACAGCATAAGAGCCCTGAAGCATGAGGCCCCGACTCCTGGGTGGACTTTCTACTGAATGCTAGTACTTCCCATGACATTACACATGCAGAGCATCAGAGCAGGAGTTAGAGATAGAAGGGGATTAGAAGACCAGGCCCTGGGCCAATGGGAGTCTTCAATCCAGCAAGAGCTCTGGAGAGATAGCAAAGGATTAGAAGACTAGGCCCCTGACTTAGGAGAGCTTTCAGTCTAACTGGGAAAAGACAAGATCCTCCATATCCTTGTCACATCTTAAGAAACATGAAGCCACACACATCAAACATATGTTATTTTTAAAAGCTGAAAATGTAATTGTTGAAGTGATTCAGAATAGAAATATAATCTGAGCTGAATGGGATTGATTTATTTTTTAGTTTCCTAAAGGAGATAGCTTTAAGTTGGTTATGGATGTGAATTATTATAATAGAGCAAAGGGACAAAATAGGTCTCCTTTCCTAAAACCCTGAGCATTCTTTGCATATTTTTGGCATCTACATGGGCTGGTACCATAATGTAACCATCACATTTGCTTTATGTTATATCCTAAATGAGACTGAAAGCTTCTTGAAGGCAGAGACTATGTCTTCTATTTCCTTTTTACTCCTCACCTGTGTAAGCACATTTTAAGTATATGCCAAATATTTGCTGAGCTGACTTGAAATGAATCAAAGAAAAGCATTCCAAACAGGAAGGAATGCTAGGGGCTACTAATATATCAGATGACATTATTAAAATCTAAAATGTTCTAGACAGGCAGAAATTATTACCTGAATCAAATAAGGTAACACCTAACAGGGACAACTGTAAAATATCATATTTGGATCTACAGAAAAAAAACAGCTCTAAAAGTAAATAATTGGAGAAATGCAGCTTGACAAAAGTGGCAAATAGGAGAAAACAGTGTAATATGGTCACCAAAAGAACAAAGGCCACTTTAGCCCGCACTACCAAAGGCTGAGAAGAGAGGAGTTTGCTTCTGGGTATGAGGCATTAAGATGGATGAACTGTGTCAGAGACCACTGACCAGATCAGTAGGATGACCTGCAACCATACCATACAGAAAGGGTTAAAAAAAAAAAACAGGCGGAGGTGGGACATACAGAAAAAAATTCAGCCTGAAGAAGATAAGACTTTGAGAAATGATAGTTGTCAAAATCCTATCCTTTGCTTTATTCTAGAGGAACAGCTGTGCTTCAGTTTACAGCTTAGTTAATATAATTTCTATCATTTTCTCAGAAAGAGCTTTGACACTTTATTACACGATGGCTATAACTAATGTCAGACTCTAAAGTAGAAATCAAAAATTCTATTTGATCATTTTTCAAGCTGGACCTAAAATATGTTTTGGCATTGTTACTAACTGTTAGCAGCAAGTTCTGGAAACAGATACAGTCTTGATATGTGTTCTAAATATGAAACACATTGCAAAAAGACTTGGAGATAAAAATATAACTGCTTATGCACACTCTTACTGTGCTATTTCCTGTCCTTATCAGCAATGAAAGTTTCTCTTGTTTTGCCCTTTCTTTGTTGTTCCAGGTGAACAAAACCTTTTTTCTTCTTCCCTTTTTTCTCATACATATCTTCCTTTTTTTTTCTATCTTCTTTCCCACTAATACCTGTTTCATTAAATATTCCTAAGCGCCTACCATGTGCCAAAAACTGTGCAAGGTTGTAAGGATTCAGAAATATGCAAAACATAGCCACTGTCCTTAAGAAGCTTATAAAAAAGAATGGCATGCAATTAAATTTTTATGCTAAAGGAAGATATGGGCCACGTGCAGTGGCTCACATCTGTAATCCCAGCACATTGGGAGCAGAGGTGGGTGGATCACCTGAGGTCAGGAGTTGGAGAATAGCCTGGCCAACATGGAGAAATCCAGTCTCTATTAAAACTACAAAAATTAGCTGGGTGTGGTGTTGAAGTGCACGCCTGTAATCCCAGCTACTCGGGAGGCTGAGGCAGGAGAATCGTGTGAATCCAGGAGGCGGAGGCTACAGTGAGTCGACATCACACACTGCACTCCACCCTGGGCGACAGAGTAAGACTCTACCTCAAACAAAAAAAGAAAGGAAGGAAAGAAAGAAGAAAGAAAGAGAGAAAGAAGGAATGAAAGAAAGAAAGAAACAAAAACAAAGAAAGAAGGAAGGAAGGAAGGAGAGAGAAAGAAAGAGAAAGAGAGAGAGAAAGAAGAAAGAAAGAAAAAGAAAGAAAGAAGGGAGGGAGGGAAGGGAAGGAAGGAAGGAAAGAAAGAAAGAAAGAAAGAAGAAAGAAGGAAAAGAAAGAAAGAAAGAAAAAGAAAGAAAGAAAGAAAAGAAAGGGGAAGATATGCATATATTAGAGGTGTGTCCAAAGTACAGAAGTGACATACAAATGGGTGTAGATGAGAGCGCGATTCACTTTGAAGAAAGTGGTGGTTGGGAAAGGGATCCTCAAGAGGCAGCAACAGGCTCCTGCCCACCAGTGCAAAGACATGGGCTGACTTGGAAGTGAGAAATAGCACAGAAAACTTAAGGAATGCCAGGCATTTTATAACAGAAAAGGTCCCCCTTTACCTAGGAGAGTCAGATATTTTGGAGGCAGCTAAGCAGTCACATAACTGGATTGATATTTTTAACTAGGTATGTTCTGTATTTTAATTGGTATGCATGACCACCAAAAAGTAAATGTTCTGGAATTTATCTACGGGCAACATTAGGGAAAAAAAATTTAATTAAAAAATGCACCCAAGATGCTTTGGTGACAATTGCTGTGATAGAGAACATGCTTCTCCAAGAAGAAATGTGTGAAATGCTTTCTAATAAAAAATATCACTGACAAAATCAGCAACAAAAGGAAAAGGGAAGATAGAATAGTATCCTCAGGTTCAGGTAGAGCACCCTTGATGATTTTAAAAATATAATAGCATCCGGCCAGGCACGGTGGCTCATGTCTGTAATCCCAGCACTTTGGGAGGCCGAGGCAGGAGAATTACCTGAGGTCAGGAGTTTGAGACCAGTCTAGCCAACATAGTGAAACCCATCTCTACTAAAAACACAAAATAATTAGCTGGATGTGGTGGTGGGTGCCTGTAATCCCAGCTACTCGGGAGGGTGAGGCATGAGAATCACTTGAATCTGAGAGGCAGAGGTTGCAGTGAGCCGAGATCCTGCCATTGCACTCCACCCAGGCAACAAGAGCACAACTCCATTTCAAAACATATATATATATATAAAATAGTGTCCTTCCAATGGAATGCAGTTCAGGGGTAGAATGAAATGCACTCCTAAGTCATGAAAAGACATGGAGGAACCTTAGATGCACATCACCAAGTGAAAGAAGCCAGTCGGTAAAAGCTACTTATTGTATGATTCCAACTATATGACACTGGAAAAGGCAAAACTATAGAGACAATTAAAAAAAAAAATCTGTGGTTGCTAAGAGCTGAGGGAAAGAGAGATGAACAGGTGGTGTACAGGGGATCTTTAGGGTAATGAAGCTACTCCTTATGATTCTGTCATGGTGGATACATGACATTATGGTAAAACCCATAGAACTGCACAACACAAAGAGTGAGCCCCATGTAAACTATGGACTCTATTTCATAACAATTGTGTCAATATTGGTTCATCAATTACATCAAATATCACACAAATGCAAAATGTAAATAATAAGAGAAAGAGGGAGATGGTGGGGGTAGAATATAAGAAATTGTACATTCTTCTCCATTTTTCTGTAAATTTAAAATTGCTCAAAAAGAATATTCATTTTAAGACATATACATAAAAGTAATAATGTTGCACACATTTCTACTCTTGAAGATGATGATGCGACCTACTCTTTCCACTAGCATTTACCTGGTGAGGGAAATTTTCTTTACTAAAAGTCCTAAGAACATCAAATCCCTAAACAGAGAGCATCTTATTCCTTGCAGAGCCTCTTGAGACATGTGATTCAGCAATTTCTAGTAATTCATTAACATAGGACCACTGAGGCACAATAAATTAACTGTATCTGAGAATGATGCAAAGACTCTTTAGAGACAATGAAATGAAGACTCCGGTGTCCTAAGTTAAATTGCCTCCCCCTCTCTCCTCAGACCCCAGTGCACTGCAGAAGCCATTGTATCTATCGTTAGAAAATTAATACTTTGGGTGAAATGAGTTTCATACACTCAAGTTTTCTTTGATGGAAAGGAGATTTCAGCAAATCTTTCAATAAAGTGTATAACCATGTGTTTGCCATCCCTGCAAAAGCATGATTCCTTTCATTACTAAATCTTTTCCCTCTGTGTGGGTAGTTGTACATGTGTCAGAAATAAATCCCCACAGAAACAACTGAGAAAAACCATGTATAAAATCAGACTCAAACCATGTACACAGGTTTCATTCTGAGCTTTAGTATCTCAGTGTGCTACAAATAACAGTAATTAGTCTTACAAGCAAGCTTAGTCAACTTTGTGAGCTGGACCAACTATCTCCAAATGATCTGGTAGGAATGAAAACCACTTCTTTGGGCCTCAGCAGCAGTAAATCAAAAACTAGAGTAAATGGAGGTCCAGGTAAGATTAGAACACCATCTGCTTATGTCAAAAGATAGGCTATTTTTAGGGAAAGCAAGATGAATTTCAACTTACGGAATGCAAAAGTAATCCATTCAATCAGTGGCGACATAATGAAGAATACTGAACATTCAATTGTTGACACAGGGCTTGCCTTTGTTTAGGGTCCATTAAATTTAATAACTTCCCCCTCTGTGGCTTTAAACAGAGAACTTCTTCAAAATAAGAGTTACTCCTATTAAACTTAATTATTTGCCCATGGCTGCTGTGGCAGAGTATGTCTACCAAACAGGTGGCTCTTAATAAAGGAATGGTTCTGTAGTAAAACTTAGATGCTCTAGTGTTTTATTATGGTTGCTTTAACTTTCTGGTTTATTAGTATTAATTGTTGGAGTTTTCCTTTTAACCTTTCTTGAGGCATTGCTCCCTCCTGTGAGTTAAGAGCTGCTCTGCTAAAATAAATGTTCACATATAATTGGCACATTACTGAAGCTGCTAGTTTCAAGAACTTGACTCAGGGGGCTTGATAGAAACTTGGTTATACGGGACATTTTAAAATGAACTACATCAAGTACTACTGGGTTTGAATACTCCTGATAGAGCCTGAGTGATAAAATGGGGTTTTTCCACTGGCAGTTTCTAGATTTTGCAGTAGTGAAAACAAAATTTTTAATAATTTTATTATTAGACTAATGCTTATTCTCCTGACCTTTGGAATATTGTAGTTTAGCAACTGAGAGTCATAAAAATGGAGACATCTTCAATAGTCCTGTGCAGTTGAGTAAGTGAAAAGTGTTAATATTTACATATTTTGAAAGAAGAGATTCAAGACTATTTTCCTAAGCAGAAAAAATAAAATAATAACCTTCAGAAAGATTACAGGTCTTAACTCTGTCCTATGTTAACAACACCAGTAACAACAACAAAAACCCACAAATGCAGAGAAAAATCTTCCATACAATCTACAGCAGCAAGGAGGGCAAGGTGGCTCACCTCTGTAATCCCAGCACTTTGGGAGGCCAAGGCAAGAGGATCGTTTGAGGTTAGGAGTTCAAGACCAGCCTGGGCAACATAGTGAGATCCTGTCCCTACGAAAAATATTAGCCTGGCAAGGTGGTGCATGCCTCAATCCCAGCTACTAAGGAGGCTGAGATGGGGGGAATTGCTAAGCTTAGGAATTCAAGGCTGCAGTGAGCTATACTCACACCACTGCATCCCACCCTGGACAACAGAGCAAGACCCTGTCTCTTAAACAAAAAAAATCTATAGTGACCTCTCCCTGAGTAAATGAAGCAGCCAACATCTGTGACTAAGATGCACCTTCCTGTTCATCTTTCATTAACATACCCTAACTCTCTAAGAAACCTCCAGAAAGCAACAGAAAGGTATAAATCCCTTCTACCTCATATATGCCAAAGAGTAGTACAGACATAGGTTAATCTAAGCTACTTCACTCAAATAAGTGGGATAGTGGAGGAGTTCTGTGCATTGAAAAAAAAAAAAACCTCTATCGACTCTCTAGGAGACTCATACTCTGACCCACAAGTCAAACAATCAGCCTCAATAAACAGTTGTGCTTCATTCTATAGCAGGATAATTGTATAAAATATATTTCGAAAGTCAGCAATTATTTATTTACATAGTATTTTGTAATGACTTCTAGAAATGTAATTATAATCTTTGTGCGAAGTCTCACAAGTTCTTTGAAGATCAAAACTGCCATGGGTGATAAGATTGCAATTATAAAGACGTGCAGTGGTTTGGGTCATGTAAGGCTTGCTGGTCCCTCCTTGCCTTGTCACACCTTTCCCTTCACTAGAATCAATGAGAAATAATTTTGGCCACCTCTGTGTGGTGAATAATCTTTTAGAACCATGTAGAATGAAGTGAGGTAATGTATAAAATCATTTGGGGGTAGGAGTGCTACTTAAATACAGTACTTAAATACAGATTATTATATAAAGAGGCCACACTTATCAAAGTAAGTATGGTGGGGGAAGAAGGTGGCTTCTGCACTGTAACATCACTAGACTGGTTCTGCGAGTAGTGCTTGACTTTTATAATTCAACTGAATACAATTCAAACTTATTACCATAACGTACACCTGTTAGTCAATTGCAAGGCAATAACTTCTCATTCAATTATAAACCTATAAGTGCTCTTGTTCCACTACAATATTTAAGGCTACCCAGTGTTAAGGAAATATTTCCTGAATCATTGTATTATACCTCTGAACTTGAAGACACCTAGTATTATATCTTCTCTGCAGTAAAGTAAGGATTACAGGCAACCTACCTTTATCATTTTATTTTATCTTATTTTGTTTATACCTTGCTTCCAAAAATGGTATGAGGAAAACTACAGGACTATCTAATATAGTATCACTGTGATTATTGTCATTTATTAACTTCTAGAATTGTAGCCATGCTTGAAAATTACTCAGAAGAAAGGATGCTAATAAGATGAAATAGTGGAAGATCTTTAGGTAGATTAAATCATGGTCTTTCTTTGGAACAGTCTTTTAGGAGAAAATGGAATTTCTTTAGGAACAGTTCTTTCTGGAGGATCTTTCTGGTTGCTTTTACTCCTATGATCCCTTAGAATATAGCATTAGCATACCTAGTTAATTTAGGTGTAAATCAACACTTTCTATTGTCTGACATAATTGAATCGTTATTTTCTCTTAATGCTTTATTGGCTTTTTTGTGAATGGTTCCCCATTGCTTTTTGCTCTATAAATGTTTATTTTAAATCTATAGAATAATAATAATGGGAAACATTTGAGTAGTTCTATGTGCTAGGTACTAAATTAAGTGCTTTGTGAATGACATACGGGTATTAACTTATTTAAATATTTAGATAATCTAAGGGCTTTGTTTTAAATATGCTCTGTGGTGATTCATTTTGTAAAGGAAAGTCCCCTTTAAAAGTTTAGATTTTTATTTAATCTAACCTGACTCACCTAACAAGGCTTGCCTGCAAATTATATATGGATATACAATTTTTACAAAAAATTTTAGCTTCATAATATCAGCTATAATCTATTTGGTACATATCATGGGCCAGGCCTGTCCTAAGCACTTTATATAAAGTACCTCATTTAATCCTCACACCAACCCTGAAGATGAGTATTACATGCCTGTTTTACAAATAATAAAACTAAATTTCAGAGAAGTAAGAAGTTGCCTGATATGTGTATGAGCTGGGATTCAAACCTGGGTCTGAATATACAACCCTACTGTGAAGTAAGGAATTTTATTCTTTTTCACCCAAAATCACATGAGGATATTTGGTGTATCTCTTTAGACAGGAAGATGAAAATTGATCGATGCACACGAAAACATAAACTGTTCTGGAAAGCCTCTCAAAAAGAGCCCACAGGACTGCCTGCAGACAGGGACAGAGGTGAGTATTTTAGCTGTGCATGTTACGTGGAAACAGCATTATTTGGCACAGAGCAGTATGAAGACTAAAGGCACAGGAATGGACTCAATCCAAAGGGTTTATTTACTAAAGCACAAAAAAAAAAAAAAAAGACAACCAAATTTTAAAACCCTCATGCTTAAGTCTCACATGTAGGAGCCTCTAGGTCATGGACTTAGACATTAGCTTTAGATGTTGAGGGAACTCCTAAGATATAAATTGTCTAACTGGGTACCTGGGAACCTATGAGACAGGCTTCCCAAAAAGGCTCCCAGGACTAGTCCCGAGGGGAAATTAGAAATGGTGCTCACTCCGATGACATGGTCCCCAAGTCCACCAGGCCGTGCTTGGGTGTGCAGGCACAGCCCCGCAGCCCAGAGCAAGGTCAGGTAAGTCAGTGCTCCTCCAGTTCCCTGACAGTCCACATCTAGTTGTTTCTTCCTGTTTCCCTACCTACATGCTGACAAGAGGGATTTTCTGTTCTCTTTACTGTTTATACAGAACCTCCCACCCTGGCACCAGGTTACTTTACCAGTAACAACTCCAGAAACGTTAGGGGTAGGAGGAAAAAACTGGACTAAACTCAGTATAAACCAGTTTAAAGCAGAGGCTCACTCCTACCTTTGACCTAAGACTGACATATGGCTGGAAAATTAACCAGTTTCTGCTACTGCCTCCTTATCTGTGAAATGGAAAAGGTACTGTTTTGTGGAAATGTTTTAAGTAATCCTCAGTAAACTAACTTGAAATGATCTGGCTGTTTTCCATTACACATGTACATGATAAACAATGATGACTGGCTTCTCGTTTAGGCAGCATTTTTCCAACGTTATTTTCAATGATTTTGCTGGTGAACTCATGGAATATACCTCTGTAGGAAAATGCTGTAGATAAGTGTCTCCAGTGCTACCATCACTCCCTGAGGTTTTTTCCCTTAGGTACTGATAGAGAAAAAAAAAATAGCAAAATCTACTTCAGCACCAGGGGACCCCAAACAGAAGCAAGTTTGCATGAGTCTATTCTGTCAAAGTGTCCTTTTGGCCCTATGTAAAGCAAAACAGATTCTCAGTATGAAATGAGGAAGGAATAACCAGAACTAACTCAACACCATCAACACTGTGCCTTTAATCCCATATCAGCCTTTGTTATCCCCACTGTGCCTTACTCATCCTTTCATGTATAGTTAATTAATGTTTGCCTAAAGGCGACCGTGATTCCAGGCAAGGGAAATAACTAAAATTCTATACACTATACAATTTCCCAATACATACTACGTGATTCATAAAAATGGTAACAGCAGTCATAAGGAAAAGTGGTAACATGGTTTTCCAAAAAAACTTGCAGTTCTCCCTCCACCCCTCTCTTTCCCTACTCACCCCCATGGGAGTCCATCTGCTGCAGAAAATGTGAGGCACTAGGACCAGAGAGCCCTTTCCTGCTATTTGCTTGAGAAACAAAGCTTTCCCTCCTCCCAAGTTGAAAGAAATAAAGGAGTCTGAACTAATCAAAACCCGCAAGCCTGCTGGTGGAGCTTCAGCTTGTCAGTGATGCAACTCAGCGGAGTGAGTAACGGCTTCGAGCTTTGCAGAAAATGAGAGAGGGAGAGAAACAGAGACAGAAACACAAAGAGAAAGAAAGAAAGGCATTAACCTGGCCAGGAGTCAAACAGGTGCAGGGGCCCGAACGCTGAGAAGAGTATCTGGCAAACATGGGATCCAATGGGGTTGTGTGCCTCCATGGACATACGTCTTTGAGGGGGGGACAATGTTTCCAGTTCGTATGTCAGGGTGGACCGAGAGGTTTATTTTCTTATGCACGGGACTCATACGGGCAGCTAAGGGCCTTTAACTTTTCTCTACTTGTCAATTTGCAGTCTTCGTGAATACTTTCTGGCTCTCTGTGATGAATTCTCCAGGATAGAGGGACAGCCAGGTCATTTACCACACACACTCCCACCATGGGTCACACACTTCTGGGGCGCCTTTGGAACAAAAAATTGTGAGCACTGGGCTGCCAGGCTGCCAGTGACAGCAGCATGCATTATGCTTCACGGAAAGGCTGTTTCCTTCTTGAGTTAGCCACTCAAGAGGCCATGCATTGCCTTTTAAGACTCTTCCAGGCCTCATTGCACTTCCAATGACTAGTTTCTGACCAAGATCCTAAGCTTGCAGGTGCTCTCTCTTGGAATTGACTAGCTTGGACTCCTGGGACTTACAAGCCTTTAGGAATGGAGGGCTGTGCTATCAATTTGGTTTATAGGCAGATTTAGGAAAAGAAAGGAATACAAGCAGAGGAAGGCCTGGCATAAGACCCTCAGGAAAAGGCCCGAGTTATGAGACAGTGCCCACCAAATGGGATACAATTCAGCAGGACACTAACTGGGTGGCATTAAATGCCATGTTAAAAGTTGCCATCTCTGGCGGATTTTCAGTCTCTTAGCTTAAAATGTTCGAGTGTTTGATAACCCCATAATTCAGAAGATTTAATTTGCCAGTTGTCATTCCCTTGCCCACATGCCTCTAACAGAGAGTTACTGTGAGCATGGATGAGACAGGCTCAGCCCATCCCACTCCCCCCACCAACCCCTGCGCGGGGATGGATTTTTAGTTAAAGCGCGGTCTTTACCTGAAATGCGCCTAGGCACATCGGTGATGGCAGGAAGCCCAGTGCCCCGTGTGGAAGACAGCGGGGTGGTAGAGTGGATGGACGGGGACGTCATCTGGCTCAGGTAGGAGGGGTAAGACTGGTCATAGGACCACGGCGGGGGAAGACTGTGCCTGCCTGGGGTCTGGGAAAAAGAAGAAGAAAAATCTTTAGTATAGCAACCATTGCAAACTTAGAAACATGCAACCCAAAACTTAGAAAGGAAAGAGCAGAAAAAAGAGAGAGAGAAAAAAAATGGCTTATATATGTAAGATATATAAGGAATGGCTATTGATAACCCCATCCTTTCCGGCCTTGAATAGTACAAAGCTTTCTAGACTTTGAGTCTCAATGAAAGCAACAAAATGGATGATGCATGAGGTCTATTTGTCTCTCTCTTCTAAATATTTCTATTTGGAAAGTCTAACAGTCATTTTGAAAACAATCTGCTTTGGTTATCTTTACAAAGCGGAATTATATTTATTTTCCGTATTCTCTAAAATTCCTCCAGTGAACATGGATTACTTTTTTTTAAGCTAGAATATTTTCTGAACAATTAACTTGGTTAAGGAATATGCAGACTGTGCCTTTCACTGCTGCATATCCAGCTACTTACTATCTTTCAGGCATGCTTTTTGGTTTTAAAGTGCATGATTCCATGATTTCATCTCAGGGTACTTTCTTTCCAGGCAGGTCAATGGAATGGCCCTTTCTAGCATGGGGTGAAGGGAATAAGGGCAGGAATGAGAATGTAGGGGCAGATGAACAGGAAGGAGGGGGAATCCGTTACATTACTCTCAGGCTAAAACTAAACCAGAAAATAACCCAGAAGAAAAAGACAAAATTTAATTTCAAAGTCAACTACCACTAAGAACTGACAAGCTTCATCACCAGCCAATTTCAATGTCAAGTACAAGAATTTCTGACAGTAAGAAAATGGCCCAAAACAAGAGAGCAGGGAAACATTTTTAATCCTATTAGAATCAGTTTAAAAGATGTCACATGTCTGGCATTTGGCCTAGTGTTACCTACAGTCACTATAATAATAAAAGTCATGGGCAGTCAACTGGTTAGGATTAATTGCTGAACATTGACAATATTTTTTGATGTATCTCTAGGAGTTTCTTGAAGGTACAAACTCAAGGCCACATAGATTTATTAAAAGACCTTCTGCCTACATACCGAAAATAAAAGGTAAATGTGCTGTATGTTTCCAAAGCAAAAAAAGTATGTATATCAAACTCTTTTGCTCTTACTTGAGGGCTAATCAAACAAAATCATAAGCAAATTTCTCTTAACACATGTTTTAATTCTAATTTTTAAATTATGTTAATTTTTAAAATTCTAATAGACCAGGCTGTTCACAAGATAGCTTGGTATCTTAGAATATGCATGGGCCTTGGAATATCCAGAATTAGGTTCAAGTTTTGAGACTTCTACTTTCTGTGTAACCTTGGCTTAATTACTCAGTCACTCTGAGCCTCAGTTTCCATCTGTAAAAGGGAGGAAAGAGGAGCAGCAATAATACCCGAATCACAAGAATGTGAAAATTACGTGAGAAAACTAGCATAGAAGGCACTTAATAGGCATTAATTCATATATATATATATATATATATAAATTCTGGGTAGCACAGGGATAGTTCCATGTTTCAAACATATCTGAACTGGAGTTAATACATTTGGAATAGGTTTCAAATTATCCCCACACATCACCTATTACTTTTTGAAAATAAAAAGTTTAATTTTCAAAAACTATTAATATACTTTAACAGTTAATTCAGGTTTATCTCTAAAAGTAAAAATAAGTATAATAAGATGTGGGTTTTTGAGCTGATTCCTCCTGTTAAAACCTCTTAGTTTTTCTATACAGTCAAAGCAGTTTAGTTCAGCTATTTCTTGTTTATTTGTTCAATTCAGAAACAATTTATTTAAAGACTGTCTAAATAGGACATACTTCCTTGAGTCAAAATAATTAAACACATCTGGACATTTATCTGATGTTTACTGACATTGACAGATATATAGAAAATGTCATCCAATTCAATTTTAAGGAACATTTACCTGAGTTTGCAATTGGGATAAAAGAGTAGTACTATAAATGGTTAGCAAACTTTTCCTTCAGACATCTAAATGGTACTTGATCATTAAAGGACTTCTGTGCCTTAAAATTCTCAAGGCTGAGATTGTAGAGATTGGCAACAATTCAAATCTGAGTGACTGGTCCTTGTTATGTATCTGATATTGACATACTTCCTTGCCTTACACCATTAATGTAATTCACTATTCAGAGAAATGGTAAATGATCTTCAGATGGAAAAAGATTCATTCCTTACAGCACAGGAAAGCAATCTCATAAGGGCAAGGCCTTCTCTCAAGCAACATTTTCAAAAGACAAAAAGCTTGAGAACCACATAGTTAAATAAGTTGGGTATACAGGACTCAAATTTGGATTTGGGTTCTCATCTAACTTCACCAGATGACTTCCTGAGCAAGTAGTTTAACCTACACCATTCCTCTCCTATAACAAGTCATCTGTCTAGGGCTCCCTGCCTAAAAACGAGAACAAATACAAAGAAATGTAAAAAAAATGACTAAGTGGAATTAGGGTACTCAACTTGAATGTATGATACAGTCTTACAGTTCTCCTTGTGCAGAAAGGCGACTCAGTACAGTGGGAAACAAGTGGGCTTTCTAGTGAGAGGATCTGAGTTGGAGTGCCAGCTCTGCTACTGATAAGCTGTATGACCTCATCTGGGTTAGCTAACTCTGAATCTCAGTTTCCTCATCTGGAAAATGACGCAGCATAACACAGAAAAGTGAATATAGCAAAGTGGTCATGCATCCCGGCTGTGCAGAAAAGCCTAGGCTCCAATTACACCTCCCTGCTGTGCTGAGCAAATCACTTAAACTTTTAGGCCTCGGTGGCTCATCTATAAAATAAGTAATGATACTTATTAGGATTTTTGTGAGCATTACATGAACTAGGCTATATCCAATATGGTACCTGGCACTCTTAGCACATATTAAGTGTAAAACAAATGCAAATGCTATCCATACAATGAGCATCATAATAACTACGATCATTTTTGAAAAATGAAATGAAATAATGCAAGTAAAAGCATTTTGATAACTATAAAATGCTATAGGAAAACTACTTTGACTCTCTTTAGGTGCTCACATGGTAAAGACCCTGCCTGGCCGTGTAACCTGGGCTGTTTCTCACTTGTTACTGAGCTTTAAGTTCCTCGTCTGCAAAATGGAGATGATAACACCACCTCAAAGAGTTGACTCCTCAGAGTGAAGATTAAATAATATACAGTAAATGGCAAATCATCATCATTATTAAAAATAAATAGTAAAATATGGCTCTATGCTATCTAGGGTAGGGTAGGGTTTGTCTCATGTTGTCATTCTTAATGACTTCCAAAATCAGATTCTGCATAATGAAACAATGCCTGGCAAACAATACTCAATAAACAACTACTGAATGAACCTCCCAGGGTGGCTTGAGTGAATAATAAAATATTAAAATTGAGTCATAATTAGTAATTCTCTAATTTTCCCTTAGACTGTCAAAGAGGTTTATATCAGCAAGGTTTTAGGTTTTACATCATGACTACTAGAAAATTCTATTAAAGGATAGTTTTGCTTTTAGTGGAGGCCTTTCCAGATATCCAAGATGAGGAAAAATAACTTCTTACTATCCCTAAACAAGTGAAAAGATTTATCTTTTTTGTCTCTCAAGGATAGGCTAGAGTCAAGCCAGTCTCTTTTGAGGTCACTGTCCTAAGAGTCTATGATATGGCTTAAAGAGAGAAAGAGTTACTAAAGAAAAATAAAATATAAGAACTGCCATATGAGGTTTACTAGATCTGGTCTAAAAAATTTTTTTAAAGAGGATAGCAACCTTTAAAAAAAAAAAAAAAAGGAAGCAATGGTCTCCAAACACCCCCATGCCTTCTCTAATACCCTGTGACTGAGTGAATACCAATCCAAGCTCCACCATTTCTGGACCGTGTGATTGGACAAATTATATGACATATCTAAGATTAAGGTTTCCTCGTCTATAAAATGGGAGTAAATAAGAATATTTCCTTCATAAAGTTGTCTGATGATTAAATGAGATAATATAAAGAGTTTAGCACATGGAAAGACCCCAACAGATGTTTCTCACAGGTAAAGACTCTACCTTTACTGAACCTTCATTCTGTATTTGTTTCTAGCCCTTGACCTCTTTTTCTGGCAGAGTACAACTTTTAGGAGAGCTTCCGGTAGTGTGTAGTTCACAATTTGGAGCATATATGTCTGTGTTAGTCATGTTGATATGTTTTTACTATGGCTTAACCTTAATCATGTTTCTTCTTAAGTTTTAGTTTCTTCCCAGAGAAATACTAATTTTTTAAGTGCATTTTCAAATACCGTGTACTTTAACCTTTTCAATCTTTCAGTGGGGAAAAGAATGGCTGTAAAATATCTTCACTTCCTAAATGCTCAATCACCAAGAAAATAAAATCCTGTCATAAATACATGATTACAACATATTTGCTTTTTTATGGACAATTATTAGTGCTGATAGTAGAGGAAAGTCACCTTAACCTGATCTCATAAATTTCTAAACTCAACTTCCTGAAGAAACCTGAGATTTCTGAGATTTACTCTCAAATTGGGTGAGTCAGAACAGGTGATAGATGTTTTTTAGGCATCACCAGTCAATCCTAAAATTACTAATAGGAAAGATACAAGGCCTAGCTCTACGACAAACCTACTGATATAAACCATTGACTAGCAAGAAACTGTCTTTATCTCAGCCTCAGGTCCCACAGAGCAAGGATAATTCATCCATCACTCTGCCCCACCCACAGTTGTATAGGATGGGTGTCTTTTCGAGTCTGCAGAAACACGGAGGGGAAGAGCCATGTCCTAACACTCCAGCATAAACACAAATATCCTTGACTTTTAATCATGGCCTTGAGGTGACACCCTGGCTGACTGCAATTACAGGTCAGCCAGGGTGTCACCTCAAGGCCATAAACTACCTACAAGTTTTCAGGGGCTAACTCAATGGTATCTCACAGAAAGTTTAAAAAAAAATGAAAACCATTGCCAGGCACCATGTCTCAGGCCTGGAATCCCAGCACTTTGGAAGGCCAAGGTGGGCAGATCACTTGAGCCCAGGAGTTGGAGACCAGCCTGTGTAACAAGCTTTTGCAGAGATGGTGAAACCCCGCCTCTACAAAAAAATACAAAAATTATCCAGATGTGGTGACACACACCTTTGGTCCCAGCTACTCCAGAGGCTGAGGTAGGAGGATCACTTGAGCCTGGGGAGCACTGAGACACGCCATGCACTCCAGTCTGGGTGACAGAGCGAGACCTTGTCTCAACAACAACAATGACAACAAAACTGTTGCTGAATTTTAAATATGTTTATGTTTTTTTTTAAACTATAATTCACTCTTTTTATATGGCAATCTTCAGAAACCGTATCAATATTATTTTAGTTACTATATTAGAGAAATTCAACAAATTGACATACATTTTTATATGAATATGATATACAAACAACCATCTGGTGTTGGGTTTTTATGTGCACACTCGAGTGCTTGGGAAATCTGAAGCACCAAATACCACAAGAGCATTTAAAGAAGACTCCAATCCCATTTCTCACCAACTTCTCTCCTGCCACCTAAAATAGGGAGTCTTAGAGGGAAGTGGTAACCAAATCTGCGCTGTAACAAACTTGAGAGAGAAATCAGGTCTTTCCTATCTGATGGGTCTGCTGTACTCACAGGCAGGACGTGATTAATCAAAATGACCACATGCGAGAGAAGAGACCGAAGCAGAGGACCGGGGCTGCTCCTGCAGACCATGAGGATAAACCCAGGGGAGAAAGGGGTCCCCAGGGCTGAGAAAGCACACTAAGAACCACCACCAGAAATAAAGGGAAGGCTATTTATTGGACCCCTCAAATCTGCAACACCACACTGTCAGAAGCCATCATGGTTTCCTCTGTGAGAGTAAACCAAACCTAGCTATTAAGAATTCAGGTTAATTTCCCTTTTTCTGTCGAAGTAGAAGACACTGAAAGCCACAAAAAGGAACCAATCATCTGACATAAGGAATCCCTTCAGCATTTGTTCCAACCAAGGCAAAGTCTGTCACGAGCATGGAATTGTGTTTTTAAAAACGCTCTAAAGATGGGAAGGAACCAAGGAGCACCAACATCAGAACCGATTTTATAAGTTGTCCTTCTAGGGTGGTGTTCCTTCAGCTTAGACTTTCTAGAGAGTGGTTGCGTCTGCTTTTCATTCTATAAACCACAAAACATAAAATTACAGAAGGCAACCGTACCCAGGGGGTGCTCAAAAATGCTAATTGGGAGTGGTTCATATGCCTCAAGTTGTCTTTCATCAGGCAAAAATGGAGACAACCATTTATGTAAAATTGTGGAGATGAAGAAAGCAAACTGTCTTTTTTTGAGCAGGACCACAGCTTCTGAAGTACAATCACCGGTACGGGGAACAAGAAGGGGTAGGTATGCACTTCCTACAGTGATATATAAAAAGCCATGGGCTCTAAGTCTCCAGACTTCCAAATAACTGAAAAGCCAAATTTCGCATCTGCATAATTGAACTCTAAACACTTGAAGTCATATTGAGAAGGGTGGAGAGCAGACAAGAAAAAAAAAGGCACCCCACAAAAATAAACTGACTCCGGGAAAACATGTCCAATTCTCTTTTGAATGAGTACGTTTGAGTGGGGGCAGCAGAGCAGGCAGGGAGCTTTCTGAAAGCCCCAAGGTATGCTGGAAACAAGGCAGCTGCTATTAGCAAGGCTCCTTTTGTAAACACTTTGGTTAAACATGTGTGGGTGTGAAGGAGGATCTGCTTTCCTAGGAATTGCTCACAAAAAGGCACACCAGGGACAGGGTGCTGAACTTCATGTAGACGGGAGGAAACAAGTCAACGGGAGCAAAACCTGAACCAGCACACAAAAGGCTACTTCCTACAAGTCAACAGGAGCAAAGCCTGAACCTGCACACAAAAGGCTATTTCCTGTTCCTGCGGCCAGCAGGCTTCGTGTAACCTGACACCGCGACAGCCAGTGATTCTGCCAAAGCCATCTGCAGGGAGTACCTGCCCTATGGGGCAGCAGGGTGCAATCAAAGATCCCCACAATCCCACCCTTTATTCGCCACCCATTTTCCCCCTATCAGTACTCAGATCAGGCTGCATAAACCTCAAATATTTATTGAGAAAACTGGGCTGTTGAAAATGATGTAAAGAGTCTACTAGCTTAGAACCATGCATCTTAATTGCTACCAGGGGCAATTATCTTAACGCAGAGGGGCAGATTTACCATTTCCTATCTTAAACTATTTCTGTCATATTACTGTCACTCATAATACAGATATACTCACACTCATACATACACACATTCATACATACAGAGATTCCCATTTCAAAACAATCTACACTAAATACGAAATGTTAAATTCCATGTCTTTTCTAATAACCCTTTTAGCTAGACTTGAGTTTCAGAATGAGCTCGCTTTCTCCACTCATTTCTGGTTCTCTTGACTAATAGGAAACCGTTTGAAAACAAACGCCGTCCTCCAAGCATAGAAGAGCCCTGGACTGGAGGCTCTGGCACTAACTGCAGCCATAGACCAGTAATTTACAGTCTCTGAGTCACTGTTTTCACATGTAACATGGGAATGGGTGGCTTATCGCTAAGATGTTTTCCAGCTACAAAATGCTATGATGCTAACCAATCAGAAGCATGAGCTCCCATCCCTCGGTCTTTATGGAGACAGTAACTGCATCAGAAATGCCTGAAGCCATGCAGAGCTGACTCGGGATGGCTACGAAAGGTAGCTGGCAGTGCAGCACCTCCCATCACAGAGCCATCTGGCTCACGTCTGCTGGGAAGCCCCAGGAGCAGGGTGCGGACTCCCCTTGTTGTCCCCACCAAGAGTCTTCTCCGACTGAACTGGTAGCTACCAGAATCATCTGGCAGGAGACAGACCTGAGTGACAGAGCCTAAAAATGAAATCTGAGGGAAAAAAAAAAGCAGCAAACTGGTTAAAACTGGATGCTATGTAGGGTACACCAGGCATGACCATAGCTTATATTACAACACAAACAATGGGAGAAGAGAGAATTAGTAAACTTAGGAGACAATAAGCAGGGAAGAAATGAAAAAATGATATGTATAGCCTAAGATACCATATCCTGTAACAAAATGTTCAAAGAAAAACCAGAAGGAAGTTGCATCGTTACGACAATGTGATGAGAGGCGCCTCGTGTATCAGTAACTTTTGCTGGATAGGGGTTATAACTGTCTTACAGAAAATGAGGAGCATTTCTTCTTCTTCTTTTTTTTTTGAGACAGTCTCGCTCTGTTGCCCAGGCTGGAGTGCAATGGCATGCTCTTGGCTCACCGCAACCTCCACCTTCTGGGTTCAAGCAATTCTCATGCCTCAGCCTCCCAAGTAGCTGGGATTACAGGTGTGCGCCACCACACCCAGCTAATTTTTGTATTTTTTTTTAAGTAGACACAGGGTTTCACCATGTTGGTCAGGCTGGTCTCGAACCCCTGACCTTGTGATCCACCCGCCTCAGCCTCCCAAAGTGCTGGGATCACAGGCATGAGCCACCGCACCCAGCTCATTTCTTCTTTTTTAAAAAATCTAACAGAAGAAGAAAGAGACTACCACATGTGACACCTGTCCTGGCCTCTCAGCCTTGGCATATCCTGAATCTCAAAGGTAAAGCCAGAAGAGGGAAGGAAACGAGATACAAAATGGTGGGATAAGAGATTGAAATATTACTGAAATGTGATCCTGGCAAGGGAGAGTGGCCCCTAATTTGAATCGTAGTATTGAACTGGTGTGGTAAATTCAGGTTCAAATCAGGCTGATGTCAATGTCCAGGGAATTAGATATGGCAGTTGAGGTATTACAGAAGGTCCCCAGGCATGGTGATACCTGTTGTCACATGGATGATTATATCCATTGTTCTAGTAATTGTCTCTTAAGCATTCATTCATTCATTCAAAAAAAAAATGTATTGGATATCTACTCTGGTATGGTGCTAGGCACTTGGGATATTTATGTTGAGTAAAAATAGACCTAATCCCTTTTCCTATGGAGTTTTATGACCTAATCCCTGGTCCCATGGAGTTTCACAGTTGGGTAGGAGAGACTGACATTAATCAAATAATCATATAACTATGGTAAGTGCTGAAAAGAGATGTTCACAGTACCATAAGAATGTACAGTGGGGGAACTCCAACCACACTGAGCATCAGGGAAAGCTTCTCTAAGGTAGTAAAGAGTAAGCCAAGACCTGGATGACAAGCAGAAGTCTAGAAGGTGAGTAGGGGGCGTTAAGAGGGCTTTAGGCCTGTGTCCAGTTCCTGGGAAGAAGGCAGTCTCATTTTTTTTATGGACTTGATAGAAAGCCAGTGTGTTTGGAGCACTGTGAAAAAGGTTCAAAATAGTATGAGATGAGAATGGAGAGCAGGCAGGGAGGAGCCAAGCTGTGCTGACCCTGCTGGGCCATGCTAGACATTCTACTCTTTATCCAAAGCGCAATAGGTCACCTTAGAAGGTGTTTAGGTATAGAGTGACAAAATCTGACAGGCATTTTTAATATTTCCCTCTGGCAGCATCACAACAGAAACACAGCAGAAGTCCAGTCTAGGACCAGTCTAAGACCAGGAAAGGGTATGGAGGAAAAACAGCAGCTGGAATGGACACACAGGTGGAGCCCAGGGGCTGCACTAAGGCTTCAGGGGCTTAGCTGCCTCCGCACATCATCTGATTGTGGGGGTGAGCCTCCTGAGATGACCTCAGGCTGGATCAGGATGAGTTCTGGATGGGTAAGGTGAGCCTTGGGTAACAGGCTTGCCTTGGGCCTACAGCTGGGAGTGATTTGGGAGGGCTCCACCGGAGTAGAGCCTGAGCATCTGTACGTTTAACAAGCTCCCCCAGGTAATATGATTATGTGCCAAAGTTCGAGAACAATGGGCATAATTTTTATTAATGAAAGTTAGAAAGGAAAATTACCAAACCCTATTTTGATTTAATCTTCTCTATCAAGAAGGATGATCTTACATAGAAAGAGCAAAACAAACATGCTTAAGAGGAAATTAAGGCCTAAGAGAAGGGAAGAGACAAGGGAGAGCAGTGTGCTGCTTTAGATGAATTCAAGTCTCTGTTCCAGAGATAAATGATGTCCCACAACATGGCAAAAATGTAGGTAACTAGTACTCAAGGGGCTGTTTCTTGACAGAGCAGGGTCTAAAAATTTCTTCCTTCAATTAAGTAAAATAGATCTCCCTATAACTCCACTCACTACTAATGGTAGTTTTGCTCTCTGAGATTACTACTCCACATGAGAGCTGTTAAATTACTTGAAGATAATGCCTTTAAAGTTTATGACACAAAATATACTAGGTTTTACATTCCCTTATTCCATTTATCTTATTCTAATAGCAGCATTGCTATTGGTGAAATCTAAGCTGCTGAAACTAAATTGTTTTGGAGCCACTGTTGCTGTTGACTTGCTTGCGCTCTACTAAAAACACTTTCAATAGAACTTTTCACACTTGATCCCACAGTGACTATCAGAAAGCAGAATGAGTTCACTAAAAAACTGTCTCCTAGAATTACTAGAGCAATAAATTAGAAGGTAGCTCATCTGTCTATTGCATATCTGACTTCAGCAAGATATATGCCTTATCCCTAAGTGATTTATAGCTACTTCAAAGGCCTACCAGAAAGTGGTCATTAATATATAGATCATGGTCAGTTTAACAGAGGCATATAGTGGCATAATCCAGGGCACAATAGTCCTTCTGTCCAGCATCTTCACCAAAGTCTTGAAGGATTACAGGTGACCTTTCCAAGCTTCAAGGTGAGACAAAGTTGTGAGGAATAACCCAATACAACAGAAGAAGAATCAGAACTATAAAATAACCCTACGGGATGGAAAGAGGAGGTGAAAGCAACATGATGAAACAAAGTAAGAGCAAAAGTACGGTGCTGCATTTTGTCAACTACAAGACAGGATGGGAGAGCCTGCTCCAAGAGCAGAGTTTTTCATGGACTGAAAGCCACAGTGTGATGGGATAACAAAAAGTTAACACAAACTTGGGATATATTAACAGAATATGAGTAGACCCCCACGACCTGGTCAGGCATAGCTACAGGACTGTGCTCTCAAGAGGCAGTGTCAGGCTGGAGCACTGGAGAAGACAGGGCAAGGTGTGGGACCTCCATCAGTCATATGAGGAATGGCTGAAGGAAGGCTAAGAGTGCCCATCTACCTTCAGCCTCTCCAGATGACACTCCTTCTCCTTGCCACCTGAACCAACACTCGGATTTCCCTAGATATTCCCTCTTAACCTTTCCACTAGGCTGCTGCTCATTTTCCCAGTCAAGATGGGTCAAGTCCTCTTTGGAATTTCTTCCACCTTTACTGTAATCTACCAACCTGCAGGAGGTTCCCCGGCATAGGAAACTGGCTCAACATCTTCCTTGTAACCCTGTCTTTTACTGAGTCCTACCCAGTCCTAGGAGACAGATGGACCCCCACAGCCTAGCCCACTCCTAGTCACAAACTGCAACCACTGCAGGAGAGAATCACATAATCGTGCCACTGGCTCTTCCCATGATCTATACCCTCAGTTGGGTCCTCAGAGATGCTCATCCAAAGTCATTTTCCATTCCTACCATTCACCCTGGCAATAGCTCCAGACATTTCTCATTCTAAATCTTTCCCCTACACCCTCACCCACTCCCAACCTAAAACCATCTGTCAGGTTTCACCTTCCTAAGGCACAGATTTCCAATTTCACCTGTGAGGATTTCAGAAATCTCTTAGGGCCTAGGTTTTTCTTATTCACTATACGGCTCACAATCGGACTCTTCTGTTAAATCTTGTCTTTTAAAGTCTGTTAAAACCAATTATTTTAAATCCTTAAAAAGCAAACCTTCATCACAATAAACAAAACCCTAAAAAGAATCTGATGCCCATAACTGGGAGTAGTGCCATACAGCTCTATTCCTGGAACACTTTTGCATATATTAAATTGAAAACACTTTTTAGACTGATCATATCTATAATATATTACTGTTGCTACTAATACTGCAGAGTCAATGTACACCAACTTTCTGTGTGAAGCCCCAAGCGCCTATCCACTATTTAATGTCAAAATACACCACCAGGGCCTCCTTTGTACCAAGTGCATGCCTAACTTGCCCCTCTCCTGGGTTACCCTGTAAGTGAATATTTCCTTCTATGTTAATCTCCTATTCTGATCTTTTTGCCCACAGTCCATCACAAAAGGTAAAATGGGGCAAAAAAGGTCCCTAAGCAAACAGTAAAGGGGACAGGTATGCATACATGTGAGTGTACACACATACGTACATATACATATATATGTAAAACTAAAACTAAATATGAAACTAAAAGAGAAAGATGATGTGTTGCAAAAGAACAGGAGAACAAAACGAAGACTTCCTCTGCATAGAGACCTAAAGACAGGCTAGAAATGGAACTGTTTCGGGGAAGAAGGATAAAACAAGGCATTACATAGATGAACTCTTCTTATCACAACTAAGTATTAACTATGCATCTTAAATTCCCAGATAGGAGAAAATTACAAAGACAAGTTTTTGAAACAAGAAGCTAATTTTTCCTGGAACATCACCCTCTCTACTTTTCTAAAAGCACAATAAAGTCAGATCATCTTCAGTTAGTAAGGGAATGCCAACTGACAGAAATCCAAACAGAGCACCTTTAAGAAGCTAATCTGTGGACACTGCTAACAGGCTAAGCAACAACGTAACAGGTTGACCACCAGCCCCTCACAGAGTCCTAGGGAGCTTCATTCTTTAAAGCGAGCATAGGCTGCACCTAAAGTCTACTCTTCCTCATAAGGTGGCCACCGGAGCAGAATAGATGTGAAACTGCTTACACATGGGGTTTGAGCCCTTTTTCAAAATAAGGATTGTGACTAGCAACCTCCTGTACAGAGATTCCCTGCTCACACATGTGCAAGGCAGCAGCAAATTTACCCAGCAGCCCCTACCTGAAAGATCTCAAAGTAAGAAGACAGGGCAAGACTTCCCAGGAACTTCAGAAATTACAACTCTGCACCACTAAAGTAAAAGAGAACCACTTCTAACAATCAGTCTTTGAGTGCGGTGACTTCAGTTCCTTGACACAAGTTGCCTACAAGTGAGCAGGACCACGGCGGTTGTGAAGCCTGAGAATTCACTTGACTCACACTCTCCTCCACACCCACACTGCTGGTACCCTGCCACCATTCTTCCCGCTCGCCAACAGTCCCTGCGCCTCTTGTGGGTCCGTCCACCCTCACACTCACAGCCACCGTCACCCCAGGCCCACTTCACCTCCCAACTTGTTTCACATTAAAGAATCATGTGGTCACTCAGCACTTGAACAGAACAGTAACTTGAGACACATGCAACTCAGCTGCGCTTTCTGATTTCTGAAAGGATCACACTAGTCAATGTTTCGGGACAAGCACAGTGGAATCCTAGGACAGCCAAACATATACATGGCCTAATCCCAATGGCCTAATTGGCTGAGGTCCTCTTAATTTTTAAAGGAGCTCTGTTTTCTGAGGGAATACAGAATCAGACTGAAGTTAGGTACAAACCACTTCAGTCACAGTAACTGCTGATAAGATTATCATTAGACAGGATGTCTGGCAGGTGGATTTTACCTTAAATATGTGCCTTCTATAACTGGAATTTAATTATTTAAATGATTATATTGCATTTTAAAGTATAATTCCGATATTCCTAATGCTAACTCCCTTTTATGAAAATATTCTCTTTAAGTATCCTAAATAATGTCCCTGGACAGAAGAAAAAGAAATTAGTCCTGCAGGACACATGTCACTTAGACTGCTGGCAACAAGCCCAACTTGATAGGGATGAAGGTGACTACCTGCTAAGAATCTGGAACTCACAGTCAACTGGAATAGCTGAAGTGGCCTCCAGCAAGTCATTTCTCCAGAATCAGTTTCTTCCATCTGTAAAATATGTACTTCTGAATTGTTTTAAGCCTTTGGTTTGTAAATGGTAAAGAACTGCATAAATGAAAGTGAGGTACAGAAATGGAAGGAAGCTGAGCCATGATAAAAGCACATTTCAGCTTCCCAAGTGTACTTGGTGGTAAGTACACAGGGCCATGGAGCTATGGAGATCTGCCTTTAATTTCTATACTTACCACTTACTAGTAGTGAGACTCTGAGTGGGTTATTCCACGTCTCTACCATCAGTTTCCATATTAATGCCACGTGTCTCAGAGAGCTCTTGTGAGGAATGTATGAGTTAAACTCCTTAGAACAATGCCTGGCACATGGTAAGCATTTAATAAATGGTAACTAATAGTAATTCAATCAGACAGACACTAGGAAAATATTAAGGCTAGGATAATAGTGGGTCAAACTTCCTGAAGAAGTCCATGACCCATTTATTCATTGATCACCAAAGCAAAAGTCATGTAGTAAGTACATACTGTTTAAGACAATGGGGGACACAAAGATGAACAAAATATGGCCCTAGACTTTGAGAAGTCCAAAATCTGACGGAGAATACAGGCATGTGAACAGTAATCATCCACATGGAACAAGATATAATCAAGGGTTGTACGAGGTGGCATGGGAGCCTGACTCGACTCTGCCTGGGTGGGTTGGAAGAGGCTTGGCAGAGATGGCATCATTTGATCTGAGTTTTGAAGAAACAATAAAAATGTGTTTGGAAAAACAAGATAAGGACGAGTGTCTAGGGAGAGAGAAAAGCATGAAATACAGTAACACATTAATTTAAAATTTGAAAAAACAGTGGTGAAACTTCAAATGAATTGCTTTTCCATTACAAAAGGAGAAAGTCACAATAAATAACACAATAGAATATCTAGCAGCCTGTGCAGAAATGTTCAGAATCTACTCCTGGGTGAAGGGCAAATAAGAGTCCGAACCAAGGAAAAAAATGTCCCGTGTACTTTCTTCTAGTATTTACATGCAGGGAAAATCAACTTCCATCAATTGCTTAGAAGAACAACCAAGACTCAAAAGAACCAAGAGCTGCTTTTAAAGGAGAAAGGAAATCACAAAAGGGAACCCTGCAACCTGGGAAGAATCATGAGAAGGGAAGTCCTTTGGGTGTCTGCAAAGGCAGTTTTATGAGCCACTGTAGGAGTGAGAATGCCCAGCCTCTTCTTCTTAGCATCTTCTTTTCTCCACCTGACTGCTTCTCTGAGCTCCTCAGCCCCATTTCACCTTATCCTCCCTGAGTCTTCCCCCACATCAGTAAATTTGCTCTACCATCCTTCAGTTGCCCAGGCCAAATTCTGAAGTCCTGTTTTCCCCCTCACCGTCAGTGAGACTTGTGAACTCCATATTTAAAAAAAGAGAGTATTTAGGGCCAGGCACGGTGGCTCATGCCTGTAATCCCAGCACTTTGGGAGGCCGAGGCAGGCAGATCACTTAAGGTCAAGAGTTCCAGACCAGCCTGGCCAACATGGTGAAACCTCGTCTGTACTAAAAATATAAAAACTAGCCAGGCATGGTAGAGGGTGCCTGTAATCCCACTACTCGGGAGGCTGAGGCACGAGAATCACTTAAACCTGGGAGGCAGAGGTTGCGGTGAGCCAAGATCATGCCACTGCACTCCAGTCTGGGCAATAGAGCAAGACTCAGTCTCAAAAAAGTAAAAAAGAGAGAGTATTCAGAATCCTTCCATGTCCTTCCATCTCTATTGCTGTGACCATTAACTGTCTTGGGCTACTGCAGCCTCTTCCTGAACCTAATTCTGCTTCTTTCTTTAGCCCCTTGTAGTCCCCTCACACAGCATCCAAACAGGTTTTATTTATGCATGCAAGTGACATAACGTCATTCCCTTGCTTCACATCCCCCCTCCATACTAGCACCTCACTGCAGTCAGAACTAAACCTAAGTGACTATTGTGGCCCCCACTAAAACTCCCCATAATCTAGCCTTTGCATGAGTTTCCTACTGCCTTAAATGTCAGTCCTCACAGGTCTTCAAAGCTTTTCAAAGGACCCTTTCTCAACTTTCCAATCAAAATTAGCTCCTTCCCTCCCCAAGTTGTTCTCTGTCAACTATCCTATTTCATTTTCTCACCAGCATTTATTATTATCAGAGATTATCTTGTATGTATACTTATTTGTCTATTTATTGACTATATCTGACACTAAAATATAAGCTCCTTGTGAGCAGAAGCTGTGTCTCTCTCACTCACTTGCATCGATGCCTGGCAGATAGTAAGCACCCATTAAGTAATTTTTGAATAAATGAATAACAGAATAGCAGCACATCCCCCACCCTAAAAGTGAGATGAATGTCCCAATCCACCAAACCCAAGGCCCCGAATCAGCATTATTTTTTAGGTGTAGCTGACCCATCTAGAGTATAATGAGTTTAAAGCTATCTTAAGCAATATCTCCTTACATCATATCCTTCGTCTACTGCTATCACCGCTTTCTGAATCAAAAGAAGTGAACATTTGTGACAGACTAGGTGTTTCCTGGCACCTACAGACAAGCAGCAGATGTCTGAATGGTAAGAAGAGGTCTAAAGGAAGCACCTTCCCCAGGAAGCTGTGGGGAAGCCCTGGGCCTTCAGCTGAACATCAGCCATTAAAGACTTCCACCAAGTATCACCATCGGGCTGGCACTGCAAAGACACCAGGAAGGGAATACAGAATCAGACTGAAGTTGGGTGGGAACCACTTCAGTCAGGTTCTAGCCACTACATGGCTACAACTTTTGGCCCTCGGAATTGCAAGAGACACTGGAGAAGGCTAACTGTGAAACGCTAAATGCTTGTAACTTCTTCAGTTTATGGTTGTGAATTTCATTTCACTCTTCTGGCAGTTTAAAGACGTCTTCTGCCTTTATGTTGGCAAATAGGAGAACCAGAAGGGACTATATAACCATGATCATTATCTACAGTTTTGGGGTAAGAGCTTGAGATATCAAGAGTGGCCAGCCAGTGAGAGAGAGGTAACTGGGCCCTTCCTGTTACAAATGTCTTGTCCAAAGGATTGCATGAACTAAAATGCAGATATGGCATATTGTAAAGAAGTTACAAAATCCATTACAGGCAAGAATTTAAATCTAATCATGCAATTACATTGACCCTAAACTGGAATAAAACTGAATGGTTTAACTATGTAAATATTTTATTGAAATGTGATTTAAGCTGCTGTCCATCACTGAGGAACAATGACATCCTGGGACAGGAAATTAGAAAGAAGAGTTAATGCTACTGAGATAGACATGATATCCTCTCAACCCTTCTTGTACTGATTTCTTCTCATCTGAACTTTCAATAATTCACATTTAATGAGACACTGCCACTGGGCTAGTCACAAAAGAAAACAAATCCCTGTAATAAATCCCTCAAAGAATTTACAATCTAGCAGGGTAGAAAAGGTGAATACGCAGTGTCCTTAAAATAAGGCAATCTTAACTAAAGCTTAGAGGGTGGATACACTGCCTTTGGATGAAGGTTCCAGAACTCTTTTCCTGAAGAAGACAACATAGTGGGCTTGAAGGATGGGTGGACTCTTGTCAGCAGACAGAGATACTGTAGATGAGCTAGCTGAGTAAAAGGGTGCAGAGAGAAGCATGTGTACTCAGGAATGGTATTACAGCTGGGGCACAGAATGTGGTTTGCCAGGGCTGGGGAGGATAACTATCTCTTCAACTATAACTCAAGAACAGCGCTTTTCTTCTCTCTCCGTATTACCTAAGACCCAATTTGTTACATGTGGTAGGCCCCAAATCATGCTTATTGAATAAACAAGGATATCAATCCAGAGATTAAAAAATTAAATCTATTCAATTCATTTTCACGTTGCTGCTGTTCCAGATGTTCCTGGGTTTTCCTTGAAAAATTGGGTCACAGTAGAACACTGCACCTCCTTGGTTACAGACAGATACAGGCATTATCTCACTCACGATATGAAAACATTTACAGAAAGCTCACATGGTCAAGAGTGGATAGGGGTGACAAGTATATACGTGGACATCTAGAAATTTTGAAAGTTTAAAAAAAGTTGTTGGGTCCAATACCTAGTGGATGTTGAAAAAGAAAAAGAAGACTGGTCTATAAATCAATTCTATTACTACTATAATCCCAAAATGAAGAGCACTAATACTCATAAAAATTCCAAGAAGCTATCAGTACCTAGAAAGTAATTTGTTTTATATTTTTGTTTTCAGAAATATATCCAGTGGATGTGTTCTCTGCCCTGCCAGTAACTGGCTGTGCAACTGCAGACGAGAAGCTTAACTTCCTGAGCCTCCCAACAGGGAAAACGGTGAAGAGAAGCCAGCAAGTGGAGGAGGGGCAGGCCTGCAGAGGTGGCCACACTCCTGATCTGCTCAGATGCGCTTGTGGCACAGGCAAGCCCCACACCTCCTCGGAGCCTCACTTTCTGCACGCGTATCTGCTAGTCGGGGATGCTGCGAAAACGTAGATCTTCTTCATAATTTTCCCAGCCATTGGTTTCACAATATGTAAGGTACCTTTAGATTCTAAAATGTCCTCTGGCTCTATCTTATGATCTCATCTTTAGATTTCAGGACAAAGCCTTGAGAGAAGCAACTTCTTAAGTGAATCTAGCAACATGCAGGCTCCAAAGGCCATTTCTAAAGCATTAGTGATTAACAGCATAAATAGCAAACAGTTAAAGATTAGAATACAGAAATTAAACATTTAAAAAGCCAGTGGTTGCCAAATCATAGAACATATATTTATATATATTTTTATCAGTCATCGTAAATCCGTTACAAATCATATATAAACACGTATATATACATATATGCTTCTGCAAACACACACAAACACACATATACACACACACACACACACACACACACACAGTCTAAGGATTACTATAAAGACAAAAGGAAAGCTATTATGTGCCTTAATGAATAGTCTAAAGTCTACTACTTTATTTTTTTACATATATTTAGGGGGTATAAATACAGATTTCTTATATGCATACAGTGCATAGAGGTGAACTCTGGGCTTTTAGTGTACCCATCACCCAAACAGCAATCACTGTGCCCAGTGGGTAATTTTCCAACCCTCACCACACCTCCCATTCTCCCATCTTTTGTAGTCTCCAAGTCCAGCACCCATACCTACAAGCTTCAAATTCACAAGTTAGTGTGAATTTTAGCCTTGTATTTTTATCAAAGACATACGTCCGTGAACACATTGACCTTTTAATTGCCACATATCAATGTTTAAAGTTTTATATCGTCTAAAACGGCCATTCTTCAAAGAGCAATAATGTTCTTCCTTAGTGCAGATATCTGGTTATCTTTAGTGTTTAGATGTTTGATTTTTATAATTCCATATTATTTTTTAAAATACACACTCATGCAAGCTCATACATTCAGGCTAAAATACATATACTCACAGAAAGTGAAACCTACTCTAGGTAACTATCCAAGAATACATTTATATAATATGGGCAGGAGAGAAGGAGAGATAGGTCATTTTGTTTATAAACAATTATGTTTTGAGACCATTAAGAACATTCAAGCCTAACCACTATAGACAAAAATCTAATCATAAAAAAAGATCCATGTCAAGGGCTTATGATACATTTTGTTTTGACTTACTCTCCCTCTATTCTAGTCCACCTCTACCAACGATAGCAACTAGATGACATGTAAACTTCCTTTCAGCTCTCAATATTTTTATCTGAAATTAAAGATTTATAATAATTAATACACTCTCTTGTCATCACGACCTAAAAGTATTCAAACTAATCTTTAAATAAGATCTGTTTTTGCACAAACGGGGCAAAAAGAAAAGAGTTGAGAATCTTAATGCACCAAATGTGAATGATTAGTCTGTAATGTAATGCCGATGTTAATTTCTCAGAAGAAAGGTAAAGTAAGTAGCTGACTAGAATTTATAAAGAGAAATGTCGAATGAGGAACCAGAGCTAAATGTGAATCAGAGTGAATTCTGTATGCCCGATGAGCCACTCATTGACCTTGCCTTATAACTACCAATCAAGGCTTCCTGTTCGCCCTGGGCACTTTTCAAGCAGACTTAATGAAATAGTTATACATGTAAGAAATATAAGCCCAAATCTGAGACGGTAACACTGATTTTCTAATAGTAAGGGTGTGATGTTATCCCCTGCAGCACCTGGATACAATATAGAAACTTATAACAAACATTCTCCCAAAGTGCATTATTACCATTCCACCAGGGTGCAGACTGGCATTGCTGCAGAGTAGAGCATTCTTAGAAATATCCCCCAAAATTTTATCCCCCGAGTTATTGAATGTTAAAATTTTTTAACAAAAAAAGAAGAAATCAATGTCTTCAAGTCTTGATTCTTTAATAATAAGCCACTTCACAGCTCCAGGAGTTTTGAAGAGAACACATCTCCTCTGGTAGCCCCTCACCCCCAGCCTGCCGGCATCTATGCAAGTGAAACCTATGAGTCTGTCTTACCTGTAATCTGACTCTGTCCTTGTGGATTAAAAGGACTTGGTGCAGAGTTCAGGGAGGGCCGTGGGTTCTGAGGCGGGACACCTACTCTCATACTGGGATGAGGAATGCGCCCTAAATCACTGAGGCGGTCAGAGAACAAACTAGGTTTAGAGTCATCAAGCTTCTGTCTGTGCCCTGGAAATAGCAAATCATAAAATAAAAGCATATTAATTAGCTGAACAATTGACCATGCTAAATAGATATGTGAACATACAAACTGGGAGTTTAAGCCAAGGAATTATCAATACTAATATATAATGATGTGTCTACACAATGCCTTCCATTTCAAATTGCTTTATAAGCAGTATTTGGTGGCCAGCATTCCTAGCTCTGTTTCATAAATGGAGAGCTGAGGTCTCAGAGGACAACTTGGAGTCAAGCATCAGTAGAGAGGCCGGATACTAGGCGCCTTCTCTGGCCCTCTCAGTGAAAAAACAGGAGAGGTGTGTATTGGCGGTGTTTGCTTGTTTCAAGATGGAGAAAACCCCCTCTGAAAGTTCAGAGAGTCCAAGTATGTTAGCCACAATGTCACAAAGCTGGAGCAGAGACACAGACAAACACATTTGTCAAAGGGAAATTTCCACACTGACCATAGTGACTTTTCTTTAATGTTACAACTACCCTTTACTGAGACTCTTCTCTGGAAAATTAAAACTCAAACCTAAACCCCTTTAGGAAATAGAAAAACAGAAATGTAAGCAGGGAAACTCAAATTCTCAAGAGGAATCTGGATATTTTGTGATATGCCAAAGCTGGAAAGCATATAATAAACTCTGTTAAATCAGAGAGAATGCTTTCTTATTTTAAATCCACTACTGGGTTTTGGAAAAGAAGCTGAAATATACTCTTTGAGTAAACATGTGACTGTGACAATCCATTATTTGGAGGAAAAAAAAAACTTTCTGTCGCTCTTCTAGTTTATTCAAGCCTAAAACCTAGAAATTCTGAGTATTAGAGAAATACGCAAAATTAAAATAAACCCAAGGTACTAAGACTTCTTAAAAATCATCAAATCATTCTTAACAAAAGACCTACTAGTGTCTTGGTGCAGGTATAACAGAAAAGCATCTGAATCTGGTGTGCCATAGTAGAGGAAATCTATAGGGTGGTGCTATTGGGGACAAATGCAATGCCCATTAGAGAAACAGAAATGGACTGTGAATTCCTTCCTCCAGATTCTGTGCCAGTGAGGCCCTAGGGTGCTGCTCCAACATTTTAATATAAATATGAAGTGACTGAAGCTGATTCGAGGAAGAGCCATTAAAATGATGACAGGATTAAGAGTTTGCCCTTTGAAGAGAAACCAAGGGAATTAGAATATTATTCATAAAAGAAAAAAATCTTGAGGAAGGTTTATGAAAAGCCTTCAAGCATGTGAGTTTTTCACTACTCAATGGATAGTGCAAACGCCTTAGCTTCCACTTAATATAGAACAAGAGGAATGCATCAGGATAGGGTTAAATTGAACATTAGAATTTCCCAACTATAAGCTGTCTTCATAAGACAAATTCCTTATTTTATTTGCCCCAAAATGTATTTTCCTGTCTCCTTTTTCATTGCCTACCCAGCCCAAAGAAAACAGATAGGAAGCCAAGGCTTGGTAATATGAGTGTAGCTGTCTCCACAGCTAAACGTGTTCCAACTAGGCCCATTAACTGAAATGCACCCACCACCCTATTTCCTGCCAGTGCAAGTTTTTGGGCATCTGCTATAACAGGGTGACTAGACCTAGGAGAAAATAATGGAAAAATGAGAGAAATTCATTGTTAATGGTTGTTTTCCCCACCATTAATGTGTTGTATCCAGATTACAAATAGATTTTAGATCCCTAGAGGACTTTTAGAGGTGACCCAAAACAGGTCCTAGAGCCTGGCAAGTAATGTGTTCACCTAGGAAGTGACTGAGGCATGTAGAGGTCGAACAACTAGCTTATGGTCCTCAGCTGCCGACTAGCTCAGCTTCAACAGGGATATAACCCTCATCCGAGTTGACTGAGTTTCCATTCATCATGAGGCACCATCAGTGCTGGTATTCTAGCTTTCTCTTCCCTTCCTCTTCCAGCTGCTATAGAGGACTGAAAATATCCAGACAATATAGAGTGAGACACCGACACCTAAGAACTAAGCCCAGTGAGGTGCCAAGGCTGGCTTTCAACATAAGCAGAAGTAGCAACAAGGATTCAATTACAAAGTTAAGAATTCACCCCTTATCCTAAACAAACGGCTGTAACCTAACTCAGCAAACTTCCATCAGTACATCTTGCTGGGTCTAACTAGCTTCACAATAGGGAATTATATAGTACTTGTCACAGATCCATGGAGTCTGTTCCTCACACTCACACACACACGCGCGCACACACATAGTATTGGTGTGGTGTTGATACAGCTGTAAACATTAACAAGAAAGCTTACGGAATTGTCCTGGAAGTTATTTTTCTTAATAGGCCATATTTTTGGAATGGCAGGATCCCTGAGGGCTAAGGGGAGGGCTACATGATCTTGCATGGTTCCTTTATACACTGGGACTTTACGTGGGCCACGGGTCACAAGAAAATTTAATAAGCTTTGCCTCTGCTCTCTGTAGCCTTTTCATTAGGTTTTCCTAGAGGCTGTATGAGATGTGAGCTCAGACTGTACATGTGTGAGTACATTTTTACTCTCTCTTAGCCCAGTGCTTTCAGGAGCAATGAGAGGTTGCAGACAAGAATAAAGGACTTAAGCTAGCACTGGTCAGCATGAAAAATTGTAAAGCCGGTGACATTTTAAAAGCCTCAATGACCTTTTGGAAATTATCTTCAAAGAGCGCTTCCAGGTATCTACAGGCACCCTAGAATAACTCAGGAAACATTTATCTGCAGATGCATGTATGCAAAAACATATGCATTTTTCTTTGTAGATATCTGCCCCTTCACAGCCACCACTGCAACCACAACAAAATCTCCTCTTCATAATGTATGAAGTACATTGAAGAGCAAAGTACATTGAAGAGCAAAAGTCAAACAGGTTCTTCACATCCTAACTATGACAAATACCTGTTACCACTAAACCACATCAGGGTAACACTCGAATGATGGGCTGAAAGAAGGTATACTTAAATCCTCAGCACCCAAGCCATTCCTTCAGAAATCAAGAACAGGGAAGACCAAGGGCACACTGACTAAGGCAAGGACAGGGTATTCTGTCATAGTGCCATGACGACCAAACCTCATCCAAAGGACCAAAAAGTAGATCTTCTAAGCAGGAGGAGGGTATGAAGAATGGAAAACTCCTGTATTATACTTGAGACTCTATGCAAAAGCTCAGTCCTGGATCCCTTCTCTAGCTGCATTTTCTCCCTGAGTCCTTCCATCCTTGCTGAATAAGACAATTCCCTGAAACAGATTGATGTCCAGGCCTCACATCAGATCAATTAAATCAGAATTCCTGAAAGTGGGACCTGGGGAAAAGGTCTTCTTCTTTTTTAAGGGCTCACCCCATGATCCAGTGTGCGGCCAGGACTGATAACCACTGCCCAAGATGATCTCAATTTCATGCACTAAATGCCACCTATTTATACCAATGACTCCCCCCTTTGCTGGGTTGAGCCCTGACCTCTGTCTTGAGTTCCAGGTTTGTGTGTTCCACTGCCTACTTGACATCTTCCCTGGGATGTTGCAAAGGCATCTTAAATGCAGTATATTCAAGAAAGAATTTTTTTTATTCTCCCCCTCCAGAAACATCGTGTTCCCCTCTATAGTTCCGCATCTCAGCAAATGGCATGAGCCACTTAGTTTCCTAAGCCAAAAGCCTAGACATGTTCCTTGATTTCTCCTTATGTCTCATTCTCCACATTCAATCCATTACCAAGTCCTGTCATTTCTATCTCAATACTATATATCAAATCGATTCAGTTCTCTCCATTTCTACTGGTACAACCTTGGCCTAAGACCCTAACACCTCTCTCTGGGCAGCTGCAAAACTGTCTCCTAGTCAGTTTCCCATCTCAAGACCTTTCCATACTCCTGAAGTGCTCTTCCCCCGATTCCTTGTAAGGCCCATTCCTGCTTATGCCTTATACCTCAGAATGAACACCAGCTCCTATGAGAGGCCTTAATTGCCTCGCGTAACCAAAGTAGGTTCCCACCCTCTTGAGCACACCCTCTCTTTATTTTCTTTACGGCAATCACCACAATCTATAATTATCTTGTGTATTTATTTTTGTCTCTCCTGTAAGACTGTAAGTCTCATGAGAATGAGTGCTCTGTCTTGTTTACAGCTGTAATCTCACAACCTAGTTCAGTGCCTGCTACACAGTTGGTGCTCAGTAAATATTTATGCAGTAAGTGAGTGAATGAATATTCTCCTCTTTTACATAAATTCTTTGATTGAAAGAAAATTTTCTGGCCCAGGATAGCATATTGCACCACCATTTTTCACCAAAAAAGTCCTTCTTGTTTGGCAATCTAGTGAATCTAGTGGACAAAACCCTTCTCTAGAGACAAGCCCTTACTGGTGCTTCCTACAAAGTTTTACTGAAGGACATTCATTTAAGTGAAAATTTGCTTTCCTTCTGGAAAATCCTATTTGCTTTCACTGTAATTCTTAAGCATTGTTGAAAGTCACTGAAAATTAGAGAGATGAAAAAGGACAATAGAAATAATTTAGACTCTAAAGTTTAGAGCAATGTACTTCTTTTATGGATGAGGATCCTGAGTCCCTGAGAAATGAAGTGCCTTACCCAAAGCCATATAGTTAATGGCAGGACCAGAACCCAGTTTCCCTGATTACTGGTCTGGGCTATTTTCTTTCCTTTGCCAACCAGCTTATTTCAGATCATAAGAGTTCAACAGCAGTCATTCAGGGGAAATCAGGATCAAAAATCAATTTAAAATTAAAAGCAAAAAAAGTAGTTTTCAGAAAAGATTTCTTTTAAAAAGTTGAGTATGTTTAGCTGAATATGACTTTTGTTGCAATAAATTCAGGGGCACAAGAAGAAATCATAATCAAAAGGTCACAGCATTCACACATCCTTAGAGCAAAGACAAATGAGAAACAGTTAAGTCCCTAAGCCATAGTCTAGCCAATTACCCTATTGTGCCCTACCCACAGTGAGTTAGTAATACTACCACTATAACTTCTGCTTTCAAAAATCACACATCTGAAACTGGCACACAAAGACTCTGAAAATGTGGTCTGTGAACTACAAAAGTAAACGGTGTGAGTGCAACCCATTTTGCCCATTTTTATGAAAGTTGATTGAGAAATGTTTAACAATTTTAGAAAGCAGCATGGCTCCCTAGCCAGAACCTTATATTCTCTGTACTATATCCATAACCTGATGCACTGCACCAGTCAGAGCACCCTGAAGAATGACAAAATGCACTTACAGAGAACAAAACAAGGTATCTTTCATGAAGAGTGTGCCATGTGATGCCCAGTCTACCTGAATGTGGCACAGCAGAGTCATTTTGCTGCTCACTAGGGCATGATGTTTGGCAGCTCATCTTTCTGTAGTATTTTAACTTGAGATTAAACATTTCCTAGGTATCTACTCGTATTCTAAGTATCACTAAAACATAATTTTTAAATAAAGTTAAAAAGAAGATCTGTAATAGAGCATCAGTAAGGAATCAGTACCATGTCCATATTTGGGTCAGTTAGTGCAGCTAATGTGTACTGGGTATCTACTACATGCAAGCCTCACTAGAGTATTGTGAGAAGGAGGGCATAGAAGAATATATAAGATAATATCCTTGTCCTCAAGAAGTTCACAGTCTAATGGGGGAGAAAGCAGTTAAATATAACTGAAGAAAGGCTGTAGTGGGGGCAATCACTAAAATGCCATGATTGGGAATCAATTGAGAAAATCTGAATATGGACTATTTTTAAATATTAAGGAAGTGGTACTTTCTGTGATCATGTAGAAAAATGTCCTTCTTATTTAGAAGGGCTAACACATATTTAGGGGTTAAAGATAGCTCTCGACCGGGCACAGTGGCTCACGCCTGTAATCCCAGCACTTTGGGAGGCCAAGGTGGGTGGATCGCCTGAGGTTGGGAGTTCAAGACCATATTGACCAACACGGAGAAACCCAGTCTCTATTAAAAATCCAAAACTAGCCAGGTGTGATAGCACACGCCTGTAATCCCAGCTACTCAGGAGGCTGAGACAGGAGAATCACTAGAACCCAGGAGGTAGAGGTTGCGGTGAGCTGAGATTGTGCCACTGTACTCCAGCCTGGGCAACAAGTGTGAAACTCCGTCTCAAAAAAAAAAAAAAAAGACAGCTCTCTTGATTAATAAAACCATACTTTGGCAGTCCATGAGCCTCATCCACCATGCATTCAGACTTCAGTGAAAGAGAGGGGTGACTGGGGAGACATGAGCTAATTTTGCTGTCACCAAGTATGTGATTAAATAAAGTCTGGTCCAGTACCCTAGGGCTCAGGCCACAGGATGTAACAGTTTCAGAATGTTGTGACAATGATCCTTGGAGTAAAAAGGAAGAGAAGAGAGGACTTCCATCAGAATTACTATTTCTCAGAGAAAATCGGTCATATGTCCACAGAGCTGCTATTCCACAGTAGTTTTGGAAAAAAATAATGAGACTCTTCACTTCTCATCTATTCTAAAAGTGCTACATGAAGAAGTGTGTGTGTTGGGAAGGGTTAGGGAACCAGTTGACTAATTTTAAAGTCACGATTCCATTCCACATGTAATTACTAGAATTCTGCTACTAAGGATGAGCCTTACTGTATCTTATGGAGTTTAGTTGATGATTTCCAGCAAAAGCAATAGCACAGATTACACAGACTCAAGAATGTTCTTAGGGAAGCCACACAAAGTTCTTATCCACATACTTTATAACTATTGAGGCTCTAGATTAAAACCTTTGATTTTCTGCATTCCTACACACATGTAAAAATGAAAATACTATTGAGAAAAGTGAAAGTCTGCTCCTCTGTTTACTTTCAGATGACTACATTTCACTGGTGGTTTGTGAATGTCTGGAAATCAAAGACCTATACTCTTGTAATGTTTAGTTAAGCCCTTTGCCCCTCCCTGCCTCCTCAAACTGTCCCAACCAGCATCTCCTCTGATTTCCTTATTTCCATCATTACCATCTTCTAGTCTCCCAGACTCAGAATCCAGCTTAGGCATATCTTTGTTGCCTCCTTTCCTAGACCCCCATCATCCACTTAAGCCCACTTTTATAGTTTCTTCGGGAATGGACCCCTGCTAGAACCCTCCTACCTTCTGACCTGTGGCTAATACAACAGAGGAGCAGCCTGGCATATTTGGAAGGGCATCAAAATGGAATCCTGTTGGTCTCAGTTTCCCCATCTACCAAAAATGAAGAGTTCATTTCCATAATTTCTAAAATTCTCTATGCCCCCAAGTCCTAACATTCATGTCACTTACCTGCTCAAAACCTTTCAATTGTCTTCCATTGTCTATTGAATTAAATAGAGCCCCCTGAGCCCAGCAAACAAGGACCTGGAAAATATGGTCGCAATATGCGTTGTCACTCTCATTTCCAATGGCTACAACTGTACTGCTCCCAGCCTGTGCTCTACTCACACTGGTCTATCCACAGTCCAAAGACACCCCATGCCTTTGCCCAAGCTGTCCCCTCCACTTGGAACACCCACTCGCCATCAACTCCATTTGGCAAAATCCCTTCCAAGCTCAACTTGATCATCACATTATTCTGATGTTTCCTGTCTCAAGAGCCTTGATGATCCCTCTGATTTCCATCCCAGCAAGCTGAGAGCAGCTACAACTGTTTTTTGTCTACCACATGTGGTTATGCTTAGGTGCAATAGGCATTCAGTAAGCATTAACTTACTATGAATTGACATAAAATATTTATACAAAATTTCAAACCCTATTATCTTAGATTTTCCTAGACTTGACTGAGAACCCCTTAAGGATGGGTGTCATGTTTTATGTCTAGCACAAACTTAGAGCCTAGGAACAGAGAATTCACACAATAAATGATTGCTGAGTTAATAAATAAGAACATGGATAAATTTAAAATTATCTGTACTTTTGTACAGTAAAGACAAAGAGGACAGAAAAAAAAGCTGGTTATTGGGAAACATTTCCCACAGTAAAACTGATGAGTCTATACTCTTTGCTGGGAAAGGCTGCTGAGTCATCTCTTTTCCTAAGAGTACACTGTCTGATTCAGGTCAAAAACTATTTCTGGACTAGAATAAAGAAATGGACTAAGAAACTGTCTTCATATTTAAGGCCTCTAGCCCTTTGAGCCACTGGAAATTAATAGCCATGCAATATGACACAGGATAGCTCGTGAGTTGAGACAGCCCTAGAGCAATGTTAGTGTGTGGCTTCAGACAGAGGACCACAGATCATAAACAAATCTGCTTCCAGAAGATTCTTCTCTGATGGCATTTCAAAAATGAGCTAACAGAGCTTCTCTCTAAGGGCCCCTCTTAATATATAAACCAATTTCTAAAGTAAAAAAAAAACAAACCGTAATCACTACCACATATCTTCAAGAGTCCTTTTTCAGCTTTTAAACAGAGTCAGGCATGTAGGATTCGGCATTTATCAAGAGAGAAGAGAGGAAGAACAATTTCACCCAAGAGAGGTCTGAAGCCTTTCCAGTCTCTTGGGTGAAACATAATTATGGGAAGAAAAATATAATCTACTCAAGAGACATAATTACATGGTTAAGCCATAGACTCCATAGAAATATTCTAGGGAGTCCTGCTCATAGAAAAAAATGTTGAAAGCTGAATTTGCTTTCTTTTAATACTAAAAGGCACCCATTTAGGTCAGTGACATAAAGTTCACTATCTCAACCTTATAAGTAGTCATTTTTAAATACAATTATATGTGTGTAGAGAGAGAAGTGAAGGCCTGCTCCTTCCAAAATTTAGGCTTCTAAGGGTTAAAGAATTTGAGATCTTTGAATAAATACATAAATAAATAAACGAATTGTATGTTATTAATTTGAATGTCTATAATGCAAGTTCCTTTATAACTTTTAGATTTTAGGCTGTGGTGAATCACAACAATCAAAGCATACAGTGTCTGGGAGAAAGGACAGTTATCAGGGTATGCCAATATCAGTCACATTTCAGGAAATAAATTATAATAAACACGTGCTTACAGTATAATCCCTTTTCTTGAGATAATGGACTCAAAAAACTTGAGACATCTGAAGAAAAAGAAGCTTTATAGGAGGCAGGAAGCAAAAAAGGATTTAAAAAAATTTTTTTAAGACCAGATGAAAGCATCATGGAAATATACATGAGAGTAATACTTTTTGCAGGCAGAAAAAAACAGCTAACCAGGTCCCTAGCTAACTTCGCCATAGCTCCTCTCCCATGTCCTAATACACCTCTAACCTACTATGTTTCTTTATTTCAAATCTACTGATATTTTCTCATTTCAAAGCTACTACTCAAATTTGTCTGCCTGTTGTTTCCAAGAGATGCTTCCATCCCTCCTTATTCCAATTCAAAGTAAAATTATATGAATTAGGATTTTTCAGAGTTGTAAGAGAATATGGATTTCATCAGACCAGATTCTTCACTTTAGAAAAATAATTAATGGCCAGGAAAAGACTGAGACTAGCTTTGAAGTTACGGAACTAGGCAGTGACACTGGGAGGCAGTCCCCTAAACTGCCTGAGCCTCCTTTTTCTATACCAAACTGCCACTGAAGGAAAGAAGAAGAAAACCTGAAGCAAAGAGACCAGAAGGACACATTAAGAAAAAGTGCAGAAGTTTACTTCAAAGATGTTATTACATTATGCCCCATCTCTCTGACTCCATTTTATCACAACACATCTTGTTCTCCTACTAATTACAACTCAACGTCCACACCATCCTGGGCCACGTGAATCTTCATCTCTCCCTTGACTATGGGAAATGAACAAAAAATCTCTTTCTCTATGTCTACACCTTACTTCCAAAATGCAGTAAAACTTGAGTGTTTTGTTTCTGAAAACATTTTCTTTGCCTTCTTTTTCTATAATATGTTCATACATACCATAGTTCTTTGTGTTTCTAACACTTATAGAGACCCCACTGAGAGATGTAAAGATTTTTTTAGTGGTAACATTTTCAGCAATGGAAATAGCAGTTTTCGTAGTTGAACAAAAAGCATCACTGTTTATTTGCCAATCCAGCTAAACATGGATGGCATTATTCTTCAAAGAGAGCAGTGACAACTAGCCTACAAACAGACTGTCACGCAATTCCTGGATCCTGGCTCAGTTTCCTTAGCATGCGATCCTTTCTGTTTCTCTTTCATTATTATGGTTTTGTGCATATTTTGTATGAGACAGACAGAGAGTGAGACAGAGACAGAGAAACGAGAGAGACAGAGTGTGTTTTAAGCAAAGAGAAACACTACACGGATGTAATTAAAAAGTGCAAAGGGCTCCTCTCTTGACATTCACTGCTGCAGCAGCAAAGCATCATTCTCAATTTTCTCATTTCTGTAACAGGAAGAAAATGTTAAAAAGTAATAACCAAGGAAAAAGTCAGCCAACTCCCACAGCCCGGTCTTGCTGTGCTGAATGGCAGAGAAGATCACAGAGGAAGAAAAAAGAAAAAGACAGAAAGAAGGAGGGGGGAGAATTTCTTGCTTAAACTGGACCTCGTCCAGCTGGCAAGAAGAGGTGGTTTTCTTAACGCCTGCAAAACCTGATTACTTTTTTTAAAGGAATGAAGAAGAAGGAGATGTAAACACAGCCATTAAAACAGATTTAAGGTACTTAGTTTTAATCTAGTCTAAGACCTCTTCAATTGTATGCTGCTCTGCAATTCTCTGCTTGCTAGACATTAATACAGCACATAGGCACATGTCAGTGTCTTCTAACCCGTGAACGCTTTCAGCTGAGCTCTGTGGTTACCCTCTCAGGTCAGGCATGGAACAGCAGCTTAAGCAATAATGGATGGATGTCTGTTATGTGCAATGTCTGTCAGAAGTCTGTTTTACGACATTAAAGGACTATTGTGTTTATATCTACACAACAGGTCTTAAACAGATTGTTTAAACATGATTAAACAAGAGACGTCTTTGAAATAACCTCCCTAATAAAACTCAGATGGGTAAGACACTGAAAAATGCAGTCAACAATATTTTGAAAAATCATTTCTCTCTAAGCTGCAAGGGTAACATGATATAAACTCCAAAATAAAACAGTTTTTACAAGTTAAACTCAAAGGATTACCTCATATATCAGCACCGCTTTCCAATGGAATAGCGTTTATCCACCTATCCATCCACCCTTTCTTAATGCTGTTGCACAAGTTGCTAGTCTTGATAGACAGATAATTGCTTTATTCAGCCATGTGTAATGAAGGGAGTCTATTGTGTTAATCCCGGTATTCTTATCTTCTGTGAACTCTGTAAGAGGAACTGAAAACTCTACCTCTTCATTTTAGAACTACTGGAGTTTACTCACATTCAGATCTGTTAAAGTGTTCTTACATTCCACTCTGTCACTAAAGGTGCCAAGTATTTTGAGTAGGATCAAGTTATTGTTATATAAAAAGGAATCTAAAGTAGTGTTAAATGGAGTTAGAAGACAGCAAATTTTACTCTTTTTTTCAAGGCACAACAGATATGTTAAAGTATATTATTCTCAACCCAAAGGAAGCAGGTTGGTGTGGGTTAACAGTAAAAAACAACCTTTGAGTGATTATATTTAAAACCTTTTTTTGTTTTTCAAAAGCAAGGGTAGCATTAAGTTTTGTGGATGTCTGCCTGCTGGCTTCGTGCTGAATTATTTAATCACTAATGACAGTTTGGTAAAATGTTTTTCTTTGACCCCTATGAAATATATTGACTTTTCCACATATATGTACATATATGTGGTTATAAATTTATATTATTGCTATTATATGTGTACATATGTGTACAGAGAGGAAGAGCCCAGCCAAAGGAACAGTGTTACTACTAACATGAGTTCCATGTCTCTATCCAGGTAGTTCGGGATGCTGTCCTCTCCAGGCCCAATATGCTTTATACTCTATTTGCACCATGACATCAAAAACACTTCTGATCACGAACATACCTACCTTTCTTTGCAACAGAAAGTTCTCATCCTTCAGACTAATTAGATGCCTTCATTTTATTTCAAAATGATACATACTGAAGAACCTATGAAGCTCACTGGAAAAGAAGTAACGCAATCTGGAAGAGTGGGATAATCCCTGAAAGAACATCATCATTTAATTTTCTCTTCTGGGTCCTATCTCTTTTATGAGCCTTTCATTGAGAATGCTCTCAGGAATGGAATTCTTTCTGTTCAGAGGATGGGCTCTTTTCAAGATTTAACTTGTCTAATGTCTCAACAAATCCTACTAACAATTCTTGCAATTCAACACACAAAGTCTGTCCTATGGTGGGCACCTATAATCTCAGCCACTCGGGAGTCTGAGGCAGGAGAATCGCTTGAAACCAGGAGGTGGAGGTTGCAGTGAGCCAAGATCACACCACTCCACTCCAGCCTGGGTGACAGAGCAAGACTCCGTCTCAAAAAAAAAAAAAAAAAAAAAAAAAAGGCTGTCCAATGGAATTGATGACTGCCCAAAATGCAGTAGGAAAGAGAACATGTGACTAAAAGGAGACATGATCACTACTAATAGCAAGTGGAGAACTCTCAGGTACAGAATTTTCTCATCTGTAAAATAATAAATGATCTAATTTCCAATGCTAACAATCAATAATGCTATGGATTCCTCACCTGTCACTATGAGATCCACAAACACACACACATACACACACATTTGCACATAATTAGTGAACTTAATGGAATAGTTAAAAGACCAAGGCAGTGTGATTAGAAGGAGAATCTCATATCTAATTCTGGGCCTGACTATACAAGAAGCAGGAAAACTTGGGAGTCTATTCCTAGCTCTGCTACTAAGTTAGTTGTGAGGCTGTAGGCAAATAATCTATCATCTCTATGACTCAATTTCCTCCTATGACTCAACTTCCTCATCTGTCAGAAAAAACAAAGTATCTGCATCACAGGGATGTCATCAGGACAAAATGTAATAAGAGGTGAAAATGTCCTACACAGGTAAAACCACTAGGCAAGTGTAATGTTTATTCACTTATCAATTAAAATGTCCTAAGCACTATTATGTTCCATGAACTATGCTAAACTAGGGGGCTCACAGTATCCTGGAAGGCATCATAAAAACAAATAATTACAGCAGTGTGATAAATAATGTAATTAAAGTATGAAGAGGAAACCAAAGAGGAACCAAAGATTAAATACTTGACTTTCAAGAACAATCAGGAAGGGTTCCCAGAGGAGATGGCATTTGAGTAGACTTAAAGAATGAGTAGAATTCAGTCAAGAAAATGCAGAAGAAACTGACATTCCCAACCAGAAGGAACAGCAGGTGCAAAGACACTGAGATGAGAAAGTAGAGAGTGAAGCAATCTGGCATAGCTGGAGCTCAGCCAGAGGTGTGTGGGTGGAAGGCAGTTGGGCAGAGCAGATGCTGAAAAGCCTTGTCGGTGTGCCACCAAGTCTGAACTTCATCCTGCAAATAACAGGGAGACACTGAAGTATTTTAAGCAAGGGTGTGCCATGAATTGGTGTACATTTTAGGAAGATTGCTTTACTTATGAGGAAAGATAGATTTAGAAGGGAGTGCACTTAGAGACATAAAACCAGTTAGGAAATTATTTTTATGTTATAGGTCAGAAGATAAATACTGAGACTGAACTAAACTAAAGCAGCACTGACAGATATGAGGGAATGAATGTGAGACATAGAATAGAGGTACAGACAACAGTACAGTGGAATAATTAGATGTCAGAAGTAAGGCAGAGAAGGGAAGTCTCAGATTCCTGGTTTGGTCACCTGGGTGAACTGTAGGGCACTCAAAACTGGTAAAACTGGAGGAGGTTCATGTTTGGGCAGAGAAGTTCGGTTGAAGTAGAGGTGAGAAATCTCTAATGCTGTGTTGGCCATGAGTTAGAAGTACCTATGGGACATATTCAGGTGCAGACACCCAGGAAGCAATCTAGAAATATCAGTCTGAAGTTCAGAAGAGGCTGAAGATGCACTGTCAGTGGTCATGGGAACCTGAAGTTAATTGTGTCAATGAGGACACTCAGGGAATGGGTACAAAATGAGTGGAGAAAAGTGTCTAAAAGGGAATCCTGAGAAGCACAAACACATAGGGTGGGTAGGCAGGGAAGAGGAGCCCAAAAAGTGATCTAGGAAAGAGAAGGATGAGGAGCCAGTGGTCTAGACAACCCATGCAATGGCCACTGAAATGGTTCTGAATCTGCCCTTCTGCTGCTTCAGGGACCCAGGGAGCTTAGCAAGAAAACTCTCCATTCCAAGGAAAGGACACAAAGCTAGGTCACAATGGTAAAAAGGATAACTCTCTTCCATTTATTCCATACCCATTCCCCATGCAACCTCATCAATCCCAATGGCTTCAGGTCTCCTATGACTACAGAAAATGCATCTCCAGTCTCTACCAAGCTTCAGATTCGTACTTCTAAATGCTTCCTGTACACCCTTGTGTAAGAATACCTCTAACGTTATTCATTATTTAAAGGGAGAGATAGATTTAGAAAGGAGAAACGTCTAAATACTATTAGAGGTATTCTTATACAAGATGTATTATTTTCTAGTATTGCAAAATGGAGCCCTAGACTGGTCTGTAGTTTTATGTATCAGGTCACAGTATACATTTCTATTTTTTAACACTAATTTGAAAACAAATGCATGCACAGTGTCTTCTGAGTTCAATCTTAGTCATGTTATTTTAAATGGGAGAATTTTGTACCCAATCTAAAAGCCCTCCCAACTGCATAGCAATCAGCCCTTTCTGGGCCAAATCACAAGTCAGACTATAGCTCTGTACCTGCCACTTGCACAGGCCAGAGAGTAGGCAAAATCTGCTCTGGTCCAAATATTACATAGGGAATGCCAACATCAGAGTCATCATCAAAGATGGGGGAAATCAAAAGAAAACATGAAGCAACCACAAAAATCTCCAAAATTAGCCATCCTCCCCAGCCTATCTTCTGAGCAAGGTTTCTTCCCAAAGTCTCCTTGAATCTCATGGGGCAGTATAGCTCACCACTTCTTATCCTACCATTTGCCACTCCAGTAAGCTTAAGAGAAACATGGTAACAAAATAACATAGACTCACTCTCTCTTTCCACCCTCCTTCTGCATTCTCATTTCTGTTGTCTATCAGAAAGTAACAAACCCTGAACAATGTATAGTGGAATGGAAGAAAAGAATCCATCTGTTATGAATGGAGGAATGGCAAGGATCCAATGCAAATAGCACAAGTGATATCATTTATAGAGCTGCAAACTTAACTAATAAACACATATAAAAGGGCTCGGGAAGAAAGTCTGAGCCACCAAGTTGGCCTGAAGATTTTTGGACCTCTTACTTTTCCCTACATAAAAACTGAACACCAGAGGTTGCTAAAATCTAGAACAATTTAAAATGTCCCTTGAAAAAACATGATTATCATTGTTTCGTAATGGGTTTATTTTCTAGTATTTCAAGATCAGGCCCTAGGTCTATAATTTTATGTACCACTTCACAGTATAAATTATCATTCCTTAACACTAATCTGAAAACAAACTTCAATATATATTTAAAAGACTGATTCAGTTACCGATCTACTTTGTTCAACTGAATCACATTGAATTGAATAGAATATCTACAATGTGCAAAATATTATCACATTGTAGTGGTACAGCTCCAGTAGAGGAGATCAATAAACACAGAACTAAAAAATGACAGAATTGCTAAAGTACTAGAGAAGGTGGCATTCAAAATTAGCTCTGAATGTTGATTAGGCCCTAGATTAATACAGAGAGCAGATGGCCGCGGAGGTGGAAAGAACCACCTAACCTAAAGCACGAAGGCATGTGATATTATGTCTCCACACCGTAACTTCCATTGGTATACCTGCAAATGGAGCCAGGGACAAGACAGTAAAAGACGTACAGTGTTAGTCTCCTAAAAGCCACCATCTATCTACAGAGAATTTTATAACCGAGAATTTCCACCAATAAGCCTAATTACTAATCTTCAAGATTCAGCTCACGTATCCTGACTTCAGTAAAACCTCCCCTCCACCCCCCAAATAGAAGTAAAACGGTTTCTGAACTTCCATGTGACTCAGTTGCCACTTTCTTATGCCTTTTCTCATTTTCCATCACTTTCTGTCATCACAGTCATTAATAACCATGTCTTATCTCCTACAACAGATTCAGCTTCTATCTAGGCTATGTGATGGGCCAGAGATGATCCGAATTCAATCACCATCTCTGAATTCCCACAGCCTTTTTTAAAGTGCCTATAGTAGGCACCCAATAAGTGTTTGTTGAATAAATAAACGATTGAATTCAGAGTGTAGTTCAGTGACCAAAGGATCTATAGACTAGCAACCATTCTACTTAATAAAAAACAGTTCTCACTTCAAAAACACATAAGGCAATACAGAAAGCCTTCTCCACCATTCACGGTCATAGATTATTTTGCCTTCTTCCTCTAGGATAAGAAATAAAAAGTTGGAGTCAATGTCTGTTAAGTATTCACCAAGAGTCTGATGCTCAAAGGGACATTTCAACTCCCCAGCATTACCAACAGCCAGAATAAGCTCTACATATTCTGATAAGATCCCAGGCCTATTAACAGATGTGAACAAATATCGATGGCTTGTTTATATTCCATCTATAGCAAAGACTAACCAGGAAGACTGCCCACTCCTCCCCAAAAAAAGATGAAATCCACAATGATTCATCACAATGTACACACTGTATTGTCTACTGAAATACATGTATTTAAAAAACATAAAAATATGGTGGGCATTACTTAATATATTTTCCTAACTTAGTTTATCCCCAAATATTCCCTAACCATTATACAAACTATAATCTTATTTGCTTTATCTTTTACTCTACTATAGCTGTCTCTAGGGCACACTAGCATTGTGACAAGCAACTAGTTCAGAGAAAAGTTTTATAGCCACTGGTGCTGGGCAAAGAGAAAGAAAAAACAGTAAAGCCAACTAAATCTGCACCAAGGGTTTGGACAGACAGAATGCAATTATCCTGATCTTAAGATGTATTTTCAGTGTGACAAATCACATTTCATTGGATTAAGAGCAATTTTTCTTTTAGGGACAAAATCATTTGGTGCAGATAATAATTCAGACATTTACACCTGAAGTGGTAGTGCTGCGGCAGCTCAGCCTGCTGCTTCCCAGGACCTGGTGACCGTGGTGGCATTTGTGAAAAAGGAAAGAAAACATCTGACTTTCACAACTACGACTGAGGAAGAAAACTTGACGTTCATTCTCACATATGTGACTCCTTTCAAGAACTCCTGACTCAAAATTTCAGAGGGAAGTGGCCCTGTAATAACATCTCTTCTGAGAATAGTGCCATATGGTTTTAACAGAGGTTTATTTCCTGAACCCAAAGAGGGCTGCTGATTCTCAATCCAACGAAAATAATTATGCAGACAATTTCACTCTATTACTTTCAGTGAAATCCATTCTGTGTGGTCCACACATGCCTGCTGACACCTTCAAAGAGACATTAAGCCATTTTTTATGTACCGTACCCTTAATGGGTGGAAGGCAAGGTAAATTTCCTTGAAGGTTAGCACCTGTCGTCATGCATAAGGCACTGCCACCCCCCACCTTTGAGTACCACATGTTAATTCTCAGAGTGGGTCAAAGAAAAGGAGAGCGATGGACAGGACTTCCAAATTAAGTAACAACTTATTATCAGTTAGATATAGATATTAAGGCAAACATAGACACAAACACTACACACACACACACACACACACACACACACACACACACACGACCAGAAATACTACATCTCCCAAAGTCAACACCACTGCTGGGAAATTACTTCAGACCCAATTGGCAGGTGGGAGGAAAGGGGGAGGGTGGAGCTGGGGGGAGTGGGGAACCACTCCCTTGTGTAAATTCTATCAACATTCAACTGCTAACCTTAAAATAATCAAGAGAATAGGAAAATAAAATCCCTTCAGCACAAGAGCTGAACAACACAAATGCTATAAAAATAAAGATTTAAACCAAGGAATAAAACTATTAAATAGTTCTTTCAAAGAAGACCACCCTTTAAGCCTAAGAATATTCCCTTATGAACAGAATATGCTAACTCGCACCAGGTTGCCCCCTGAATCTCAATTTTATGACACTAGTTGGGTATGAAATGAACCGGTTCTCCCTTTCAGACTACTAAAGATCATTGAGCTTGAAAACGAACTGGTGAAAACAGGCTTTTATTTTGCCAACATACTTGTCACACTGCAGAAAGATCCCCTTTTCCTCCCATAAGATCTTTGCTTTCTAATACCCACCCACCTCTCTTTGAATCAGTACAGAAACAACCAAAAGAAAATACAGTTTCCCTAGATGTCCATGAGTGTTTCACTAAATCGAACCAAACTCACGAATAGTCTTTAAAAGAGAGAGATGGAGACAAAGATTGTAAGAAAAGCAGTGTCCAGGCCACAAGGTCAGAGCAGGAACCAGATACAAGCCGGCACAGTATTAACCACAAGGCAGGCCCAAAGGCTGCTCCGGGACTGTTTTCTTTAGACTGCCTACAAGTACTGCCAAGAAACAGACGGATGCTGCTGAAAGAATATCTTCCACAGCTGGGCATCTGAGTTCAGTGACAGACAGCCCCGCTCCTGTGTGTGTGGCCTGCAGAACATATCGAAAGCCTAGGAGGGAATACTTGGCAGAATGGGAAAAAACCTAAGGATGTTCTTTCTGCGGGCGAGGGGAACGTAATTCCAGCATCCTATACATCTGACTGAAACTTTGCCTTTGTTGCTGACACCCCAGACTTAAATTTTGTTTCTCACTTTTGCTATCCATTTCTGATGTCTACTTACTGATTGGGTAGAGAAAGTCCTCTGCTCACTTCCATTTCCAGTAATACTTTTACATCGAGTTCTTGCAGCAGGCAACCCTAAGACTATTATTTTGTTTTTAACAATCCAGGGGGCTATTTAGATAAAAAATAAGCTAAAGATCTTGAAATTTCTTAAAAACAGAAACAATTTTAAATGGCCTAGTTATGCATGAGAACCACTATTAAATAAGTTTCAGTTACATTTTCATAAATTAAGAGAAAGAGGAATCCACTTATCTTCATTCATCAGATTTATTTTCTTAAAATATAAGCAGTATCAAAGTTTAACTCGAATAGTATACTGGCTAAAACAGTAAAACAAAAACAGGGCTCTATCAAAGAAAGAAGACCAGCCTCTACTATATGCCCTTCAAAGGAAAAACCCAGAGCTCAACAGAGGAAAGGAAGGTAAGTCTGAAAAAATAACCATTAATAGAGAATACCTAACTTCCAATTTTAATGGAATAATAGAACACTGTCTTCTTGATTATCCTATTTAAACAGCTTTGAAAATGTCTGGGATGAGGAGTGTGGGTACCGCTTGAGTTGTACAATGCACAGGAAAAAATATACACAAAACACCCTGCTTTTCAGGAACTTAAAAGAAGATAATTCTCTGACTTATACCCATAAATGTCACCCAAACACTAGCACTTTGTTAGGAAGTCATACACACTCCTTACGACTTAGAAACTTACTTGTTCTGGACCTACTTTTTGATGTAACAAATCTAGTGATGTCAATCAATGGAAATCACTCTATCAAATTTAAAAGTTGAGGCACCTTTGCTAAAAGAATGGGGGAAAAATGCAGTAGTAATTTCCCACCCCCATTCCCAAACCCCAAGTGTCCACGTCTCAAGATGGCTCCTGGGTTGGTTTTCTACCATCTTGGCTGTAGCTAGCAAAACTGAAAAGCTATACAGTTATGATTTCCACAATGCCATTATTATGTAAGCTTTTGTCAAATCTCAAATTTGCAGCCTTGAATCCACAAAGTCTACACCAATTTCTCTGGGACAGAGAGATACAGGGAATGGGTTACAATGAATCAGTTTAATATCTACGGAAAATTTTTTGCCCTCACAAAAGCCACAGGACCCGCCAGAGTCCTGAGATAACAAATATAAAAGCTACAAGAGTTTGAGGAATGTCTACAGAGAAATATATTACAAGGGGAAACAGACCTGTTAGTGAGATATTTTAATGACCAACCATGGTGCAACCAAAAGACAGTTTCCGGGTCCCAAGGGAAAAGCTCATAGAGACCAAGAGAAGTATTTTGGGTACCAAAGAAAGGACAATGTGATCCAAAGACAATCTTGGACTCAAGATGGAGGCCAGGTTGCTTTTTCTGAGTATCAGGATCCACAGTGATCTCACCCCCAAAATCTGTGGTACTCTTGTCTGTATCACTCATGTGACATTTATCAAATAGTTCTTTGTAATCTCCTCTGGCAGATGATTAACTTCCCAGTTTTATGTAAAATCCTTGAAGGCAGAGTACATCTTTATACTGCATTGAGTCTCTTAAACTACAAGAAGAGCTGGTTTTTAATTGACTGATTCAGCCCAAGTCTGGGCGTTTTTCTATCAAGCTGGGGTCTGGGCAAGGCTCAAAGGCATCTGAGGCAAGAGATGGAAAGAAAGTAATGAAAATTAATCATGTCATTTGGCCATATCATTTTCTTGGATCACTTTACATGGTCTCTACGTTCAAAGACAAATACTTCCTACTTGAGAAAAAATTATAAACAAAGAGCTGTTAAGTTTCTTATCATCGTAAATAGTAAAGATACTTTCGTTGATTAGCGCCTATGGTTCGACTAATTGTTTAATAAATGAAAACACAACCATGAAAACTACACATTGCCAGCGTACTGCAGTTGGATTGGCAGAAAAAATACCTACTTTTCCAGTGGCAATAGTGTGTGCAGTAGCTTAAATGTGTTTTTCATTGTTGAAGGGGGTCTGATTTCTTTCATATGGATATTGTTAGGAGGCTGAGGATGCATGATGGAGTTAAGATGACAGAAAATGAAGCCATGGCAGGAAAGACTCACAAATACTTGATGCTCCTCTGGTTAGAGATGAAAGGTGGGTGGAGTGAGCACTGGGCTTTCCTAGCTCATGTCATCAGAGAGGGATACTCAAAAAAGTTGAAAGCTTTCAGTTCTTGGAAATCTTGCTTACTCTTTAGACTATATGTGTTAGAAGGAGATCTTGAGGGAATTACCCACAGTGGTTTTGAGGTTTTTGAAGAATGGGAGAAAACAGGGAAATTGTATGGGCATCCTGATTGATTTAAAAAGTTGATCTGTACATTTCAGAATTGAATGAAAAAGAAGCACTTTCTCCATATTTTCTCTACAGTGTTTGAATGCTGGTTTAACTTTGCTCTGATCTCTTGCTATGTGTAGAGAATGATCTTATCTTTAAAAATAATTCCAATGGACATGTATTCATAAGTATGTGTACAGACCAAACCATAGAACTATAGCCTATGGTGCTTTTCTGATATTATTTTGTACTATTAGACATTTATGTCATGAAGATAAAATGTAAACGTTACAAAAACAAAAGTAAGTTTTAAATGTTAAAATAAAAACCGACCTTTTCTTTTTCTTTACAAATATTATTTAAAAATTAACCATTAACTTACCCAATAAACAGTCACTGGGCACCTACTACATGCAAGACACTTTGCTATTAATAGAAACCCTGGGAAATATAACCTCTTATAACATGTAAACATTACAAAGGGTTTATATCCTCAAGGACCTTGCAAGCTGTTAGGTAATAGCTGTACACAAATAACTAACATGAAGCAGTATATTTTAAGAATTGTAAAGTGTCACAGTCTGGGTGCTGCAAAATTTTAGACTGAAGGAGAATTTAATGGGGTGTATACCATTTAAGCTAAAGAGATAAAATTTCAAAAATCAGAAATGAAAGAAATATATTCAAATCAAAAGATGCCACATAAAAAGAGATGTGCAATTGGGAAAAGGCAAGGCATGTTCACCAACAGTGAGAGCAGTTTGGCGAGAGCAGTAGTTCTCAGCTAAGGGAGTACGAACTCCTAGGGAGTTTGGGAAATTTGTGGAGGCAGTTTTGATTATTACATGATTGGGGGTGCACAACTGTAATCTGGTGGGCAGAGGCTAAGGATGCCAGTTGTCCTGCAATGGGACAGTCCTACAGAATAAAAAGTATTTCCACATTCCTCATGACTTTTGGGACATACACCAGAAATTCAAGTAGGTGAAAAAAATCTGGTTATAATTACCTGAACCTAGAACCTTGTTCTACTTAAACATAAAGGGATTTTTTTCCCTAGAGTTTTAACACATTGGGTTTTCTAGGAATAAAACCACCTAGAAACGAAAGACAAAGGATATTTTATTTTACTAGGAACTTCAACAAGCGTTGCTCTACATTTCAGAAAATCTTCACTCACCATAACGTCGCTCTTATTGAGTTACTAATAGGCACCTGCATCAATCTTGATGTGCAGCTGTCATATTGAAGGTGGTTCTACACATGTTCCAGAAGCTGGCTAGTTCATTGTGTTTTCTAGCATGTTCTCTAAGTATTTAGATATTAAAAATGTACAAATATAATTTTGTTTTAAATTAGGTTCCTTTATTTTTCTTTTATACTATGATAACGGCATCAGAGTGAGCATTTGGAAATTGTGTGGATATATATAGAAAATCTATGAATTTAATTCAGGATAGTAAAGAGAGATTATTGAGTATTTGTTATAAAAAAGGAGGTGTTGGCTCTAATATATTTGTGTAAGAAAGAATCGAGGCCGGGCGCGGCGGCTCACGCCTGTAATCCCAGCACTCTGGGAGGCCGAGGCGGGCAGATCACGAGGTCAAGAGATCGAGACCATCCTGGCCAACATGGTGAAACCCCATCTCTACTAAAAAATACAAAAAAAAAATTAGCTGGGCATGGTGGCATGCGCCCATAGTCCCAGCTACTCGGGAGGCTGAGGCAGGAGAATTGCTTGAACTCAGGAGGTGGAGATTGTAGTGAGTCAAGATTGAGCCACTGCACTCCAGCCTGGCACCTGATGACAGAGTGAGACTCTGTCTCAAAAAAAAAAAAAAAAAGAAAGAAAGAAAGAAAGAAAGAAAGTAATTGCAGTTGTAATGATAAGACCAGGCTAAGTTATTATGGGCATAGGGAAACAGCCTGAGAAGCCTGTAATTGGTTGAGTAGCACGTGGAGCACCACAGAGGGTTTCACAACATGAAGCCCTCATGTTGACATGATCAGAGCTGAGATCGAGGGAAACTGAGTTGCAGCACTGCATGAAGAAAACTTTAAGGAGAAAGAGGCTGCTAGCTAGAAGAATAGTTGGTCATCACTACAATTCTCTATATTAAGGTAAGGAAAGGTTAGCTTTTACAGAGATGTATTATTTAAAGATCAAAGGATTTTGTGGCATTAGTTTTAGGGATAAGGGAGATGGGGGACATTGAAGATGGCTAGAATGAAAGATAAAGACTTAGGAGTTGTTCATTAAGTCAACGTGACTGCTCATGTGAGAGTGCCTTTGATGAGCGAGCAAAGAAACAGGAAGAAAGGAAAGTCAAGTTCAGAATTTTGGTGATGTCTACTTATAGAAGGTAGGTATGAGGGGGGGTCTAAAGATAAAGCAGGCCAGATGCAGTGGTTCACAGCTGTAATCCCAGCACTTTGGGAGGCTAAGGCAGGTGGATTACTTGAAATCAGGAGTTTGAGACCAGACTGTCCAACATGGTGAAATCCCCCCCTTTACTAAAAATACAAAAATTAGCCAGGTGTGGTGTTGCATGCCTGTAGTCCCAGCTACTCAGGAAGCTGAGATAGATGAATTGCTTGAACTCAAGAGGCAGAGGTTGCAGTCAGCTGAGATCATGCCACTTCATTCCAGCCCGGGCGACACAGTAAGACTTAGTCTCAAAAAATAAAAATAAAAAATAAATACGTAAGTAAAAGATAAGGCAAATGAGAAAAAGAACCAGCTACAGGCAAGAGAAAATTAGAATGTGATATGGAAGAAACCAAAGATGGAGGCAGAAGGGGTTACCAACAGGGTTATACCTGCAGAGGGGCCAAGGACATGAGGATTGAGAGAAAGTCTGCCAGAGTGAGGCGTGGACCGTGGCTAGCAACCTCCAAGACAGCAGTCAAGCCGTGGGAGCAGAAGCCAGACTGTAGGACGCTCAGCGTAGCAGGCGATGAGGAAATGGGGACAACAAGTCTAAGTGACTCTTTCCAGAAGTTTCATGTTTAGAAGGAAGAAAAATAAAATATCACCTCAAAAGAGTAAGAAAGGAAATGGATTTTTAGCACAATCTGACCAAATAAATACTAAAGCATTGCAGGAATTGTTTGTCAGTTTCTTATCTGCCAATGAACTGAATCAAAGCAGCCTTTGTTACAACTCTCAGGTTCTATGATGAGCTACTCAGGCATACAAATCACACTGGTTAAGGAATGAAGCATTCCTAACAAAATCTGTTTAGTGGAAATAGGATTTATCTCTCTGGAGACAGAAAGAGGGAAAAAGATAAACTACGTACTCCTACCGGACTCCTACTAAAAACAGCACAGCATTAGAATACTGGAAGTTCTCAGCAAGGCCACCTGTGAAGAGATGGCAGTGCCATCCTGGCTGCCCTTCTTGGAGACCTGAAAGATCATCACACAACCAGATTGGGATATACACTGCAGCCTGGCTTGGATGTTGATGCTGGGTTCCAATCCTGGCTCTGCGGCTCACTGGGTTTGAGGGCTTGGGCACATCACCTAACTTCTCCATGCCTTTTATCGTCACATTTAAATTGAAATTACACTAGTGCGTACCTCATAGGGTTATCGTAAATACTATATAATTCTAATTATTATTTTTACTTAGTTTTTTTTTTTTTTTGAGACAGACTTTTGCTCTTGTTACCCAGGTTGGAGTGCAATGGCACAATCTCGGCTCACTGCAACCTCCGCCTCCCAGGTTCAAGCGATTCTCCTGCCTCAGCCTCCCGAGTAGCTAGGATTACAGATGCCTGCCACCATACTCAGCTAACTTTTTTGTATTTTTAACAGAGAATGGGTTTCAACCATGTTTGCCAGGCTGGTCTCGAACTCCCAGCCTCAACCGAACCACCCTCCTCGGCCTCCCAAAGTGCTGGGATTACAGGGGGTGAGCCACCGTACCCGGTCTGTTTTCAGTTCTCTTAACATCTCAAGATCAGAGCTACTGCTGCAATTTAATAGGCATGAACTAAGGCATAGAAAAAAGAAGTAAGAACGAGTACAGTGTCTCACGCCTATAATCCCAGAACTTTGGGAAAGCCAAGGAGGGTGCATTGCTTGAGTCCAGGAGTTCGAAACCAGCCTCGGGCAACATGGTGAAACCCTGTCTCTACTAAAGATTTAAAAAAAAAAAAAATAGCCAGGCGTGGTAGTGCGTGCCTGCAGTCCCAGTTACTCAAGAGGCCGAGGTGGGAAAATCAGCTGAGCACAGGGCAATCAAGGCTTCATTGAGCCAAAATTGTGCCTCTGAACTCCAGCCAGGGCAACTGGAGTGAGATCGTGTCTCAAAAACAAAACAAACAAAAAAACCCACAGAAAAATGAAGTAGTTTTCATAAGTTCCTACAGATACAGACCAGAAGGCATATTTCTAAACATCATATGACCATCACCATATTACCTAGACAAGGCAGCTTTTTAATTAACTGAAAAGTTGTTTATACTAGCTCAGATTAATTAAATATTAATATTTATTACATAAGGTATGCTTAGTACTAAAATTAGAGTCCTTTGAGAATAGAACTCTTGATGCATTGCAGAACACCCTCAAAATATACAATTAACCATGAAAGACTAATATTTCAGAAGGATGAAATAAAAGTTGTCATATTTCCATTTGACCGCCCGTAATGATTTTCCTGAGCAATATCTCTGAAAGATCCTCTGCGATTATAATAGGAACTTGCAGTTTTCAGAGTATCTATGGAATGCCTACAAGAAATGGGTTGGCCAAGGCTTATAAATACATCGAAAAGCAGATAACCTATTTCAGAAGCATACTACTCTCCCCTGAGCCACTGGGTGATTTATAAGGAACCATGGTAGAGACAAAAGAAAAAGAGTCACATATAAATTCTAAAGTATTTCCCCAGCTTATAAACATTTATCTTATAAGGCCCAAAAGATGGCAAAACTTGTATACTGAAGAATCAGTGCCACTCCCAGAGTTTCCTTGTGTTTGAAAGTAGTGAAGCAGCCATATGATAGATAAATGCTCCAGACACTTAAGAAGCTGCCACAATCCCACTGTGCATCAAGAGACTGTGATTCACACCCACCGGAGAGTTTGTCCGGACACCTTAAAAAGCATAAATTCTACCAAGGCACAGTTAAATACGTATGGCTATCAAAATGTCAACTTCTGATGTGACTTATAGGAAAATATTCATTAGGGTATGAGAAAAGTGGATGAACAGGCTACCTAGCTGCTCAATCACATACAGATTCTGAAAGAGGAAATTCCTTCATTTTCTGTAAGAAAGTAAGCTTTGTATAACGCTGGGACATTGACCTAAGCTGGTTTTCCAGCTCTGTAGAGAGCAAAGCAAGAGACACAATAATCTGGTTTGAAGCAGCTCATGCAACCCAAGGGCCACTGTAGATAGAGTTTTAGAATGCTGACACTTATCAACAGAAGTAAAGGATTTGTATTTCACTTTACATTATTCTCATGTCCTCATTCTAGCCCATCATTATGAAAAAGAAAAAAAAATGTTTATATTTAGGGTATAAACTTCTGGGGTTTAGCAATCAATTGACAGTTTACTTATTCAGTTGAAAACTTTACTGTTAACTACTACCTGACAGGTACTGAGCTGGGACCTTGCACATTAGGGTGAAAGACATAGTCCCTGATACACAGAGAACCAATAAATGATCACTAAAGAGCCAAACTATCTCTGATGCTGTAAACATTTTTCTAATTTCAAACACAGTCCACAACGAGTCTAACTCATTGTCAAATTAGTGTTATCCCACAAATTAATGAAGATAGAAACATTTCCATTAATTTGTGTATTTCCAGGATACAGTAAAGATCTGGGTGCAAATGCCTCACTGTACGGTCTCAAAGCTGATCTGGAATAATGAATAAACTGAGATACCCTCTTCTTTCCAGGAGAAGAGTAAGCTGAAAGAAAAAAGGAACAGAAAATAAAAGGAGGGAGAATTCATTTTTTAAAAAGCATTTAAACAAATTTGAGTATTGCTGTATAGATTTCTTTGATTTACAATATCATACTTACCCTGAGAAATCCATCAGTTTTAATTCTACTGGCAAGACAAAAGGAAAAGAGCCAGCATACACCAAATGAAATAAAGATTAAAGTTGGAAAAGAATTTTCTCCCCAGCTAGAAAGAAAATATCTCCTTGTTTTAGAATAATAAGGGCACCTAAAATGCCTTAATGGCAGTCTATTTAGCATACGGTCCACCTTATAACATTACTTTAATATTTGATGTCTTAGTCAATTCATTCTGTTTTTAATATGCCTGAGGATGATATAAATGCTTCCTTGTACCGACTTTTCCTCTTGTTTCTCTATGGAAAGATTTTATTTCTGTTGGAGAGTAATGGTATGCATTTTATTTCCATTGGAAAGTATCAGCATGTATTTTATTTCCTGTGCTTACAAGACCAAAAGAAAAGTGACCCAGGAACTAAACCATTTGGTAAAGGCTCTGGCTTTTTAAAAGTCATTGATCAATATTTGGTAGAAAAGAAACTGTCTGCGACATGCTCCTGTTTCAGGTCAGATACCCAAGTGGCTGCTGCTCTGTATAGGTGCTTGCGCCACTGTCTGCATCCTTCACGTAGGGCCAGATCGGGACAACTTCAGCCTCAGCTTCTGGCCAGCCAGCAGAACTCTGGGATTAGACAAGCAACTTGCTCCTTTACTCACATGAGCAGAGAGACGATATTACACTATGGCTCACTGTGGTAATTGGTGATGCCTTCCAGACATCTATGTCAAAATTAACTTGCAATTGATGCTCACTTGCTTAAGTTTCATTCAAGTTCAAATTATTTGCTCTGAATGGGAAATGTTTACTTTTGTACACACTTTGGTTTCAACCTCCAAAACCATTGCTAGAAATTAATCTTAACCACTGAACATCTGCTTTAAAACCCAAACCCAAGTCCATCATTTTAACAACATCAATTACAAATACACTGTTTTAAAACTCTATTGTGAATAGTGGCACATTGTCACCACACAAATCATTAAAACCAGAGTCCTAGCCCCGATGAATTATTCAAAACTACAGTTCACAAATTAGTAAGCACATTATATCATGCTTAAGGTTTGTTTTTAGCCAGTTTGAGAGCTCCTTTAATCACGTATCTATTTATTCTCACCTAAATCTCCAAGTACAATGTTCCATGGCCTTCTTGTACATCCCTAACACAGGTACACATAAGACCTATGAGACCATCCACGTCAAGGAAAAGCAATGGCAGAACCGTCACACCCCATCAGCTTAATGTTGAGTAAACCATGGAGTACCAATGCCGCCCCTTCTTATTTCCCTGGTAAGGATCCAACCAGTACTTTCACTGGATTAGAAGAAGAAACATGAGTAGCTTAACATACGGATATAAATAACTGCAGTGTACCTCACTGATTCTAAATCCTTTCATGTATTTAAACTAATTTCCTTAAAGCAGACTGTCAGGAATGGAACCTTTTCTTCTCCTTCTTTTTTAATCAGTGTCTCTCTGTACATTTTGCTTTAGTTATCTTAATGTCTTTTTTATTATCCACTTGTATGAGGGTCACACAAATGGCTTGGGGGGCTTAGATTTGACAGAATTCCTTGGCAGTTGGACAAGCCAAATCTGGTCATGTGTTCTAGCCATAGCTGCCCCAGGAACATTTTTAAAGCTAGTCATTTATATTGCCAAATCACATTTTAAAAAAAAATCGCAGTAGCCAATTAATATTGCTAATTCATTTAATAGAAATCATTAGTACACTTAGCAAATTATGTAGTAGGCACAGAAGAAATACAAAACCAAATGAGACCTAATACCACAAAAAACAAAAAGAAAAAAATAGTAAGCCTCATTCTGTCACAATTTGGCTTCCTCCCACACATTTCCTGCCCATAAGCATGTCTGTAGTCCACGCTTAGAACAGAGCTTAGAAGAGTGCCCAGACTAATGCCAAGAACAGCAATGGCATGTAGTAGGTGCTTAATAAACTCTTGTCGATTGACTTCAGACTCATTTCATGAGTGTTTCCCCATCTTAACACATTCCTTCTTTTTGCACTTTCCTTCTCCATGATGTTGACACTGACTTTAAATGGCACATGCATTTCCTAACAATGAGGTTCATTCCTGGGTCTCATCACACTGGGGTTGTGCGAGTACTTTTCCAGCTGGCTTCTTTGCCTCTATACATCCCTTACCTCCTGTGAGGTCTTGCTTATATTTGGTTCCTCTTGCTTTCCCCACCAAACCAAAATATCTCTGTTGCTTCACAACACTGGAGCTCTTCTTTGGACAGAGGTAGAATGGACCCACTCCCTGTAATTCCATATCAGGTGGCAATTCAGAGCCCTCCCTTCAACTATCTTGTTAGAGAGTTCAGGAGGCCACCCTACAGCCTGCTCCATCAACTCAGACTTTTCTGAGTAGCTTTTACAGCCCTGCATCATTAGCCTAATTCTACCTATTCAATGTGATTTTCCTCTTCTGCCCAATATTCAGCCTCTGTTCCAAACCAGCTGTTCTTACTTCTACATATTCCCTGTTTCCTGTGCCTGTAACACATGCCTTCAGTCCATCCAATCTATCATAACCATTTTCTTCAGGACCTAGTTTCCTCCAAGGGATCTTGTCTTTCTTTTAGAATTTCTATTACACGGTAAGGATGGTATGAATTTTACATTCATGTTGCACGTCACAAATGACAAACTTTTGCTATACACTATCCTCTAAAATAACCATTATAGGTAGGTGTTATTATTTCCACTTTTCGGCTGAAGATGCCAAGTCTCTGAGAGACAAAGTGGTTTGTCAAGGGTCACTCACTCATTTTTGTTTTTTTTTTTTTTAAGAGATGGGGTCTTGCTGTATTACCCAGGCTGGAATGCAATGGCTATTAAGTGCAATCATAGCACACTATGACCCCGAACTCCTGGCCTCAAGCGATCCTCCTGCCTCAGCCTCCCAAGTAGGCAGGACTACAGGTGCATGCCACCACACCCAGCTCAAGGGTCACTCACTCCTAACGGTTCAGCAGAAGAGCTCCAGTTTTGTAACTCTTAAGTCCAAATGGACTTTTCATTATGCCATAACCCCTTCCAGTTACTGCCCCATTTCTCTGCTACCCTAAAACATCCTGAAAATGTGTTCACTTTCTAAATTCATTGTATTCACCTCCTAGCCTCCATCTCTCTTAACTTTCAGCAAATAATCTTTTGAACCTATCCTTCCACTGACATCTTTTTTGCCAAGATCACCAATGCCTTCCACACTGCCAAACTCAATGGCAGTCCTTGGTCAGCAAAGTTTGACACAATTGGTGACATTCTTCTTGAACAGAGTCCTTTGCTGCCTGAATACCACATTCTTTGGGGCTCTTCCTATCTCATTGGTTGCACCTGCACAGAGTTCCTCATTGGCTCCTCTTCCTAATCCCTATTTCCAATGTTGAGAATTATTCCAGGGCTCTGTCCTTGGTCCTCTTCTCTATCTAAAATTATTTCTTCCAGTCCTGTGACTTTAAATACCACACCAGATTTGACCTAGAGCCTGAAGGCCAACTCATGATCTAGCTCCTACTTGATCTGGGCCTTCCATACCATTCTCTGCGACCAACTCCCTCTGTGGCCTCATGGCCTACCACTTTCACATTCACTCACTCTGCTACAGCCACACTGGCCTGCTTGCTATCCTAAAACCATGCCAAAGAGCTGGGCCTCAACGCCTTTGCTCTTGACATTCTGCTACCTGGATATTGATAGGTGGCTCACTCCCTATTTAATTCAAGTCTCTGCTCAAATGTTGCCCAATCAGCAAGGCCTGACTGACCTACATGAAAAATCAGCCACTTCCTTCCATTATCTCTGTCCCCTTACCCTTCTTCATTTTTCTTTAAAGCACTTATCACTGCCTGCATATTTGCATGTTTTACATTCATTTGTTTGCTTATTGTCTGTCTTTTTCAACAGAATGCAAGTTCCACAAGGGAAAGAAATCTGTATATTTTGTTAAAGGCTATATTCCTAATACATAGAAGAATGTCTGGCATATGTCAGGCCTCAATAAATACTTGTTGAAAGAATGAACATGTGATAGCTAAATTGAATACACAAGTGCTATCTAATTGTTTATTAATTATAGTACTATCTGAAGGACAATACTTTAATACTTCCGAAGTAGAATTTCGTGCCTTATATTCCAAACTTGTATGTGGTGGGCATGCTTGTAGGCATACAGTAGGTGCTCAATAAATACTGTGGCTGCCTGGTTGATTTGAGCAACATAGAGAAAAGCAGAATCAATTTCAGGTATATTCCACAATTCAAGTATATTCACTTACTTTTAGGTAATTCTATTATTTTTACAAAGAAAATTAACTGTTATAGTCTCTGCTCTGTGGGAATGTGATTTTTGATACTGAAAATGGAAGATCATGATGTATGTGACCATAAGAAAGTGTACAAATAATTATAAACATGTCAAGCCTTTATGGCAAGAACCCAAGCTGAAGTAAATTCAACTGAAAGAAGAGTAAGGGTTGAGACTAAAAGAATGTGGGATGTCAAGAAATCTAGACAGAAATAAAGGCTGCATAATGTCACATACACACAGGGAAGAGGAAATTAGTCAGGAGAGGGGGAAGGAAGAAGGCAAGTAGCTCAAAGCTACAGGTTACTGTCAGGTTTTAGAAACAAAGAATATAGCTACACATTTCTGTGGGCAACTTTCTTCCGAGAGGACAGATCGTGGACCTTGAGGATTTATCCATAGCACTTACCATCTCAAACCAGACATTAACAGAAGAGTAGCTCAGGAATTTGAAGGAGTCAGGAGGTTCTGTATATCTCCAGATCATACTTAAAGTCACTTTTTCTCTCCCTGCCACAGATTACTACATATGAGTTTTATGTAAAATGAACATATGAACCTTGAAAGGTCCATTGAGCTAACTGGAAGATTCCATTCAGTTTGTTTTTCATATATTTTTACTGAAATGTCTTATACCAGAAAGGAAAGTTGATTTAACTTATTTACATGGCAAAAAGGATTAGAAACTGAAGGTGATCATATTGCATTTGCCAGTTAACACACTGGTGGCATGAAATAAATGTACAGTTTATCAAAGTTATCACAGCGGATTCCTCAGTAACCCAATATTTCTATCTGACTTCTCAATGTTACAAAAGTGAAACACAGACTCTAGGTAGTATCATCAATAATGTAAGATACTTAACAAATATTCTTCATTGCCTACAAGTTGGCACTGTTTTTGTTTTTAATTTCCTACCCCAGAATTTACCATTGCATTAGATTAGATTCCATATAGCCAGTCAGAAAGTCTTCACTGCCTGTGAAGCCTGCATATGCCTATGAGCTTCCTTGTCATCTTAACCAGGAAAATGCATTTTAGAGCCACCTCTGCACACCTTTCACAAAGCTTTTAACCACAATGGTTGACTGGGCCTCTATGGTTTTCCCCCTCAGTCCCAGGCTCTCATCAGCCAAGCCACCATTGCCCTGGTTTATTTCTTCTACTTTGTTCTATGGGCCAGGCTCCTCAACTTAGCCTCCTACTTTTCTCTACTTCACTTAGCCTCCTTGATGTTAAAAGTCACACTAGAAAGGCCGCTTTCATTTTTACAAGCTTTGAATAAAAAATAATAATAATTCAAATTACATTTCCAGGTAGACTTAGTAGCTTAAGGCAAAGTGTTTGCCAAGCAGAATGCTTCCTCTTTCCAGATATACTTATGAACTGAAAATGTTATACTTTTCAGGATTTTAGTCTTCAGTCTACATCCTCTCATCTTTCATGTTTCTAGAATTCCAGAAATAGGAAAAAGCGTTATCTGACATTGGCTCTTCCTTCCACCTGCCCTTCTCTAGTCACCCTACCTCCTATGAAGAGGGTCCAGGCGGAGAAAAGAACTACCCTACCCACTGATTCAGCCATCCCTGACTTGCAGCCTGCTTCTGTTGGGAAAGGTTAAGCACTACCTTTTCCTTCCATCCCTAGTGAGCAAACTGCTACACTGAAAAGGCAATCTTTTTTTTCTACACATATCTTTTTCCCCATTCATTCCACTTTTGTTTTATCCTCCATCGGAACAACTCAGAACAAAAACTACCAGTACATAACCCCCAAAATCGATTTGAATTGTCTTTTTCTTCACATGTATCTGATTCCTACTTACTTTTGCCCTCTCCTCCCAGAAAAGTCATATAAAAATTGGCTAGTTTCTAATTAGAGTAATCTGAAATTATTTTGGATGTGGTAACATAGTGACAACCTACACATTTTTCTTCAAATTTGCAGCAGGAAACTTTTTTCATCTTGAATTTGGTTTGAGTCACACAAATCAATTTTAAATATAAAACGTTCAACACAGATGTGTGATCCTAAGCAAGTTCCTTAACTTTCCAACCTTCTTTCTCACTTGTAAAATGTGAGAAAGACATCTTCTCTGTCTACTTTACAGGGTGGTTGTGAAGTCATCAGTGTTATTACAAACTTTGTATACTATGCAAATATAGAATATATTATTTTCTGAAAGCCCAGGCCATTGGGCAGGTCTGAGCATCCTGAGCTAAGGTATACATGGACCACTCCAGATGATGACATATAGACATGGAGCCTTGAGGGAGTCTGAAGAGGAAACCCAAGAGACCCTCAAAGCATGCTTAGAGTGCCCAACACAGCATATTCTTATTCAATTAGCATAGCAGACATCTTGTGAGCACCTATAACAGAGGTAAAAGGACAAAATAGACAAGAAGAAAAGCAAGGAGAAGAATGTACACTTGATATGAGCTGTCTTCGGAGGCAGGCAACCATATCAGAAAATAAATAATCCAGTGGGCTATAACGTTTTTAAAGGAATAGATTTTATATCAATTTTTGTACATTAATTTTCAAAATGTTCATTTTTAATCAAATAGGATTTAGTATTTTGAGAGTAAGACTCAGGGTAAATATAGGTCAGTCAATTCCTTTGAATAATTAAAAAATAAAATCAGTTTAGAAGATTTAAAAATGTATAAAATAAAAAGTATATGTAAATATATATCCGTACATACAAATACATTTAGGAAAAAGTAGTAAAAGGAATTGTATCAAAATATTAACTGAGATTATCTTTGGTGTTGAGTTTCAAATGACTTTTACCTTCTCTATGCTTCTGAATTTTTTTCCACATAATCTAAACTATCAAAAACTAACAGTATGATTACCTCTCTACAACGGCAGAGCATTTATCTACAATGGCATTAAAGACTAACACGATAAACAAATCTTGTAAGAATATTTATTTCTTGTGACCAGTAATACTTAAAATTTCTCTAGAAGAAAAGATGGCTTAGTAAAGGTAAGCAAAGCCCAAGGAAGCTAAAGGCATTTTGCTGATTGTCACGGGAGACTCTCTACTCCTTCATCTTCCACCCTAGTCCATCACACTTCACACTGTGCTAAAGACAAATGAAAGGACTACAAATTAAGCCCTTTATGGACCATTATGGCTGCCACTCTTGGGTTTATAATCGATTCTGCTGGAGGTCCTTTCAAGTTAGACTCTCAAAGTTATTTCATCAGCACTCAGCATTTTCAAAGGCCCTGAACAGAGCAGCCATGGCATAAATGTTCACTCAATTAATGTAGAAATAAACAAGATGGATATGTTATTAAAGCTGATTTTCTTTTCTAAAGTTAACTTATTTTAATTGCCAAGGTCGCCAAGAACAAAAGCATCTAAATATCAACATTAGAGTTTTACTGGAATATAATTGTCAATTAAAAATGAAATAAAACAAAAAAGAATTTCACTGAATTGCTACAGATACTGTGTAAGTTGTGGAGAGGTCTTGGGATTTAAGATCCTATTGTACAAATAATAGTATTTTCTAAAGCAGTTGTTTTAAATAATTTCTAAACCATGAGCTTCCCAACAACCTGGCTAGATGTGGAAGAGAATAGTGAGACTATGTTTTCTTTTTTTGTCCCCTCCATAGTCTCACTCTGTCGCCGAGGCTGGAGTTCAATGGCATGATCTCGGTTCACTGCAGCCTTCACCTCCCAGGCTCAAGCAATTCTCCTGCCTCAGCCTCCCAAGTAGCTGGGATTACAGGTGCCTGCCAACATGCCCTGCTAATTTTTATATTTTCAGTACAGACGGGGTTTCACCATGTTGACCAGGCTGGTCTCGAACTCCTGACCTCAAGTGATCCACCCACCTTGGCCTCCCAAAGTTCTGGGATTACAGGCATAAGCCAGCATGTCTGGCCTGAGACTGTGTTTTCCTGAAGCGAAAGCTATCAAAATCCATTCTAAGAACTGGCCATGTAGCACCAGGAACAGAAGTAGGAATAGAACTCAGCTATGGTTCAGCTGCAGGAGCTCATTGCAATAGCAAAAACACGTACACACACGTACACAGATACATACACACGTGCATACATACATACATAATCTTCTGATAGACTTTCTGGAGCAATTTGTTCCAATTTAGAAAAGAATGAAAGGAGATATTTATTTTAGCCAGAAATGCCACCTATTCCTTCAAACACAAGGATTTCTCCCCTTCCCCATAAAAGTTTTTGTTTACAGCTAAGAGATGACTCATCCTGTTGAGTTCTTAGCAGAGAGGCAGTCAGCAAAAGTGGTAAAATAACCAAAGGCATCTATCTAGATCACCAGATTTCCTTCCTCTGGTCAGTTTGTGCCACAAATCTCATGCTACAAAAGCTACATTTCATCCTTCAGTGTCAGATTTCTTCCAATAAAGTTGCAAATTTTTATTTATTTATATTTCAGTTCTTCTAACAACAGAATAAAGAAGTAAGTGGTGGTTCCATACCACGAAAGGGCTTCTCCAGCTGTATCTGACAGTGGATTGACCCACAGCAAAAATGAGTGCTTGGGGCTGGTATGTCTTGCAAAGTCCTTTTCCATTAACTTACTTCTATTCAAATGCTACCACTGGACTAGGAGGTGACAACTTGCACTCCGTACCTCCATTCGCCATCTTCAGCATAGCTCTGACACAATCTAGAATGAAAGCAAAGGGAGAGGCATCTCTCCTTCTTTTTATTCAAGCTATTTGGCTCCATCAAGGAACTGCTGCACCAGGCCTCACAAAATATAGAACCAACATATAATATATAGAAAAAGGGCAAAAATACATTCTGTAAAAGATAAAATGAAAGTTCATCCTGCATTTTGGACCATCAATGATTTCCTGATTACAGAATTCCAAAACTCTTGGATCCCTGACCCCAGCAAATTTCCTTGCTATGTCAGATCTGTGCCACCAATTTATACTTTCACAAATACCTGAAGAGAGCCAATGTGGGAATCTTCTGAGACATGACCGAAGCACAGGACGTTCAGACACACGTTCCAAATCATCCACTTTTGTTCTCTTCAACTCTCAGGACTTTCATAAAAGCCTCCATCCTTCCTGATTATGCCTTAGACATTATCACAGCCATGTGTGCAGCCTTCTACAAAGCCCTGACCACTGAAAGCTCTCACTCTGTCTCTATCACAGTACCTGGTTTATAAATCTTAAGTAAAGTGCTCAGGGGAGAACAGATAATCAAACACTTTTTGTGGATACACCTATGGGTGTTTTGTTGCTTCAGATAACCGAATATATCCTAAGTTTCACAGCTTATTCTTCAGGAAAACAGAGCCAGCCTCAATGACTGCAGAAAATATGCACCTGGCCCTCCACTGTCCCCACATATGTAATGAAGAGACCTTTCCTATAGCAAAGTATTCGAGAAGAGGGTTCTTTTTTTTATATAAAGATTAACAGCAGGAGGAAACCAAACCTCTCCAGCTGGTTTTCCTTCCCACTATCAATCCTCTGGCCTCATAGCAAAGAAGGAGGGCCACTAATCCCCTTTAAGTTGGCTTTTCCCATGGAAGAGGCAGCTGTAGCTTTTACAAATCTTTAGAAGAGATTTGAAAATTAATTAATGTAGAAATAAACAATATGGATATTTTATTAAAGCTGGGGGTGAGGGGTGGGGGAGACCAAGATGTAGAAGTCATAAGAAGGACTAAATAAAGACCGAAAGTGCCAAGACCACTAAGAAAATGTCATGGACAAAGAAGAAAGGAGGGCAGTGGAAGAAAGCGAGTTGTGACTTCCGACCCACCTCAAGCTGTGGGTGGTTCTCCAGCAGTTGACGGTGCTTTGGAAAGGTAAAGTATAGTGGCTAAGGGTCTAAATGTTCTTAATGAGCCATGGAGCCCAAGTTATTTTGGGAGGAAAGAAAAATAGGTTTTCTGAGTATTTTTCCTTTCCCCTAACCTAGCACTACACCCACTCAGCCTTCTTCCTCGTTGTGTCACCTGTTTCAAAGTCTGTTTCGTTGGGCTCTTGATTATTTCTTTTCCTTTAGAGAAAATTGCATGCACTTAGTTCAAAACGAGAGCTCATCTAAAACACTGTGCGTGTGTGCATGTGTGTGTGCACGTGTGTGTGTGTGCATGTGTGTGCGTGCATGTGTGTGTGCACATGCACATGCTGTGTTTCTCATCGTTTCATCAGTGAGCTATCAGTGAACCCTTAAAGCAAACCGTGCACAGGTGTGCTAATTTATTATTGCAAAAGTTGCTCAGACAGGTATTTAATAAGCAAAAGAATGGATAAAAGAATAAACTTAAAAATACAAACTCTGATGCTTGGCTCATCCAAGAAAGGTTAACCCTGGAAACAAAGTCTTTCCTGCAGCTTCAGCTCCAAAGCTGAAAGGAATGATGTGTCCAGCCAGCCTTTCTCAGACTTGCTCTGCTCAACTTCTTCACTCCTCTGCCAGCCTTTAAATGCATGAAGCTTTCTGTTTTCAGAAATAAATCCTGCCTATTTCCTCTCTCTTGCCTTCTCTTTGACAATAAATTCCTTGAGGGTGATTTTTGGATTGCATTGCTCAAGCTCCAGGTTATACGAACTTTGGTGTCACCTGGAAATGTTTTGAGTTTCTCCCAGTAAGGAAGGAACAGACAAAAATGAATCAATTTCATAAAGCCCCCTACCTTTTGTATCTGGAATATACAAATCAAATGAACCTGGGTTTTTCTAACAACAAAACATTCTACCCCTCAGTCCAAAATTAATAAGGTACCTATTCTGATTATCAATAACAATTTTTTGATCATATGGCAGATCTGTTCCTCTTTTGGTCATATTTTTCTCAATTAAAGATTCTAATGGCCACTGAATCAAGACAAATTACCCTCATCATTTATGTCCACAAACCTCTGTGAGTCTGAGCTTCAGAATTATAATGGAAAACAGAAATCATGACTTTGATTTTGAAAGCAGAAAGGTGGCACTTTGTTGCACTTCATAAACACACAGAGAATCGCTAAAATGGAAGGGATTTGAAAAGCCTTCCATTCAAGCCATCATCCTTCAGCAACCTGTACTATTTAACAATTCTTATAGTGAAGAAGTTCTTCTTTAAATCTAACCTAATTCAGTTAAAACCTATTCTTCTTTCTCTGACTTTGCCAGAAACAAAACAGCTGGTCACCATACACAGCTTAATAACTCTCATAATTTTGAAGTCTGTTATTAAGTCATTTTTCAGTCTCCTCTTCTTGAAGCTAAATGATCCCAAGTCTTTCAACTTATCCTCATAGGTTCAATTTTACAAGCCTTTAATCATCATCAATGCTCTTCGCTAAACATTCTGAAGTTTTCCATGTTACTCTTAAGTTTTGAAACCCAGCTCACCTTTGGGATTGCTTCTCATTGTCTGCAAAAGCCAAGGCTTTACTGCGTGACATACAGTCCTAAGAGAATCTACTGGTATAGGTAACCTGCTGCTTTGTTTGGGTTATTTCTAGTACAAGCCTACTCCTATGGCTCTTACTCTAAGAAAACTTGTTCTTCGGGACCCAGAATTCTTAGGGAGCCCCAGCTACAGACAAGCCATTCTCCCTCCACCTACTCCCACTCGATTTTTCTCACCAGAGCTCTTCAAGGTCTTTCTCAACCTGCTTTCCCTACCAATTTGGGTCTTGTGGTCCTCTGCCATAAGTATCTAGCTAATCTGATCTGATTTGCCTATTTAAACCAGGTTGTTCATCAAAAATGGCTTAGAATGTGTTACCCTTTGCAGATAACATCTATGAACATCCTGTCCTCCAAGCCTTAACTCGAAGAAGAATCTCAGGCACCTCGTGAGAATGATACGAGAGCGGTTTGGGGCCAGGCGGGATGAACATGAAGAGTCCTTCGGTGCTCCTCTCATTACACCACACCAGCCTTGAGTACAATTATAAACAGCAACGTCTGGGTGTGTGAGAGTCCAGTCTACTCTTTCTGCAACCTCTACCCAACCATGTAGGCATTGCTAATGCCCTCTCATCTAGCAAAGTTAGGTATTAGATTCTGATACTGATCATGTTCCAGGCTTTGCACACAATGTACCTATTGTCTTGATGTCTCTTCCGCCAACTCTTCCTCAAACTGGCTTCTTCTCACCCTTTAGGTCTGTGCTCCAACGTCATCTTCTCAGACAGGCCTTCCTTGGACCACTCGACAATAGGTTCCACTCTGTTCCCTGACACTCCATTATTCCTTACTATGACATCAGTTCCCTTCACAACACTTACCACAATTTGCAATTAGATGTGGTTATAGATAAATGTTTGTTTACTTGTTTCTTGTCTTTTTTCTGTACAGAATGTAGGCTCCTCCAAGGAAGGATCGTGCCTTCCTGGCACCTGGCTAACAGTAAGCACTTGAAAGTAATTTTTTGAATGAAAAAAACGTTCCCATGCCGGAAATATTTACATTTCAAAACCCATCTCTAATTGTCACAAAAAAGGCTCTGTCAGCTATTCTAAAGGGGGATGGTGTTTTCAGTGGTGGGACAGGGTGGGGCGAGGGATCGATCTTTCTCAGATCCATCTAGTCCCATATCCTTCAGGCAACACAGGCCCTTCCCATCACAGAGGCGGCCATTAACTGGAAACAATCGTCTGTTCTATTGCCATGCTCCATTTCCTTACAGCACTTATCCTCGTTTCCATTTATTCGGTCTCCTTTGAGCTCCAATGTGGTCATGGCATTCTGTAGCATTCCATCATTTTCCTGATGCTATTTTCCCCACTCCTGTTATCTTTCACAACAGTACCAGCATCGAGATAGTAGTAGTAGTAATCTTGGGAGATGCAGTTATGGGTGATCTCTATCGTCTTCTTTTGATTATTTTTTTCTAGCTTTTCTGCCATGTACTTGTATTTTCACTTGTGCAATTTTTTTAAAGTTAATTTTTTTTAAGTACTACATTTCACTGGTATTCAAAGTAAGATTCTATTGAGGTCAAGTTATACAATGTATTATTTTCATCTCACAAAATTCAGTGTTTTCAGCTGTTAAACTAAAATGAATCCAATACTCATTCAACAGACATACCTATATCCACAAACTACGTGCCTACTCTGTGCCAGGCCTTATACCTCAGACTTCTCTACTATTCAGCAATGCGACTGCCTCACTAAGCATGTTTCTTATGTAACACTGCTTCATAACACCAACTAAGAATGCCCCGGACCTGACACTTACAGAGACTTAAAGACAGACAGCAACAGGATAAACAGGAAAAGATCTGGAATCCTTGCCCGTCTCTATAAATCATCTACTGACTTGCAGAGTAACATAGGACAAATGAGTTCTCAGGTGTCCATGCCTCAGTTTACCTATGTGTAAAATGCATAATGCGTCCCTCAGAGGGATGTACAGAGAATCACTGAGGTAATGTCTAAGCATTTGGAACTCCTTGGCAGAAAGGCGCTACATAATTACTATTTGGTATTTAAGCAGCCCTTCATGTGTGCCAAGTACTTTATGATCATTCCTTAGGAGTTACTCCCAGCTACTTTGTGAAGTTGTCTTCATGTCTATTTCCATTTGAAGGATGAAGAAATGGAACTAGAGAAAAGTTTAGTGATTTACCATCACTAAGATGGCAATGAGGTCTCAAAAGAAGAATTCCCAGCTCCTCCAATTCCCTTAGCCATAAGCGGATCCACGTCTTAAACATAAACTACGCTTACAGATTAATTCCCTGTTAAGCTACTCTGAAACAGCCCTCATGGCAGAAAACGCATTGTCACTTGTTTTTGTAGGATGGAGTAAACGGTGAGGAGGTGAAACAGAAACCAAAGCTCTAGAATTAGTAACCCAGACTTCACACTCACCCTTCTTTTTACACATCTATATTTCTCCTGACTTCCTGTAGAACAACCCACATTTGGTACCTTCATCATCTCCTCCAAGGGCCCATCTTCGCCTACTAGTAATTTCTTGGACCAAACCTAAGGAGGCATAAAGCCCAGATTAATCATCCTGAGTATCCCCCCCCCAACCAAAATACATGCTAGCATTTTTACCCAGATTGTATCTCATAAAATTTAACTCCAAGGAGGTAAATGAGAAGATGAGAATACATGTTGTGGAGGGTGCACATGCAGTCTGAGAGTTCACGGAAAGGCAGAAAGCACCAGCTTGCTTCAGTGTCGTCTGACATCTTCTCCACCAGCCACCTCTTGCAAAACCCCAGGAAGATACACACCAGCCAACACTGGAGTCACCCCCACCCAGTTTGCCCAGAGCTAGTTCTACCCCAGATCGTGGTCTCCTGGCTCTCTTAAACCATGCCCCTCTAGTCCACACATTATTTTCTTCCCTCTTTTTAATTCATTGATTCATTTAGCACACAAAAGACAGCCCTTCTCGTTCTGAGTCCTGTACTCTCACCAAAATGACAGAAACATGTGGACACCAACATCTAAAGATTCCTGCTCTGGTTGTTCAGGGAGCAACGGCCACATGACCTCTGGAGAGCAAGTGTAATGATGGAGTTCTTTAACATAAATTTGGATAGAAAGTTCCAAAGCAACTCAGTCTCTGCCCAAGGCAAAAGTGTAAAATAGGGGATTTAATTTCCTCGCCCTTTCTTTGCTTTCTCCTCTGCAGGAACGTTGCCTCCCACCTACTCCCCACTCACTGACCCTAGACCTCTTCAGAGCTCTCCAAAGTGACAGGAGCTTAGAAACATTTTCCTTCCACCATCTTTCATGAATATTATCTGTCCTGTGTTCCATTTCCTTAAATACTACTCCGCTAACCTGATGATAATGACCTGAAAGTCTCAATACAAAGGAATGACTGAAAGTGTGGATCTCAGGCACTCAGAGCAGACAGGCTTTCAGCAGGATGCCACTCACATCACTGCATGTCGGCAGCAGCTAACACACGCAACTGCTAACATTTTAGGAATAAAAACTCTTTGAGCGTTTCCCACTAAGTTTCTCATTGAAGGAATTACTGAAGGGTCTACATCAAGGAAAAGCAAGCTGAACTTAGAAGGAAGAGCTAAGGTGAAAGAAGAAATGATGAGCAAATGAATCAATAAACATAATAAAATACAAGTATAAATATTTTTAAACGCTGATAATGACTAATCCAGGAAATGTAAAACAAGGATATACTAAAATATCAGGTAACGACACTAGAAGAGAGGGAGTGAGACTGAAGTTTAAAGAATGCTAAAGTTCTTGTACGGACGGAGATCACGATTAATTTTAATAAGACAAATATACATATTAAGATGATAAAGGTAATACTAAAATAAAAGAAACACATTAAATGATCATCTGCAAACCAGTAGAGTAGGAAAGCTAGCATGTATCTAGAACAACAGAAAAGGAATACTCTGAAAGGAAAACATTTGCAAAAGAGAGAAATATGGAAATACAGAATCCCAAAACTCTTACCTTTAAATAACAAAATCTTGCACTCTTAATAGTATATTAGCACTGAAAAGCATCAGGAATCCTCATTGCTACAGCTGACCTGCAGCAAAACTGTGATGCCTGAAGTTGGCAACCACTGCCCTCCAGGCCAGCAAAGGTCCTGCCTGCTGCACTCTGACACTCACTGTTTACGTTCTAGTACCCAAAACTTCACTAACCATTCTACCCCTATCTTCCAAAACCCACTTCCAAAAACAGGAGTCTATATCACTTGTTTTTATTTTAATAAGAATTTAAGTCAGAGTTACCTTTTCCAGGGGTGCTTGGGTTTAAGCCTTAATCCTAAATTTCAATGAAGGGTTTTGGTCTTCCAAAAAACAGATTTACACCACCAGTGCACAGTAGCAGAGGAGTTCTGAGAACTGGAGCCCTTCCTTTGCTACGTACAAACACAGTCTTTCATTTTAACTGTTACGTATGATCTTGAATTAATATTTTAGACCTAAATGGTTTTTATGCCCTTTCTTAATTTCTAAAAGTTACTTGAAAAACAAGAGTAATTTTTTTACACCTGCCTAAATAAAAACTTTTAATACTTTATGTGCCCAAAGATGTGCTTTAGTTGACATCATAGATGTATCCTATAAAAATGCTAGGTAGGGGCAAGTATAATAGGAAAAGCAATACGACAAATCTTTTTTCCCTGCTGTTTTTAAAAATAGCCTGTTCACTGGTCTAGTCTTCCTTGAAGAAACTGCCATGGCACAAACAAAATAGAGGTGAATGGAGTATTTCAGTGATCTATCAGAAATTATCTTTCTTGAGAAGGAAAAATCATTTTTATAAAAAATAAGTAAGACAGAAAAAAAGGGAGGGGAAGGAAGAAAACCTCTTTCTCTCAAGTCCCTAACACTTTTCAGAATGAATGATTTCTGACTTACAGCAAGATACAAACTACTGACACATTTGGATCAAGCATGTATCTGTTTTTAGGACACATATCACTTGAAAACTTGCCATGCTATATTTAGTTAGAAGTAAATATATCAACTGGAACATACGCATGTGGAAAATGTGCTCTTGCTGTGAAAGCTGCAGCGCCTTGTTAACACAAGTCCAATACAATGAGAATGCACATTCAGAGCTGGGAAGCCAGGGAAGAGTGCAAAGGAGGGACACGAGCATGTTTTAACGGCTGTGATAATTTGCCATGAAAGGATGTGAAGGCCGTAGCTCCTTGCTGCAGCATGCCATGTGCTGCTGAATTAAATTACTGCCATGCAGTCTGCGAGCAAAGGAATGTGTAAACAGGCCATATATCCTTGCATCAGTTCCACAGAATGTTGCACAACACAAAATGCCTCTCGATGTGTCATTTCCTTCTTGGCTATATTCCCAGCTCCTGACAGCCAGTCAACAAAAAAAAAAAAAGAAAAAAAGGACTGAAAGATATTTAAAACTGGTCTTCTCAAGAGCACATTCCACCAACCACCAGACATAACCTCCACCAGCGCTTCTGACCCGTCCCCCTACCCTCACCATCCTTCTTAAAGAAGGGAAAACAGAGAACAGTGGAGTTTTTTTACTGTTATTAATCTCTTAAGTTAAAGATTTTCAACAATATTTTATATCCTAGTAGCCAAGTGATTAATATCTATGACAATCAAATTGCTGCTTATATTTGCCAACTTGTAAATATCAAAATATGGCATTTACCCATAAATTCTATTCCTTGGGCACTTCAGAGACAGTGAAGAACCCAGGGGAAAGTCTGAAAGTCAGGACGTTAAGGGCTTCTCTACTAATGCTTTGCACTAGGGACTAAAACCCAGGCCTGTGGCATCTGGGGCATGGCGCAAAGCCTATCAAGGTTTTTCAAATCATCTTCACAGACAGCAAGAGTGTGAATGCAAAAACTGTGTCCAGAAGAATCAAATAAACTTAAAAAATTCATCTGCTGTCCCTCTATCCAACACATTTCACGTGTCCCCCCCACCTTCGTTCACATGTGACCAATATCTAAATAAGCATCCTCCTGGGCAGGGCACAGTGGCTCATGCCTGTAATTCCAGCACTTTGGGAGGCCGAGGCGGGCAAATCACGAGATCAAGGGTTTGAGCCCAGCCTGGCCAACATGGCGAAATCCTGTCTCTACTAGAAATACAAAAAATTAGCCGGGTGTGGTAGCACATGCCTGTAATCCCAGCTGCTCAGGAGCCTGAGGCCAGTGAATCGCTTGAACCCAGGAGGCAGAGGTTACAGTGAGCCAAGATCCCACCACTGCACTCCAGCCTGAATGACAGAGCAATACTCCGTCTCAAAAAAAAAAAGCATCCTCCTTTGGTAAATAAGCAAAGAACACGGGCCGGTCTTTGGCATAAAAAACCTATCCCTTCACGCAACTAGGATGAAAAGTAATAGAGAATAAAAGAGAGCTGGCCGGGTGCAGTGACTCAATCCTATAATCTCAGCACTTGAGGCAGTGAATCATAAGGTCAAAGATCGAGACCATCCTGGCCAACATGGTGAGACCACATCTCTACTAAAAATACAAAAATTAGCCCGGCGTGGTGGTACACGCCTGTACTCTCAGCTACTTGTGAGGCTAAGGCAGAAGAATCACTTGAACCCAGAAGGTGGAGGCTGCAGTGAGCTGAGATCATGCCACTGCACTCCAGCCTGGCAACAAACTGAGACCCCATCCCCAAAAAAAAAAAAAAAAGAGAGAGAGAGAGAGAGAAAGAGAAAGGTGCCACTGACATCAGCTGGAATGAGGAAGAGAAAATGTCACCCCTCCACTCTCTCCACCTCCAGGCTGGAAAGCAGTCTCAGAACTAGGTGAAACAGCACGAGAAAAATGAGATGATGTCTTGCCTGGACCACCTGTTTTGTTAAGTCTGTTAATTCAAGTTTGTTAAGGTAAAACTTCTGCAATGGGACATGCCTCAAAAATATGGAGAAATGAAACTTCTCTGAACAATTACAGATTTGTTGATGAATTGGGCACAGGTGAGAATGAGCAAACAGGAAAAGAAAATAGTTTAGCTGCAGGACCTAAGCCAAACAAGCTGAGTGAAGCAGAATACTAGGCAACCCTAGAAACACCAACGGTGCCTTATACTTCCAGATAACTTCTCATTCACCTAAATAAGCACCAGAACCTTACTGAAGGTCACACGAAAATCCAAGTAGAGAAATGTTGCCGCCATGTACTCTGAGCCCGCAAGAAAGGAGCAAGATCACTGGAGGAAAAAAGGCAGAGCTTCTCCTTTCTCCCACCAGGTTGAGACAGGTGGCTGGCTGATCAGTGGTGACTGCTAGTGCCCGGGCAGGAAGTACACAGTTCACAGCTTTGGTCTCTCCTTGAGAGTAAATACAGTTTACTTACCTGATACCCAATACACAAAAACTTTTAGAAACCCACTCGCATGTATCAGGCAGTAGGTTTGCAGGGGTGGCAGCAAGCAAGAATTTCAAAGTTAGATGATATAAAGTATAAAGCCTCTAATCTTGGCCGAGCGTGGTTGCTCATACCTGTAATCCCAGCACTTTGGGATGCTGAGGCAGGCAGATCAGCTGAAGTCAGGAGTTCAAGACCAGCCGGCCAATATGGCAAAATCCCGTCTCTACTAAAAATACAAAAATTAGCCGGGTGTACTGGTGCACACCTGTAATCCCAGCTATTTGAGAGGCTGCGGCAGGAGAATAGCTTGAACCTGGGAGATGGAGGTTGCAGTGAGCCAAGATTGAGATCGTGCCACTCCATTTTGAAAAAAAAAAATTTTAAATAAATAGATAAAATTCTAATCTTAACCATCTGAGGATTCATAAGATATTTTTGCTACAGACTTGTCATGTTGCCAGGTAAGGTTCATACTTCTCTTTGTTCAAACACTTAATGTTCTTCTCATTTGAGTATTGATCTGCCAATACCAAGCACCACAAGGGAATACCCACCACTAATTCATCTGATATTTACCAAATTTGTTCAATTCAGAATGACACAACCATTAGACTAGTAAGCTTAGAGTCACTTTCTTTGAATGTCCCCTAGATTGAAAAAGCCAAGAGTCCTTACAGAAGACAGCACCTTGAAAAAATTATTTCTCCTGTTGTGACAACTGCCAGCTAAGCACTTATGTAAGTTGATGACATTGGTGTTCCAATGAACCACATCCCCCAACATTCACACCATTGGTGGTTTATTCCCTTAAATCCAGGCTGCACCTGTGTCTTGCTTTAACCAATAGAATGTAGAGGAAGCAATTCATGCCAGTTGTGAGCCTAATCCTTAAGAAGGGCCAACACCCCTGGGTGCAGTGACTCACAACTATAATTCCAGTTACTCGCTACTCAGGAGGCCAAAGCAGGAGGATCACGTGAGGCTAGGAGTTCAAGACCAGCCTGGGAAACATAGTGAGACCCCATCTCTACAAAAAATGTAAAAATTAGCCAGGTATAGTGGCACATGCCTGTAGTCCTAGCTACTCAGGAGGCTGAGGTGGGAGGATCACTTGAGCCCAGGAGTTTGAGGTTGCAGTGAGCTATGTGCATGGCACTGTACTTCAGCCTAGATGACAGAGCAAGACCTCATCTAAAAACTAAAAAAATAAAATAAATAAGGCCTGAGAGTTCTCACTTTTGCACCTTAGGGAGCCCTGAGCTGCCGCCATGTAAGAAGTTAGACTCAGCTGGAAAGACCACATGGAGAGGCCATGTGGAGAGGGAGAGGATTCAGGATAACATGGAAAGAGATGCAGTGGGGCCTGTTGGCCCATCATTCCAGCTGAGCCCAACCATCCAGCCATCCCACCAAAGCATCAGACACATAAATGAAGCATCTGAGATGTTCCAGCACCAGCCACTATCTGACTGCAGCTACTTGATAGAGCCCAAGCCTGACCAATAGAAAAACCATCCAAATGAACCCCAATCAACACACAAAATCATGGGAAATAATAAACTGGATATTATTTTAAGACATTGTATTTGAAGATAGTTTGCTATTTAGCGATAGACAACTGAAAATGCAGCAAGAGAATTTAAAGTATTCTGTGTAAGGTGATTTTGTTTTTTCCAGCCTCTGCACAACCAATAATACCTTTTTCCATCAGTCCCTTTCCCTAACTCTGACCCAATTCTATAGAATATGATGTTGCTAACCAAGTTTTCACATTCCTGTAGAAATTATTTAAATCAGACTGCATTTGGAACCAAGAGCACAGATGGGAACAAGGCATCCTAATAGAAACTGATGTTTAAAAGAGTTAGGTATCTAAATGCATTACTATTGATGCTCCTGCTACACCACTTCTCCAGCTGACAGTTGTTCGTCAGCGCTAGCTTGCCAACAGAAGGTCAAAATGCCTTGCCTAAACACAAGACTTACAAATTCGGGATCTTAAGTATGATGTCACGTCTTAAAATGATAAGCCGGCAAAGAAAATAAATGGCATTTTGTAAAGATGTGCACCGTTTTCATGTTTACGCTACTTAAGATGAAGGTTCTAATAAGTCATCGGCTATGTTCCTTTAAAGGGAAGTTTTATAACCGAGATGAATCACAACTGCAAAAGATCAAAGTTAAAAACATCAATGATGCCATAGGGTACTTTTTAATCTTGTAATGAGTGATGATCATGTGCTCTTATGAAGTTAGTCCAACTGCCAACGCCAGATGTGTATATTAAGAAAAGAAGTTGTTTGTGATGTGACAGCACTGGTTCAGCTGCCAGAGACAGAAAACACAGGAGGATGAAACCTTTCGGATTTCTGAGTGAAAAGCAAGTCTTGGCAGATGTGTTGATAGGCAAGGCCTCAGAGTGGGGTACTAGTGCTATAGCATCCGCTCTTGGACTTGGCTGCAAACAAATTAAATTTATCATTAATTATGCGCAGCTTTCCCGGGGCAGCATGAATATCTGCTCAGGCACAACTTACAATACTTATTAGTGTCATTTAGTAATGAGCAAAATTAGTAAAGCCATCTGCAGGGGGAACAAAGTAATATGCTAAAGGAGAGAATGTATAGATGGTATCTGTTTTCTAGAAGCCTACTGTAAGCAAAACTCTACGGCAAACTTCTGACACTGAAGAAACGGATGTAACAATAGCTGACACTTAATGAACACTTACTATGTGACAGTCACTGTGCTACCCATTTTACATACAATAAAACATTTAACATTCTTGCAGCAACTGATGAGGAAGGTATTATTATCATTCTCACTTAAAAACATGAGAAACCCAAGGCAAAGAGAAGTTAGGGAACTTGTCTACCTCCGTACAGTTAATAAATAATGGAGTTGGGATTTCGATCCAAGCAGTCTGACATAAAGACCCAACCAGTTAACCCAGAACTTGTCCTTGTTCAAACAGCTGAGCTACCAGAAGCAGGCTTTTCAATATATGTTCAGATCTTTAGAGGAAGGAGTAAAATTCCATCAACAAGAACCAATAGTACAAAATCCTCAACTCCTTCAAACCACTATAAGTAATAAACAGAAGTATACTACTTTTATGACTAATAACCACTAATTAAGGAATTATCATTTGGGGGTAGAGGAGGCTAAACAATTGTATAAATTGTTCCCCTACTCCCACCTCCGCAGGAAAGGGCTTTTACTAAAGCCCTTCTCTGTTAAGGATCAATAAAATAAGCCACTTTGAATAAGCAAGGGTTGATAAACTGCAATTTGGCCCACCACTTGTTTTTATAAGTAAAATGTTAGTGGAATACAGGTTGAGCGTCCCTAATCTGAAAATCCGAAATACTCCAAAATCTGAAAGTTTTTGAGTACCAACATGATGCCACAATTGGAAAATTCCACACATAAGTACGTAACACAAACTTTGTTTCATGCACAAAATTACTTAAATATTGTATAAAATTATCTTCAAGCTATGTGCACAAGGTGTATATGAAACATACATGAATGTCTAGATTGGCTCTCATCCCCAAGATATCTCATTATATATGCAAATATTCCAAAATTTTTTTTAAAAATTGAAATCCAAAACATTTCTGGTCCCAAGCATTTTGGATAAGGGATACTCAACCTGTGTAGCCATGACTATGAATTTATGTATTTGCTTATGCTGCTTTTGAGCTACAATGGCAAAGTTGAGTGCTGGTAACAGAGACCACCATATGGCCCCCAGACTCTAAAGGATTTGCTCTCTGGCACTCTACAGAAAACGTTTGCCAATTTGTGTTCTAGAGGATCTCCCATTTAACATTAGGTGCACCAAGGAATCAAACTCCTATTGTACTCACTGTTTAAGAAAATTGGAAATCTTGTGCATTTCCAGCACCTGGGAGTGTCAAAATTAAAGAAAAATATTGAGAAGAGTGCTATGTTACAAATATTCAATGCCCAGGATGGCCAAGAGCAGGGAGGAAAAAAATAATCCAGCAGAGTCCAGGTTGTAGGATTCAGCTGTCACTGCAAGCAGACCTCTCCTCTCCAGACACTGACTTGTCAAGTCACCTCATGATGTTGGGAAAATGACCCAATATTTTCATAGATATTTTCAGTTCATAAGAAATGTTACTCAGGCTTATCTAGGGCAGGTGGTCTACCACTTCCAGATCTGTATCTGCTTTTCACTGCCCACCCTGGGCACCACCCAAAGCCTGAACTCAGGTCCCCAACCACCTGGCCCCTCTACTCCTCTCATTGCTTTCAGAGCACTTCTCTGCCTTTACAAGGCAGTGAGTCTATTGACTAATTAATCTGGCCAAAAACCTCTCTGCAATGAGGTACTGCTATCCACACTTGAAACAAAAGTGACTTTCCCAAAGCTACCCCTGCCTTCTCACTTATTGTCATATCGGTCAGAACAGGGCAGCACCTACACTTCCCCTGTTTCCTCTCCCAACCATCAACTTTTGAGCATCAGCTATTATGTGTATGTATACACACACACACACACACACACACTCTCTCTCACATACACACACGCACACACACTCACAAACACACACACACACACACACACACGGTTTTTCCAAGAACTGAGAAAAACAGCTGAGATCAGCAGGAAACATCTTTAAAAGATAAGCATTAGTGGTGCTACATATTAAAAACCAAGTATCCTGCTTTGTGCATTACTAAAATGGATGTCCTACCTTTTCAAGAACTCAGGGGCTAGTCTGACCAAAAGTTAGAGGGCATCTTCCATCATAAGGCATCATCCACAACCTACAGCCATCCAGAAAAGGCAGGCAAAGCCCCAAACCAGGCAAAGGCGCTCTGCTCTGTTCTATTCACCTGCACTGCATAACCACTAGCCCTTAGGACTAGAGACTAGTCACACATGTGTACAGCAATCACCTAACAGGACATTCCCAAACCGAACAGACAGGGCCAGCACTGACTCAACATTATGAACCTGGAAGAATGCCATACACATGAAAGGAGAAGAAAACAAAAACCTCAAAGACTTGCTTTTGAGGCAGGAAACCTCCCTAGTTCAGGCAAGCAGTCAGCCTTTGTGAAAAGAGACAGCAGCAAAAAGGACGGGAGCCACCATATGTTCCCACTGCTCGGAAGGTATGCTACTTGGGTAGAGGCAAAACTTTCTGAGACCTTTTCTCTCATTTTAGGGAAAGAAAAGACTTGCCACTCTCGTGGTCTGGGCAGGTTGGTTGTTATAGAACAAGTACTCCTGCCAGCTATACCTCCACCACAAACCAAATTAAACTCCCTAAATGCAGCGTTTAGGATTCCAGTGTACTCACTCAGCAAAGGCAGAGTTCTATATGATGTTTCCATTAGCACAGAATTGTTCATGGTTTATATATTAAATAATCTTTAATCTCTAAATATACTTAAATACCGCTATGCTGAGTTTGTTCAAATTAGTTTTTTGGTGGGGGGTGGGGGAAGTAAACCTCGTTCAATTTAGATTTAGAAGGAACATACATATTGGCCCAAAGAGATTATTATGTGCTCTACCTGAAACTGATTGCCGGTGAAACCTTCTGGATGTCCAGACAGACAAATAAACCAAGATGGATTTAAAGGTGGTTTGACTCTATCTGTTAAAAGAAAACTACCTATAACAATTACTAGAGCATGACCAAACAACAGTGTTGTAACAATCAAGCAAGTTATCATTTGCAAATAAATTCTTTGTAATTAAGCGGTGTACTCTTCATAAAGGGAATTGAGTGGGCGAGTTAAAAAGCTAAAACACATTCTTAGGCCATGGGAAACACATGCAAATGCTTTTTGACTAAGCTCAAGATTTTTAAGTTTGCTGTTTTCTCCCTCAGCTCTCTTGGGTCTATTCTGCCCTATTATGTTCACTAGATGAGCAGAATTTCTTAGCAAATAGTTAACACCGATTGAATAATTATTCACTCATTTCCCAAAGCTACGGAGGCCTTAGCAATTGTGTGGCAAAGGTTAAAACCGTAATTTTATTTTCTACTAACTCTGAAGTTTGACTAACTGGCCCTCACTAAAAAAAAAAAATATATATGCAGATAGCAAACTCTGCAGAGACACCATGGACATGAAAGTAACACTAACTCATTTGGAATAAATGCCTCACAGGGTCTCTGGAAACGCTGTTACCATTCTCAATAAAAAGGGGGGGAGTACTTACTTCTGGGTTCCCGAGGTCCATCCACTGTAACTTTAATTGCTCTGTGATAGGTAGCTACTTGGGGAGGATTTGTGAAGACGGTTATGGTCAAGGTGAAACTCTTGCCTGCAGATAGAAAAGGGGAAAATATACAGTGAATATTAAAAGACAGTACTGATGATTACACAGCAGCATAGATTTCCAAATTGTATAAGCATCTTTAGGGAGGCAATGACACAAAGACAAGAGTCAGGACTCCTTCTTCTAAACTGGAAACCCTCCGATGGCCACTCGAGGACATTTCCAAACTTGCTTACTGTCAAGATCATTGCCCTCATTGCAGTACTGCACAGGAAGACTTGAATTCCAAAAAAGCTCCTCAGTAGCAACAGTTGTAATGAAAACAAAAACCCTGGTCCACTTGAGGAAGGTTCTTTTTCTTTCAGTTTTGTCCAACATCAGGAACACATCCAAGCACAGACAATTTTAGACGTCTTTATTTAGGGTTAGGTCATGACCTCATGAGAGAACAATAGTAAATCATTGTTGATTATGTTATTTACTTCAAATGGCTTTAGCATTTCATTTGCTTAGCTGCACTACAATAAGAAGATAAAAGAGGCAAGTTCTTATGGGAATCATTTTAACAGGAGCCAGTGTCTCCTGTCCTGGCCTTAATGTGCCTGTGGTATGATGATTTCATCATTACTGGAACAAAGATTTTCTCCTCTCCACCCATCCCTCCTCTAACATACATCCCTGCTGTTAAATCTTGAAATAACTCCCTGACAGTGACTTACATTTTGCTAAATGAACATGACATCTCTCAATATAAACACAAATATTGCTTTTAGCAGAAGGTGTGCTTCATTGAAATGTTACATCGGATGCTTCAAATTAATGAGCTAAAAGCGACGAGTAAGAAGGAAAAAAAAGACAGGGAAAAGTTGGGTAGCAGATTTGGATGTCTTCTAACTCCAGAAGAAGATAGCATTCTCTGTTGCACAGACTCACTAACAGTTGTAATCAGTTAGATTTGCAACGGTTAATCATGTCAGATAGTCAAAACTGCAAACTGTTACAAGACAGGAAGAGGTGGGCGTAAAACAGTGACTCAATAAAACATTCAGCAATCTCAGGCCAGAGTACTCATTTAGTCTGCTCCTGTAACAGACCTTTAAAAAGATCATTTTGTTTTGCTTTGTTTTTTTGGTCAGAGATTCTTTTGCCCTTTCAAACTGAGAGTATTAAACCAAAACACAAATCTTTGACAATATGTTACCAAGGCAAAGTTTAATGCAGTCTTTTCAAAGCTTAATATGGAACAGGTTATATATAAGGCTTAATGTACAACAGGTCTTTGGCTGTCAAGTCTAGTGAATGGGTTTTCTTTTCAACCTAGACCATGTAAGTTCCTAAAATCTGTTTAAGACACACATCATTTGTTACTGAGTATAAATAGTTTTAGGTCTCCTTGGCTATACTTTTCATGGCCTAGGGGAATAAAACAGGAAAGAAAAAACAGGAATGGGGTAGGCGCAGTTTGAATAGGGAAAGGTGAATAACAATTAGAAATGTATTAAGTGCCATTTCATATACATTATCTCATTTAATCCTCCCCCACTTGGATTTCTCACCCCCATTTCAAAAATTAGAAGGCTGAAGCCCCAAGAGACTTAGTAATTTACCCAAGTTCACAGAACTAATAAATGGGAAAAATGAGGATCTGAACCTCATTTTTCAGATCCTAAAATTAATGCTCTTTTTTTTTTTTAAATAGTCTGTCACTTGGCCACTTCCTTAAGTGGCTTGGTCACTTGCCACTTGATAAAATTAGTAAGTAATTTATTTCTAGATGTGTCCCAATCAGGTCTATGTGCCCAAGAAGCAATAAGTGTAAATGGACTAATGCAATATCTCAGGATGATGAAAGCATCTATTTTTAAAGAGTCATTGAAATATCATATTTTATCGACTATATTGGATATTACATAAATTTAAATAATTTATAATTGGTTAGCAAAGAGAGGCTTTATTATAAACATTAACCAGAAGAATAAACCAGCCAGGAGTCTAAACTAGTTACAGAAAACTAAAAAGTCTACAGAAAAAGAGACCAGAAACTTGAATAGGAAGCCACGGGGTCCAAGTTAGAACCTGAAAACAATGGAAAGACTGCAGAAAATGAAACAGCTGAATCTCTAGACTGAAAGTTAATTTACACTAAAACATTTTAAAGTGCCATTTTGGGTTAGATTAGTGGTCTATGGACCCAGGATTGCCTTTCTAACAGTGGCTCCCATGGCGGTGTTTCAGAGTCAGTTTTCATCTATGGCACTCATCTTAATAAATCAAGGATGTATAGAGATCTCAAGTATCCTTAATGTCTCTAAATAACCTGCTAGAAAGATTGTCGGCCGGGCACAGTGGCTCCTGTCTGTAATCCCAGAACTATGGGAGGTGGAGGTGGGTGGATCACCTGAAGTCAGGAGTTCGAGACCGACCTGGCCAACATGGTGAAACCCTGTCTCTACTAAAAATAAAAAAATCAGCTGGGTGTAGTGGCGAATGCCTATGGTCCCAGCTACTCGGGAGGCTGAGTCATGGAAATCACTTGAACCTAGGAGGTGAAGGTTGCAGTAAGCCAAGATTGTGCCACTGCACTCCAGCCTGGGTGCAGAGTGAGACTGTCTCAAAAAAAAAAAAAAAAAAAAAAAAAGAGAGAGAGCGAGAGAAAAGGAGATTGTCCCTAAATTTGTTTAAATCAGTTTTGGGAATAGTTCTACTTTAGACCTTTACAACTTACTTAAGATATTAAAAGTCATCTATGCTTCCCTTAAACTCAGGGAGACACCACATGTAGGAACAAAAGCCAAATATAAAATTCACCCTTCACGTATAAAGCATTTAAATGCTCAGAGTGGAATCAGTTCTCTATAAAAACTTTTTTTAAAAAAGAGATGGGTTTAGGGGAGGAAACAAGTATTTAAGTGTAACTATGATCTCCCAAAATCAAACCTTGAGGATCAAGATGTACTTAACAACTACAGCAAAAATCAATGAGGCTCCTTTTACTTCTTATTGCCCCTTCAGAAGAAATATGTATGCAATGTTGAAGAAACTTTCAGAAATTACCAACCAATTAAGTAATTGGTTCTTCATCCCATAATAATAATGCACTTCCTAAGTCAAATATTTATGTGGGCATTCACGATTTCCTTAAATTAATTTTTTTTTCAAAAACCCCTTTTTTTTCACTTTCCATAAGTGATTTAAAAAAAAAAGTAGGCTCTTATTTAAAAATGAAGGCTCTTATTGAAGGAGCTAGCAGTCAGTAGATAACTAATTGTGTCATCCATGGCTTCATCATGGATGATGAAAAAAGAAAGTATAACAAAAAAAAATTTAAGGACCAAAAACATTTTAAACACTTCTCTTTAAAATATTAAGGAGAAAAAAAAAAAGGAGAAGACAATAAAAAACATAAGCCACTTCTAACTTACTGCAAGTTCCACTGATGCTCTACTTTTATTCTAGCACTTTCAAAAGTTGTGGTCATAAGACGACCCATAAAGCCAAAGTCAGCAGTGACATGACTCCTTTATAATCTAAGATTGTTTTTCAATTTCTGAGAGTTTATGTTTCTATCAGTGGAAAGAAAAAAAAATGTAATATTTGAGGAACTTGGTGTTTTTTTATAACACTACTGAAAATAGAAATATTTAAGGCTGGGAAAGAAAATACAATGTTAGCAGCATGTTGATCCAGACTTAGTAAGAGAAATGTAGAAGTGTCAAAATCAAAGAGGAAGCTGGAAAGAGTCTGTTATAAAGCAGGTCAGGTACAAACGGTACAAAGGCAGGTTAAAGGGTTTCCTGCCACTGAAAAACTGACCCATTTTTTTTTTTCAGAGTGTGATCTGTTATCAGTGTTTTCTGTCCTTTTCTCGTCTTCATCTCAGCTTGATATTACTGTTTCCTTTCATACAATGTTAATACAGTGATATAAAAATCTATTATTAGTGATAAATCAATTTTTCTTTCTCTCTCCACCCACTCCCCCTACCCCCCATCTAAGTTTTGAAGACAAGTCTGGACCAATTTCTCCATCCTGCCTCTGGCAGCAGACTGCAGCATTTCAGATCCTCCACCAAGTCCCGGCTGCTTCAAAGGAAAAATCCTACTTTCTTCAGTTAAGATCATAAGAAATATAGGGGGAGGGGGTCAGCTCTGTTTGGACATAATTACACTTCATCAAAAGAAGCTTTCTTCATCTTCCATGCGTGAAAAGTCTGCAAGCAGTTAAGTCTGTCTTTTTTTTTTTTTTAAATATAAAAATTGCTATTTGGGAAACCAGCCAAAACTCAGAAAGCCAATATAGTAAAACAGTGCACACCCTTTGTTTCTCTTTGAAGTTTCTTAAATAAATATGTTGAGGGTTTACAAAGTACACTATCACTTTGCCACAGTTTCTACTCAAATTGATCAGAAAAAAAGTTATGCAGCATCTATATAATACAAAAGCAAGATAAATGAAAACACTAGTTTGAATCTATAATGTAAAATTAAGCATGGCATCCAAGCCTTTAAAAACTAAAATTCATTACTCTAGTTAAAAAGAAAGCATTATTACATAAGAAGAAAGATGCGATTCAGAGCATACAGGTAAATCATCATGTTCACATTTTTCTTGATTCTTACTAGAAAAAAAGAGAAACTTTAATTGCATAGTGGACCCGAATAAGTAAATGAGAAAAAGGAGGATGAACACACAAACACATACTCCAAACCTAATCAGTCAATGGTGATATAGAATGTGTCTTTTTTCCTCTTTTAATGAAAGTGAACTAAACCTGATGCAGAAATAACCCCCTTAGTTTTGATTCTACCAGAGGCTGTGAGCCTCATTTTATTTCAAACAACCTGTCAGTGACAGTATCTCATTAGCATGAATCTTTTTTTTTTTAGTTAAAAAGTACAACTTCTTGGCCCCATTCCTAGAAAGTAAACTAAAACTACTCATCGGAAACAGCCTTGCTTGAATTTCCCTTATCAAGTTTTTACAATGGTAATAATTTGACATCTGATCCAAACTAAAGAACAATTATTAGACATGGTTTAAAAAGTGGTGCTCCTCATTTCCTATTCAAACCTGGGTTGCAGTGATTCCATAAGGCTTCATTTCACCTCAGTCCTAAAGTGGTCTGTTTTCTCTCTTCTTATCAAAATACTTAAAATGGAAATAATAGATTCAGTAAGTAAATAAATAAGCATAATGCTTCTAATAGGTGAGTAACTAGTAAAAGTCTCTCTGTAGAATAAGTAAATAAAAGCCAAAATATTTCCTCCTTAGAGACTTTAAAAAAAAAAATTAACCTAATTTATCAAACAGTTACAAAAACTCTAATAGGGATAATTTTCTACTTATGATCCTTTTAAGGATCTCTAATTTTTTAATATGGATTCAGATGGTGGAAATCCTTACATAGTATGGAACTATTAACATTAGAGCACTAATCATTCACCTGTCTAGGCAACTTTACATAGTCATTCTAACATAAGTAATACATTGTTCACTTATTCAAATGAAAAGCCTATGTTAAAAAAAAACATGATTTTTAATAAATTCTTATTATGAGAGTAAATTAAATCATATAGAGGTAACCTGTGATAAGTAAAGAGCATTATGCTAGCTGTCCTTGCTACAACTTAAACGAAAATTGATATTATCAGGAAATTAATCCAACATATCCATTTTTCTTTCCCCTTTGTCACTCAATTTACTCAGTTATTTGACTCCTCATAATTCAGAAGTTGAACCTCCAACTCTTCTTTTTTCTACCTTATATGCTCACACCCAGTGAAATTAGGAACTAGTTTTTCTGAAAATATTGTTTGAATTTTCAGTATCATAAAGTAAATGAAAAAGGCCTGAGTACTCAGAAAAACACTCAACTTCATCTGGATGTATTTAAATCAAATCTTTAGTAATTCTATTCAGAAAAAGAAGGTGCTGATTTGTATACAGACTAGTCTACATTTCATCAAAGGGGCCTAATGTGCTTATTCCATTATCAGTATCAAAAGTCAGAGACCTACCTCGTCCACTCCGGCCCACAAATCTCAGATCGTTGAACCTTGCTACTTGGTTTTTCATAACAGCAGAGGCATTCCGGAGCTCAGCAGAATAATTTTCATCATTACCCGCCATGACAGTAACCACAGTCCCATCTGGTACCTCTCCGAGGGCTACAACCTACATAAAACAGGAAACACAGCAGCAATAATGGCACATCAGAAAGGCTTAGAAACAGAATATATTCTCATTGTAAATGATGTGTCTTAGCAGGACTTAGGGTTCTACTCCAGTCCAGTAATGGCCGACAGGAATGAGGCATCTGTGTATGGGTTGTGATGCCACTTCAAACAGACCAGTGTTTCAGGGTCCACTCATTTCAAAGGCAGGCAAAAACGTCCTTCATTTGTTGTTGGATTCTTCGCAGAAAATGTGTACATTTTTATTAAATCCCCGTGTTAAGTTGTCCATAGGAATTATGCCACAGAAGGAAGGTGGATGCCCCATCTGCAGATTGTACCATACAGATCAAGGCATCACCTGTCTGCAGCCTTCCTCTCAGGGAGAGCCCTTCGGTGTGGTCTTATCCCATCACAGGCTAAAAACTAGCAAGTCTGGTCAACTCCATGGGAGAAGATTTTTAAGTGAAACCCTGGAGTTCCTGACTACATAGAGCCTAGATATGGTGTGGTCTTTATCTCCTTACTTTGGGCTAGCACTTCAGCTTTTAATGACACTATACGTATTGACTGAATACCCACTCTGTTGTAGGACCCAGTGGGATATCGGAAGTCATCAAGAAACTGAAGGTAAAAATAATTGATGAGAAATATTAAGAAAAAAATATATACCCTTAGCCTGACACCTGTGATGTCTTGTCCCATCTGCCTTCCCGGAATGACATACTTGACTGCTTCATCTTCAACAGGTAATCCGAAGCAAATTAACTCAATCAAGAAAAGATCTAGATTAATCCATCTTTGGAACTAACAAAGATTTTCTCTGCTCCAAGACTAGAGATCACTCTTTAACCTGGGTCCGCAAACTTGCAAATGTGTGCCTCTGATTAACACAGAGCCTGGTAAAGGGATGCTGGTGCAGATCCTACCCTGTCATATATAAAACATATTCCTCCTAATCCACTGCCAAGATCCTGCCCTCGGTAACAATCCTTTCTCTCAACTAACTTCCAGGACTCTATATTCAGATGATTTCCATGTCTTCCTCATTCAGCTTCCAGATGCCCTCATAGTAACTCAACAATGACCCCAGCTAAAGTAGCCCACAACTGTCTGACAATAACACCCCTCTGTGCTTGCCTGACCAGTAAACATCCCACTTATCTTTTCCCACTTCTAGTGCTATTCCCTCCTTTGTCAAGATTTCCATAAGACAAGCACAAACATTTAATTCCATTTTCCCAATACAATTGGCATATTAAAGTAGATTTCATATAGCATGACAATAGACACTGCACCTATATTTTAGGGCTGAACTTCCCCCATCCATGAACCCTACTGCAATACTCCTCCACATGTCCTTTCCTCCAGCCAGTAAAACAATCAAACAAACAAAAAACTTGTCAATATTTTTGTCACTCTCTTCTCTTAGGCTGTTTCTCAATTCCATTCCTTCCATTTAGCACTGTGGTGTTCAGTTCAAAAATCAATAAAGCTTTCCTTAAATTACAGGCCCCACTTTCCACAGCATCCCACTTTACTCAAGCGATCTTCATTTCAATGTACATATATTAATATTAATGGTCTATGGCCACTTTAAATATACCAGTCCAAAGCTGAGGGACTCACTCCAGGAGTCCAGATTATGTTAGTTTGGAAACTACACAAGAGAAGGGCCTTCATCTCATCTGTCTTGTTTACCACTTATTACCCTGCTCCCAAAACAGTGTCCAGCACATGGTAAGCGTTTAATATATATATATATGTTTTTTTAAGACGGAGTCTTGCTCTGTCACTCAGGCTGGAATGCAGTGGCACAATCTCAGCTTACTGCAACCTCCACCTCCCAGGTTCAAGTGATTCTGCTGCCCCAGCCTCCTGAGTACCTGGGATTACAGACATGCACCACCACACCCAGCTAGTTTTTGTATTTTTAGTAGAGACGGCGTTTCACCATGTTGGCCAGGCTGGTCTTGAACTCCCGACCTCAGGTGATCCGCCCACCTAAGCCTCCCAAAGTGCTGGGATTACAGATGTGAGCCACTGCACCCAGCCAGATAAATATTTTTGAAATAAATGAAAGAACTCTATAAAGAGCCCCACTTTGCAGAGACAGAAGTCTGTGGGGCTACCAGCTAAAACTCTGAGAGGGCCAGTTGACATTGAGTCAGCACCCCTTGCTAACAGCAATGTGCCCTTGCTCCAAACTCATTTTCTGACAATGTTCTCATCCCAGAGAAGCGGGAACCATGCTGCCACCCCTTTCCCTGGAGTCTCCTGAGTCAAAAGTAATATCCCTTGAGAACAAGACTTCCTCCCTGCATACTTCATCTCGTACCTCAAGTGGCTACTGAATACAGGTAATACTATACTCCTGATGGAGGCAATATGCTTTGCAATTTTTCAAATTCGCCATGCCAAAAATGTGAACATTTGAAAATACTGCAATAATTGACTACATTTGCCAGGATTCATCTGAATGTTTGACATTTTGTACACTCAGCATATTGTGTTTTAACACCTGCTGTGTGGCTTTCTATGTCAAAGTAAACATGGACCCAGTAAGCATATTAATAAAGGCAGGAGAAAAGTTGTACTGTTTAGAAGAGAATGAATACACTAAAAGCAAGAGGCTCCACTTTTTACCCACTTCTGCTACATATCTGCTATGACTTCACACAAATAACTTCATCTCCGGGGAACCACAGTTTTCCAATATAAATTGGAAAGTCTGCAAAATGTAGAAGATACTATATAAGTATAGAGTGTAATTATAATGATGTGCTTTTTGTAAGATGAGGAGGGTAACACAGTGTTCTCTTCCAAATCTGCTGTCTGCTAAACATAGGCTTTTACTTATAAGCATCCTTAAAGGATTCAACTGAGTATGTACTTCTTCACTTCATGTCCTGAGATGTTCTCTGGTGTTGTTGAGAGATACAGGATGACTGCTGGTGGATTTCACTCGAGTCTGGCTACATTTCAGAAAAAAAAATAAAGCAATCTGCCCCAATATAAAGGTTTTCAAGAGCTCTAGTACATTATTATTTTACTGCATATTTTTAACATAATGGATTTTTTTTAGTTAGAAGAAATGGCAAATTGATTCAATATGGGAAAATATGAAAGTAAAGATCCCTAAGAGTGAAATACATAAATCCATTTTACTGTGCTTAAGCAGTTAATACTGACCATATTCAATATGGGTATGTTATACATATCACATTTTACAAAACAAATAAATAATCACAAGTTGTGTGAGTCTTCTATGAGGCTTAGAGCAAGGCCTGAAAAAAATGCTAATGCCATGTAGTGACAATCTTTCCTGCTAAGGCTGTACTCTAGTTTAATGGCTAAATATACTGGGTTTTTTCTGCTATTCACTCTACCAAATCACATTGCCCAATGTTTTTCTGAGTGGGTAAAAAGGCTGGGAGTTGGGGGAAGTACTGTATTTGACTTTATATCAATAAGAAGTATAATTATATGTTTGAGAAGTTTTTTCTTTAAGTAGATCTCTGAAACTAAAACATTTCCCTTGGAGATTCTCAACTGTGTTTATCTAAAAGAAAACCAGAAGAATCAAGAAATTTTTACACATTTCATCTGTACCAAAACCAAGCAATGGAAAAACATTTTAAGGGGTAAGGCGCAGTCAAAACTCACTCTTTAACTAGTTAGGAATAAGCGCAAGTTAAAATTTACTTCCATTCTATCCAATACGAAAGTACTCCTCGGCAAAGAATAATTTGTGATGAAATCTTAACAATTACATTTCTAGGTGTTTTTAAAATATAAAATCTACAAATTCAAGAAACTTCATGAGAAAAGGAGAAGTTTTCTGTCCTGACATTTCAGAATAGAGAAAGATGTTCCTTTATTTAGCGCATCTCACTATAACCAGCATTTAAATCACATGATATGTGGTTTGCACAAAATAAAGCAAAAGGATATTTAACTGCAGTAATGCTATTGAAATTTTGTATGAGGCTCCTTATGACTAAATCTGTGAATCACTAGAAGAGGAGGAATGGAGAATTAACTCAAACCCTTAAAACAGTTTCTCTCGTCTTTTTATATGGAAATTAAAATTGCCCATGACATTTCCATGGACAGAAATCTAGTCTTAACTAATCAATTATTCTTACAGGTCAGCATAATTTGGGACATTGTACTTGTGGTATAATTGAAATATAATTGTTTTTCAATATAAAATCTGATCAGATCTTCCTTTGCAATAAAAAGAGAAGTGAATCTAATTGCAAAAAGCAAAAATGTTATTCCTATCATAACTATGTAAGGATAACTTTAAGTACAGTATCAAAACATTTCAACTAATACTACAGTTAATGTTTTGAATTTATCCTAGAATTTAGGAAAAACCCACTGAATTATAGAGAAGAAAAACACAATATATCATTTCGTAATTTTAAAAATATACATGTCAAAGAGAAATTTTGATAAAAATTATTTCGATTTAAAGTAGCAACTTGTGGGCCATGTATCAAGGTGGTTTAGATCATCTAACAATAGATATTCTGGAATTTTGAAAGGATACAACCCATAATGCCAAAGAGGAAAAAATAATGAAAGATATCTACCATACCTATTTTCAAATATTTAATACAAGTTTTCTAAAAAATTTTTAAGTATTTATTTTCCACCTGAAATTATTTGTTCCAACTGCCGTACTAGGAAGTGTTATATATTCAGTCCCAAAATATATAACTTTAAATAAGTTTTTTTTAACTTAAAGGCATAACACAAAAATGTGTCTGTCTTCATACAACTTGAAATCTATTGTTTTACATAATTTTGCAAGATAATTTATATTAAGGTTAATAAGGATTTAACAGGCTTAATAACCTATTTTCCTTTGTTTAGCTACAACTAGATTCAAAAAATATAAACATAAAATCTGATCATTAACTATGTAAGAAAAATACTACTCACTGGTATCAAGTATTTATTAGTTGCATATTTGTTTTGGAGAGAGAAAAATGGCTAGTGATGCTGAAAAATTATTATCAAACAGAAATTGCGCTGTCATTTTGAAACCCCTCCTTTTGACAAGCACTGAAAGGTATTATTAAAGATACAGAATTAACTATGAGTGCCAGATTATATATCTAAAAATGTGTTTTATTTCTTTAACACTGCCAGGAAAACATATGATACTGATAAATATATATAGTCCAGTGTTCTCTAACTTAAAACAGCAGAATAGGCTTGCACTACTTTTAGTTTTAAAATGTACATCTGGACTTAAAATTTCTGTGCAGTGTTTCAGCTTGAAGCTATTTAAGGCAACTAAGTTATGAACCCTGAACACCAGGCTTCACAGTGGAAATGCTGACAGACCCCTAACTAAAAGGGTGCTACTGGATGGAGAGTTGACATGTTCTCTCCACTATTACCTGACCATCAGCTAATGAGCTGAATTTGCAAATTACTTCTTTCTCACTAGAATTATCTAGGATAGAAAGGGTCTGGAATCCTCTAATAGTATGTCTTAACTATTTTAAGGTTTCAGTGAGATACACCTGAAAATGTTAAAAATATTTATTTCCGTTTCCTTGACACCTGGGGGGGACCAAACATTTCAAAACTGCAGAACTTTGTTAAAAATACAATGTTAGTAAACAACTTTGTATAAAGTATACTAGTAGTTTTTGCAGTTTTTCATGTAAAAATAAATATATGTTATATAATCCCAAACAAGAGTAGATGAACGCTAATACATATATAATGCAATACATTGCCAATATCGTGTTTAAACACTAGTTTAAATTGACATTTCAAAACCATCTATTGAATTCATTTCTGATTCTCTGTGGTGACAAGCTCAGTGCCACAGATACAAAATACGGGCTCAATAAATATTGTATTAATTTGAATACCAGACTTCACAACAAATAAGTTTTGTGTGTGTTTAAATGCGTTTACCTATCTACTATCTACCTGACAACCACTATAATTTATTTTTTACATAGCTCTAAATATCACTGCCAAATTGCTGTCACCACTTTTAAAACGGAGACTTCTTCATATTATTTCTTCATTGCAGATGTATTTGATTATATTGCAAGAGTGTAGAAAGTCTAGTGCTCTCAGGCTTTTATTCCAAAAGTAGGGTAAAGAGAGGCTGTCACAATCTGGATGTTCCAAACATCCATGCATTTCTTTTCAACAGAGAGACAAAACTTCTATACTGAGTAGATCTTAGCTATCACCCACGTTTTGAATTCTGTTTAACACAGATGTGGCATTAGAAACACATTGACAGTCAGGTTTTAGGTTAACTCAATTCATTATTCAATTGATATAAATTAAAATATTTGATTAAATATGGTCTTGATAGCTACAGTCTGTCTACTGCTTAAGATAACAAAAATGTATTCTGTAATTCGCAACTTGATTAATAACAAAGAACAAAATGTATTTTCAAAATAATTTTTAAAGGGTGGTAATGAAAAAATCTTAAATGACAACCAAAATATCTCAGACTAGCTCAAGCTAAATTGCAAAAAAACATTCTTTCCATCCAAAATACTCATGTTCAGATCAATTCAGTAGCATAAATAGAAGAGAATATTTCAAGATAGACCTTAAATATGTTTAGCAGAATGGTATAAGGAACATCAAGCATCTAAGTATCTTTAAAAATGCAAGCATCTTTTCTTATATTTTCACATATTCCGATTTGTGGCATTATGCAGACACAATATCTACTTATTTGTATTTTCTGCTGCTTTCATCCAGGTTTGGGGTTTTAGGTGGCTTTTGGTTTGGGGGTTTGGAGGGGCGTTGGTGGAAACAAATTTCCATTCTCATATAAGGCTAATTAAAAAATTCTGGGCCTTCAGACAATGGACATTGTAAAAGATATCTCTTGGGTGGAAATTTAAATTTCTACAATTCACATGTATTCTGAGTTTTTCCTATTTCAAGTTACCAAACATTAACCTACAAAATGGGTGGTTTATAAAAAGAGAAATGTGACGGTTAAAAAAAAAAAAAATTATTGAGCCAACTGCAAAATGAAACTTGCCCCAGAATGCAACATCCCCTTTCCATAACAATTCATTCTGATTTCTGTTCTGATATCAGACCTAGCGAGATAACCAGCTCTAATTGACCTGGACTCCTCTTCTTTCCATCCCACCCACACACGGAATCTGAATTGGTGCGTGGGGGTGGGGTGATCAACAACTGGGAACTGTCAGTGGCCTGTGGGAGTTTGGCCCCAAGGTCCCCAGTGGAGAAACTGGCCGGATTCCTCTGCCAACTTTTTTTGTTTGGTTGGTTACCTCCCCCAAGGCCTTGAGTACCCTGCTCTCCACAGACCTCAGAACCCAGGGGACCCAGGCCCACCTACTCAAGTTCAGAGGTTAGAAATGGCCCAAGGCACCTTTTTGAGAGCGCTCATCTCCACGTCTGGCTTACCGCCCCCTGCATCCCTGACGTCTTGCGAGTGTGGACAGTCCTGCGAGTGTGGACAGCCCGGGAACCCGGCTCCCCATCAACCCAGTGTGCGCTGGGCCCTGGGGGTTCGGCGTCTCCCGGGAAATCCAGATCGAGTTATGGAGACCCATCGGGCTACTACGAGAGGCTCCAGATCCTAAATCCTCAACATGTAGAGCACCTGACTGCGACTCCCGCGGCTGCCACCCGCCCGCAAACTAACGGGCAGGGCAGGCACAAGAGTCCGCGGGATGCGCAGCGGCCTCTCTCAAGCCTCCGGGCTCACTCCGTGCTCAGGCCACCGGCAGGAGCCTCTCACCACCTTTCAGAAGCAGGAGGGACCTTTTAAATTTAAGTCCTTTAAAAATAATAATAAAGCAAAAATACAAAATTTCACCTCCGTTTTCAAGCTGGGCGAACCGAAGTGGTTCCACAGGTTTCCCTCAACCCTCCCTGGCCGGGCGAGGCGCAGAGCTTGGTCCCGGCTGGAAGAAGCGGCCCAAGCTCCCGCCCCCTCCCCCTGGCCCAAGCCTCCCAGCACTCGAGGGTTCAGCCCCAGATCCCCTGAACTCCCCAGCTTCGGGGCGCGCGGACGCTTCGGCGGCCCCGCCTTCCTCCCGGGAACGGGATCTGGCGTAGGTCAGCGAACAGAGCAAGCGCCCCCGTCCTGACACCCCCTCCTCTGGAGACCCTCGGCTTGTCCCGGACCCTCCCGTGCACGGGTAGTGCAGCCGGCGAGCCTCTGTCAGCACCCCACGCCCAGCCCCGGGCACTACTGCGGGGCGCCGGCACCCTGCGAATCCCGGCCCCGGAGCCCGGGAGGGGCCAGGACCGCTGAGCTCTGCGGGTCGAGGAAGCAGTCACCGAGACCTGCGGAGGGGCGTTTGGCTGGAAGGGAAGCGGGTGGGAGCGCGAGGAGCCCCAAACAGAGGCGGCGTGGGCAGCCCGCAATGCGGCCAGGCTGGGATGTCCGGGGAGGAGGACGCGGGAGCCCCGGGGGACAGTGTCGGGGATCCTCGCCCCCGGGAAAGGGGCGGGGTGGAGCAAGTCCGCTCGCAGTGAGAGAGTGGGCACCTTGGGGATCCTGGGGGAAAGGGGAGACGGCGCGAAGGAGTGGGTGAGAACGGAGGCCGGGCATGAGGCGTGAGGGGTGATGAGCGGGTCTGTGGGACGGGGGCTGAAGTCGGGGTGGCCGCGGGCACAGGTGGGCGAGGGAGGGATTTGCGCGGAGGGACTGCGGCCCGAGCCCGCCAAGGCATCCGAAGGGGAGAGGCCCAGCAGGGGGTTTCTGGGGTCAGAATCGCCAACGCAGGCGGTCTTGGAGGACGTCTGGGGCCCAGCCCCGTGGGCAGGAAGACACCGGCGGGCAGGTTCCGCGGCTCCCGGCCGGGGGCGGGGGGCGGTGTAGCCTCTTACCTTGAAGGCCACGGGCAGGGTCTTGTTGCAGCGCCAGTGCGAGGGCAGCACCGAGCACAGGAAGTTGGGGCTGTCGGTGCGAACGAGCTCGGCCGGGTGGTCGGCGATGATCTCCACCATGGTGCGGTTGTCGTGCGGCGGCCGCAACCGGGGCACTGCAGCTGCTGCCGCCGCAGCCCGCCGCAGCCGCCGCCGCTGCTGCCGCCGCCTCCTGCTGCTGTTGCTGTTGCTGCTGTTGCTGCTGTTGCTGCTGCTGCTGCTGCTGCTGCTGCTGCTGTTGCGCAGCCACCACCGGGCTCACGTCGCTCATTTTGCCGGGCTGCAGGCTGCTGGAGGGGGGGCTGAAGCGCCGGCTGGTGCTCGGATCTACGGGAATACGCATCACAACAGCCACAAGTTAGCGAAGTGGCCGGGGGGAGGGGGAGGAGGGTGGAAATGAGGGGCAAGGAGGAAATTGGGGGGGGGTGGAGGCGAGACGGGGAAAGAGGATGGAGGTGATGGGGCTGAGGAGATGAGAAATCAAGTTTGATGAGGCCGACTGCCGGGCGGAGTCTGATGGGCCAACAAAGTCTGACGATGAGGCGCAGTTGGGCTGGCGGGTAGGGAGACCCGGGAAGCGCAGATCTTTGCCGGAGCCTATGGAACACCCGGGGTGGCAGCTACGAACGGGCGCGAGGGGGTGTTTGGCCCGGGGAGGCGGGGGACTTGAGTTTGCAGCTTGGAGTGGGGTCCCTTGGGGCACCGCGTCCTGGGTGCGTTGGCGCCCCCTCCCAGTTCGAGTCCGGTGGTGAAGCGGTGTGGGTTCAGCAGTCCAGCCCCCGGGCCAGCATTGCCGCGCGCTGCCCGCCACCGCCGCGCCGCGCCGCGCCGTGCGCTGCTACCCAGCTGCAGGCGGCCGCGCCTCCGCCCTCCCGCGCCGCCGCCTCCGCGGCGGCCGCCGCTCCCCCCGCGCCGGCAGCACGCTCAGATTCCTCCCGCGGCGGCTGCCAGCCCGGCTCCCCGGCTGGGCTCCTTCCTTTCCCTTCTTTTCTTCTCGCCCTCTCACCGCCACCTCCTTGCATCCACTCCCTCCTGCAATTTGCAAAGCTCCCCTGTCCCTCGCGCTTCAAGGTGCCAAGAGGTAAGTCGTGGGCAGCGAATCTCGGGGCAACGGATCTCGAGCCTGCGAATCGCAGCCGCTGCCGCCGCCAGCCGGCCGCGAGTAGGAGCCCCCAGCGCCTTGTGCAGCTTCGGAAGCCGAGAGGCGGCCCCAGTGTAGGGGCAATCTCGCCTTGTCGCGTCCTCTTGCTCTCCCCACCCCTAGGACAAGGAACCCCCTCTTGGTCGGAAGAGACTGAAGCCAAGACACCAGAGAGCCCCCGGCTGATCTGACTGTCGCTACTTTTCGTTGTAACTTCAGGAGAAGAGGAAGGGACATTTCTTGAGCGTCTGTGCTGACTTCTCAGCACTCTTCACCCTCCCACCCCCACCCCCCACCTCTGTCGGAGCGGCTCCCAGGGGAAAAAGATTTTGTAGGGTTTGGGTGTTTTTTGTTTTAAGTGACACAAAAAATGAGGGCGGTGGGGGAGAGAACTAGTCAAAATAGTTTTTAGGAACTCAAGTACATAGCTGGACATTTCTTTTTTCTTATATATTCAAACTTCTTATTCCTAGAGAACAAGAATGAGTTGGGTTTTTTTTGTTGTTGTTTTTTGTTTTTTTTTAAGGACTGAAAAACTGTCAGCTTGGTGATTAAAATAAGTTGAAAAATCCTCGCTAGGGGGAAAACATCAGCCGTTTTCTATGTATTTAAATCTTTTATTAAGTCTATTTTACATCTAAGACTAAGTTTCGTGTCTGTCTTCCCCACCGCTCCCGGGAAAAAATTAAAAATACAAACTAAAAAATTCAAAATGTTTCCGTGGCTGTTTATTTATGTATTTATTTCCTAGTGTGGGTTTAAAAAGCGACTTTGGATCCCCCAAAAAGTTGTGGTCGAGAGGATGAAGGAGCGCGGAAAAAAAAGCGGCACTTTTTACCTAAAATGTGGTTTTTGGAGGCTGGGATTTCTAATGATTAGGTTTTTGTGGTTTATATAGACACGACTCTGGCTAAGGCGATCATTACGCTGATGAGAGTCAGAGCACGTGGGTGTCTACGACCAGCCTCAAACTCTGAGCCTTCAAAACAAATAAAACAATGTGCTGCGCCCGCAGAAGCCGGGAAATCCGCTTGAGGCTATTACACCCCAAGAAGGGCGCACAGGGCCGTTTTTACCCTAGGCGTTGTGTACTGCTACGTTTCTTGCTTTTATCGAACGCTTTAAAGCCTTCCAAAGCTCGAAAACGTGTTTGCGAAAAGAATCATTAGTTGCCAAAGTTTCAAAGATTGCTAGTGCAGTAGCTGACACAGCAACAAGTGATTTTATAAAATAAATTAAGAATTAGAATGCCTCCCCCCTCGAAGTATTAAAGAAGAAAGACGGTTGGGACATCTCTCACCCCCTCCCATCTTATTGAAAGCAATTCACATACCCATTGCTTGGTGTTTTTATTGCTCAGTGCAAACGCCTCCCTCACCCTCGTAGCGACCTGCCACGACCCTCCCTGTCTGATTTTAAAGCTTTGCTCCCACTCGCTGAGCCCACGCCTGGGTCTGCGCCCTAGAAGGGGCCTGGAAGGGCAGTGAGAGCATGAGGGGCATGGAAGATGGGGGCCTGGTGCCAGTCGCGGATTCTGGAGCACTTTCGAGTACAAGATGAGCTTGGAGGGCTATGGATGCGTGACTCGATGACCAGGATTGCCGCGCTGAAGAGATGAGCGGGGACTGAGGGGGAAACCAGACCGCGGGAGCAGAGGTGGGGGTGCAGGGTAGCCAGGTGTGCGCTCTCGCGGGGATAAGGTTAGAGTTCAGGGGATACTACTCTGTTCTTCCTATTTGGGGCTTTATTTTACCGGTCCTTCTTCGACGCACCACTCCACGCCTCCGTCGTCGGTCTTTCCCTTTCCCACGTTCTCTCCACGTTCCTGCCTCTTCCCCAAATCCCTCCACAGACACGAGCCCCGCGCCGACCCTCTCCCGCCCCCGCGGTCGCCTGCCTCTGCCACCCTTGGTGACTCCGAGAAGCGATTCTGCGCCACTCGCTATGACACCTGGTCCCCAACCTACTCTTTGCGCCCGGCCTACTGGCCTCGCAGCCCAGGCACCGCCGGGGTGCGAGAACCCATTTAGCCAGACCCCACCAACTGGAAGCGCAGCCAGGAGCTGAGGTGGCTCCTGTGCGTGCGATTTTTAATTATCTTTTCGGTCACAGGGGAGAGCTCTAACCCCGGGCACCGCTGCGTCCCCTGCGTGCACAGGTCTCTAGAGTCCGACAGGCGGCCGAAGGGAAGCCAGGAGAGAGGAGAGGAGAGAGAGAGAGAGAGAGAGAGAGAGAGAGGGAGAGAGGAGACTGCATTTATTGCTATTTATTGCTGTCCTGCCTTACACATCCACTCACAGGCACTCAGACATACTCTTGCACTTCCACACGCAGACACACATAAATACACACACTCATACACTCATGGCTTTTTCTCCTGCCTCTTTTTTTTTTTTTTTTTGCTTTTTAGGGGGCTAGTTTTACTCTGGGCATGTTGTGCCACTGTCTAACAGAGATCTCCGATTCCCTTTTTGTTTTTAAACCTGCGGGGGCTGCAAAGGAAGGAAGTAGTTATGGGAATTGATTATTTCTGTGGTAAAATTGAGATCAAAATTCCATAACTACCACGGTGGGTGATATGATATGCCATTTTCTCTGGGATTCTTCTCCTCCCAGAAAGTCCATAGAACAGAGAACTCCTGAAACTTTGAAGACAGTAAGAAACAATTAATATTTCAAATACAGACCACCAGAGGGGATTTCCAAATAAAAAATTCTAGAATTGAATTTAAGAAGTCACCTTGGGGACTTTTCCTCCTTTCTCCATCACTGTTTCGTCCTTTGTTTTATTTGGTGGATAGCAAACTATGCAGGCCTCAGTGGTTGGGGATTTTAAGGGCAATTTAATCAATAGTGAGATTATTTATTTTAATTAATCATATCCAGTAACTCAGCTTTATAGCCTTTCTCAGTATCCTTCCTCCATTTCACATTTCAGTGGAACTAATATAAGCAGCGCTTGGAAGTTACTAGTCTTGGAACTCTTAAAATATCCTACAGTTATTTATAATGTGGAAATGAAATTTTCCACTGAATACCCTAACAACATTTCAGGTATCTGGCACAGTGGATTTTCAGTCTCCTTTCAAAAACATCCTTTTGCTGAACATTCGCACTTTCAACTGGAACTGACTGAGCCTGGAACTGATGATGTCTTGGCTCTGAGCATTATACTTAAAGGAAGAAAACATTTTTACAGACCCCTAAACCAAACCTCTCCTGTTAATAGTAGGCACACAGGAAAACCATGAGGTATTGCATCTATGTATTTTGTGCTGTAGTTTGCTTGATGTCACGCTTGGGTTTAGGTTTTCTACATCAAAATGTTCAGAACTAATCACCCATCTGATTCCTCTTCAGAAATATTCATCTTTTCAATTGTATGTGATGACACTAAAGAGTATACATTTTTTTCTGAAAATGTGGCAACTCTGGAAGATCCAAGCATAATCCCACCCACCACCCCCCTACCATGTCCTTTAACATTTAGTATAACTGTTTAGTAACAACGCCTGACAATTCTGACTTTCCAGACAAAGAAAATGAGATGTGAAACAGTCAGGTTATTTATCCAATTAAAGAACTGACTGGGAACAGAACCCATACTCCTTTATCCTGGTTTCCTGTTCTAACTCCCATACATTATTTTATATATCTAACCCCCATACATTATTTTATATATACTTTTTATGATGAAAAGTAGAAACATCCCTGTAAAATCTTAAAATATTTTTCAATAGACCAGCTAATGAAGTGGAGCAACCAATGGAAAATTATGGGCATATTGATGATCCCTAAAGCTTTGAATGTGTCCTATGGGAAAACTTCATAAACAGAACCATCTTTACAGAATTTGTGTTTGGACAGTAATTGAATGAAGGTTACTCAGCCCTTGAAGAGGCAGCATTGCCACTAGATCAGGAGTCGTCATATTATGTACAACTTTTTGTACAGTTCTCAAAGATGTTTTTTACATTTTTAAATAGTTGAAAATTTAAAATGCTATTCATAATACATGAAAATGATATGCAATACAAACTTCAGTGTCTACAGTTTTATTGAAATATACCTATGGTCAGTCATTTATGTATTATCCATAGCTGCCTCACCTAAAGCAGCAGAATTGGATAGTTGTGACAAAGACCATATGAGTCACAAGGCCTAAAATATCTACTGACTTTTTACAGAAAAGTTTGCCAACTCTTGCCCTAAAGTGAAAGGGATGAGAGACCCTGGAGGAGTGAGACAGCAGAAAAGAGTAGATATTATAAAAAGATACTGGAATCGGTGTGCATGAGGTTCAGATTAGTTCTTAAAAGTGAAAAATGTAACATTTAACTTACTCTTTTCTGCATAAATTATTAATTAGATTGATATATTTCACTTAATAATTTTGGAGGTGCTAAAACAGAAAGAAAAGAATGAGGAGTAAGTACATTTTCACAGGCTCCTTAAGAATAATTTTCTTACACATCTCTGTATGTAAGCATATTCCATTATCCTTAAAACATAGTGGGAACACATGAACTGCATAGATGAAGAAGAGTGAAGAAACTCTCATGTAGTCTGAACATAAAAATAGGTAAGGCTTTAGTAGGTTTATTCCAACTGTGTTGCACGTGATTACACAAGAAACTCAATGAGCTTACCAAGAATTTTCTGGTATACAATATATTCATAAGCCCTACATACACTTTTAAGACAGTTAGCTTAGCAACTTGAGTGATCCCAAAGCTTTATGACATATTTTTTCCATTTTACTTTTTATACCGTTAAATACTGTCTGATTTGTTTTAAGCTCAGTAAATTTTCCCCATTGTCAATGGACCTATAATAATTTGCATGGCTGTAACAAGAGATGAAATGTTTGTAGTGGAAGACTTAGCATCATAAACCTTTCTTTGTTGTTTTAGTTAGTATTCCCATGGGCCATATTCAGGCACTTACAAGAGAGTACAGTGTTGTCATAAAAAGTCTGACACTTGCCATATGACCTTTCAGAACCACATTCATGGAGCATCTGTCTAATTACTCTTCAGGCATGGTACTGACTGAAGAGGCATATAATTCATTTGACTAAAATATCAACTTACTAAATGACACCCTAGTTACCTGAAGAAACCAATGTAATTTCTAAAAGAGTCCAATTCATTACCCAAGAGTCAGAAAAAAATTAATTTTCTCAAATCAGCCCTCTGGTATTTTGGCGTTGGTAATTGTGCTATGGCAGTAGCAGTGATCTTTGAGCAGCAGTGGAATGTTATATATAAAAGTTTACAGAGGTCTGTGATGAAACTTCTAAGAACACCCTAAAATTAAAGATTTCCTGTAGTAATTCAACCATTCTTTGCCCAGCTGCTCACACAGTGCCTTTAAGGCACCAAGGAAGGTGCTATCCAATTCTAATCCCACTGCCCAGAGTTCCAAAGTTTCACTTTAGGCATTAGGGCAGTGACCTGAATTATTTATCCCCTCCCTACACCCTGCCATCAAAGTGAAAAATGTAAATCATAATACTCTCAGTTCATCTAGTAAAGTACCAAAAAATTCAACATTTGCACAGTGTGAGAAATTTGAATTACAAACTAGCAAAGTAGGAAAAATTAGAACAGAAAAAAATAGAATAGTAAGAGTTCAGCTTGGTTTTATTAGCTGCAGTCCTAGGGGATGCCAGTTATAAGTCACCATTCTATGCTGTGTGCTACTCTGGATTTCATACTCAGAAACTCTTCCTTCAGTGTTTTTCCCCATGCTTTTCTAAATTAGATTTTTCTCAGAGAAAACAATTTCTTCTTCCCATCTAGTCATAACCAATTTCTAAAAGCAATGATTCATCTTTTCTGACTTTAGATTATTCTTCTGAATTGTCTTTGTTATTGGCAGGATCTTTTCTCATCCACATTCCTATTAGTCACGATCTTTCTTCCAGATCATTTTTCTTCCCTAGGTGTACCAACTATCAATTTATTGTCTCGCAGCTCCAAATTCACCTTGTTTACCTGCTCTGTGAAAATGAATCTGGACCCATTAAATAATTCCCTTTATCAGCTGGCATTCATGTTTTGTCAGTGGGGACGTTAGAAAGACATTGCAGGAGGAAAGGGTTTTGCTTCCTTGTTCCCTTGTGCTCAAACAGCAGGTTTCTGCAATGCAGGACATACAGATTTCCCAACTTCTGGCTCCTGAAGTGCTTACATACCCACATCTTCTCCAAGGCCCAGCTGCTGCAGTAAAGCTGGCTTTTCCAGTGCCAGGTTTCTGAAGCACCCGGTAGCCAGCACTTTCTCCCAGCATCCTCCCTCCTGGGCTGTTTGTAGCAGTGTGGCTCTGCTGAGACACCCCCATGTGAACAGCTTTCCCCAGCACCCTAGAGGGCAGATCTACAGCAAGCTCTGCTAACACAACTTCTCTGTCACCAGTGAGCCAAGGCTGTGCAGAGTTTGGATCTCAGCCCTGGGTGAGAAGATGGGAGGACTCTTACTTGGTTGCTGTGTTTCAGCCCTGAGGGTAGTGGATGCTGTTATTCCTGTATTCTTTAGCATTATCTTTACTTCTTCCTAGCCAATTCCTTGTTACTCCAATCCTCTGTTATAGTCAATAATTCTTTACACTAAACTTTTCTTATTCAAATTACTCTATGATTTCTCTGTCCTCATTGAACTCAGACTGATATGCTAAGGTTTCCATTTTCTAATCCGAAAGACATACTTATTCATATGATTTTTATTTTGGATCACTCCACCGGGGTCATCATAAGATAAGCATTTCCAACATCACAGCACATCTATTAAATGATTTATCTCTACCTAATTATAAGCATATAATTAGGGGATATGTATTTTAAAGAGAAGAAGATGTAGACAGAGAGTACAGATACGGATATTTTAAAGCACAGGTTAGAATTGGTCAATGTTTCTTCCCAGAGTCCTCCTGACATCTTCCATGAAATCCCATGTCCATACTGCAATTAAAATACACATAAACAAAATTCCTGTGCAAAAGTTCCAGAGCTGCCTTATCACTAGATCTGATTTAAAAAAAAAAAAAAAACGCCAGAGTCAGGGAAGGTGGAGAGAAACCTTACAGAATCAGAAAAGCAAAATGCTACCACCAAGGAAAGAAAGGGAGCAGGACTAGATGACTGCTGCCTTATTGTAGTTGAAATCAGAGACTGGGTAGTGCTATGACTCTGATAAAATAAAATTGGGAAAGCACTGTATTAAACAAAATAAACAGACTTCGTATGGCCAACTTTATCCCAGATTTTAATATGCTACATGCATTTTGAATCTCCACTAGAAGGACTTAAAATACAGCAATTACAAACTTATTTAATTGTTGCTTCTAAAGGAATGTAAAGGTCTTTGAAGTATTTTTAGAAAATACTGAGCTAAATCAAAGCAGAAAAAAAATGTGTTGGAACATTAAAGGGACCATTCTGTCTAGAAAGGAATATTGTAACGTAGAGGAGAAGTGAAGTTGGCTTGGCTGCTTTAGCAAGGCAAAGAGGGTCTTGGTACCATGATTCCCACCTTTGCGCACATTTACAAGAGGGAGAATATTCATGTTGCTTCTAGAAGCCACAATCTTGGTCTTTTCCTCACCATTACAGCCCATTGCCTTCCTTGACCTAAACAGGAGAGTTGAATGGAAGTTTCTCTGGGCATGACTCTTAACTCCTCTTGAGTCCTCATTAAGGTGAAGCAGAAGAGTCATGCAGGTATGGGGGCAGATACCTCATTATTTAATACTTTCATATTTTATCATGTATTTATTGATATTAAATTTCATTTCTCAGAATATTATATTAAAATCATATCTTAAATAGTAGGGGTTTTTTTTGGGACCCTCTTCAGTTTTGCCCCTAAGGCTAGCTAGGGCCTCCATCATTTCATCCCATCCCAGCCCAGCCTTCGGTCTGTGAATGTTGAGAACTTACAGAGTGATTTCAGACCTCCCTGCTTCATGACCAGCATCTTTATTTTTTAAATATGTTACTAAATATAAGTACAAATTGCAATCATTGCATATTCTTCCACAAAAGAATGTATTTTTTAGGTCAGCCATGTTGGCTCATGCCTGTAATCCCGACACTTTGGGAGGCCAAGGCAGGCAAATCACAAGGTCAGGAGTTCGAGACCAGCCTGGCCAATATGTTGAAACCCCATCTCTACTAAAAAATACAAAAATTAGACAGGTGTAGTGGTGCACACCTGTGGTCCCAGCTACTTGGGAGACTGAGGCAGCAGAATTGCTTGAACCTGGGAGGAGGAGATTGCAGTGAGCAAAGATCACAGCACTGCACTCCAGCCTGGGTAACAAAGTGAGACTGTCTCCAAAAAACAAACAAACAAAAAAATGTATATTTTATCTTTCTGTACCTAATTGAAGTATCGATAGCAGATATAACAGAATTTTGACCTTCACTATGTAAAGGAGATTATTTGTGTGTGTCCTGTGCTTACCTGGTTATCACTCTTTAATAACAAAAATATGGATTATCTGCCTATTACTATGTAATTTTAAAGGGGTAGATGTGCCTGTTGTGTTGTTTCTTTCTGTTTTAGAACTGTCTTTGATTTTATTTAAATACATTGCAAACACATTACACTTGGGGCTTATTATCTTTCATTCCCATAAATATGCCTTTGAGGTTAAATTAATTAGATTCTCCATTAGTAAATAAAATAGATTCCATTATCAAATCATTACAGGAGTGTAAAGAGGCAGCTCCCACCGGGCCTGGTGGCTCACGCCTGTAATCCCAGCACTTTGGGAGGCTGAGGCAGGAGGATCACCTGAGGTCAAGAGTTTGAGAACAGCCTGGCCAACATGGTGAAATCCCAACTCTACTTAAAAAAAATACAAAAATTAGCCGGGCATGGTGGCGCACGCCTGTAGTCCCAGCTACTTGGGGAGGATGAGGCAGGAGAATCACTTGAACCTCGGAGACGGAGGTTGCAGCGAGCTGAGATCGCACCACTGCACTACAGCCTGGATGACTGAGTGAAATTCTGTCTCAGAAAAATAAATAAATAAATAATAATAATAAAAGGGCCAGTTCCCACCAGCACCACTATGAAAGTAAACTTGTACCAGCGTAGGAAAAAAAAGTAGGAAAACACTTTTTTTAAAAAAGCTTATTTGTCCAGTATTCTTTCCTTTGTTAATACAGTTCGTTTTCTCTGAATTCACATCTTTGTCCAGAAAATAAATTTATTTCTGTTTCCTAAGTGAAACTTCTTTTTATAGTTTTTGATGACTAGGTTTGAGTCTTAACCATGACATGCTGATTCTTTGACTTTTTGAAGTAGGGATTTTTCACACGCCTCAAAATCAAAACCTTTACTTTAGTTCTCATATGTACAAAAGAATCTTAGCAAGTCTTTTTTTGTGGTTTTGTTTTTTGCTTTTTATTTTTAGAGACAGGATCTCTCTCTGTCACCAGGCTGGAGTGTACTGGCCTGATCATAGCTCACTGTAGCTTCAAACTCTCAATCTCAGGGAATCCTCCTACCTCAGCCTCCCTAGTAGCTGGAACTACAGGCAAGAGCCACCATGCCCGGCTAATTTTTTTTGTATTTTCTGTAGAGACTGGGTTTCAGCATGTTGCCCAGGCTGGTCTCAAATTCCTGGCCTCAAGCAATTCTCTGGCTTTGGCCTCCCAAGGTGTTGGGATTACAGGCATGAGCCATCGTGCTCAGCCTTAGCAAGTTTTAATTCGGATTTTTACCTCAACATTTAGACCAGATTTACATGTACATAGACAATCAATAAATATAAAATGCTATTGAATGACATTTTAAAAAATTATTTTCAAGTAAGATATTCTACAGTAAATCACACTGAATGAGAAGTTCCAGATCTTAAGCTTAATGCTCACTGTTCTCCAGGATTCATGGAAATGTGGGTTGCATTTAGTAGTTTTATATTATATAGTTTTCTTAATTTATTCTGTTTTTAACTTGCTTCACTGGTGTTTATCCTTACTGAAGGGAATTATTATGGTGTGCCCATAACTATAAATGTGAAAACTGGTTGAGGTGTTACAACTTACTATAATATATATTGTCATTCATAATTTAATTATGGCTTCTCTGATGCTGATGGTACTGGTTCATACAAAAATAAATGCCTTTTTTCCAAAGGCTTCTCTGATAAAATTTAAACTGTGAAAAAAAAAAAGAGAGAATTACCAGAAGTATGATGCATAAAAAGCATAACTCATCTTATATTAGCCTTGAAAGGTGAAAGCTTTTTCATTTTCTATTTTGTTTTGCTAGCATTTACAAACTCAACCATAAAAACTTCCTCTAGGCAGAGATCTGGCAAAACGTTCCAGTTCAAAGTCAAACTTTCTATAGAATGTTTCTCACTGTCAGTGTTAAAATTAGGAAATTAAAAAAAAAATTGTTGGCAAGTTGTATTGCACTTGTCACTGAATAAAAGGGGGGGGAGACATACAGCTAAACATGTTAAAGTCCAAACAATCCACAGTCATTTTTATTAGACATACATGAAAAGAAAAATAGATTAGTTTGAATTCATTTACTTCACCCTTAAAATTGTTCTATTATGTGAAAAACCTTTGTGGCCTTGATAATTTTAATATGAGTTGCTCAATTTTCTCAACTTCTCAGTTGGAGAATGTGCAATTTGGAGCCATTGAAAGAAAAAACTTTCAGGAGGTTTATATTGGAGTGGAGACTTGGTCTCTTCCCTTTGAACTCCCTTCCAGGAACAGAGGAACAGGACCACATGTAAACTCCATTTATTCTCTGCACATCCTAAAAGGGTGGGTGGACTGAAAAGTGGGAAGTGGACTGGGAAGCATTTTTAACTAACTCACTATAAAACCTTAAACAAGGGCTCTACACTAACATGTCCGATGGCCTCATAGAAATTTCCATCTGAACATTCCATAAACCCTTCAAAGTCAGTATGTCCAATATGCCAAACAAATTGTTTCAGGTGAAAAGAAAGACAAGGGGCAACATGTATATATATTGTCCTTCATAATTTAATTGTGGCTTCTCTGATACTGATGGTACTGGTTCATACAAAAATAAATGCCTTTTTTCCAAAGCCTTCTCTGATAAAATTTAAACTGTGCTCGGTGCACAGTCCTTATTTTTTCTTTACCTTAATAGTACTACTGTACACAGGATTGTGTGCTCCTTAACCAGAGGAATAGTACTACTGTACACAATAGTAACCATAGGTTAATAGTACTACCATACACAGGATTGTGGGCTCCTTAACCAGAGGAATAGTACTACTGTATACAATAGTAACCATAGGTTAATAGTACTACTGTACACAGGATTGTGGGCTCCTTAATCATAGGTATAGTACTACTGCACACAATAGTAACCATAGGTTAATAGTACTACTGTACACAGGATTGTGGGCTCCTTAACCAGAGGAATAGTACTACTGTACACAATAGTAACCATAGGTTAATAGTACTACCATACACAGGATTGTGGGCTCCTTAACCATAGGAATAGTACTACTGTATACAATAGTAACCATAGGTTAATAGTACTACTGTACACAGGATTGTGGGCTCCTTAATCATAGGTATAGTACTACTGCACACAATAGTAACCATAGGTTAATAGTACTACCGTACATAGGATTGTGTGCTCCTTAGCCATAGGAACTATGTCCTGTCCACAGAAAAGCTGGAACCACATCATTGAAGAAGTCTGGAAACACCATCCCTGCTATATTCCATGTATATACCATGTGAATAGTGTCTCCTGGAGTCATGTTAACATGGTAACCCTAGATAGCTCCCACAGCCAGCATAAGGTCTGGCATATAGCATGTGATCAATATATATCAGTTGATTGAATGAATGAATATACCCTCCTTAGGCAGAAACTTAGGTATCACGGTAGACTAATCTTTTCCTATCATTTTCAACTTCTAGTCTATTATCTGATTCTATTAATGCTACTTCCTGAATATCATTTATCTATTTTTTTTCCATCTCCATTGCCACTGCCTTGATTTCAGGCTTTTAGCATCTTGAACCTCAACTACAATGGACTCCTAATGTGTTCCTGCCTCCGTTTATGCCCATTTCAATCCCAGTCTATCCTCCACATTGTCATCAGCATTCTCTTTTAGGAATACAATTTCAATTATTTTGTTACATTGCTTGAAACTCTTTAAGTGGTTCCGTATCATCTATCATACAAACCCGTTCATGACCTGGCCTTCCCAAGTTATCACTGCAGAACCGTGAGTATAGAGTTTAAAAAGTAAAACCCAAATTTAAAAACAAACATATCTTGTGAAAAGCCTCGACCTATACATCTCCTAATATCTCTTGCCCCAAACTCAAACTAATTTTTCTCTTTCCTTCATCAGTGCTACAGAAATTTGAATTTGCCTCCATTATTGCACTCATCAGCTGAATATTCAGTTGACATACATGCCTTCCATATAGAATGTAAGTTCCATGAGAACAGGGATTAGTCTTAGTCATCTTTTATCCTCAGCATTTAGCATAATGCCTAGAGTGAAATAAGTGCCAATAAATGCTTGCTAAAATTAGTCACTGAATAAATAAACCTATTAAATTCTCTTTAGACCTGAATTTTCTATCCTTTTAAAATAGGAAATTTTCATATTATCAAGTTTTATTATTCTTTCTGAAATTACCAATATTTATTAGGATGTGGCTCAATGGGAACTTTCTTACATCTTCCTGGGAATATAAATTGGGGAAAAAGACTTGAAATAATAGTTTGGCATTAAGGTTGAAGCTGCGTATGCTGTATGACTTAGCAATTCCATGCCTAAGTATACTACCCTAGACATACATAGAAAATTATAATATGTTGCATGTCATACTGGAATAAAGAAATGAGAATCTTGTGTTTGAAGGCAAAAAAGTATAGCTCCAGCCACCTTAGCCCATATGGGTATCCTAAGGGCTCAGGAGATCAATGTCTTGCACTTGTCCTGAATAGAAGGTTTTATAGTGAGTTAAAAAGGCTTCCCAGTGCACTTCCCAATTTTCAGTCTACCTACTCTTTCAGGATGTGCAGAGAAGAAATATAGTTTACATGTGGTCCTGTTTGTCTGTTCCTGGAAGGGAGTTCAAAATGAAGAGACCAAGTCTTCATTCCAATCTTGGTGGTGCTGTTCCAACCAGGTGCAATGAATAGTTGCTGTTTTATTTAAGAATATTCAATCTGCTATGAAAAATAAGGAAAATAAATAAAGCTAAATATAAAAGCTAGTCGTTTGTGAGATATGTTAGACACAAAGGAAGTTGAGCATATGTATCATTAATTTCAATCGGGAGGGATAGAAGGACCAACAGCACTAACTATTCATACAGTAAGTATGTATCAGGCACTCAATATTCATAAGGTCTTAAATTGACTTCTCATTTACAAAACCCATTCTAGCCCATGTGTCCTCTGCCCAATAAACTCCACAGCTGTTCATCAGTGTAATTGGCAAGCTACAGCTGTGTTCAGGTCTAAACTAAAGCAAGTGTGTTCACTTGAGGCACCATCCTTCTGCCAAGTCCTGTTGCTGAAACCTTGACTCTGGCTTGTAACCGCACCATCAAGGGAGGGTTGATGCACCCGAGAAAGAAACAAGATGTATGAACTCAGGTACTACAATCCTTCCATTCTGCTTGACCCTATCCTAAGTGTAGGTTAGCCTACTCCGTCCCTCTCCCCTTGCTTATCCCTCTATGTTTTCAATTAATTTACTAAGTCACATGACACGGGCATCTTACTTAAGTCTGAAAGACATTTGATTCAGTGACTTTTAGGATAGTTTGCTTTAGTGCTTTAGTGCTTTAGTGCTCTTAGAGGCTGCATTGCATCATGGTAGTTTTCCACAGATGTATGTGTACTCCTGCAGGACCTGAAAACTTTCCACAGACACGAACAGTTTTAAAAGAATTGATTCCCAAATCCTCAAAGTCATATATACTCCTTCCTAAAAGTGATATGCCTAGGAACTTGCCCATGGTTCCCATTTTCTCCCTTCATATTTCCCTTTTCCTACTTTGCAAAAGTAGGCCACCTTCCCTTACTATTATACATATGCTCTTGGGCATAAACTATCTCCTGGCCTCCAGACAAAGCCTCCATTAATCAAGGCACTAAAAGCACCACTTCATTCAACTCCTTAAGAGATGTGTTTCCAGGCTGGGCGCAGTGGCTCATGCCTGTAATCCCAGTACTTTGGGAGGCCAAGGCGGGCACATCACAAGGTCAGGAGATCGAGATCATCCTGACCAACATGGTGAAACCCCGTTTCTACTAAAATACAAAAAATCAGTCAGGCATGGTGGTGCATGCCTATAGTACCAGCTACTCAGGAAGCAGAGGCAGGAGAATGCCTTGTACCCGGGAGGTAGAGGTTGCAGTGAGCCGAGATGGCGCCACTGTACTCCAGCCTCACCACAGAGCAAGACTCAAAAAAAAAAAGAGATGTGTTTCCAAAAAAGGTTAATTTCATGTTTAATAATTGTTTATAAAAAAGTATAATGTATCTTCTTTCAGCAATTATACACCATGGCAATAATATTGTAATAACTCAAACCAGAAAATTCATGGACCTACGAAGCTTAACTACTAACTTTAAATTTCAATTTATGTACTTACTTTTCTGCTGAAAAAATAGTTAAGCATGACTAAATGAGACTCTAAATCATAAAAAAAATACATCATTAAAATATTATTTTGGGCTGGGCACAATGGCTCATGCCTGTAATCCCAGCATTTGGGGAGGCCAAGGTGGGAGACTCGCTTGAGTCCAGGAGTTCCAGACCAGCCTGAGCAACATAGTGAGATCCCCCCACCATCTCTATAAAAAGTCAAAAAAAATTAGTGGAGCATGGTGGCATGTGCCTGTAGTCCCAGTTACTGGGGAGGCTGAGATGGGAGAATTTATTGAGCCCAGGACACAAGAGGCTGCAGTGAGCTATGACCACACTACTGTACTCTAACCTGGTAGATAGAGGGAGACCCTATCTCAAAAACAAAAATAAAAACGATTTTGTGGAGGAAGTAGAATAGGAGTGGGATAAAAATAAACAATGTAAAATTTCTGACTGAGGAGGATCTTGTTTTTTTAAATGGATGAGGGTGTCTCAAATCAATATGATATTTACCCTACATTACATATATCTGAGGCTGGTCATAGTGGCTCATGCCTGTATCCTAGCAGTTTGAGAGCATGCCCAACCTTTACCTGAGAAGTCAGGTGGATCACCTGAACTCAGGAGTTAGAGGCTAGCCTGGGCAACATGGTGTAACCCTGTCTCTACTAAAAATACAAAAAAATTAGCCAGACATGGAGGTGAATGCCTGTGGTCTTGGGGTACTTGGGAGGCTGAGGTGGGAAGATTTTGATACTACTCAGTATTTAATAAAGCAATTTTTAAAAGCTCTATCGTTCTGAATATCAAAGTCTATGACTTAAAGAACATATATTTCCTAATACTGGGTTGGGCTGGAGATTGGTTTGGAAAATTCATGTCATTATTTTCAGTATTTTTGGGGACTGAGAACAAATACACACTTTCCCATAAAATAATATAAATACTGCTCAAATTCTTACCTGGCCCTGGAAAGCCTATTTAACATGCAATAAATCTAGATGTAATGTTAATCCCAGCACTTTAAAAGGCCTAGGTGGGTGGATCACTTGAGGCCAAGAGTTTGAGACCAATTTGGCCAACATGGCGAAACCCCATCTCTACCAAAAAATACAAAAATTAGCCAGGTGTTCCTGTAGTCCCAGCTACTCGGGAGGCTGTGGCACATGAATCGCTTGAACTCAGGAGGCAGAGAGTGCAGTGAGCCAAGATTGCAACATTGCAACCCAGCCTGGGTGACAGAGCGAGACTCTGTCTCCACCAACAACAATAAAAAGAATGTTAAATATAATGCTAACAGTCTTACTCTTCTGTTGATTCTACGGAAAATGGGCCCAACCTTTACCTGAGAAGTCAGGATACCAGAACACAGCACTTACTACTTTAGTCCCAGCCTCCCCGTGATAATTTCTACTGTAGTAATCCAGACAGAAGGATTTCTATCCTACAGATAAGTTCCCTCATAAAAGGGGTAGGTGAAGAGGAGTCTGTTCAGACAACAGAGGATGTGTACTGGGGAGTTGTGGGAAATAATGCTGCATAAATTATGATCATATCTAGAGCTCCTCTAAAGGTTTATGGAGCCGTTGAGAATTTGTGAAATAGGTAGAGAGATTACTTAATAAAAATTAACCTATCTGTTGTTGAATATATACTATGTACCAACAATTTTTCTAAGTGGTTTACATGTATAAACTCTTACTCTCCTGACAACAACTGTATGAAATAGATAATTCAATTTCCCCCATTTTCAGATGAAGAAAGTGAGAGGCTTAGAGTGGTATCTCATCAAATGTCACACAACTAGTAAATAGTAACGCTAGATGTGAACCCATTCTACTAATCTGTAGCACTTGCCAACTTCTATGGTATAAATATTCTCATCATAGTTGATTTTTTTTTTTGAGATGGAGTTTCACTCCTGTCGACCAGGCTGGAGTACAGTGGCACAGTCTTAGCTCACTACAACATCTGCCTTCCTGGTTCCCATGATTCTCTTGCCTCAGTCTCCCAAGTAGCTGACATTACAGGCACCCACACCTGGCTAATTTTTGTATTTTTAGTAGAGACGGGGTTTTGCCATATTGGCCAGGCTTGTCTGGAACTCCTGACCTCGGGTGATCCTCCCACCTCAGCCTCCCAAAGTGCTGGGATTGCAGGTGTGAGCTACCATGCCTGGCCCATCATAGTTGATTTTTAAGCTACCAGCATGATGTCACCAAACACTGGGTTGAAAAGAGATGTGCACAACTAGCTCTTGCAGCTGATATGAGCTAGCTGTAGTACACCACTGAACAAAGATTTATCAGGTTCTTATTGTATACAGGAAGCACTCTGTTAAGGCACAAAATTGTTTAACTCAACTCTTGCCCTTATGGTAGTGATGGTCTAAATGAAGAGATGATATTATCTGTCATGATGTATTAAATAATACATATATATAACTTAATAAGAGGAATAGTAGTTCACATTTAATTCTCAAATAAATGTTACAGATAGTGACTTACAGATGGAAAAAATGCAGTGTCCTCCATGGGCAAATAAGATTTTATGGAGAATTAATAAGTTATTAAATCATCACAGAATTTGCATGGATGAAAAGGAAAACATTTTAAATACTGGTGAGAACATGAACAAAAAGGGTTATTAACATGACTTAATGCTTTCACCAAAGAAGACTGTGAAGAGAAACTGTGGAACTCCTCTTAATGAAAATTTTTCCAGGAACCTGGGTAAGTTTCAACATTGATCTGCCAAGAGGCAAGAGGGCTAATCAGATGATCTTTCGAAATAGTTTCCAAGATTGCCAATTCTTATAGTTATAACTCATTAGCCTACCTGACCTTATGGCTATATTACTGCCTTTCTAGAAATACATTCATGAAGGGAGCATTGAAATCTTTCAAAATGGGATGTTCTGGTTCAGGAATGTCGAGACTCTTCCTCTGGCTAAAATAAAATCTAATATATTTTTCTGGTAAACTGTGAGGTTTGGCCTCCAGTCTGTTTCCTAGTAATAACTAGGTTTGTGTGTTGATGTCTAATATGCTGTTGACAGGCACCTGGAGAATTGTAAATTCTGTTCAATTGCGTAGATATTTTAAAGAATCGATTAATACGTATCAGTCAACAACAACACTACCAAAAAGAATGAATAGGCTGCTAAAGGGAAAGGTGCAGAAAGCTGTTTTCACACTGCCTGTTTTAATAAATGGAGAGAGGAAGGAGACACACCACTGAAGGACATAGAGGAAGAAGTAATGAAGAGGCAGGGCCATGGGGAATGGAGACATCCTAGAGCAGGAGAGAGTTTCAAGAAGGTGAGTCTTTGCATGTGCAGATTTTTATGCTTAGTATATTTTTCTCCACAGTATCTGCATGGTTTACTCCCACATCTTTTTAAATGTCATCTCAGTGAGTTTCCCCAGATCAGGTATGTAAGATAGTGATTGTCTCTCCCCACACCATCCAGCCCAAACCGGCTCTCTATTCTCCTTCCCTTGCTTTGTTTTCCTCCATTTCTCTGATAGTTCACCATTTGATATATATTACCTGTTTGTTTGTTTATATTCTGTCTTCCCTCTTCCCCCCAAGTCACACATATATTAGAATGTCAGCTCCATGAGAGCTTGTCTGTTTTGTTTACTACTGAATCCTGGTACCTGGAACAGTGACTCACACATAGTGGACATTCAATAAAGACTAGTTAGAATACAAGTAAATGAAGATGTGATCGAAAGTGGCAGAGGTGCTCTAGTTCCTTGAATGGACTACATCTCCAACACTGGTCAGCTAGATTAAACACATCTATATTAATTAAAAGGAAAATCAAGCTGGGCACAGTGGCTCACACCTGTAATCCCAGCACTTTGAGAGGCCAAGGTGGGCAGATCACCTGAGGTTGGGAGTTCGAGACCAGCCTGAACAACATGAAGAAACCCCGTCTCTAAAAATACAAAATTAGCTGGGCATGGTGGCGTATGCCTACAATCCCAGCTACTCAGGAGGCTGAGGCAGGAGAATCACTTGAACCTGGGAGGCAGAGGTTGCAGTGAGCCAAGATCACACCATTGCACTCCAGCCTGGTCAACAAGAGTGAAGCTCCATCACACACATAAAAAGGAAAATCAAATGATTAAGTATGGAAGAAGAGACCTTAAACCCATTGCCAACTGCTAAAGATAAACAAAATAAATCCTTAAATCCTATTTTTTGTCAATAACAAACTTAATGTAATGAACTTGGATCTTTATCATAAGGTTGTTGTAATCATATCCTTGTGTTTATAACCTTAAAAAGAAAAATGCCCATTGAGTATGGATTACTTTTTTAAACTGCATAGATCTGCCAAAATGTTTTGCTATATATATGGTAAAGGTATTTTTTTTAATCTACTTTTGTGCTTTTCCAAAAACAGAACTATTAAATAGATATTTCAGTGTGTTTCTTTGTTTGCAGGGTGGGGGAATGGGGGGGCTGTTGAGACAGAGTCTTGCTTCTGCAGCCCAGGCTGGAATGCAGTGGCATGATCAGTGGCTCACTTAGCCTTGACCTCTCAGGCTCAAACAATCCTCCTGCCTCAGACTCCCAAATTGCTAGGACTGCAGGAGCATGCCACCATGCCTGACTAATTTTTTTGTTTTATTTTTTGTAGAGATGGAGGCTCTCTACGTTGCTCAGGCTGGTGTTGAACTCCCAGCCTCAAGCAATTCTCCTGCCTTAGCCTCCTAAAGTGCTGGGATTACCGGTGTGAGTCACCATGCCCAGCTGATATTTAAGTGTTTGTTATCATAGCCAAGATTTTGTTAATGCTTTATATAACTGATTATTATCTTTTGGCATTTTATATGAAGCTCTATAAAAATTCCTGAAATATTTGTTGATAAATATATAAAATGAATATGTATTTAAACAACTTGGGTGAAAACATTCCAGGGCTCTTTAAAATCATTTGTATTCTTCTGTTTTAATGTTAGTTTCAAATGGCTTGCTTTGGAACTCATCCTGGTATTAACTGTTCTTTCCTAATACAACTTGTGGTATATGGTTTTTGTAACTCCAAATAGCATGAGGCAATTAGCAAACTTTGCCAGTTGCTAAGGGAGTAATTGTTTAAATTCCCGTTTATATGAACTTCAGCTAAAGAAGCAGATAAGTTAAAAGAGATGCTTAAATTATTTTTAAGAAAGTGAAGTGGCAAACAAAATCTTACATGGGCAAATAAAATTTGTGGAGAGGTAGATGAATATTCACAGTGAAATACCATTATGTACTCTAAGAGCATAATTAACCAACACTTTCCTTGAATTATCTAATCCGTTACTCACAGTATAACAGGAGGTCCAATGGGACATTTCTTATTCCTAGAAGTAACGCTAGAACCCAAGACACTAAGACCCAAAGCCAAAGACAAAGAGAGGTTGGATCTCGACATTACCACTGTGTGGTTGACAAGGATACATGAGTCTTGTTTGTGCCAAAGGGGCACTGCAGAAATTAGCAGTTCTAGAACCATCTGGACTGCCACTAGGGCTGCAGCTGGGGTAGGAGAAGGGAGGCCATTGGAAGAGGGTGAGCATCTACATTAGAAGATGTGCTGGGATTTGCACGCCTGTTGTTCATTAGCCAGAAAAGCAGGGGCCCCAACAGTCAGTCACACAGTCCAGTCACATAAACAGTCTTTGCCCTCCGTTCATTATCCAATTATTCAATTACGGTTGTAGTTTTAAAAGCCTACATTATCCAATTTAATTCTCATGGCAATCCTGTGAGGTAGGCATTGTTTAAAAATCATACCTCTTTTTGGATTACAAGACTTGGAAATGGACTCAAAGAAGTTCTACAGCTAGTTCAAGGTCACAGTTAGTGACAGAGCTACGACTCAAACCAACTTCCTTTGGCTTCATATCTTCTTCTTAATTCCATCCACTGTACAACCTAGCCTCACATGTATATTTAGTCTCTCTTATGAACAAGGCATGGTTAAATGGATTAAAGAGTCTGTAAATATGTGTAAGATGGTTCTGGCTCTTAAAGAATTCTTAAGGAAGCCTTTGTTTAGGAGGAGATCATAAGCAGCTTGGGTGAGAAGGCAATGAGGTTGTGGTTAGTAGAAGATGACAAAGGATGACAAAATGTGTTCCATTAGAAATTAACAGACATTTTGCCAGGGTTCACCATCTGGAAGATAATCCAGAATTTAAGAGAGAGAGGGTAGGATGGATGGCTGAACAACTTCACAGAGAGGCTGAAGGGATTTTTTGGTTTTGTTTTTTGTTTTTCTCAATATCTTATTATGAAAAATTTCCAATAAATAGCAAAGCTGAAAGTTGTTTTTAATAGCAAAAACCTATATACTCACCACCTAGGTTCTACATTAATATTTTATTATGCTTGCTTTATCATTCATGTGTACATCTATCCACCTCTGTACCTATTCAGCAATTCACCTTTCTAAAATACTGTATTTCATGGTAAAATGCAAACACTAATACAACGGAAGGCATTTTAAAAATAGGAATGTATTATATTCAATTTTAAGTTGTTTTGCTACACTGTAATTCTTCATTTCTCTTTACCTTTGGCAAAGTTCACCACACAGAGAGTCTTTGTGAATATGGTATCTTTTAATAAGAGAAATCAAGGGAAATGGCTGGGTTCCAAGTGTAAATAGATGTAGAGAGATTAAAATAAAGAATATACGAGACAATGGGGGAGAACCCAAATTTAGTGGAGTCAGGAAGTTAGAACTAGAGGTGATCACAAGACTAAACTTTCAGGAATTTAGAGAAGGCTTAGGGAAGGCATCAGATTTTGCACAAGGTGCAAAAAGAGATTTAAGCCCATTTATCTAGATTATTTTAGGAACAGGCAAATACCAGTTGACAAGTAAATTACCACTTCTTTTCTCAGTTACCATTTACTGAAACTAGAAGTGTTCTATCACAAGAGGCAATAGAAAGAACAAGTTAGACAGGAAAGAAAATCTGAACTTGTCATACAAGACCCAGCCACTCCCAATGGTTCCCCTCTCTTTCTCCACCTTCCCGACAACTCTCTAATTTCCCTTCCTGCCTCTGTCTCTCCTTCCTTCCTTCCCTCCTTCTTTCCTTCCTTCCTTCCTTCTTCCTTCCTTCCTTCCTCCCTCCCTCCCTTCCTTCCTTTCTCTTTTTCACACTTCCCTCCCTATCTCCCTCTCTTTTTCCTTTCTTTCTTTGGAGAGAGAAAGAAAGAAACACGGAGAGATAGAAATGAGAAAGAAAAGAGAAACAAGAAGACAAAAGAGGGAAAAGGGGAAGAGAAAAGGAAGCCACCTGGGGGAGGTGGGCAATTCTTTCTGCCTCCAGTGTTGATCTTGCTCAATTTCTGCTTCTACCTTGACACTATTCATTAGTACAAATACAGATGAAGAAAGGAGGAAACAACCTGGGGCCAGGGGGGAGTAGAAAAAGGGGGAGAGAAGAGGAAAGAAACTTATGTGAATAATGTCGCTAACTTTTCTCAACATCATTTCTGTCCACATAATCCCAAATTCAGTCCCAGCAACTCAAATTCACTGTCACAGGTAGCTCAATGACTTTTTATCCCTAATTAGAAATTTATTTACATCTTGCTTTTATAAACAAAAACTTCAAACACCTTTTTTGCAAGAGGACACAGCCCATAAGAGTCACAAAGATATTATACTAAATATAGGCTCTTCATTTGCCAAGTGTGTGACTTGGGAAAATCACATAGCCACATTGTGTCTCAACGTCCTCATGTCTAAAATGGGATCAATAACACCTACTCTCCTAGATTGTTGTGACAATTAGAGATGAGTTGTATTAGAGCACATGCCACGTGGCACTTAATAAAAGATAGCTATTAATGTTACAAGGAGGAAGGCCCTAAGCTGGAACTCTAGATGACAAACTAGTGTGAAGGTTAGAGGAGCTCTTTTGAGGGACGGATTGACTTCAAGATAAAGATTTAAAGTGAGTCAGAAAAAAATGTTCTACATAAGTCAGGGAATGAATGATGCTAGAATGTGGTCTAGTAATACTTACTAAAATTTAAGGATTAGTAATAAATAGTGCCATATTATATGTATTTGGCGATTTCTTTAAAATCTTCACATATCTTTTGAACATTTGTACTGTTGTTACGTATACTGGTTTCAAAAGAAAGTATATACATACAAAAATATTTTAAGGGAAAACTGAGGGGAGAAAATGCAGCTAAACTGACTGTTCGTTGACCACACTTAAAGCTGAAGTCTCACTGTTCAGACTCTTAACAACCGCAGTGATAACAGCTCATGATTATTGAGCACTTGCTGTGATCAGGAGCTGTGCTAAAAGCTCTCCATGGATTGTCTCATCTGCCTCCCACCATAACTCTAGGCAGCAAGTACAGTTAACAGGTGAGGAATCTGGGGCCTAATACACAGGCTAAATAACTTTTGCAAGTGCACATTGGAAGCAGTGAAGCCAAGGCAATCTGAATCTACAGCTTACATCCTTAGCTACTATGGTCTATCTCCATGTGTCTCAGAGCCACAGAGGCAGCCCAGCAAAACCACTGGCAAAGTTCTAAGGAGAAAATAACTTCACACAGACTGGATTTTCAAACCTGAGTGTAAACCATCCACTGAACACTCAAAATGTTCTAGGCACAATGCTAGGTTCAATGTTACAAGTAGGGAACACTAAAACGAGATAGAATCCTCCCAGCCTCGACGACCTCAGTAAGTCAATATGGATATTCTATAGTGTTGTTTTTATTTAATGTTATAAGTTTAAAGATGATTAATTGCACCAACTATATTAAGTATATATGCATGATTCTTGCATAAAGATCAAGTTCAATCTAAATAATTTACCAGCAATTGTTTAATTTTGGTCCCTTAAAATGTTATGTGACTAGCAAAAGATTTGAATAGACATCTCACCAAAGAAGGAACAAAAATGGCTAATATGCCATCTTTGAAATACTAATAAGTATCATGAATAACGCATCATTAGTCATTAGGGGACTACCGATTAAAACATTATGAGATACCATTTCACACTCACTGATATGGTTATAATCAGACCAACAATAACAGATGTTAGCAAGGATGTGATGACACAGCAACTCTCAAATATTATTGGCGTGAATGGTGAACAGTACCATTTCCAAACTGCTACTTTGGAAAACAGTTGGATTTTTTAAAGTTTTAAATATAAATGTACCATATGACCCAGAAATTCTACTCTTAGGTTTATACCCAAGAGAAGTGAAAACATATATACTCTACATATATCTACACAAAAACTTGGACAAAGTATGTATAAGCATTTTTTAATTTTAAGACGGAGTCTCACTCTGTGGCCCAGGCTGGAGTGCAATGGCGTGATCTCAGCTCACTGCAACCTCCGCCTCCCAGGGTTCAAGTGATTCTCCTGCCTCAGCCTCTTGAGTAACTGGGATTACAGGTGTGTGCCACCATGCCCAGCTAATGTTTTGTATTTTTAGTAGAGACAGGGTTTCACCATGTTTCTCAGGCTGGTCTTGAACTCCCAACCTCATGATCCACCCGCCTTGGTCTCCCAAAGTGCTGGGATTACAGGCATAAGCCACAGCACCCGGTCTGTATAAGCATTTTTTATAGCAGAATTATTCATAGAGCCAAAAAGTGGAAATGATTCAAATGCCCATCTACTGGTGAATGGATAAATAAAATATACTGTATCTGTTCAATGGATATTGCTATTCAGTGATATAAAGGAATGAAATACTGATACATGTTACAAAATGGACGAAAGTTGAAAACATTGTGGTAAGTGAAAGAAGCCAGACACAAATGGCCACATATTATATAATTCTATTTATATGACATGTCCAAAGTCAGAAAGAAGATTAGTGGGATGGGTGCAGTGATTTACACTTGTAATCCCAGCACTTTGGGAGATCAAGGCAGGAGGATCGCTTGAGCCTAGGAATTCGAGAGCAGGCTGAGCAATATAGTGAGACCCTGTCTCTACAATAAATTTAAAAATTAGCTGGGCATGGCAGCACATGCTTGTAGTCTCAGCTACTTGGGAGGCTGACGCAGGAGGACGAATTGAGTCCAGGAATTCAAGGCTGCAGTGAGCTACAATGGAGCCACTGCACTCTAGAAAGTAAATTAATAGTTGTCTAGGGCTAGCATGGGAGCAGAAATGAAATGGGTATTAACAATCCTTTTGGGGTGATGCAAACATTCTAAAACTGGATTATGGTGATGGTTACACAACTCAGTAAATGTATTAAAGCCATTGAATTATACAACAATTTAATGATATGTAAATATGATATATAATTGTACTTCAATGATTTTTTTATTCTAAAATAGTATAGGACTAAAACTCTCAGATTTTATGTAATATCTGAGAATTAGTAAGGAATCTATTTCCATTTATAAAATGCTTACTTTGACAGATGCATATTATGGTATCTATTAGGAGAGTTTTCTATACTAAAGCTTTATAATTGCTTGTCACTAGGTGATATCTCTTCAGTTTTAAATCTGTCTTTATTTTAAAGCAATTACCCAATTAAGAAATCTTTTCATAAAGCAAAGAATCTTTTAGTAATTAATATAGTGAGTTGAAAATGTTTTGGGTTAGGGGTGGTGCAGTAGCTCATGCCTATAATTCCAGCACTTTGGGAGGCCAAAGCGCGTGGATCACATGAGGCCAGGAATTCGAGACCAGCCTGGCCAACATGGTGAAACCCTATCTCTACCAAAAATACCAAAAAAAATTAGCTGGGTGTGGTGGCACATGCCTGTAATCCCAGCTATTTGGGAGGCTGAGTGAGACACGATTGCTTGTCCAGGAGGCAGATGTTGCAGTGAGCCAAGATGGCACCCTTCACTCCAGCCTGGGCAGGAGAGCAAGACCCTGTCTCAAAAAAAAAAAAAAGAAAAAAAAGTACTGGGTTAAATAGTGTATGACTCATTTGAAATGCTTACTTTTATAGGTTATAATGTAAGGTAAAGAACCATAGAAATTGCCTCTTTTTTCCACTAAATTTTTGTCACACATTTTCCCCCTAAATGTTTTGTTATATGTTCTTATTTTACTCTTTCTTCTTATGTTTGAGGAAGAATTTGTATTACACTCATTTTATAGATGAGGATATATGAGCTCACATGGCTTAAGTAATTCAACTAAAATAACCTAACACCTAGGAGGTTTAAAAACCAGATTTGAGCATAAAACAGTATGTCATTCTACCACTGAGTACCAGTGTGACTTCAACTGATAGATGTTCAGATTCTAATAGTCATAAATTATTTCTGTGTATGAGACTGCAGTGGACTTCCAGTTTCCAATGTGACATGTAAAGAGCTTGGAAGTTGTCACTTCCATTCTCACACAAAAAAAAAGCTGAATAAACTGAAAGCCAACCATTCTTCTTAGATCCATCAGAGGGTGGAGATCACAGGACAAACCACTGCCCCAAACACTGGAGAAACAGACTGAATATAAACAATCACAGTTTATGAGGAACAGAAGTGTGGCTGGAACCTAGTAGGAACACTTACAGGGTAATTCATTAATTACCGGAGACTAAGCTTGTGGACTAGCTTGAGGTATTAAAAACAACAACAATAAAATTCCTGTGTTCCTAGTCTTGTCTGCCCCCTCCCCCTACCCATTCCTGAGTTTTACCTCCAGGACTCCACTAGGTTCTCAGGAAAAAGATCAGAGAAAAATGCTCTCAAGCTTCCTGTGGAAAGAGGGGAAAGTAATCATTTGAAATATGCTCAGAGCACTTTGTTCTGCTTAACAAAGGCCTGCCCTTAAGGCAAACTGTTTTACCAGGGCTTAGCTGACTTGGGGGAAAGAACATACCCAACTCCAGCCTCCTCCAGGATTCCACATAGAGGAAGAGAAATACTTAATCCCAGTCCCCAGTCGGGAGGAGGAGAAGATCAGAAGCACTTGTGAAGTTCACAGACCAGAGAGCCAGGCTCACTAAAAGACTGAAAGCTAATAATAAAATTATGGAACACTTCCTCTGCTCCTGTACTTTACCTTCACATCAATCAGGGTCCTTTATACTCATTGAGGATCATAGCTAAAAGATCTGTAAGCTTCAGACCCTGCTTAAAAATGAGGTTCTAGCCCAAGACACCAGGAGAGGCTAAAATGAGGACCCTCAAGGACATTTGATATGGTGTGGATGTTTGTCTCCTCCAAATTTCATGTTGAAATATAATCCTCAATGTTGGAGGTGGGGCCTGGTGGGAGGTTTCTGGGTCATGGGGGTAGATCCCTCATGAATGGTTTGGTACTTTCCTCCTGACAGTGAGTAAGTTCTCTCTCTGAGTTCCTGCGAGATCTGGTTATTTAAGAGTGTGGCACCTCTCACCCAACCCCAACCTTACTCCTGCTGTTGCTGTGTTATGCACTGGTTTCCCTGTTCACCTTTTGCCATGGTTGTAAGCTTCCAGAGGCCCTCACCAGGAGATGCTGGCACTACACTTCCTATATAGCCTGCAGAATTGTGAGCCAATTAAACCTTTTTTTAAATATATGAATCTTCCTTTACAGCAATGCAAGAACTTACTAATAGTATATTTTAGAAACACACCACAGCTACAGCAAACAATAAACACAGCCTAATTCCTAGCCAGAAAAACATCAAACCACACAATGAAGGCATATCTACCTCAGTTCCTTTTACACAATGCACCATACCTGACTTTCAACAAAAAATTACAAGAAATACTAAGAAGCAAAAAATACAGTCTGAATAGACAAAGTAAGCATCAGAACCAGACTTAGATATAGCAGAGATTTTGAAATTATCAGACTAGAAATCTAAAATAACTATAATTAATATGCTAAGGGCTGTAATTAAGAAACAAAAAAGAATGCCATGTGAAAGCAAAAGGGGTAATGTAAACAGACAGAAACTCTAGGAAACAATCGAAAAGAAATATTAGAAGTCAAAAACACTGTAACAGAAACAAAGAATGCCTTTGATGGGCTCATCAAAAGATGTGACATGGACAAAAAATCTGTGAGCCTGAAGATACGCCAGTAGAAAGAAAAAAAATCTGAATAGAATATCCAAGAACCGTGGGCCAGTTACTAAAGGGTAACATACTTGTAATGGAAATCACAGAAGGAGAAGAAAGAAAGAAATCAACAGAACAAATATTTGTAGTAATAATGACTGAGAATTTCCCAAAATGTATGAGAGACACCAAATCTTAGACTAGGAACCTCAGAGAACACCGAGCAGAATAAATATCAGCAAAAGTAGATCTAGGCATTTTTTAGGTAATTTCTACATCTAGAAATTAACATAATTTATTGGTCTCCCTTCTTTTTCTTCTGACCCCTCCCTACCTAAAGTCTTTGCTGGCTGGGAAATGTGGCAGAATTATTACGGGGATTATACAGCCTAATTAGTTTTCCCTTTAAGAAGTAAAAGTATATTTATTTTTATTTATTTTATTATGGACAGAATCTCACTCTTTTGTTCAGGCTGGAGTACAGTGGTTTGATCATAGCTTACTGTAACCTGGGCTCATGGATCTCCTCCTGCCTCAGCTTCCCAAGTAGCTAGGAATATAGGTGGATGCCATCACACCTAACTGGTAATTAAATTTTTTTTTTTTAGAGACAGAGTCTCATAAGCTGTCACCCAGGCTGGTCTCAAACTCCCAGCCTCAAGCAATCCTCCTGCCTTGGCCTCTCAAAGTGCTGGGATTACAGGCACGAGCCACTATGCACACACTATATTTAAATATAAATAGTAAGAAATAAAATGTTCTATTAGCTTTCACACCTCAATTGGAGTGCAAATTTCTTGAAGGCAGGGATTATGTATTATGTAATTCTGAGTTCCCCAGAGCCCCTGGTTCTATTATACTGTACAAGCAAAGAAAATGTGTGTTTGTTTAACTGGTTGGAAACAAGTATAAAGGCTTGACTATATATATGAGAGCCTGCAGATGAGGACTGGAAACTGGTGAAAAAAGGAGCCACCAATGAAATGGATTAAATAGTTTTGAAGTATTATTTGAATATTTAAAAAGCAAAACTAATCTCTTCTATGCTTCCATAGTGTGTAATACTGTTAGGCTTCTTGTCCTCACTCAAATCTCATCTTGAATTGTATCCCCATAATCTCCATAATCTCCATGTAGTGAGAGACCAAGTAGAGGTAATTGAATCATGGGGGTGGCTTCCCCCATGCTGTTCTCGTGATAGTGAGTAAGTTCTCACAAGATCTGATGGTTTTATAAGGGGTTCTTTCCCCTTGGCTTGGCACTCCTCCTTCCTGCCACCTTGTGAAGAAGGTGCCTTGCTTCACCTTTGCTTTCTACCATGAGTGTAAGTTTCCTGAAACCTCCTCAGCCATGCTGAACTATGAGTCAATGAAACCTCTTTCCTTTATAAACTACCCAATCTCAGGCAGTTCTTTACAGCAGTGTGAAAACTGGCAAATACAATATGTTAGGTCATTTTAGCATTGCTGTAAAGAAATACTTGCAGCTGGGTAATTTATAAAGAAAAAAGGTTTAACTGGTTCGTGGTTCTTCAGGCTATACAAGTAATCATGGTACCAATATCTGCCCAGGAAGCTTATAATCACAATAAAGAGTGAAGCAGGTGCAGGCATGTCACAGGGTGAAAGTGGGAGCAAGAGAGGAAGGGGGAGGTCCCAGACTCTTTTAAACAACACAATCTCATGTGAACTAACAGCAAGAGCTCACTTTTACCAAGGGGATGGTGCTAAGCCCCCATGATCTAGTCACCTCCAACCAGGCCCCACCTCCAACATTGGGAATCACATTTCAAAATGAGATTTGGAGTGGATAAATATCCACATCTTGATATGTACAAGATACCATATCACGTAGTATCTTGTACATATATAAGACATACAATGATTTGTTTAGAAGTCCATTTTTTCCTGTTAGACTGCAAGCTCCTTTAGGACAAGGATCAGATCTTCTTCCTCTTTTAATTGTGAGAGGCATTTCATTCATATTTTGTAAATAAATAAAATTTGAGAGATATGTGATCAGAGAAGAGAGTCTGAAGCCGTTCTATAATAATAAAGTTATGTACTTAAAAGAAGTACTATATTTCAGAGTAATTTTGAAGGAGTTTTCCCCAAAGCAAATGTACTCCCTTACCCCACAAAACCAATCTTTTTAGAGAGCCTGGATTCCCAGTTATCCCACTCCTCTCCTATAATGTTCATATCTCTATTTCCATTGGTTCTTTCTCTCTCTCTTTCTTTTTTTTTTTTGACCTAGTTTCTTTTCTCATGGAGGAAAATAACAACCACAACTCTTTTCAGTCACCCAACTACCCTTTCACCCTCCATCTTGTTCCTTTCCTTCTTTTAACTGCTAACCTTCTCAAACAAGTGTTCTGTTCAATACATTCACATTTATACCCCCACCACACCATCAAGACTAGTTATGTCAACATTAAAGAATGTCTAAAAACTCAAAAGTCACTTCTCAGTTTCTCATCTTCTTTAAGTTCCCAGTGTTTTAAAACATTTTCATAAAGCAAATGATCCTTTTATGAGGTGAATAAGCACATGATAATTTATCTGTTTCCTGCAGTTGTCAGAAGAAAGGCAGGTTTCCAGGTTGGGGTGCTGCCAAGCAGGACTGCCTGAATCTCTTAGAGTGGAGTTCAGGTTTGGGGTTTGACCCCTTGACCCTCACCAGACAACATCTTGCTGTTCCAGAGTGGACTCAACTTATAACAGACCCAGCAGAAAACACGAAAGGCTGAGTTACTGACATTATCATTATCATGGACATTAATTGTTAACACATTCTTGAGAAGCCAAATACTATTCATGGAAGCCAAAGAATCTGAAGATTGCTTGGTCACAACAGAATCAGCATAAGGAGAGTTATCTATGTAATTTGAATTTTTAAATAATACTAAGACACTCATAGCCTGACCTATTTATCTTTTCCTCATTTACCACCACAGTATTGGAATGTAAAATAACTCTTTTTTTTTTTTTTGAGACAGAGTCTCACTCTGGCCCAGGCAAGAGGGCAGTGGTGCAATCTCAGCTCATTGCAACCTCCACCTCCCAGGTTCAAGCAATTCTCCTGCCTCAACCTCCCAAGTAGTGGAGATTACAGGTGTGCGCCACCATACCTAACTAATTTTCGTATTTTTAGGAGAGATATGGTTTCACCATGTTGGCCAGGCTGGTCTCTAACTCCTAGCCTCAAGTCATCTGCATACCTCAGCCTCCTAAAGTGCCAGATTACAGGCATGAGCCACTATGTCCAGCCTGCCAATATGTTCTAATTCTGCTCTTTCTATACTTCCTAACCAACCTTTCTTCTTACTTATATAATATTTTAGTCTGGTTATAATTAAGGCTTGCTGTCTTGGATCTGTATCTCTACTGTGATCCATTATTTACTTATTACACAAATTAACTTTCAGAGCTTAGTCTTCATTGTAAGTAATTGCAGAATGTCTCACTGTCATCTGTATGTCCATTTATTGTTTGCAAATATGGATTTCCATATATTATGCCATTTTGCTTTCTTTTTTTTTTTTTTGAGACGATGTTTCACTCTGAGGCATGATCTTGGCTCACTGCAACCTCCGTCTCCTGGGTTCAAGTGATTCTCCTGCCTCAGCTTCCTGAGTAGCTGGGATTATAGGCATGTGCCACCATGCCCAGCTAATTTTTGTATTTTTAGTAGAGATGGGGTTTCACCTTGTTGGTCAGGCTGATCTCTAACTTCTGACCTTGTGAACCGCCTGCTTGGCCTCCCAAAGTGCTGGGATTACAGGTGTTAGCCACCACACCCAGCACATGCCATATTTCTTTAAGCAAGACATACCTGGTTAAATCACCTTGATCACCTACATACATATTTAGCTGAAAAATAAGTCCTTATGATCTTTCTAGACCAGGATTCTGTTGGCAGTTTCATTGTTTAGGATTTTCAAAAGAATATTTCCCAGATCATGAAAGTAGTTCCAAGTTAGGTTCCAAATATTTGAGCAATGGCAACATTATTGGGACAATAATAGTAAAACTGACTTTATTGTTGGTCTGCAATATAAAAATCACAGTCATAAACATGTGTTCTATTAAAGAGAAACTACTGAATTAAATATAATTGGCTAACTTCAAGTTTCATTAATATTCATTTACTGTTTGTTCACTTACTTCATCATCAATTAGCACTTGCTGCAAGAGAGGTAGTAGTAGAAGCCAAATGTTTAAGAAACATTTGTTGGAGAATAATTTAAAATTGAGAAATTTAGTTCATAAACTCCTCCCCCATGAACGAGGAAATGACTGCCATGATTTAGTTAGAATGGGATGACACCAGTGCTGGAGCGTAGTTTGAGAACTGCTGTATAGGGTGAATCACTGAATACTTCGACGCAGTGAACAACAATTTTATTATTTCTCTATTATAAAGTAAAAGAGAGTAGAGAAGCAAGATTTTTTTAAACAGTGTTTGCTTTGTAAAACTGGGAAGAAAGAAATCTGTTTTGATTTTTAAATCTTGTATGACACCCATTTCTAGAGAGATACCAGTAGAGTTTTAAAAGTCCTTAACAATATTGTTTCAAATACATATATTTTTAATATGAAAAATATTGCCAAAAATGACTAAAATGTGGTCGGAGTAGCACAGTTTGTGCTTTATCATTGCTTGCTAGTTGGAGGAGTCACAAATTCTGTAGCTGCTCTAGAGCAAGTGGTTCTCAAACATTAACTTACTTTGAAATCACCTGAACAACTTGTTAAAGCAGATTGCTGAGCTCCGCCCCTCAGAGTTTCTGATTCTGCAGGTTTGGGGTGGGACCCAAATGTTCATTTCTAACGAGAAGCAGATGCTGCAAGTACACTTTTAGAGCCACTGCTCTATGCTCTGGGCTAGCTGCGATTTAACAAGCCTCTGGTTATCTCTGTCCCATTCTGCACAGTGTTTTAACAAAATTCTATCACCTCATACAGGATTTACCCTGTCGTCCTCACTTTTCGGCAAAATAGTTGCTTTCATACATCATTTTAAAAACTGGGATCATCAGGTATGGTCTGCTTCAAGCTCTTATTTCTTTTTCCAGTCTACCGCTTTTCTAATTTAAGACTCATCCCACTTTCTGGACTCTTGACCAAAAGCCTTCCTGTCTTTTCCAGGGTCTCATCCCGTCTTTGCATCGTAGTGATCTTGTCATTAGCCTTCTTCTATCCCAAGTGTTCAAGCCTTCCCCTCTTTACCAGCTTTTTCTTGAAAGCCGGTAAACATGCTCAAGTCTTTTGATCTTGAAAATCTGTCTCATGGCCCAGAATATTTCTTTCTTTTCTTTTTTTTTCTGAGACAGGGTCTTACTTTATCACCCAGGCAGGAGTGCGGTGGCGTGATCTCAGCTCACTGAAACCTCCTCCTCTTGAGTTCAAGTGATTTCTCCTGCCTCAGCCTCCCAAGTAGCTGGGATTACAGGCACTCACCACTATGCCTGGGGAATTTTTGTATTTTTAATAGAGATGGGGTTTCACCATGTTGGTCAGACTGGTCTCGAACTCCTGACCTTGTGATCTGCCTGCCTCAGTCTCCCAAAGTGCTGGGATTACAGACGTGAGCCACCGCGCCCCCGGCTGGCCCTGATATTTCTCCAGCTACTCTTTTTGTTTCACAGGCCAAGTTTTCAGGAAGAATAAGGAATTTGGTTCTCCACTTCCTTATCTATGCTTCCCTTTCCAAATCACCATGACAAAGCTTCCATTCCTACCACTCTGTCAAAGCTGTTTGCCAAAGGCTACTTTCACCTGGCTAAGCCCAACTAATCCTGATTCTCATTGTAGCGTCATTAATATGCCTCTTTGAAACTCTGCTCTCCTGGTTTCTGTGACACCACTAACCACCTTCTCAGTGTTCCTTGTCTGACTCTTCCTCTCCCTCCTCCCACTGAATGTGTTTTAGGTAACTCCAGTGCCTATAACCAGTAGCACAACTGGAATATTTAGAGAGAATGATGGGGATAGAAGCTAGAATACAGTCTGGAGATCAGGAGAGCATGTGGACATTTAGATCTAGGAAATAGAAGCACTGAATGTGGGTATTTAGGATTTGATGTTTGACTCCTCAATCTTTTATGCACTCTCTCCAGCATTTCATTTTCCTCTTTGGCTTCCTTTGTGCCCATACAGATCCTTGTGAGAATGTTTCTAGGCCACATCTAGGAATAGGGCTGAGTGTCGCATGTGAGTTATGTGTGTGGAATGATAAGTGCTATGTGTGTCTGGTTCCTAAACCTAAATGTCCATCCACTCTATTGAACTACAGACTTTGTTAAAGCTTCTATCCCCCTATTCTGCCCCGAATATTCCAGTTTGCTACTCGTCATAGCCACTGAGATTTTGTACAGTCACCTCAACATATGTCCAAAACTGCCATTTTGGTATTCCTTGTCTTGATAAATGGTACTACCACCCACTCGATAAGTCAAGAAACCCTGGAATCATACTTCAGTTCCTTCTTTGCCTTACTTCTTACCTCATGTCTTACCAGTGACCAAGTCATAAAATTCTACTTCTTTACCATTTCTCCTGTCATCTTCTATGGTTTCCTACTCCATTGACTTAACTCTCGCCCATATCACCTTTCCTGAACTGTTAGCTCCTTCCCAATTTTTCACCCACCCAACTTTTCTTACACATTACTGTCAACTAAAGGGCAAATTTTACCATGCCATTGCATTAAAAAAAACCTCTTCCAAGGCTCTCCATCTTTTATTAGATAAAGCCCAACATAATACCCAAGACTTGATTTAGCCCCTGTCAACTTCATCTTTTATTAGATAAAGCCCAAACATAATCCCCAAGACTTGATTTGGCCCCTGTCAAATTTGTAGCTTTCCTTCTCATACCCTATGAATCCATCATGCTGGACAACTTGCAGTTTCCTCCAACACACTCTGACTTTGCTAATATGGCTCCCTCTGCCCCAATGATCCTTCCTCATTCTGTTCAATCATCATTTACTTTTCAAGACTGAGTGACGAGTCATCTTCTCAATAGTAATGACAAGAGTAACAACAAAAACAACATTTATTAAGAGCTTGTCCGTGTGCAAGGCACTTCACTTACATTTCCATGTAATCCTCATCACAAAACTTTGAAGATTTACAGATGAGGCAACTGAGGCTCAGAGAGGTTGTCTTCCTTGATATCTTTTTCTGCTCCAGTCAATACTTAGTGGCCTCAGATGAGTACTCTCTAACTGTGCCTCTGCTACAATCTATACATATGGAGGTAAGATAATTTATATTAGATAGTTTTGAAGAGTGGCCAGTAAGCTCTCAAAGACTGGTAAGATAATTTATATTAGAGTAGATAGTTTTGAAGGGTGGCCAGTAAGCCCTCAAAGACTGGAGCCTGCTGGAATCTAAGAAAAAAAACGTAACAAAACTACTTAATATTAAAAACAAATACGAATTTGTGAGTGAGGAAGAGCAGAGGACTGAGTAGAAAGAGAAAAAGGGCATTGTGGAGAAGCACAACATTGTGGCAGGAGTGCTTTTTTATCAAGGCTGGAGGGCAGTGGCGCGATCTGGGCTCACTGCAACCTCTGCCTCCTAGGTTCAAGCGATTCTCCTGCTTTAGCCTACTGAGTAGCTGGGATTACAGGCATGTGCCACCATGCCTGGCTGATTTTTGTATTTTTAGTAGAGATGGGGCCTTGCCATGTTGACCAGGCTGATCTCGAACTCCTGATCTCAAGGATCCACCCGCCTTGGCCTTCCAAAGTGCTGGGATTACAGGTGTGAGACATCACACCTGGCCCGCTTTTAAGAATATAAATGTACAGTGCTTCTAAATTATGTTTCTGTGATGTCAACTCCCTTTTCATCATTTCAAAACCTTAGTAAATCTGTGCCCACACAGAACTTTGTGAAAATGCTTTTGGGTGAAACCTAGGAACAGGGCTAAGTTCCACATCTGAGTGGATGTTTGTAGAATAAGGACAGATGGCAGCTTATCCATGAACCTCACTAGTTTATTATAAGTGGAAGTTCAGAGCCAGAGGGTTCAATGAGAACATTAGCTCTCCAGAAATAAGAAGAAATCTTGGGTTGGGCACTAGGTTTGCAAATGAGGTAGAATAGAGGTTCAAAGCAATCCTAACTGAGAGCTTAAAAGCCAAGGAGATCTCAGCTGATACCTAGGTTACATATTATCAAATTACCTTTGCTCTTCCTTGTTTATATACCATTGTCTCTCCTAAATTCACCAGTAAAAAGTATTTATGAGGGCAGAGACTTATTGTTCATCATATATTCCCAATGTCTAACAATGACTAGTAGTATACTCATTACGTCTTCAGTAGATGCTTGTTAAAATAATTGTCACATTTACATAATTTTACTGAATTAAGAAAAAAATAGGCTAGGCATAGTAGTCTCAGCACTTTGGGAGGCTGAGGTGGGAAGATGATGTGAGGCCAGGAGTTTGAGATCAGCTTGGGCACTATAGTGAGACCCCATCTCCATAAAAATTTTTTAAAAATTAACTAAGTATGGTGGTGTGCATCTGTAGCCTCAGGCGGGAGGATTGCTTCAGCCCAGGAGTTTGGAGTTACAGTGAGTTATGGTCGTGCCACTGTACTCCAGCCTGGGAGATAGAGTGAGATCCCATTGCTTAAAAAAAAAAAGAGAAAAGAAAAGAAAAAGACACTCTAATATCTAATACTTGAGGTAAGATTTTGTGTTTAATAGTTCCATGTCTAACACATTGAAAATATAAACATTATAAAATTACTCAATATCTAATTATAATAAAAACTAGAAAACGGGCCAGGCACAGTGGCTCATGCCTGTAATCCTAGCACTTTGGGAGGGCGAGGCGGGAGGATCACCTGAGGCTGGGAGTTCAAGACCAGCCTGGCCAACATGATGAAACCCTGTCTCTAGAAAAAATACAAAAATTAGCTGGGCATGCTGATGTATGCCTGTAGTCCCAGCTACTCAGCAGGCTGAGACATGAGAATGGCTCAAAAACAGGAGGCAGAGGTTGCAGTGAGCTGAGATAGTGCCACTGCATTCAGCCTGGGTGATGGAGTGAAACTCTGTCTAAAAAAAAAAAAACCCAACCCCCCCCCCCCAACTAAAACCCACCCCCATCTGCTGGAAAACAGTAATAACTACAAATTATTAAATATTTTCAATGTGTCGGGAACTTCCCATTTAAACCCTGATATCAACCTCCCTACATTAGGTATTCCTATCCTTATTTTATAGTAGAGAACACTTATTTTCAGTTGAATAACTTGCCCAGCATTATGGCTAGTCAGAGGCCAAACGTTTATTTTTTACACTGTATCTGACTGAGTTAAAGAAGTGGTTTTAAATATATTCAGGAAAGAGGAAAATACAGCTTACATTCCATCGGTAAAAAGCTAAAAATAAAAACAAAAATAAAGTAACTTAGTGAAATCTGTTGGTACAGTTCCCTAATTATTATTTTACAAATGATCTGAGCATTACTTAGTCAAAATAGGTTTATTGCATCCACCTTCAGAATGTGAAGTGGGAATAGCAGGTTGCGTTAGCCACACTGTAGTTTATTTCATATGGCACCAAATAACTTTTGGCCCTGTTTCCATGTGTAACAGAAAAGAAAGCAGTTATTTGATAATTCACTGAAATAGATTCAGTTTCATTAAAAATACTTCGGAGAACTGGATGTTTCTGTATATTCATCTAACTTTATTCTCTACTTTCAAGTACTGATAGATCAAAACAATTTTTTCTTTTCTTTTTTTTAAACAAGGGGATGTTTAGCTTTTCGCAAATTTTCTTAAAGGTATTCCTTGACATATATTAGATAGGTCTAAATGGAACTTTATTACATGAGCAAGATTAGATATTAATTTAATTATAAAATGTTACAAATTCAAACTTTTCATTTCCATAAGAACATGTTTATTTATTTATTGAGACAGGGTCTCACTGTGTTGTCCAGGCTGGAGTGCAGTGGCGACATCTTGGCTCACTGCAACCTCTGCCTCCTGGGTTCAAGCAATTCTCCTGCCTCAGTCTCCCAAGTAGCTGGTAGCTGGGATTACAGGCGTGTGCCGCCCCACCTGGCTAATTTTTGTGTGTTTTTTTGTAGAGACAAGGTTTTGCCATGTTGGCCAGGATGGTCTCAAACTGGACTCATGATCCACCTGCCTTGGCCTCCCAAAGTGCTGGAATTATAGTCCCACCACCGTGACTGGCCCAGAACATATTTATTTTTGATGGCAAAACATTAAAGATAATACAACCATCCTGCATTCCTGATCTCTTGCACCTACCCAGCATACTCCAACCCCAATCTTCCCCATCTCCCCTAATGTAGGCAGATCCATTTTTCCAGTTGCTCAAACAAACAGTTGTTCATCCTTGTTTCCTTTAGAACCCTAAATCCAACGTGTCAACAAATCATATTGGATTTCAAAATATATCTTGAATCCAACCATGTTTTAAGGCCTTACTGTAACAATCCTAGTACAAGCTACCATCATCTTTTGCCTGGGTTACTGCAATAGGACCTGCCCCTCTACAGACTATTTTGAACCTGGCAGCCAAGGTAACCAATTTAAAGCCTAAATCTTATGATGTGAATCTTCTGCCAATAGTCTCCCAGTCTCAGGCACACTAGGCCTTTCACCATCTGGCTTAGTGTTTCTCTGACCTCATAACACATGATTTTCTTTCTGCGTTACCCTTCTTTAGCTACAAGTGACCTCCTGGCAATTGCTGCAGCTTACCAGACCTGTCCCCCACCCTAGGGTTTGCACAAGTTATTGTCATTGTCTGGAATGCTCTTTCTTCAGATATGTGCAGGTATCTCCTTCACTTTGAAGTCATTATTCAAATACTACTTTCTCAGGGAGGCTTGCTGCAACTGCCCAATTTAAAAATTACATCTCCCCCATTCCTCCTGTGCTTGGTGTCATTCCACGGCCCTTCCCATATAAATTTTTTCTGGTAACATTCATGGTCTTCTAACATACTACATAATTTAGGTATTTATTTTTATTGTCTAAGTTCTACTAGAATGTGAGTTTGATGATGGCATAGGTTTTTGTTTGTTTTGTTCACCGCTATATCTGCAGCTTCAAGAATAGTGTCAGGTACATGGTAGGCCCACAAGAATCTGTTGAAATGTAAAGTTGTTTGATTCCAGTACAAGAGTATTACATATTGGATTTCATGGGAATTTGGAACAACTAAGTTTTCATGTGCCTGAAGAGCTCAAAGGCTCTTTGAAACTCTGGCATTCCATGGTTCCCTTACCATTCTGACTCTCAAAAAGGTAATCAGTTTTTCAGCAACCAAGCACTAATTTGAAAAGACTCTGTACTGTTAAATCTGCAATGAGAGGTCCCTAAGAGAATGATCACGATTACAATCTCTACAAGCTACCTGGTACTGTAATTTTTTAACATTTCTTTTCTAATCATTTTACTGCTTTTCCTGCTTTGGAACATATGAATGCAATTGGAAGGTGGGGGAAGCCAATTTGATTACACATTAATAATTTTGTGACACCCTCATCCCACCAGTGCATCCACAGATTTGATATATCATTTCACGTTGGTTTTTCTTTTGAAATGTGTAACATCAGGCAGGGCATGGTGCGTCACTCCTGTAATCCCAGCATTTTAGGAGGCTGAGGCAGGAGGATCTCTTGAGCCTAGGAGTTTGAGACCAGCCTGGGCAACATAGGGAGACCCCTATCTATACACAAAATTAAAAAATTAGCTGAGTGTAGTGGCACCTGCCTGTAGTCCCAGCTACTGGGGAGGCTAAGGTGGAAGGATTGCTTGAGCCCAGAAGGTTGAGGCTACAGTGAACTATGACTGCATGATTGCACTCCAGCCTGGGCAACAGAGAAAGAGAGAGAGAGAGACTCTGTCTCAAAAAAAAAAAAAAAAAAAAAAAAATGTCCTAATACTTCTGTGATCTTTTTGTAGCACAAATGCTGAAATTACTCTGCACAACTTTAGGATCCATCATTTGGCTATTCCCATTTTGAAGGAACATAGAATTTTAGGGCTGTAAGGTTTTAGTTCATTTGGTTCCATCATCTCATTCTATAGATACAAAAACTGAGGTCCAATGATATTAAGTTACTTGCTCAGGTACCATGGGGCTGAGGAATCTTTTTGGTCAGAACAACTTGCTCTAAACATAAAACAAGATACCTCTGAGAATGCAATTGGAAAACCGTTCTCAATATCAGAAAATTAATTAAATATAGCAAAAATTGCAATATACAGTTCTAAACAATATGCAATCTACCTAGTTTATTTCCATGGTGACAATTTAAGCATTAAAAATAGAAGGCAAATATAGCAAAGGATGAAATAATTGGTAAATAGAAAATAAAAGTCGCCACAAGCATCCTAACAAGAAAGAGTATGAATCTCAAACGACAATTTGCAGTACACCTTAACTGTCACTGTGGCACCCACCTGAGAAGAAACCACTTCCATGGAATCAGAGATGGTTCCGTATTAGCCATGGCTTCTGCTATTCTTTTGAGAATGTGGGCTTTACTACCTAATCATTTTAAGATGCCTATAGGCACTTTTACTTACATATACGTACTTTCTCTCTGCACTAGTGAGGCTACGTGAATGTTACATGCCCAAGGAATGTAAAAGTCTACACTAACAATGCTTCATTTTCCTTTATCAGTTTTGTCCATGTGATGGAGCCATTTTTTGTGGAGTGACAAATTCACTTGGTCTCCTGATGCATTCTCCCCACATGCCTTGAAAATCACTTGTTTTTCTGAGAGGTGGTAATCATCAAAGCCTTAACTTCAGCAAAGCTTCACTATTCTAGCTTTGTTATAATTACGATACCCTAGTAGCATCAATAATTTAGGATATTTGATATTAATCTAATGGAAAATATTTTTGATCCTTTGTATACAGCAATGGTCTTAAACTGTGAGCAAAATTATGACTAATCAGATTTTCAAAAATGGATTTTAACAAATTCTAGGAGGTAGGAACCTGGATAACTCATATGACTTTAACACTCAGATCTCTGCCAACAGCACAATTCAGTTTCCTGAGTGAATTTTTAAACTTCCTGTATCAAGCCTCTCCCAAGTCTCACTCTCATTAACTTCTGTTGTGTGTGATTATATGCAGACTGGACACCAGTATTCTAGAGTAAAATGATCTGGATTCTATTCTGATAAACTGCATCAAGGAGGCCACTTCTCTGATGCAGGTGAAACTCCAGTGCAGGAACTTTTATGACAACATTTATTGAACATAATTTTAATTGACATGGTCTATTTGAAGTGATGTTTCTTTAGATGTGAACATTAATTTTCTCTTAATCTTCTGTTAACTAATTTCTTGGTAATGTACTCAAAAGAGCTTTTCAGCTAGTCTTCCTGTGTAAGAAGTTATTACGATACTCACTCTCTGTTACTTTCCCTTACACTGCACACTTTGGCCAGCAATGAATTGAGCCCTGATTTACACATTATGCTGAACTCTCACATCCTAAATATTTTTATTCTTTTGGAATTTTAGGTATTTGGCAAATATTGAAGCATTGGGACGATTAAAGAGAATCAAACACAACATTAGCAGACTCAACTACAATCCGCAGAGGAAATAACCAAATAAGTTGCTATTTTAAACAATTTAAGCAAACAGGAGGGATTATTTCAGAACTCACATACAGTATCTATAGGCAAGAAAATAAGTGAAGCAGTGATGCTTAAAAATGCTTGGTGAAGGTTAATACTTAAATCCCTATAAATTAAAGTATTTTATATATTTGACATCACAGGTGTGAAGGTGAGCATGGATAACCTGTTTTCTTCAAGCAGCCAATAAGAATGTTAAACTATAAATAAGACTTCATATTATATAAAGAGTGAAAGACTGAAAATCATTGTCTTACGACTACTGTATTATTTTAAGAACTACATCTATATTGATCAAATGTAGGAGGACAGGATATACAGTTCAATACCGGGGGAGCAAGATTTTAAAATTAGGGATAGGCCAAAACCTAAACACACAATCGTACAAAAAAAAAAAAAAAAGCCTTCAAGTAGAACAAGTTTTCTCATAACAAAACATGGTAAACGCCTGCGTCTAGTAACATGATTTGGGGAAAAATATTAATTGCAGATTAATGGAAAAGATTCTGTGAGAGGTCAGGGTAGGGAGTGATGGCGCGCGGGAGCGGCGGAAGAGCTGGTTTCGCCATCCCAAAAAGGGTTCCACGTCCACACGCCCGCACTGCGGCCCTGGCGGGAGCGTTTTCACTCACTATTCTAAACGCGCAATCCCAAGATCCCGTTCACCCCAATTCCTGGAAAGAAGCTTACAATGGTCGATCTCTTCCCCTGGAGTTGAAAATCAACTTCCAGTGTCGGTAATCTATCCTTCAAAAATCCTAGCCTTTCTCAGCCCCAATTCCTACATAATTCAAGCTTGGACCCTCTACACCCTGAGGAATCTCAACGCATCCCTACACCGCTCCCCAGCCGCCTCCGCTCTAAGAGCCGCCGCGTGGCTCAGCGCTGCCCACGCCGGGCCCAGGGCCTCGCAGAACGCCCCGCCCCGACGAGCGTGGCGGAAGTAGCTTGCTCGGGCTGGGAGCCGCGCGCCACCTGGCCGAGCGCGCATGCGCCGCTACCGCGAGTGCTGGAGGCGTCTGTAGCGCTAACTCCTCGGTCTCTGCAACCCCCGCCCACGCCATCCTGCACCCCCCTTAGACCCCCGCCACACTGCCGAGTCACCTTTTGCCTTTCTACACTCCACACCCTCTGCCCCCCACCCCGCCCCTTTCCAAGCGTGTCCCGGGCCGCAGCAGCAGAAACCGCACCATCTCCACCCCCGCATTCTCCACGCGGGAAGCGCAGCCGTGCCTACAAGGGTTCTTAAAGCAGAGGTTGTGGGGCGTGCGGGGGGCGGTGCGGGGGTGCGGGCGGGGGAGACCGGGGGAGCCGGGAGGGACGCAGCGCGGAGATCCCCGCGTCTCTGGGCCCCCGTGCCGGCCACGCCCTGGCCCCGGCTCGAGGGCGGCCGCCTGGGTCTTCCGCGTCTACGCCGGAGGGTTGAAGGGAGGGCGGCTGTGGGAGGCGCTGGCCGGGCGCAGCGCCCTGGTTCCGCTGCAGAGCGTGGAGTTGCCTCTCGACTCCTCCCTGTCGGCGGGTGGGCGTGGGGTGAGGGGGGCTGGGCTGTGTTAAGAAGCGGGGGTACGCGGGTCGTCTAGGTAGTGTTGGGGACTGCAGGGGGAATCATTAAAGAGGGAAGTTGTTGCTTTCTGGCAGGGCGAGAGAAGAGTTAGGTTGTTAGTGAGAGTGTAGCAACCAGAAAGAGGAAAAGATTCGCTGTGTTCTCTGTTGGGTGAGCTCCGTTCTGTGACCCCTGGGGAAATTACTGAGCTTGTCTTTGCCTCGTTTTTTGGTCTGTAAAATGGCGATCTTATAGCCAAGTTCAGAATTGTGACGATTATGTGAGAAAATACACGTTAAAAGCTTAGAACAGCGCCAAGTGCTGCTCATTACATGTTAGCTCTACTTTGCTCTCCATGTTTTAGGAGTTCAGAATGACTGTGACCTTATCTTCTCGGAGAATCAGGACACTTGGTCTGACAAGTGAGAGTGAAGTTATGAAGACAGTGATATGTACTATTTGACACTCCCGACGATCCTGGACATAGTATTACTGTACACGTGGATAAATTAGCATTTCTCCATGAGGTTAATAGAAATATTAAACGATTTCGGTAGAAAGAAATGTGTATGTATATATACATATGTATATATATATATATATGTATGTCTGTTTATATGTGTATATATCTGTGTGTATATATATTTATTTGGAAGGAGAGGACCTGGATCTTAGTATATGTGGACACACTTTGGAAGAGGAATTAAATTCGCCCTGCAAAGATTTACTTGAAGGACAGAACTTGGGAAATTTCTGGTGAATGTTTCAAAGAGGCTGAATTTGACTAGGAGGAACAGTTCGTGATAGTACTTTGCAAGAATGGAATGCACTTCATTGTGCTATTGAAAGTTTCTTATCTCAGGATATTCGGGACATTGGAGCAAAGTGTGCCTAAGTCTAGAGCTGCACTTTTCAGTAGCAGTTTCTGCCATGATGGAGATGTTCTGTAATCTGTGCCGGTAGGCATTAGTGGTAGCCACTAGGCACAGTGACTCTTCAGCACTTGAAATTCGATGAGTATCACTGAGGAACTTAATATTTAATTTTATTCATAAGTTAATAAATTGATTTACGTTTAAATACCTACATGTGGCTAGTGGTGGCTACTGCACTGGACAGCACAGGTCTGCAATTTAGATTTTGAGAGTCCTTCCAAGTCTTAATACGGTTCAGTTTTAAATCAAAGAAGTCAACTCTTTGGTACATTTATTGCCTTAGGGATTCGTCATTATATTCAAATAATGCCTTTCATTCAAATACTGCAGTTCAGAGCATGGGTCTGTAAGTACTTATTTACATCTTGACAAAGAAAAACTTTCTTTTGTCTCCTAGGTTGTACAGCTAATGCCAGATTCACAGAGCTATGACAGTAGTAACTGGATTTTTCTTTAAACATTATTGTAGTATATTGTGATTTTGGGTTTCTACTATCTTTTACCACTTTGGTTAGTTTTCAGTGAGAACTTTCCAGCTCTTTTATTCAAGTTTTTTTCTTTTTTAACCTTTTGTATAGTAAAGAGATTTGAAAAATTGTAGCTCTTGAGTATTGGGACATTTTAGAACTAGTTTCATGGTTATCCAAGTCTTTTGGAGAGAGAAGTGAAATTAGGTGATGTTTCACAAAAGTACTTTCCTTGAAATATGTGCATCTTTTTTTTTTCAGGTGCTTGACCTGATGTCTGTAAAATGGTGCCTTTAGGCCAGGCAGTTGGCTTATGTTTGTAATCCCAGCACTTTGGGAGGCTGAGGCCAGAGGTTCTCTTGAACCCAGGAGTTCAAGGCTGCAGTGAGTCACGGTCAGGCCTGGCCTTCTAGCGTGGGCTACAGAGGGAGACCTTGTCTCTTAAAAAAAAATGACATTCTTGATCTCAAGGCTGAAGATAATCTTTAGATCTGGAACAATAACTTAAAGCTCACGAGTTAATCAGATGAGAATAGCTCATAATATACAAATCAGAATAGGGTACTTTTACGGGTGACCATAATATCTTAATTTTTCTGAGACATGATTTAAAGCCTGATTGTTCCAGCACAGTTATTTAAGAGAGCCCCTTTCACTATCAAAAATGCTCCAATTGGGACCACATAATGTCACCCTACTGTTAGCCTTGTTGGAATTTGTAATATATAGTTTTAAGACAATTAACCATGTTGCAATATTGGAAATACTTTATTATTATTATTTTTTGAGGTGGAGTTTTGCTCTTGTTGCCCAGGCTAGAGTGCAATGGTGTGATCTTGGCTTACTGCAACCTCTGCCTCCTAGGTTCAAGCAATTCTCCTGCCTCAGCCTCCCTAGTAGCTGGGATTACATGCACGCACCTCCATGCCTGGCTGATTTTTGTACTTTTAATAGAGACAGGGTTTCACCATATTGGCCAGGCCGGTCTTGAACTCGTGACCTCAAGTGATCCACCTGCCTCAGCCTCCCAAAGTGCTGGGCTTACAGGTGTGAACCACCGTGCCCGGCCAGATATATACACAGAATTACTGTTTTTGTGTCTAATAAATGAGATACCTGGAATAAGGCCAGCAAGTGACTTTCCCATTGAAGCCACTGATAATTTTAAAATTTTGCTTTGGATAGAAATCTTGAGCAGCTTGACTTTTGGTTCTCTCTGGAAAAAAATTATCTTTCGGTGGAGGTGACTGCAAAGCAAGTTAGTCCATGTCAGTCAAATCAGGAGATTGAGTTGCAATAACACTGATTTTATTTTATGGTGAGGTTGAATAGTGAAATCCATCAGAAATCTGATTATGTATTAGAATGTTAAAGAAGGGTTTTGCTTACAGTTTACTTAAATAATGAGAAATAATTCAGCCACATACATTATTATATTCAGTTTATACTGAAGTGGGTAAAATATTTTATTGAGGCTCTAACACTTGATTTGAGTTCTCTGCTGCTTACTAACCATGTGATTTGGGATAAGTTATTTAATCTTCCTAAGAATACTCAGGTTCCTCATTTATAAAATGTAGATGGTAATCGCATCTGCTTCTAGGTTCATAAGAGGTTAATTTAGATTTAGGCTGCTGTAGCCTTAAGTTTATTGATAATCTAGAAGTGATAATGATGTTCTAAGATGTTCTGTGGGTTGGTGGACAGACACCAAGACCCAAGTCTGTAAACCTAGCTTTTGCCCTTCTCTGCCTCATTATTTTTGTCATTTCAGTTAAGGTATTTATATCTCAGCCTCAATTTCCTCATCAGTAGGATGGAATTAGTATGCCACCTCATCCCACCTTCTCATAGGGCTATTGGTGGCATCAAATGAGAATGACATGTAAAAATTGTCTTACTTTACAAACATTTTTATGTTGAATTGGTTTTGTCTCATCTTGTCTGCCTGCAACCTCCACTAAAGAGTGACTTGCAAAAAATGTTCTGTAAATTTTGTGTAACAGCATAGATAGTATGATAGGCACCATTAATGAAGGCAGTTATCTTTTACAAATAATATTGTAAGTTATAGGCTAGGCGTGGTGGCTCACACCTGTAATCACAGCACTTTGGGAGGCCGAGGTGAGCAGATCACTTGAGGTCAGGATTTGGAGACCAGCCTGGCCAACATGGCAAAACCCCATCTCTACTAAAAATACAAAAAATTAGCTGGGCATGGTGATACACGCCTGTAGTCCCAGCTACTCAGGAGGCTGAGGCAGTAGAATCGCTTGAACCAGGGAGGTAGAGGTTGCAGTGAGCCGAGATCGTGCCACTGCACTCCCATCTGGGCGACACAGCGAGACTCTGTCTCAAAACCAACCAAACAAAAAAACCAAATATTATTGTAAGTCACAGTAACGGTGCTTTATCGATCTGGTCACAGTATATTTTCTATAGAAAACAACTCCATACTACTGCTAAGGGAGAACCATTTTCTTGGGCACTTGAAGAGGTCCTTCCATTGTATCTCATTTATCCAAACATATTCCCACCTAATAGGTTAAGTATAACCTCATTAGTAAATGAGGCTCTTACTTTCTAGAATGAGTCTGTCAAGCTTTTCTTTGCTGTAATTCTCCCCTCTGAAAATATCTGGCTCGTAGTTAATGGGTAGTGAAGGATAAATAAGATGTTGCACATGGAAATAGTGACTGGCGCTGTGACTCATGCCTGTAATACCAGCACTTTGGGAGGCCAAGACAGGCCCAGGTTGCTTGAACCTAAGAGTGATGGGCAAAATAGTGAGACCTGATCTTTACAAAAAATTAGAAATAAAAATTGGCTGGGCTGGGTGTGGTGGCTTACACCTGTAATCCCAGCACTTTGGGAGGCTGAGGCTGGTGGGTCACTTGAGGTCAGGAGTTCGAGATTAGCCTGGCCGATATGGTGAAACTGTCCTACTAAAAATATAAAAATTAGCCAGATGTCTTGGTGTGCACCTGTAATCCCAGCTACTCGGGAGGCTAAGGCACAAGACTTGCTTGAACCCGGGAGGCAGAGGTTGCAGTGAGCCACAATTGCACCATTATACTCAAGCCCGGGTGACAGAGCAAAACTCCATCTCAAAAAAAAAAAAAATAGTCAAGCTTGGTGGTTCATGCCTGTAGTACCAGCTACTTGGGAGGCTGAGGGGGGAGAATTGCTTGAGCAGGGGAGGTGGAAATTGCAGTGAGCTGAGGTTGTGCCACTGTGCTCCATGGCGGGACAGAGAGACCTTGTCTCAAAAAAAAAAAAAAAAAATAGTGTGCTATTTGGTGTATGGTATGTAGGAGTTACTGAAAAAAATGCTGTTGACTTCACAGGATAGTAAATTGAAATAATTTGTGTGAATATGCTTTATAAACTAAAATAATATACAAATATAAATCATTAAAAAAATCTTGAAATGTACTTTGCTGATTTAGATACTATAGTGGTTTTATGACTGAATTCTGTGTATTTCACTTTATTCATATCAGTCTGAAAAGCCTACTTTTAGTCATAACATTCTTGAGAATATACGTGTTTAACATAATCTTTTGTCATATATTTTCAAGAAGCTATGCTTGTGCTTGAGTTCATCATCATCATCGTTGGCGTGAACTATATGCCTTATATGTACAAGGCACTATCCTAAGGGCTTTACACACGCTATTTTATGTAACCTATGAGAGAAGTAATTTTAATCTCCATTTTAGAGATGAGGGAACTGAGGTGAGGTGGCATAACTTGCCCAAGGTCATGTGTAAGTGTGAGTCTATAATTGAACTCCAGAGCCTAGCTCTTTACTGCTCCCATTGTGGTTTGGCATAGGCAGATATTAATATTTCACAACACAGTTCACTGTGACATACACATTGTGGAGGCCTTGTGGGTTAGTTATGATGAACTTTTATTTGTATATTCCTTGTTGTGTAGTAGAAAGAACTCTGGACCAGGTGTCGGGGGACCTCAGTTTTAGTCCCAGCTTGTATCACTAAATAGTAGTGTGTCCTTGGGCAGTTCAAGAAACCCCTCTGGACTTCAGTTCCTCACCCTGAAAAATGAGGGATTTGGAGGAAATTAGTGATTTTCAAACTGTAGTTCTGAAGTCTGCTCAGATGCCTTTGGTTCCCCCTCCCACCAATTTGCATATATATATTTGTCTGGCATAGTTGTTTATCCATCTGCCTAAGATTTTCTTTTACACGAAAAATTTCTTAACTACGTGTTTAAAGTCATCAGTTTTCAAGATAACTTAATGACCATGTAAGTCCCCTGACTGCTATGTTTACAACTCTTCAGTAATTTCACAATATTTTAGTGTGTTAGGAGATAGAGAATGAAAAAACTAAGGCACTAAAATTAGAGGATTTTTATTAAAACATAGTATATCTAAATGGCCTGAATATTTCAGGTTATCAGCTATCTGGGATCAAAGCCTGTTTTTTATTGGATTTGTGACCTTCAGCCAGTATTTTTACTTAGTTTCCTCATTGGTAGAGGGAGAATACTGAGTTTTGTAGGGTAATTGTGACAACAAAAAGTGAGCTAATACAGGTAACACACCCTTTATGAACTCCAAATTCATCTATTTTTTACATGCCTACAGTAAAACTCCCATTCCTTTTTCTTTTGGTCACTCAAACTGTATTTTGAAGCACATCAGTTTTTTTTTTTTTTTTTAAGATGGAGTCTTGCTCTGTCACCAGGCTGGAGTGCAGTGGCGCAATCTTGGCTCACTGCAACCTCTGCTTCCTGGGTTCAAGCGATTCTCCCCCTCAGCCTCTTGAGTAGCTAGGACTGTAGGCGCACACCACCACGCCCAGCTAATTTTTTTGTATTTTTAGTAGAGATGGGGTTTCACCGTGTTGACCAGGATGATTTTGATCTCTCGACCTTGTGATCCGCCCGCCTCGGCCTCCCAAAGTGCTGGGATTACAGGCGTGAGCCACCGCGCCTGGCCCACATCAGATATTTTGTAAATAGTTTAATGCAGAATTCTCATAAGCTTTATTATTTCTAAAATGTGAATCTAGCCTGGAAGAGGGTCTTGATTTTTAAGAGAGCTGCTTATTTTTTTTTTTGACGTCTTTGTCAAATACACTTACCTCTTACTGTTAGGAATATAATTGGTGCCAGAATCTTCCACATATCTCAAAACTTAACCATTAAGTAATTCTATTAATTTTGTGTAAAAACAACAGTGTTTTAATGTTGGAAAAGTAAGTGTGCTATGTGCCATTTGTCAGGGCTTAAGGATAATCTGATAGGCACATTTGCAGTGTACTTTAGGGTCTATTTTTGCAAAGAATTTTTTTTAAACCCTATTTTTCTGTAAGAGTGCTGGATATGAAAGCATATGGAATAGAAACTGAATATGAGACTAAAGAAGGAGAATATAATAGCAACTCCTGTGTTTCTGAGCAGTCTTATCACTGGGTTCCTTTGCCTGTTAGTTTAAAAAGATGCTCATGTAGGATATGTAATGCTGCACAGTTTTAGCTGTTTCTCACCTGGTGGGGGGGGTAGTTTTTATGGTTTTTAAGGTGTTTTGATATTATTTTCAATGCAGATTTTCTTTTAGTGCTCATTATATGGAACCCTGTGAGACAAATTATTCCTGACAGAGAAACTGAACTTATGAGGTTAGTTGATCCTTACACAAAGTTCTGTTACATTGATTAATTATCCTTAACAGAAATCTGTGACCATGATTTTATTTCAGTTGTCTAATAGTTGTTTCAAACTTAACGTAGCCCCAACTGAACTGTTTTTTTTTTCCCTTCTCTAGTCTTCCGTATTTCAGTAAATGGCACCACCATTCGACCAGTTTCTAAGGCCCCCAGAATTCAGTCATCCTTGACTGCTCTGCTCTTACACCCCACGTCTAATCCATCAGCAGATCAGTTCTCCTTTCAAAATATATTCCAGAAATCTGACCACTTCTCATCATCTCCACTTGTTAAACTAATTCAGACCACTGTCATCTCTTATCTGCACAACCTCAGTAACTTCCTAACTTGATTGCACTCTTGCTTCCGTAGAGTATATTCTTGCAGCTGCTGGAGTTATCTTTTGAAACCTAAAACATTTCAAGTAACTTCACTTTTCAAAATTCTCTAATAGCTTCACATTACATTCAAGTGAAATGTAAACTCCTGTGGCCTAAAAGCTTTATAAGATCTGCCCTCTTGCTACCTCTGTTCATGTCTCTAGCCACACTGACAACAGGATTTTGGTACTTTGCCGTTCTTTTGTTGGGAAGTTCTCCTGAGCGCCCTCCCAGATCTTATATTAAATGCCATCTCCTAGTTGAAATCAACTTTTTTTTTTTGATTTCATAGTATTTGTTATTACCTCAAATTATATTTATGTGCTTGTCTCTTGCATTATAATATATTTCCTTTTGTCTGACTTAGTCACTACTTTATCCCTGCCTCTTATAACAGTGTTTGGCCTGTAGCAGGTACCCAGTAAATACTTAAGTATGAAGAATCCAAATCACTGGTGACATTGGCTTTAAATAAGAGGATGTCTTTATTATAAGAGGAGGCAATTAAGGGAGGATACAGTGTTTTTGGTGGAGGAGAGTGGAGGGAATGACTAAATGATAGCTTTTCATTTCTCTGGAAGTGGAAGATGATGTCATCTGTCCATAATTGGGGGAGGGATTCACTGTGGGACAGAGACTTATTCAATTAAAATAATTAGTATGTACTAAAGTAGTTAAATATTAAACTAATATAAACTAAATTAAATGTCAGAAAGAATTTCTTTTGTTATGTATCTGGGAAGATTTCTTGGAGATGGGCTTAGGTCAGTAGAGTTTGGATAGGTTGAGAGATACTGTATTGTTTCAAAAGGTATTGTGAGTAGAAAGAACTGTAGAGGTAAAGGTTCAAAAGAACATGGGATGGTTCTGAAGATAGTGAAAGTTTGATTTGACTGCTGTAGAAAAGGAGGCTGGGGAGGCCAGATGGGACTGATCTAAGTTTATAAATCAGGCTTTTTAATACCTTCCAAAGTCCACTTAAAATGGGGCATTTATTAATATATTGAAATTACCACTGTGTTATTCTAAACAGTAGGTCTAGAAGTTTTTATAGATATTTTGAATATTTAATTTTTAATTTTTTGCATTCTCAGTGATTGACCATTTGGTATTATTTTTCACATTAGAAGAAATTTAGATCATGATGTAACCTGATTTTTTTTTTTAAACAACAAACGCAGTGTATAATAGTGTTGGCTTAACCATAATTGCTTCCTGGCTTTGGAATTTTGTGAAAATAAAAATGTTCTAACTATAAAAGTTTTCTGTTATGTGGAATGTTCAGGTTATTGTTAGAATTGAGACTCTGTCGATGCTCAAAATTGGTACATAGGTCTGCTGAAATAGTTCCCTTCAGCAGTATAGAAGAAATGATTAAAACTTTTTAAAAAATTAATGGGTTGACTGATAATTTTCACAGTCCAGATTTTGATGATGTCTGGAGGGTGCAGAAACTAATAATAAGGTTCTCAACAATTTCAGGTCTTTTAAGCTTCAAGATGTTTCATGGTATTTCTTCTGTGGTCATTTAGTCCCCCAAAAATATGAGCTCTAACTAGAAACCCAGTAGCATGTTCATTGCATGTTGTTTAATTCACTTTCTGTGATATTTAACTTCACTACAATTAAAACTTTTTTTTTTTGATAGCAGTATTTTCTGAGGAAAGGAGTATATCCTTAAATTCCATTGTTTTAAATTAAAAGGTAAATGGCAATTTTTCCTCTCTGGAACACAATTTTACAGTTGTGTTATAGTATTAGCTATTAGCTTAATGATCAGATTTAAATACTGTTAATCAGATATGAACTTATTCCTTGGGTTCACATTTAAACTTTGGCATGTTGAAATAATCTAGGTCCCAATCTGCACATCTGAATTCATTTTGTAAAATATGGCAAACAGATGCATTTCAATTGAAAGCTGAAACAACTGCAGGACATTAACCCATTGAGAAGATTACAGTAGGTTTTCAGTTCCACGGTAACTGTATTTATTAGTGAAAATTGAGTGCTCCTGCTTTTAACAGACTTTTTTTTTTTTAATGTCTAGAAGAAAGGAAATAGAGCATTGGAATGATAGGACTTTGATGTGTAAAGAAGTTAATGTCAAAAGAAGTTAATTATCTAAATCACCAAAGAGAATGTGGGTACGGGAAATCATTATTTTAAAGAGTCTAATGAGCTATCAGCTCATCATGTCAGGAAAAATGTTATTCACCTGTTTGATATAAAAATTGACTTGATTGGGAAAAGGATGATCATCATTGTAATAAACTAGGTTTGGGTGACTGGATTTGAAAATGAAAAAGGACCAGATCTCTCCAGCAATGTCTCAGGACATTTGACCATAGGATAATCCCACAGAATGGCATGTCTGTCAAATCTGACTAGTCAACTCCAATCATAATTTTCTGGAGGCTAGGGTTAATACATACTCTTTTGAGTTTAACGTGTTCTCCAGGATAGCTCTGTCAGCCTTCTATTGGAACAAGAGAGGAACGTTTTCTGAGGTCTTTGAGAAATCCAGGCTCCCTTTTTTCGCATTTTGTCCTGATTCTGCAGGACTATTTGTGGAAGTCCTTGGTTTCCTATTTTCCCCCAGTCTTGGACTTGTGATGTATTTTTTTTTTTTTTAATCCAAGTCTCAAATGGTTATGTTTCTTTTCCTAAGTAGAGAAAAGTACTTACTCCAAAAGTCTTTTTAAACAGTGGCACAAATTTAGGTTTAACAAAAGTGATGGTCTTTCTTAGCATTATGTTCTTCATATGTTTTAGAATTTTGGTTTTCAGGTTCCAGTTTGAGTGGAATGTTTTTGTTTTCCTTCTCTTTTTGTGCTCTTGCATTCTTGGTATGGTGGTTTTGGCCTGGCTCTTAGTGCCTCAGACTAGACCAGAGGAATATTGGGATATTCCAAACCTAGTCACCTAGCCAGTGTGCTGCTTGCCTTAGATCTTTGTCCTGTCACCTTCTTAAAAGCTTCATATAAGGCCTATCTCCAGCAGTGATTTGTAATAGCTTTTTTCCCCAATCTTCTTTCGTGGGGCCCAGCCCTTCCATCACAGCCCTTGGTAAGTGACCCTGGTTTAGGTTCCCTTTATGAGTTTTATCATTACCCACAGGACTGGTCAGGTTAGAAAGATATATTAAGAAGATAAATTTGGCAGTAGTATGGAGAATGAACTGAGATGGAGATAGAAGATGTAAAGAGTTTTTAGAGGCCCATAGCAGTAGCACAAGAGGGGAAGGATATGAGAACATACAGAAAGTAGAACTTACTTGACTTCTTGCAAATTGTGGGGTGTAGGAGAAGGAGTCAAAGGTAGTGACTGAGATTTTGAGCCCAAGTGACTAGTAGTTGTAGTGATGTCATCAGTGAAAACTCAACTTACAAGGAAGCTACTTAACATTTCAGTTGCATGGAGATCTTTCAGTAAAAATGTTTAAGTTTTAAAAACTTGTGTGATTGTGAGAAAAGGCTGATACATCTAAATTTATGTAAAAGTTTTTAGCAAATCAAGAAGGGGAATTCTTTTTTCTTCTTTAACTTTCCCCTTTAGGAGAAGAGGGAATTCTTAAGGTCTGTTTATTATGATAGCTAGTATTGATTGTATATTCACTGTGTGCTATAAGTATTGTTCTAAATGTTTGTATATATTCATTTAATTCTCACAACTGCCCTAAGATGGTGAGATTATTTATCATTGCCATTTACAGATGAGGAAACTGAAGCACAGAGAAGTTAGGTAACTTGCCCAAAGTCCTAGCAAAGGAGCAGAGCTGGGATTCAAATCTAGGCAGTCTGACTCCAGAACTTGCCCTCTTAATTTATACTGAAAGTCCTTTGCACTGCTTTGCTTTATCATAAGTTCTAAATATCTTACATTCTTCTTTAGAATCTGCAAAAAATATTTTAAGGAAAAGTATGGCTTTGCAAAGTTTATACAAACATATGAAATAATAACTAATGTTTCTTGAGCACTTCCAGTATGTGAGTATAATAGTTGAGGCTTTGCCTACTTTCATGACATTATTTTAAATCTTGCTTACTAATGTTTTTAATGCATTAAATAAAATGGCATACATTAGCTTGACACCCGATTATCATTATGCATCACCTTAATTTTATTGGGAAAAAGTCATATTTTAAATTGAGTAAGTTATTTACCCATAGGATTATAAAATATCACAATACTTTTGATCTGATTGACATTTGTATTTTAGGCTTTGGTTCAAATGGGAATTAGATTATGCTGTAGTTTCCTAATTTTGCATCTTTTAGCTGTGGAATTGTTTCTTTAAGTGAAATCTTACTTGGAACCTTCATATTTCAACTAGAAAAATCAGAGTTGTCCTGGTAGTCTGAATGAAGCTGGGGGTGTGTTGTTCTTGGGGTCCACCTGAAACATCCTGAAGCATTGCTGATGAACCATAGGGCTCCCTGAAGCACATTTTGAAAACCACTGAGCTCTAGTAAAATATGTTAATAAATACTGTTTTTTTACATTACCTATTGTAAAATAGGTGCTAAAGTGTTTATCACTGAAGTGGATAATTGGCCAACATCTTACTTAACTAGTTTTTTTCCACCTTGCTGTTTTATTTTAATAATGAACATTCAGTATAAGTGAATCAGTTTTATGCAAAACAAATCAGAAATTTAAATTTTCTCTACTTTTTGAAGTAATTTGTATTTGCTTTCTTTTTTTTACTTATAGCTAGGTATATTTTGTAAGCTTTAATTCTCCTTTTTATTTAGATGAATAATACTGCAGCTAGTCCAATGGCTTCTGCAACTTCAAGTAGTGGAAGGAGTACGGGGAAGTCTATAAGCTTTGCAACAGAGTTACAGAGTATGATGTAAGTAGTCCCTGCATGCTATTGCTATTACTATTTTAAATTTATTCATATTGAAAGACAATAGATACAGCAACATTTATAAAACTTAACTTGGAAATAATTTGTATTTAATCAAGTAAAAATGAAATACTGTGGTAACATTTTAAATTGCCATATGAAGAGGCAAAATTTGTTAAAAATGATACAGTGGTACTGTATTTGAAAAATTAGTATTGGCTCATCTTTACAAATGATAGAATGGATAATCATGTAAACACATTTGCTCTAATTATTATTTGCCAGAGTCTGTGTTATGGATTGTTTATTTCTATTCTAGTTTATAGATTTAGAAAAGTTTGAGACTAATTATATTCTTTGACAGTTGAAATGTTTCCTCATGGAAGTTCTTATTTTTTTTCAACTGTCATAGTAATCCTAATTTAAATTAGTTTTTAGTTTTGATAATACTTGAAATCACTATATTTCAGAACATTGGGGAAAAACTTAGAGCATTTAAAAAACAGATACATAATCTTTGGGAAATTGCAGAGTCATTAAGATTTCTTTCTTAAGGCTCGAATAGCTTGATTTCTGGTTTCTTGCATTGAGTGAGACTACATCTCTTGATATGATAACAGGTAGCATATTTATTAGAAATGTCTGTTGACATATACTAGTTTTTCATTATATTGGTTCAGGAGACAATTGTCCGTATAAGCTGGGGACAACATATTATAGCGCTCTTCTTTTCCTGTGGATATGTTATTCATGACTTATCAGGTAGTTTAAAAGAATATTTCTGTTGAAGGTTTAAGTGTCTTCCTCGTGTGGCTATATATTGATAGCCTTCACAGTTGGAATAACACCACTATGTGATGATTACTGTTCAAAGGTAAAATGAGTTTGAGCATATGTCTTATAATTGCATAACGAACTTACTTTATACAACATTGAAAACATTTAGGTCATAGGTTCTCAAACTTTTTGGCCTCAGGATCCTTTTACTGAAGGATCATTGAAGACTCTGAAGAATATTTGTTTATGAGGATTATATCTATTAATATTTTTTACTTGGAATTTATTATTTAAAAAAATTTTTTTTGAGACAGGGTCTCTCTCTGTTGCCCAGGCTGGAGTGCAGTGGCATGATCTCGGCTCACTGCAACCTCCACGTCCTGGGTTCAAGCTCTTCTCCCACCTCAGCCTCCTAAGTAGCGGGGATTACAGGGGCATGCCACCACACCTGGCTAATTTTTGTATTTTTAGTAGAGACAGGGTTCTGCCATGTTGCCCAGAATTACTGAGAATTTACAAAGAAAGAAATTTATGTATTAACTTGAGAAGTAATAAACCTATTATATGTTAATATAAATAATATATTTCTTATAAAAATATTCTAAAGCCAAAAATTGATAACACCTTTTAGATGAGATGCCAATAAATTTAACATATTTAGCAACTGTATGAAGTGAGCCTGTATTTTAATTTATGGAAAATTTTAAGGGTTTATGCTTATATACATTTTTGGGGATTAGTTTAAGTTTTTTCATTATAGTTTAGTGACTTTATATTAAGAAACTTTTATGTTGTATTATGTTAATTATGTTTATGTTTTTAAAAGTGTTTTAAAAGGTTTAGAGTAAGGTGACAATATTCATTTTTCTGTAGAGCTGGTTCATTGATTTACTTTGTATTTTAAAAAACTTAATTTAGGAATTTTCAAACTTATAAAATTATAGTGTAATGCTATCCATATATCCATAATCTGGTTTTAACAATAATTGTGTTTTTTTAGTCTTATTTAATCTTTTTCCCTACTCTCTCTCTTTTTAAAAAAAAAAAAATATGAAATGTTTTAAAGTAAATCCCATACATCTTATTTCAAAATTTATAGTGTTTATTAAAATAATATGCTTGTTAGTAAAGTTAAAAGCAGATGACCTATAACAGAGGTCAACAAACTATGGCCATGGGCTTGCTGCCTGTTTTTGTAAATAACATTTTATTGTGCCATAGCCAGTCATATTCATTTATCTGTTGTCTGTTGAAGCCTTCATGCTCTGTGCCATTGAGAATTTGTGACAGAAACTATATGGCGTGTAAAACTGACAATATTTGCTATGTGGTCTTTTGCAGAAAAAGTTTGATAACCTCTGATCTGTAAAAGACAGTTGTCTCTAAGAAGAAAGCTAGAAAAATTAAAAAATAAAAATTAAAAAAATGTACCCACCAAAATTAAAAATAAAATATTTAAAAAAAACTACCCACAAAAATTAAACATTAAATTAAAAAAAGCTGTAGAGTAGTATATTCTTTTGTCATTTATACTTAGGAGAGTTTCTATTTAGTGCATTTGATGGCCCTTGGGCCATTAAAAAAAAACAGGATAAAATAAAGGCTAAATTCAGCACTTTCTTATTAAATACTTTTGCAAACATCTTCCCAACCAATGTACCTAAGCTGGATTCAGAATGCAAAAGTTATTGTTGGCTACAGCTCTGGAAGAAATGTACATTTTCCTTCTATTTCAGACCTCATAGAGAGTCCACTCCTAATAGTTACATTCATCATTTATAGTCTGAAGTTATTTTTCCCCCTTATGAATTTTTTCATAGAACAGGGAAATAGCGCCAAAATTGGGAGAAACTTTTAAAATTTACCAATATTTCTATTGATATATGATTTTTAGGCTTTTGATTATATAAAATTAGAATCAATATACATTTAATTCTTGCTTATGTATATTTCAAATGAGAAAGTGTGGACTTAAGCTGCTATATTTATTTGGTGTTACAGTAATTTCATTCTGTGAATCCCTACTTTAGAGCTGCTGTTCATAGTTCTAAGCCTGTTTATATTGCTGCTTTTCAGTCCTCTGCTGCTGTCTTCCCCATCCATTCACTGTTAATGAGTTGTTGTTCTTTTGGCTCCCTGGCCTCTAAATAAGTAACAATATTGTAGTGTAATTTCTGGGGAATGGCTTCACTGAAAGTTGTCTAGTTGCCAAGCACAAACGAAATAGTCATGATCTGCTATTAAATTTAGAACTGGCACCCAGTCTGCCCTAGTATTAGAGCCTAAATAACTTATCATATTTTGAATTTGGGTGGTAAATACCACCAGTGAGGCATTCTTAACAGACAGTGGTTTTTTTCTTTTTTTTTTTTTGAGACACAGTCTTGCTTTGTTGCCCAGGCTGGAGTGCAGTGACCCCATCTTGGCTCACTGCAACCTCTGCCTCCCAGCCTCAAGTGATTTTCCCACCTCAGCCTGGAAATACAGGCACGCGCCACCATGCCAGGCTAATTTTTGTATTTTTAGTAGGCACAGGGTTTCACCATGTTGGCCAGGCTGGTCTTGAACTCCTGACCTCAAGTGATCCACCTGCTCTTGGCCTCCCGAACTGCTGGGATTTCAGGCATGAGCCACTGTGCCTGGCCCCTTGTTACAGATTTTAAAGGAGGGAATTAGTAGTCTAACAAGTGTTAGTGGATTGGGATGATAGCAGTTGTGCCTTATCTAATGCATATCACTGAGCACATTTGCTGTATGCTTTTTATCACAGCTCCTTTGAATAACTGTACTGGAATGGTCCAGAGGTTTTCCATTTTTAGGTTATTGATCTCAAGCAGCCTGTAAATTTGAAAGTGAAATCTTTTCAGTCAACATTACAGGTATTTTAGTGAACTTCTTAAGAATTTTGATGAATTTAAATGCACTTTGAGAGTCTTCAGTGAGTTCTTCCTTACTTTACCCATTTATATATTTCTTGCTTTGTCATGTACTTTTTCAGAGTTACAGGTCTGGTTATGATGCCAGGTTTCACAGCTCAGTAGTGCTTAGTAATTCTAATGTCACTGTGTCTTTAAAAATTGGGAATTTTAGGGATAAATAGCAATAACAATTTAAAAAATCTTGTTTACATGTTACTTTTATATTGTAAGAATTCTTCCAAATGAAAGTATCATCCTTTTCTAACATCTACAAATTAAAAAATTTTTAATCAGAATTTTCTTACATATAATAAAATCCATTCTTTTTAATTGCACAGTTCTGCAGTTTTTGCATTTAAAAAAATTACCTTTGTATTTTTTAGATGGGGTCTCTGTTGCCCAACTCCTAGGCACAAGTGACCCTCCTGCCCCCATCTCCCAAGTAGCTTGGACCATAGGGATGTGCCACTATGCCCAGCTAAAAATCATTTACTGAGTCCTTCTTGTATGGCAGGAACTAAATGTCTTCAAGAGGCATATAATCTACCAGTAGAGAAGGAGACAAATATTTGTAATGAAATAGGTTGTGAAAAATTCCATGGTAGTACCAAGGAGGGAATGATGAACTCTTCTGAGGACAAGCTACCTACGTTTAGGTCTGTAGTTCTGTCTGCTTCCTGGGATGTCTGTTAAGTAGTCTGTGAGCACCTCAAATTTAGAATATCCGAAATTGAACTATTAATTTTCTCAGTAAGATTTGCTTCTTCTCCTGAGAGTTTTTGGGATAAATAGCAATGACCATTTGTTCGTTGCTGCACTAGACTTGAATTTTATTTTATATGTGAAATAATTTGACTATTTTTTAAGTATTACAACGATATGATCTGTGAAAGAATGTGTGCCCTCTTTCATCTGACTTTGAAGAGCCCTGATATGTATAGTCTCTGAATTTTTAGTGGATGAGTTTTTAAGCTAACACAGGCTTCCTTCAAATATTGTTTCCTGGTTTATTTAAGTTTTTCAGGAAACTGGAAGAAGAAAAACTCCTGAAGGTAAAAAGTACTAAGATATTATAATTCCAAAGGTGCTTTAATAATATCAGTGATAATAATGACTGCTTGTGTAGAGCATGCTGTGTACCAGGCACTCTCTTGAATACTTCCATATGCCATTTCATTTCATCCTTATACAATTCTGTGAGGGTAGATGTTATTATTCCCCTTTTATAGATGAACGAAGAGAGACACAAAGGTTGAGTAACTCACCAATTATTATCCTATAGTCAATGGCAAATTTTGGATTAAGGCCAGGAAGCCTGACTCCAGATTCCGTGCTCTTGACACTTAGGCTAAACTACATTTTAGTTAATAAACTTTTAATTTTGATTTACAAAATTTAGTTTATAAATGACTTTTAACAGTTTATGTGTGCTTAGAGTGCTATAATGAAATAAAATATGAAAGCTAAATATTTTTTCAATTAATTACTCAGTTATTAGTAATGAGGTCCAGGTGATCCTCCTGCCCCAACAAGTAGCTGGAACTATAGGGGTGGGCCACCACCCCCAGGTGATTTTTGTATTTTGTAGAGGCAGGATTTTGCCATGTTACCCAGGCTAGTCTTGAACTCCTGGGCTCAAGTGATCCTCCCACCTTGGCCTCCCAAAGTGTTGGGATTAGAAGCATTGAGCCACTGCATCCAGCCTGTCATTAGCATTTGTTGCAGTTTCCTGTATCTAACCAATAAATTTTTTTCAGCAAGGGCATATCAGTAACAAAAAGAAAGTATGATTTTTTATAGAAATCATATACTTACTATATACTCCTTATTAGATGCTCATATTTGTGTTATTTCATAATTTTGGATATAAATGTGGCCGTATTATTTGAATATTTAAATGTCTATCCTACTTTTATGTTTTATCACTGTTAAATAATAGTCGATCTTAATTCCTGATATTTAAATTACACCAAAATATGTGGTAAACTTATCCATGTACTTCTTGTGCAATGCATCTGTTTGGGATATTTTAAGATATACTTTAGTTTATAACTATAATAATAATTAGGAATATTTTCAAATTGTAATGCAAGTGAGAATATGCATAAAGGCAGATTTCCTGAAAGTGAGAATATGTATAAAAGCATATTGAAAACATAAAAACACTGTGTAATGGAAAGTCATTTTTCCTTTCCAAAATGAAATGGGAAATATTAAAGTTCTAGATCCAGTTGAATTAAGTGCTTGTGTTAAAAAAATGTCATTTTATAACTGTGATTTTGTATTTAAACATTACTATCAATCCTCTCATGAAAAGGTAGTAACTAGAACTTTCAGTTTAGGATTATGTGTGTAATTACCAGGGAGAAAAGTATCTTTCTTACTTATAGAAATGGAATTCTTGAAATTCAGGGAGATGAAGTTATTTGAGTAATTCTGTGATGAAAATCCTTAGTTATAAGGGGGAAAATAGGTAAAAATTCACAGATCCATCAGTCTAAAATTGCAGTATAACTGCTGATTATCACACTGGAGAGTGGCAATCTCTGTTCTGAACTAATTTGATGGCAGAACCAGGCTGTAATTGATATATAGCTATTTATAGTCTTATTTTTAGAGAGAATAGTCATACATTCCACCATGTTCCTGAGTGCTTCTCTAGACTGCTAAAAGTATTATGTGCTTTTTATGTACAGTATTAACATTAAAAAAGCAGAAAACTTTTATATTCTGCAATGCATGTTTCAGATAAGAGATTGTGAACTTGTTAGTAAAAAGATTAAATGAGATGATTGAATTAAAACTCATAGTATAGTTCCTGGCAGATGATAAACACTGCTGTTGTTACCATCATCTTTTAAAAAAATAAATATCATCATTAACATACTGATTAAGGAATTTATAAAAAGTAATTCAAGGGTAGGGGGAGATATTTGCAATTTAATGGGAAGAATTTCATAATTATAGAGAAGAAAGGATTTGTCTCCATTACAGCATGCTGTAGAACTTTCCACAGTGATAGAAATTTTATTTCTGTTTTGTCCATTGTGATAGCCACTAGCCACGTGTACCTATTGAGTGTGTTAAATAAGCCAGGCAACTGAGCAATTAAACTGTAAATTTTATTTAAGTTTAGCCATAAACTTAGCAAGTAGCTACCATATTGGGCAGCACAGAATAAATATGGTAGATAAAAATTATATATAGAATCCTTCTTATCTGGGTTGCATGTGTTATGTTTTTATTGAAATTGGGAAAAATACATTTTATATTTGATTTTAACATAGTCATTGATCTACTTTTTTCCCTCTCTCTCTTTTTTAAGTTGTCATTGTTCCATAGTTCTTTATAGCTTTGAAAATGTTAACTTTTGGCTATTTTGTCAGGTCAGATTTGATTGAGAAGTTTAATAATTACATTTATGTTCCATTTTTTAAAAAGTATGAATAATAAGAAATGTGTTGTTTCTTAAAAATGTTCTTTTGTGAATGTATGTTTCATATGTAGACTTTCTGAAAATCCTATGACTATAGCTCTGAATGTGTTGTATTGTACTTGATTATCATGTCAGCATATGTAATTGAATATGTAATATCATTGTGAGTTTTAGGTTCTCATTTTTATGTAGCTAGATTTGCAAAATTTCTGGTAGCTTTAAATTTAGAAATGTTATGTAGTATTCTGTCAATTATTTTTATTATGGTGAGATTTTGAAAACTTGTTAGTTTAGATATATCAGGTTCAAAATTAATCTTTAGAAAAGGGGAGCTGTGTGTGGTGGGCTCATGTCTGTAATCCCAGCACTTTGAAAGGCCAAAGTTGGGGGATCTCTTGAGGCCTGGAGCTTTGAGACTAGCCTGGGCAACAGACTTGAGATGCTGTCTCTACAGAAAATAAAATTAAAAGCAATTATCTGGGCCCTGTAGTCCCAGCTACTTGGGAGGCTGAGGCAGGAGGATCACTTGCACCAAGGAGGTCAAGGCTGCAGTGAACCATGATCCTGCCACTGTTCTCCAGCCTGGTTAACAGAGTGAGACACTGTCTCAAAAAACAAAAAATAAAAAAGGTACTAGATAAAAATGGATTCTTCATTACTAAAAATATATCAGAGAGTGGTTAGTCATTTTGGATAGGAAATTAATATTTGATGCCTATGATTATGTGTTGATTTGCCTCCTTACAGTCAATTCTGTAAATTAAAAAGGTGTACTTTTAGAAAAGAGTAGTAAATTCTTAATATATACGAATGAATCTTACTGATTTTTGACTTTTTGCTGGTTCTGAAGTCCCATGATAGTTGTTTGCCAAAGCGTAGTTTTGATTATCTCTAGATGTGAGACTGATGTGCACTTTTACATTACAACCAAAGAAATGAGAATTGGGCCAGGCGTGGTGGCTCACGCCTGTAATCCCAGACTTTGGAGACTGAGGTAGGGAGAACAATTGAAGTCAGTCAGGAGTTCGAGACCAGCCTGGCCACTGTGGTGAAACCCTGTCTCTACTAAAAAATTAGAAAAATTAGCCAGGTGTGGTGGCGCACGCCTGTAATCCTAGCTACTCAGGAGGCCGAGGCAGGAGAATCGCTTGATCCCGGGAGGTGGAGGTTGCAGTGTGCTGAGATCGCACCATTGCACTCCAGCCTGGGCAACAGAGCGAGATTCCATCTCAAAAAAAAAGAAAAAAGAAATGAGAATTGATATGTTCTGAGGTGTTTTAAGATGTTAACACATATTAACATATATGTGTGTATGTATATGTGGTTTTAATATATTAACATATATCACAAAAATATATATCAGTATGAATATGCAAATGTGTCTTCTGGACATCTGTGTAGGCTTTAAAAAAATCTTAACTGTGAAACACCAGATGCCTTTGAAAAAAATGTTGCTGTAGTCATTAGAAAGTTTTCTAATTGGTATAACATTTTTTTCTTATGACAGAATAGAGTACACAACCACTTTTCCAGAGAAGAGTGAGAACTAATCCTTAATCTTTATCTTTTACTGCTTTCTTCTTCTTTACCTTTCTTCATAGGTTTCTGTGTCTTAAAACAACTACATTACAACCAGTTTTTGCCATGGTTGTTAGAGTCCTATGAGCTTTTCATGGGTTTCTCTCTATTCCTGTATTACACTGGTCAGTAATGTGTGTTTCACAGGGAAAGGGGGGGGGGAAATTAAATTTTTGGGGTTGGCCTGGCAGTCAATTAATATTTATTTATTCAACAAAAATAACATTCTTTTCAGTTGGAATTACTTTCTAAACATTCAGATTTGGAATACAACCCATTTCTAAGTCAAGCACTGATAGTAGTTTTTATTCTGCCTCTTCCATTTTAGAATTTGAGCATATCAATGTCTTGTATGTATCTCTAATCCTTAAGAAGTATGTGAACATAGTTAATATTTGTTTTTAATAGAAATAAAACTTCACTTATCTGGAATTTGTAATTAAATATAAATATTTCAAAGGGCAAATTGATACAAAGAAAAATAATGCTACAACTGAGTGATTAAGGTAGCATGATACAGTGGAGAAGACTGTCGTTGTGGAGCTACAGATCTTGGTTCACTTCTTTCGGTATTGATGGATTTTATATTTTAGGAACAGTTAACTAACCCCCACCCCCAATAAAAAACCCTGGAAATGTTATGGGTAGGGGAACTGTTATATCAACATTTTATTCTATAATAAATGAAATGTTTTTTATATTTCCTTGTAGAGACAGTTTTATGTTTTATGTTATTTTCTGAAAAGGAAAAAAAAATCAGAAAATACAGAAAGATCATAATTAACACCTTAAACTTACCGAATTAAAGTGCTTATTAGGGGTGGGCATGGTGGCTCATGCCTGTAATTCCAGAACGTTGGGAGGCTGAGGTAGGAGGATTGCTTGAGCCCAGGAGTTTGAGACCAGCCTATGCAACACAGTGGCACCCCATCTCAACAACAACAACAACAAAAAGCTTTTGGCATGCTCCTGTGGCTCCTGATGCTTGGGAGGCTGAGGTGGAAGGATTGCTTAAGCCCAAGTGGTTGAGTCTGACGTTACCTGTGATCGCACCACTGTACTCTGGCGTGGGTGACAGAGTAAGACCCTGTCTCCAAAAAAAACCCAAAGTGCTTTGGTATTTATCTTTCCGGTTTCTTTCCAAAACATACAAAAAATTAAAAAATGCCAAAAGCCCATCTTATAATTACTACTGTGTAACTTGGTTTTTACTTAATACATATCACAAGACTTTTCCATGTTGATAAATATACAGAATTATCTTTATAGCTGCCTTATAAACTCTAGCCTCAAGCCATCCTCCTGCCTCAGCCTCCCAAAGTGCTGGGATTACAGGGGTGACCCACCACACCTGGCCAAAAACTTCTTTTTCTTTTTTTAAATTTGTCTAGAGATCTCTGCATAGCAACATATAGGAGACTCGTGTGTGTGTGTGTGTGTGTGTGTGTGTGTATGTGTGCTCGCGTGTGCATGCGCATGTGTTTGTATAGTTACTGTTTGAATCAGGAAGCCTTAAACTCAGTGAAGCCACTTATTATCCAAGGAAACTGAGACAATCATTAAATGAATTAGCAATAGCAGTAGAGATAATGAGATATTCACACAGATAAGCCAAAAAGAAGAGCATGTAGGCATCTGTGATTCCTTTCAGAGTGAGTCATATACTTTGGGGTGTATACATTTGTTTGTGACTTAATTTTTTTTAAAGTTCTTAGCAATTTTTGGTCATTACTTTGCTTTTTTTGGTACCTGCCCTTTTTTCCTTTAACAACTCTCTATGTTATCAGATCTTTTTATTTCATTGTATGTTTATCTGTCATATTATTTTTAATCCCCTGCTGTTGAGTAATTAGGCTATGTCCAGTTTTTCTACTATTATTAAAAATGATGTAATGGAATCTTGATACCTACTATTTGAAAGTCGTGGAAGAATTTTTGAGTCTAAAGACATTTTTGATACTACCCAATTTTTCCTACAGGGGAAGTTGAACTAATATGTATTTCTATCAAGTTATGAGAGCACCTCCCTCCATCTTCTCTCACAAGTTTTAACAGTAAAAACATTGTGTTGTTTTTCAGCTTTTCTTTGACAACTGAGCTTGAAAATATTTTGGCCATTTATATTTCTTCTTTTGTGGTTGTCTTTGTTCTTAGTATAATTCTACTGAATTTTTTTTTTTTCCCTATTAAGGACCTTTGATATACTAAAGGCACTGACCTTTTGCTGATTATATTTGGCATTCTCCCTATTCTCACCGCCACCCCCTAAATCTTTTGGTTTCCTTAAGATTTGTATATAGTGATTTAAAAAAAAAAGACTTTTCATTGCTAATGTAGTTTAATCATTCTTATATATCTTACTGCTTCTGTCTTTGACAGAGTGTCCCACCCTCAATTTTGATACATATCTTTGTTTACTTTCTCACATTTCAGGTTTTTAGTTTCTATAGTTTAATATTTAATCCATTGTTTTGTTGTATGATGTCAGGGAGAGTTCTAAGTTAAAATAATTTTTATTCAAATTGATTTGCTAGTGGTCTTATCATCGCAAATTATATAAGCCTTCCTTTCTCCGCAGAATTGAAATACTTACCTTTATCAGATAATAAATTACTTTAAACTTTTCCGCTTTGTTCCATTTAGTCCATTCCTTTGCCAGTACTGCATTATTTTAGTTATTATAGCTTCTTAATATGTTTTAATAGTTAGTATTATAGTTCAAGTCTATCCGTATAATTTTTCTTTTTAAAATATTTTTGACTCGTTTCCTATTTTTATTTTTCCAGATGAATTTTTAGGAATCATTTTATCGAGTTCCAAAACAAATTCTAAGTGCAAATTTTAAGTAGTTTCATTTTTCTTTTCTTTTTCTGCTTTTTGCTGTGTACTCAGATTTCAGACATTGGTCTGTGCAATTCATTTTACTTTCAAAGTTGATTAATGAAATAATTTTACATTTAGAAAGTTTATTTGAAACAACACGGGAGAGAAACAGCAAAAACAACTGACTAATGAGTGGGCTGGTTAACTAGTGTTCTATTAGAGATTCTGAAGAATGTCTCAGTTTTCTTTAATATTTGTTTTTCTTGCTAGAATGTAGAATTGTGCTGTGACTGCAGTATGTAAAAATCAGCCAAACTATTCCCTCAATTTTAAATCATGCAGTTGTCTTAATTTTGAATGGTAGACATGGCTGGAAGTAAATGACCAGTTTAATTCTTTTGTAGATATATAAATCTGCATTGTGACTAATGGAATTGCATATGTAGATATCTATGCAGTATCAGTAATAAACAATAAGGCTATTTAATATCGTCTTTATTTCATAAATACATGAAGACGATCTAAGTAATCAAATGGTTCTATTTGAAAGAAATTATTTCCACAGTAGATTATGAATATTTATGACTACTTGTAAACAGAATACTAGGTATAGTTGCTCCATAGTACTCTACTTGTAATACAGTGATGTCTTAGGGCATCAAAGAAGCATAAAATGTATTTTGTTCCTATGATAAATGTCCCAATCTGTAATCTTTTTGAATTTATAGATTTATTTTTATAGTTTTTGTTTTCTCTCCCCTTGGCAGCTCGTAATTTTGTTGCTGTCATGCCAGAGTCCAGCAATGTTTCACCTTCTTTCCTTTTGAATGCTGCTTCCAGTGTACAATAGTATAGTAATCAAATTTATTAGATCTGTATCTGTAATAAGAGTTCATAAACTAGGAAAACTTGATACGCTTTTTTTTCCTGAAAAAAATTACTTGCTCTTTGGTGCATAAATGTACTATCAATTTTGAGAGGGGTTTGCTTACTCCTTGGTTCAGATTTTTTTTTTTTTTATATATCCTTTTTTTTTTTTTTCTTTTTTTTTTTCTTTTTCTTTATCTTTTTAGGGCGGGGGGGGGGGGGGGGGCGCCGGGCCGCCCCCTGCCGGCGCCCGCCCCCCCCTTTCCCCCCCCCCCCCCCCCCCCCCCCCCCCCCCCCCCCCCCCCCCTTTCTTCCCCCCCCCCCCCCCCCTTCTCCCCCCGTCCCCCCCGCGCCCCTCAGCGAAAAAGTTTGTCCGGGGCTGGGGCGGGGGGGGGGGGCCGCCGGGCAACAAAAGCACTGACGGAGAGGGGAGGAGGGAACCACTATGAGGGGGTGCGAGGAAGTGGTGTCGGGGAGATGGTTTTGGACAGGGGGGGGGGGCAGGGGGGCCCGGAGGCCACGGTGGAAAGGGGAGGGCGCACAGTTGCTTTTGGAGGATTCTGTATCTTTTCTTCTGGGGCAGGGGGTAGCCAGGGGGGGAAGTAAACCCTCCTCTTTGACCTAGGGAGTGTTGCCCTTTTCTGTGGCTCCGTGGGGTTTGAGGTGTGATTTCTCTTGTTTTTTTCTTAGGGTTTGTTGGTGTGGGGTGGGGGTGGGGGTTAGGTTTTGACCGGGGGAGGGAGTGTGTGGGGGGGGCAGCGGGGCCGGCCGCGGCTTGACTTACATTTTGTTTGTGTGTTGTTTGTGGTTGTTGGGGGGTGTGGTTGGCGCGGCGCCTTCTGGTGAGGTCTTTGTTAGAGGGTGCGGTTGATTTTGGTAGGGGGTGGGGGGTGGGGTGTTGTTCGTGCAGTTTGGTGGGGTTTGGGGGGGGGCTTTTGGTGGCGTTTTATGGTGCGGGGGGGGTTCTCCGATCTGATTGGGTGGTTGGGGTTGATTGGGGGGGGGGCTGGAGGGACTTTGGGTAGTAGGCCCCGTAGATATTTTATTCGATATTGTTCTCCGTGGTCGTGGGAGGAGGGTTGGTTTGTAGTTTGAGGGGTCCTTTTGTTTCTTTCCTTGGGATTCTAGTTGTTGTGTGTTTTGTAGGGTGGCTGGGATTAGTCGGTCCTTCGGGGGTTGGCTGGGGTTAGGTATTTGTTGGTTAGGATTAGGGTGACTTTAGGTGCAGGGTTGTTGGATTATGGGAGTGTCGGGAGGTGGGGCTGGGGGGCAGGGGTTTTTGGGGGTTGGGTGGCGGGGGTTTCGGACAGATAAAAACAAGGTCCATTATCTGACATGCCCCCTTTTGGATCTCTCCCGTTCTCCAGGGGGTGCTGTGGATAGGCGTGAGGGGGTGTGTGGTGGGGGGGGAGGGGTAGGTTAGGTTGTTGGTGTGGATAGTTTCGGAGAAGGGCTTAGGTTTTGGGAAGGTTCCCTCAAGGCGGGGAGATAGATTCGACAGGAGGTGAGTTTTGGGAGAGGGGGGTTGGTTTGGGATAGCCGGGCGGTGTGGAGTTTGAGGGGAGTGGGTTTGTTTGTGGGTTGGGGTTTGGGGGGGGGGACTGGGGTGGGGGGGGTGGGGGTGTAGATGGTTGATGGAGAGGGGTGAGGGTTATGGAGGGGTGGGTTTGTGGTGTTTATTTTTCAGATTTTTTATTGTATTTTCTAAGGCTGAAATTGTCAGGTAGAAGATCAAAGGTTTTTTGTAAGTCCTTTGGGACTGACTCTTTTCTCAATTAAATACTGTTAGGAGTTTTACTTAGATTGCTGTAGTTCAATATACTTTTTTTTCTATTAAAAAACATCAGGTAATATTCATTTTCAGCTATGCCTAATAACCATGCATATCATTTTAAAGAAGTGGGCCAGACAGCTGGTTGGAATGGCAAAGATTTGAGGTAAAGAAGTTTGAAGAGAGTGGTAAAGGTTTGTTATGTCAGTGGTAGAGTTAGGGAGAGAAAGCTAATTAGGAATAGGCTCAGGTGTTGCCTAAGTTGTTAAGGACTCAGCTGAGCTTAGTCAGCATTTATAAGGCCTCTAACAGCTTGTATTTCTGTCTTTTGAAGTGCTCAGCAGTTGGGCATAGGGCTGGGTTTGGGCTGGTGGGGAGGGATAGAATGGAAAGTACAGAGTTGATCAACTTGGAGAAAAATGGAGAGGGAGAAGGGATTGGAGATTTCAGTGAAGTATAAAACTAGGTAGAGTAGAAGTAGTAATTAAGAGAGCTGGAGGAACAGAAAATGTAACAGAAAATACAAGTATCACCTTGGAAATCTCATCGTCCAGGAAGCCTTCTTTGACATCTCTGCTCAGTTTCCTTTCTGTGTGCTGTGGTAACTTGAAATACTCTTTTAAGTCCTCATTTTACTATGTTACAGTGGTCTGTTTATTTTTCTATTTCTCTTCTTTACCATAAGCTCTCTGATTATGGGGATTGTTTTAAATTTCATGTTTTACAGTGCCTGGCACCTAAGTGTGCCTGGTGGGTGGTGAAAATTTAGTAGAATGCCTAGGAAGTTGTGTTCTTGATGGGATAGTAGAGTGTAGGAGGACAGTCTCTGTGGCAGTGGCTGAAGTTGAGAAGAGGTTAAGTCTTCAAAATAGAAGAGGTAGGTAATAGGGTAATCTATCTTCATGCTATGTATCTGTATTAGAAATTCCAGTTGATGCTTTATTTTGGTTGTCTTCTGATTTTTTTAAAGCTTTAAACTTTTTAATATCATGCCTCAGGTATTATTTTGCTTCCTTATTAGTAACATCAAAAATAGTTTCACCATCTTCATTATTCTCTTATTATATTAACTTTAGTTCTTCTTCATCTTAGCTGCATGCAAAACATTTTTAGATGTAACATTCTATATTTAGAGTGTCTCTGATTTACTTGAAACTTTCTTATTCCTTTCTTAGAGAATTATATATGTAGTGTCTGATCTTTGGAAGGAAGGATGGCCTATTGAAGTCATAGAAATATGAATGAATGCTGTTCTCTTTTTAAATATTTCTTTGAGACCTTATTTATTCAATCCAATAACAATATTCATCTCTAAGGATTTTTTTTTGGTGTGGATTGAATCAGATTATATATATAAATCATTTATATAGGAGATAGATAAGTATTCCGTGTAAATCTCTATATACATGTCTATATCTTTTACATTAGTTAGGCTTCATAGGATTACAGATATAAGTGAACCTCACTCAGCATGTTTTCTGGGACCATTCACCTGTCTTCACTCAGAAACAGAGAAATTTGTTTGGATAATTTCAGTTACTTAGAATGAATGGAAAAATCTGAGAATCTTTAGAATTTGTTTAGGTCTGTCTTCTTATTTACTCATGAAGAAACGGAAGGGCAGAGGAATAAGGTGATTTGCCCTAGAAAGTGGAGTTGATTAGTTATTGGTTCAGGACTATACATCTGGTCTTCTGAATGATAACCCAGTACACTTTCCCAGTGCCTCTCTGCTATAATTTAGTGTTAATTTGACTTTTTCTCCCTGTATTCCTCATTTTTTAAAAACTACCAGCACTTAGTTCTTTACTTTACCTTCATATTTGAGATGATATTACAATATTGGACTCACTTCTTTTTTTTTTTTTTTTTGACAGTCTTTCTCTGTTGCCCAGGCTGGAGTGCAGTGCTGCAATCTTGGCTCACTGCAATCTCCACCTCCCAGGCTCAAGCAATTCTTGTGCCTTAGCCTCCCAAGCAGCTGAGATTACAAGCAGGCATGCTTGTCACTATGCCTGGCTAATTTTGTGGAGACAGGGCTTCGTCATGTTGGCCAGCCTGGTCTGGAACTCCTGACCTCAAGTGATCTGCCTGCCTTGGCCTCCCAAAGTGCTGGTATTCAGGCATGAGCCACCACACCTGGCCCTGGACTCACTTTAAAGTGATGAGTGAGTTGTATGCTTGAAATGTTTTCACTAATTTAGAGCATAATTTTTCCGTTATGTATCTTAGTTTCTGTGACCAGCTGTTACAGAGGTCCTCAATGTTTTTGGCACCAGGGACCAACTTCATGGAACACATTTTTTTCCATGGACCTGGGTTGCAGGGGTGGGGACATGGGGAGTATGGTTTCAGGATGAAACTATTACACCTCAGATTATCAGGCATTAGATTCTCTTAGATCCCTCGTGTGTGCAGTTGGAGAATCTAATGCTGCCACTGATCTGACAGGAGGCAGAGCTCAGGTGGTAATGTTTGCTCGCCGCTTGCTGTGCGGCCAGTAGGCCACAGACTGGAACTGGGAGTTGGGGACTCCTGAGCTATTATAAATCAGTCTGAAAATGTAAAGACTTCATTCATTTAGACACTACTGGGATATCTTAAATTTCCTAATTAAAACCTGGCATTTAGCTGACAAAAAGAGCTTATCGTTAACATTTTTTTGTTGTTTTCGTGTGTATTATAAACTTCTTTGAAAGGCACGGTAATATGATTATGACCACATTTTAGCAGCCAGAAATTATTTTCACAAGTTATTCTTTGCTTTAAATTTAGTTTTTTTTCCCCCTATTTGTCCCTTTCATTTCTACTTTCAATATTTAGTCTAAAGCAGTGTTACTCAGCAAGTTTGTGACTGTTATTGGTCTTCTGTGAGAAAGTAGCTTGAGCCAGAATGTAAACCAATTCCCTGCTTCCTTCATTGAAATGGTTTTCCTGTGATAAAAGCAGAAATTAAATGGTGTGTATTACAAATTACCTAATGTAATTAGTTTACATTCTGGTGCGAATTCCTTATATTTTATTGTGTACTTGAAACAGTTTTTAGAGTAACACCTGTTGGCAGACCACATTTAATTTAGAAAATTATTATATACAAATGTTTTTGTTTATTCATTTACAAATACCCAGTGGGTGCCCACTGTGTACTATGCATTGTTCTAGGCTCTGGAGACTAGTAGTGAATAAAACAAACACAACATCTGTAATCTCATGGTTACATTCTAATTTTATTAGAAATACCAATATTATTTCTCATTTCTCAGAAATACTTTTGTTTTTGTAGTAAACTATATTCTTGCAGTTTACAGTTTGGTGCACTAAAAACTTTAGACTTAATTGTATGTATCTTTACAAATAGTGGTAATACTACTTGTAATTATATTTTTGGCTCTGATAATTTTTATTCCTGCAACTAACAAAACCTTTGAAAACAGTAATTGCTTATTTGAGTCACTTCCCAATTTTACTTGAAATTAGTTTTTCAGAAGCAAAGATCTTTTTATTTAAAAGGAAATGTGAAAGGAATTATTTTTGAATGAAACAGAACATTGACGACATGAACTGATCATGTAGTGGTTGGAATTGTATGCTAAGCAATCATTGTTTGGTTGTCTTATATTCTGACAGATGACTTGTTTGTCAGACTTCAGAGTATTTTAGAGATGACACTGAAATAATAATACAATTTTAATGATGAAATATAAAACCAGCAAATTGATGAAAACCAATGAAACAACCTATGGCTTAAAAAAATGAATCCTCCAGTGCAGTGGTTCCCAAACTTGAGTGTGTATTAGAATCACCTGAGAGCCTTGCTGAACCATAAAACTGTTGGGTCTCACCTCCAGCCTTTCTGATTTAGTAAATCAAGGGTGAACTCAACAATTTGCCTTTCAAATAAATTCCCAGGTGATGTTGATGTTGGTGATCCAGAGACCATACTTGGAAAGCCAGTGCTTTTATATAATGTTATCTTGTAGTACTCCTGATTTATCAATAAGTAGCTAATTTAGTCATAGTTGTAGCAGATAGTGATTTAAAGAAAACTTAGCAGGTAGACTGAAAGCCAAGAAAGAACTAACATTTTTCTTAATCCTTATTTTGGTGGACTCATTAAGTGGCAGATTATGGAACAAAATGTACAGAATTATTGTGATTCCGTAATTGTGACTTTAAATATGTAGAAGTAGACTGAAATACTAATGATGTTCTTTTTTCCCCCTCTAGTGCGGTTGTCCCTAGAAGAACTAAATTGAAATTTAAATACCCCATTTGTATTATAGGCAGTAACATTTATAATCAGGATCCCACTGATTATGTGGAGGCAGAATTTAATGATACCAGTGGAAAGATTATAAATCTCTTTCCATTCATGAATTCATTTATTCAGAATTTACTAAGTATATATGGTATGCCATGAACTGTGTATACATTTGTGCAAATAAATAAATTATGATAGGGAGTCTGAAGGAAAATGTACAGGGTACTATGAAATAGTGTAATGGGGAATTAAAGCCTCTCAAAGTTTATTTAAGGTGAAGCATGGATAGATAGGAATTTTGGTTACACAGTTGTGGGAAGAGGAAATATCACTTCCATCACTAAATAGGTATTGTGCACTAACATCTTCCTATATATTATTTCGTTTAACAGCCCTGTTAGCTAAGTGATATTATAGCCAATTTTTTGTTTTTTTGGGGTGAAGTCTTGCTTTGTTGCCCAGGCTAGAGTGCAATGGTGTGATCTCCGCTCACTGCAACCTCCTCGTCCCAAGTTCAAGTGATTCTCCTGCCTCAGCCTCCTGAGTAGCTGGGACTATAGGCATGCATCATCATGCCTGGCTAACTTTTTTGTATTTTTAGTAGAGATGAGTTTCACCATGTTGATCAGGCTGGTTTCGAACTCTAGACCTCAAGTGATCCTCCCACCTTGGCCTCCCAAAGTGCTGTGATTACAGGCGTGAGCCACCGTGCCTGGCTTTTGCCAAATTTTAGATTAAGAAAATGAGGAGACAATAAAATTAATGGTAGAGGATTTTTTTTTTTTTAATTTAGAATGTCTCTAATAGAAATTAAATAACTTTCCAGAGTCATCCAGCTATTCAGTGGTAGAACTGGGATAACATTAGATCTTTCTGACTCCAGAGCCAGACTTCACTGCTATGTTATATTGGAGAGATTTAAACTTATTTTCTTAATTATTAAATAATGTAAGTATACCCCTTATTTTTTTCTTATTTCTAGAGAAATGAGAAAGGCTCTGCTTTCAATGTAAAAACTGTAAGTTAGACATAAGCAGGCCATTTAGAGGGATATACACACATATCCACATGTACACACGTATACACATACATACATACCTATTTATATAACTTTAAACATTTTCTGATTGTAGAAGTAATGTATTTGTTTGAGATTTTGGAACCTCTAGAAGAACTAAAGAAGGAACCAATTTTGTCATTCGTAGATAACCATAACTGACATTGTGTTTCATTATTTCAGTAGGCATGTAGTATTTTTTTAAAATAGTAATTACACCGTGAATACAGATTTATTCTCTGATAAATAAATATAGAGTGTTTTAATGAAATATACATTTTCTTTTTAAAAGAATTGTGAAGTTCTTTTCTGGATGTAGAAAAATAAAGTATTTGGATTTCACCCTTCTATTTGAAGGGAATAATCTCACAGGATTATGTTTCTTTTATTTAAAATCTTTTTCTCTCTTGTGCATACTCCCTTGCTTTTGCATACGGACCCCAAGGATGCTGGGGAGTTTTAAAATACATGGAATGTAAGCCTTGCTGCATATATGTTTATTAACCAATTTAAAAAATATATTAAAGGTCAGATTTTGTTTTTATCAAAACTTAACATCATGCCTGTAATGATACATGGATATTCCTTTTGGGTTCATTATGTGCCATAGTGATTTATGTTGAGGCATTTCTTTTGTGCACATCTACCACCAAAGATTTTAAATACAATTGCAGAGCTTTACATTTGTAACTTGAGAAAGAAGGAAATACAGCTTAAAAAGAAAATCAGAACACTCTTCCCTAACAGTCATACATGTATCAGTGAAATCGAATTTATTTTAAAAAAATATAATTATTCTGTTGTTTAATTTACTGTATCTCTTAATTCTAAGCGGTTGAATGTAAATTAAATTTAGATGTTAGCTAGATATCCCATTATTTCACTTACCTTAATATGATATATGTAAATAATTCTTTAGTTTTATTTTTCTTTGATAGTAAACTCTCACATATTTGTGGGGTAATTTTATTGAAAATGTGTTCAATTTTTAATTATATAAAGTACCACCTCTCTTTCCAGCCATAAAAGTTATTTTTAAGACATTTTTTTCTTATAAAGTATTTCTTTAGCTGTTATCATGTCCCTTTGCTAAGTCCTTTTACTTTTTGTTTAAGTGATTGTTTGTTTGTCTAACCACTTCCGTCTACTGATTCATTAATTCATTTAAGAAATGTTTATTGAGGCCAGGTGTGGTGGCTCACACCTGTAATCCCAATACTTTGGGAGGCCTAGGTGGATGGATCACCTTAGGTCAGGAGTTCGAGACCAGCCTGACCAACATGGTGAAACCCAGTCTCTAGTAAAAAAATATGAAGGTCAGCCAGGCATGGTGGCACATGCCTGTAATCCCAGCTACTCAGGCAGAGGCAAGAGAATTGCTTGAACCTGGGAGGTGGAAGTTGCAGTGAGCCGACATTACACCACTGCCCTCTGGCCTGGGCAACAGAGTGAGACTCTGTCTCAGGAAAAAAAAAAAAAAGGAAATGTTTATTGAATTTCTATTATATGCCAGGCATTTGTCTAGATGATATAAAAGGAAAGTAAGAGTGGGAGAGAGGGAATTCTTGTGTATCTGTGCTACCAAGAGAGTGTGTAGTTTAGTGTACTGTATTGTATCTCTGTGCTTAATGAATTTGCCTTTAGGGCTGCTCAGGAGGGGATTCGAGGTTCTAGCTACCATCTCAACCCCATAGGGTCCTTTAAAAATCCATTTTATTTATTGGGCTTTCTCATAGCATTTCATAGGAAAAATGGATTTTGCAGTTAAAAAACTTCAGTATCACTGGTCTAGTACAATTATAATATTTACATATATGTATACGTAGAATGAGAATTTTACACAAATAGAAACAGAATGACGGGTGGTAGATGCAGATAAGTATGTGAAAAGAGTTAGATATGCTACCATAGGAATATCGAGGTGGATCAGACAGTTTTCAATTTGGAGGATAAAAGCTAGTGAAAATAGTGTTATCTGAGTTTTTCTTCAAGGAGAGGCAATATTTAGCCCTGTAGAAATTTGGCGGTAGGGTGACAGTGAGGATAGGTAGAGAATATTGCAAGTAAGGGAGACAGCATGATCAAACACACAGAGGCAGGGATCAGGCATTTGGGGCAAATAGCTTACTGTGTCTGGAGAGAAACTGGGTCATAGAAAATAGAGATAAAACTGTTAATTAGTATCAAAATGTGGCCAGCTTTGGCAGACCTAGGAGTTAAGTCTTTTCCAAAAACAATCGGAAACCTTTGAAGGGTGCTTGAAAAGATAAAGGTACGATGTGCATTGATACTCATTAAGAAGGATTGATAATGCAGCATGTAAAATGAGTTGGCTGTGGAAAGATATGTTGTAGTAGTCCGTTGTACTGTTGTAAGAGGGAATGGGAATGAAGAATAGCAAAACAAGTGAAAGTGATATTGCATAGGTTACATTGTTAGGTCTTGGGATTTATGAGATTATAGAATTAGTTACCAAAAATGATTCCAAGGTTTTTATCATAGAGGACCAGGAAGCTGATGATGCCATTAGCTGCGGGTTTGAACACTGGTTTATCATTTGTATCCTGGTTGATTTTAAAAGATCTGAGGAGTCTATCATTATTTATAATACTAAAGGATTAAAAAATGGAAATCAAGATGAAGCCTGAACGGAGTAGAGATACAAAATTGATCTAGGAGGTAAAAGTATGTAGAGATGCATATAATAAAGTCCCTCTTGTTGCTGAGATGGGGCAAAATTTTTACTGTCAACTTCATAGCAAATAGGAAAATATGTCATTGAGCGTGACATTTTACAGTCTTTAACAATCAAGTGAACACAATTGTTAAAGCTTATCTTTGATACTTTTTATAAAATGTCAAATATTTTTATAAGTATTTTGACATTTTAATATCTCATTTAAATCTCAAAACATCCATGTAAGGCAGGGCAGACGGGTGGTTAGTTTTTTCTCTGTTTCATGCCATGAGGAACGTTTTAATATACAACCTTTTTGTTGCATAAATCAGTTTGCTAGATTCTGATTCAGCTAGGTAAAACAAATTTCTAAACTCACCAGAATGAAGCCTGGCTTAAGAGTGTAGTCTATGGCAACTACTAAACTATCCTGCTTATAAAGGGTCATTAAAACTTCAGGGATTTTAAAATTCTCTACCATTAGTTTTATTGTCTCCCTTGTCATAGCTTTGAATCTTGGCTTTCTGCATTTTTAATTTCGGAACTGGCCTTCTTTTTTAGGTCCACCAAGTATATTTCTCTCTTGTTGTGCAGGCAGACTCACCTTTCATATTTAGGATTTTTTTTTTTTTTCTAAGCTTTCCTAGCCAAGCATGAAGAGCTGGTTTATACACTTTACCAAAAAGTTTACATGCTTTTGACATTTTTGATTTTTAATGGGTTTTAAATTTGTGGTAGGCATAGCTTTCTGTGGCCTCTTAATAGTTTTTGTTGTGCCTATGGAAAAGCAGTTAAGTACTTAATTGATTATGTTACTATTCTAGATGTTCAAAGGGAAATGTACGTGTACGGGCTCTCCACTGGAAATTTAGAATCCAAGCCACTGCTCATTTGGACATGAATGGAAAAAAAATGACGTGAGAATGAAAAGAATAAAGTATTGCATGAATGGGCAACAAAGTACCTTATTTATAACTAAGGACAAGTCAGTTTTAGGGTGGAGAGCAAAAATAAGTATACAGACAAGGGGAAGTTTAGGCCAAATATAAATGAAGGAGTTCCCAACTCTGTAAGAAATAAGACTGAATAATTCTGGTTGAAGTAGTCTAAGAAATCCCTTCAGAGGAGATAAACTTCTAGGAACTCTGTCATGGTCTACCTCTTCGCATACTACAAAGTATTTAGTGGATGTTCTTTTTCTTTGTCATATCTACTTTATATCAACTTTTATCTCTCTAAATAAAAGGAATTTGAATTGCTCTTTGATTTGACAATTTTTCATATATAATTGTCTCTCATATTTTCTGTTTTATTCAATTAGTCATGGAAAGGAAAAAAAAGAATAGGCACCTATAATTGTAAAATATTTTACCAGTGAATAGCTAGTATAGAATATCGAAGAAGGGCAACTGGTTATAAAATGAAAGTCTGTAGACCTGTCAGGTGGAGGTCTTTGATGGCTAAGATTCTAATATGGGCTATTAAAAGCATGATTTTAAGCACCACGCAAGTGAGTAGTTGGAGTCAAATGGTTTTCCTCAGCAGTAGTCGTGCCTCACTAACTTCTGTATTACATCAGAGCTACTAGATAGCTGTCCCAGAATCATGGGACAAAGGCAGTATTTTTAAACTTCATCAAGGCTTTTGACAAGGTTGTGGTGAGACATCATTGAAAACGTGAAGAAATATAGACTAGTAGCTAGTTTGTACCACTATGCAACTTAATAATTTGCAGAATGTCTCAAATTTTTGAAGACTTTTTTTTTTTTGACAGGGTTGCACACATAGGAACTTCCCTCTTAATCAGTCATTGTGGGTAAACTGAGAGGACCTTCCCTCTTAATCAGTCATTGTGGATAAACTGAGAGGTATATGAATATGAAAGTTCTATTCATGTTTAAAAGTTGCCTTTTGGAGGTGGAATTATTATAGATTAGATGATCTCTGTTAGTCTCTTGAGTCCTTCAGAATTAAGAATAAACTATCTGGTGCTCTTCATTCAGTATCAGAACTCTGAAACAAATGAAGTGGACAACTTTAGGGGCCTGGTAATATGTAAACAAGTGGGACACTTGCTTAATTGAATGTTGTTTTGAGCAGGGCTGTTCAAACTATGTTCTGGAGGTGTTAATAAAGTGCAGGTTCTGATTTAGAAGGCGTGGGGTGGGGCTTGAGATTGTGCATTTTTAACAAGCTTTCAGGTCATTCTGATTCGGCTGGTTTGTTACCTACACTACGAGTAGTTGAGTTTAGACTTAAGATGATTTAAGGTTTGGAAAGTTGATTATACTTAATAATTGTAAAGCTTTTGTCAGATCAAGTGTAGACACTTTACATTTTATTTAATTTTAACAGGAAACTTTGAAGGTAAGTAGTAATATTTTTACAGATGAGGAAATTGAGACAGGGAGCTTAAATGTTGCTTGCTCAAAGTTATATACTAGGTGCTGTAACTGGAATTTAAACTTTGACATCAAAACCCATGCTGTCCTTGTGTTTCCATGAGATTCTGTAGTTTTCTTGAGAATAATTTTTCAATTTGCAAATATCTTGTAATTGGAGAACTTTGTTCTGTTTCTTACAACTTGAGCATGAAAAATTAAAAACATTTTTCTACATATGTATTTTTTTGTATGGGTTTGGAAAAATAAGCTTTTTAAATATTAACACAAACTATTTACTACATCTTTGAAATTACTAAGTATTAATTCATGGTTTTTAATTGAAAAATATTGGCAAATAACAAAGGCTTACAAAATCCTGCTACTGTCTGAACCTTATATTATTACTGTTTTGAGTTCCTCTGATACAGATGCACTCTCATATAATTTTTAAAAATTGAGATTGTGTTATATATAACTTAGTATTCTCTTTGTTTTTTACTAGGCACAACTTCAAGAGTGACAAAGATATAATTCCTTCTATTTATAATAAAAACCCTTTCCTCTTTTCCTCATGATCATTGGCACCATCACCATTCTGTCCTAAGTGGCAGTCTCATTTTCCTTATTCTTTGCTTCTTCCATAACTGCTGCCAAATTCTTCTGCTAGCTTCTTTGTAATAATTCTCTTCAACTTGCCCATATTTTTCAGTCAGTCCAGTCTTAATTTTTTTTTTCTGCTAGGTTAATGACTACTGAATCACCATGTTATTTAGGAATTTATTCTATACTGCTTTGATTGACTGTTCTGGCTGTACACAAAACCCTTTGTCTACATACATCATATTAATGGCTTCTGATGAAATAAGTGTGAATAATTGTAGTGATGAATTGTCTTATTGTATCATTTTTTATTTGTAATAACATCCTTTTCTAACTTCTTGCCTTCATTGCCAAATAGGGTACCAGAATCTGAGCTCTTGTAATCATACTGCTACTACTGTGGACTTTTAACTATCTGTTATTTAGTAGTTATTTTCATGTGTATACTATATGTTGCCATTTCATTGCTTTTTGTTACTTGGAGTCTTATGCCATTGTACTCTTTATGAAGTTGCTGAGACAAACTCACTTTTAACCTTTCTTGGTGGATATTTCTAATGAAAACTAATATGAAAATTTGTGTTTTCCTTTTAAAATGTAGTTATGATTTTGTACTTGCACATGTATTTAATATTAGTGTGATCCTACATCATTTAGCTTATAAAAGTTGTTAGTTTGATCATTTAAAATATTAACTATCAAGTTAAATATAGGTACACAATGATTGGAGAAGTGTGTTGACATTTATGGATTTCCCCAAATAGCTTTTCTCTTTTCTTCAGTTCTTTATCTTTGCAGAAATATCTCATGTATCATATCATAACCTATGGTTTCTAATCAGAGCATCTTTTCTCAGAAACATATAGACTGAAAAATATAATCTCACAGCTTATTCCTGTCCTCTGCTAGAGAAGAAAGCAGCTAGAGCTCTTTTGTGGTTTCCTTGAGAACTTTTTGTTTTGAGTCATAATGTGGATAATTGTGGTTAAAATTGGGATAAAATTGGGGTGAATTGTACATGTCAAGGACTTCCTAGAATCTTGTGCAATATCTTTTTGATAGGCAAAGAAAAAAGTATACTTACTAATGGATTTTTGTGAATATAAAATGAATTAGGATTTAAAAATTATAATTGGAAGTTAAAGCTTAGAGATTAAGGTTATCTGGGTCTCTTAGCATATGTGTGGGGGTATGGATCTTTGTAGATGGGGCTATGAGACCATAGTATAAGGAATGCTACTGATAAATATAGGAAGTAGGATTTGATTCCAGATCTGACACCAAAGCCTATAATTATAATCATATTTATGATACATTATTTTAATTTTATAAATAAGGAGGATTATACATTCTTGGTGTTCAATGTTTTTACTCCTAAATGATATTTTTATATCACATGAAGTATATATGTGTATTGTGGACATTGATTAAGACTATCGATTATAATGATGAAGAATTATCTAGTTCCTTGAAACTTTTGTTTTCTGATCAAACCCTACCTAAAGGCCAGGTGTGGTGGCTTATACTTGTGATCCCAGCGCTTTGGGAGACCGAGGTGGGAGGATTGCTTGAGCCCAGTAGTTGGACAGCTGCCTGGGCAACATGGCGAGAACCTGTCTCTACAAAAAATTACAAAATTATCTGGGCATAGTGGTGCATACCTGTAGTTCAAGCTATCCTGGGACGCTGAGTCAGGAAGATCCCTTGAGCTCAGAAGGTCAAGGTTGCAGTGAGCTGTGATCATGCCAGTGCACTCTAGCCTGGGTGACAGAGTGAGACCTTGTCTGGGAGAGAAGGGGGCTACATAAACCTCACCTTAATCTTATTCCTTGATATAGTTTTATTTTTTCTTAATCTCTTTGGTTCTGGTCGGATTAGTATTTCTTAAAGATATGTGCAGGGTAATTTGATGACTTCTAGATTATCTTCCTGTTTATATTTTATCAGTTTAATAACTTTAGAATAATTATGTTTCTGAGATCTAACACCTTTACAGATGAAATTGGTTGAGGACTAGGAACTAACTTCATTTAGGTCATAACTGTAAAGTCGTAATTAAGAGTTAAAAGGCTTGGGTTGGAATCCCACCTCTTCAATTCTGTAACCTTGAGCGACTTCCTTTACCTCATTCTCAGCTTCCTCATCTGTAAATAATTATGATACATGTCTCATATAGGGAGTTGTAAGAATTAAAGGAAATAATGTTTATAAAGGGTTTATCATAGTTCCCGGGTACAGTAAACGTTCAACAACAAAAGCTAAGAAAGTACAGTTTCTATTAAAGTATACTCTATAAAAATTATAGACTATGTTAGGTACATTGATTTTTCAAAATACGTTAATATAAATCTAATTAAATTAAAACTTTAATAAATTTTAAGTAATTTTAAACAAATAATGTTTAAAATAAAGTTTTGGAATAGATTAATTATATACTTAGAATAACTGTTTGAACCCAATAGAAAAATAAGAATATTAATGTTTTTGGCTATAGTCATCTTTTACGGAATCCTCTGTACATCTCACTTTATTTTCGTTATTGATATTACTTGTTAAACACATAACTATTGACTAACATTTCTATTAGAAGAAAGGGAAAAAGAAAGGAACTAATTTTTCCTTGTGAACAAGCTTTACAAATGTTTAGTGGGGATATAATTTGGAAATAATATATTTTGGATATGCATTTTGTCTTTAGCTTATTTCTAGGAGTATTAAGAGTTGCCTATCTGTTGGCTCACAACTTTGGCTAATTTACCTAGGGAGTTTTGTTTTGAAAAAGTTCCCAAGGCTTTCCCCTCCATGAGTTCCTCTTCCCCAAGATTTACTCCTCAGGCAATTCTGTTGATCAGCCAGATTTGGATACCACTGTAATGTAAGAAGTCTTGTATAGGCTAGTGAATTCTATAATGGAACATATTCTTTCAATCCCTTTATTCTTAACACCTTATAGTCAAGTAATAAGATTATTTAGCCTTATAATCAAGCAGTAAGGCCATAACTATCTTACTTTGCAGGATATTTAATATAAATATGTCTCCTTTAATTTTTCTCCTTATATTACTTTATTTCTATGTTTTATGTCACCCTGCTTAGTACCTGTCATTTTATACTCGCATGAGTATAAATGATTTATACTCATGTGTCTCCAGTGCAGGTCTAGAACTTGGGTGAGGCAGGCAAAGTGCCTAGGGTGCAAAATTTAAGGAGGCACTGTCTTCAAGGATTGTGCAAGAGTGAGTACTTCCTTAAATTTTGTGCCCTAGATGCCTCCCTTGTCTCATCCTAGTCCCAGCCCTGCTCCAGAGAAATAGGCTGCATATAAATTATTTTTATTTTAGTTAAGTATAATCTCATGCATACTTGCATGTTTTATAAAAAATTGATGACAAAACGAAATAGTATAGCTGAACCTAAATTTATGTCACGCAGAATAAAAATAAGTTAACTATTTGATAAAAAATAGTATTATTATTTTTATCACATGCTCAGTAATTGTCAGAGCTTCCTAAATTCCAGTTCAGCAGAATCTTGTCTGACACTGAAACACACTTGGTTGTTTTACCTACTGGCAGCTACCTGAAATCAGTGTTCTTGTAGCTGTCATAAGTTTCTGATTTCAAAATATAGTACCGTCAGCTTTTTATACAAACTTACATGTGATCATTGAAGTAATCAGGAATGATACCAGTTTTATTATATTTTTATTACTAATTTTATAATTTATTGAGAATTTGCCTATAATTATTTTTCTTTGTTTATGAGAGCTACATCTGGAAATGCTCAAAAGTTGTTTGCCCTTTTTAAGAGAACAATCTATAGTGAAAGTATAACTTCTTTAGAGGTGAGGTTTAAGTTAGCAAATGATGAACCATAATGTGAGGAAGCATAATATTGTGAATTATTTGGCAAACATACCTAATGCAGGCGTTAGCTGTTGAAACCATTTGTAAAGTATCACTTACAGAAAACTAGAAAGATGGGCTGCAGAGAACTTTATCTGTAAACTCTGAGGTTGAAAACTAGAGTACAATGTAAGTTTTTTCAATAAAGACTAAATTTTGTAAGTTTAAGTTTGATTAGTGTGTAGGTTCCATGATTAATGTGTAATTAGAGTATGAAAGGAGCATTTAGAATCCGTTAAAATTTGTAGGTGTAACATCATTGTCAAGTCAGGAGTTTTATTTCTTAAAGTTAGAATTTACTTAAATGTACTTTTTTTTTAAAATAAATTTTTACTTCTACTTACAGTAGTATCAACGTGAGTTTTTGCAAATAGAATTATTTAATATTTATTTAATATTTGTTTCAAATAAACAAAAATAAAAATAACCAACGGTGGAGAGGCGTCTTAGATTTGTTTTTAGCTTTCTTTTTCATGGCTTCTAGAAGTGTATCATATTATAAATACATTCAAAATGTTTTGCTCTGAGGATATGTAGCATTCCTATAAAGGTTAAATCAATAAAAATGATTTGGACACATTCCTAAGCATGGCTAGAACAGGTAGTCCGTTGTTTTAGGTACCCTTGAGTTTCTGGAGCAGATCATTATGGCGTAGCAAAAGAACTTACTAAAAGTTACTTTCTATGTGTAGATGCATCAGCTTAAGAAAATAAGATTTTCTGGCCTTCTAGAAATGAATATTTTTTAGAGTAGCCCTTGTATATATTGGTTTAATTATATATTTTAAATGCAGTTAAAATTTTGGAGCTTTTTTCTTCGAATGCTGGAGATACACCATAATTGATAAGAGGTACGTACAGGAAAAATGCAATGGCAAGCTTTTCCAGCAAATTTAGAATAAATGACAGTCTTATGGTTAAAGAAAGTATCACACATTATAATTGCAAAATAGGAATTGGATGTGATTCTTTTTAGTCTTGCCAGTTTAGAAGAAAATTCTGTAAGTCATTGGAATGATGTTCTGTTCATATGGTCAGTTCAAAAGGCAAGCTTTAATTTGAGCTTTTATTTTAAAAAAGCATACGTATATCTCCTATGTTTGGGGTTGGCTTCTCACTACATTATTGCTAGGTAGTTTTATGCATTTGCTTGCATTTTTTGTGTTCATTTCATAAGTTTTAAGTATGTAAGTTTTCAGATCACACTGTTTTCACAGCGAGTTTTCAAAAAATATTTTTTTGAAAATATTTTCATGCCAGTTTATAATAATGAGTAAGGCAATTTTTATTGAAGTTTCCTTTAAAACAGCATTTAAGATGTTTCTGGGTCAAAAAAATTCAATGAATTGACCATGTATTTGAATGAAGAAAGTTTAAAACAAAGGTAGAAAATTTACATGTATTAATAAAGTTACATCATAGAAAATCACTTCTTATCTTTTTGAACATTTCTAATGTGTATTTACTTTGTAAATAAATACTTTATAAAAAATACTGTGTTACATTATTTGTTGGAGCACAGGATTTAATTTTATAGTCAAGAAAATGGTTTGAATACATCTCAGCAAAAAAATTTTTTTACATGTATAGAGTGGTTTAACCATTTAATAATTAAATAATTTAGCCATTTAAGCCAAGTATTTTGATATTTAAAATAATAGTTGTTTAAGTGTACCTTGATTCCAATTTTAGTGTGTTTTGTGCCTTGATAGATCTGGAATATTTATGAAAATAAAAATAGGCCTAAGAATCAGCACATGGCTCTAAATTTTCTTCCTGGGTACTTCTGAGTGATAATGTTAAAAACAGATCTCTTCATGTGTTTTCTCTAGTTCTATTGGTGTACAAAAATATTCTGCAATACGCTTATACGTGTTACAAGGGAAGGATATTGTTAAATCTTTACTATGGAATGGAGAATAAAGCTTTCCTGACAATATTCATTGTCTTTATCTGGCTAACACGTTTAAAATAAGGTGGTTACTAGTGGTAAAAAGTTTTTAAAATGTTAAGTTTTTCCTCTAGATTACAGAGAGAGAGAGAGAGACTATGTATATGTGTTTAGTTTTGAAAACTCGGCGAATATAAAGAATTCTGTGAGGACACTGGAGTCTATAATTTGAAAAAAGGAGTTTCTTCTACGGAATGGAGGTTGGATTAATGATCAAAGGTTGGAGTACGCTGACTTGTATATTTACATTCCTTTATAGATATACCATATACATTGTCTTTGTAAGTAGTATCTGCTTATGTATTATCTTCTTAAATATTTCATTTTTTCATTGACCCTTGTAAGAGCAGTAGCAAGTTTTTCTGCATTTTGTCAAAGCTGAATTACCTAAATGCTTTACAGATTTCATGAGAGGGAAAAATTAATCTTCTTAGATTATCTTTTGTAACCATTTATCCTGCCAAATGTTAAGATGCTGTTGTCTTGATGGGAGTTTTGTCATAGATTACTTCATGATGTCTTAATATTTTTGAAATGGGTGTTTAGGTTCTTAATATGAAATGCTTATGTACTTCTACAGGTATCAGCTTTATGGAAAACATAGTGATTGAAATAATGTGGATTTTCAGCATAAAGAAGTTTCCTTTCTGTGATCCTATACAGTTGTTACAGATATCTATACTCTGATAGAAGTTTATGAAATAAAATGAGAATTTACTTTTGTCTCCAAAAATATATATTTTAAGGAGCTGTATTTGCATTAAAGTATCTTATAATAAAATTGTAATTGATTAAAGAGAATCCGTGCTTTGTACCTTTTTGATATCCATTGATTTTCTAGGATCAAGTTATAGTGATACAGCAGTAGGTTGACATATTGTAAAAATGTAGTATCTTATTACATAGTAAAGTAAATGTGATGATCCTTTCTTTTCAGCTTCAAAGTAAATTCACATTGTTTAGCTTCATTTAAATAATTTGTAATCATTTGGTAGAATTATGTCTTTTCACTTAAAGATTATATTGGGAATTTGAAGTCTTAAACTGGGAAGTTCAGTACAGAGATTTAAAAAGAAAGTTAATTCTAGCAATTATTATAGAAAAATTAGAAATTCAATGCTTAAATTATTTACCCAGGTTACATGGTAAATGAGAAAATACACCTGTTTAGCTTCAAGCCAGAGTTGTTCCTTGAGATGATATTTATAAATAGGAATCTATTAGCAGATTAATTCCATTCATATTTGCCCTTATAAACTCTAATACTTTGTTTAACCGATATCAATTTTTAATTATTGTTATTTAAGTTTATAACTGGAAAATAACATCCTTGGATTTCACAAGATTGATTATTTTAGTCTTGAAATTCCTAATTAGATGCCTAATCCCTGTTATTGGTTTTATAGATTGACATTTGTTAACATATGTGCAAATTTTTTTTAATCTTCATCTTTCATGACAGAATTATAAATAGTACCTCAGTTAAATAATTTACAATTTTTTTCCTGGTTTATAATCATTATTACAAGTTCTGTATAGTCATTGGTGTGAATGCATTCACACTCATGCATGTGCATATGCCACGTATAAAAGTGTTAGGACAAACTGATAGCCAGAAGAAATTTAAGTTGAGCATACATGACACGTATTTTGTTTCTATATAAAAATATATCCGTGTTCCTGTGAAGTTCTGTGGAATGAATATCACACTGTTATTCTGATTTTTCCAAAGAAAGACTGCATGTATATGTTTTTAAAACCTTATTGGTGATTGTTATTTGGCTAGCATTTTCCTTTTTTTGCCTTTTTTTTTTTCTTTTACTGAACCACAAAATAGATGTAGGTGTAAGATACATGACTATAAGGAATATGTAAATAATGGTATGGTTCATGTAATTTTAGGGGGAACCTACAAATGTATATTTAAGTTCTTGAGTTTTAACTTAGTCTGTTATGTAAATATATGTTTATAGTTGATGGTAGATGATGATTCTGGTAGACATCATTGATGTAAAAAAAAGTCAGTGTAACTGAAATGTAAAATAAAGTTACTTTATTTGACTTTGTGGTAAAAATTATTTGCCTTACATAGGATATTTAGATATACCTTTTTAGAAATGTCACTAATCTAATATAACTCTAATGTATAAGATAATTGGCAATAGGAATAGTGGAGATAACAGAGTCTTTAAACTGTTCTCCAAAATAAACTTAAATATAGTTCTGAGAATAATGTTAACTTGGTAAATTTTCTAACATCAGTATGATAATTTTTAATTAGCTTAAACATTATTGAAAATTGCATATGTCTGTATGTCAGAGATTTCCTTGTTTTGTGAGCAGTTAAGAGATGAAAATCATCTAATCAAGATAAACTAACATTTATCTTTGATTTAGAGCTCAAATCACCCTTGGTATGATTTTTGTTCCTTGGGTGTATATTGGATTTATAATTATTAACAATATAGAGGAAAAGCATGTATAACAATTTTTTTTTTTCTCTGCATGTGCTTTATATAGCAACTAGCCTTTAAAGTCCCATTTTAATTCTACATCCCGTCTTATTTGGGGATTTTTTTTTATATCATGTTAAATGATGCAGTTTCTGTTTATTAGTAGAAGAAAGCATGTTTGTAAAAACTGTGCTTTAGTTAGACTTCTTTCTATTCAACAGTAACAACAAAACCTAAAATGTTTGATAACATTTTGCTTACATCCATTCAACACTGTTCCAAACCTTGAGTCCTGTGCCCTTAATAAACAGTATAAAGGGGAGGAAATTCCTAAGAATTCTACATGAAGTGAAGATACTGCATATAATATAATAAAAGAGCATTTAATCTCAATTGCTATACAGGTCTTAAAACAGTTGTATGGGAATGTATGGTCTGTTTCATGTGTATGTGCTGTTGAATGGACAAAAGCTTGTGGTTGACTGTGGTTAAAGTAAGGAAACTCTCTTTTAATAAGGTGTAGAGTTTCCCTGTTATTTTTTAATTGTAACACATGAATCAAAATATATATCCAGTGAATTTCATAATCTTTTTGAAATGTCAGGAGATTATATTAACATGTATAATTTCATTATGTGAGACTTCTTTTAAAGATTTGTTTTAAAATATTAAACATCTCAGATTTGATGAAGAATTCCACATACTTTAGACAGTTAACTTAGAATATCTTATTATTTAGAAAATACCAAGTATTGGAGTTCATTGTTTGTTATGGGAGTTTCATGATTTTTTTGGGGTTGTGGAGAGGTAGAATTTTATTTATCTTCAGTGGAAGTTACAGAGTTCATTCGTACAGGAGAAAAAAATAGTACATTAAGGTAACCTATTGGGAAGTCTCTGCTTAAATTAGCATTGGATTTCCTAGCACCCAATTAATAATGTCTGGCATGCAAGTGACTAGAAAAAATAGTTATGCTTTGCCATATTACAATTTTAGTAATTTTCAGGAAGGATTTTTTTTCACATTGAGTTGTTGGCGTTTGTCTATTTGGCCACATGTTTTTATATATTTTTAATAGATGCTATAGAGGTAGATTGTTTCAGTGAATCCTTCATATAAAAATGTCTAAAGATTTTTGTTAGGTAATAGTATTTGCAATTGTAATGCATTTGATGAGCTTTTGCATGACTTCGCTATTGACTTAGAGTTGTCATATCTTAGCATCCTAGAACAAAAGTTAGAACAGTATGGGAGGTTGGTATTTGTATGCTTTGGAGAGGAATTTGAGATGTTACCCTGTTTTGCCATCAATTTTCAAGTATGCACGGGTGCATCATTAATCATGAGAAATGCAAAAATAAATAATCTAGTCCCATTGGATTTTTTTCTATGAATACTTACCTTTTCGTTTTTTATATATATACAGTTGAGGTATTTAGGTAACCCCTAACCTTTTGCTTCAACAAAGAAGTACAGTATAAAAATATTACCACAGTTTTCATGTGAGCAGCTCTTGAGAGGGGGAAAAAGCCCTCTAGATGAATATTTGTTGGAAAAAAAAAAGTTGTGATACAGAATGTCTTAACTCAGCCCCAATACAGTACTTGAGGACCACCAGTGTGTAAAATTGAAAGCACATGAATTTTGAAGCACTAGAAAAGGTTTGTAATTGATTAGTGCTGCTTTAAAGTATTGGAGTACAGTGAGTTTTGATTTGTGAATGGTTCTATTCAATAAAGATTAATTCTGTGTGTTTGATAAAATCTTAGTGCCTTCAATGAGTTAGCTCCCCCTACCCTTGCAGTTTATTTAACCATCAAATATTTCAGTGTTCTTTTAACAAACTGGAACATTTCTATCTTACTGAATTTAACTTTAGCATGACTGATTTAAACAAGTCAGACCATCAGTTGTTAGCTGGAGGAGTGAAATTGAATAAATTAATATTTTGTAATTTTAAAATAACTAAAATATATCATAATGTAATCATGTATATTTCATGCCTTGTGATATAGAGACTGACTGATCAGGAGCTTCACACAGACCAGCCAGATCTTTTTCTACAATTTCTTTTCAGTATTTTACATTTCAAAACATTTTTTAAAATTAAAAAAATCCTTAATTTGTAATGTAAAATTAGGATAATTATAATTTAAAATAATTTATATGAGTCTTTGGGAATTACTTTGACATTTTTCACTTTTGATATGTATTAGAGTGATTTTTCTGTGTTCTTTCTTAACTTTGTAATCCTGCTCTCTAGTTTTTGGAATTTAGCTCTGTATTTTAGAAACAAGTTATAAAACATTGTCATTACTAAATCTTGAAACCATAAAAATATTATTGATATGGACCACAACTGCTGTTTTGGAAATCAGTGTTCACACATCATGTTCAAGCAGTTACAGAGATTTTAAGTGATCAGTCAGCTGATAAATTTTCATAAGTTATTAATTATAAAATACTCCGTGAGTCACATCTGTGATTTTTCAGCAAGATATATTTATGATAAATAATGGACAGATTTAGAGCAGTACAGATTGAAAATTTTTGATTAACTCAAGGTGAAATATGCTAAGGGATCAAGGGCACTGAGACATATTCTCTTTAACACACACACACACACACACACACACACACACACACACACACACACACCACACACACACATTATATTTGAGGTGAGGCAGTTAATGTGTGTTTTGTTCCTCACCTAGGAAAAGCCTAAACTTTAACTATTTTACCAAATTAGAGCACATACTTATGACATCTCATTAGGTCGTTGTGATAATCATTATATAAGAATCTAAAGCCTGAAGTGAGGTTTTAGACTTCACATAGATTATAGAATGGGGAAATGTTTGCAATGTGCTGATAACCTATATATGATATCCACTACTCACCTGTAATTAGTCTGAGGTAGTGTGTTCACGTTAAGTTCTCTATTGAGGGTTTAAGATACTATCATGTTAAGTTCTCTATGGAAGGTTTAAGATACTGTTTGGGGGCTGGGGAAAGGGAAGGTGAAACCCACTTTTCAGAAGAGGGAGAATTGCTTGTAATGTTAAAAAGAAGTTCACTATTGTGCCTTACTTAGAATTCTGTCAAGTTTTGGAAATTTTAATGTAGAATAGTTATTAAGAATGTTACAGAAATATAAGATCCCTGTTATGATAGAATAAGAAGCATTTTAATGTATTCTTTGTGACAGTTTTAACATATTCTTTGTGTAGCTGTACTTCTAATACTGAAGAATTTTTTGAAACTTTTGTTCCTGATCCGGTTTTTAAAATGTGTTTAAAATAAGTAGTTAAACACAGTGATATTGTTAAAGAGTAACTTAACTGTCTCTGTTATCCCTCCCTGATACCTCTGTTATCCCTGTTTCAAGTGATCCCTCTGTATAACAGTAGTCTTTACTATTCTTTTTTCTTTTATCTCTTGGGTAGTAGTAACACAAGTTTCGATGTATTAGCTATAATTATGCTATGTGTTATAATGTAGTCTGGCTGTATTTATGTCCTGCTTCCTTAATATAGGAATTTTTAGAGTAATACTTAGTACCCATCATTAAATTTTTAAATTAATCTATGATTATTATATTGTGTGTATTATAACTTAGGGGGCCCACTTAACAGTTATTGAGGGAGTCACTGCAGCAATTTTACATTTTTTGTAAAATACTGTACATTTTCATCACCCTGTAAGAAAAAGCATTTTTTCTCCCTTCAGGTTTAATATTTATCTTTGACCTAAACTAAGACTGATCCTCTAGTAGTAGCCAGTTAAAGTGCGTGAAGTAGGAGGAGTAAAGGAAACTCCAGTCATTAGTTGTAAGTTAAAAGCAAAGTTAATATAGATGTACACAGCAAAAAAATTTAAAGGATATAAGAAAAAATTTTAAAACCTTGCCTTGTATTGGAACATGTTGGACGTCATAAGAGGATCTTGTAAGTGTGTTTAAATATTTTACCATAATAACACATGAGCTGATGAATGTTAAAGTCATTTGCATATCTGTATCAACGCTAACTTGCAATGAAATATTAGGGACTATATTATGCCTGCTGCTTTTAAAGTCCGGCATAGTTTAACAGTTGTGGCTTTTAAAAATCATATGGGATATCCTTATGGAGCTTTATTTTTTATGAGACTAAACAGCAGTATTCATTTTGGTAGGTCCAAGAATGTGATTAAAAGAATCTTAGACGTTTCAGTGTTTGCTGTGTGTTTATAACAAGGTCTGCTATGGATAACAGTGTGTGGATGTAGAATTAAAATTATGTAGAAAAATGCAGTTGCATGTAAGTTTTAAAATACTTCCACGAACTTTAATATCCTGGGCAACTATAAAGATCTTTTAAAAATGGCTGTGATGTGCTTATCATAATTTTGTTTCAGCTGAATGTATACTTATATACAGTTGTTTAGAAACGAACTTATTTAGATAGGATCTAGTTTATAAGTAGATTTCTTTTAGTTGAGCTGGTTAAAAAGTTAACAGTACTACAGGTTTATTTCTGTGTTTTACATGGTAGACCATAATGTTGAGATAATTCTGTGGTCTGTTATTTTGTAAAATTGTTTTCTTTTTGAAGTTTGCTCAAATATTGGGAGCTGCTGGAGTCAATCATTTATAATGCTTTGATTAATTTAGAATCTGATTTTTCTTTTGGTGAGGGTTAATGAGAGTATTAAGCTGTTTCTTTTACTGTTTTCATATCCTCACTTCTGTAACTCTAGAAAACATTTTGATCAATGTGAGATAATTTAATTTTGTCTATTTCAAGTCATTACTTTGAAAATTAGATATGTTACAGATACCAAATGCAAATATATACAGAAATTTCATTTTCAATTCTTAATGCAACAAGATAGCATTATTAGGATCTTTAATATATTACTTGGAAAAGCTAGCAGTTTAAGAATCATACCTTTATGTTTAACAGGTTCATATCTTACAGGATTTTAAAATATGATAACACTTACCCCAAAAGAAGTTTTGCTGACATGGTGTCACTGTGCTGAAGAGGCTGTTTGATGCCATAGTCCCTCCTTTTTTTTCAGATAGAACTTGTACCCTCTGTTGTAAATACTGCTTGCAGCCTTAAACTGAAAATACAAACCATACCCAAACTTTGTTTTAGTTTTACAGTATGCCTGGAGTACATAGACTTTATATTTATTTTTTTCTGTCAAGAAATTATGTAGCTGGTAACATGTGAAAAGCAAAGAAACAAAACAAAAAGAGAATGAGCAAATATTTGAAGGACCTACTATTACTGCATAGACTGTGGTTAGAGAGCACTCACTGACTCTGTTGGTCTCGGTGGCTGGTAGTGACCTGCGGAGATTAACCATTTAAAAACCAGAGACTTCTTGCTGTCCTCCTGGAGAAAGTTTGCACCGCACTTGTGGTTCTGTGGTTGTTTGTGAGGCGAATGAAGCATTCACACAATCCAAAAAAGCAAAAGCTTTAAAACTCCTTTTTTTTTGCAAGCACTATTACTGGAGAGGCAGAATCATGTGGTTTGTGACCTCACAGTACTCAAAGTAAAGTGGGACTGCCTACCACTGTGGCTTTTCCCCCTTGCTCTTTCTTTCTCTCTCTTTCTCTCTCTCTCACAAAAGACTTGTGGTAAGGCCTTTCCTGGCATCCAGAAGGATATAGCTTTTTAATTTTTGTGACTCATGAGGATTTGGATAGAATACAAATGCTGAAGGAGCCCAAACTCCTGTAAGGTTAAGCATTTGTAGAGCAGAGTTCTGCAGTTAAGGGCTTTCCTTTCTACTCTCCCCCCACCAACCCCTGCCTTTTTGCCTCCTCTTTTTAGTTCATTATTGTGTCTGTGGATAAATGAACAAAATTGGCTCAAGAGTCTGTGTGAAATTCTGAACAACAGTGATGATTTACAATAATTTACATCTTTGGACTGTATCACATTCTGGGGTCTGCTTCATATTTGCTGGGTGGCTGGATTCCTTCTGTTTTCCTTTTTCTTGTCTTAAACTTGTGAATCTGTAACTCATTGTAAAAAAAAAGTTTACCTTAAGGTCTGGTTGCAAACTGCTTGCTAGGCTTGACTGTAATTGGCTGTCATGAAAGTGTTAGTCTAGGCATTTTTTTTACAAATTTTAAATCACGTCTGTCTAGTTTATTATCAATATTTTAGATGGCGGCCTTTACAATAAAGATTAATCTTTTATGTATACCATTATCTCATGCCTAGTTTGAAGATCTTAAGAAAGTGAATGACAGGAATTGTAGTATAGTTTATTAGATAAATCTTAGTTTTCTTTATGATTAATAATTTTTATCTTTCATGGAAGTGTATTCATTTTATATAATTCTTTAAGTAGTTTGGACGTTAACAAAGTTTCTGATAGCAGATCTTGTATAAAGTAAAATGCTTATGTTATAACGTAGGTTATTCACTTTAGATTCTGTGAGCTTAGAATAGAGTGGGTTAACAGAAGCTTTATTTTTTTGTTTCTAAACCTTTGAAATAAAATTACAAAATGCTGTGTGTAGTAAGGAATAATGCCCACAGACAGAGTATGTTAGTCGTCTCGATTTGCTAATTCTGATTCAGAAGAAAATTGGAAACATCTTTGGGAAACTATCTCCTTTTTGCCTCTTTGGAGAAGTATGTATAGAACTCATTTTCTTATTAGGATGATTATATATCATAGGCAGTGGATTTTATATTTATGAATAGAGCTTCCTGTTTTCATCAGTTGGGAGCGATGGAGTATTTTTCAACAAAAATTATAAAGGCGAACAGACCAATTTTCTAGGCATTTTTTGCTATTTATCCATGCCACTCTACATCTGCATGTTAGGCTTCTTCCTAGTGTGACAGTAACTAGGAGTGGCATAAAGTAAATGGGGTAGGCGGAGACAGTGAATTACAAAACATTATTTGGAATGTACAAGGAGGTAAGGGCTGGGGAGATAGGAGGGTGTTAGAACTAAAATATCCCTGCGTTCTTTCTACTACTTTTGATTCATACTAGATAATGATAACTGTACAAATATCTTTGTAAGTTCCTTTACAGAAAATTTGATTTTCCCAAAATATACTGGTAGGGCATGGGGATGATTCTAGTCCTTTATTTTTCAAATGTCCAGACCTTTTTCAGAATAAACTTTTAGTGATAAAATACCAGAAATACATTTTGGTGTTTTAACTACAGATTTTCATGCCTTATTGTATGTATAAACAGGTTTGCCATCGAAAGGTAAAAGCTTTTGTTTAACATGCAGTTATTCATGCAAAGGAGAGGAAAATTATGTTTTGTCTTTTATAAATCAGTTGTACCCATATTATCTGTATGTGTAATTAGTATCCAAAGTAAACAAAAGGAGGGTTTTGTTCATATAGCTGTGGGATTTCCAAACACAGTTTCATTTGTACATATAATAGCAGAATCAGTTAATTGAAAATATGTAGGTAGCTGCAGTTGTATGATAAGCAAATAGTTTTCTTCTTTTGGAATAAGTTTATAGTTTCTACATCAATATTCACTGAAACATCTTACAAACCCAATATTTTACTGAATATTTTCTTCCTTAAAATTTTCTTTATGTATACTTTGGCTCTCCAAATTGACTGATAAGAATTTGAGTAATTTTCACCATCTATTTGTCTTTTAATTGCTTGTTCTCTTTTTGCAGGTAATCCTCTTGCATGTAATTTTTGGACCAGGATCATTATTCTTAATACATAAGAGTTTTGTAGATGTTGTTAAATATGCCCTTTTTGTCCAGTGTGAGGCCTATCAAATTCTAGCCAGGGAAGGTGACATCGTGTGCTTTCAAGTTTGTATATTCATTATCTGCATGAATTTTTTTTCTAAAATGAAAATATATCCTCTTTGGAGCAATATTACTTTGTTGTAAAAATTTAAAAAACAACAGTGATAACTGGTACACATTTGATAATTGACAGTGTGTTTCATTAGAAATAGTTTACTACATGTGAGGAGATACTGATTTCGAAAACAGCCATTGCAAATAAAGCCCTTGATTATAGATTTACACCATGCTTATAATGAGAAATTGAAACCACAGATTTTTAAAAATATATATATATTTTTGCTTTTTAAAGACCCATAAAATGTTATCCTCTTTGGGAACATGTTAGTATTTGCTCTTTTGAAGTAAGCAACAGGTTTAGATGTACTGTATAGATCATGTACTTTAATGCTATGGAAATGAAATATAGTTTCGAACTTGAAATCAATTTCAAAGAAAAAAGTGGTTGGTATCTTGCTTCTCTGTTACTTTGTAGTTAATAAAATGTGTCAGAATTGGTTGAACTTTTAAAAATACCAAGATATTTGTGTTTAAATGCTATGTATGTCTTCATCGTAACCGTTTGAATACTTTTTTTATTTTCTTAATGATATTTTAAATACATTAGCTTTACTTTATCAATATTGTGCTCATTTCTATGCATTTATTTTTTTAAGGATTATTTTAGACTTATTTGCTGCTAATTCTATTTTTCTTTTAATTGAAGAAAAAGAAAATGATTTGTAGGAATTTTTAAACTGTAGAAGTCCTAATTTGGCTTAAAAATGTTCAATTATGAGGTTTTTAGGAAGGAAAATTTTATTGTTTCATCTTAGTATGTGACTATTTTTTCTTATTTTACTTTTTTTTGACAATTTTTCTTTTTTCAGATTTGATGTATAGTTTTTTTAAACTTACATGGCATTGATTTGGCCTTATATTGATTACTTGAAAAATGCTTCTGTTAGTAAAATACGTATAGTTTGATCTGTTAAATTAAAGTGACTATGCAATATTCCATTTCCTTCTTTAGTGGGGTATATGTTTAGGTACACAACTACATGCACATTTGTCTGATTATGTATGTATACAGGGCATTGTTTTATAGTACTTTTTGTAATAAGAGTATTTTTTCTCAGTTTATTTTAATTAGATCATGTAAAAACCCAAACTAGCACCATTTCCTTGATTGTTTGAACAACTTCGTTTGATTCGTTTTAGCAACTTTCTAAATGTGAGATTATGTGGAAATTAGATGCCAGAAGAGAAAATACTAAGTCAATCTCTCCGTCCCTCCTTCTACCCATCTCTCCCCCTCTGCCTGTCTCCCCAATTCCTCCTCTTTCCCTTTCTTTCTCCTTCAGGTTTTTTTGGTTTCTCTTCCTTTATCCCCTCATTTCTATACAGCCTCAAAGTAGATTCTGAAGTTCTAGTAGATAATATTGACATTAATCCTCACTAATGAATTCTTGGTAGATTTGGAGCTCTTAACTCATTACGAATTGTTATATTCTGATATGTAATACCTCAGTTGTTAGATGGTATTGGCATCTGATTATAGAGACTTAATTTCTTTTAGCTGTTTTTAATTGTTTCTTGAATCCTTTTATGCTAATTTACTTTAATACATTGTTCACATAGCATTGACACTTTATGAGGATTACTTCTTTTCTTTGATTGTTCTTTGAAGTGAAGAGTGATCCATACTTGTTTAATGTAGCTGTATAAGTAATTCATGTTTCTTGTAATTATTGGAACAATTCATCTTCGAATGCTGTCATTTTTGTAATAATAAAAAAAGGCGAGAACTTGCAGAAAATATGGGAAACATGCTCATATGACAGCTGAGGATGTGGCTAGACTAAAGCAGGAAACTACTACCCACAATGCAATGTTACATACACTACCACTTAATAAAATTTATATCAAACATGCTACTGACAAAACCAAAGAAAAATAATATCCCAGCTATGCTATTTAATGTATCTAGGGAGAAGTGAAAGTAATCTTTTTAGAACCTTTGTACTTAGAGAATATAGTAAATGAAACTGCAGGACATTATTGTATACATTGGAGCACTGCTGTAACTTTGTGCTATGGAACATGGCTGTAGGAAAAACTGTCTTATAATGAGAATCTTTTGTATATTAGCTTTCTTGGAAAAGGTACAAAAAGAAAATCTCCTATCTTTGAATTGAACTGTTTTAGTATTAAATAAGATTAGAGAATATTCTCACTTGGAAAAATAAGTTAAATACTGAGATATTCATTGTCATCTAAACTTTTAATATAGTCATGTATATTTCTTTACAATTTGGTTTCAGATGTCTTTTATTGCCAAGTTGGGGGTGGGAATTGAATTGTTCACTGAGGCATATTTCTTTTTGAAGTAATTGTTTTTCTTGCTCTTTATTTATGTTAATAGCTTACTCCATCAGTCTGTGTGCTTTACTATAGGGAGGTTAGTCTAAAGCAAAAATGTGAACCACTTTTATAATGTGGTTAAAAAACATGTTAAGGCATCTTCTGAAAAAATCGTGTTTTAATATATTTAAGGTTTCCATTTATAAATCAATCTACTGTGCTCTTAGCTGTCAGACTTCAGCAATTTTGATGAATTTAGTAAGTTAATAATTTAGATGAATTTCAAAGTTTTATAAAGGAGGTTGTTTAAGGTTTAAATAAGGGAACATAATAGAGTTTTTGAACAGATAACTAATGTATAGAAGTTTACTCAGAGGAAGAATAGAAAAGATGATAACTTAGTATTACTTATGAAGGATTCCCCTCTGAGCATTCCAATATAAAAATTGTCAGTGTTTTGTTTCACAGCCGACACAGTAATTGTCATCTCATCATCTAATTGTGAATATCATTGTATGTCTGTCTATATCTCTATTAAGCATGATTTGCTTAATTGTTTGAAGTTTTTTCTCCTGTAGAAACTGCTTATCAATAACAGCTGTAGCACTGTGGCTTTTCTCCATGGACTCATGGTGGTCTTTGGAACAACGTTCTTCAACTTTGACAGGTGAGACAGAGGCTCTCCAGTGCCACTGCTTTTGGATGAATCTAGCTGTGGTTGGAGAAGTGCATCTTGCCAAAATATATGGGCAAGACCACACACAGCCTTTAAAATAGTTATTGTAGGCTTATTTTTAGGAATACATGTCCTGACAGTTCTTTTATTTTCATGCCAGTTTCATTACTGTGTATAGATTTTTCATTGGTTTCAATAAAGGCAATTGCAGATTTAGGTCTCTATTTGTTAGGCCTCGTGTATAATTTAGGCTGGAAAATACCTTGAGTTCAAGCATAATTAAAAATATAGAAAATATATTGAAAATGAAGCACTAGAATAGAATACTGATCTTTTTGTCTTTATATATTTGACAGTATTCCCATTGGAAATCTCAATTTCTCAGAAAGCATAGCAGTGAAAACTTGAACCAATTTCACTTTCAAGATTAAGGAAGTCAGGAGAGAATGTTAAAATATTCACATATTTTAATTATATTAGTATTAGAAAAAATTTATAAAAGTATGTATTTTTATAATATTGGTATAATAAAGCATTGTTTAAAATGTAAGTTTTACACTTTAGTAGAAGCTTGAAAGCATTGAAACCAGTCCTGACGAAGTCAGTTTCTTAATGCATAGGTATAACATACATGTTATCCAGTCTTTTTATGAGATGATTAAAACTTTATTCAGCTTAGTGAACTATAAAATTGTTTAAATATGTTTAAAAATAAGTATTTCTAGTTTTCTAAAACTCACTTTTTTAGTGACCAGTAGAGATCACTCTAGACTTCTACAAAATGTTAATTGTTTCTTTTTATAAAATGCTATATTTGGATAATTATTTATGATTCTTAAGTTATTAGTGGTAACAATATTAAAACTTCCTGGGAATGGGAAGTCACAAGACTTTTTACTTGGTGATTAATGCATGTTGCTTAGGTATTTATTTATAATACGTTTTAACCATCTAAGGTGAGATTACAATTTTTTTCCTAGTTTCATAGGGAAAACAGATTCTATAGAAGTAATTGGAAAATTAGTTTTTCTCCTACTATTATCACAATATCCTTCCATTGTTGAATGATTCTGGCAGGTAAGTAGTAGGGAAATTTTGTTCCTACCGCTTTTCGAGAGAACAAGTTTATGGATAGAAGAGACAGAATGTATTATATACAAATAGATTGTTTAGAGAAAGATTTGGTGCTTGCCTGTCAGAAATTAACATGTATGGCAACCTGATTGCTTGCTAGATTGAAAGTAGAGCTACATAGGTCACTTTTAGGATATTTGAGAAAACTTCAAATATGGACAGGATAGCGATGATACTATGGAATATGTATTAAGTTAGGTGTGATCATGCTATCGTGTTTTTATAGGAAAGTATCCATAGTCTTAAAATAGATGTGAGCTGAATTAATAAAATTTAATTAAATACATTCATAATATAAATACATTTGTAAAATAAATGTGTCAAAATGTTAATTGGTGAATATAAATAAAGGATATATAGGCATTTGTTTCATTATTTTTCAGCTTAAACAGTGAATTCTGAAAGGTAAACCATTTTATGTTTAAGGGGTACAGAAATTTGACTTCAAGTGGAAATCAAATAGTTGAGGAAAAGTCACTCATGTATAAATAATAAATTTTTAAAAATGAGTGAATGTGAATAGCTTGGGCTATACAGAGCAATTTTTAGATTTTAGTTTATAGTTTTATTCTTTAAATTTTATTCACAGTAAAAAAAATGACTAGTTTTCACAGTTTATATATGGCAAATATAAATTGAAGATGGTAAAATATTTTTGAAAATCTTAACTTTAAGAATTGCAAGTTGGTATTATGGTAAGTCAAGGCTAGAAATTTTTAGAGGATCAAAGCAACATCTGTTATTGTTATGTCATTTGTGTATTCTTAGCTGTATGCTTCTGGAGTATAAATAAATGCCTTAAGTTTATTTACATTAAATACTAATATATTGTACTACTATTACTAAATTATTCATGCTAATACTACTAAATTCTTCATACTACTTCATTACACTTTTCAAGCAATATTTTAGTGATCAGAAGACTACATCTCTGTGTACAAAGTATTAATTTTGAATTTGTGTTATACTAGTTGATGCCCTACCAGAAATTGACATACTGTTTCTAAAGGGCCAAGTAATAAATATTTTTGGCTTTGTGGGCCATAGGATTTCTGTTAACTACCCAACTCTGCCATTGCATTCTGAAAGCAGATGATAAGTAAACAAATAGGTATGGCTGAATTCCAGTAAAACTTTATTTACAAAAGCAGGAAGTTGTGGCTGGGCATGGTGGTTCACACCTATAATCCCAGCATTTTGGGAGGCTGAGGTGGGAGGCTCACTTGGTCCTAGTAGTTTGAAACCAGCCTGGGCAACATGGTGAGATCCTGTGTCTACCCCCCGACCAATAAAAAGAGAGAAAAATTAGCCAGGCATGGTGACATGCCCTTGTGGTCTCAGCTACTAAGGAGGCTGAGCCCAAGAGACACAGGCTGCAGTGAGCTGTGTTCTTGCCACTGCACTACAGCCTAGGCAACAGAGAAAAGCCCTGTCTCAAAACAAACAAAAACAAAAAACTTCGGAAGCTGCTATAATAGTTTGCCCACTCCTCTTATTGAATAGGCAAGAATGACTTGTAATAATGAAGATCATGTTTCTTAATTAGATATTATAGAATTCTTAAAGTATTTGGAAAATCTTTTTATAATAGTTTATTGTTATATGAAAGATCATGTCTATGGTATACAATAACCATCTCTGGAATTAAGCCATGCAGGTTCATCTTGATCATATCAAGGATATGAGGTTGGAATCCAGATAATCTTGACATTTATAATTATTATTATAAATGTCAATTTTCATTTATTGACTTTTCTAATAAGATGTTAAGATTTATATATTTATTCACAGAAATGTTCTCTCTTTTAGAATTCATTAGGTTTAATGCCCAAGCATGAAATATTTTAGCAGAAATCTTAGTAAGGACTGTGATCAGTTATTTTCCCTCTGTTTTATCCATATTTGAATTTCATTCTGGATGGAAAAAGTAGCTAAATTTGGTATTGGTATGTAATCTCCAGAAACAGTCATGACATCTACCACTGGAGATAATATTCAAAGTAAATTCATTTTCTAAGGATTTACCTATGTTAGGTAGACTTTGAGTATTATTTATTTGATTATGATGCTTACTGCTGAGTAAGAAAAGTAACCATTTTATGTATTTTTATTGATAAATAAAAATTGAGCTTGTATTCTGATCTGAATTTCAGATCTTTGGTGTATTAACACTTCAGATTTTATATAAATGGGATGGCTTTAAGTAACAGCTTATAATTCAAATTATTGTATACTTTATTTTATCCATGATCATTTTAAGCAATTGCAATTATTAAATATATAGCTAAGAATATGTCTCAAATTTGTTATGGAGGAGAAATCTTTCTGCCTTCTTCCTCCTGCCTTACAAACTCTGGTGATTGCCTGTTTGCCCTCATTTGTGATAAAGTTCCAAAGTGATTGTTTGTATCTCCCCATATTTAATTATAAGACTCATCATAAGACATATTTAATTATAAGACACATAAATCATTGTAAGCATTTAGAAGGATAACTTGTCTGGGAGGGGAAACACACACACACACACACACACACACGCACACACACGCACACAAAACCAAAAAGCATCATCCAGGGCCATTTAATGTGAGGGCAGATTCCCCTCTATGCCTCAATACATTTGCAAAGGCATTACTGTAGGAATTTAATAAACTAATTGACAAGAGGAACATTTTATTAAACATACTTTTTATGAAAGACTGGGAAATATTTAATATTTATGTAGGGAAGATTTTCATCTAAAATTAATACATTAAAAATAGTTTTGACATTTAAAGTTATATAATGATGACTTAGGAAAATATGAGGAATAAAATCTTACATAATAATGAATGGTTAATATAGATTTATTTTATTTATTTCAGTATCTCTTGGTACAATTTTAAATCTCTGGGACTTCCGTTATTTTTAGTTATAAATTCATTTTTTTTGAAAATTGAGAAATCCTAAAGACTCCATATTTCTGAAAGAATTTATGGATTATTCAATACAGCTGGTTGGTATATACTCTAACATTGCTATTTAGTTATTTACTCCATGAAATATTTATAAAGTTGATTAGTGATAGTGTCTTAAATTAAGACTTTATTTTTCAGTACAGTTTTAAATTTACAGACAAATTGAACACAAAGTACAGAGAATTCCCGTAAGCTCCCACCTCCCTGCCACTGTCAACAGCTCTGTTTACTCTTACTAATATCTTTCATTGGTGGTCTACATTTACTACAAATGGTGAACCACTATTAATGCATTATTGTTAACTAAAGTCCATAGTTTACATTAGGATTTATTGTTTATGTTGTACAGTTTTGTAGGTTTTGCCAAATGTATAATGTCATGTCTCCAAAATTATACTATCATCCAGAATAGTTTCACTGCCCTAAATATCCCTCGTGCATCACCTATTCATCTCTCTCCACAATCCCTGGCAATAACTAATCTTTTTCTTCTCTTTCTTTTTACTGGTATATGTATATAGTAGTGGTTAAATACATATAACATAAATTTGCTGTCTTAACCATTTTGACAATAGATCTTTTTACTCTGTCTATAGTATTGCCTTTTCCAGACTCTCATTTAGTTGGAATTGACTCCCAAACCTGCGAGCCCTTTTTCATAATGCCATTAATTTATTACTGAGCGTGAGGCTCTCATGACCTAAACACCTCCCATTTAAAAAATTGTGTTATTTGTTTCTTATTATTGAGTTGTTTGAGTTTCTTATATATTTTATGGCTTGCAAATATATTTTCTCATTCTGTATGCTTGTTTCTTTATTGTTAATTTTCTTTGCTCTGTAGAAGTGTTTTAATTTATTGTAATCCCATTTGTCTACTTTTGCTTTTGTTGCCAGTTCTTTTGGGGTCATGTCTGAAACATTATTATCCAAACTAATTTCATAGAGCTTTTCCCCTCTGTTTTTTTCTAGTAATTTTGCAATTTAATGTCTTATGTTTGTCTTTAATGAATTTTAAGTTGATTTTTGTGTATGTTGTTAGATGAGGATATAATTTTATTTTTCTTCATGGAGATAACCAGTTTTCCCAGCACCATTTACTGAACAGATTGTCTTTCCCTCATTTTGTGTTCTTGGCATCTTTATTGAAAATCAATTGACAGTAAATGTGTAGATTTATTTCTGGGTTCTCTGTTCTGTTCTGTTTGCTTTTATGCCTGTACCATGCTGTTTTGATGACTGTAGCCTGATAGTAGATTTTCAGATTAGGTAATGTGAAGCCTCTGGATTTGTTCTTTTTGCTCAAGACTGCTTTTGCTATTTGGGGTCTTTTGTGGTTCCAAATGAATTTTAGGATTGTTTTTTCTGTTTCTGTGAAAAGTGTCGTTAGAATTTTGATAAAGATTGCATTCAGTCTGTAGATTGCTTTGGGCAGTCTGGGCATTTTGACAGTATTTTTTTTTTTTTTTTTTTTTTTTTTTTTTTTTTTGAGACAGGGTCTTACTCTGTCCCCCAGGCTGAAGTACAGTGACATGATCTCAGCTCACTGCAATTTTTACCTCCCAGGCTCAAGTGATCCTCCCACCTTAGCCTCCTGAGTAGCTGGAACTATCAGTGCATGCCATCACACCTGGCTAATTTTTGTATTTTTTACAGAAATGGGGTCTCGCCATGTTGCCCAGACTGATCTCAAACTTCTGAGCTCAAGTGATCTGCCCACTTTGGCCTCCTAAAGTGCTGGGATTACAGGTTACACATGGCATGAGCCACTGCATCTGACCTTAACAATATTCCTTCAATCCATAAAATTAGAGTATCTTTCCATTTAATTATGTCTTCTTCTATTTCTTTCCTCAGTGCCCATACAGGTATGAGCCACTGTGCCTGGTTTTAACAATATTCTTTCAGTCCATAAAGTTAGGATATCTTTCCATTTAATTGTGTCTTCTTTCATCTCTTTCATCAGTGTTTTATAGTTTTCACAGTATAGTATAGAGTCTGTACTTCTTTGGTCAAATTTATTTCTAAGTATTTGCTTTTCTTGGTGGCTATTGTTAATGAGTTTTTTTTAAATTTATTTTTTGGACAGTATGGAAATGCTACTGATTTTTGCATGTTAATTTTGTACCCTGCAAAATTACTGAATTTGTTTATTTGTTCTAACAGTTTATGCCAGAGTCTTTCAGGTTTTACTCCATGAAAGATTATGTTGTCTGCAAACAGATGTTATAACTTTTTCCTTTGGATGCCTGTTGTTTCTCTTGTCTAATTTTTCTTGGTACAATATTCTTTTTTTTCACTTTTCATAGGAGTTATTCTATTTAGTATTTACAACTTTCAGCATAGACATCCCCTGATTCATTTTTATTTTTTTAATATTTTTTCATAGGTTATTGGGGTACAGGTGGTATTTGGTTACAAGAATAAGTTCTTTAGTAGAGATTTGTGAGAACCTGGCGCACCCATCACCTGAGCAGTATACACTGAACCGTATTTGTTGTCTTTTTTATCCCTCACCCCACTCCCCCCCCCCCCAGTCCCCCAATGTCCATTCTTTTATTTATTTATTTATTTTTGAGACAGAGTCTCTCTCTGTCTAGGCTGGAGTGCAGTGGTGCTATCTTGGCTCACCGTAACCTCTGCCTCCCAGGTTCAAGTGATTCTTCTGCCTCAGCCTCCCGAGTAGCTGGGACTACAGGCACATATCACCATACCCAGCTAATTTATGTATTTTTAGTAGAGATGGGGTTTTACCATGTTGGGCAGGATGGTCTTGATCTCTTGACCTCGTGATTTGCCTGCCTCGGCCTCCCAAAGTGCTGGGATTCTAGGTGTGAACCATCACGCCTGGCCCGTTGTATGATTCTTACACCTTTGTGTCCTCATAGCTTAGCTCCCACACATCAGTGAGAACATATGATGTTTAGTTTTCCATTCCTGAGTTACTTCACTTAGAATAATAGTCTCTAATCTCATCCAGGTCATTGCAAATGCTGTTAATTCATTCCTATTTATGGCTGAGTAGTATTCCATCATATATATTCACTCATTGATTGATAGGCATTTGGGTTGGTTCCATGATTTTGCTATTGTGAATATTGCTGCTATAAACATGGCATGTGCAAGTATCGTTTTTGAATAATGATTTCTTTTTCTCAGAGTAGATACCCAGTAGTGAGATTGCTGAATCAAATGGTAGTTCTACTTTTAGTTCTTTAAGGAATCTCCACATTGTTTTCCATAGCAGCCATACTAGTTTATATTCCCACCAGCAGTGTAGAAGTGTTCCCCAATCGCTGCATCCATGCCAACATCTGCTGTTTTTCGATTCTTTGATTATGACCATTTTTGCAGGAGTATAGTGGTATTGCATTTTGGTTTTGATTTGCATTTCCCTGATCATTAGTGATGTTGAGCATTTTTTCATGTGTTTTGGCCATTTGTATCTCTTCTTTTGAGAATTGTCTATTCTTTTGAGAACTGTCATGTCCTTAGCCCACTTTTTGATGGGATTGATTTTTTTTTTTCTTACTGATTTGTTTGAGTTCATTGTTGATTCTGGATGTTCTTTGTCAGATGTATAGATTGTGAAGATTTTCTCCAACTCTGTGGGTTGTCTGTTTACGCTGCTGACTGTTCCTTTTGCTGTGCAAAAGCTCTTTAGTTTAATTAGATTGCAGCTCTTTATTTTTGTTTTTACTGCAGTTGTTTTTGGTCATGAAAACCTTGCCTAAGTCAGTGTCTAGAAGGGGTTTTCCAATGTTATATTCTAGAATTTTTATAGTTTCAGGTCTTGGATTTAAGTCCTTAATCCATCTTGAGTTGATTTTTTTATAAGGTGAGAGATGAGGATCGAGTTTCCTTCTTCTACATGTGGCTAGCCTAGTATCCCAACACCATTTGTTGAAGAGTGTTCCCCACTTTATGTTTTTGTTTGTTTTGTTGAAGATCAGTTGGCTGTAAGTATTTGGGTTTATTTTGGGCTCTCTATTCTGTTCCATTGGTCTATATGCCTATTTTTATACCAGTACCACACTGTTTTGGTGACTATGGCCTTAGAGTATAGTTTGAAATCAGGTAATGTGATGCCTACATATTTGTTCTTTTTGCTTAGTCTTGCTTTGGCTATGCAGGGTCTTTTTTGGTTTCATATGAATTTTAGAATTGTTTTCTTCTATCTCTGTGGAGAACGATGGTGCTATTTTGATGGGGATTGCCTTGAATTTGTAGATTGCTTTTGGCAGTATGGTCATTTTCCCAATATTGATTCTGCCCATCCATGAGCATGGGATGTATTTCCATTTATTTGTTTTTTCTATGATTTCTTTTAGCAGTGTTTTGTAGTTTTCCTTATAGTGGTCTTTCGACTCCGTCGTTAGGTATATTCCTAAGTATTTTATTTTATTTTTTGCTGCTATTGTAAAAGGGGTTGAGTTCTTGTTTTCTCAGCTTGGTTGCTGTTGGTATATAGAAGAGCTACTGATTTGTGTACCTTAATTTTGTATCTGGAAACTTTGCTGAATTCTTTTTTTTTTTTTACTTTAAGTTCTGGGGTACAGGTGCAGATCTTGCAAGATTGTTATATAGGTATACACATGCCACGGTGGTTTGCTGCATCCATCTCTCCGCCACCTACATTAGGTATTTCTCCTAAAGTTGTCCCTCCCCAATCTCCCCACCCCCTGCTGTCCCTCCTCTAGCCCCCCACCCCCCAACAGACCCCAGTGTGTGATGTTCCCCTCCCCTGTGTCCATATGTTCTTATTGTTGAACTTTGCTGAATTCTTTTATCAGTTCTAGGAGTTTTCTGGAGAAGTCCTTAGGGTTTTCAAGGTAAATGATCATATTGTCAGCAAACAGCAACAGTTTGACTTCCTCTTTATTGATTTGGATGCCCATTATCTCTTTCTCTTGTCAGATTGCTCTGGCTAGGACTTCCAGTACAATGTTGAAGAGGAGTGGTGAGAATATGCACCCTTGTCTTGTTTCCGTTCTCAGGGGGGAATGCTTTCAGCTTTTTCCCATTCAGTATTATGTTGGCTGTGGGTTTGTCACAGATGGCTTTTATTACAATTAAGGTATGTCACTTGTATGCCCATTTTGCTGAGGGTTTTGATCATAAAGGGATAGTGGATTTTATCGAATGCTTTTCTGCATCTATTGAGAAAATCATGTGATTTTTGTTTTTAATTCTGTTTATGTGGTGTATCACATTTATTGACTTGCGTATGTTAAACAACTCTGCATCCCTGGTATGAAACCCACTTCATGGTGGATTATCTTTTGATATATTACTGGATTTGTTTAGCGCCTATTTTGTTAAGGATTTTAGCATCTCTCCTTTCCTGGTTTTGGTGTTAGGGTGATGCTGGCTTCATAGAATGAATTAGGGAGAGTTCTCAGTTTCTCTGTCTGGTGGAATAGTGTCAAAAGGATTGGTACCAATTCTGTGAATGTCTGGTAGATTTCTGCTGTGAATCCATCTGGTCCTGGACTTTTTTTTTTTCTTTTTTGGTAATTTTTAATTAGCATTTCAATTTTGCTGCTTTTTATTGGTCTGTTCAAGGTATCTAATTCTTCCTTATTTAAGCCAGGAGGGTTGTATTTTCCAGGAATTTATCCATTTCTTCTAGGTTTTCTGGTTTATGTGTGTAAAGGTGTTGTTCATAGTAGTCTTGAATGATCTTTTGTATTTCAGTAGTGTTTCATTTCTCAGTGATGTTATTTGGATTTCTCTCTTCTTGGTTAATCTTGCTAATGATCTATCAATCTTAAATATCTTTTTAAAGAACCAGCTTTTTGTTTCATTTATTTTTGTACAGCTTTTTTACTGTTTGTTTCAATTTTGTTTAGTTCTGCTCTGATCTTGGTTATTTTTTTTCTTCTACTGGGTTTGGTTTTGGTTTGTTCTTGTTTCTCTAGTTCCCTGAGGTGTGACCTTAGGTGGTCTCTTTGTGCTCTCTCAGACTTTTTGCTATAGTCATTTAGGGATATGAACTTTCCTCTTAGGACTGCCTATGTTGTGTACTATAGGTTTTGATAGGTTGTGTCATTACTGTCATTCAGTTCGAAGAATTTTTAAATTTCCATCTTGATTTCATTTTTGACCTAATGCTCATTCAAGAGCAGGTTATTTAATTTCCATGTATTTGCATGGTTTTGAGGGTTTCTTTTGGAGTTGATTTCCAGTTTTGTGCCACTATGGTCTGAGAGCATGCTTGATATAATTTCAGTTTTCTTAAATTTACTGAGGCTCGTTTTATGGCCTATCATACGGTCTATCTTGGAGAAAGTTCCATGGCTGTTGAACAGAATGTGTATTCTGTGGTTGTTGGATGAAATGTTCTGTATATATCTGCTCAGTCCATTTGCTTCAAGGTATAGTTTAAATTTATTGTTTGTTTGTTGACTTTGTCTTGTTGATCTTTCTTGTGCTGTCAGTGGAATATTGAAGGCCCCCACTATTATTGTATTGCTGTCTATCTCATTTCTTAGGTCTATTAGTAATTGTTTTATAAACTTGGGAGCTCCAGTGTTGGATGCATATATGTTTAGGATTTTGATATTTTCCTGTTGGACAAGGCCTTTATCCTTATTCCTCTTGTCTTTTTTAACTGCTGTTGCTTTAAAGTTTGTTTTGGCAGATATGAGCTACCCTTGCTAGTTTTTGGTGTCCATTTGCATGAAATGCATTTTATCACCCCTTTACTTTAAGTTTATGTGAGTCCTTATGTGTTAGATGAGTATCCTGAAGGGAGCAGATAATTAGTTGTTGAGTTCTATCTGTTCTGCAATTCTGTATCTTTTAAATGGAGCCATTTAGGCCATTAACATTCAATGTTAGTATTGAAATGTGAGGCACCCTTGCATTCATCATGCTCTTTGTTGCCTGCATACTTTGTTTTTTGTTTTTGCTTTTTAACTTGTATTTTTGTTTTATAGGTCGTGTGTGCTTTATGCTTTAAAGAGATTCTGTTTTGATGTGTTTCCAGGATTTGTTTCATGATTTAGAGCTCCTTTTAGCAGTTCTTTTAGTGGTGGCTTGGTAATGATGAATTCTCTCAGCATTTGTCTGAAAATGACTGTATCTTTCCTTCATGTATGATACTTAGTTTTGCTGGATACAAAATTCTTGGCTGAAGATTGTTTTGTTTGAGGAGGTTGAAGAGAGGGCCCCAATCCCTTCTAGCTTGTAGGGTTTCTGCTGAGAAATCTGCTGTTAATCTGATAGTTTTTCCTTTATAGGTTACTTGGTGCTTCTGTCTCAGCCCTTATGATTCTTTCCTTTGTCTTAACTTTCGATAACCTGATGACAGTGTGCCCAGGTGATGATCTTTTTGCAATGAATATCCTAGGTGTTCTTTGTGCTTCTTGTATTTGCTTGTCTAGGTCTCTAGCAATGCTGGGGAAGTTTTCCTCGATTATTGCCCCCAAATATGTTTTTGAAGCTTTTAGAATTGTCTTCTTCTACAGGAACACTGATTATTCTTAGGTTTGGTCATTTAACATAATTCCAAACTTCTTGGAGAGTTAGTTCATATTTTCTTGTTCTTTTTTCTTTTTCTTTGTTGGATTGGGTTACTTCAAAGACCTTGCCTTCAAGCTCTGAATTTCTTTCTTCTACTTATTCCATTCTGTTGCTGAGACTTTACAGTGTGTTTTGCATTTCTGGAAGTGTGTCCAAAGTTTCCTGAATTTTTGATTGTTTTTTCTTTATGCTATCTATTTTGTTGAATATTTATCCCTTTACTTCTTGTATCATTTTTTGGATTTCTTTGCATTGGGCTTTGCCTTTCTCTAGTCCCTCCCTGATTAGCTTAATAACTAACCTCCTGGGCCAGGCACAGTGGCTTACGCCTGTAATCCCAGCACTTTGGGAGGCCGAGGCGGGTGGATCATGAGGTCAAGAGATCGAGACCATCCTGGCCAACATGGTGAAACCGCGTCTCTACTAAAAAAAAAAAAAAATAGCTGGGCATGGTGGCGTGTGCCTGTAGTCCCAGCTACTTGGGAGGCTGAAGCAGAAGCATTGCTTGAACCCAGGAGGCGGAGGTTGCAGTGAGCCGAGCTTGTGCCACTGCACTCCAGCCTGGTGCCTGGCGACAGAGCGAGACTCTGTCTCAAGAAAAAAAATAACTAATCTCCTGAATTCTTTTTGGGTAAGTCAGGGGTTTCTTCTTGGTTTGGATCCGTTGCTGGTGAACTAGTGTGATTTTTGAGGGGTGTTGACAAGCCCTGTTTTTGTCATACTGCCAGGGTTGGTTTTCTGGTTCTTTCCCATTTGAATAGGCTCTGTCAGAGGGAATGTCTAGGGTTGAAGGCTGCTGTTCAGATTTTTTTGTCCTGAAGGGGGGTTTCCTTGATGTAGTACTCACCCCCTTCTCCTGTGGTTGTGGCTTCCTGTGAGCCGAACTGCATGATTGTTTTCTCTCTTGGTCTAGCCACCCAGCGTGTCTACCCAGTTCCTGTCTGGTGCTGAGGGTTTCTGTACAGAGTCTTTTGATGTGAACCATCTATGGGTCTCTCAGCCATGGATACCAATGCCTGTTCTGGTGAAGGTGATGGAGGGTGCAATGGACTCAGTGAGAGTTCTTAAATTTGGTGGTTTAAAGCTTCTATTTTTGTGCCTCCTGCCAGGAGGTGGTGCTTTATAGAAAGCATCAGCTATAGTAGTGTGGGAGAGGGACCATCAGTGGGCGGAGCCCTAGAACTCCTAGGATTATATGTCCTTTGTCTTAGGCTACCAAGTTGGGTAGGGGAGTACTATCAGGTGGGGGTGGGACCAGGTGTGTCTGAGTTCAGACTCTCTTCGGGTGGGTCTTGCTGTGGCTACTGTGGAGGATGGGTGAGATTCCCAGGACACTGGAGTTGGGTACCTAGGAGGATTATGGCTGCCTCTGCTGAGTCATGAATGTTATCAGGGAAGTGAGGAAAAGTGGCAGTCACTCGGCTCCCAAGCAAACAGAAGGGCTGGTCTCATTCCCACCATGCCATCCACGACATCCCTGAGTCTGTTGCCAGGTGGAAGGTGGGCTTGAAAACTTGTCTGAGTCTTTCTGCCTCCCAGAGTATTTGTGGTGTCTCCTGGGTACTGCAGGAGCAGTCTGCTTTCTTCAGAGGGTGTGTGGGTCCTCTAGGATTGCTGGTTTGTTCTTACAGTCGATGTGGAGCTACTAAAATGTATGATCTTGTGCAGTATTCTTGATGAACATTTTTTCCCCCTTCCTTTTCATCACTTTGACTATATCATTCCATTCCCTCCTGGTCTGTAAGATGACTACTGAGAAGACTTGCTGCTAGGCTTATTTGAACCCTGTTATATGTGATTTCTTTCTTTTCTCTTACTGATTTCAGGATGTTTTCTTTATGTTTGATTTCTGACAGTTTGGTTATAATATACCTTCGTCTATTCTTGTTTGGATTAAATCTGATGGGGAGATTTTTGCCCTTCCTATATGTTGATATTTATATCTTCTCTAGATTTGGGATATTCTATCACTTTTTCTCTTTCTTCTTGAACTCCTATGACTCAAATATTTGCTGTTTTGATGCTGTCTCATATATTTTATAAGCTTTCTTCAGTTTTCTTAGTTTTTTTTTTTCTTATTTGACTATATATTTTTTTAACTAACTTGTCTTTAAGATCACAGATGTGCTTGATCAGTGCCAATATTGTTGATACTCTCTTAAATTTTTAATTTCATTCATTGTGTTTTTCAGCTTCGGAATTTGTTTCCTTTTATAGTTTCAATCTGTTAGTTTTCTCATTTTGGTCATTTATTTTCTTGAAGTTCACTGTTTTCACTTAAAATGACTATTCTGATTTCTTTGTCAGGCAGTTTATATATCTCCATATATTTGGGGTCAGGCACTGGGAGATTGTGTTCTTTTGGTAGTGTTGACTGTCTCCTTGGTTTTTCATGATTCTTGTTGCATTATGTTGATGTGTGAGCATTTGGTGGAGTATTTACCCCTAGCAGACTTTTTGGGCTAGTTTTGCTGTGGAAAGACCTTCACCTTATGAGGGTGCTTGTTGGTTAGGGCACAACAGTTCTGGCACCAGTGAGGGTGCAAGCTGGGTAATCTGTGTAGCTCTGTCAGCTGAGGTTGATTTTAGACCAAGATTGGAGGGATGCTTAGTGGCTAATATTGTGGATCCTTAGTGGCTAATACTGATGTCTGCAGTGGCAGCAAGGGTTGTTGGGGTCCTTGGTGACAATGGCTGCTAAGATTCTTGTGATCTTTTTTACTCCTACCAGAAGTTGTGGCTGAGCAGAGATTCCTCTTGGTACTGGGTATGGCTTGTGGACTTGCTTGCAATAGCAGTGATACCAGTTTGTGATGTGTGTTGCCTTTGGCATGGCCTTGGAGTTGAGGCCTGAAGCATGGCCTTGGAGTTGAGGCCAGAGGGAGTATGGCTCTGGCATCTTGGTCCATAATTGCACTGATATTTGTGGTGTAGGCACCTCATCTGCCATGTTGGTGATAGTATGTGAGGCCTGGAGGCTTGGGAATACATCAGGGGAGATGAAAATTGAGAGTACAGATGTTTGTAGAATTAGAGAGGCTCCCAGGTAGAGGTGGGGCGTAACTCTGTGTGATAGCTGGTTTGGTACCTGGAGTACAGGCATGAGCAGTGAGGGCTTGACTTTTAGCTCAGGAATATGAAGTTGCTCACTGAGGCGATGGCTCTGATACCTAAAATGTGGGTCCAGTGCAGCCATAGTGCCTGGGCTTGGAGTCTGGTATTTGAAGAAAGACTTCAGTTCTAGGGTTGGGGCAGGTGTGGGGTTGGGAAAGATAGTGGGTTCTACTCTGTCATGTTGGTGATGTCACTTCCATTATTGGATTTTTAAGGCAGGGAGTAACATGATATATGGTTTTGAATCATCTGATACCAATGTGGTATATAGTATATATTAGAAGGTGCCAGAAGGATTTTGTAGTGAAAAATGCTGAGGGCTTGAATGAACTAAAACTACATAAAGAAAGGGAACTCTGAAAACTATGGGTAAAAATTAGTTTTGTGGCATGTAATTTAATTTGTAAACAAACAAGTTGGCAGAAGGAACATTTTATTAAGTGTTATTCGAATAATCTCACTGAATTTATGTGGGTGTATTTGTGAAAAGACTTTTGTAACTTCTTGAAAATTTCAAAACATGACAGATCAGTCATTTAGTATGTATAATAGCACTGAATCATAAAATGCAGTAGGTATATAGTGGAAGCAATAAATATTGTAGTTTTATTGGAGCTGGTATGAAAAGGCCATGATATTATGTAATACAGGTGGTGAGATCAAACAAATTATGTTCCAGTAATGTGGAAACCGTTCATTTAGATTTAGAGCTAAAAGCTGGTATTTTTCATTTCAGGTAGTTAGGGAGTCTAATAGCTTAGATTTAGAAGTTCTACAAACTATGGATACCCATATCATTTTCTGGAATTTATGTGTCATGAAAATAATACTTCCATATTTGTTGGAATTTTCTTTGAAAAACAAATAAGCAAATATAGAAGCATGGAGAAAAAGCCTATTCTCCTGTGATTACTGTTGGATACATTATATGTTCAATAAGGAAGATCAGGCCATGGTGGTCTTCAGCGGTTTTCTGTAATCAACTATTTCTAAAAATGAATGTTTCAGACTGTTGATTTCTTCTGTTTGTGTTCTTTTAGTGCTCAAGTGGGTTTTCATTTTAAATACATTATTGACTGATGATGGCCATTGATGCTTAAAAAGAATCTAGGTATAATGGCATTGTGCATTTTCTAAGATATTTTTGGCATTCTTACCCATTAAAATGATTATATTGCTAGACTAAGCAAATGGAAAAAAATCTTTGAAGCCATTCTTTTCTATTTGTATTTTTTGGTTTTATTTTGAATATTACTTCTTTTATTTTCTCACCCTGTATTCCTAATAACTTCTTCCTCTTTGACCTTTCTTCTTAGGAAAAAAATTTTAACAGAAACTTTCTGAGGTCTGTTTGTATAGATTTGAAATAGTTTCTGCTAACAGTCTGTTTTGTTTTAGAAAAATGATACCAGCCTTTTAGAGCAGTAGAATACTAAGTGGTATCATTAATGCCAAACATAATGGTAAAATAGTGGAAAAATTTATTACATATTTAGTTTTTTGGATGGTTTTATTGAAGTATGTCTTTGAGCATAATTATCAAAGTGATTTATTTTTTCTTTAAATTGAGTAGCATTCCTCTGCTAAATTGATTTTCAAAATTAGACCTCTTTAATTTGGATGGATAGGTAGAGTAGTAACTTTTATCTCTAATATTTTTCTGTATAAAGCAGTTTTAAATGTCTTTTAATCTATTTTAAGTGAAATTTAATTATTAGATGTTGATATTTACACATTTAAGTAAATAAAAAATATTTTTCCATTTTTAAAGCATCCTCTTTGTAAGAGTGACTAACGTCTTATTGATCTGTGTTGTACTGGTACTTAATTCTCATCTACCAACGGATTTAGCCTTTGTACTTTTCTTAAAAGAGAAGTAAAACAAATTTAGTTTGAAGATTTAATTGGCTTTTTTTTTTCTTTTAAGGAATCAGGCAACACCTCATTCTATAAAATAGAATGGATTGAATGGAGACGGTTGGCTTTATAGGCCAAAAATGGCTGAGGAAAACAAAGAAGAAACAAAAAGCAAATTGGTTGTTTCAAAGTTACTTTCCTTAGTGATGTTGAGCATTTTTTCATAGGTTTGTTTGCCATTTGTGTATCTTCTTTTGAAAATTGTCTGTTCATGTCCTTAGCCCACTTTTTGATGGAATTGTTTGCTTTTTTCTTGCTAATTTGTTTGAGTTCCTTGTAGATTCTGGATATTAGTCCTTTGTTAGATTTATAGATTGTGAAGAGTTCTCTCACTTTGTGGGTTGTCTGTTTACTCTGCTGTTTACATCCTTTTGCTGTGCAGAAACTCTTTAATTAAGTCCCACCTATTTATCTTTGTTTTTTTACATTTGCTTTTGGGTTCTTGATCATAAAGTCTTTGCCTAAGTCAATGTCCAGGAGGGTTTTTCTGATGTTATCTTCTAGAATTTTATAATTTCAAGTCTTAGATTTAAGTCCTTGATCCATCTTGAGTTGATTTTTGTATAATGTAAGAGATGAGGATCCAGTTTCATTCTCTTACATGTGGCTTGCCAATTATCCCAGCACCATTTGTTGAATAGGGTGTCCTTTCTCTGCTTTATGTTTTTGTTTCCTTTGTCAAAGATCAGTTGGCTGTAAGTATTTGGGTTTATTTCTGAGTTGTCTATTCTGTTCCATTGGTCTATGTGCCTATTTTTATACCATGAGGCTATAGTCACCAAAACAGCTTGGTACTGTTTTGGTGAGTGTAGCCTCAAAGTATAGTTTGAAGTCAGGTAATGTGATGCCTCCAGATTTGTTCTTTTTACTTAGTCTTGCTTTGGCTATGCAGCCTCTGTTTTGGTTCCATGTGAATTTTAGAATTGTTTTTTTCTAACTCTGTAGAGAATGATGGTGCTATTTTGATGGGGATTGCATTGAATTTGTAGATTGCTTTTGGCAGTATGGTCATTTTTACAATATTGATTCTACCCATTAGTATGGGATGTGTTTCCATATGTCTGGGTTGTCTGTGATTTCTTTCAGCAGTGTTTTGCAGTTTTTCTTGTAGAGGTCTTTCATCTTTGTTAGGAACATTTCTAAGTATTTTACTTTATTTTTTTGCAGCGGTTGTAAAAGGGGTTGAGTTTTTGATTTGATTCTCAGTTTGGTCGCTATTGGTGTATAGATTTACTGATTTGTGTACATTAATTTTGTATCTGGAAACTTTGCTGAATTCTTTTATTTGTTAGGAGCTTTCTGGAGGAGGCTTTAGGGTTTTCTAGGTAAATGATCATATTATCAGCAAACAGCAATAGTTTAACTTCCTCTTTACCCATGTGGATGCCCTTATCTTTTTCTCTTGTCAGATTGCTCTGGCTGGGACTTCCAGTACTGTGTTGAAGAGGAGTGGTGAGAGTGGGCATCCTTGTCTTGTTCCTGTTCTCAGAGGGAACGCTTTCAGCTTTTCCCTCACTCAGTATTATGTTGGCTGTGGGTTTGTTATAGATGGCTATTATTATATTGACGTATATCCCTTGTATGCTGATTTTACTGAGAGTTTTAATTATAAAGCGATGCTGGATTTTGTTGATTTTTCTGCATCTATTGAGATGATCGTGTGATTTTCAATTCTTCTTATGTGTTGTATCACATTTATTGACTTGTATATGTTAAACCATCCCTGTATCCCTAGTATGAAACCCACTTGATCATGGCAAATTATCTGTGTTTTAAAGTGGTTCTGTTTTGATGTGTTTCCAGGATTTGTTTCAAGATTTAGAGCTCCTTTTAGCAGATCTTGTAGCGGTGGGTTGGTAGTGGCAAATTCTCTCAGCATTTGTTTGTCTGATAAAAACTGTATCTTTCTTTCATATATGAAACTTAGTTTCACTGGATACAACATTCTTGGTTGATAATCACTTTGTTTGAGGAGACTGAAGATAGGGCCCCAGTCTTTTCTAGCTTGTAGGGTTTCTGCTGAGAAAACTGCTGTTAATCTGATAGGTTTTCCTTTATTGGTTACCTGGTGCTTTTGCCTCACAGTTCTCATGATTCTTTTCTTCATCTTACCTTTAGATAACCTGATGTCAGTGTGCCTAGGCGATGATATGTTTGCGATGAATTTCCCAGGTGTTCCATTTGCTTCTTGTATTTGGATGTCTAGGTTTCCAGCAAGGCAAGGGATGTTTTCCTTGATTATTCCCCTAAATATGTTTTTCAAGCTTTTAGATTTCTCTTCTTCCTGAGGTCATCGATTATTCTTAGGTTTGGTTGTTTAACATAAGCCCAGACTGTTTGGAGCCTTTCTTCATTTTCTTATTTATTTATTTTTTTTAGTCTTTGTTGGATTTTGTTAATCTGAAGACCTTGTCTTCAGGCTCTGAATTTCTTTCTTCTACTTGTACAGTTTTATTGCTGAGATGTTCCAGAGCATTTTGCATTTCTATAAGTGTGTTGTTTTCTGAAGTTTTGATTTCTTTTTTTATTTGTACTGTTTTCCTGAATGTTTATTCCTTCACTTCTTGTATCATTTTTCTGATTTCCTTACATTGTGCTCACATTTCTATGGTGCCTCACCGATTAGCTTAGTAGCTATCATCCTCCTGAATTCTTTTTAGGTAAATCAGGGATTTCTTCTTGGTTTGTTTCCATTGCTGGTGAGCTAGTGTGATTTTTGGGGGATGTGAAAGAACCCCGTTTTGTCATATTACCAGTGTTGGTTTTCTGGTTCCTTCTCATTTGGGCAGCCTCTATCAGCAGAAAGGTCTGTAGGCTGTTGTTCAGATTCTTTTGTTCCATGAGTTGTTCCCCTTGATGTAGTACTCTCCCCCTTTTTCTATGGATGTGGCTTCCTGGGAGCCGAGCTGTAGTGATTATTTCTCTTCTGGATCTAGGCACCCAGCTTGTCTACCAGGCTCTGGACTGGTATTGTGGGTTGTCTGCAGAGTCCTGTGATGTGAACTGTCTATGGGTCTCAGCTGTGGATGCTAGCATGGTATTTAGGGTGTCTCCTGGGTTCTGCAGGAACAATCTGCTTCCTTTAGGGGGTCTTTGGGTCCTCTTAGGTTTCCTGATTTATTCCTACAGTTGTTCGGGAGCAAACTCATGGTGCAAGCCTTCCCCCACACTGCTCTGTCCATCTGAGTTGGGGCTGCAGTCTAGTTCTACCTCCCGACCGGCATCGATCGTTTTCTTGGGCCTCAGATTCCTCCTTTGTAAAATGAGACTAGGAAAGCATCTGGCTCCATAGGCTTATACTTCATAGGCTTACGTGATACAATACTGTGGGATACTTAGTACACAGAGTAAGTCCTCAGTGTTAGCTACTGTTGTTATGTGACATTAAAAGCTATAGTATAGCAATAATTTGGAATTAGATAGACTTGATATCTGGTCTGGAAAAAGATCAGGGCATGGAAGATAATTTAAATTGAACTCCTCCAGGTATATGTAATGTTAAATCAGTAGTTGTCTTCTTTTCACAAATAAAAGCAAGAGCCTTTTTAGTTTCCACATGATTTTTAAATTTAAATTGAATTTGTCCAAAGGAAGAAAAACTCAGCTTTTAGCTTTAAGAGTTTCAGCCACTTCTTTGGACTTAGTTTTTTTCTTTTTTTTTTCTTTTTTTTTTTTTTTAGTATTTTTAAAAAGAGATCACAAGGCCCACTTTACGGGATTTTTGTTGATATTTGAAGGAATATATAGTTAAAACAGTGCCCAGAAGAGTAAATATAAAATAAATGCTTATTTTCTCTTTCATTCCACTCCCCACCCTCTGTTTTTTGGAAATCTTCCATGCCCTGATCTTTTTCCAGAAGAGATTTACTTAATCCTATGACAGTACAGTTCAGATCCTACTGGAGTGCTACAAATATAGTTCCATCTGTGCCTTGTAGATAATTTAAACTGACCTCCTCCAAGGTAGTTACATGTTAAGTCAGTAGTTGTCTTCCTTTTTGTTCACAAATAAAAGCAATAACCTTTTTACTTTCCACATGATTTTTAAATTTAAGTTGAATTTGTTCAAAGGAAAAAAATATATTTAATACATTTTTTCTTTTTTTTTGAGACACGGTCTCGCTCTGTTGCCACGGCTGGAGTGCAGTGGTACTATCACGGCTCACTGCAGTCTTGACCTCCTGGAATTAAGTGGTTCTCCCACCTCAGCCTTGCCAGTAGCTGGGACTGTAGGTGTATGTCACCATGCTGGGCTAATTTTTTAAAATTTTTTGTTAAGATGGCATCTCTGTTGCTCATGCTGGTCTGGAACTCCAGGGCTCAAGCAGTCCTCCTGCCTCAGCCTCCAACATACTAGGAGATTACAGGTGTGAACCACTGAACTAGGACTTTAATATTTGTATTAAGAAATTGTTGCTGTTAAAAACAATCATAATTCAGTCTTCTCTGTACTAGTGTTACCAATTGACATACCATTTTTTTAAAAATTTTCTCAGCAAGCATATTTAGTAAGTGTCTCATCTTTACCTATGAAACTTAGGGCATATAAGTTTTCTTATGTTTACTTATTCCTTTATGAGGAACTGAAGAACCATAATGGTTTATGCATAAATGTTTTTTAGAAACCCTGTGTGTTAATATATTATCTGACCTCTCAAATTATTCAGATATCTTTTTAATATGCCGCTAATAATTATATGGTGTTTCATAGCTTACTTTCTTGAAATGTACATAGTAGCTTTGAGAACAAAATGCTCTTCCCCCTCTACTTTATGAGATCATTGAGACTCACTAGAATACCAGAATTAAGTAACTCAAGTGCCATAGTATATGAAAAGTGTGCTATTTTTTATGCCCTTTCTTGTACCAGAAATAACAGTTTTAAAATTCAAAACAGTGTTGCAAAATGTAGGTTGTTAAAAATAAATAATAAAATGCGACAAATGGAATATAAAGATGGAAAATACGAAGATGTGAATAGGTTTGTGTATGAAATGCACTGTTCTGTTTAATATTCTTGCTAAAGCTTTGATGCAAATTTGGGTTTTAAGCTTCCAACCTTCCTCCCTCAAATAATTAGTAAACAGGAGAATCTCACACACAGAAAAAGGAAATTGAGCACAAAGAACTATGCATTAAGCATTTATTGTAGCATTACTTCTAGTAGAAAAAAAAACAAATATTACTTAAGGGAGTGGGTAAATAAGTAGAAACAAACAGGTTGGTGCAAAAGTAATTGTGATTTTGAACCATGAATTTTAAATCATTATAGCTAGGCTCAAACACATTATTATTAATCAAAATAGGAACCATTACAATCAACACCTTTTTCCAACAAGAAATGAGTTTGTTTATACCTGTAGCATAAAAACCCATGCTTCAGGATTTGACGAACTCTTGGAAAACCTTTTCTGCATCCTGCTCGTTGTGGAAGTGTTTTCCCTGCAAAAAGTTGCTGAGATGCTTTAAGAAGTGGTAGTTGGTTGGTGAGAGGTCAGGTGAATATGGCGGATGAGGCAAAACTTAGTAGCCCAATTCGTTCAACTTTTGAAGTGTTGGTTGTGTGATGTGTGGTTGGGCGTTGTCATGGAGAAAAATTGAGCCCTTTCTGTTTACCAATGCCAGCTGCAGGCATTTTAGTCTTTGGTATGTCTCATCAATTTGCTGAGTATACTTCTTAGATGTAATGATTTCAGTGGGATTCAGAAAGCTGTAAGTGGACCGGCAGCAGACCACCAAACAGTAACTATGACCTTTTTTGGGTGCAAGTTTGGCTTTGGGAAGTGCTTTGTAGCTGGTTGTCACCAGTTGTTATATAAAATCCACTTTTCGTCACATGTCATAATCTGGTTGAGAGTTGGTTTGTTGTTGCATAAAATAAGATGACACTTCAAAATGACAATTTTTTTTTGATTCTTGATCAGATTATGAGGCATCCACTTACTGAGCTTTTTCACCTTTCCGATGTGTTTCAAATGCCAGACAACCACAGAATGGTCAAAGTTCAGTTCTTTGGCAATTTCACCTTTAGTTATATGAGGATCAACTTCAGTGAATGCGCTCAGTTGGTCGTTGTCAACTTCCCATGTCCAGCCACTATGAGACTCCTCATCTTTAAGGATCTCGTCTCCTTTGCAAAACTCTTTGAACCACCACCACACTGTATGTTGGTTAGCAGTTCCTGGACCAAATGTATTGTTGATGTTGTGAGTTGTCTCTGCTGCTTTATGACCCGTTTTGAACTCAAATAAGAAAAAATTGCTTGAATTTGCTTTTAGTTTTTATTTTTGTTTTGGAGACAGAGTCTCATCTGTTGCCCAGGCTGGAGTGCAGTGCAACCTCCACTTCCCAGGTTGAAGCAATTCTCCTGCCTGAGCCTCCCAAGTAGCTGGGATTATAGGCACCCACCACCATTCTTGGCTAATTTTTGTATTTTTAATAGAGATGGGGTTTCACCATGTTGGCCTGGCTGGTCTCAAACTCCTGACCTTAAGTGATCTGCCCGCCTCAGCCTCCCAAAGTGCTTTGAATTTGCTTTTTGTGTAACATCATTTCCATAGTCTAAAATAAACAGCAAGTAATAAATAATTAGCAAAAAAACATAAAATGAGAAATGCCCATTAAAATGAGGTAAAACATAACCACATTTATTTAAGAATATATTCCATTATCAAACACCAAATTCCTACAATGCAAAAATCGCAATTACTTTTGCACTCACCTAATACATACAGTGTTTGCTATTGGGCAGTTTAAATGAACTAAGTCAAGATGTGTTAACTTGAATGGATACATTTTTAGAACAAAATTGAATGCAAAAAGTAAACTGTAGAAGGATATGTACAATATGAAGTTATTGATGGAAATTTTAAAAACAAAACTATACTGTATGTTTGTTGTATATAAGAAAATATGCCAAAGCGGCACAGGGAAGATAAATTGGAAACTTTTCATGTTAATATTTTTAAGATTATGAATTACTTTAAATATACAGTGAATTACTGAGAAATGCTCAGATTTCAACTTTATCAATATTTACTTGATAAAAGAAAGGTGGATAGTGGCTTTGTTTCCTCAGTAAAACTCTGTATCTTTACAGTAATTTATAATTTTAAAAATGAGTAAGAAGCAGTTTGTCATTAGAATTTAACAGTATCTTATTTTGGTTCTTACGGTTCTCTTATATACATGATTCTGGATTTTTTTATGGTAGGGATATAAAGATTTCCTTTAAAATTAATTTAAGAAAAGGGTTGATAACTTGAAAAAATATTTGAAGAAAATATTAAGCAAATAGGAGTGCAATAATATGCTGATATGCAAGATGGTTGAAGATGGAATATGAAAAACACATTAGAACCATGTTTTAAGATACAATTTCTTATTAAAAGAAATGTGTTACAAATCCTATCCGACGCTGAAAGTAGAGAGAAATAGCTCCTATCGATCCTATATTAGAGTACACTGCATAATGTTTATCATCTGTATCAAATATATGTATATATAGGACTGCATCTCATGTAATTGTTTAAAATTGAGTCAGTGGGAGAGAAGATAAGTGGAAAGATGGATCAGTGGACAGAGGATGGGCAAAAAGTCCGTCCCTCCCTCCCTCCCTCCCTCCCTTCCTTCCTTTTTTTTTCTTTATAATGGTAATGGGTTGTCTCTGTCAAATGGTGAATTTTTAGAATATGTTAAAATATCTCACAGTATGATTATTGCAAGAAATTAATGAATTTATAAACAGTACTCAAAATATTACATGTAAACTGAAAAATGCTTTGCTATATATACATACTGTGTCCCTTATTGTGTGTAAATATTGTGATTAAGTACAAATACATTTAAAAACATCACTGAATTTATAGTAATTTTGCCGTCTGTATTCTAAATCAACATTGCATAGTTTTTTGTTTGAAAATGTGATTTTTTTTTTGTATTAAAGAAATTACCTTCTGACTTAAAATGGCAGGAAAACCATTCTTACTGATTGAAAAACTATCTTTAAGTCTCTTAATAAATATTGTTACTTATGCTTTTTAGTAATAATCCCTAAAAGATAATGTTAGTTTCAGACCTTGTATGCTTGAGGTTGAGCTGGAATGGATATGACATCATTGTGAAAGGGGAGTAGCAGAGGGTAGATTTGGCAGGTAAAAGATGCGAACTCAGAAACTACCTGATGGCTGCACTAGGATTCTCTTTAGAAAATAGTATTAGGTAAATTGTCGTAAGAAATCGGTGCACAGAGCCTTATAAGTTCATAAAATACATGCATGGCTGTCATGTTAATCTGGAAACTTTAAAGGCAAATATAACAATTAACTGTTCCTCAGATATAAAAGTAAAATTTTAGGAAAGCAATGTATAGCAGATCTTGTTTTCAAACATTTTAAAGAACTAAGTGCGGTAAGTTGCTACAAGTAATTTGTAGGATAAATCAGTTAAAATTGGGAAGTTGCAGTTATTTTTGGAAATGATTGAAATTGATGAATGGTCTGTGCTTTACAAAATTGTAGGGATACACATGTTAAATTTACCATTTGCACTATTTTTAAGTATAGAGTTCATTGGCATTAAATACCTTGACATTGCCCAATCATCACCGCTGTTTATCTCCAGAACTTTTTCATCTTCCTGAGCTGAAATTCAATACCCATTAAACAGTAACTGCTCCTTCTCCCATCCTCCCAGTCCCTGGCAACCAGCATTCTTCTTTTTCTTTATATGAATTGGGCTATCAGAATTATATGAGATCCTTCTTATAAGTAGAATCATGCAATATTCATCCTTTGGTGACTGGTTTATTTCACTAAACAATCTTCACAGTTCATCCATACTGTAATGTGTTTCAGAATTTCCTTTTTTTTTTTTTTTTTAACATTTTACCATGTGCAGTTTATTGTTCATGAAATTTCCAAGTATATTATAGGTATACATTTTAGAGGAAATGTGATAAAGATATTAAGGAAGATTATTGAAATTTATTATTGTATTTTCTTTCTTTTTTTTTGAGGATATAACTTTTTTTATATTTTATTTTTATTTTTTATTGTTTTCTGTAGGTTCTGGGGTACATGTGCAAATCATGGAGGATTGTTGGATAGGTACATACATGGCAATGTTGTTTGCTGCCTCCATCCCCCCTGTCACCTACATCTGGCATTTCTCCCCATGTTATCCCTCCCCAACCTCCCCACCCACTGCTGTCCCTCCCTACCCCCAACAGCAGACCCCACTGTGTGATGCTCCCCCTCCCTGTGTCCACGTGTTCTTATTGTTCAACACCTGCCTGCCTTTGAGTGGGAACATGTGGTGTTTGATTTTCTGTTCTTGTGTCAGTTTGTTGAGAATGGTGGTTTCCAGATTCATCCATGTCCCTACAAAGGACACGAACTCATCGTTTTTTATGGCTGCATAGTATTCGATGGTATATATGTGCCACATTTTCCTTGTCCAGTCTATCATCGATGGGCATTTGGGTTGGTTCCAGGTCATAGCTACTGTAAACAGTGCTGGAGTGAACATACGTGTGCATGTGTCTTTGTAATATAATGATTTATAATCCTTTGGATATATACCCAGTAATGGGATTGCTGGGTCAAATGGAATTTCTATTTCTAGATCCTTGAGGAATTGCCACACTGTCTTCCACAATGGTTGAACTAATTTACACTCCCACCAACAGTATAGAAGTGTTCCTGTTTCTCCACATCCTCTCCAGCATCTGTTGTCTCCAAATTTCTTAATGATTGCCACTGTAACTGGCATGAGATGGTATCTCAATGTGGTTTTGATTTGCATTTCTCTAATGACCAGAGATGATGAACATTTTTTCATATATTTTTTGGCCTCAGATATCTCTTCTTTAGAAAAGTGTCTCTCCATATGCCTCGCCCACTTTTGAATGGGTTTGTTCATTTTTTTCTTGTAAATCTGTTTTAGGTCTTTGTAGATTCTGGAGATTAGCTTTTTGTCAGATGGGTAGACTGCAAAAATTTTTTCCCATTCTGTTGGTTGCTGGTTCACTCTAATGATTGTTTCTTTTGCTGTACAGAAGCTCTGGAGTTTAATTAGATTCCATTTACCTATTTTGGCTTTTGTTGCCAATGATATTGGTGTTTCAGTCATGAAGTCCTTGCCTATGCCTATGTCCTAAATGATTTTGCAGGGTTTCTTCTAGGATTCTTACAGTGTTAGGTCTTATGTTTAAGTTTTTAATCCATCTGGAGTTAATTTTAGTGTAAGGTGTCTGGAAGGGGTCCAGTTTCTGCTTTCTGCACATGGCTAACCAGTTTTCCCAGCACCACTTACTAAACGGGAATCCTTTCCCCATTGCTTGTTTTTGTCAGGTTTGTCAATGATCCAATGGTTGTAGATGTTTGGTATTGCCTTCAAGGCCTCTGTTCTGTTCCATTGGTCTGTATCTCTGTTTTTGTACCAATACTATGCTGTTTTGATTACTGTAGCCTTGTAGTATAGTTTGAAGTCAGGTAATGTGATGCCTCCAGCTTTGTTCTTTTTGCTTAATATTGTCTTGACTATGTGGGCTCTCTTTTGGTTCCGTATGAAGTTTAAGGTGGTTTTTTCCTGTTCTGTGAAGAGGGTCATATGTAGCTTGATGGGGATAGCGTTGAATCTATAACTTATTTTGGGCAGTATGGCCATTTTCGCAATATTGATTCCTCCTAACTATGATCGTGGAATTTTTTTCCATCTGTTTGTGTCCTCTCTTATTTCGTTGAGCAGTGGTTTGTAGTTCTGCTTGAAGAGGTCGTTTACATCCTTTGTTAGTTGTATTCCTAGGTTAGTTTTATTCTTTTTGTAGGAATTGTGAATGGCAGTTCATTCTTGATTTGGCTCTCTTTAAGTCTTTTATTGGTGTTTAGGAATGTTTCTGATTTCTGCACACTGATTTTGTATCCTGAGACTTTGCTGAAGTTGCTTATCAGTTTCAGGAGATTTTGGGTTGAGATGATGGGGTCTTCTAAATATTAATCATGTCATCTGCAAATAGAGACAATTTGGCTTCCTCCTTTCCTAATTGAACACTCTTTATTTCTTTTTCTTGCCTGATTGCTCTGTCTAGAACTTCCAATACTATATTGGATAGGAGTCATGAGAGAGGGCATCCTTGTCTAGTGCTAGATTTGAAAGGGAATGCTTCCAGTTTTTGCCTATTCAGTATGATACTGGCTGTGAGTTTGTTGTAAATAGCTTTTATTATTTTGAGATACATTCCGTCGATACATAGTTTATTGAGAGTTTTTAGCATAAAGGGCTGTTGAATTTTGTCAAAGGCCTTCTCTGCATCTGTGGAGATAATCATGTGGTTTTTGTCTTTGGTTCTGTTTATGTGGTGGATTACGTTTATAGACTTGCGTATGTTGAACCAGCCTTGCATCCCTGGGATGAAGCCCACTTGATCGTGATGGATAAGCTTTTTGATGTGCTGTTGCAGTTGGTTTGCCAGTATTTTATTGAAGATTTTTGCATCTATGTTCATCATAGAAATTGGCCTGAAGTTTTCTTTTTTTGTTGAGTTGCTGCCAGATTTTGGTATCAGGATGATGTGGGTCTCATAAAATGATCTGGGAAGGATTCCCTCTTTGTATTGTTTGGAATAGTTTCAGAAGGAGTGGTACCGGCTCATCACATCTGGTAGAATTTGGCTTTGAACCCATCTGGACCTGGGCTTTTTTTGGTTGGTAGGCTCTTAATTGCTGCCTCAACTTCAGACCTTGTTATTGGTCTAGGGTTTCAGCTTCTTCTTGGGTTAGGCTTGGGAGGATGCCAGTATCCAGGAATTTATCCATTTCTTCCAGGTTTACTAGTTTATGTATATAGAGTTGTTTGTAATAATCTCTGATGATGGTTTATATTTCTGTGGAATCTGTGGTGATATCCCCTTTATCGTTTTTTATTGCATCTATTTGATTATTTTCTCTTTTCTTTTTTATTAATCTGGCTAGTGGTCTGTCTATTTTGTTGATCTTTTCGAAAAACCAGCTCCTGGATTTATTGATTTTTTTGAAGGGTTTTTTGTGTCTCTATCTCCTTCAGTTCTGCTCTGATCTTAGTTATTTCTTGTCCTCTGCTAGGTTTTGAGTTTTTTTGATCTTGCTCCTCTAGCTCTTTCAATTTTGATGATAGGGTGTTAATTTTAGATCTCTCCTTGCTTCTCATGTGAGCATTTATTACTGTAAATTTTCCTTTAGACACTGCTTTAAATGTGTCCCAGAGATTCTGGTACGTTGTATCTTTGTTCTCATTGGTTTCAAGGAACATCTTTATTTCTGCCTTCATTTCATTGTTTATGCAGTCGACATTCAGGAGCCAGTTGTTCAATTTCGATGATGTTGTGCAGTTCTGAGTTAGTTTCTTAATCCTTAGTTCTAATTTGATTGCATTGCAGTCTGAAAGACTGTTATGATTTCTGTTCTTTTGCATTTGTTGAGGAGTGATTTACTTCCAATTATGTTGTCAGTTTTAGAGTAGGTACGATGTGGTGCTGAGAAGAATGTGTATTTTGTTGATTTGTGGTGGAGAGTTCTGTAGATGTTATTAGGTCCACTTGGTCGAGGCCTGAGTTCAAGTCCTGGATATCCTTGTTAATTTTCTGTCTTGTTGATCTGTCTAATATTGACAGTGGAGTGTTAACGTCTCCTACTGTTATTGTGTGGGAGTCTCAGTCTCTCTGTAGGTCATTAAGAACTTACTTTATGTATCTAGGTGCTCCTGTATTGGGTGCGTATATATTTAGGATTGTTAGCTCTTCTTGTTGCGTTGATCCTTTTACCATTTTGTAATGCCCTTTTTTGGCTGTTTTGATCTTTGTTGGTTTAAAGTCCATTTTATCAGAGACTAAGATTGCAACTCCTGCTTTTTTTTGCTCTCCATTTGCTTGGTAAATCTTCCTCCATCCCTTTATTTTGAGCCTATGTGTGTCCTTGCACATGAGATGGGTTTCCTGAATACAGCACACTGATGGGTCGTGACTTTTTATTCAAGTTGCCAGTCTTTGTCTTTTGATTGGGGCATTTAGTCCATTTACATTTAAGGTTAATAGTATTTTGTGTGAATTTGATCCTGCCATTTTGATGCTAGCTGGTTATTTTGCCCGTTAGTTGATGCAGGTTGTTCATTGTATTGATGGTCTTTACCATTTGGTACCTTTTTGGAGTGGCTGGTACTGGTTGTTCTTTTCCATGTTTAGTGTTTCTTTCAGGAGCTCTTGTAAGGCAGGCCTGGTGGTCATGAACTCTCTCAGCAGTTTTTTGTCCGTAAAGGATTTTATTTTATAAGGAGTTCACTTATGAATTTAGTTTGGCTGCATATGAAATTCTAGGTTGAAAGTTCTTTTCTTTAAGGATGTTGAATATTGGCCTCCATTCTATTCTGGCTTGTAGGGTTTCTGCCGAGACATCTGCTGTGAGTCTGATGGACTTCCCTTTGTGGGTATCCCGACCTTTCTGGCTGCCCTTAGCATTTTTTCCTTCATTTCAACCCTGGTGAATCTGACGATTATGTGCATTTGGGTTCCTCTTCTTGAGGAATATTTTTGTGGTGTTCTCTGTATTTCCTGGACTTGAATGTTGTCCTGCCTTGCCAGGTTGGGGACATTCTCCTGGATAATATCCTGAAGAGTGTTTTTCAGCATGGATTCATTCTCTCTGTCAAATTCAGGTATACCCATCAAACATAGATTAGGTCTTTTCACATAATCCCATATTTCTTCAAAGCTTTGTTCATTTCTTTTCACTGTTTTTCTCTAATCTTGCCTTCTTGTTTTATTTCATTGAGTTGATCTTCAATCTCTGCTATCCTTTCTTCTGCTTGGTCAATTTGGCTGTTTAAACTTGTGCATGCTTCCTGAAGTTCTCATGTTGGATTTTTCAGCCACATCAAGTCGTTTATATTCTTCTCTAAGCTGTTTATTCTCATTAGCATTTCATCTAACCTTTTTTCCAGGTTGTTAGTTTCTTTTCATTGGGTTAGAGTATGTTCTTTGAGCTCAGAGAAGTTTGTTATTACCCACCTTCTGAAGCCTGTTTCTGTCAATTCTTCAGACTCATTCTCCATCCAGCTTTGTTCCCTTGCTGATGAGGAGTTGTAATCCCTTGAAGGACGAGAGGCATTTTGGTTTTGGGTGTTTTCATCCTTTTTGTGTTGGTTTCTTCCCATCTTTGTGGATTTATCTACCTGTGGTGTTTGTAGTTGGTGACTTTTGCATGGGGTTTCTGAGTGGACATCGTTTTTGTTGATGTTGAAGCTATTTCTTTCTGTTTTTTAGTTTTCCTTCTAACAGTCAGGCCCCTCTGTTGCAGGACTTCTGGAGTTCCACTTGAGACCATGCTTGTCTGGGGATCACCCATGGGGGCTGCAGAACAGTAAGGGTTGCTGTCAGTTTCTTCTTGTTACCTTTGTCCCAGGAGGATACCTGCCACATGTCAGCCTGAGCTCTCCTTTATGAGGTGTCTCTTTGGATGTACGGGGGTCGGGGAGCTGCTTGAAGATTCAGTCTATCCCTTATAGAAGCTGAAGTGCTGTACTGGGAGCTCCATTGTTCCATTGAGAGCTGCTGGGCAGGTATGTTTAAGTCTGCTGCAGCAGAACTCATAACTGTGTCTTTTCCCAGGTGCTCTGTCCTGGGAAGTTGGGACTTTATTTACAAGTTCCTGATGTGCTGCTGCCTTTTTTCAGAGATGCCCTGTGCAGCAAGGGGGTTGTCTAGTCACATTCTACCAGCAGAGGTGTTGCTGAGCTGATGCAGGCTCTGCTCAGCTGCTGTGTAAATTTCCTTGTGGTTTTGTTTATAGAGGTATAGTGAGAACTGCCTTGGTAATGGCAATCTGCCTCGGTAATGGCAGACTTCCTTGGTAATGGTGGACTGTCTTTGTAATGACAGACTGCCTCAGTAGTGGTGGATTGCCTCAGTAGTTTGGGGAGTGCCTCGGTAATGACAGACACCCTTTCCCCCACCGAGCTGGACTGTCCCCCGGGTCCAGCTGTGCTTGCCGCAAAACTGTCAATCATGAGCATTTTAGATTGCTGATCTTTGTGGGGGTTTGACCCACTGAGCCAGATCACCTGACTCCCCTGTTTCAGCATACTCTTTTTCAGTTGAATGGATAGCTGTGTCTCCCAGGCGTTCCAGGTGCCAGTTGAAAGGGCTGCCCAGAGTTGTGTGAATTTTTGTGCGGAAACCCGTGGCACTGGCTGAACAACCATGCTGGAAACTCGTGGCATTTTCGGCCCAGGAATCTACTGGTCTGTGGGCAGTTAAAAACTCGTTTGGAAATGTGGTGGTCACTCACCCTCTGCCTTGTTCTTGTTGAGAACTGCACTCCAGAATGGTTCCTATTCGGCCTTCTTGGATTCTCTCAGGATTTCTTTTCTTTTTAAGGCTGAATGCCTTGTATGGATATACCACATTTTCTTTATCTATTTATCTGTTGAGGGACATTGGATTTGTTTACCTTTTGGCTATTGTGAATAATGGCGTTATGAACATCAGTATACAGATATCTCCCATTCACTCATGTTATAAATTTTTAAAGATACTAAAAACTAAACTTTATCTTTTATAAATTGTTTAATTTGACCCGAGTTATATCAGTTAATTAACTACTACTACTTTAAAAAACAAATTATCTATATCTGGTTACATCCAAGTGAAGTTTTCCCATTTTATTTTTGTAGCCATTTTTAATTGTATGTTTTTATGGATATTACAGATGTTGGTAATGGCAATTATCAACCATTTTAGGAAGCTAAAAATATTTGGGAATGTTTAACCACTCTGTAGTTATAGAACATGTTACATTTTTAAGTGGGAGAAATAAAGTTGATAAGGCATAAAGTATTCTTAATAATTTGCTCATATCTTTTATCCGATGGTTACCACACTAGGTGAAGACATTAGGAGTTCTATAGTGTTTTTCTCTAATCCACAGTAGACGCTTTGTAACCAGTTCGTGTTATAAGGGGATTAATTAATAATATTCCTTCCTTCACACATGTTCTGAATTTATTGAAAAGACACAGAAGGTAGACAAATCATGATCAAAGTATCAATCTTGTATTTTTCCTTTTTCTGCTTTTTACGGATAAGCTGGTTGGAAAATGTGGTTCTGTATCTATACCTAAATTTTTTGTTTGGTTTTGTTTCTTGGTTTTGTTTTTGAGATTTTGTAGTGGCACAATCTTGGCTCACCACAACCTCTGATTCCTGGGTTCAAGTGGTTCTCCTCCCTCAGCTTCCCGAGTAGCTGAGATTATAGGCATGTGCTATGCCGCCTGGTTAAATTTTTTTTTTTTTTTTGTATTTTTAGTATAGGTGTGGTTTCATCATGTTGGCCAGGCTGGTCTTGCACTCCTGACCTCAAGTGATCCACCCACCTTGGCCTTCCAAAGTGGTAAGATTACAGGCATTAATACCTGAAAGTTTTTGCTCATATTCTTGGTATACCCTCATTTAGTTCTTGGGAACTGTTTTGATTTGAGGAAAAATTTGGTTTTCTGTCATGGACATATTTATTTTTGCAGTAGAAGAGATGGTGAGATATGATTAGACTCTGGATACGTTGAAAAGAGTCAAGGGAATTTGCCAAGAGACTGGATGTCGGGATTGAAAATAATGGTGGAGTTAAAATGATTCAAAAGTAGTAGTTCTTGTCAACTGAATAGATAGGAATGGTCATTAGCTATCATGGAGTGAATGTAGAGCAGGTATATTAGGAATTGATTTTTGGTTATGTTAAGTTGAGGTACCTATTAGATAACCAAGTTGAAGTATCAACTAGGTTATTGGATGTCAGTCTGGAAAGGTTTCTGGAATGGAGATAGCAGCTCTGTTGATATGCTAGCTTGTATAGATGTCTTATAAATACATTGTATGAGGCCATTTTTACATCAGTATAAAGAAATAACTGAACTGGGTGATTTATGAAGAAAAGAGGTTTAATTGGCTCATGGTTCTGCAGGCTGTATAGGAAGTGTGGTGCCCACATCTGCTTGGCTTCTCATGGTGCCTCAGGAAGCTTAGAGTCATGGTGGAAGGCAAAGGGTCAGCTGGCATCTCACATGGCAAGAGCAGGAGCAAGTGAGAGAGGGGGGAGGTGCTACACATTTTTAAAAACCAAGATCTTGGCAGAAGTCACTATCAGGAGAACAGCACCAAGCCACTCATGAGAGATCTGCCTCCATGACCCAAACACTTTCTGTCAGGCCCTATCTCCAGCAATAGGGACTGCATATCAACATGAGGTTTGTAGGGGACACATATCCAAACCATATCATACATGCACACAAACATAAACATAACCTCTACTTAAATGATTTCTCTCATTGTTTTCATTAAATACATACATTTTACATTGTCCCTAAATATTTTCTACAGTGTAATACTTACTGGTCACATGGTATTTTATTTTGCAGATGTGTCATAATTTGGTTTAATTAATCACATTTTGGGTTAAAAGATTTTAGATATTTGAAGGCTGTTTTGGAACTTTTAAATAATATAAGGTATAATGAACACTAAGAAACCTAAGTATGTTAATTGGGAATTAAATAAAAATTTTAATTAGGTGACAGGATTTTCATTGAACTTGGGATCTGGAGTTTTAGATTTCAGGAATTATAACTTTTTTCAGAAATATCCAAATGTCTTTTTAAAAAAAATATGCTAGTCATATAAAATTCTACAGTATATTTACTCTATCAATTAAATGATTTTTGTGTTGCTTGAAGGTCATGATTAGCACTTTCTGTGTTTATTGTCTTATTCATGAATAATTTGCAGTGCTCCTAAATATGTCTGCTTGTTCACAGTCCAGTGTTTAAGTGATTGTTCTGTCATTTTCTATAATCTGTATTGAACAAGTCACAGACTTCTTATTGTACTCTTCTCTATGTAATTCTTGCTGATAAATTGTAGTGCTTTGAGGAAATCATTAATTCTTTTGAAATGACATTTAAAATGAAATCAACATTTAGTTGTTTGAAAAAGTAACAGCTGTGACTTTGTAAGCTACTGTTAGTGGCTTTGGAAGCTAGTTAGTTAGCTAGTTGTCATAATGAGGTCATTTTCCAAAAGAAGATGAAGTCATTTGCCATTTTGTTTTAGTCATAGTGGACTTTTTCTTTGCCCAAATATTTTTGGATTACACATTCCCACCCACTTATTTTCATAGTTGCTAATGCTTTTGTGGAATAAGATAATGATGGAACTTTGAGAGGCAACCGTTTATACTTAACATGTTCATTATATGATTTTTGTTTTGTACCATAGTTGGAAAAAGACCTGTGTAGACTTGAATATCATTAAAGTATATTTTCTTTTTAAATTATACTTCAAGTTCTGGGATACATGTGCAGAATGTGCAGGTTTGTTACATAGGTATACACGTGCCATGGTGGTTTGCTGCACCCATCAACTTGTCATCTACATTAGATATTTCTCCTAATGCTGTCTCTCCCCTATCCCTCTACTTCCTGACAGGCCCTGGTGTGTGGTGTTCCCCTCCCTCTGTCCATGTGTTCTCATTGTTCAACTCCCACTTGTGAGTGACAACATGTGGTGTTTGGTTTTCTGTTCCTGTGTTAGTTTGCTGAGAATGATGGTTTCCAGTTTTATCCATGTCCCTGCAAAGGACATTAACTCATCCTTTTTAATGGCTGCATAATATTCCATGGTGTATATGTGCCACATTTTCTTTATCCAGTCTATCATTTCTAATGGGAGATCCACATCATGTTTGGAATTGTGTGTAAATCTCTACACAGAGAATATGGAATTCTACCAAAAATTGTATTCTGCTGAGTCCCTGTAGGCTAATGATTTACTCAGAATTGTGTTATAATCCTCACCTACTTGAATGCCTGCCTGTTGCTTCACCATATGTCTAGTTTTAGAGGGTCTGCAGCCCTCCAGATCCACTTGTGGTGGAAAGATTATGGGTAGTAGAGGTAAGGAACCATCCCACTCATTGTCACTGCTGTTTTCACTGGTACAAAAAAGTTATTTTCACTAGTACAAAAAAGTTTCTCTTTTCTTCTGTGATATATTCCATATAAACCTGTATGTTTATTGTAGCCTGAGGATTCCAGACATACTAGAAGTGCTAATTCTAGATAGTAACTCTAATCTAAACCTCCCTTTCCAAGGAAAAATAATTATAATGTTGTTATGCAGTAACATAAAAATAGCTATATATAATTTAGAAAGACACTTCTAATAGAGAAAAGTGTTTCTATGAATATTAGAGTTTATCTTAAACTAGTAATAATAATAATTTGACATTAGTAGAATAAAACGGAGAATCCCAAAATGTATTCAATGGCATTTAAGAATTTTGTATAAGTATCACAAAGCAAGAATAAGTGATTATTAAATGTTATATTAGATTAAATGGTTTAATATAATGAGTTTACTATACATTGGATGAAGAGTTATATGTAATATAAAATCATAAGATAAGCTTATAGGAAATAGAAATGTTTTATCTTTGGAGGTATTATAATTAAAAAACAGTTTTTGATGACCAGGGTACTAAGTAGTATATAGTTAGGTATCTTGTATCAGTTATCTATTGCTATGGTAATGCTATATAATAAAGGAGTTCAAAGTCTCTGTGGCATGCAACAGTTAACTGCTTATTGGTCACATGTCTATGTCAGCTAGGCAGCTCTGCTGATTTTGTATGGCCTTAGTTGGAGTAACTGGTTGACTCAATTTTACTCTCTTATCATGAAGTAGATATGTTCTGATAATGGCAGAGGTGTAATAAGACCAAAAAAATGCAGTACATTTTGAAGCCTAATCCTGTAGCTGGTGTGCCATCACTTTAATCTATTGGCCAAAGTAAATCAGAAAATCAGCTTGGTTCAATGAGTGGGAAATACATGCTGTTTTTTCTGGATAAAAAAAATGTGGAATATATATACCATGAAAATACTATGCAGCCGTAAAAAAGGATGAGTTTATGTCCTTTGCAGGGACATGGATGAATCTGGAAACCATCATTCTCAGCAAACTGACACAAGAACAGAAAACTAAACACCACATGTTCTCACTCACAAGTAGGTGTGGAACAATGAGAACACATGGAAATAGGGAGGGGAGCATCACACACTGGGGTCTGTTAGGAGGTGGGGGGCAAAGAGAGGAGTAGCAGGAGGTGGGGGAGATTGGGGAAGGATAACAAGAGAAATACCTAATGTAGGTGACAGGGGGGATGGAAGCAGCAAACCACCATGGCATGTGTATGGGGAAGGATAACAGGAGAAATACCTAATGTGGGTGACGGGGACGGAAACAGCAAACTACCATGGCATGTGTATACCTATGTAACAATCCTGAAAGATCTGCACATGTACCCCAGAACTTAAAGTAAAATAAATAAATAAATAAAATATATATTGCCTCTTTAAATGAAAAGAATTGCAAGAATTGCGAAACCACATGGCAAAAGATACAGATATGGGGAGGGGTGAAGAATTGGGGCCATTATTGTAATCTGTCTCACAGTCCCTAAAACAACAAAAGCAAATGAAAAATAACTATTTTAGTGCATGGCTTTTTTCTTTATATGGCATTTGATTATATTGTATATGTTTTTATAGGAGATGTTTCTATTTTCATATTATAATTTTGAAAAGCTGTGTAGGTTTTTACATTAATTTTGAAATGTTAAATGGTACTAAAATATGAACTCCACGTAGCTGTGCTGTCTTATTCTATTTATATGTCTGCATAATATGTTTATTCAAACACTGTTTTTAGTAAACTTTTAGTCTGTTTTATGTTTGTTTGTTGACATTTTTGGTAAAATAAACAGTAATGCAGCAAATATCCTTATAGCAGAATCTTTTAGTGCATTCTTAGCGTAAATTCTGTGACTGGAATTTTCTATGAAAAGCTGCTTCTGGGGGGAAAATAAAATACATACCTGAAAGGTATGTATTTTCTTATGGTACATTAGAAAAAAAATCTCTAAGGGAATAGAAAAAGAGATAATACTGGTTGCTCTTCAACAAAGGAACTAGATAGCTGCTAGACAGTAGTAGGAGGGAAACTTTTCAGTATGTACTTCTTTTTAAATTTTTAACCTATTGAGTATTGAGCTAGGTAAATGTATTCAGTCACAAACTAATTCTTTTTTAACCATTTTTATTTTTAAATAATTTACATCTTTCCAAAAAGTTGCAACAATAGAATGGAGAATTTATGTATTCTCTTCACCCAGCTTCTCCTAATATTAAAAACTTACCTAACTGTAGTATAAATATGAGAACTACAAAATGCTATGGTTTATCATACTATTAACTAAATTAGAGGCCTCATTTAAATTTCACCGGCTTTTCCCCCATTGGAATTTTCCTGTTCCAGGAATCAGTCTGTCATTTCATATTGCATATAAATATTCTGTCTTCTTAGTTTCTTTCAATCTGTGACAGTTCTTCATTCTTTCCATATTTTTCAAGACATGACACTTTAGGTGAATACTGACATGTATTTTACACAACGTCTAATAGGTAATTTTAAAAAGAACACTTTTAAGAACAAATTTAGAAGTATGTCACTGTGATTTTTTTCTTTTTCTAAAAAGGTAAAACATGCATCTCAAAAATAACAGATTATAAGAATATTATAGATCAGTGAATATTCAAAAACTGAACATAGTCATGAAACTAGTAAGCAAACCAAGAAACAGAAGATTGCCTACATCTGAGAATCTTCCCTCATGCTCCCAGTCACCAAGCCCTCTACTTTTTCATCTCCCAATTTATTTTGTGATGTTAATATTACTGTGATATAAAAAGCACAGGCTGCAAGAAAAGAAAGCTGTACACTGTTGTCACTTATGAATATAGACCCAAAAATTCTCAACAAAATAATAGCAGCATATGAAAAAATATATACTAAGTTTAAGGGAAATTTATCTCAGGAATGCAAAGTTGGTTCAGTATTCAAAAATCAATTAATGTAGTACACCTCATCAATAGAAAAAACCCAAAGCATCATCTCAATAGATATATACAAAAGTTAGTATTTGACAGTGTTCATCACCCCCCCTTTTTTTTTTTTTTTAAAGGATTTTGCTCGGTCACCCAGGCTAGAGTACGTGATTGGCTCACTGCAGTCTTAACCTCCTGGGCGCTCAGGTGATCTTCCCACCTCAGTCTCCAAAGTAGCTGGGACTACAGGTGTGCACCACCACACCTGGCAAATTTTTAAAATATTTTTAATAGAGATGGGGTTTCACTGTGTTGCCCAGGCTGTTTTCAAACTCCTGGGCTCAAGCTGTCCACCTGCCTCAGCCTCCCACAATGCTGAGATTGCAGGTGTCAGCTACTGTGCCCAGCCAATCAACTGATTTTTGATAAAGGTTCTGAAATAATTCAGTAGAGAAAGAATAGTTATTACAAGAAATGGTGCTGGGACAACATGAAATAATCTGGACCTCTTCCTCATGCCACATTTAGATATTAAAGTGAATCAAAGATCTAAATATAAGAGCTGAAACTGTAAAATGTTTAGATATGCAGGAGTAAATGTTCATGACCTTGAGTTTGGCAAAACATTCTTAGATATAACACAATGACCTTGAGTTTGGCAAAGCATTCTTAGGTATAAGAAGCTACCAAAGGAAAAAAAAGTAAATTGGACATCATCATAATTAAAAGTTTTTATATACTTTCAAGACAGTGAAAGGAAAGTTCACTCAAAGAATGGGAGAAAATTTTTGAAAATCATATATTTGTAATTTACTTGTATCTGTAAAGAACCTTTTATAAGTCAACAGTTAAAAGTCATTGCAATTAAAATATGGGCAAAGGATCTGAATAGACTTTTCTCCAAAGAAGATTTACAAATGGCCAAATAGACACATGTAAAGATGCTCAATATCATTAGTTATTAAGGAAATGCAAGTCAAAATCACAGTGATGACTACTTCATACCCACTAGGATACCTTTGACCAAAAAGATAACAAATGTGATGATGTGGAGAGATCGAAACCTTCTTACAATGTTGATCCACACAAAATTTGTACGTGATGTTCATAGCACCATTATTCCTAATAGTCCAAAAATAACGTCCCAAATATTTGTTGAATGGATATTAAATTTGGAGGAGTCATACAATTAATTATTATTATTTGACAATAAAAAGGAATTAGTTACTGACATGCAAGAGATCTTTTAAATGTTTGTGGAAAGTGTGAATTATGAAACACTACGCCTGAGTTTCACACAACAAAATAAACCCTTACTAACTTGTTATAACAACATGTATGAACAGGATCTAGTTTGAGGTGCTATGATGGATAAGACATCCATTTGAAAAGAGCAACATAAATTCTGCCCAAATTGAAGCAAGAACTAACATCAAATTTATGGTGAAGTTTGGGTGGTAGAATGGTGAAATCACTGATGCTTTACAAAAAGTGTATGAGGCCAGTGCCCCAAGATATCAGCAGTTTACAAATGAATATCTTATTTTATGAAGGGATGAGGTGATGTTGTGAAGCCTACAGCAGCAGACTATCCACATCAATTTGCAAGGAAGACATTCACCTTCTTTATGCCCTAATCAAAGAGGATTAACAACAGCAGAAACTGGCCAATACCATAGAGATCTCAACTGGTTCATCTTATACAATTCTGACTGAAAAAGTTGAGCAAACTTTCCACTTGATGGGTGCCAAAACTGTTGCACCCCCATCAGCTGCAGACCAGAGCAAAGCTTTCAGTGGAAATTTCAAACAAGTGGGCTCAAGATCTCAAAGCATTTATTCTAAGAATTGTAACAGGAGATGAAATGTGTATTTATTAGTATGATCCTAAACACAAAGAACAATCAAAACCATGGCTACCAAGAGATAAAAGTGGTCCAGGCAAAGCAAAAACAGACTGGAGAGCAAAGTTCATGGTAACAGTTTTTTTTTTTTGGGATGTTTGAGGCATTTTGCTTGTGGACTTTCTGGAGGGCCAAAGAATGATAACATCTGCTTATTATTAGCGTGTTTTGGGAAAATCAGCCAAAGCCTTAGCAGGAAAAAAATGTCCGGGAAAGCAAATTCTTCTCCACCAGGACAGTGCTCCTGCTCATTCCTCCAATCAAGGGCAGTTTTATGAGCGTTTCCATGAAGCATCATTAGGCATCCACCTTACAGTCCAGATTCAGCTTCTTCTGACTTGTTTTTTTTGACTAATCTTAAACTGTCTTTAAAGGTCAGTATATTAGTCCGTTTTCACACTGTGGATAAAGACATATCTGAGACTGGGCAATTTACAAAAGAAAGAGGTTTAAATGGACTTAAAATTCCACGTGGCTGGGGAAGCCTCACAATTATGGTGGAAGGCAAAGAGGAGCAAGTCCCATCTTACATAGATGGCAGCAGGCAAAGAGAGAATGAGAGCCAGGTGAAACGGGTTTCTGCTTACCAAACTATCAGATTTTGTGACACTAACTATCATGAGAAGAGCATGGGGAAACCTGCCCCAATGATTCAGTCACCTCCCCACCGGTCCCTCCCACAACACGGAATTCAAGATGAGATTTGGGTGGGGACACAGCCAAACCGTGTCATTTCACCCCTGGCCCCTCCAAAATCTCATGTGACTCATATTTCAAAACCAATCATGCCTTCCCAACAGTCTCCTAAAGTCTTAACTCATTTCAGCGTTAACTCAAAAGTCCACAGTCTCAAGTCTCATGTGAGACAAGGCAATGTCTCAGAGCCTGTGAGCCTGTAAAATCAAAAGCAAGTTTGTTACTTCCTAGATACAATGAGGGTATAAGCATTGGGTAAATACAGCCATTCCAAATGGGAGAAATTGGCCAAAACAAAGGGGCTACAGGCAAATCTGAAATCTAGTGGGGCAGTCATATCTTAAAGCTCCAAAATGATTTCCTTTGACTCTATGTCTTACATCCAGGTCACACTGATGCAAGAGATGGATTCCCATGATCTTCGGCAGCTTCAGCACTGTGTTTGCAGGATACAGCATCCCTCCTGGCTGCTTTCACAGGGTGGCATTGAGTGTCGGCAGGTTTTCTTGGTGGTTAGTGCAAGCTGTCCATGGATCTATCATTCTGGGGTCTAGAGGATGGTGGCCCTCTTCTCACAGCCCCACCAGGCAGTGCCCCAGTAGGGATTCTGTGTGGGGGCTCCAACCACCCATTTCCCTTTCACATTGTCTTAGCAGAGGTTCTCTATGAGGGCCGCACCCCTGCAGCAAACTTCTGCCTGGGCATTCAGGCATTTCCATGCATCTTCTGAAATCTAGGTGGAGGTTCACAGACCTCAGTTCTTGACTTCTGTGCACCCACAGGCTCATCACCATGTGGAAGCCTTCACCCTCAGAAGCTACAGCCTGAGCTGTATCTTGACCTCTTAGTCATGGCTGGAGCAGCTAGGATGCAGGACACCAAGTCCCTAGACTACACATACCACAGGGACCCTGGCCCCAGCCCAGGAAACCATTTTTTCCTCTCAGGTCTCTGGAATTGTGATGGGAGGGGCTTCCGTGAAGACCTCTGTCATTCCTTGGAGACATTTTCCTCATTGTCTTGAGGATTAACATTCGTTTGGTTCCTTGTTACTTAGGCAAATTTCTGCAACTGTCTTGAATTTCTCCCCAGAAAATGGGATTTTCTTTTCAGGCTGCAAATTTTCCAAACTTTCATGTTCTGTTTCCCCTTTACAACTGAATGCCTTTAACAGCACCCAGGTCACCTCTTGAATGCTTTGCTGCTTAGAAATATCTTCTGTCAGATACCCTGAATCATCTCTCTCAAGTTCAAAGTTCCACAAATTTCTAGGGCAGGGACAAAATACCACCAGTCTCTTTGCTAAAACGTTAATAGTCACCTTTACTTCAGTTCTCAAGAAATTCCTCATCTCCATCTGAGACCACCTCAGCCTGGATTTCATTGTCCATTTAATTATCAGCTTTTTGGCTAAAGCCATTCAACAAGTCTCTAGGGAGTTCCAAGCTTTCTCACATTTTCCTGTCTTCTGAGCCCTGCAAACTTGTCCAACCTCTGCCTGTTACTCACTTCCAAAGTTGCTTTCACATTTTTGGGATCTTTTCAGCAGTGTCCCACTCTACTATTACCAGTTTATTGTTTTAGTCCATTTTTATGCTGCTGATAAAGACATACTTGAGACTGGGCAAAGAAAGTGGTTTTATTAGACTTAACAGTAACACGTTTCTGGGGAAGCCTCACAATTATGGCAGAAGGCAAGGAGGAGCGAGTCCTGTGTTAAGTGGATGGCAGCAGGCAAAGAGAGAATGAAGGCTAAGTAAAACGGATTTCCCCTTATCAAACCATCAGATTTCATGAGACTTACTCACTATTACAAGAGCAGCATGGGAAAAGCCTGCCCCCATGATTCAGTGACCTCCCACTGGCTGCCTCCTACAACACCTGGGAATTCAAGATGAGATTCAGGTGGGGACACAGCCAAACCATATCAGTCAATCACTTTTGTTTTGTTTTATTTTGTTTTTAATGTATAAAAAAAGACTGCACTGACATGGCTAAATTCCCAGGACTCTCAGTTCTTTGGGGATAGAGTAATAAGTGGCTGGTATCATCATTTACAAGTGTCTTGACCTTGATGGAGAAAATAAAATTTTAAATTACATTTTCCATGAACTTGTTGAAGTCCCTTCATATGAACTCAAAAAAAGTGTTGAAGAAGCCAGTCATAAAATACCACATATTGTGTGATTTCACTTATTTGTGATATTTAGAATAGACAAATCTACAGAAACAAGATAGATTTATGGTTGCCTAGGGCTGGAAGCAGGGGATGAGTAGGGTCAGGATAGAGGCATGACTGCTAAAGGACAGGGTTTGTTTTGGGGTGATGAAAATGTTCTGAAATTAGATTGTGTTGATGGTTGCACAACTGTGAATATACTAAAAACTATTGAATGGTATAATTTCAATGGATTTTATGGTATGTGAGTTATATCTCAATAAAATTGTTAAGAAATGATCAATAACCCTTGCCCTTTTTTTTTTTTTTTTTTTTTTTTTTTGAGACAGAGTCTCACTCAGTCACCAGGCGCCAGGCTGGAGTGCAGTGGCACGACCTTGGCTCACTGCAACCTCCGCTGCCCGGGTTCAAGCATTCTCCTGCCTCAGCCTCCCGAGTAGCTGGGACTACAGGCGCGCGCCACCATGCCCAGCTAACTTTTTTGTATTTTTAGTAGAGACGGGGTTTCACCATGTTGACCAGGACGGTCTCGATCTCTTGACCTCGTGATCCGCCCGCCTCGGCCTCCCAAAGTGCTGGGATTACAGGCGTGAGCCACCGCGCCCGGCCCCAACCCTTGCCCTTTAAACATCTGTCTCATATGGGAGGCAAATGTATAAAGCAAACAATAAGTTGATAATGTGATAAGTGCAGTAGCTTAAAGATAATGGTGAAGCTTGGAGGTTGACTAGTTGTTTACCTGTCAGACTGGGGAAGGGATCTCTCTAGAGGGAATTGTCTTTCCTAACTATTCAGATATTGGTCTAGGGGATAGAACTTTCAAGGATTTACAAATGATTCTGTTTGAGTAGAAATAAAGTGTATGCCTAATATTCAGTGCTTAGTAGACTCTCAAATTGTAGTTGTCATGGTGAGACAACAATACTAATAATTTTGATGATTAAAATGGTGTAGTCTGAGGAAGTAATTGTTTCTTCAACATTTTCTAAAATATGTTCTAAAGGCTTTCCTTCAGATGCTTCTTAATAAAAAGGTGTTCAAGTTAAACAAATGAGGAATATGGTATTATTTGTATTTAACAGTGTATGTATCATATTAAAGGCTCCAAATAGTTCTACGGTAAATAAATTATTTAATTTTGTTCAACTGAGGGTTTCCCAAATTTAGTTCATCCAGTATCCATTTGATTTGACGATACCTATTACCATGTTTGGCAGTTATCCTTTTCTGAAACACATTTTAGTATACGCTGTTCAAATTTCTTCCTTTTTACTAGCTATGGTGATGCAAGTATGATATACCCAAGCTTTACTTATTTTGCTTTCTAGATGATTGACTTTGTAGAACAATACTTTCAGTTACAATGTTCATGTCTCTCTTTCATAAAGCTCAACATGGCACTGTATTGAATATAGAAAAAAGTTACATTTTCCTGATGAATTGTTATGCTTTATTAGGTTAAACAATAGGAACCTTTTAGCCAATATATTCATTAAATCTTATGAATAATTTTGACTAGGATGAAGTTCATAATAAAGATTTGTATTTAGTTTGTGAGGTTATCTGAAATAAGTTTCTTTCAGAAACTATCACACGGTCTTCTTAGTTATCTAACATTTTAGTTTTGTTGAATAGTTAGGTTTTCATTTTCTACGTGCCTCTGCTGTAGTTTACTTTAGACTGTTTTGTAAGTAGGTATACTATGCACTCGTATAATTGCTTACAATGAGAATAAAAATTCATGTCAGTTGACTTATATAAGAATGTCATGGTTATGTTTTGGAGATTGTATTTTAAATGACCTCCAATTTACCCAAATCATTCCTCCAAAAGCACAATAGAAACTCCTAAAAGTATATTTTTATGGAAGATGATGGCTTTTGTTGTTGTTTTTAATCTATTTAGGCAGATCTGTAAATCATGTATTCAGATGCTAAGCAGTGAAAAAATATTTGATACTCAAGTTTGATGGTATTTTTACCTTTTGGAGGATTTGCCATTAATTGCAATGTTACACACACACACACACACACACACACACACACCTTTTTATTTCTAAAAGTGTGAATTGTAGTTACAAGATATAAATTATTTGGGTCTCTGAGTCTGTCATGTGTCATAGCAGCAGCAAATGATTGCATATATGTATTCCAGATAAAGAAAAGAACTGTTTTTTTCCAGTGATGTGTTTACCTTAATGATTTCATTCATTTTTGATTTTAAGTTTGAAAATCAAGGCTTTTGATTCTATGGAAAGAGATCTAATTTTATGTTGTTGTATACTGTTGATGTTTCAACATTAGTGTCAATGAGAATAATCTACCTGTAACTCTTCTTACTGTTGTTGCATAGCAAATAATGGGTAGCTCAGTGGCAACAATTGTTTGTACGTGAGTTGGCAGCTCTGCCTCTCATTGCAGATGTGTGGGTAGGCTGGGTTGGTGCTACTCCATATGACTTTCACCTTTATTTTTGGATTAGGGGCAACCTAGGTCATGCTCTTTTTCTTTTTCTTTTGGTGATGGTGGTGTCTCCAGAGGGCCTTTTAAGTCTTTGTAAGGCCTAGGCTTTTAACTGGTACATTTTGTCACTACTGCCTGTTTATCAACGGCCAATTTAAAGTCAAGAGGTAGAGAAATGACTCTACCAAATGGAGGTCATTGCAATATTTTGGATGTAGATGGCACATGATGTAATTTATCACAGTGTGAGAGTTCGAAGGAAATAGGTATATAGGCACTGAAGAGTAACACTAAGAAATTGAGTTTTTAAGCTAAGTTTTTAAAATAATCATTTCGTAATATCTCAACTATTTTCAAATACATTTTTGAATTCAATAACTTTCAGTTTATTGCCCTGGCAGAGAACAATGTTAGGATCATTTTAAAGCTTGCAATGAAAACATTGCACTCACATGCATGTGCAAGAATGTATGCATATTTTTGTGTATGAATATGGGAAGGAGAATTAAATATTTTTCTTTTTAGTCTATAAAAAGAATAGATTGAAGAAATAAGGGGTTTTAGATGTCCTTGTTAATTCCTTAGTAAGAGCATGAATTTTAGTTCTTAAAATGCATGTTCTCTAAACCCATTATATAAATTAAAATTGGAGATATGTCTGGCATAGTCAGCCTTTTCAATAATATAGATTGAGTATCTCATATCCAAAATACTTGGGGCCAGAAGTATTTTGGATTTTGATTTTTTTTCATATTTTGTAATATTTGTGTATATAATGAGATATCTTGAAGGTGGGACCCAAGTCTAAACATGAAATTCATTTGTGTTTCATATGTACCTTATACATGTAGGCTGAAGGTAATTTTATACCATAATTTTAATAATTTTGTTCACCAAACAGTTTTGACTGTGTGTAAACTGCAACCTGTCATATGAGGTCCGTTGTGGAATTTTCCACTTGTAGAGCTCATGTTGGTGTTCAAAAAGTTTTGGATTTTGGAGCATTCTGAATTTTCAGGTTGGGAATGCTTAAGCTGTACTCATGTATTAAATATGCTAACATAGTTTGTAAAGAAGATATTCTTAATGGCTACCTCTGTGAATATGTGAAAAAATATTTTTCATTTTATGCTTCAGAGTTTTTATATATGACTGAATATAGTGTCTCTGAATATAAGGCAGATTTTCATTTATCAGATGAGACGATGTAAAAAAGTTGAATGTGAAAAATATTAGAGATATAGATGTCATCAAATGTCTACTCATAACATTTAATAATTTAATATACATTCAAATCGTATACAATTAATTTAAATGTACTATTTTCCTATTTAAATTTCTTGAGTCTTTTTATATTGTTACATGCATTTGACTCAAGTGTCTTCATCAATCCTAGAAATGTTTTTTAAAATATCAACCGAGTTTATCAGGGTATGATTTTTATTTCTTCTTGATTGTTTGAGGTAAAGCAGCATTTTGATGGAATCATTAGAAATTTTTACCAAGTCCTAAGCACTCATTATTTATGATATCCACGTCGTAAGTATTTTCTTTCTTTTTAACTTTATAATTTTTTTTTTGTTTTTACAGTAACATTTGGAATTGTAAAGTAATTCTCCTAGGAATAACTACTACCCATATTGAATTTCTTTGTTTCTTTTCTCTTTACTAAAAAATAGTTATCAGGTTACATTTATAAGTTCTCAAGATATAACTCTATAAGCTTCTGATTGATTGAGATTAGTTTAGGCTAGTGTATTTTTCTCAAACTTTACTTTTTGATTAAAAATAAAAATTCTTGGTGATACTGTGTAATATGAGAACGTTTGTTAGGATTCTAATGTGAGGCAACTCTGACGGCAATTCTGTGAAAAACGTTTGACTTATATTTAAATGATGTACATAATAGATGTTTAAATTCAAGTTACTGATAAGTTAACATAATTTTCCTAAAACATTACTTTATATGAAGTGGTATTTTAAATAGAAAATGGACTATAATTTACAGTGTTATGAAATCACCAAGGTGCCTTTCTGTGGTTACAATTTCATGGCAAGAAAAAGCACATTTATTGGGGGTGAGAAGGGACTATGTTTCTTTTGTTGGATTTGAGGCTGTAGGAATACAAGAATGACATTTCCTTTCTGTATCACCATGCAGCAAGTCAGTTTTTTACATTTATTCATTTCTGTAGCTTTTCAAATGGTAGCCTTTTCCCCCCAGTTTTTATTTTAGATTCAGGGGTACATGTTCAGGTTTGTTACATGGGTAAACTGCATGTTGGTGAGGTTTGGTGTATGAATTATTTCATCAACCGGGTAGTGAACATACTGCTCAATATGTGGTTTTTCAACCCATGCCCCACTCCCTCATCCACCCTTCAGAAGTTACCACCCTTTATGTCCATGTCTGCCCAGTGTTTAGCTCCCACTTATAAGAGAGAACATGCTGTGTTTGGTTCCCTGTTCCTGTGTTAATTTGCTTAGGACAATGGTTTTCGGCTGCATCCATGTTGCTGCAAAGGACACGATTCATTCCTTTTACTGCTGTGTTGTATTCCATGGTGTATATGTACCACATTTTCTTTATCCAGGCTCCTCTTGATGGGCATCTAGGTTGATTCCATGTCTTTGCAGTTGTGAATACTACTGTGCTGAACATATCTGTGCAGGTATCTATCTGGTAGAATGATTTATTTTTCCTTAGGTATATATCCAGTAGTGGGATTGCTGGGTCAAATGATAGTTCTGTTTTAACTTTTTGAGAATTCTTCAAACTACTTTCCACAATGGCTGAATTACTTACATTCCTACCAACAGTGTATAAGCCTTCTTTTTTTTCTGCAATCTCACCTACATATGTTATTTTTTTGACTTTTCAATAACAACCATTCTGACTGTTGTGAGATGGTATCTTATTGTGGTTTTGATTTACATTTCTCTAATAATTAGTGATGTTGAACATTTTCTCATGTATTTGTTGGCTGTTTGTATGTTGTCTTTTAAGAGGCACCTGTTTATGTCTTTTGCTCACTTTTTTAATGGGGTTGTATTTCGCATATTAAGTTCCTCGTAGATTCTGTATATTAGACCTTTGTCAGATGTGTAGTTTGTTAGTATTTTCTCCCATTTTGTAGGAAATACTGCTCTACTGATAATTTCTTTTGCTGTGCAGAAGTTCTTCAGTTTAATTATGTCCTACTTGTCAATTTTTGTTTTTGTTACAATTGCTTTTGGGGGCTTGGTCATAAACTCTGCTAAGGTCGATGTCCAGAATAGTATTTGCTAGGCTTTCTTCTTGAAGTTTTGTAGTTTTAGGTCTTACGTTTAAGTCTTTAATCCATCTTGAGTTGATTTTTGTGTAACAACTCAAGATGAAAGGTGAAAGGAAGGGGTCCGGTTTCAATCTTCTGCATATGGCTAGCCAGTTATCCTAGTACTATTTATCGAATGGGGAGTCCTTTCCCCATTACTTGTTATTGCTGACTTTGTTGGAGATCAGATGATTGTAGGTACTCGGCTTTATTTCTGGGTTCTCTATTCTGTTCTATTGGTCTGTGTATCTGTTTTTGTGCCAGTGATGTGCTTTTCTTTCTGCTTAGAATTGCTTTAGCTATATAGGCTCTTTTTTGGTTCCATAAGAATTTTAGAATAGTTTAAAAAATTATGTGAAGAGTGACATTGGTGGTTTGATAGGAATAGCATTGAATCTGTAAATTGCTTTGTGTAGTATGGCCATTTTAACAATGCTTATTCTTACTATCCACAGCATGGAATGTTTTGCCATTTGTTTGTGTCATCGCTAATTTCTTTCAGCAGTGTTTTGTAATTCTTGTAGAAATCTTTTACCTCCTTAGTTTGCTATATTCCTAGGTATCTGATGCTTTTTGTGGGTATTGTAAGTGGGATTGCATTTTTTTTATTTGGCTGTCAACTTGGGCATTATTGGTATATAGAAATGCTTCTGCTTTTTGTATATTGATTTTGTATTCTGAAACTTCACTGACCTTGGTTACCAATTCTGGGAGACCTTTTAGCAGAATCTGAGATTTCTTAGGTATAGAATCATACCATTTCTGAAGACAGATAATTTGACTTCCTTTCTTTTTATTTGAATGCCTTTTATTTCTTCTCTTTCCTGATAGCTCTGGCTAGGACTTTCAGTACTATGTTGACTAGAAGTGGTAAGAGTGGCATCTTTGTCATGTTCCAGTTCTCAAGGAGAATGCTTCCAGCTTTTGCCTGTCCAATATGATGATGGCTATGGGTTTGTCACAGATGGTTCTTATTATTTTGAAGTATGTTCCTTTGATGCCTAATTTGATGAGAGTTTTTAACATGAACGGGTGTTGAAATTATTGAAAGCCTTTTCTGAATATATTGAGATGTTCATGTGGTTTTCCTTATTTTTTTAATTCTGTTTGTATAGTGAATCACATTTATCTATTTGCATATGTTGACCCAACCTTTCATCCCAGGAATAAAGCCTACTTTATCATTGCCAGTTAGCTTTTTGATGTGCCACTGGATTCAGTTTGCTGGTATTTTGTTGACAATTTTTGCTTCTGTATTCATCAGGGATATTGATCTGTAGTTTTCTTTTTTGTTGTGTCTCTGGCAGGTTTTGGTATCAGAATGATGCTAGAGTCACAGAATGATTAAAGAGGAGTTCTCCCTTGATTTGTTTATGTATTTGTTTTTGGAATAATTTCACTAGGATTGGTACTAGCTCTTTTGTATGTCTAGTAGAATTTGGCTGTGAATCTGTCTGGTCCAGGGCTTTTTTTTTTATTGGTAGGTTTAAAAAAAATATTTTAAAATATACTTCAATTCTTTGCTTTATTTTCAGTTATAAACATCAGGTGGCCTATCTAGTGGTGTGTAGGTAGTATAATGTGGTTAGTTTCATCTGTTTAGGTGAGGAATTTATTGCAAGGAACTGGACCAGGACACCTGACACAGCTGGGTCAAAAGTCTCTGTCAGTGATTTTCATCTTGGTGATTTCTAATATAACTCAGACTGTCACATACTTGTTTACCTTAGTTTATTTGCCTATCTAAGCTTGGTAAGAAGTTCCTTCATTGTTCAGATATGATCTTTTATATAGGCAATTCATGTAAGGATTTTCAGGAGCTTTTTATTTTTCATAAAGAGGATATTCTTCAAACATCTTAGTATAACTGTTCCTCAAGAAATTGGCAGAAGCTGTTAAATAATGTGTGTTAAATAATGAATAGAATAATTCATTATTCTATTCATTAAAATGTAGGGATTAAAAGATAATCTACATTCTGAGAGAATAAATATTAATAAAAATAGACTTACTAGTTTTAATATACTTGTTTTAAAAATGATTTATTATGATTGTCATTCAATCAGGAATGCTGCTAGAAAGCTATTTAGCCTGAATTTAAAAAAATGTGTTAATTTTTTAAAGGTACATTGATTGTTTGATAGGAATAAATTGAATATGCAGTGACTGTGGCAGCTTTGGCCATGATTATTTAGGTAAACCACAACTAATTCATAAAGTGCTGAGGATCCTTTAATACCTACCAAAAGTGGGCAGGCTGTCAATTTGGAAGTTTCCATGTGAAACATATTCTTTCAGTTGGCCTCTGAAAAACTTTCCTGCAGTTCCCTGCGTAGAATTTAGTTTATTTACTGAAAAGAAGGAATGATTGAGTCAACTTACAGGAGATAAATCTGTGGTAGGTGTTACAGGGCTGATTTTTATACCACATAACATAAGTTTATTTTACTTGGTAATACGTAAATTTTATTGATGAAAGCAGGAGTACCCATTCAGAGGTATTTTAGACTTCAATGAAGCACAGTGCTTTTTGTTAGGAATAACATATTAGTTTGTTTCTGAGTAACGGAATTCAAAGCTTTTAGAAGGAGATTAAGTTATTTATTTAATCTGTGTTAAGAGAAAAAGAACCATCTAATGATAATTTATATGTTTAAAGGTTAATTTATCATTTACCTGTAACATCCAGTGTTACCTTCCATCAAATTAACTGCAGTGAACCTGTCATTTCCAACATCAGTTTTGAAGACCAACATTATGCTGCTTTTAATGGAGCGGATTGGTGTAAACAACATCCACGTTCCATCCAAGGCCCAGACTAGGCACCAGAGTTATTAGTTTTTATATGGCTTGATTAGAAAGAGGTGGTTCCTGTGCACTGAAATTTTCTCTATTAAAATGGGCACATTTCCCAGCACAAATATGATACTTCTGTGCTAATCAGGATGGAGTCTTATCCTGCAATGAGACTTACATTTTGGGCCTTTCACCACATCATTGCTGTTTTCTACGTGGTCAAAAATAGATATAGAGTAAACCAACCCCAAAAGTCAATTACAGGGTTTTATAGTGATGTACTGTGAAAAATTTGGCCATGTTTTTCATTATACAGAATGTTCTTTCCAAAGACATAAACAGAAAAAGCACATACATTTGATTTTAAAAATAACTCTGCCTAGCCCTTTAAACTGGTGGAGACATTTTGGATCCTTTCAAACGATCATCATTATAATTACATGATAAACCTCTATCTAAAGGCAGCCTTTCTTTGTAATTACTTATTCACCCTCCCCCGCTCCATTAAAAACAATTTTTAAAAAATGAGGTTTCAACACAGGTAGTTTGAAAGTGTTTCTGGTGCACAATTGGACAGTCTGATAAACGCATCTTATTTTCTCATCTCTTCCCAAGAAGCAAATGCTAAAGTGTACTGCATCATTTTTGGAGCATACACACTAATTTACAAGTATTAAATTATAAAAAGTATAGGAAATGAAAACCATTTGTCTATTATGAATTAATAAGCTTAAAATATGATTTATGAAGTCTGGTTGCTAGTACAGTTGTCAGAGTAACATAATTGAAATTATTTTAAATTAAACTTTACATTCTTAAGGCAAGCTTATCTTGCCTTAAGATAGTTTATCTCAAAAAACCTTAAAGTGAATAAAAATTTTTGTTACATAAATGACATTTTATTGGAAGAGATACTTTGAAGCCTTGTAATTTAAAAACTTATATTTTATTAACTATTAATTGCTGTTTTTCAGCTTTAAATTCCGCATAATTTAAGTTTTTGAAGATTAGGAAATGTGCAAATAAATGTTTTTTACTTAATTCTTTGCTCCTATAGTGAAGGCTTAGTTTTCCATAGACAGATCAACCTAGTGCAAATTTTGGTTTCTTTGGTTTTTTGAAATGGTTGCTTCCTTTGTTGTGAACTCTTTTACTGACTGACTTGTAATTATCCATTTACTCATACTTATGCAAATAACAACAGCACAGTGGAAACTGATAACTCTTTAAATCTGGTAACTTTTCTTATTTCTGAGATGGTATAAAAAGTGAAAACAAAAGTTTTATTTGTTTATACCTGTTGCAGGTACTATTGATTTGACTGATCAAGACTTAACCTTTCTCGAAGATCCCTGATTTTGCTTGGAAATCTTGAATAATCTAAGCCAATTATGGTTGCTATGGTTTGAATGTTTGTGCCCTCTAAAACTCATGTTGAAATTTAATTGCCATTGTAATAAAGAAAATGGACTTTTAACCCTTTTCTCTTTTGGAAAACTGCAGCTTGCTGACAACGCTCATTTAATTTTACATAAACATGCTCCTTGAGGCTAAAGAAAATCTGATTTTCAATATGAAAATAAAATGTAAAAACTCTTCTTGGAATTATGTCTAAACAGAACTAATATCAGAATTGTCTGATTCTTCAGAATTGTCTATTTCAGAAAAATTGGATTCAAGAAATGAATCTTTGGCTAACAATTGTTCAAGAATGATGTTAACATCATGCCTAGAAATGCTACATTTTCTGGAATTTGAGCTTTTCCTTGATCTCAATAATTACTATATTTTGTAAATGGAAATGTCACTGTTAAAAACAGAATGCTATAAATAGAATGTTTTTTTTTCAGTCAGTATATTAGAGCAATGCAAAAATAATAATAAAAGTGAGATATTTTGTGGCAAAGTTATCTCAGCGTAATTGCTGCAGCCACAAGTGCCCCCAGTGAGTGTCTTAGGGCACATGGGGAAAGAATTAAGAGGTGATTATGCCATGAGGGCTTCTCAGTCATGGGTAGGATTGTGACATTATAAAAGGGCGAGTTTGGGCCGGTTGCGGTGGCTCACGCCTGTAATCCCAGCACTTTGGGATGCCGAGGCGGGCGGATCATGAGGTCAAGAGATTGAGACCATTCTGGCGAACGTGACGAAACCCCATCTCTACTACAAATGCAAAAAATTAGTTGGGCGTGGTGGTGCGTGCCTGTAGGCCCAGCTACTCGGTAGGCTGAGGCAGGAGAATTGCTTGAAAGTGGGAAAGGCAAGTTGCAGTGAGCCGGATCGCGCCACTGCACTCCAGCCTGGCGATGAGAGGAGACTCTGTCTCCAGAAAAAAAAAAAAGAGGCGAGTTTGGCTCTCTCCTATTGTCTCTTGTCCTTTTTACCTTCCACCTATGGGATGATGCAGCAAGAAGGCCCTTACCAGATCTGGAACTTCACAGCTTTTAGAACTGTGAGACAATAAATTTCTATTATAAATTACCCAGTTTGTGGTATTCTGTTATAGTAGCACAATGGTGACTCTATTCTTATCAGTAATTGGTTTAGGGGTCATGTGACCCAAACCTAGTCTGTGACATTTAAGAGATTTGAATGGCTTCTGAGAATGTTTTCTCACAGATAAAACAGATAATCTGGAAATGTCTGTTTTTCTTGCATTGAATGAAATGCCTAGAAATGCATGCTAGAGTATAATTCTGGGCATAGAGCCAGGCTGCCTGGGTTAAAATCTTAGCATTTCCTTTAGTAGCATTGTGACTTCAGATGATTTATTTAATATCTCTAACCTTAATGAGATACCACTTCACACTCACTAGGATAGTTAGGATCAAAAAGTCAGATAGCAACACGTGTTGGTGAGGATGTGGAAAAATCAGAACCCTCATACACTGCTAGTAAGAATGTGAAATGGTACAGCTGCTTTGGGAAACAGACTAATAGTTCCTCAAACTATTAAACGTAGAATTACCACGTGATCTAGCAGTTCTACTCCTAGGTATATACTCAAGAGAACTGAAGACATATGTCAACACAGAAACTTGTACTTGGATGTTTATAGCAACATTATTCGTAATAGCCAGAAGGTAGAAACATCCCAAATGTTCATCAGTGCATGAGTAGATAAGCAAAATGTGGTACATCCACATAACAGATTATTATTCATGCATAAAAAGGATGGAAGTACTGACTTATGCCAAAACATGAATGAAGCTTGAAAACACTATGGTAAATGAAAAAAGCCAATCACAAAAGACCACATACTATGTTATTTCAGTACTACAAAAGTCTAAAATTGGGAAATTTATACAGACAGCAGATTAGTGGTTCCTTAGAGTGGTGGTGGTGGGGGTTCAGGAAGACTAGTGGTGGGAGGGTGGGAGTTTGGTAGTGCTATAGTCAGAATGTTTGTGTTCTTCCAGAATTCATGTTGAAATCTCATTCCTGTTGTGATGTTAAGAGATGGGCCTTTTAGGAGGTGATTAGGTAATGAGGGCTCTGCCCTCATGGATGAGATTTGTAACCATATAAAAGGCTTGAGGGAGCCTTTATCTCTTCCTCCATGTGAGGAAACAGAGAAGTCACTATTCCTGGGGGAATAGGCCTTCACCAGATCACTGAATGTGCTCATGCCTTGGCCTAGGACTTCCCAGCCTCCAGAATGGTGAGAAATAAATTTCTGTTGTTTATAAATTACTGTGTGTGGCATTTTGTTATAGCAGCCTGAACAGTCCAAGACAGAATGATAGCTAAAGGATAATAGTTTTCTTTTTTCTGTGTGATAAAAATGTTCTAAAATTCACTGTGGTGATAGTTGCACATATCTGTGAATAAAAAGCATTTCTCTGGTGTAATCTCCCGAAAGAAGAAAACTTCAGTGTTTTGCAATGGTGGTGAAAGAATAGTGGCATGACTTGAATGAAGTTGGAAAAGGGATTTGGAGTTCTGTTTTCTTTAACACTTTACGATATGCTCTGGTTGTCACTCCCACCATGGAACCCTGCCTTCAGGTCCCAAACTTCATCAGAGTTCCGTGGCATACAGTCTCTTAATGGCAGCTGAGTTAATCTCCCTGGGCTTAGGTTTCTACTTCATCGAGTGTGCTTTCTAGCTTCCAAAATGGTATTAACGTTTTTTGTCTGCTGTCTTCCTTTCACTTTTTTTGTGTCCGTTTTGTATTCTTTTAGTATTTTTACTAAAGTAAAAAGACTAGTAATTTGCCTCTTTAGTACAGAGCATAAGTAAATGTCATTTAACTAGATATACCATTTCCTTCTTAAGTTAGAGCATGTAATATTTGCTTACAGTTTTATCTACATAATAGACAATAAAATGCAATAAAGAAAAACTATAAGCAAAATAAAAGAATACTAAGTAAATCTTTGAAGAATGAAATCAGAAAATGAGGGGAAGATTAATATATGAATATTAATCAGCAAACTATTTAAATGAAACATTCTTATATTTGGGAAAGAATAACTGCTATTCTTCAACTCCTTTTTTGTTGCTAAAAATGTTTCGAAAGGATATTGCATGGTTTCTAAGTGGTAAATGCCTAGGAGTAGAATTGCCAGGTTGCATGGTATATGTATACTTAATTTCATTAGAAACTACCAAATTATTTTCCAGAGTGGCTTTTGTATTTTGCATTGCCATCAGTAATGTATGAGAGTTCTAATTCTTCCACATTCTCATTGGCACTTGGCCTTGCCAGTTTTTTTTTTTTTTTTTGATCTTTTATCTTTTTTTTGATTTAGCCATTCTGATAGGTGTAAAGATGTATCATACTATGGTTTTATTTTGCATTTCCTAGTGATTAATGATGTTGATGCCTTATTTGCTATCTGTAAACCTTCCTTGGTGAAGTATCTGTTCATTATTTTTCTTTTTTGTTTACTGGATAATTTTTCTTATTTTTTTGTGAGTTTTAAAATACTATCTTTTCACTTTATCTACTTTATAGATGACTGTAGCATGGATGGCATTGTTTCAGAGCTTTCTTCCTGTTATTTTAATTACTCAGGGCCTGTTCACAGAAACTTGTATATGTAGGAAATCAATGACCAAAAAAAGGAAAATATGAAAGAAAATAAAATCACACACACACACACACAAAGTATGTTCTGCATACCAGTCCTTTAGAAGTCCTTTGTCTCATATGTAATTTGAAATATTTTTTCCCATGGAAGTATGTAGCTTTTCATTCTTCCAGCAGCATCTTTTACAGAGCAAAAGCTTTTAATTTTTAGGAAATTCAATTAGTCAGTTTTTCCTTTTATATATCATAGCTTTGGTAGTATATCTAGGAATTCTGTGCATAAACAAAGGTCACAAAGATTTTCTTCAGTTTTTCTCTAAGCGAGCCGTAGTTTTTTGTATAGTTTTTTGTTTTATATTTAAGTCTGTGATTCATTTTGAATTAAATTTGTATAAGTTGTGAAGTATGTGTCAGCATTTGTTTTTGTCTGCATATGAGTGAGAGTCCAGTTATTCTAGCATTATTTGTTGACAAGTCTGTCATTTCTCCACTGAATTATTCTGTATCCTTGTGAAGAGTTAATTGACTACATTTCTTTTGGTTTATTTCTGCACCTTCTGTTCTATTTCATTGATTTTTGAGTCTAACCTTTTTCCATTACCACACTGTCTTGATGACTGTAGCTTTGTAATACGTCAGAAAATGTCTTAGAGTGAGTTTTCTTTGTTCTTTTTCAAAGTGTTTTTGGCTCTTCTGGTTTCCTTACCTTTTTTTGTATAAAAGTTGGAACTGGCTTTCTATTTCTATAAAAAAATTGAAAAAGAATCAAGTACAACCTGGGGCATCCAGATTTAAGCTTCCAGACTTCTTCCTACTGAGAGTGGTAGGCACAAAGAGCACTCCTCCAGCAATGAATTATAGTAATGCATGTACAGTAGGCACATGGAACCTGAATGACTAGCCATAACTAGTAAAATTCTTGACTCCAAGAAACAGAAAAGGTGTTTCTAATAAATCAGTGTTTCTACAAATGACCTAGATAAGCTGGTACATCAAGGTTTTGTGCCCAAACAGGCAAAATAACCTTGTACATGGGGAACATCCAAAAGGCCAGGTTTTTACATGTCAGCTGAAGACCAGCTCTGCAGTCAGGCTCTCCAAAAGGTAGCAGATGGGCCGCTTAACTCTTTCCTGAAAAATGCAGGACTATTCCAGTTGTCTACCTCTACTTCAGTGATTTTTGGTAGTTTGTGTGTTTCAAGGAAACCATCAATTATTTCTAATTTGTCAAAGCTATTATCAGAGATTTGCTTATGGTGTTCCTTTATTATCCTGTTAGCATCTGTGGGGTCCATTGGGAGAGTTCTTGTACTTTGTGCTTGGACTGGCTGGAAGATTATCAGTTTTAAAGTTTCTAGTTTTATTGATTTTACTGTGTTTTCAATATCATTGATTTCTGTCTCATATCTTTCCTTCTGCTTACTTTAGGTTTGCTTCTTATCTTTGTAACTTCTTAAGAGAGAAGGTTTGTTGATTTAAGACCTTTCTTCTTTTCTAATATGTGCAATTGATGCTATAAGTTTTCTTCTTAGCACTGCATTAAGTGTATCTCACAAATTTTGATATATTGTATTTACATTTTCGTTTAGTTAAAAATATTTCTAAATCCCCTTAAGACATCTACCTTGACCCATGAATTGCTTAGATGTGTGTTTTTAAATTTCTGATTATTTGGGGGATTTCACAGGTACCTCCTTCTGTTGATTCTAGTTTTTTTATGGTCAGAGAACATACTTTTTAAGATTTCAGTTCTCTTCTAGGTGTTAAGATTTGTTTCATGACCTTGAATATGGTCTATCTTGGAGAATTTACATGTGCACTTGAAGAGAATGTATATTTTGTTGTTATATAGTGGAGTGTTCTACGAATGTCTTTTGGGTCAGAGTATCTGATAGTGTTATCAGGTTTTGGATATTCTTATTGTTTTACCAAGAACTTGTTCTACTAATTACTTGAGAAAAGTATGTTGAGCTCCTCAACTTTAAATGTGGGTTTGTTTGTTTATCCTTTCACTTCAGTCAGTATTAGCTTTATGTATTTTGAATCTCTGTTGTTGGGTGCATACTCATTTAGGATTGTTATATCTTTATTTTGAAGAAGAAACGTTCATCATTTTACCTTGTAAGGTTTTTGTTCTTAAGTCTGTTTTTTTATGTTGTTAATTTAATTAATGCAACCTTTTTTTGGTTCATGTGTACATTTGTTTTGTTGTTGTTGTTGTTGTTAATTTTTAACCTATCTATATAATTTTAGTTAAAATAGGTTAAACCTTTCTTTTTGATGCCTACATCTATTTAAATAGATTAGGAAAAAACTTGTCTTTTTGTGCCTATGATTGAAGTAAAAAAAGATGTTCAGGGATTTACCAGGAGAACTGAAGTTGTTGGTGAATTTTTGTTTTAAGATGTAGCTTGTAATTGAATTGCACTGCTGGACCACAATGCCCAGGATAGCAATAAAAAGAAACAGAACATGTCTTTAGTTATCAGGTTATCTATTCTGAGGCTTGGTTATAGGCCCTGGGTAAATCCCCTTTTAGCATTCGTTATCCCTGGAGTCCCCTTTTCACAATTAGCACTGTCAGTTCTAAGGATCAGGACTGTCTGGATAGCTAACAATCTTGTTAGCAGGCAGTGTTGGCTAGTAGCATTGTGGATATTACTACCTAGACATCTTGGAGGTATGGCCTTTGGTAGTAAAGGTTTTGTGAAACCTGCTACTTTTGCTCTTGATGCTCTGCAGTTTTCTTTATATCGTTATTAAAATAACCGCATTATTTCCTGCTCAGAGTAGGGAAGGATTCTATATTTGACATGAAAAACCTGGATTATAAAGCCTTTTATTTTGACATTAAAGCCTGGCTTTACCCTTATATCTGCTGTCTTCCTTCTGCACCCCAGTATGTTCTGTACAGTTTTGTGGAATTTTTCTGGGAACATACATATTTGTGACAAAATTATATTTTAATTGATAACGTTTCTCTGTGTGCTTTTAGAAATAGAACTTTAGATTTTCAAATGGAAATCTCAGTGCTTGCATAATAATTGTTCGGGGGAAATAATTTCCCTAGTCTTTACTAAGCCTAGAATCTTTATCAAGGCTGTCTATAAAGCACATCTATATCTATAATCTTTCTTTAGGTCATCCTTTCAAATTAGCTTTAAATATCATTTACATGCTGATGACAATGTTTTATCTTTAGTCTGTACTGCTTACCTGATCTCCAGACTGTTATATCCAGCTGGCCTCTTTACGTCTTCATTTGGATGTTTAATGGTTTAAGAAAAAATACTTGGATGGCCAGGCACGGTGGCTCACACCTGTAATACCAGCACTTTGGGAGGCCAAGGCAGGTGGATCACCTGAGGTTGGGAGTTCAAGACAAGCGTGACCAACGTGGAGGAACCCTGTCTCTACTAAAAATACAAAATTAGCCGGGCATGGTGGCGCATGCCTATAATCCCAGCTACACCGGAGGCTGAGGCAGGAGAATCGCTTGAACCGAGTAGGTGGAGGTTGCTGTGAGCAACCTCTGAGATTGTGCTGTTGCACTCCAGCCTGGCAACAAGAACAAAACTCCATCTGAAAAAAAAAAAAAAGAAAAATACTTGAATTTCTTCTACCGAACATTCATCTTTGCTGTGTTTTTCATCTCAGTTTGTTGTTAAGATTCTTTAGCATCATTCTTCCCTTTATATTCTGAATTTACTCAATCAGCACATTCTGAAGTTTCTATTTGTAAATATTTCTACTACTTCTTTTTTAAATAGGGTCTCATTCTGTTATCCAGAATGGAGAACAGTGGCGTGATCACAACTCACTGTATCTTCAAACTTCTGGGCTAAGTGATCCTCTCTCATCTTAGCCTCCCCAGTAGCTGGCACTATAGGCGTGTTCCACCATACCCAGCTGATTATTTTTTATTTTTATTTTTTTGTAGAGACAAGGTCTTACTGTATTGCCCAGGCTGGTCTTAAACTCCTGCCCTCAAGTAATCCTCCTGCCTGGGTCTCCCAATGTGCTGAGATTATAGGTTTGAGCCTTTGTGCCTGGCCTCTCTGCTTCTTTTAAAATTCAGCAGAGCATCATAAACAAGAGAGCCAGGCTGCTTAGGTTAAAATGTCAGTTTTACAATATTCTAGTTATGTGACTGTTGGTAAGTTTTTTAACCTCTGTATCAGTTTCCACTGCTGCAGGATACCTCATATAGTTGCTGTGATAATTTAAATAATTAAATATCTGTAAGTTCTTAGAATAGTCCTTAGCACATGGCAAACTTTACGTATGTATCTATTAATTTAAAAAATACTCATCACATGTAGTGTTTTGTAAGCAACAGCCATGTTTTATTTTAAAAATTAAACCATCCTTTATCATATCTTTGCTCAAAACATTTTAGTGGCATTCTTTCCCAATCAGAGTATAAATCAGAGTCCTCATAGTATCTTTAATATCCTACATTATGTAGCCTTAGTTACCTTTTAGATCTATCTCCTACCTTTCTTGCTTGTTCATGTACCATCCCAGCCACACCACCCGTCTTACTGTTTCTCAAATGTAACAGTCACATTCCTACTGATATATATTTTTTGTCCAATTAAAAATTTTATGTCTTTTCTACTGGGATGTACGTTCCTTGAGGGCAGGGAATTTTTATGTCTTTATATGTTATCCCTAGTGCTTAGCACCGTGCCTGGCACATAGCAGAAGCTTATTAAATAGTTACTTAGTGATTGAGTGGCTGAATGAATGAAAGAAAATAAAACAAATCTCTTGGTTAATTCCCTAGACAACACATTCAGGGAATTCCTGAAATTTTTATTTAGGTGTCTATTTAAAATAGATTTTAGAATTGGTAGGGACATTTGAGATCATCACATTTCATTCCTTTCTTTTAAATTAAATGGAATGAGCAGAGAAAGAGTTAGGAAGAGAACTCACATTTTGTGACTGCTTGTTTGCTTTTTGCACTTTCCTTCCTGAACCTTGTGATGGTAGTGGCAGAAGCCAATGTCCCAATGTGATGTTTTGGTTTCATGAGAAGTAGTAGCATTATATTCCTATTTTAAATCTGCATTACTTTTTATTTTTACATACTAGTAGGAGTTAAATATTGGTTTTTTATTCTTAAGAGCAAATGCTTTTCATAATTTGGAGAAAATCAACCATAGGACTGATAATTTTAACTTAGTTGCAAAGTTGCACTCTAGTTCTGTTCTGATAATGTTTAAAAGTTCACCTGTATTGATAAAAGACCTGAATGTAAGAGATAAATCTGTAAAACTCTTAGAAAAAAACATAGGGAAGTAGCTTCAAGACATTGAATTTGGTAGTAATTTATTGGATATTATACCAAAAACACAGGTAAGAAAAGAAAAATAAAAAATTAGACATCATTAAAATGTAAAAGTTTTGTGTATCAAAGGACACTATCAAGAGAGTGAAAAGGAATCCCATAGAATGGGAAAATATTTCTAAATCATATGTCTGATAAGGGGTTAATATCCAGATTACCTAAAGGACTCCCAAAACTCAACAAAAAAAACCCCAAACAACCCAATTAAAAAATGGACAAAAATGTTAAATAAACATTCTCCAAAGAAGATATACAGGTGGCCAATTAGAATACAAAAAGCTGCTCTACATTACTAGTCCTTAGAAAAATGCAAATCAAAACCACAATGAATTACTGTTTCATACCCGTTAGAAGGGCTATTTATTGAAAAAACAGTGTTGGCAAAGATATGGAAAAATTAGAACACTTCTGCATTGCTGTAGGATTTAAAATTGTTCAGCTACTGTGGAAAATGGTATAGTGGGTCTTCAAAAATTAAATAGAATTACCACATGATCCAGCTATTCTACCTCTGGGTATATACTCAAAAGAATTGAAAGCAAAGTATCAAATGATTATTGGTACACAGGTGTTCATAGCAGCATTATTCACAGTGTCCAAAGGAAACAACCAACGTGTTAATCAGTGGATGAATGAATAAACAAAATGTGGTACATAAATAAAATGGAATGTTACTTAGTTTTAGGAAAGAATTAAAATTTGAACTTGCTGCATCATAGATAAACTTAAAAAATATAAGGTTAAGTGAAATAAACCAGACATAAAAGGACAAATGTTGTATGATTCCACTTATATGAGGTACCTAGAATAGTCAAATTCATAGTAACAGAAAGTAGATTACCAGGGGCTAGAGGAGGGGGGGAATTTGGAGCTGTTCATTAATGGGTGTAGTGTTTCAGTTTGGTATGACAGAAAATTTCTGGTTATGGATAGTGTTGATGTTTGCCCAATTATGTGAATGTACTGAATGTCACTGAATTTTAACCTTAAGAATGGTTACAATAGTAAATTTTGTTACAAATATTTTCCGACACAACTTTAAGTTTCCTTGTATTTTAATTGTTTGAAACTCAGAGTACACATTACCATGGTAATGGTATTATTTAGGGTCTTAAATTCCCAGGTTTACTGAAAGAGATATTCTTGAAAAAAACGTGAAATATTTGAAATACTGCACATTTGCAATGAAAAACATGTAGAAAATGTTTATGATCTTACTAATCAAAACATTACCAATCTTAAAAACTATTTCTTACAAAATCTTTAATGCTCTAAGGTGAAGCTAGTTTTACTGTGGAATAATTGGTAAATAATGAAATTATGGGAGTTTTAGGTACATTCATGGGTATTTAGTAACTGGTTGTATTATGTCAAATTGCAGCTCAAATAATAAGATTTTTCATTTATTTAGTATAGATTTATAATACATTTATATGATAAGCACGTAGAAAACTTTATTCTCAAGAAATTTAACACTCAGAGTGAAAAGTGCTGAAATATTGGAATGGAGAAGGGAATGATAATGTGTATTTTAGAAGATAGGGAAGTAGGAATTAGGTTACTATGAAAGAAAATTGTGGATGTGGAAGAGGTAGAAGTTAACTGAGGTGTAAAAGCAACAGGTAAGGAGTTAGAAAATTACATACAATTAAACTCTAAACAATGTTAAAAAAGTAGGGATGATAGGCAAGAAAAGTGGTTAAAATCAGTATAGGAGGGATTAACCAGGAAGAGTTTAGTATTGTGTGGGTAGCACCAGTTCAGGAAAAGGTAGTGAGGTCGTTTAAAATGTTTACTTATACAAGAGTACCGTTTTGTATAAGATTTAAATAATGAAGGAGTGCATAAGATTGGAAAAATTTCCTAAAGCTATTTGGGAAAAATAATGATTTAAAAATGAGATGAATAGTGAAAGTATTATTAAGGATGTAAATAAGGAGTGAGTAATAGGTTTTATCTTTACATGCACTCCACTTGATTGCTTGAAATGTTTTAGAAGAATCTTGGGAGTGTTTCTGAGCTTTAGTAGGAAAAATACTTGTGATTGGTTGTAATGACTCCTGTGGGTGAATTACGGTGGCTGTGCCGTTTCTGACCTAAATAGTAATCAGTCAAAAGCAAAACAACCAGATGGCATGGCTGATGCCTGTAATCTCAGCACTTTGGGAGGCCAAGGTGGGAGGATCAGTTGAGCCCAGGAGTTTGGGACGAGCCTGGGCAACACAGTGAGACTCTGTCCCTACACAAACAACAGAAAAAAATTAGCCAGGTGTGGTAGCACGTGCCTGTCTTCCCAGCTACTCAGGAGGCAGAGGTGGGAGGATGACTTGAGCCCAGAAGTTGAGGCTGCAGTGAGCCATTATCACACCGCTGCACTCCAGCCTGAGGAACAGTGAGACCTTGTCTCAAATAAAATAAAATAAACAGTAAATTAAAAATATAAAACAGATCTGGGATATTGTAATCTGATACAGGGGGAAATGGAGGCAACTATGTTAGTACAAACAAGAACTGCTTTTTTGAATTCAGAATGACATTTATGGGAAAGTTTTTACTTAGCAACTTAATTTCTTTAATAGATATAGGGCTATTCACTTTTTCAAAGTTTTATATCATTTTTGATAGTGTCTTTAAAGGAATTTGTCCATTTAATCTCATTTGTTGAATTTATTGGCATAAAGTAGCTCATAATATTACCCTATTATCATTTCAGTGCTTGTAGAATATATAGTTATGCCTTCTATTAATGAGATTCATAATTTGTGTTCTTTTTCTCTTTCTCAGTTAGTCTTAACTAGCAATTTATTGATTTTATCAACTTTTTAAAAAGATCAGGTTTAGGTTTAAGTAATTTTTCTGTGATTTCCATTCATATTTTTATTATTTCTTTTCATTGACATACTTTGTTAAGCCTGTGCAGTGAGTTTTTCACTTTGTGTATTTTTTTATGCTATAGAAGTTTTCTTAAGATTCTTCTTCATTGTTACATTTTTTCTGCTTATTTTAAATTCTTGAGCTTGTATATAATAGCTTTCTTTTTCTTTTTTTGAGGTAGAGTCTTGCTCTGTTGCTCAGACTGGAGTGCAGTGGCATGATCTATCTTGACTCATTGCAACCTCCACCTCCCAGGCTCAAGCCAGTCCTCCCACCTCAGCCTCCTGAGTAGCTGGGTTTATAGGTACATCCAGGCTGGAGTGCAATGGCATGATCATAGCTCACTATAACCTTGAACAGGGCTCAAGCCATTCTCCACCCTGCCCGCCAGCCTCCTGAGTCACTGGGACTACAGGCACTTGCTACAGGGTCCAGGTAGTTTTTAAAAGTATTTTTGTAGAGATGGGGATCTTCCTGTGTTGCTTAGGCTGGCCTGAAATTCCTGGCCTCAAGCAGTCCCCCTCACCTCAGCCTCCCAAAGCATGACACTTTAATAAGCCTATTTTATCAGCAAAGCATAATACCATATTCAGTCACCATGCAGACTTAAAATTTAATTTTTTTCTGTATTTGAGTAAACATGTATATACACACAAATATATAAATATAGTATGCTTAGAGTCATATTGTATAGTGTACATCCCCCTGGTGGCAGAAAACAAAATAACTTAGGTGCCTTAAAATAGGACTACTTTGCTGAAATAAAATTTATAGTTTTAATATGCCCAATTGAAAAATATCACCATTTCCTGGACTTCATATATCTGTTGTAAAATTATAAGATTATTGAGAGGATGAAATTCACTAATAAATATAAGGGGCACACTATTTGGCACATTGTAAGTGCTCAATAAAATGTATGACTTAGATATCTGAAGATCACATTGTATATATGTCTTGTGAAGATGACAGTGTTTAGGTTAATTTTTTTCTCCTTAACAAATTTATCCACTCTTTGCCATTGTACTAAACAATTTGCTCCATGTGTTTGCTTGTTATGTGGAGTAGAGAATGTTTTAATGTGTATTTTAGTTTCATTGATAAATTACCACAACCATGCGGAAGGCTGTTCTTTCTTCAGGTCTTTTGAGATCGTGTTTGACCTGTGAGTATAAAAGATATTTTCATATGTATTTAATAATGTGGTGAGACTGAAATATGCTAAATTGTATATTTTATTCTAAAGCAGTCTCTGTGAAAGAGTGGATTATTGTTATATACAGTTAGTATTAGACTTGAAACAAACCTCCGAGATACTTGCAGGTTTTCTAAAACACATAATAGTGTACCACCTATTCAGTGATGAGGAAGAAGATAGTAGAAGAAAGTGTAATCCATCCAGTTAATCTCTCTCCATTTGTGGAACAGACAGAAATACTAATTTTTATGAGTGATAAATTTTGTATAGATCTAGCTGGGACCAATATTAATTATGATACAGTAGCTGTCTGTAATGATTTGGTGTTGATTCTTAATTTTGAAAATTAAGGCATATAACATATTTCACAAAATGTAGATCAAATGATGTAGCTGTATTTCCCTAATTGTTCCTTTGGTCTTGTTAGTGAATAACATAAAAATCCTATATGACAGTATAGATTGTATTTCTTTCCTTCCTTTCCTTCCTCTCTTTCCTCTCTTTCTTTCCTTTCTTTCTTTTCTTTAGGGTTTTTGCTCCTGTTGCCCAGGCTGCAGTGCAATGGCATGGTCTCGGCTCACTACAACCTCCATCTCCCAGGTTCCAGTGATTCTCCTGCCTCAGCCTCTTGAGTAGCTGAGATTACAACACACGCCACCACATCTGGCTAATTTTTGTATTTTTAGTAGAGACAGGGTTTCACTATGTTGGTCAGCTGGTCTTGAACTCTTGACCTCAATGATCCACCCACCTTGACCTCCCAAAGTGCTGGGATTACAGGCGTGAGCCACAGCACCTGGCAAATTGTATATTTTTAAAAGTTTAATAACTTAAATGGATGGGACCTTTTAAGTGTTCAGAAATAAACATAATGATAATATTTTTTTCTGCATCAAAATTTATTATAGTGGGAATGATAGATATTATAATAAATTAGAAATTCTCTTGCTTTGACTAATAGTTGATAAAATCTGTTGGGTGTAGTTTTAAATGAACTCTTTCATCCTTTTGTCAAATGATGGTATTATATAGAGATTTAAATTTTTTGAAGATGTGTTGACACTAAGGTGCTATACTGTATAGAGTGTTACTCCCTTTTTTTAAAAAATTGTAAACTCAGTATTAGGTGGTGACAGAACCACATAGTGAGAAACATTGTTTCAGCATGTCATAGCTTGTTCTGCTCAAACCATGAAGTACTGTAGATCTTTTAACAATCCCATTGAGATAATTTTACTCCTTTTAGTGGGAGTATTTACATAGTGGTAAATGAGAGCATCTTTAAGTAGACTGTACAATGGGAACAGGAAAACCTCAATTAGTGAATGGTAAGAATGATGTTAGTTTTAATGACATTTACATTTTTATATGTACATATTATGTTTGTCTTTTAATCCTATGAATGAATTCTAACTAAAAATGTATTGCTTTTGGTTCTTTATAGTATGTTCAATTTGTTTTTGGTACGTAATATATTCTACATTTAATATGTATATATAATATATATTAAGATTAGATATATTTTATTATGGCTTATTGGTGTAATTTACTCTTGACAAGTATTTGTATCATTTTTAGGATTCTGACTTGTAATTTAACATTATTAGATTAAGATTATATTAATGTTTTAGATTGGGGAATTTAAAATAAACTAGTAATTTAGTGCTTCATGGTACTTAAGTAGATCTCTAGGTTTGATTGTACTTATATTTGCAGTAATTTATGTCATGATGTGATAATTACAGCAGTAAATGTATCCTTGAAGTTAAATTTAAATATTTGCTAATTTTAGACTTTACTCGTCCACAATTTGCTAGAATTCGATATAGCTTGCAACTTAGCTTTAGTTTATCTAAGAGGGTAACATTAATTGAGAAGATATCTGTCAGATTGAGAAAAATTATTAAATATGAAATTTAGGGGCTTTGCTGGGTATGATTTATATAGTTATAAAAAATGTTTTATAATTGTTGTTTTAATTCTGGGAATCTGAAATTTTAGATAGGAATTGCTAGGCACATAGAAATTTAGTAAGATATACCTTGCTGAACTTTTACAATAAGAGATTGTATAATTTCTGTTTCTTCATTTTAATAATTTAAAATTAAACTTTTTTTTAAAATTTATTTTACTTTAGGTGCATACTATATCTGACATTTCTCCCCATGTTATCTCTCCCCCACCCTCCCCTCCCTTCCCACCCCCGTTGTCTCTCGCCTACCCCCCGCAACTGTCTCCTGTGTGTGATGCTCCTCTCCCTGAGTCCACGTGTTCTCGTTGTTCAACACCCACCTATGAGTGAGAACATATGGTGCTTGGCTTTCTGTTCTTAGGTCAGTTTGCTGAGAATGATGGTTTCCAGATTCGTCCAAGTCCCTACAAAGGACACAAACTCATCGTTTTTTATTGCTGCATAGTATTCCATGGTGTATATGTACCACATTTTCTTTGTCCAGTCTATCGTTGATGGGCATTTGGATTGGTTCCAGGTCTTTGCTATTGAACCCAGGGCTGCAGTGAACATACATGTGCATATGTCTTTATAGTAGAATGATTTATAGTTCTTTGGGTATATACCCAATAGTGGGATTGCTGGGTCAAATGGAATTTCTATTTCTAGATCCTTGAGAAATTACCACACTGTCTTCCACAATGGTTGAACTAATTTACACTCCCACCAACTGTGTAAGAGTGTTCCTATTTCTCCACATCCTCTCCAGCATCTGTTGTCCCCAGATTTTTTAATGATCACCTTTCTAACTGTTGTGAGATGATATCTCAGTGTGGTTTTGATTTGCATTTCTCTAATGACCAGTGATGATGAGCATTTTTTCATATATTTGTTGGCCTCATATATGTCCTCTTTTGAAAAGTGTCTGTTCATATCCTTCTCCCACTTTTGAATGGGGTTGTTTGTTTTTTTTCTGGTATATCTGTTTTAGTTCTTTGCAGATTCTGGATATTAGCCCTTTGTCAGATGGGTAGATTCCAAAAATTTTTTCCCATTCTGTTGGTTGCCGATTCACTCTAATGACTGTTTCTTTTGCTGTGCAGAAGCTGTGGAGTTTAATTAGATCCCATTTGTCTATCCTGGCTTTTATTTCCATTGCTTTTGGTGTTTTAGTCATGAAGTCCTTGACTATGCCTATGTCCTGGATGGTTTTGCCTACGTTTTCTTCTAGTGTTTTTATGGCGTTAGGTTTTATGTTTAAATCTTTGATCCATCTGGAGTTAATTTTAGTGTAAGGTGACAGGTAGGGGTCCAGTTTCTGCTTTCTGCACATTGCTAGCCAGTTTTCCCAACACCGTTTATTAAACATGGAGTCCTTTCCCCATTGCTTGTTTTTGCTGGGTTTGTCAAAGATCAGATGGTTATAGACGTGTGGTGTTTCTTCTAGGGTCTCTGTTCTGTTCCATTGGTCTATGTCTCTGTTTTGGTACCAGTACCATGCTGTTTTGATTACTGTAGCCTTGTAGTATAGCTTGAAGTCTGGCAGTGTGATGCCTCTGGCTTTGTTCTTTTTGCTTAGGATTGTCTTGGCTATGCGGGCTCTCTTTTGGTTCCATCTGAAGTTTAAAGTGGTTTTTTCCAGTTCTGTGAAGAAGGTCATTGGTAGCTTGATGGGGATAGCATTGAATCTATAGATTACTTTGGGCAGTATGGCCATTTTCACGATATTGATCCTTCCTAACCATGAACATGGAATGTTTCTCCATCTGTTTGTGTCCTCTCTTATTTCGTTGAGCAGTGGTTTGTAGTTCTCCCTGAAGAGGTCCTTTACATCCTTTGTTAGTTGTATTCCTAGGTATTTTATTCTCTTTGTAGCAATTGTGAATGGGAGTTCACTCTTGATTTGGCTCTCTGTTTGTCTGTTATTGGTATATAGGAATGCTTGTGATTTTTGCACATTGATTTTGTATCCTGAGACTTTGCTGAAGTTGTTTATCAGTTTGAGATGATTTTGGGCTGAGACGATGGGGTCTTCAAGATACACAATCATGTTATCTGCAAATAGAGATAGTTTGACTTCCTCCTTTCCTAATCGAATACCCTTTATTTCTTTTTCTTGCCTGATTGCTCTGGCTAGAACTTCCAATACTATGTTGAATAGGAGTGGTGAGAGAGGGGCATCCTTGTCTAGTGCCTGATTTCAAAGGGAATTCTTCCAGCTTTTGCTCATTGAGTATGATACTGGCTGTAGGTTTGACATATATAGCTTTTATCATTTTATGATATGTTCCATCAATTCCTAGTTTATTGAGAGTTTTTAGCACGAAGGGCTGTTGAATTTTATTGAAGGCCTTCTCTGCATCTGTCGAGATAATCATGTGGTTTTTGTCTTTGGTTCCACTTATGTGATGGATTACATTTATGGATTTGCATATGTTGAACCAGCCTTGCATCCCCGGGATGAAGCCTACTTGGTCGTGATGGATAAGCTTCTTGATGTGCTGTTGCAATCTGTTTGCCAGTATTTTATGGAAGATTTTTGCATTGATGTTCATCATGGATATTGGCCTGAAGTTTTATTTTTTAGTTGAGTCTCTGCCTGGTTTTGGTATCAGGATGATGTTGGTCTCAGAAAATGGGTTAGGGAGGATTCCCTCCTTTTGTATTGTTTGATACAGTTTCAGAAGGAATGGAACCAGCTCCTCTTTGTACATCTGGTAGAATTCAGCTGTGAACCCATCTAGACCTGGACTTTTTTTGTTGGTAGGCTATTGATTGCTGCCTCTACTTCAGCTCTTGTTATTGGTCTATTCAGGGTTTCAGCTTCCTCCTGGTTTAGTTTTGGTGGAGTACAAGTGTCTAGGAATTTATCCATTTCTTCCTGGTTTACTGGTTTATGTGAGTAGAACTGTTTGTAGTAATCTCTGATGGTAGTTTGTATTTCTATGGGATCAGTGGTGATATCCCTTTTATCGTTTTTTATTGCATCTATTTGATTCTTCTCCATTTTCTTTTTTATTAGTCTGGCTAGCAGTCTATTTTGTTCATCTTTTTAAAAAACCAGCTCCTGAATTTATTGATTTTTTGAAGGGTTTTTTGTGTCTCTATCTCCTTCAGTTCTGCTCTGATCTTAGTTATCTCTTGTCTTCTGCTAGCTTTTGAGGTTTTTTGATCTTGCTCCTCTAGTTCTTTCAATTTTGATGATAGGGTGTTGATTTTACATCTTTCCTCTCTTCTCTGGTGGGCATTTATTGCTATAAGTTTTCCTCTCAATACTGCTTTAAAGTTGTCCCAGAGATTCTGGTAAGTTGTGTCTTCATTCTGGTTGGTTTCGAAGAACATCTTTATTTCTGCCTTCATTTCATTGTTTATCCAGTCAACATTCAGAAGCAAGTTGTTCAGTTTCTAAGTGGTTGTGCGGGTTTGAGTGTGTTTCTTGATCCTGAGTTCTAGTCTGATGTCACTGTGGTCTCATAGACTGTTTGGTATGATTTCTGTTCTTTTGCATTTGCTGAGGAGTGATTTGCTTCCAATGATGTGGTCAGTTTTAGAGTAAGTGCAATGTGGTGCTCAGAAAAATGTATATTCTGTGGATTTGGGATGGAGCGTTCTGCATATGTCTGTCAGATCCGCTTGCTCCAGCTCTGCATTCAAGTCCTGGATATCCTTGTTAGTTTTCTGTCTCTTTGATCTAATATTGACAGTGGTGTATTGAAGTCTCCCACTATTATTGTGTGGGAGTCTAAATCTCGTTTTAGGTCATTAAGAACTTGCTTTATGTATCTGGGTGCTCCTGTGTTGGGGGTGTATATATTTAGGATAGTTAGCTCTTCCTGTTGGATTGATCCTTTTACCATTATGTAATGCCCTTCTTTGTCTCTTTTGATCTTTGTCAGTTTGAAGTCCATTTTATCAGAGACTAGGATTGCAACCCCTGCTTTTTTTGTTCTCCATTTACTTGGTAAATCTTCCATCTCTTTATTTTGAGTCTGTGTGTGTCTTTGTGTGTGAGATGGGTTTTTTGAATATAGCACACCGATGGGCTCTGACTTTTTATCCAGTTTGCCAGTCTGTGTCTTTTGATTGGGGTGTTTAGGCCATTTCCATTCAATGTTAATATTCTTATGTGTGAATTTGATCCTGCCATTTTTGTTACTGGCTGGTTTTCTTTCTCATTAGTTGACTCATTTTCTTCATTGCATTTTTGGTCTTTGCCAACTGGTTTGCTTTTGCAGTGACTGGTACTTGTTTCTTTCCATGCTTAGTGTTTCTTTCAGGAGCTATTGCAGGGCAGGTCTGGTGGTGACAAAGTCTCTCAATAATTGCTTGTCCGTAAAGGATTTTATTTCTCCTTCACTTATGAAGCTTAGTTTGGCTGGATATGAGATTCTGGGTTGAAAGTTCTTTTCTTTAAGGATGTTGAATATTGGCCCCCACTCTCTTCTGGCTTCTAGGGTTTCTGCTGAGAGATCTGCTGTGAGTCTGATTGGCTTCCCTCTGTGGGTGACCTGACCTTTCTCTCTGGCTGCCCTTAGCATTTTTTCCTTCATTTTGACCTTGGTGAATCTGACGATTATGTGCCTTGGGGTTGCTCTTCTTGAGGAATATCTTTGTGGAGTTCTCTGTATTTCTTGAATTTGAAATTTGGACTGCCTTGCTAGGCTTGGGAAGTTCTCCTGGATAATATCCTGGAGTGTGTTTTCCAGCTTGGATTCATTCTCCCCCGTCATATTCAGGTACACTGGTCAAGCGTAGATGAGGTTTTTTCACAGAATCCCGTATTTCTTGGAGGCTTTGTTCATTTCTTTTCACTCTTTTTTCTCTTGTATTGCCTTCTCTTTTTACTTCATTGAGTTGATCTTCAATCTCTGATATCCTTTCTTCTGCTTGATCGATTTGGCTATTAAAACTTGTGTTTGCTTCACGTAGTTCTCGTGCTGTGTTTTTCATCTTCATCAAGTCGTTTATGTTCTCCTCTAAGCTGGTTATTCTAGTTAACATTTCATCTAACCTTTTTTCAGGGTTTTTGGTTTCTTTGCATTGAGTTAGAACGTGTTCCTTTAGCTCTGAAAAGTTTGTTATTATCCACCTTCTGAATCCTGTTTCTGTCAATTCTTTGCACTCCTTCTCAGTCAAGTTGTGATCCTGTGTTGTTGAGGAGTTGTGATCCCTTGAAGGAGAAGAGGTGTTCTGGGCTTTGATGGTTTCACCTTTTTTGCGCTGGTTTTTCCCCATCTTTGTGGATTTACCTGGCTGCGGTGTCAGAGAGCTGCTTGATGAGGTCACTTGTCTGCCTGTGGGGGGTGCTACTGGGTTTCTAGGGACTCCTTCAGGTTACTAGGGAAGCTTCCTGTGTCTTTTTTGTTTATGCTGGGAGATTAGGCCCTTCTCTTCTGCTGACCTATAGGAGCTGCTGGGTTGTCAAGCACGCTGTCCCTTTGCTACATAGGCTTCCTGTGTTTTTTGTTAAAATATGTAGCCTGGTCCCACCTCTCTAGTGGTGGGTTGTGCCCTTCCTCCACTGGGCTGGGATCATTCAGGGTTCATCTCAGACTGTGACACTGACTATGCAACCCACTAGAGTCAGAGCTTCAGCCCTCTGGGGTTTTTGGGAGATGGTAGGGACCTGCCCAGCTGCACCTGGCAGTCTCCCCCCTTTCAGCTTTCACTCTTTCTCTGGTCATGGGGTAGGGGCCGCCCAGCTGCTCCCGCTTATAGCTCCCTCTCTCTCAGGGCGGGGGGAGGGGGCAATAGCTCAGTCTGCAGACTCTTATTCAACTCTGCACTTGTAATTCCTGGTGCTTGACTGGCAAAGATCCCCTGTTTTGTGTATTGCTGAGGCTTTGGGGGAAGCGCTGTATCTGAACCGGAGCGCCAGAGGTGGAGCCTCCGACTCGCAGGTCAAATGCACTTTCTGGGTGAAGCAGCACCCCTCCCTGCCTCGGTCTGCCCTGAGTGGGCTTTGCTCACCATCGGACCAGACCCGTTGAAATGCACCTGGTACCTTTGTTGGAGCTAGGATATCTCTGGGTTTCTGCATCTCTCTCGCTGGGTGTTGTGCACTGGAGTTGTGTCTAATCCGCCATCTTGGATCCTCCCTCCTTAAAATCTAAAATTAAACTTTTAATTCTGAGATATTTGTAGATTCAAATGTAGTTGCAAGAAATAATACAGACAGATCCTGTGTATTCTTTATCCAGTCCCCCCCAATGATAACATCTTGTAAAACTGTAGTACACTATTAAAATTTGAATATTAACATTGATAACATCCATTGATTTTGTTAGGATTTCTGCAGTTGTACTCATGTGTTTGTTTGTTTAGTGTTTAATTCTATTCTTTTTTCTCACATGCAATTTCATGTATCTACTACTCCAGTCAAGATACATAACAGTTCTATTAGTATAAGGTTCCTTGTGTTGCTTTCCCTTTTATAGCCTCAACCAGCTCTTTCTTATATTCTCTGCCTCTTTTCCTATCCCAGGGCAACCACAATTTGTTGTTTATTTCTATTGTTTTGACATTTTAGGAATGTCAAATGGATTGATAAAATATGTAGTCTTTTCATATTGATTTATTTTACTCAAACATAATTCCATGAAGATTCATCCATGTTGCATTCATTAGTAGTTATTAGCTCTTTATTGATAAGAGTATTCCATGGTGTGTATGTACTCATTTGTTTAATAGTTACCCATTGAAGGACATCTGAGTTGTCTCCAGTTTTGGGCTATTAAAAATAAAGCCTTTGTGAACATTTATATACAGGATTTTGTGTGAACACATGTTTTCATTTCTCTGGAATAAATGCCCAAGAGCATAATTGCTGTTGTTATGGTAACTGTAGGTTTAATTTTTTTTTCTTTTAATTTTAGCCATTCTGATGGTCCTGGAGTGATAATCTCCTGTGGTTTATATTTACGTTTCCTTGTTGGCTAATATGTTGAACACTATTTAGTGTGCTTATTTGCCATTGTATGTCTGCTTTCATGAAATGTCCATTCATGCCTTCTGTCCTTTTCTAATTGTATAGTTTGTAGTTTTACTGTCAAGCTTTGAGTGGTTTCCTTATGGTTTATAGTTTGTTCATCTTCTTAACAGGTTCTTTTGCATAGCAAAAATTTTTAATTTTGCTGAGGTTCAGGGTATCTAATGTTATGGATCTTGCTTTCAGTGTCAATCCTAGCCTTAGATTCTAAAGATTTTTCTCCCCCCCCATTTCTTTTTAAGTTTTATGTTTTACATTTAGGCCTGTGATACATTTTTTAGTTAGTTTTTATATATGCTGTGAGGGTTAAGTGGAGGTTCATTTTTTTTGCCTATGAATGTTCAAAGGCTCTCTCACTGTTGAAAAGGTTGTATTTCCTATATTGAATTATACTTGTAAGCTTGTAAAATATCTCTTAGCCATTGTTTGGTCTATTTCTGCATTATCCATTCTGTTCTGTTGATCTACGTTTTTGTCCATTTACAGTTTCACACTATATTTATTATTATAGCTATATGTAGACCTTTATATTAAGTAAAATGAGTCCTCTCATTTGTTCTTCTTTTATAATACTGTTGTTTTAGTTGTTCTAGAAGTAGCTATTCTACAAATTATTATTTTTTAAAGTTATTGTGGTGATCATGAAGTGAGAAAAGCACCACAAATTAGAATAAGCTTCTCTATGTCTACAAAAAGAAAAAAGCCTTGATGGGATTATGATAGGAATTACCTTAAACTTTTCCATCAATTTAGAGAAAATTAACGTCTTCAGTATGTTGAGTCTTCCAATCTATGAACACACAATGTGTCTCCATTTATTTAGGTTGTCTTTGATTTCTTTCATCAACATTTTATACTTTTGAGTATGTAACTCTTGTTTATGTTTTGCTAAATAATTGTCTTAGGAACCATTATAATTTCTTTGGAGTATTTTAATTTCTGTTTTCACATGTTAATTGTTAGCATTTATAAACAGCTTGATTTTTGTGTGTCGATCTTATATCCTGTAACTTTAACTCTGTTATTTTTTCCAGGTTTTTGTAGATGCTTTGTGATTTTCTGTGTAGACAATAATGTCATTTGCAAGTAGGGACAGTTATATTTTGTTTGTTTGTTTCCAATCTGTGTGCTTGTTATTTTTCTTATGGTGTTATACTAGCTAGAACTTCTAGTAGTATGTTGAGAAAGAGTGGGGAGAGTGGACATCATTGTCTTGTTACTAATTTTAGGGGTAAAGCATTTAGTCTTCTATTATTGCGAATAATTTTAGCTGTCATTTTTTGGTAGATATTCTTTATCATGTTGGGTAAGTTTCCCTTCATGAAATAATGTTGGATTTTGTCAAATTTTTTTTCTGCCTCGATTGATGTGTTCATATTATTTTTCTTCTTTAGCTTGTTGATGTGATTGTTTGCTTAGCTTTATTTTTGAATACTGAGCCACGTTGCACACATGGAATAAATCTCAATTTATTAGGATATATAATTATTTTTATATAAGTTTGAATTTGATATGCTAATTTTTGTATAGGTATTCTATGTTTGTATTCATGAGAGAAGATGGTCTGTAATAATCTTTTTCTGTCTGGTTTTAGTTTCAGAGTAATATTTGCCTTATGAAATGAGAAGCATTTTCTCTTCTTTTTTTTTAATAGACTGTGAAAATGGGTGTTAATTCTTAAGTTTACTTAAATTCTCCACCTAAACCAATTAGGCATAGAGAATTTTGAATTCCCCATTTAAACCAATTAGGCCTAGATAATTCTTTTGAAATTGAGGGGAGCTTTCTAATTCAATTCAATTTTTAACATTGTTACAGGACTGTTCATATTATTCATTTCACATTGGTTGTATTTTGGTAGTGTGTGTTTCTCAAGGAATTGGCTTGTTTCTTCCCAAGTTAGATTTGTAAGTCTAAAGTTGTTTATAGTATTCCCTTTTTAATCTTTTAATAGATGCAGGATTTGAGGTGATGTTGTTTTTTTCATTCCTTGTGTTTGTGATTTGTATATTTTCTCTATTAGTTTTTCATTCCTAGCGTTTGTGATTTTTGTCTTTTCTCTATTTTTGTTAGTCTTCCTATAGGTTTATCAATTTTATTCATCTGTTTTCAAACAACCAGTTCTTTTATTAATTTTCTTTACTATTTCCCTCCTTTTAATTTTATGTCTTATCTTTATGATTTCCTTCCATCTGCCTGCTTAGGTTTATTTGCTTTTTCCCTACTTTCTTGAGGTAAGAACTTAGATCATTTATTTGAGACTTTTTTTCGTAATGTAACCATGTAGTGATACGAGTTTCATTTTCCTCATGCCTTTAGCTGCATCAAACATATTTTGATGTGTTGTCTTTTTATTTTCATTCAGTTTTATGAATTGCAGACTTTCTTTGTAACCCTTCTTTGACCCATGGATTATTTATTTAGAAGTGTGCTTAGAGATATTCTCATTACCTTTCTGTTATTGATTAATGGCTTGATTCAATTATGGTTAGATAACATGTTCTGTATGATTTTAACTCTTCAAAATATGTTGAGATTTGTTTCTTGGCTCAGGAGATGGTCTATCTTGGTGACTGACTATTCATTGGGCATTTTTTTTTTTTTTTGGTGGACTATCTGTGTGTTTTAATTTGATTTTGCTGAATGTGTTGTTCAGATTTTCTATATTCTTGATGATTTTCTCACTAGCACTTTTATCAATTGCTAAGATAGCTCTTTTGAAATCCCCACATATAATTGTGGATATATTTATCTTTTTCTTTCAGCTCTGTCAGTTTTTGCTTTATGTATTTGAGACTCTGTTTTTGCTTGTGTAGATTCCTATGTCTTCCTAGTAGATTGCTCCTTTGTTCATTATGTAATATCTTTCCTCAAGTCTAGTAATTTTCTTTGCATTGAAATTCACTTCATCTGATATTAACACAGCTACTTCTGCTTTTTATTAATATTGCGTGTTATATATTTTTCATGCTTTTGCTTTGAAACGATTACCTTCACATGTTTTTATGTATTTTGCTCCTTTAAATGGTATATTTCAACAATTTTCACTTAATTATGAATATGTTATAGCATTTATCCTATTTTATTTACTGTTTTCTGTTTATTTTTCTCTATTTCTTATTTCTCTGATTCTTTTTGCCTTCCTGTGTATACTAGAACATTTTTTCAGATTCCATCTTGATTCATATATATCGTTTTTGTTTTTTTTTTTTTGAGACAAAGTCTTGCTCTGTCACCCAGGCTGGAGTGCAACAGCATGATCTTGGCTTACTGCAGTCTCGGCTTCTAAGATACAATGAGTTCTGCTGCCTCAGCCACCAGAGTAGCTAGGACTACAGGTGCACGTCACCATGCCTACCTAAATTTTGTATTTTTAGTAGAGACAGGATTTCATCATGTTGACCAGGTGGATCTTGAACTCCTGATCTCAAGTGATCCACCTGCCTTGGCTTCCCAAAGTGTTGGGATTACAGCATCAGCCACCATGCCTGGCCAGATTAATAGATGTAGTATTTTTGACTATATTTTGGATAATTTTTGTAGTGGTTGCTTTGGGTTTACAAACATGTGACTTATTCTAGTCTACTGATATCATCATTTTATCTTTTTAAGGAAATACAGAAAGTTTATTTTTATTTAGGTCTCTTTACATTTCATCTTTTTATTTTATTTTTTCATTGACATAATTGTATATATTTTGGGGGCATTGAGCAATATTTAAATACAATATGTAGTGATCAAATCAGAATAAATTTGTGTCCTTTAACCAAAGTTGTCCTATCTTGTACTCTCCCTGCCCTCCCCACTCTCTAGTAACTGCTGTTCTATGCACTACTTCTATGAGATCAAACTTCTTAGTTTTCACATGTGAGTGAGAACATGCGGTACTTATTTTTCTTTGCCTGTCTTACGTCCCTTAACATAATGTCCTCCAGGCTGTATGTATGTCCTCCAGACATGTATTGGAGTCTGTTTCTCTCATTAGATATAATAATTTTTAAATATATATTGGGTGTTCCTGTGTTAGGTACAAATATATTTATGACTGTTATATCATCTGGCAGTATAGAACTATTTATCATTACATAATGACCTTCTTTGTCTCTTTTTACTATTTTGACTTAAGCTTGTTTTAGGTGATATAAATATAGCTACTGCTACTCATTTTGAATTTCCATTTGTATGGCATACCTTTTGGCATTTTTTCACTTTTAGTCTATGTGTGTCTTTATAGCTGAAGTGAGCTTCTTATGGGTAGTTATGTTTGCATCATTTTCAAAAAATTTATTTCGTCTGTTCATCCAGCCTGTCTTCTAATTGGTGAATTTAAACTTTCTATTTAAAGTTATTATTTACAAGTAAGGGCTTACTCCTATCATTTTGTTGTTTTCTGGTTGTTTTATATATCCTTTGTTCCTTTCTTAATATTTTTACAGTTTTGTCGGATTTTTTTGTAGTGATAAGCTTTGATTTCTTTCACTTTCTCATGTGTATCTGCTGTATCAGTGAGTTTTATTTATACTTTGTGTGTTTTCATGATGATAGTTACTATTCTTTTACTTCCAGATATAGGACTTTCTTAAGCATTTTTTGTAGGTTCGGTCTAGTCATGATGACTTTCCTCAGTTTTCTACTCTGGGAATGTCTGTATTTCTCTTTCATCTCTGAAGGATAGCTTTGTGGTGTATAATATTCTTGGCTACCATCCCCTGAACCACCACACCTTTCATCACTTTGAATATATCACTTCAAAGTGGACTGCATGATTTCTCCTGAGAAATCTGCTGTTAGTCTAGTGGGGGATTCCCTTATATGTGACTTAACACTTTTAGAATTCTGTCTTTGAATTTTGACAGTTTGACTAAATTCTGCTTCAGAGAAGATATTTTTAGTTCAATCTATTTGGCCTTTAAGCTTTATGACTCTGGGTGTCCATATCTCTTTTCCAGACTTTCAGCTATTATTTCATTAAATATATTTTCTATGCTCTTGCCCATGTCTTCTCCTTTTGGGACTTCCATTATGTGACTGTTGTTTGCTTAATGATTTCTCATTATTGCTGTAGGCTTTCTTCATTGTTTTTCTTCCTTTCTTTTTGTCTGGCTAGATTAATTCAAAAGATCTGTCTTCAGGTGTAGAATTTTTTTCTTCTGCTTCATCTAGTCCATTGTTAATGCTCTCAGTTGTACTTTTTAAAAGTTTTATCATTGAATTCTTCAGCTCCCAAGATTTTTTCCCCAATATGGATCACTTTATATAATTTTTCTTGTAGATCATATTTTTTTCTTGATTTGTTTGAATTATGTATGTATTCTCTTGTATCTCATTGAGTTTTCTATGGATTATTGTTTTGAATTCATTTTTAGTGATATCATAGTTATCTTTTTATTAGGGCCTATCATCGAGGATTACTGTTTTCCTTTGGCGGTTTCATATTTTCTTGCTTCTTCACATTTCTTATGTCTTTATGTTGGTTTCTGTGAATCTAGTGGGACAATCACCTCTTCAGATTTTATATAATAGCTTTCTTAGGGATAACATTTTTTCTGCTAGTTGTATGCTAGCATGTTGGTTGGGTAGGCTTTGATTTTTGGTTCTGAGTTAATGCAGTAGTGGTAGTTTATATTTCTGTTGATTTCTTCAGCTCTATTTGGTGTCATTGGTGTCTGTGATTGGCTTTGTGGCCTAGGATGTGGGTATTTGTTGTTGCTGTTATACAGCTTTCCTGTAGGAGCCACAGGGAAGGGTGATTCTCAGGTCTGGGATGGGACACACTAGGTAGGGCAGTTCCGCTGGTTGCAGACATGGTATCTCTGAGAGAAGGGACATGGAGTGCCGACTCTCGGTCGTGAGGGAGTTATATGCAGCAGGTCTTGGCTCCAGTGTTAATGAAGGCTCTATCGCCTAGTTAGGAGTACACTACCATGATCATAGCTCACTCAAATACCTTGGCTCAAGTGACGTTCGTCTCTTACCCTCCTGAGTAGCTGGGATTACCAGCATGCACCAACACACTCGGCTAACATGATATAATTTATTTTAGAGATGGGAGATCACTATGTTGCTCAGGCTGGTCTTCAACTCTTGGCCTCAAGTGATCCTCCCATATCAGTCTTCTGAGCAGCTGGGATTACAGGTGTGTGTCACCACACCTAGCTTTTTAGCCTTTATTTCAAAGTAGTCTATAATTTACGATCCATCTTTCGATATTTATTTTCAGTGTTTTACATTGGGTTTAATTATTAGACACAAGTTTCTGTATTTCTTTCCTTTCTGTATTTTTTCATTTTTTTGTATGTAATTATTTTCTTTAATGCTGATTTCCTTTCTCCAAGTAATGCTGATTTTCTTGCACTAGCTTTTACTATTGTTAGTTTTCTGAATACTGTCAATCACACTACATTCCCATTTGGCAATTTTTACTTGTTCTTCATTTTTAGATTATTTTTTTCTCTGTTATTTTCACTCCACTCTGCATGGATTGAGAATGTGTGTGGTCACTTATTTAAATTTTTTTCATAAGGTGTTGTAGAAAACGGATTTTTCCTTCTGAGCTGTTATGTACTTGGGTGGTCACTGAATCGTCTGATACTGTAGCTTTGAGCTATGTTTGCTCATTTATACATTGGTTTATTGTTTAAAATCTCTTCCTGTAGTTAGTTGCTTTTAGTCTATTGCCTTTTTTCTTTCTTTTTTTTTTTTTTGCATTTCACAATCTCAAAAGGCTTTTGAATGCTGTTGATGTTATGGACATGGCTGATTACATTTAAGTAGTAAATTATATAAATTTAAATGTATTTTAGAAATTTGAAATAATCCATTTTTAATACCAGCTTTCAAATGAATTCCCAGATGAGAACTTATCTTCTGTTTAAAATGATAGTGATTTGGTAATAAAGACTGTTGTCTTAATTCAGAATTTGGAATAATTTTTGTGTGACTTAGACTAAAAACTTATAGAAATTTAGATTTTTTACAGTTTTTAATATACAACCAACATTTAATGGGCTTCATTGTTCTTAATAATTTGATTAATTATCATAGGATATAATCCTTAAAAGTTCAATTACTGTTTCAGCAGAATTGGTCACTTAGATTAATATTACCTAATTGATTTATGAATGTTTTGTTAATTCTCTTTATTTGCAAGGTCTGTAACTATTTGTTTGTCCAGTAAATTAGAACACAGTATTTATCTGTTTTATTTTGCCAATGAAGAATGATAGGTTATTTTATTAATGTCCCCCTCAGTGATGTTAAACATTAAAAAAATATTTTGGCCATTTATGTTTGTTCTTTTGTAAATTATAAAAGTTTATTTTTCTTTTGGAGCATTCATTTTTTTCATTATTAAATTTACATGGCTTTTTATATGTTAAAGACATTAACTCATTAAAAATAATGTTTGTTATATGCTTTATTCAATAGTTTATATTTAGTTCATCATCAGAATATTTGCCTTTAGGGGTCCTGTTGCTTGAGCAATGCATACTCAAACTCTTCAGGCACATTTCCTGCAGTGAGAGGCTAAAGCTAAATGAATCATGAGTGAACTTAGACTGCAGCAATAGTAGATTCATGACACTCTTCAGGGTATATGCTAATTGAATTGTGTGGCAAACACAATTTTGTCTTTTTAACTCTCATATTTTAGAATGCTGATGGGGGCTTGGTGTCATTTATTTGGCTACACCAGTATATTTTTGCATTTATATTCAAAGTTGGCTTCCTTTCTTGTACTGATTGTGTATCTGGGTTTTGTTATCCTTGGAAAATTAATTGGCCTTACCTGGAAAGAACCTTGTATAATTTCGATCATGTAAATGCATTCATGATGAGGGAAGGATATCCCCTGTAAACAGAAAGATATTTAAGGTAAACAAAAATGGTATTTAAACAGGTATCAACAGTAGATCCTAAAAAACAAAGATGTCCTAAGAATTGTAAGGGAAGGTTATTTTTATGTAGAATTCTATACCTAAGCAAATTGTCAGCCCTGAAGACAGAAAAAGACTATTTTTAGGTATTCAAGTGATTAATGCTACATTCTATATATCCTATGAAGTTTCTTGAAGAATTTCTCCAAAAAATAAGGAAGAAAATCAAGAAAAACAAAGTTATAGGACCTAGAAAATAGTAGAGTCAATACACACACACAGACACATAGACACACACACTCTCTCTCTCTCTCTCTCCCTCTAATAGTGGAGGTGGACCGAAGTTTCAAACCCACAACTCAGGATGAGAGCATTTTCGAGGAAGAAAAGGAAACTTTTTTTAATAAATCTGTGATGAAGTGAGCAGAAAACTTAAAGTCATTGAGATACATTTTTCATTTTAAAGAAAAAGAATGAAAACAAGTAAAATTCCAACCCTAAAAGTTATATTAAAAGTTCAGGGAAGAATAACCAAGTACAGTGAAATGAAACATGATTTTTGGCCATTGATACAGCATAAGAAAAGTGCATATATATATGTATGTATGTGTGTGTGTGTGTGTATATATATTTTGTGAGACAGAGTCTCCCTCTGTGGCTCAGGCTGGAGTGCAGTGGCATGATCGTGGCTCACTGTAGCCTCTGCCTCCTGGTTTGAAAGGAATCTCTTGTCTCAGCCTCTGGAGTAGCTGGGATTACAGGTGTGCACTACCATGCCCAGCTAAATTTTTTTGTATTTTCAGAAGAGACGGGGTTTTGCCATGTTGGCCAGGCTGGTCTTGAACTTCTGGCCTCCAGTGATCTGCCCACCTCAGCCTCCCAAAGGGCTAGAATTATATGTGTGAGCCTCCATGCTTGGCCAAAGAATTCTCTTTTAATTGGCCTAGGGATCATGTTATGGAACAAACACTGAAGGAGATGTATTTGTTGTCCCCTACTTGGATAAGCACAGAACATAATTAAAAATAATTTTATTGGTTTTTAGATTTTAGAGTCATTTTGTGGCCAAAACATAAGTGATTTGTTTGTATTTAAGGGAGATAATATGAATCTTAATAACCTCTATAGTACAAAAATAAACAGAGAGATAAATGATGAGGACCATGAAAGGGCAGGGGAGAGAGTAAGAGCCTTACTATTATAAATTCACCTTACAAAGATGGGTATTGAGATATTATAGAACATTAAGAAATAAAAGTTTACTTACATTTGCAAAAATTAGTTTCTTTTTTAACCATGTAAGTATTTGCTTGTAACTTTTATGCTTGTTTTAGAGACAGTTACATTGGGAAATTTTGGCTCATTAAAATTTTTTCTTCTTTGTTTAAAATACGGAAATGTAATAAATTAGTCCAATGAAAAAGCACGTTTCCCATGTTCCTTTGTGGAATGGTCAGTTCAAGTGAAAGTCACTGGGTGGAAGACTATTGGGACTGGTGCTTGAAATAGACTGGCTCAGCTGGAAGCTTACTTTACTTTTTGCTCCCTTTTCTTCCCTTTTCCTTTCTTGTACTTGGACCTGGTCTTGAATCTTTAAGGGAAAGACTGGCAGCACAGACATGCTTCTGAGATATAGTGGGTTTGGTTTCAGACCACTGCAATAAAGTCAGTTACATGAATTTTTGATTGCCCAGTGCTTATAAAAGTTACATTTACCTTATACTGTAGTTTATTAAATGTTCTGTGAATGCAAAAGTATCTGAGACAGATCTCAATCAGTTCAGAAAGTTTATTTTGCCAAAGTTAAGGATGCACCCATGACACAGCCTCAGGAAGTCCTGATGCTCCAGATGGTCGGGTCACAGCTTGGTTTTATATATTTTAGGGATACGTGAGACATCAGTCAATATGTGTAAGATATACATTAGTTCTGTACAGAAAGGCAGAACAAATTGAAGCAGGGGATGGGGCTTCCAGGTAATAGGTAGGTAAGAGAAAAATGGTTGCATTCTTTTGAGCCTCTTAGCCTTTTACTGAAGACACAATTTATATGTGAGAGGAGGGTAGAGGAATAGTCACTTATGCCTTTGTTGGGCTTAGTGAAACAATAGGGCAGAGAAAGCAATCAGATATGCATTTGTCTCAGGTGAACAGAATTATGGCTTGAGTTCTGTCTGTCCTTTGTCCAAAAGCAATTTCCTTGCGGGCAAATTGTGAGGGGAGTATGTAGCTTTTTGTCTTTGTAGCTATCTTATTTAGGAATAAAATGGAGGGCAGATTTGCCTAACAGTTTCCAGCTTGTCTTTTTCCTTTTGGCTTAGTGATTTTGGGGTCCCAAGATTTATTTTCCTTTCACAGGTCAGTAGCCTATGTCTTAAGAAAACAGTATACATACCTTAATTACAAAAATATTTTTACATAATGCTATAATGACCATCTGAGCCTTCAGCATGTCCTAGTCTTTTTGCTGGTAGAGGATCTTGCCTTGATGTTGACAGCTGCTGAGTTTGAGTGGCTGAGGCAGTTTCTTCAAATACGACAACAATGAAATTTGCTGCACTAGTTGGCTTTTGCTTTCACGAAATATTTCTCTGTAGCACATGATGCTCTTTAATAGCATTTTACCCACAGCAGAACTTCTCTCAAAATTGGATTCAGTTCTCTCAAACCTTGTACCTGCTTTACCAGCTAAATTTATGGAATATTCTAAATTATTTGTAGTCATTTCAACAATGTTCACAACGTCTTCACCAGGAGTAGATTTCATCTCAGTAAACCACTTTCTTTGCTCTTCCATAAGAAGCAGCTCCTCATTGGTTCAAGTCTGATCATGAGGTTGAAGCACTGTAGTCACACAGTGGGCTCTACTTCTAATTATCTGGCAGTTTCCACCACATCAGCAGTTACTTCTGCTCTGAATTCTTGAATCCCTAAAAGTTATTCAAGAGAGTTGAAATCAGCTTCTTCCAAACTCCTACTGATGCTGATATTTTGATCTTCTCCCATGAATCATAAATGTTCTTAGTGGCATCTAGAATGGTGAATCCTTTCCAGAAGGTTTTCAACTTACTTTGCCCATATCTGTCAGAGGAATCACTATCTAAGGCAACTATAGCCTCATGAAACATATTTCTTACATAATAAGCCTTGAAAGTTGAGATGACTCCTTGATCCATGTGCTGCAGAATGGATGTTGTGTTAGCAGGCACGAAAACAACATTCATCTCCTTGTATATCTCTACCAGAGTTCTCGGGTGACCAGCTACATTTTCAAAGAGCAGTAATATTTTGAAACGAATCTTTTTTCTGAGTACTAAGTCTTGACAGTGGGCTTAAATTATTCAGTAAGCTATGCTGTACGTAGATATGCTGTCATCCAGGCTTCGTTATTTCATTTAGAGAGCAAAGGAAGAGTACATTTAGCATAATTCTTAAAGGCCCGAGAATTTTCTGAATGGTAAATGGACACTGGCTTCAACTTAAAGTCATGAGCCCCTAACAAGAGGATAAGAGGGTCACCCTATCCTTTGAAGCCTTGAAGCCAGACATTGACTTCTCCTCTCCAGCTATGAAAGTCTTAGATGGCATCTTCTTCCAATAGAAGGTTATTTTGGTTACCATAAAAATTGAAAATCTGTTTGGTTTTTTTTTGAGACAAAGTCTTGCTCTGTCACTCAGGCTGGAGTGCAGTGGCACGATCTCCACTTACTGCGATCTCCGCCTCCCGGGTTCAAGTGATTCTCCTGCCTCAGCCTCCCAAGTAGCTATGACTATGGGCATGCACCATCACACCTGGCTAATTTTTGTATCTTTAGTAGAGAGCGGATTTCACCATGTTGGCCAGGATTGTCTCAATCTCCTGACCTCATGATCTGCCTGCCTTGGCCTCCCAAAATGCTAGTATTATAGTGAGCCACCGCACCTGGCTGAAAATCTGTTATTTTATATAGCCATCTTCATCAGTGATCTTAGTTAGATCTTCTCGTTAACTTGCTACAGCTTCTGCATCATTGTTTGCTGCTTCACCTTGTACTTTTATGTTATGGAGATGGCTTCTTTCCTTAAGCCGCACGAACCAACATCTACTAGCTTTGAACTTTTCTTCTGAATCTTCTACACCTCTCTCAGTCTTCATAGAATTGACAAGAATTAATGCCTTGCTCTGGATTAGGCTTTGGCTTATGGAAATGTTGTAGCTGGTATCATCTTCTACACAGACCACTAAAATTTTCTCCATGTCAGCAATGAGATTGTTTTGCTTTCTTATTATTCTTGTATTCACTGGAGTAGCACTTCTAATTTCCTCCAATAACTTTCCCTTTTCATTCACAACTTGGTTAACTGTTTGGCACAAGAGGGTTAGCTTTTGGACTATGTTGGCTTTTGGCATACCTTCTTAACTAAGCTTTATTCTTTTTAGCTTTTTATTTAAAATAGATGAAGTAAAACTTTTACTGCAACAGTTAGAGGCCATCGTAGGGTTATTGACTGGCCAAATTCCAATTTTGTCACATCTCAAGGAATAGGTAGGCTCCAGGAGAGGATGTGAGTTGGAAAATAGCCAGGTGGTAGAGTAGTCAGAATATACACAATATGTATCAGTTAAGTTTACTGTTTTATATGGGTCTGGTTCTTGGTGCCCCAAAACAATTACAGTGGTAGCATCAAAAATCACCAATCACAAGTCACTATAACAGTTGCAATAATAGTGAAGAGTTTAAAATATTGTGAGAATTATGAAAATGTGACACAGAGATGAAATGAGCCCATGCTATTGAAAAATGGCACCAGTAGACTTGCCACAGATGACATATAGATTTGCATGATTTTTTCTCATCTTAAACAACAAACACAACATCTAGATCATATGTTGCTCTTCTTTTACCATCCCATTATTTTGCTTCCTTTTTAACAGAATTTCTCAAGGGAATTTCTCCCTATCTCCAGTTTTTATCCTCCCATTCTTTCTAAAATTCACTTCATCATATTTTTTCCTTTGATCACTCCACCAAAGCTGCTCTTCTCAGGTTCACCAGTGACCTTTGTGTTACTAAATCCAGTGACTAGTTTCCAGTCCTTATCTTCCTTGACCTATCAATAGCATTTGACACAGTTGTTCACCCTCCTCTTTAAAAGACTTAATTCATTTGACTTCCAGAATACCTCTGTCTTCTGGTTTATTTTTATTTATTTATGTTTAACTTCACTAGTCATTTCTATTCATCTCCTAGATGTTGCTTGCTTTTCTTCTTCTGGATCTCTGAACAATGGACTGTGCTAAGTTTCAGTCTTTGTTTCTTACCTTCTCTATCTAAATTTAACTCATAGTTGATCTCATCCAGTGCTAAGGTTTTCAGTATTAGATATCATATACCCAACTGTTTCTGACTACTCCATATAGAGCTATCCTCTGAATTCCTTATTTACATATTGAAATCAGTTCTATACCTCTCTCTCCACCTGAATGTCTGGTAGATTTCTCAAATTTAGTGTAGACAAAACCAGGTTCCTTATATTCCCTCAAACATGTTCCTGCTGCCATCTCTCCCTCATCTCAGCACTCTACTTGGCAATTCTTGACTCCCAGCGGATCAAAATCTTTGGAGTTATCTTTAACTCTCTCCAGCTCACATTTCTTTCGACTGCTACATATTGCTCTTAGTCATCACTATCTTTCACTTGGATTTAAAGCAATATTCTTGTAATAGGTCTTTTTGCAACTACTTTTGTTCCTGTCTTTCATTTCTAGCCCCTACCCCTTGCTCTGTTCTTCCTATGATATTCAGAGTGAAATTTTAAATATTTAAATCAGATTTTTTTTTTTTTTTTACTTTTATAATTTGAAACTCTATAATGGCTTCTCATTTTATTCAGAGTAAAAGTCATATATTTTATGATGGGCTATGTGTCTTCAGTTTTCACTGCTTTTCTGATCTCAGTTTCTTTTGCTCTTGTGCTCACCTTCTGTTAGAATATTCTTTCCTCAAATATCTTCTTCCTCTCTTCCTGCTTAAAGCTCTCTTCATCATTGAAGACCTCATTAATTGCCATATTGGAAGTAGCAACCTTTCATTTCTCTACTTACCATTTCTACCTCATTTTTCTTCATAGCCTTACCTCTGTGTCGCACTGTAAACATCTAATTTACATATTCATGTATTCATTTATATATTATCATTCTCCACTACAAATGCATATTCTTCATAAATGTATTTTAGTCAGTTTTGTTCACTACTGTATCTCTCATGCATGGTAGCTTCTTGATAAATGTTTGTTAAGTGAATGAGTCTTACATACTGCATAGATAGATACCTAGCTAAAATTAATATCATGGAATGTCAAATTTTGTTTTCAAGTAAGCATTGTGACCTATTTTCAAACTCCAGCACTGTGACTCTAGAATCATTTCTCATAATTGTTGAATTTTAAGGCTTTCTGTGAAAATAGTTGGGGTAGTAGCTGCTCATAAGAAAAAGGCAGTGAGCTGATCTTAACTGGTAGTCTATTTTCAGCACTACCATTAACTTAGCAGTGTAACTTTGAACACATTGCTTACTGTTTTTCTTTTTTTTTGGAGATAAGACTCACTCTGTTTCCCAGGCTGTAGTGCAAGTGGTACAATCTCAGCTCACCACAGCCTCCACCTCCCAGGTTTGAGCAGTTCTCCTGCCTCAGCCTCCCGACTAGCTGGGATTACAGGCACATGCCACCACATCTGGCTCATTTTTGTATTTTTAGTAGAGATGAGGTTTCACCGTGTTGGCTAGGCTGGTTGGTCTTGAACTCCTGACCTCAAGTGAGCTGCCAAACTTGGCCTCCCAAAGTTCTGAGCCACCATGTCCAACGATTGCTTACTTTTTGAGCCTCCTTTAAATCGCATTTTGTAAGCTATACGTTATATAAAAATTTTCAGAATTTCAGGAATTTTATATTATGTAATTGTGGAATGGTGTGCCATGACTTAATGAGGCTGAAAACTATAGAAAATATGGGAAGAAATAAAGATCCTTCCAATAGTATAAACTGGCAAAACTGACAACATGGAGTCCTATTATGTTATGTTTGATGGTCTTCAGTAACTTAGGGCATATTACTTTGTATCTCCAGATAGACAGAAGTGTAAAATATCCTGCTTAAATGATTACAATGTACTTTTGAGAAAACTAAAAAAAACCCCAATCTGATAGAAGAAGAAGGAAATCTAATAAGTTGAGTAGGTAGTTTGGGCAGGTTATAGAAAGAGGATTTCAAAAGTCAGAGATGGGAGTTTGGTCTTGGTTTATATTATAGTGTAAAACTGGAATCTGCCAGGTATTTTTTCTATGGTTAAAATGAAAGTACTGTATGAGAAAGATGAGTCCAACATGGGCATATTTAATGAATGGGAGATTGGAGTTAAGAAGGCAACTTAGGAAGTAAAATTACTTGCTATAGTAATTTCAGGAATAAGAAGGGTCTAAATCTGTTTTAAACTGACAATAGTGAGAATGGAAAAAATGAGATAAAATAAGAAAGGAATAATAGTAGGATGTGGTTATTGATTAGATGTGGAGGAATCAAGGAATCATAAAATTAGTGTGATTTTGGGTTTCAGCCTGAGTTATTAGGGGTGATTTCTTTCAATCAGTAGGCTGGGAGTGGTTTTAGGAAAGGATTGTATTTGAATGTAAGGACTGCATCAAGATTTGGCTATTTTTCAGCATAGAGGTTTTCAGACATTCCCCCTCCCCCACATAAAATGTTATATGACAGCTCGATATGTTAAAAACATGTAAGAGTGAAGCCGATCTGTTTGCTGCAGAGGTGGAGAAGATATGTGGAAGGAACCAGCATCTTCCTGACTTCCTGTCCTCCTTGAACCCAAAGGCTCTGAGGAGTATAGTCAGAAATCACTGAAGTAGATCATTTTTAAGTGTTCCCGCAGATCCAATATTTGGTGACCTGCTTGTCTGTGATAACCTGTGTATCTTCTGCATGGCTGTATCTTTTTGGTTTCTTCTCACCTAAGCAATTATCAGATGTTTATTATTGTTTATTATTTTGACTCTTACCTGGCTTTGGGGATTCATAGAAGAAAAAAGGGATATAGGTTCTTCTTCGTCTTCTATTTTTTTTTTTTTTTTTTTGAGACGGAATCTTGCTGCTATGTCACTCTGACTGGAGTGCAGTGGCTTAATAATGGCTCACTGCAACCTCCCCCTCCTGTTTTCAAGCAATTCTCTTGCCTCAGCCTCCTGAGTAACTGGAACTACAGGCATGCACCACCACACCCAGCTAATTTTTGTATTTTTAGTAGAGACAAGGTTTCACAATGTTGGCCGGGCTGGTCTTGAACTCCCCACCTCGAGTGATCCATCAGCCTCTGCCTCCCAAAGTGCTGCGACTATATGTGTGAGCCACCATGTTTGTCTGACCCTTCTTAAAGGAACTTACAATTTATTATAAAAAGCTGCCATTTAAAAGCTGTGACAGAGAAGTATTAGTTGTTCAGAGTTTAAGAAGACTTAGTATAGTCGTGTTTCAGGAGAGGGATGGTCAAGGGGGGCTTTCTTGGAAAAGTTAAAATTGATCTTGCCTGGAGATGAGAGAATACAAATAGATTGTATGAAAAACTGAGAGAAGTCCCTTCATGGCTGAAGCAGAAGGCTCTACATGAGGCTGGAGAGGTACAAAGTAAAACTGTAAGATAGATTAGGACCAGAGCAACACATGCCATGTTAAAGATTCTGGACTTTATTCTGGCAGTATGGGTAATCCATTGAAAGGTTTATTAGTGAGAATATAAAGTGACCTGATTTGCTTTTCCAACCTGGTGGGCAGAAACAGGGGAGAAAAGGTTTCAAGTGAGGGCTAAGTGAAACTGAGGGCAAGGGGATGGAGTAAGACTACCTCGGAGGCTACAAATGTAGTTCAGATGAGAGATAGTCTGAATAATAGGTGGTGCTGCTGGGGAACTAAAGACAGAACTCAGGATACATTGAAGAGGTAGAATTAACAGGAATTGGTGATTATTTAGGTACAGAATGTAGGGCAGAAGAAAGTATCATTGATGGCACCTTAGATTTTGACCTAAACAGTTGGGTAAATACTAATGCCATTTATAAACTTTATGGACTGCACCTCCTTTATTTTGGTTGTTTTGCATGTTATCTTTACATGTTATTTTCTGTCTCCTCATTGCCTTTGTTTCTCACCATTTACTCCATGCCCTTGTGTTCTCTCTATCCACTGAAATAACTGCTTTATAAAAGCTGTGTTTTAATTTATTTTGAGATCTTCCTCCAAACTGTGGTGCAAGACTTCCTTCATGGAGTCTTTTATCAATATTCTCATCCTTGATTATGTTATCTTTACCTTATAGTTTATCAATATTTGTGTGTAATCTGTACCTTACTTACTCTTTCATATTCGATGTTTCTCTATGATTGATCTCTAGTGATTTTTATATGTATGTACACACATTTGTAGGATTTCTCCAATTTTATATTGTAATTTATTTCTACATTATGAGTATCTGCACCTGAAAGTGTAAAATGTGTAAATACTACCTATGTTACATCCATTTGCTCTTTAGTTCATTACATGGAATTGAATATTATTTATAAATGTCAGATTTATAATATTGATAAACATTTTTTGTCTGTTCTAGGTTAATGCTCCAAATGGAATGACAAATATATTTCAAAATAGAGATTTTGATAGGACGAGTGGTAATAATATACAAGGTTTTTTTAATGTTAATGACTAGAAAAGGTTTATGGATACAGTTATGTAGGCAGACTTCCTAAAGGGGACATTTGACTACATTATACAAAAGATCGTTGAGTAAAAGCAATCTGATTAAGTTTTTATTAACTTTGTAAATGCTTTTGAATATAATGTTATATAAAAAGTAATTCTAAATTTTTGTTGCAGTAGTTTTAAGTGTTTTACCAACAAGTATGTAAAGCCTTCATTGCTTTCCTTTTTTCTGTTTTCTTTTCTTCTTTCTTTTATACATTTTTATATTCTGGATCTGAAATTTATTTTAAACCTTTTCATAATTATCTGCAATTTTATAATTTTGTAAATGTCTCAAGGAGGATATCATCATTATTAAAATATTCTTATGACAGATAATGTTTAAATAGGGCATGATTTATTTTATTTTTAATTTCTAATTATTGGGTGTGTCAAAAAAGTGAAATATTGAAAATTAACAGTATTACTTTTGATGACTGATTTTGAGAGCTGGATTTCTTATTTTGGAAGATATTTGAAGTTAAAATAAAATTAAGTCACCTTAATATTATAATGGCAAAATATACGATTTATACCATTTTAAGAAGTTGATTGAGTCAGTGAAAAACAATTGAGATTTCCAAAGTTTGGAAGTCACAGATGTAAAATGTTGATTAGTTGTGACTATTCTACTACTTTTAACATGTTAACATAATTTGAAAATGTACATTTTATGAGCTTAACTAGTTGAAAATTAAAGCAAAACAATATAAAACTATAATATTTTAAAAAGTAAGCATAAGGCAGTTTGGTAAATTTTAAGAACACAAATGTTTTAGTTGGAACAAATGTGAAAGACATATTATTTTAAACGAAAATGAGGTCCACAGCTATCTGTTTGGAAATGTCTTTCAATTACAGTGGCGTCCATGACTGTTGGATTTGAATGAAGATTTGGCTGCAACTTCTCTCTATCCTATTCCGTGTTTCCTTTTGAATAAGACACAGCATGTGTGAAATACATTTACTATAATCCATTCCATACTGGGTAATAAAAATTCTGTGAAGAATGATTATGCATGTTATGAAATTATTCCGATTATGTTTTTTTCCACTTTCAGCTAGCTAGTATTTTTAAGTTTATATAAATTTTACAGAGTGTGTTGATACATTAATTTATTTTTAAAAATGAGAATATTAAATAACTAACTCTCATTATAGATAATCGCATTCCATTGGTGGTGTGATTTCCTGTGTTTTACCAAATGTGAAACAGTATTCACTGAAAAAGAAATAAAATTTTCTGAGTGAGCAATAAACCAAGCAATTAGAAATGAATTCTTGCATTTTAAGTTGGCAAGTTGCAGCACAAGATTATTTGCATTTATCAAATTCGTATGTTAAACTCGAGGATTATGCTGAACTTTAAAAAATGAGACAGTTGAAAGGGTAACTTAGTTCACATTTCAAATAAGATGAGTGATTGTTATCTGTATCATTCATTTAAAGTTAAATATTGAAATTTTGGTTAAGGAAATGCAGGCTAACATATATACTTAATTATTTTTTTATATAAGTTACTAATCACCAGAAAATATTTTTATGCTTGATTTTAGTAAATTCATTTATATTGAATTCTTCTTATTCTTCCCATAAGGAAGTAATACATATGTGCTTATGTGTATATCTGTACACATGACTGTTCAAATTGATAAGAGATAAACATTGGTTTTGTTACTTTAAATGAAAATGATAACAAATAGGATACATTTTATTACCAGTATGATAATTTATGTAAAGTTAATTGTAGCATCCTCAGATGAGAATATTTGACATAAATTTGTTCTAGGCATTATGTCAGTGAATACCACCTTTTTTTCTTTCATATTTAAAAAAATCTTATATTACAGTGATGCTTATCAGGGTAGGCCTAAAGAGAATGAATTTTGGAACCAAACTGTCTGTCACCTAATAACTGTGTGACTTTTGGTAAGCTACTTAACCCCTATGAGCTTAATTTTTTAGTATATAAAGTGAAAGCTGTTTTGAACATTAAGGTTCAAAAATGTAAAATGCTTACAAACAGTACTGTGCACATCATAAGTACTATTATCATGTAATACCTGTTAGTTTTTTACCAGCTGCACCTAAAAAATATGAAATTTTAGGATCTTGTTTGTTAATTTTTTAAAAACTGTGCATCAAAGTGGGATATATTTTGGACATTTTAATCGTGGATTAATTTTTCATTAATGTAATAATTCATACTTGTTTTCATTTAAAATTGAAAAATTTAATTTTCATTTAATGGTAACTTATTAGAAATAGACAATAAAATATGTGTGGCATTTATACAAACAATATTTTGTATGATAATACAATTAGAGAACATATAAATATGGCACTCACTGTGTTCACATTTTAGGTTTATTAAGTACTCGTAGAATTGAATAGGAAATGTTAACATAAATATTTACACGTAGTATATATTGTTACTAATTAATTTTTAAAATTATAAATATCTTATTTTCTTTCATCATTTTGCTTTTCATTTTTCTCAGTCATACAGATTTTTCTTTGTTGCATAGAATAATGTTTCTTACATTCTCTGATTTTGTTGATGGGGCATATAACATTTGACTGAGTGAGTCTTTGCAGATGTTTATATGGATGGAAGCTAGATTATGGTATTTCAGTTACAAACTGACTGACTTTCCCCTGGAACAGAAAAATTCTTGTCAGTTAAGCCACAGACTCATATAAATAAGACTCTAGTCTTAAAGAAATATAATGTTTAATCTTTGAAAAGTCTGAGTTCAAAGTCATGTATTGCAAAAAAGGAAAACATTTCTGAATTATGAATGCTTTTGTACTGCTGTCAGATAAAAGATTCCTTTTAGGGTTAAAGATAGAAAAAAAATACCCACAGAGAAACAGAAAATGTGTTACAGGTTTAACAGTGGTTTCAAGTAGTGTGATAAATTATGCTACTGTGAAACTACTGAAGAATTATCATCTGACTATTGAATTACCTACAAATGTCAATCTTCTATATTTGGTGGGTTTGGTTGCCTGACCATAACATAGGACAAATAGTGTATTGGATGACCAAGTATTTTTGCTATATTCTTTATTCTAAAATGAATGACTTTTTTTTTTTTTCAGTAGAAGAATCCCAGGAAATGACCTTAATGGATTTAAAGAATAAATATGCAAAAAATACATTTTTTCATAAAATTACTTAAGGTGCTGCAGAATTGTGGAGATTCATGCTTTAATTGTAATTCCTCAGGTGACCAGAGTAGATCTCAGGTTACCTTATTTGTATGTAATTTAAGTTCCAAATGGTATAAGATAGTTAAACATTAAGCTGAATTAAGCCCGGTGGCTCACGCCTGTAATTCCAGCACTTTGGGAGGCCAAGGCAGGCAGATCACGAGGTTAGGAGTTTGAGACCAGCCTGACCAACATGGTGAAACCCCGTCTTTACTAAAAATACAAAATTAGTTGGATGTGGTGGCAGGTGCCTGTAATCCCAGCTACTCAGGAGGCTAAGGCAGGAGAATTGCTTGAACCTGGGAGGCAGAGGTTGCAGTGAGCCGAGATGGTGCCACCGTACTCCATCCTAGGTGACAGAGTGAGACTCCATCTCAAAAAAAATAGAAAAGAAAAAGCTGAATTTTTTTTTTCTGGCATGGAAAAATAGACTTAATTCTTTATGTTAGAAGCATTCATTAATCACATATATGCATTTAATCCAATGCAACAAAAGTATTTTAAATATAATTTTTAAGAAATAGGTGTATTTTATTGTCTTTGAGTTAATAAATTTTGAAATATAAAATTGTATGCATTTCTAATTTTAAAGATAGTATGTCTTTAAATATGACAACAGCCCTTATTAGCACTAGAAAAAGATGTAATTATTTTTAGTCTTAAGATTTTAAAATGTTATAAAATAATACAAATATTTGTAAAGTAACAGTATGGGAAATAAAATGTTGTAACTGGTCTGTTAGGTAGCTATTCTGTTGCATTTTTCTATATCCTTAATTACATGACTTAGTTTCTTGTTATTCAAAGCTTAAAATAAGTATGTTTATTTAAAAAGAATAGGTAGCTATTTCATGGTAATAATTAAGATATTGTGTTCCAAATGATGTAACTTCAGGTAGTGTGACTTAACTCAGAGTAACTCAAGGACTGTGTATATAGAATTAAAAGTTATAGCAGCTTAGTCAAAAGCCACTCATTTTTCCTGTTATAAATAACCCTGCATCATACTAATTTTCTTAAAAACTAAACTTAAGTCAAAGAGGGAAATTCTTTTAAGTGTGTCACTGTTAAAGATGAGATGTTGATTCATTGTTAAATGGCTGTCCCCAAATTCTGAAAGTTGGTTTGTTTTCACAAGTGAAATTTTCAGCAAATTATTGGGACTGATTCTTTTCCTTCTCTGTGTTTTCTCATGGTTAATTAAGAAAAAAGATATTTTAACTAAAAGACATTATAAAGTATTAGGAGGAAAGTTTCTAGTTTTAAATTGCAAGGCTTGTATGTTCCATGAGCCACCAGTGTTTAATTCAGTATTTCCATCTCAGAACTTCTACCAAATGAGGTAAACATTTATACCTTAATTTTTTTTCTGCCGATGCTGAATACAAAATGACACTCAATATTTGTGAAAGTGATCCTGTTTCAAATCGGAAAACTGTATCACTAGAATATGTATTTCTATTTTGAAAAGCGATTTTAAAAATATTATTTTGTTCCTGCCTGGCTTTCGTATTGATTAGACCAGCTCTTATTTTAGGAAAATATGATTAAGTGTCATTTTGAAGTAAAAAAATGGGCAATTCAAAGCATATAACATTTCAGGTAATATCTTGTTCAGCAGACCAAAAGATAAATAGAGAACTTTGAGAGATTTTTAGATAATCATCTCTAGAAATGCAGTGGTGGAACATTATCAAGTTTGTGTTATAAAACAGTATTCAAAGTAGGAAGAAATCTGAATGCTTTTATAAGTTTACAGTCTGAATAGATGCTAACTGCAGATGAGAAATACAGCTTTATGTTTCTTAAGTTGTATGTAATTTGTTTTTTTGTGTGTGATTAATTTGGCAGTTAGATTCACTTTACACTTTGTAAATTCAAAGAAAAGCAATTATCTAACAAAATCAAATGCTTATTAAAAGATATGGGTTAAAACCATTATGCATTGTATTTTTAGGTCTCAATACGTGTGGGGCCTAAAACTACAATGCATAATGGTTTTACACTCTTTATCTTCTTAAGTAAACTAAAAAATAGTACAAAATCTACTTTTTTCCTGCAAATACCCCCAAATTTTTGTCTTTCTCATAGTTTACCTTAATTTTGTTACATTGCATGTTTCAATTTGAATTCTTACTTTTTAAAATTGGTTTTAAAAAACATATAAGGGACATATGAAGTATTCATCCAACTGAATAAGCACATATTTAAGTGATTTTTGAAAAATGTTTATTGGTAAAATGCACTTGGTAACAATGCATCTAAAGAGGAAACACCGTGTAAAACAGGAGCCACTTAAAAATTCCTCGGTAGATTTATTTTTCTTATCATTTAAGTTATTAGATCATGGTATGAACTATTGTTCATCAGTTTTTGAGTCATTTATTTTAAAAATTTCATGAAAAACAAAAATTATCTGAAATGACCAAGTGCCATTTTCTCTCCATTTACTTGATTATTTGTTCATTCAATGTTAATTGAACAATTTTATTGAATGCATCAAAAATTTTTAAAAAAACCTATAAATATTCCTATCACTGATTTTTAAAACCAATTTAAATATGTAGCAGTAGCAATTTTAATATTGAAATGAGAAAACAGTATTGAAGAATTATGTCTAATAACAAAATTTTTTCTCCTCTGTTGAATTTAGCATTAAAATGATTTTTATGTTAATTTTATGCACCAGGGATTTTTTTTTTCTCCTCCTCAGAAGCTGAGGATGTGTTATTTTAGATGTATCCTTACCAAGGAAGAGATGGTAAATCTACCTTGTGGCTTTTTACATATTTTATAAAGACAGGGTTTAAAAAAATAATAATATAGCAGCACTGTAAGTCAATCTTCTCCATGTTTTCTTGAACAGTTTTTGTATTCCCATCTTTTATCAGTAGTTGTCACACTATTTTTATAGAACCAAATGCCTAATAATTGAAACACACACACACATGATCTTTGAGAAGTCATGAAAATACAATTCTTGTGCTTAATGACATCCAGAAAGCATAATATTCTGAAAAAAGATATTCTCTTCAGTCAGTTTAAAATTAAACAGTCTAATGCAAAAGGATATCTAAGGTGAAAGATGTTTGTGTAATGCTAAACATAACCAAAGAAACTGTGGTTTTAGCAAAGGTACTATTGCTCTATTTTATCAAGTGCCAGAAGTTGCATAATGAAAGTCTTTCAGTTAGTGAAAATATAAGTATAAAAACACAAAAATACCACCCAGCTGGTAGAGATCTTCCTAATTTTTACCTGATTGTATTTCTGAAGAAATATGGCAAGGGTGTCGTAAATTTTCAACATGAACTGCATTTTTGTTGCCAATTTCCATATCCTTTAGAAAGTGCTGAAGCGTGCATTTGCTATTTATGTTTGCAGTAGACTGAGTACACTTTTACTATTTGTGGTTTTAGAAATTGGAAACAACCAAACAGTGGTGCTATGGTCTAAAAAAATAAATTTTAAACAGCTGTGGGACAGTATTTTTAGAATGGTAGGAGTACTTCTAAAGCAATATAACTGCCCCTACCCCCTTTTAAAATGATTGAGTATTATCACAGATATAAAGTCAGATTTCCATTTTGTTTTATGTATGGTAGATTAGATAAACTAAAAGTATATTTTGATGGATGTGACATATATTTTTAGCATGCTAGTGTCAGCTCTCTTTTCTAACCTGTAAATATTTGTTACCATATGCCCGCTACTGGCATATACACTTTATAGGCATTGAATCTTCCCCTTCCTTAGATAAGAACTATCATTATTCCCATCTTACAAATAAGAAAACTGATGTAAGTAACTTGTCCAGGATCACAAAGTTTGTAACGACAGACCTGAGTGAGATTCAAACTAGTTTTTCTCTAAGACTCACTAATCCAATTATTTTTCACCTTATATTTTCTGAAGATGCTATTAAAAGAAGAAAATAAATCATATGTACCCTGGTTTTAACTTCAAGCATTTTTCTGCTGATGTTACTGAAATGTGAACAAACATAAAAACCTAGATAGCAATTGCTCATTGCATTTAAATCTATTGAAACTACTAAGTCAAAACAAATTTAGAAATGAAAAACAAATCGATCATATCACAATCAAAATAATAACCTTAATTTGATGTGAGAGACTTTTAACTCCTGAAAATAAATTCCCTTTCTTAATGTGACTACTGTGGTCTAAGAGTTTGCTACCTCTTCGCAGTGCTTTGCGATTCTTTTGATATTATGGCACAAGTGAAAAAGGCAATATTCATAGGGCCACTGTATATAGAAGCACAAGGTTGTTCTTGATAGCAGACAATTTAAGGGCTTCTGAATACCTCTGGCCCCACCAGCCAGCCATTCTGTAGACTGAGAGGATTAAAATCTACACACCTGTACCCAGTTGGTGGCTTTTGTTCCTAAGGGGATGGGTTGGAAAGCTCTGATTATTGCTGTCTTTTTCTGTAAGATAACACAATTTCCTGTGACTTTTCTCTATTCCAGTTATTAGGAAACCTTTTTATAATACGTCATAGCATCACTTGGCCATTATTTTATATTAAGCTAGCCTCATCTCATGTCCTTTCTCTTTCTCTTTTCCATTATGCTGCCACAAAAAGCCTTTGGCTGCCAGTTCATTGTTTTTTATTGATATAAAAATTTAATTGTACAAGAAATATTACAGAAAATTTGCAAACACTCAAGAATTAGATTCATAGATTTCAACTGAAAAACATTACACTGCCATTTATAGGTCTTTTCACAGTGGTTAAAGCATTTGAGTTTTACCTTTTATGATTTGGTATCCTGGAAACAGATAAATTTGCCTAAAGTATAGTAGTCGACCTGTTGGAGTAAAAATTGTTAAGCATTCTGAGATTAGATGAATACTGCTCAGGATGAGATTGGGTTTAAGTTGTATTGATTTAAATGACTATAATAAAAATATCACAGCAGGTTCAGTTTTTTTTTTTCTATTGCAGTTACATTCTTTTGTTGCATATAACTATAGTGTATAGTGTATTTTTATTAGAACTAATGTATTTTTTATTAACCTTGGTGCTGCTTTGGAGAACTGCTTTTGATTGTGTACATATGTGTGTGTATTTAACGAAAATGTTTTGCTGCATGTGCTTATGAAGCCATTAGAAAATAAATAATTTTTGCTTCAACAATTTAGTCATGAGGTTTGAATGATAATTTTACTCTGCTCCTTTTTGGTAGAAAACAGTTATCAATACAACAGGCACTTGAATAGTATTCTTTAAACTTATGATTTCTGTATTTTGTTGTAAACAATAGGTTTAGCAAAAAAAAATTTATATTTGTAGATATATAATAGAGGTGGTTTTCCTTCTTCCTCCACACTACAAACAAGACTTTTAAGTGGAAAAGTTTTTTTTTTTTTTTTTTTTTTTTTCTTTTTAACCAGGTTCTATATAGCATGATTCTCGTGAAACCAGGGGTACATGTGTTACGTTTAAAATATACTTAATAAAGATAAGAGGATTTTCTTATTTGGATGATGTAAAAAAATGTACATTTTATTTTTAAAATGCATACCATAAAATGTAAAGTTTGATAGAATCCTCTTGGTTATAAAAGCACGTCAGTTGTGAAATAACCACGTAGACCATGTAAAGACCTGCTAATAATGATCAACAAAAAGTTGTCTTTAATTTCAAATGAATGAAGCCACTGAAAAAGGAAGCTGAAGACCCAGGTGTATAACCTGATATTTTTAATTTCTAATGTGGAACTGATATATACTCTGTTCAGTGACACATTTTATATAAATAGATAAAATAGTTAAAATTTCAAAAGCTGTATGTTAGCTTACAGAGCTAATGTTAATTATCTGTATGAGGGCTCACTGTAAGAATTCCGTATTATAATCTTTAGGATTTAATCCCTAATATAAGTTACAACCTGATGTGACTCTACTGATTGTAGAAAATTTGGGCTGGTCATAACAAAACCTTCTTATAAAATGGTTCAAAGAACAAAAGAGTTGGACACATTTTCTTAAAATTTTGTGTTTTTTATATCTATAATACTAGAAGTCATAGTTATTTTTGTGTCTTAAACCTTACAGAATTTTATATTTCTAATTTTCTCTATATGTTGTAGCTAAATTCTTTGCGGTAGGGACCTGCTTTAGTGTGGTGTGATGAGTCATAATCAACGAGTTGTTAAGTTCTCTGTGCCTTTTATTCTCAGAGTTAACCACTTTGCTTTGATTTGAAATACTAAGGAATCTGTTGAAGGCTTTATGCTTTATTATATGATAAAGGCTTATAAAGTGTGCAAATTTTTTCTTAGGTCTAAGATTAAGAACACTTTATTTAAATAGCTTATTAATAAAATTTAAAGAGAAACACCAAAAATTACCTAATTATTCATCCTTGTTAGGCTGACTTATTTGAGTTATAAACATACTCTTTAAAAACATAAAATTAAAGCTGAAATAAATTACAGTGTGTTCTTTTGAAGTAATCAATGTTCATCTGATCCCAAGTTAACCATTCTTTGAAATTATTCATTTCAAAGAACATAATTCTTATGTTTAATCAGCTTTTTGCTTTTTCAAACAGTTTTGTTTTAATAAATCAAAATGTTATATAAACAGAAGGCATTGTATTTCCCTATAAACTCTGATTATTTTCCCCCTCCAAAATCTATATTACAACCAGTTCTGTAATGCCAGCATGAGAACCCTGACTTCTCTTTTCATCAGATGACTAAGAGAATTCGAATAACTGCCTGCAAAAGATATTAGAAGTATACTGGGAATACCAACTTCTAGAAACCTAAATTGAAGGGATTTAGAGAATGGGAGCACTGGACTAACAGACAGGAAGACTTATTTCTGTGGCAGAGCTTTCAGTGAACTATTGTTGCCCTTTTCAACATAGCAGTTTCTCTGACATCCATTTACTCAGTAAAGTAAGTGAATATGAGGAGACTGAAATAAAATGTTAAAGACTTGTATTGGGTGTAAAATTTGTTTGTATAAATTTAAGAAATGAGGTATATTAATATTTTTTAGTCTCATGACCTGAATTGTTTAAGCAACAGACACTAGAAGTGCTGGGATAATGAATAATACTTATTTTTGCTTTTGCTGGGGGAAATGACATAAGTACTTTGTTGTAGGTCTTAATAAATGGAATTGGTGATTTGATAAAAATATTTTTTGTAAAATAGCAATGTAGATAACTTTTTCTCTCTAAAGTGTCTACATTTATCTTATTTTTATAGGCTTTATTTTTAAGAGCAGTTAATATTTACAGAATAATTGAGCTGAAAGTACCGAGTTCTTACCTGCCTCCCCCCCCCCAGTTTTAATTACATTTGCTGAGCCAATACTGATACATTATTATCAAATAAAGTTCATAGTTTAGGATTCACTCTTGGTGTTTCATATTCTGTGGGTTTGGACAGATGTATAATGACATTTATCCACCTTTATGGTATTATACAGAATAGTTCCATTGCCTTAAAAATCCCCTGTGCTCCACCTGTTCCTCCTTCCTCCCTCTAAATTTCTGGCAAACACTGATTTTTTTATTGCCTTGATAGTTTTGTCTCTTTTAGAATCATATAGGTGGAATCATATAGTATGTAGCCGTTTCAGATTGGCTTCTATTACTTGCCAATGCACATTTAAGGTTCTTCCATGTCTTTTCATGGCTTGGTAGCTCATTTATTTTTATTACTGAATAATGTTTCATTATATGGATATACCACAGTTTTTTTTAATCCATTCATCTATTGAAGGATGTCTTGGTTGCTTATGAGTTTTGGCAATTATAAATAAAGCCGCTATAAGCATTTGTGTGTAGGTTTGTATATGGACATACATTTTTTACTCCCTTGAGTAAATACCAAGGAATTTGATTGCTGGATCATGTAGTAAGAGTATGTTTAGTTTTATAAGAGACTGTCAAATTATCTTCCAAAGTGGCAAATCATTTTGCATTCCCACCAGCTGTGATTGAGAGTTCCTGTTGCTCCACACCTTTGTCAGTATATGGTATTGTTACTGTTTTGGGTTTTAGCCATTCTGAAAGGTATGTAGTTGTAGCTCATTGTTTAGCTTAATTTGCAAAATAATGACATATGTTGAGAATCTTTTCATGTGCTTATTTGGCATGTGTGTACATTCTTTGGTGAGGTGTCTGTTCAGATCTTTGGGCTCATGTTTGAGATTCTTATTTTCTTACTGTTGAATTTTAAGAGTTCTTTGTATATTTTGGGTACTAGTCCTTTATCAGAGAAGTGTTTTACAAAAACAGTCTATTGTCTTTTTATTTTCTTAAAATATTTATTTTTAAAATCTTCCCTCATAAGCTATCTAAATTTTCAGTGTCTGTTTTCATTCTACCTTATGGGTTTACTCCCAACTTAATTTAATGGTGTAAATGAGAATAACCCAACAAAGTCTTCTATAATTTTTTTTTTTTCCACATAAGTTTCAGCACAAAGAATTGGCCTGTATACAGAGTCTACATATTTACAAACATTTGTAAAAGTTAAATGTTAAGTTTTTGGTTTATTTTATTCTTGGTGTTTCTTTCTTTGGGAAGCTTTGCATTGAAACCACTGATTTCTCTGGGCCAACAAGAATTCCTCATCCATTTTAGTTTGCAGTTAAAATATTATTTCTCAAACTGTATTTCACAGAATTCGAATGTTTTTCAAGCTATATATAGTTTTTTTTTTTTGCCATAAAATTTTTATTTCTTAGTCATAAATTTTGGAAAATATTTCATACTATATATTTTCAATTGGAGAGTTGCAATGCATATTAAAGCTTTAACAAGTTTTATAGTAAACCTAATTCATTACTTTAACACAATGGTTGAAGTCTTTGATAATGGAATCTATTTCTTTGGAATATGTATTAAAGATTTCAGAATATTGTTGTGCAGAACATTCATGAAAATAATGATGCCCTTGATCTGCATGCAGTGGTACATTCCTTTGGCCTGCTTCCAAAGGGAAGATAAGTTAACAAGTTTAAATTTTGCTATGCTTTTAAAGGGATTTTTACGTGGTAACTTTTCAGAAACTGTTTTGAATCCTGTGCTTATTAAAGTGGCCAATTGTGTTACATATAACTTGGGACATCAAGGAACGTGGGGTTATTAATGGCTTTCCAATAAAAATAAAATCAATTGTGCTATTCCTCTGTATAAAAGGGGTCTCAAAGGTAAGGCTCTTGGTTTGTTTCACAAATAAATTTTACTGGAAAGGGTGCTGTTTTCTTTGGTGGTGAGGACTTCCTCTTTGATTTCTAAGCTTTGACCAGTGAAAATGTCTTTGGGTGGTCTTTTGGCCTTGGGGATTGATACAGAAATCCTACTTTACTTTTCAAATAAATAGCAACTACAGTTCTCCTTACTCACACCCCATCTTATGGTTTCCTCTACAGGTTTGGTCCAGTGAATAGGATTGGCTCATGAATTTCCTTGAGGCTTAGTTTTTTAATAGGGGAACCATGTTTCTCTGAAATCTTGGATTGATGAGAACATTAACATTTTTTATTAGTTGAACTGAAATGAACTTGAAATATATTCCTATTAAAATTTATATTTTTCATTTTAGAGACTGTCTTAAAGGTTTTGTTTTATATTTAAGACTTAGAAACTTGTGATTTATGAAGATGGTAAGGAGAAAAATAAAGAACACTAAGTGATACATTAATTATCTGAAATATTTTATTTTACTTACTAGTGTTTCTCATAAAATTTGCTTTTGCCCCATATAATTCTATTTGTTTGGTAAATAAGACAAACTAAATGATCTTTCACATTTATTTATTTATATTTTAAGTTCTTTCTAAGAAAGGGCCAGTGGGCCAGATCTGGTGGCTCATGCCTGTAATCCCAGCACTTTGGGAGGCCAATGTAGAAGGTTCACTCTAGCTTATGAGTTCAAAACCACCCTGGGCAACATAGGCCTCATCTCTACAAAAAAAAAAAAAAAAAAGCCAGGTGCAGTGGCTCTTGCCTGTAATCCTAGCACTTTGGGATGCCGAAGCGGGTAGATCACAAGGGCGGGAGATTGAGACCATCCTGACCAACATGGTGAAACCCTGTCTGTACTAAAAATACAAAAAAATTAGCTGGGCATGGTGGTGTGCCCCTGTAGTCCCAGCTACTCAGGAGGCTGAGGCAGGGAATGGCTTGAACCCAGGAGGGAAGGAGGGAGCGAGAGAGAGAGGAAGAAGGGTAGTGGGTGCCAATGATACTGCCACTTTAAAGGTTTATTATACAATAAATACTTTTTCTACCTATTTAAAAGAACAAAAAGTCTGCAATGAAGTGAACTCAAATTACCTATAAAAATTGAATACCGTTGTTTAAGGGTGGTAAGTGCTGAGGTACACAATGAGTATAGTAGAGATGAGAACCAGCATTTGCTGAGAGTTTTTTTTTAATTATGAAATGATGTTGAATTATGTTGAATGATTTTTTAGCATCAATTTATATGATCATATAAATATCTTTAGGCTGTAGACAGGGTGGATTACATTGATTGATTTACAAATGTTGTAACAAGCTTGCATGCCTGGGATAAATTCCACTGGTTATTGTATATACAGTAGTCTATCCTTATCTGTGGGGGTTACATTCCAAGACCCCCAGTGGATGCATTAAACTGCAAATAGTACCAAACCTGATGGCTATAAATTAGAACACATTTCTGTTAATATCTTCCACAAATTTAATGCCTTTTCCACCTTCACTAAGTACTTATCATGCGTTGTGGCCATAACTTTTGCAGTTTGAAGTAGGACAGCAAAACTAGCAAGAAAATCTTTTTCCTTTTTCCTGATTTCATGAATAGACGATTCGTTCTTACCATAGGTCTTAGCAATCTCAGCGTAAGATTTCTTTCCTTTCCTTGTTAAATGAAGAACTTTTACCTTTCCATTTAAGAAACCACGTTATGGCTTCTCTTGGCGAACTGGAATTGCCAGCATCACTGCTCTTGCCCCTGGAATCATTATTAAATAAAATAAAAGTGACTTGAACACATGCACTGTAATGCTGTGACAGTTGATAGGATAACTTAGAAGGCAGCAAAGTGACTAATGGGCAGATATCCTATAGAAGTGTGTGCATGCTTCACAAAGGGATGACTCGTGTCCTGGTGTCCTGGGTGGGCCAGAGTGAGATTTCATCATGCTACCCAGAAAGGTGTGCAGTTTGAAACTTATGAATTGTTTATTTCTTGAATTTTCCATGTAATATTTTTATTTTTTATTTTTTATTTTTTTTATTGCATTTTAGGTTTGGGGGTACATGTGAAGAACATGGAAGATTGTTGCATAGGTACACACATGGCAGTGTGATTTGCTGCCTTCCTCCCCCATCACCTATATCTGGCATTTCTCCCCATGCTATCCCTCCCCAACTCCCCCCCCCCACCCCCCCACTATCCCTCCCCTTTTTCCCCCCCCGACAGACCCCAGTGTGTGATACTCCTCTCCCTGTGTCCATGTGTTCGCATTGTTCAACACCCGCCTATGAGTGAGAACATGCGGTGTTTGATTTTCCGTTCTTGTGTCAGTTTGCTGAGAATGATGGTTTCCAGGTTCATCCATGTCCCTACAAAGGACACGAACTCATCGTTTTTGATGGCTGCATAATATTCCATGGTGTATATGTGCCACATTTTCCCTGTCCAGTCTATCATCGATGGGCATTTGGGTTGGTTCCAGGTCTTTGCTATTGTAAACTGTGCTGCAATGAACATTCGTGTGCATGTGTCCTTATAGTAGAACGATTTATAGTCTTTTGGATATATACCCAGTAATGGGATTGCTGGGTCAAATGGAATTTCTATTTCTAGGTCCTTGAGGAATCGCCACACTGTCTTCCACAATGGTTGAACTAATTTACACTCCCACTAACAGTGTAAAAGCGTTCCTTTTTCTCCACATCCTCTCCAGCATCTGTTGTCTCCAGAATTTTTAATGATCGCCATTCTAACTAGCGTGAGATTGTATCTCAATGTAGTTTTGATTTGCATTTCTCTAATGACCAGTGATGATGAGCATTTTTTCATATGTTTGTTGGCTTCATGTATGTCTTCTTTTGTAAAGTGTCTGTTCATGTCCTTCGCCCACTTTTGAATGGGCTTGTTTGTTTTTTTCTTGTAAATGTGTTTCAGTTCTTTGTAGATTCTGGTTATCAGCCCTTTGTCAGATGGGTAGACTGCAAAAATTTTTTCCCATTCTGTTGGTTGCCGATTCACTCTAATGACTGTTTCTTTTGCTGTGCAGAAGCTGTGGAGTTTGATTAGGTCCCATTTGTCTATTTTGGCTTTTGTTGCCACTGCTTTTGGTGTTTTGGTCATGAAGTCCTTGCCTACGCCTATGTCCTGAATGGTTTTGCCTAGATTTTCTTCTAGGGTTTTTATGGTGTTAGGTCTTATGTTTAAGTCTTTAATCCATCTGGAGTTAATTTTAGTGTAAGGTGTCAGGAAGGGGTCCAGCTTCTGCTTTCTGCACATGACTAGCCAGTTTTCCCAACACCATTTATTAAACAGGGACTCGCTTCCACATTGTTTGTTTTTGTCAGGTTTGTCAAAGATCAGGTGGTTGTAGATGTGTTGTGTTGCGTCGGAGGCCTCTGTTCTGTTCCATTGGTCTATATCTCTGTTTTGGTACCAGTACCATGCTGTTTTGATTACTGTAGCTTTGTAGTATAGTTTGAAGTCCGGGAGTGTGATGCCTCCAGCTTTGTTCTTTTTGCTTAGAATTGACTTGGCTATGCGGGCTCTCTTTTGGTTCCATATGAAGTTTAAGGTGGTTTCTTCCAGTTCTTCGAAGAAGGTCATTGGTAGTTTGATAGAGATAGCGTTGAATGTGTAAATTATGGGCAGTATGGCCATTTTGACAATATTGATTCTTCCTAGCCATGAACATGGAATATTTCTCCATCTGTTTGTGTCCTCTCTTATTTCATTGAGCAGTGGTTTGTAGTTCTCCTTGAAGAGGTCCTTTACGTTCCTTGTTAGTTGTATTCCTAGGTATTTTATTTTCTTTGTAGCAATTGTGAATGGCAGTTGGTTCTTGATTTGGCTGTCTTGAAGTCTGTTATTGGTGTATATGAATGCTTGTGATTTTTGCACATTGATTTTGTATCCTGAGACTTTGCTGAAGTTGCTTATCAGTTTCAGGAGATTTTGGGCTGAGACGATGGGGTCTTCTAGATATACAATCATATCGTCTGCAAATAGAGACAATTTGACTTCCTCCTTTCCTATTTGAATACCCTTTATTTCTTTTTCTTGCCTGATTGCTCTGGTTAGAACTTCCAGTACTATATTGAATAGGAGTGGTGAGAGAGGACATCCTTGTCTAGTGCCAGATTTCAAAGGGAATGCTTCTAGTTTTTGCCCATTCAGTATGATATTGGCTGTTGGTTTGTCATAAATAGCTTTTATCATTTTGAGATACGTTCCATCAATACCTAGTTTATTGAGAGTTTTTAGCATAAAGGGCTGTTGAATTTTGTCAAAGGCCTTCTCTGCATCAATTGAGATTATCATGTGGTTTTTGTCTTTGGTTCTGTTTATGTGGTGGATTATGTTTATAGATTTGCGTATGTTGAACCAGCCTTGCATCCCCGGGATGAAGCCTACTTGATCATGGTGGATAAGCTTTTTGATGTGCTGTTGCAATCGGTTTGCCAGTATTTTATTGAAGATTTTTGCATCTATGTTCATCATGGATATTGGCCTGAAGTTTTCTTTTCTTGCTGAGTCTCTGCCAGGTTTTGGTATCAGGATGATGGTGGTCTCATAAAATGATTTGGGAAGGATTCCCTCTTTTAGATTGTTTGGAATAGTTTCAGAAGGAATGGTACCAGCTCCTCTTTGTAGGTCTGGTAGAATTCGGCTGTGAACCCATCTGGACCTGGGCTTTTTTGGGTGGTAGGCTCTTAATTGCTGCCTCAACTTCAGACCTTGTTCTTGGTCTATTCAGGGTTTCGACTTCTTCCTGGTTTAGGCTTGGGAGGATGCATGTGTCCAGGAATTTATCCATTTCTTCCAGGTTTACTAGTTTATGTGCATAGAGTTGTTTGTAATAATCTCTGATGATGGTTTGAATTTCTGTGGAATCTGTGGTGATATCCCCTTTATCGTTTTTTATTGCATATATTTGATTATTTTCTCTTTTCTATTAATCTGGCTAGTGGTCTGTCTATTTTGTTGACCTTTTCAAAAAAACAGCTCCTGGATTTATTGATTTTTTGAAGAGTTTTTCGTGTCTCTATCTCCTTCAGTTCTGCTCTGATCTTAGTTATTTCTTGTCTTCTGCTAGGTTTTGAGTTTTTTTGATCTTGCTCCTCTAGCTCTTTCAATTTTGATGATAGGGTGTCAATTTTAGATCTCTCCTTGCTTCTCATGTGGGCATTTATTGCTAAATACTTTCCTCTAGAGACTGCTTTAAATGTGTCCCAGAGATTCTGGTATTTTGTGTCTTCGTTCTCGTTGGTTTCAAAGAACATCTTTATTTCTGCCTTCATTTCATTGTTTATCCAGTCAACATTCAAGAACCAGTTGTTCAGTTTCCATGAAGCTGTGCAGTTCTGAGTTAGTTTCTGAGTTCTGAGTTCTAACTTGATTGCACTGTGGTCTGAGAGACTGTTTGTTATGATTTCCGTTCTTTTGCATTTGCTGAGGAGTGATTTACTTCCAATTATGTGGTCAATTTTAGAGTAGGTGCGATGTGGTGCTGAGAAGAATGTATATTCTGTGGATTTGGGGTGGAGAGTTCTGTAAATGTCTATTAGGTTTGCTTGATCCAGGTCTGAGTTGAAGTCCTGGATATCCTTGTTAATTTTGTCTTGTTGATCTGTCTAACATTGACAACGGGGGTGTTCAAGTCTCCCACTATTATTGTGTGGGAGTCTAAGTCTCTTTGTAAGTCATTAAGAACTTGCCTTATGTATCTGGGTGCTCCTGTATTGGGTGCGCATATATTTAGGATCGTTAGCTCTTCTTGTTGCATTGATCCTTTTACCATTATGTAATGTCCTTCTTTGTCTCTTTTGATCTTTGTTGGTTTAAAGTCTATTTTATCAGAGATGAGAATTGCAACTCCTGCTTTTTTTTGCTCTCCATTTGCTTGGTAAATCTTCCTCCATCCCTTTGTTTTGAGCCTTTGTGTATCTCTGCATGGGAGATGGGTTTCGTGGATACAGCACACTGACGGGTTTTGGCTTTTTATCCAGTTTGCCAGTCTATGTCTTTTAATTGGGGCATTTAGCCCATTTACATTTAGGGTTAATATTGTTATGTGTGAATTTGGTCCTGCCATTTTGATGCTAGGTGGCTGTTTTGCCTGTTAGTTGATGCAGTTTCTTCATTGTGTTGATGGTCTTTACTGTTTGATATGTTTTTGGAGTGGCTGGTACTGGTTGTTCCTTTCTATGTTTAGTGCCTCTTTCAGGAGCTCTTGTAAAGCAGGCCTGGTGGTGATGAAATCTCTGAGTACTTGCTTGTTCACAAAGGATTTTATTTTTCCTTCACTTATGAAGCTCAGTTTGGCTGGATATGAAATTCTGGGTTGAAAGTTCTTTTCTTTAAGAATGTTGAATATTGGCCCCCACTCTCTTCTGGCTTGTAGGGTTTCTGCTGAGAGATCTGCTGTGAGTCTCATGGGCTTCCCTTTGTGGGTAACCCGACCTTTCTCTCTGGCTGCCCTTAGCATTTTCTCCTTCATTTCAACCCTGGTGAATCTGACTATTATGTGCCTTGGGGTTGCTCTTCTTGAGGAATATCTTTGTGGTGTTCTCTGTATTTCCTGGACTTGAATATTTGCCTGCCTTCCTATGTTGGGGAAGTTCTCCTGGATAATATCCTGAAGAGTATTTTCCACCTTGGATTCATTCTCTTCGTCACATTCAGGTACACCTATCAAACGTAGATTAGGTCTTTTCACATAGTCCCATATTTCTTGGAGACTTTGTTCATTCCTTTTTACCCTTTTTTCTCTACTCTTTCCTTCTCGTTTTATTTCATTGAGTTGATCTTCGACCTCTGATATCCTTTCTTCTGCTTGGTCAATTCAGCTGTTGAAGCTTGTGTATGCTTCGCAAAGTTCTTGTGTTGTGTTTTTCAGCTCCATCAATTCACTTACATTCCTCTCTAAGTTGGTTATTCTCATTAGCATTTTGTCAAATCTTTTTTCAAGGTTCTTAGTTTCTTTGCATTGGGTTAGAACATGTTCTTTTAGCTCACAGAAGTTTCTTATTACCCACCTTCTGAAGCCTGATTCAGTCATTTCATCACACTCATTGGCCATCCAGCCTTGTTCCCTTGCTGGTGAGGAGTTGTGATCCCTTGTAGGAGGAGAGGCATTCTGGTTTCGGGTGTTTACCTCCTTTTTGCGCTGGTTTCTTCCCATCTTTGTGGATTTATCTATGTGTGGTCTTTGTGGTTGGTGATTTTCAGATGGGGTCTCTCAGTGGACGTCCCCGTTTGTTGATGATGAAGTTATTTCTTTCTGTTTCTTAGTTTTCCTTCTAACAGTCTGGCCCCTCTGCTGTAGGACTGCTGAGGTCCACTCCCGGCCCTGCTTGCCTGGGGGATCACCTGCAGCAGCTGCAGAACAGTAAGGGTTGCTGCCAGCCTCTTCTTCTGCTCTTTGTCCCAGAAGAATACCCCGCCAGATGTCCGTCTGAGCACTCCTTTGTGAGGTGACTCGTTGGATATACGGGGGTCAGGGAGCTGCTTGAGGAGACAGAGTGTCCTTTATAGGAGTTCAAGTGCTGAGCTTTGAGCTCCGTTGTTCATTCAGAGTTGCTGGGCAGGTACGTTTAAGTCTGCTGCAGCAGAACTCATAAACTCCTTTTTCCCCAGGTGCTCTGTCCCGGGGAGTTAGGGCTTTATTTATGAGTTTCCCTGGTGCTGCTGCCTTTTTCTCAGGGCTGTCTTGCCCAGCGATGAGGCAGCCTAGTCACTGTCTGCCTACAGAGGCTTTGCTGAGCTACTGTGGGCTCCACCCAGCTGCCTTATGAACTTCCCTGTAGTCCTGTTTATACCGGTGTAGTGAGAACTGCCTCAGCAATGGCAAACTACTTCTGTAGCGGCAGACTGCCTCAGTAATGGCGGACACCCCTCCCCCACAGAGCTGGGCCGTCCTGGGCTCAGCTGTGCTTGCTGTGAAACTCTTTATCCAGAGCGTTTCCGAAGGCTGTTTTTTTGTGGGGGTGGGACCAGCCGAGCCTGATCACCTGGCTTCCTGCCTCAGAGTCTCCCAGGTGTTCCAGCCGCCTGTTGAAAAGGCGCCGGGATCTGTGTGATTTCCCGTGCTGTGACCCACTGTGCCGGCTGAAACCGTGGGCGCTGAGATTCGTTGCGTTTTTTGCCCGGGGAAATCTCCTGGCCTGGCTGCCTGTTTCAGTCCCCTTTTTTAATCAGATGAATGGGCGGCTCTGCCTTCCCGGAGCTCCAATTGCCAGCTAAAACAGCACCCAGACCCACGTATTTTGTATGGGGAACCGCTGTGCCGGGACGCCGCCCAAAACAGCAGCGCCGGCGGAAAACAGTCACGCCGGCAAAAACAGCTGCGCCAGCCAAACCAGCCGCGCTGGCGACCCGTGCAGCTCTCCCCCCTGGGAATCTCCTGGTCTGTGGGCAATAAAAATCCGTCTGGCAATGCGGCGTCCACTCACCCTCCGCGCTTTCACTGGGAGCTGCAATCCTCAGCTGCTCCTAAGCGGCCATCTTGGATCCTCCTCCTCCATGTAATATTTTTTGACCCTAGTTGACAGTAGATAACTGAAACCTCAGAAAGTGAAACAATGGTAAGGGGGAACTGCTGTAATTATTTTTCTATATTGCTGGACTTAATTTGCTAATATTTTGTTGATGATTTTGCCTCTAAGTTCATGAGAACTATTGGTCTGTCATTTTCTAGTTTTGTACTTTCCTTTGGTTTTGTTGTGCCTTGGTCTTTTTGTACAGTATTTTCATATAAGAGTAATTAATAATAGTCATAAAATCAGGTGTTTTCCCTCATTCTTTATTTTCTGGAACAGATTGTGTAAAATTGATGTGTTGGGGAGGAAAAATGTCTTTTCTTCACTCATCTTGGGTTCATGGCTGAGACCCATATAACAAAAGACAGATTAACAAGAGAAAAGATACATTTATATAATAGAAGTTTTACATGGCACATAGCCCTCATAAGGGAAAGAAACCTGAAGAAAGGTAAATATGTGCGTGGGTTGTCATTTTTTTTTTTTTGAGACAGAATCTTGCTCTGTCACCTGGGCTGGAGTGCAGTGGGGTGATCTCAGCTCATTGCAACCTCCGCCTCCTGGATTCAAGTGATTCTCCAGCCTCAGCCTCCTGAGTAGCTGGGATTACAAGCACCCACCACCAGGCCCGGCTAATTTTTGTATTTTTAGGAGAGACAGGGTTTCACCATATTGGCCAGGCTGGTCTCGAACTCCTGACCTCAGGTGATCCATCTGCCTCGGCCTCCCAGAGTGCTGGGATTACAGGTGTGAGCCACAGCATCCGGTCATTATTTTTATTTTAAGAGACAAAGTATCACCATGTTGCCCAAGCTGGACTTGAGCTCCTGGGTTCAAGGTATCCACTGGCTGCAACCACCCAAGTAGCTGGGCTACAGAGGTGCACACCCTGTTCCTGGCCTAAACCTGTATTCTTTAAATGCTGGATTTGATGAAGAAGTACATAGTGTGTGTATGATTGGATGGAAAAGTATGACCTAATGGTAACAAACTGGAGGAAACATAGCAAAGTCTATTAATTCAGATTCTTCTCTGTGAACCTAAATCATGAGCGATCAGGATGTTCCTTTCTTCTGAGTATAGGAAGAACCTCTCAAATGAGGGTCTTATGGCTTGCTTCAGGGGTATGTGAGAAAATCCTTTCTAGATTTTATGACCTGGGTCAGGGGAGAAGAGCAGGAGGAAGGTAAGAGTGATCTACCTGCTTCTGAGATTTTCTCAAATTTTTCTAGCGTAAACTATTTTGGAAGCATGTGTACTAAACCTTATTACATGTTAATTCTATTTTAAATCTGATAGAAATGTGGTAAAATTTTCCTGTGAGACCATCTGAGCCTGGAGATTTTCTCTGTCATCGCTAATCTAATGTTAAGCCCATCCATTGAGTTCATTTGGGTTGTGATATTTTTCAGTTCTATAATTCCTATTTGGTTGTTTTTTAAAATTGTGTTTCTTTGCTGAGATTCTCCATTTTTAAAGAGAATTTTGAAGTTTTTTTTGAAACATGTCTTTGATGGTTACTTTAAAATCCTGTCAGATAATTTAAACATTTGATTCATCTTAGTTTTGACATCTGTTGGTTGTTTTTTCTCATTCATGGTATGATTTCCTGGTTATTGGGATGACAGTGATTTCTGGATATTATGATGGTCTGCATCTTTTTTTCTCTGTTTTTTTTTTTTTTTTTTAGCAGCTAGGCCCCCTGTTGATGTGTAACATGAACATGAAGGCTGGGTGAGTATATACTCACCTTCCGACTACCTCCCCTTTCCCCAGTACCATCACAGCAAAGTGGGACACTGACTTACATTGCCCTTGCAGATAGGATGTGCATGTTCACCTGGTTAGCCCACTGATGCCTGCTTGTGAAAGTGGTCTACCTCCCTTCCTGTTTGCCTCTAGTTTGGGTTTAACATTGGTCCCCTGCTGAGCCCACTGCTACCAGGAGTAGTATGGGGAAGTGGAGTGCCCACGAGCTCTGCATTTCTTCACCTTCTTTGGCTGCATTGGTGCAGAATGGGTTGGGACTCTGCTTCCTTCTGGGCTCTGCTGATCCTGATGGTTGGAGTGGAGAATCAGAGGGCTGAGTAGCCCTGCTTGACACTGCCTCTTCAGTCTGTCAGCGTAAAACATATATGTAGAGAGACAAGTCTCCAAGCAAAGGTTTTATTTGGAAATAATATACAAGAATTGCAGTTCGGAACATGCGAACTGGGGTAGCCCCTAGGTGTGTCTGAAGAACAAAGGAGAAGTATTGGGGGAACAGAGAAAGCTTATGTAATTTTTTTTGAAATTTCATTGGCGTTGTCAGTGTCTTGCAGGGGCTGGTAAGTTCTGATTGGTGAGTGGCAGTTTCTAGCTAAACCTTGTAATCTTAAAGTCATGGCAGGCTATTGTGGTTCTGGATTGGGCTTTCCAGATAGTTCCTAGAATGTTTTTCCCTAAGACTCCTCCCACTCTATTTTTTTGGGTGTGACAAAAAAAAAATCTCCATTTTGCATAATCAGTTTTCACAAGTCTCTTTACTTCTGGGTAGGTATGGAGACTCAGCTCCTATTGCGATTAGTGACACCAAGGGTAGGAGGAAAGCAGAATACTAATTAGCCTCTACTTGTAGGATCTCTTTGTTGCTGTGTGGGAGTTCAGGCTCAACTCTTTACTGGGCCCCATGACCCCACTAACAACAGGCACAGTGGTTATTAGCTGTGCTTTGGATTTCCTTTTTTTTTTTTTTTTTTTTTGAAACGGAGTCTCACTCTGTTGCCCAGGCTGAAATGCAATAGCATGGTCCTGGCTCACTGCAACCTCCACCTCCCGAATTCAAGAGATTCTCCTGCTGCAGCCTCCCAAGTAGCCTGTGTGCCACCATACCCGGCTAATTTTGTATTTTTAGTAGAGATTGGGTTTCACCATGTTGGCCAGCACCATGCTGGCCAGGCTGGTCTTGAACTCCTGACCTCAGGTGATCTGCCCGCCTCAGCCTTCCAAAGTGCTGGGATTACAGGCATGAGCCACCACGCCTGGTCCTGGATTTCCTTCTTAATAAGTCTCCTTGCTGCTGGGTCAGGATGAGGCTTAGCTTGCTGTGCACCATGTAGACACTAATCAGTTGGAGGAATGCGATCCACAGAGGGAAATGTAAAATCAGTTCTGCCTGCTTCTGTCTCAGTGACAATCCCCCAGCCTATCTGGTAGATGATGGAAAATTAGCCTGCCAGACTCCTGATTGACTGTTGGTGGGTAAGTTAGGATACCAGCAAGGACAGAATAGGTTAGAGGTTTTTGGAGTGGAAATTTAATGTACCATTTGGCCTGCTGAAAGTGGGTGGTAAAGCTGTTTTTCCATTGATGATTCCTGGAGTCAGGCAAATATTGCCAAAAATGCTTTTTGTTGTTTGCCCACCCTTTTTTTGATCATTCCTTTCCTAGTTAGGAGCAGGCTCTTCTTGAAGCTTTTTTTTGGTTTTTCATCTCTGCCTTTTGGTGGTTCTACATTGGAGTCTTCTGCATCACCCTGTTTGGGATATTTGGGAGGCAATGAGAAGATACAGGGGACTCGTTGCCATATTATTTCTCAAATTGTGAGGTCCCTAGGCAGTCAGCCTTCTTTTTTCTGTTTTTCAACAGCGTCCTGTGCTTTTCTTGTGTTGTGTTCTGGGTTTTTTAGTTGTAAGATGAACTACCTGGGGTGCTCTGGGGCTTTCCATGTTGGTGCGACCAGAGATCCTTCAAAATATTGTTTTTGTTCACATGGGAGCATTAAAAAATAAAATTAAATCTCATTATTATAGTGGAGTAATATTTGGTGAGAATTTTTTCCGTGAAGATTTTCATCAATTTGTACATTGGGCTGTGATTCACTATTACCATTTCCCCTAGTAGAATAACAGGATTATTTTCTTATTTTTAAAAACGGAGTGCTTTGTCTTTTAATGTGGTAAAATATATATAACATGAAATTTACAGTTTAGCCATTTACAGGCATACAAATCAGGCATTAATTACATTCATGATGTTGTGCAATCATCACACTGTTTCTAAAACTTAAAAAAAATTCATGAACTTTTTTTTTAAGAAGTTTTAAGTTTACAGAAAAATGTAAAGAAAGTATAGAGGGTTTTCATGTACTCTGTCTTTCCCCCCACTTATTAACGTCTTGCATTTGTGTGACCTGTTTGTTAAAACTGAGGAGCCAAATATATCCGATAGGTTCTGACAAGTATATAATGACATGTATCCACCATTACACTATCATACAAAGTAGTTTCACTGTTGTAACAACCTTTGTGTCTACCTATTCATTCCTTCATCTTTCTCTTCCTCACCCTTCACCAACCCCTAACAACCAGTGATCTTTTTACCATCTCCATTGTTTGTTTTTTTCCTGAATGTTGTATCAGAATCATAGCTGTAGGTAGCCTTTTCAGATTGGCTTCTTTGACTTAGCAAGGTACATTTAAGCTTCCTCTGTGTCTTTGCGGCTTAATAGTTCATTTCTTTTTGTTACTGAACAATATTTTCCAAAGCATTTTCATTATACCTGATATGTTTTGGATATGTGTTCCTTCCAGATCTTGTTGAAATGTCCCCAGTGTTTGGAGGTGGGGCCTAGTGGGAGTTGTCGATCATGGGATGGGATCCCCTCATAAATGGCTCGGTGCCATCTCCTTGGTGTTGAGTCAGTTATTGCTCTGAGTTCATGCAAGATCTAGTTGTTTCAAAGCTTGTGGGACCTTTTTCTTCTCCCTTTTGCTCCCTTTCTTGCCATGTGATGTGCCTCCCGTTTCACCTTCTGCTATGAGGAAATTTGTTTAGATTTTCTTTATAAATTATCCAGTCTCAGTTATTTCCTTATGCAACATTAAGACAGACTAACACAATAGCTAATAGAAACTCTGTGTGCATTATAGTTACTTTTCACTCCTCTCTCTCCCCAGCTTTTGATAACCACTAATTTATATTGTCTCTATCAATTTGCCTATTCTAGATATTTTATGTAAGTGGAGTCATATAGTATTTGTCCTTTTATATCTGGCTTATTTTGCTTAGTACAGTACCCTCAAGGTTCATTTATGTTGTAGCATTTATCACTACTTCATTCATTTTTATGGCTGAATAATATTCCATTGTATGCATATAATGCATTTCGTTTATCCATTCGCTTTTTCACGCTTAGGTTGTTGCCGCCTTTTGGCTATTTACTGTAAATAATGCTGCAGTGAAAATTGATATACAAATACCTGTGTAAGTCTGTCTTCGGTTCTTTGCATATATAACTGGGAGTGGAACTGATGGATCATATGGTAATTACATGTTTAATTATTTGAGGAACCACCCAGCTGTTTTCGATAGTGACTGCACCATTTTATATTTCCACAGCAATGCAAGAGGATTCCAATTCCTCCACAACAGACCAAAATTTGTTGTTTTCCTTGTTTAAATAGACATCTTGGTAGGTATGCAGTTGTATCTCTTTGTGTTTTTGTGCCTATGGCTTTTTGTATTCAAAGTAAAGATAAGTCATCCAAAAAAGAAATACAGCCTTCATCCCTGTCCTGTTAGATAAGAGACTTCATAGTAAATTTTCCAAGATCAAATGTCGTATAGGAATCACCACTTAAAAATTGAAACCTTTTGCAGTGAACATAAAACTGCTCTAAAAAAGTGTATTTAAAAAAGAAAGGCAGGCCGGGTGCGATGGCTCACACCTATAATCCCAGCCCTTTGGGAGGCTGAAGTGGGCAGATCACCTGAGGTCAGGAGTTCGAGATCAGCCTGGCCAATATGGCAAAACCCCATCTCTACTGAAAATACAAAAATTAGCTGGGCATGGTGGCAGGTACCTGTAATCCCAGCTATCTGGGAGGCTGAGGCATGAGAATCACTTGAACCTGGGAGATGGAGGTTGCAATGAGCTGGGATTGTGCCACTGCACTCCAGTCTGGGGGATAGAGTGAGACTCTGTCTCTAAAAATAAATAAACACATAAATAATAAATAAAAATAAAGGAAAGGCAAACAAATGAGCTATTTCTGTATAAGCCCTATGGACTCTCTCAAAATAAATGAATAAAAAAGAAAGGCAAACAAATGAGCTATTTCTCTACAAGCTCTATTGGACAGTAGCAGCAGTTGTGGTTCCTTCAGAATACTCAACACTGAACATTGGAATGTTTGTTACAGGCATCAGCTCCTTCTATTATGAATACTTTTTGAAGACATCAGCTCCAGCACCTTTGGTGCATTAAAATTTATTACAGTAAAGTACAATAAAACATCAAAGAAAAAGAAAACCTGTTATGATTATGTTCATAGAAAAAGGATGGACTTAACCACTGTGCCTTTGAGAATACAACTAGTACTTATTTTCTGAGTGTAAATTTACTTAGTCATTTTCAAAAGCAGTTTTATTAGACAAGATATAGTTTTAAATACCAACCTGGGACCAAGGTGAACAATCAGATTGAGTCAGTACTTGGGAGATACAAAATAAATTCAGTTATATTGGAGATATCTGCTAGTAAGAAATTTCCTTCACCTTTTTCCCAAAGACTCTAAAGTAATTCAAAGGAAATCAGTCAGTCTAGCAATAAGCCTGATGTTGTCCACATGGGACTAACTGGTATCTATAAAGAGAATCTTTGAATCATAAGAGTTATCTGTTTCTCAGTATAAGTTTATTTTCAGTATAATTTATCCAAATTCTGAAGATGGTTTTATAAAAGTTTGGGTTTCATGATAAATACATAGCCTAAAAATTACAATTTTTTAAAATCACTTGAGTCTACCTCATAGCCTAGTACCATGGTATTTATGTAGAGTGCCTTCAAAATTTGTTAGTTTATGTAATAAACTCATGAGTACTGCTGCCAGAGATAACAAGATTAGTGAAAAACAATAACCTCTGTCATTTAGGAGCTGATATGGCTAGGCTTTGTGTCTACACCCATCTCTCATCTTGAATTGTAATCTCCATTATTGCCACGTGTCAAGGGAGAGAGCAGGTGGAGGTAATTGAATCATGGGGGCAGTTTCCTCCATGCTGTTCTCGTGATCCCCCCTTTGCTTGGCACTTCCTCCTGCAGTCTTGGGAAGAAGGTGCCTCCCTTCCTTCTCCTTCGCCTTCCATCATGGTTGTGAGTTTCCTGAGGCCTCCCCAGCCATGCTGAACTGTGAGTCAATTAAACCTCTTTCTTTTATAAATTACCCAGTCTTGGGCAGTTTTTTATAGCAATATGAGAACGGACTAATGCAGCAGCTCAATTTAGTAGTAAAATATTATATAAGCACACAGACACATCTACAAACATACACAGTATATGTATATGTATATATAACACAATAAACAATTTTTATTAGATGTTAAGTGATATAGTAGGAAGTTTTATGTAAATAAATAACTCAATCTAGTATTCAGTAAAAATGTGGACAAAGAAGTGAATTGTTGTTTTTGTTTTTTTTTTTTTTTAAGTGACGAGGGTTCACTGTATTGCCCAGGCTGGATTTGAACTTCTAGGGTTAAGTGATCCTCTCACCTTGACCTCTCAAGTAGCTGGGACTACAGGCCTTAGTTACCATGCCTGGTTTAGAAGTAACATTTTAGATGAATCGTGTTTGAGGAGAAATTAATGAAGATATTTCAGATAGGTATTTCAAAGAATGGCTATTTTAATTTTTATTCTGTACCTAATTCAGTCTAGTCAAATTTCCACATATATATGTGCAAAATATTTGGAGAACATGTATGAAGAGAAATTAATGAAGATATATCAGATAGGTATTTCAAAGAATGGCTATTTTTATTTTTATTCTGTACCTAATGCAGTCTAATAAAATTTCCATATATATGTGCAAAACTTTTGGGGAATATAATTTAGTTTCAGAACATCGGGAAGATGAGATATAAAAACTTTTTTATAAATGTTCCTCTAAAATAGAGCATGTTACTACAAACTATGTTCTTCTTTTAGAGTATTTTGTAAAAGTGCTGTTTTATAGCTCATAAACGTGAAAGCTATTTTAAGCAGTTAACATTATGCTGCATTATGGCTGTTGATGATCTGTTGCCCAATTTTTCTCTTATTTACTTCATTTTATGCTCAGTGATTCTTAACCTGTCTCATGGTCTGTATCTTAGATTTGGAGCATAGATAATAGATTTGGAAGAAAGAGGTCAGAATCTTTGATAATAATATACTTAAATACCCTTAAGTTGTAAGAGAGGAACCAAACTCCAGAGATGTAGAAGATTGATTTCTGATTTATTTAGAGAAAGGCAATACTTACCATGTATTAATTACACTCCTGCTTTACAACTAGAATGTGTCTTTATGCCTGTTGACAAACCTGAGGATCACAGCAATGAGTAATCCTGCCTATGATCACGTAGAATGTTAATGGGCGAACCCAGATTAAAACTGTTGACTCTTAACCACTATTCAGTATTTCAGTAAGAAGGGCTGCATATTAAAAAGTCTTTTTCAGGTTTCTTCACTTTTGGATGTTGAAGCCTAGTTGCTGAAGTAAGCTAGAATGAAAGATTAGAGTCAGGTGGATTCTATTTATCCCTGAATGAGAGAATTACTGGTTTAGATCCCCAATCAAACCACTGGGGCCACGAACAGTGCACTATTTTCTAGTAACTCTTTGGGCAACAGGGGCACAAAGGTAAAAAGGCAAAGGGCAGTGAGGTGAGTAGAACAATAAAGTAGGTATTGATAGTGCAAAGTGAGCAGTACTATAATATTCTTTTGGTTGTACATGGTGGGGGACATCAGTGATGTCTTTCCCCCAAAAGATGACAGTTAAATTGAAGTTTGCTATTGGCATGAGTTAAAGAAGTGTTAATGTCTCTGAAGCATGTATCTCTTAGGCTTTCGAAGTTGGTATGTGGCCTTTTCTGGCTCTATGCTGATGAGTTCTCCCCAACACCAAGATTCCAAGTCTCAGTTGACAGAGTATGGTTTACAGTTATTGGTTGGTTTAGAACCATTAGAAATAATCAAACTTCTGCATGTACTACAGATGACAGATATCAGTGATAAAAACATTTAATGAAAAGTGGCTGGCTCTCTAGGTAACAGAGATCAGCTCTGGAATTTGGTAAACCTGGTTTGATTTAAATTCTGCTCCTACAGTATGTGACCATGCATAAAGCAGATAATCTCGGTGAAACACTAGTTTTGTAGATTAAATGAAATTTTGTTTATAAAGCTCTTAGCACAGGGCCTGATATATACTCAATACTGTGTTAACTGCTTTTATTAATGAAATGAGCTTGTGTTTGTAATTGCAAAAATGTAATGGTTAGTAAATGTTAGTTTCATGCTAAGTTTGTGCTTAAAATAGTGGAGAAAATGTTCTGTTTATAAAAGATATGTTTTTTGAAGAAATTCACAAATAATTTACCAATAGAGTTCTAAGTGTGTGATATCAGGATGTTCAGTGTTTATTTGTATGTAGCTTCTTCAGTACTTGGACATCTATATGTTTTATATACATCTTTATTTCATCACATATTGAAGCTGAGAAGTTTTTGATAAGTTTTGAATTTTTGTCTCATTGAGTTTTTCAGATTTGAAGTATAGCCAATATAATTCCTCAACTACTGATTTTTAAAAATATCTTTAGGGATCTATCTTCAGACTCTTTTTTTCTTTTTGGGGCATACTGGATATCTATTTAATCATAAATCATCAATTGTGTTCCTATTTAATCCTAATTGTGATCCCTGGCTTCAAAGAGTTTACACTCTGAGATGGTCAGGATTGTTACAGATAAATACAGGGTAATGTAAAGATAATATTTTATAAAGATAAATAAATGACCATATTCCACTGGAATCCCATCACTTTTTAACAAGCAAGTAGAGGCTGGGCATGATAGCTCACACCTGTAATCCCAGCACTTTGGGGGGCCGAGGTGGGTGGATCAGGAGATCAGGAGTTGGAGACCAACCTGGCCAACATGATGAAACCCCATCTTTACTAAAAATATAAAAATTAGTCGGGTCTGGTGGTAGGCACCTGTAATTCCAGCTACTCAGGAGGCTTAGGCAGGAGAATCGCTTGAACCTGGGAGGCGGAGGTTGCAGTGAGCCGAGATCGCACCACTGCACTCCAGCCTGGGTGACAGAGCAAGACTCCGTCTCACACACAAAAAAAAAACAAGTGGAATTTTTGTGAATGCCTTACCAGAAGGGAATGATATGGAATAGTCATCTGCATTTTTATGAGAGCTAGGTGTTGGTATTACATAAGATCTTAATCTTTTATCAGTTTTGAAGTGACTCACTGTTCAAGTTGGGGACACTGGTTTGAAAGGTCCTCTTCAGTTATAAGACATAAAAATGCCATGGTGGTTTTGGGTTTTGATTAAAAATAGCATGTACTGATTTCTGTGTAGGTATACTTAGCATATTTGTTTATATTTATTCAGTGCTGGTGTTGCCTTTATTTCTAGCAAATATTTCTTAAGAGTATTTTTGCCTTGTTGTGTGGTAAAATACAGAAACAACAAAACTGAATGTATAAATTTATACACAATTTATAATGTTAAATAAGGTATTCATTTTAGAATATCATGTGACAGGTTGCTTTTTTTCCTTTGATTGTATGTACCTTCTGATAAACTAGTGCCCTGAGATTAATTAAAATTTGTTTTCAGCATCTCGGTGCTCATGCTTAAAACTAATATAGATACAAAAAATGAATACCTTTCAGAAATTTGGACAGTTACTAGAAATGAAAATACATCAGTAGCTAGCATGCACATAATACTTTACTATTTATAGAACCAGTATGTCATTTTTATTCCACCGCCAATGTATGGGAATGTTACTGTCTCAGAGCTCTTACTTTACTTGCCTGTATTAGAGCACTTTGACACCACCAAGACTTTTGGCTCTAGATTCCATGTTCTTTCTTTATGCCTCAAGGAAGTGTCTTGATTTTAAAATTATTGTCATGCATTTTGGACTTACAGTATCACAGAATTAAAGTTATATGACATTCCACTGCATTTTGGAAAAGAAAATTAAGAGAGAGAAGTTATGCTAGCATTCTTGTATTAATAGTTAGAAATGACAGCTGTGAAGATGCTAGAGAAATGTTAGGCCCTTTGGAAGTAAAAGTAATTGTAGTATCTAGGTTAAGTAAAAGCAAATTACCATATTCACATTCTGAACACAAATTCAAGGGACTACTAGATTCAGAATTTTAAATAAAAAGAAAAAGAAAAAAAAAAGAAAACTAACCTAAGCACCTTTCTTCAGTAGTCATTTTTATTTCAGTAATGATTTATTAACACACATTTTAAAGATTATGACAAACTATATAGATAGGCTTTAGTTCCCTTAAATAGAATTTCACTGAACTGATTTCACCTACAAGGGATTTGTGGATGTAGTCAACAGTCAATTAACATAAACATTTTATTTGGCTGGAGAGGGCAGAGAGGTTTTTCTGTAGAAAGTTGGTCGGGGATTGGGGGGGTGGGGGAATGTGTTCTTTATTTGTAGACTGAGGAAAATTTCATGTTACTGTTTGGTTTTAATCTGAAAAAAATTTGAGGAAACACAAAGTACTACTCAAAGTTTTTAATTGCCTGTAATTCAGCAGGATTCACGTTTGCATCCAGTGTAGGACAATGCCTATGGACTTATTCAAAAATGATTGTTTTCTTGTTCTGTCAGCCCTAGGAATGATAACATCTCTGTAGCTATTACAAATATTGATCGTATGCCCTTTTAAGAGGTAAGTTTTCTTACCTAGAAGTCTACCAAGAGTTGTTTTTTAAATCATAGCCTGTCCTAAATCAAAGTGAGGCAACTATTAACTTTCTGTGTTGAAAGGGAGAAGTGGGAAGTATGAAGGCAAGCTCCCGGAGTCTGACTTAATGTGTGACCATTCCACCCCCCTGGGGCTGTGCCCTGTGGATCTATTTTGAGCTGCCAGACTCAAAAGTAAATAATTTTATTTAACATCTTCTTTATATACTGGTTTAAACCTTAACTTTGTAAGTTTAAAAAAAAATGACATTGCAAGCAGTATATCCTTCTTAACTGATTTTATTTTAATAGACTTTGACCACCGTCCTTGAAATCATAGGATGAGTCTTACAGATTTTAAATGTATTACAGTTCTGGCTAGAAAATAATAAAACTACGTTTTACAGAATGAGACTCTTAGATTATTAAGGTTGCTCATCAAGGAGCTATTGCAGAATAATCTGAAGAGCTTTTCCACAAATTTCTCCAGATAATTTGATTGGATATTTTTATAGATTGTGGTCACACAAAATGCTTTTAAAAGACTCTAAACCCTGATATTAAATTGTAAGCAACTTTAAGATAAGACCTGAACATATAAAAACATTTTTTTATGTTCAGGCAATATTTTGGATAGTTCTTACAATAAACAATAAATGCTTATTTAATGAATAATTCTGATTTGGAATAATGTAGCGTCTAGTGCTACACACACTTGGATCATAGCCAATGTTTATTTCGTCTGGGAGCTTTTTTACAGTTTTAAGTGTAAATTTAATTTTCCTCATCATTTAGAATAATTTTAATAATTTAGAATGATTTTTATTTCCACAGAATGATTGGTTTACTTTATGTGTGACAGCAGCATAGTTTTGACTCTGAAAATAAGAATGCATTTGAGTAGTAAAAAAAATGAGTCATGGAGTTAATGTGAGACCAAATTATACCACTAATTTTGGCTTAATTTTTTCCCTCATCTGTGAATGAATGAGTTGGGCCAGATTTCAGCTCTAAAATTATATGAATGTTTTTTTTAATTGTAAAGAAAAAATATGTGAACTCTATTTGTGTACTCCGTTTTCACTCCTTTTAAAATGATCTGATCCATTACAATTGGGACTTTATACTCATCACTACATTAAAATCATTCATTCAAAGTTCAGCATTGCCACTGGAATTAACAAGTCCAGTTGTGTTTCTTCAGCACCAGATCAGCAGAATCTGATCAGTTTCTAACAACTTCTCGCTGATTTTTTGAAACAATTTAAGTCTCTATGACATTGAATGGCACTGAAGGCTCTTCAGAGTTTAAGCTAAGCTTTCCCTTTTGCTCTTAGCTCTGGTAGCAAAACACTTTTCTTTCCCATACTATGCCAGGTGCATGTGTACTTACCTTCCATTGTTCACGGTGTTCACTTTATCTGGAAACAACCAGAATCCAACCTACTCTGGCCCAGATTTACCTGAGCTTCATGGAATCAGAGATTTAGGCTCAGGGTTTATAAGTAATTTAAAAACAGATGCAGCCAGGATTTTACCTAAGGTCTTACTATTTACTGTGTGAATCCCAAATATCTGAGACAGGCCTTGGTCAGTTTAGAAAGTGTATTTTGCCAAGGTTAAGGATGCACCTGTGACATAGCCTCAGGAGGTCCTGAGGACATGTGCCCAAGGTGGTCGGGATATAGCTTACCTTTATACATTTTGGGGGAGATATGAGTGCCAATGTGACACTCAAGGAAATGCTCATTGGACCATTTTGGGTTTTGGATTTTTGGATTAGGGATGCTGAACCAGTATAATGCAAATATTCTAAAATTCTAGAAAATTTGAAATCTGAAACACTTCCGATTCCAAATGTTTTGGATAAGGGATATTCAGCCTGTTACTGTATCCTAACATAAATTGTGAGGTTCCTAGAAAGCAGTAGTGCCGTGAGGAACGCAGGTAAACAATTTTCCAAACAAACTAAAAGCAAAAGAGTATATTTGATTCTCTGGTGAGAGATACACTTTCGTATGATGTAAGAAGTGAACTTTATTTTGCCATTGTCAGAATCAAAACTTGAATGAGGATATTGCTATGTTTCATCAAAGTTCAGTAAATGTTTCTCTTAATGTTTTTATCGTCCTCTAAATTTTCCTTATTCCAGCTAGAAAGAAAAGAAAAATTAGCAAAAATCACAAAAGTCTCTTGTGTCCCAGAGGTTTTCATTGAATGCTACAATTCCAAATGTAAAATATGTTGAGTTTGACCAAAAGATACAGATGATCAAAACATTAAAATTGTAAAGCAGAAAATATAGCACATAAGCAAAGACAAAAGATAAGAAAAATCCACCCCCACACCTAATTAGCCTTACTACCAAAAATTACTCCAAAAAGGTTTCTTAATATGACTTCATCTCAATCTCTCACATAGGGATATGAATTCTAGCAACTTCACAGAAAAGATAAGTGCTTAGTTATCATTTAGTAAGCCCATGGAGAGCAGTGGAGCCAGGTGTAGTTCCAAGAGAAATTCCAAGAGACAGTCAGACTTTGGTATACTTGAAAAGCATTTTTCTGGTTGCCATCACTTCTTTTCCTCTTTGTTCTTGCTGTGCTTTAGGTTAGTGTGGGGAAGAAAGCAATGACTTTGGCTTGGTTTTATAGTACCTACACTCCTGTCCATTAAGCCCTTAGCCCATTTGAGGAATCCTACCAAAGAGCACTTTTATACTATGAGGTTGTGTCTTTTCAGAGATCTTAATGTGCTTCTGCCAATTCAAATTTAAGACTTTTTATTAAATCAAAAAGCTATTTGATTATCTTATTGGGTGTATATGTAAGAGTGGAATTCTAATTGCTTGGTCATGTAGCGTGTGTTTACTGTTTAAAAAACTGCTGAAGTATTTTACAAAGTGGTGTACAACTTTACTTCCCTGCCAGCAATGCATGAGATTTCTAGTTACTCATATCCTTGTTAACACTTGCTCTTGTCCATCCTCGTCAACACTTGCTCTTGTCAAATGAGGATATGAGTAACTAGAAATCTAGTTACTACTTGTCAACTAGTAACTAGATTTCTAGTTACTCATATCCTCGTCAAAACGCTTGCTTTTTAACTTTGAGCCATTCTAGTGGGTATGTAATGGTATGTAAGTGTGGTTTTAATTTGCATTCCGTAATGACTAATCATGTTGGGCATCTTTTCATGTGCCTCTTAGCCATTCAGATATCTTCATTGGTGAAGTATTTATTCAATCCTCCAGTCAGTTATTTTTGGGATTTTTGCTTTTCGTTTTATCTTTTTTTTTTTTTGGAGACAGAGTCTCACTCCATCACCAGGTGCCAGGCTGGGTGCAGTGGCACAACCTCGGCTCACTGCAACCTCCACCTCCCGGGTTCAAGCAATGCTCCTGCCTCAGCCTCCTGAGTAGCTGGGACTACAGGCATGCACCACCACGTCCAGTTAATTTTTTTGTACTTTTAGTAGAGACGGGGTTTCACCATGTTGGCCAGGATGGTCTCAATCTCTCGACCTCATGATCCGCCTGCCTCGGCCTCCCAAAGTGCTGGGATTACAGGCGTGAGCCACCACACCCGGCCTTGTTTTATCTTCTTACTGAGTCATGAGATATCTCTTTTCTCTCCTTTCTTCTTCCTTCCTACCTACCTTCCTTCCTTCCTTCCTTCCTTCCTCTGTTTTCCTTTCTTTCTTTTTCTTTCTTTCTTTCCTTTCTTTCTTTTTCTTTCTTTCTTTCCTTCTTTTCTTTTCTTTTATTTCCTTTCTTTTTTTTGAGGCAGTGTCTTTCTCTGTCACCCAGGCTGGAGTGCAGTGCTGTGATCTCATCTCACTGCAACCTTCGCCTCCTGGGTTCAAGCAATTCTCCTGCCTCAGCCTCCTGAGTAGCTGGGATTACAGGTGCCTACCACCGCGCCCAGCTAATTTTTGTATTTTTAGTAGAGATGAGATTTCACCAAGTTGGCCAGGCTGATCTTGAACTCCTGACCTCATGATCCACCCGCCTTGGCCTCCCAAAATGCTGGGATTACAGGCGTGAGACACTGCATCCGCTCTCTCCTTTCTCCCTCCTCTTCTCTCCTGCCTTTTTGAGCCAGGGTCTCACACTGTCACTCAGGCTGGAGTGCAGCAATGCAGTCATGCTCACTGCAGCCATAAGCTCCCAGACTCAAGCGGTCTTCTCACCTTAGCCTCCTAATTAGCTGGAATTACAAGCTCATGCCACCACCTCCAGCTAATTTTTAAATTTGTTGTAGGAATGACGCCTCCCTGTGTTACCTTGGCTGGTCTTGAATTCCTCAGCTCAAGTGCTTCTCTCGCCTTGGCCTCCCAAAGTGCTAGGATTGCAGGCATGAGCCACCGTGCCTGGCCTACATTTCTTTATTTAGTCTAGATACACACCCTTGTCAGTTATGCGTTTTACATATGTTTTCCTCCAATGTGCATCTTATTTCTTCTCTTTCTGGGATTGCAGTTCTATGTATGTTGGATCATTTGGTATTGTCCCACATCTCTTGTGTTCTCTGTTCCCTTTCTTTCAGTCTGTTTTTTTCCATTTGTTTGTAAGTTTAGTTCACTTTTGTTTACCTGTCTTTAAGTTTTTGGAGTCTTCCTTTAGCTATATTCTTACTGTTAATAAGCTCATCTAACAAATTTATCTCTGATGTTCTGTTTTTTATTCTTAGCACTTTCATTTGGTATTTTTTGTATGTTTCGTTTCTCTGCAGTCCTCTGCATATTGTGCCCTTTTCCGCTAGAACCATTGACATGTTAATACTAGTTAATTTAAATTCTTTTACAGTATTTCCAACATCTGGATTATCTCTGATACTAGAGTTGTTGATAACTTTATCTTTTGGCAATGGTTGTATTTATGTGTTTTATAATTTTTTATTTGGAATGCTGGATAATGCTTTTTTTTTTTTCTTTTTGACAGAGTCTCGCTCTGTTGCCAGGTGCCAGGCTGGAATGCAGTGGCATGATCTCAGCTCACTGCAACCTCCGCCTCCTGGGTTCAAGCACTTCTGCCTCAGCCTCGCAAGTAGCTAGGACTACAGGTGCACGCTGCTACACCCAGCTAATTTTTGTATTTTTTAGTAGAGATGTTGGCCAGGGTGGTCTCAATCTGCTGACCTCGTGATCTGCCCGCCTCAGCCTCCCAAAGTGCTGGGATTACAGGCGTGAGCCACCATGCCTGGCCTGGATAATGCTTTTAAATGAACGGTATAGATTGTGCTAAAGAGTATTTAATCCTGGAAATATGCTCCTCTCTTCTTTTGTTAAGTGTGAATGGTAGCGTCAATCAGTAGTTGAGCTATCGTGGATTTTGGTTTCTACATTCATTTTTAGTACACCAGGCTTCAGTTACCTCGAGTAGAAAATAATGTTACCTTGTGCTTTGTATGGGCTCTCTGGTTTTTCCCAATGTTCCAGCTTCTTTAGGACAGCTTTCATCAGTGCCTGTAAGGTTGCACCACAGACAGGGAATTTCTCTCTATGCTCTTGCTCTTCCCCCAGCAGCAAACTGCTGTTCCTTGTTATTGGATGTGAAGTTTGCAGTGGGGGACAGGATGGAAATTTCTTAGTTCTCAACCTTAATCTTCGGTGGGCCCTGCATACATGTGCCTTGCGGGTGTGACCTTCTCTGTGTACATGGCTCATCCGCCTATGCAATCAAACTTTGCCTTGTTTCACTGGGGTCTTGAGCTTTAGAGGACTTCTCCTAAAGTCTTGACCTAAGGTTTCCTGTTGCTTCTCTGGTGGCTTAAACTTCTGTTTGGTATGAGAGAACAATTATTGTGTATCTCTGTATCCTCAAGTAGAAGCAGAACTTCCAAACAATTTTAATATACTTTTTAAAATATGAAGAAAAGTGGGGATGAGTTTTTGTGACAAAATGTAAGTTCACAAAGAAATACCTATTTATGGCAAGCTGCTTTGTGAAACACTCCTCAGACTGTCTGGTATACATGTTTCTCTTCTCTGACCTTAGGGGAACTTTTGTGGAAAGTTTGAGAAGTACCAAGTCTTAGGCCAAGCAAAAAACAAAGGCAGAAAACCCACCTTAAAACACTGGTGAGTCATCAGTGAGGCAGACACTTGTAGGTTGACTAACGAAGCACTCATTCCCTAACCTTCTCTTGTCTACCTGTATGAAGGAGACTGGAAAAGCTAAATACAGTCAATTTTTGTGATTCTTGGTAGTTAGATTCTGTAATATCACCATGAACACTGAATTAGCAAATTCTAAACCTTCGTTCCTAAGGAAAATATGAACAAACACACATACACTTCATATAGATGATGTAATCTTAATCCTGAAAACAACTCATCCTGGTAGAGTCTCTCTCTGTTTAACAAAAGAGAAACTGAGGTTCAGAGTGTTAACTGACTTTCTGACGCACCACTAATAGGTCCCAGAGTTGGGATTCAAACTCATCCAGCTGGTTCCAGAGCTGGAGATACTTCCACTACACTGCACTGCCCACTACGGTCTCTGTCCTCTGGTGGTCATCTCTGTATGAGAGCTGAAACAAGAAGTCAGAGTGTCTCCTTATTAGACCTTAGCTGGGAACATGTGCATCAGCTACTCAGGTTTTTCAGTGCTCTACATGTTTGCTAATGATCATGAAAACACAGCAAGTACTGATTTTGGGGTTACAAGTAAATTCTGTTGAGTAGGCTGATTCACAAATATGGGATTGCAAATAACCAGGATCAACTGTATTTACTTTTTAAATCTCCCTAATAGTTAGGGATGGGTATGTGACAGAGTTCTTCTAGTTAAAGATAAGTAATTAAATGTCTGCTGAGGAGCTTTTGCTTTTTTTTTTTTTTTTTTTTTTAATAAAAGTGACAGGTGACTGGTGCTGCATCACCATTTCTGATTTAATGTTGATTTGAGTTGAAAAGTATGTCAGTGATCCTCTGACAACAAGGTAACAAGTATAAAGATGAAAAGCAGGACTGTAAGGTGAAGAGATAGTGGTGCTTGACTATAGCAATGAGCAGCTAAACCCATCCTAGCAACCACCTATAGGCAGTCATTTTAACTGAGAAAAATAACTGCCTACATATTTAAGCCACTGTTGGTTAAGCTTTCTGTTGTTTGGAAAAGAATGGTTTCCTAATTGACATAGCCAATAATCCAGCTTTTATTAAGTTTTTGTAAGGTTAGTGTACTTACTGGCAGTCAATTATGCTCACTACTTTACACATGTAATATTTATGTACTATATTAGAAGATTATTTTAACTGGCTATATTCTTGAACAGATTTACGTAACACTAAATTACCTAAATGCTAAGTTAAGTGCAGTATTCTAGTGCATTTCTTTTGATAATCACAAGCAACAATGCAATTAGCAGTGAAATGAATTGTACCAACTTGAGCTTTGTCTTTCATGGCATTATTACTTTGAGTCATTAGTAATGCAGTGCAAAGCTTTTTGAGTTGTTTCCAGTTATCTGTAGTTCACCTGGAAAGATTGGAAATACAGAAACTAGTGCTCAAGAATTCCATATTGCTCACTAATGTTTTAGATATGTAATCTTGCCACTTCTCTTGCAATATATGTGCTGTTCTGCAGTTTCATAGTTCAGCAGAAGATCTTGGAACATCAGTTGTTCTTATGCTCTACTTTCAAGTAAGTATCAAACAAAAAAATAATTGTTACTTCACACCCTACAGATCTCCAGGAATGCAGACAGTCTTTGGAATACACACTAGTCTTCAACTTCTTGAGTGATGGAATAATCTTATATTTAAATGAAATCTCTCCTTTTACTTGAAGTCATTTTCCCCCTATTTGATTGTCATTGACTATAGACAGTTCATGATTCTTCTCATGAAAATAATTTGTATATTATCTATCACTATGAACAAGTGTCATTAATCTTAGAAAAGAATGAGCTTTTTAAGGGACTTGAAGTCTATTGTTGGCTGTCTCCCTTGAACTACCTGGACAAGACATCTCTGATAGATTTGTAAACACCTTAAGGTCAAGCACTTTCTCTTATCTTTATAGCCTCAGCTGTTAGCACACGGCTTTAAATAGATAATTTCATGCCCATTTTTTTATTCTAATTATCTTTAATTCGGATATAATGTTTTGTTTTTTGTTTTAAGGTTGGGATTTTGCACTGTTGCCCAGCCTGGAATGCAGTGGCATGATCTTGGCTCACTGCAGCCTCAAACTTCTGGGCTTGTGTTCCTCCTGCCTCAGCCTTCTGAGAAGTTGAGACTACAGGTGCACACCACTCCACCTGGCTAAGAGTTTTTATTTTTGTAGAGAAGGAGTCTTGCTATGTTGTCTAGACCTGCCTCAAACTCCTGCTCTCAAGCAGTCCTCCCCACCTTGTCCTACTGAGTCACTGGGATTACAAGCACTGCACCCAGCTCTGTGTTCTTCTTTTTTAATGGGTCTTACTAATTTGTAGCAAGTCATGTAACACTGAATTAATCTGGCAATTATATGATCATTGGTAAATCTATGGGGCAGAGACCTACCTGTTTGTAAGGTTGGAGAAAATGAAAAATATCCATGCCCTTGAAAGCATTACCTTTGTCGGTTTTTGTTTATGTTTTTTTAACATGTTCTGAAGAGTTATACACATTCCTGTGTATTTGATGGAAAACTATGGTTGTCATTAAACCTTTATTTAATACTTGTTGTATTGAAGGCACTGTCTAAGATAAAAAAGAAACAAAAGGCATCGTCTTTAATCTTCCTGGTTTTACTAATTAGTTGAGTGATAAAGACATTTGAATTAAATAGTACAGAAATAGTAGTGAAATAGTGTTTAAATTAAGCCATATAAAATAAAGTGACTATTTGTGTGATGCTGAAAAAATTTGAGAGAACAGTAGTATAGTAGGTCATTATTAATCAAACGTTTATTGTGTGTCAGTTATGATTAAATAATGCACCAAGACTGTCTTTGTGTGTGTTGAGTGGTCAGCAGCTTTGGGGTATGGACACTTATGCCTTCAAGGAGTTCTGACTTCATGTGCAGTGGCCTTTAGCAGTGATGGTACTTCCAAAAGTGCTTTTGAAAAAATGCAGTTTATGAGAGTCTCACCCACAATTTGCTGTAGAGAAGAGAAAATGCAATGAGTTCAGAGAGTAGACAGATTTTTCTGGTGTCTCTAGTTTTAGTTCTCTTGGAGACTTTTGTTCTAGAAAAGTATTGCTCTACATAGAGATCAGTTCTCCTGAGGTGGGTGCAGTCAGTTGAAAGTTGATAGTGTGGCTGTGAACTGTTCTTTTGAGACCCAGGAGTCACTTTCATAATCAGACCCAGGTAAGGCTTCCTTCTGGATGCAATAGTTCATCAGATAAACGTTACTGAGTTAGTCTGCTTTTGTGTTGCTGTGAAGAAATACCTGAGACTGGGTAATTTGTAAGAAGAGAAGTTTAATGGGCTCACAGTTCTGCAGGCTGTACAGGAAGCATGATACTGGCATCTGCTTGTGGGGAAACCTCAGAAAGCTTACAATCAAGGCAGAAGGTAAACGGGAAGCAGGTGTCTCATGGCATGAGCAGGAGCAAGACATAGAGTAGGGGGAACACACACTTAAACAACTAGAGCTCCTGAGAATGAACTCATGGTTTCAAGGACAGCACCAAGCCATGAGGATCCGCCCCCATGACCCAAACCCCTCCCACTAGGCCCACACTCCAACACTGGGGGATTATATCTCAACATGAGATTTGGAGGGGACACTCAAACTATATCAATTACCCTATTTCAGAGGCAGGAAAATTTTGTGGCGTAAAGGATGTTATACGGGGAGATGTCCTATCGAGACCTAGAATAGAACCTTTGGGTATCCATATTTTTCCTTGTATAACCAATTGTTGTATTGCCTACATATTATACTTCTTTTGTGTCTATGAGTAGTTTTACTATGTTCTTTTTTTTCTTTTGTACTTTACTTTTTTATTCTACCTTCCTCACTTAAACTTACAAATTTTATGGATTTTTTTTTGTTTGTTTCAATTCACTATGCATTTCAGGCCTTTTGGAAACTCACCATAATTCACTTACATATAAAAACTGTTTTTCCCAGCTAAAACAATATTTTAGTTTCAGGTTTTGCTATGCTTGCAGAATCTGTGTGTGTCATGCTCATTCATTTTTATGGAAAACCTCTTTACATCTTGACTGTAGATGTAGTACTTACGTCTTTGGTCATCTAATTTTAGACTGATTTTCAGTAAAACATTTGGTCATGCATGTGTTTTCTCCTCTATGTCGAAGCACTGCTGTTATACTACTATGAATATTTGCTGTAGATATTTTTGTAAGTCCCTTTTAATATTCCAGAAACTTTAACTGCCTGTTTGAAGACCTGCCTCATATTAACAATTTTTCAAAATAAACAACATCTTAGTGAGTTTGTCTTTTAATTTACAAGAACATGAATGTGAGTCTTATCTCAGCCTGCCAAATGGCTATTTAAGAGAAACATTTTGGTATCCTTGTTAATGACCTTGGTTTTAACCATTTGGAAGTATACTCTTTGCTTTATATTAGTTCCTCTGGTACCTACTTTTCAATAGTATTTTAAAGTTCTATTTATTTCTCTGATGACTGTACCATAAATTAATTATTTGAACCCAGATGACTGTACCATAAATTAATTATTTGAACCCAGATTTTTTTTTTGTTAGTTTATAACTCACCGTTAATTTTTGGGATTGTGGACTATGTTGTGTTATTTGTGTATTTGTGTATATATAGGTGTGGGTGTGTTTTAACTTTGGCTTCTGGTTTCTGCCTTCAAGAAAAAAGCTCAGACCAATAATTGTTTTTGAAAAATTCTTGACATAACTGAACTGGAATTTGTTAATATTTACTTTTCTATTTTGGAAACAGAAAATAAAGAGCAAGAACAACCAACAAAATGTAATAAGGAGAAGCTAACTAAGTGTGGATCTATCGTAGTAGCTAAGGAATTCGAACACTTTAAACATGAATCTGTGATAGAATTATGTAGCAGCTACACATTTATGATTTATTTAAAGCAGAATTTCTGGCTGTTCAGAAACTACGTAGATGAATTGTGAGTTATGGATGAATCTGCATGGTTCTTGATGGTCTCCATAACTGAAGAAAGCTTGATGTTTAGATATTGGGTGAGGCTAATGATGACTCTAGATTCAGTGATGACAACCTGTCTCTCCGTAAATCCTTTCTCTGGGATGACTATTTTGATCTGTGTCTCAGATAATTCAGATAGGGCTAATTGATTTTGGAGCCTAGATGCCTAATTAGGCCCAATTAAGTTATTTTGAATAGTGACCTCACGATAGGTAATTTGAGCCACTTACATTCAAATATGCCCAGCAACAATCTTTCACCTATGGAGAGGTGGAATCAGTGTCACCGAGTCCCATGTTGCATCATTGGAAAATGGGTCTACCATATGGACAGCAAGTACACCTTGATCAGATCTGGTCAGTTCAGTAGCATATTGCACTTGAACGGCAGAGGCTTGATGACCTACAAAGGAAGATGACTGGAGAACTGAACATCTTGGTCATCCCTTTCGGTGGGGGAGGGGAGAGTAGGAATGCAGGAACTGGATTCTAACACAACTGTATAGGTTGTCTTTAACATATTGCATCATGGATTTTAGAATGCAGCAGTGATGGACACTCAGTCAAATTGAGATGTATGTTCCTTGCTGTTAGATTTGAGTCCATTTGCTCTAATTTTTTTGATCTTGAAACCGCACTTTCTAATGAGATAGCCCCACTGACTGGCAGGGACCATCTGCCTCAGGGTGACTCTTAGTAGTGGACGGTCTGTTGTTTTCCCATTACCTACATATTCTTGGTGACAGATGCTATAGAATGTGTTCATATCAAGGTGTGACCTCTGGTTCTGCACCGTCTTAATATAAAATAAGTGAGTGAGTAGGGTGGGCAATAATGTTTCTGGAAGGCATTCCTATACCATGACAGCTAGCAAAAACCATACAAGGAAGTGGTTGGGTATATCTCACCCCAAATCAAAGGTATCCCCAAGTCATCCCTCCCTTAGCAGGATTCCAAAAATGTCTGATCTAGAAAGGTCTGATCCTGTGTAGAGTTCAGATCTTCTGAGGTTGGTGGAGTTAACCCAGAACTTACAATGTGGCCAGGATCCAAGATTTACTTTTATAGCCAGACCCAGGCATGCTTCCTTCTGGACACTACAGGTTATCAAGTTGAACATTACCCTATTTCAGAGGCAGGATGATTGTAGATCAGAGTCAGGGAAGAAGTGACTCTGTTAGGGGTTCAATTTATAAAACAATTGTGTAATTTATATTTATAAAATAATTATTCATAATTATAATAATTTATAAATAAATTATAAATGTGATTCTTTTTTAAATCCCTTAGAGCATGGATAGGTCATGTTGAGGAATTATAATTATATATTAGTAATAATTACTATAATTTCAGAAATTATAATTTTAGATATATAGTTTTTAGAATGCTGATCATAATCTAGAACAATGATTCTCATCCTTGGCTACACGTTAAAATTACCTAAAGAGCTTTTTAAAAATATAATGCTTATGTTTCTACCCAGACCAATTAAATCAGAATCTCTTGGGATTGGAGTTCTTGGCATTGGTATGTTTTTCACATCTGTAGGTGATTCTAATGTGCAGCCAACTTGAGAATGACTGGTCTTGTCTTACAGTAAAAAATATGATCTGATGATATTTTATAAATGAAATGTTAAATTATATATAGATTTTTGGAAATTGGTTCTTAAATATTGTTTTTAAAAAGAATGTTTCAAAATATAAAAATTGATACCCGTTTTTCTTAATCATGTTGATAAGCCTCTCCAATTATTATGACATTATTGAAACTCTTTTTTGCAATGTTGTATATAAACAGAGTCCATGAAGTTAAATAATAGTTTATGAAAAAAGGACAGGGGAAGGGTTTCACCAGTGTTTTAACAGAAATAGATCATATTTTTGCCAAATGACTGTATTTTCATGGAAAATTATTGGAAGTTGCAATCCTTTAACTTATGAATGTTCTCTAATCAAATCAACAGAGATCATGTACAGGTGGTAGTTTCTGTGAAATTCTTGACACATATCTTGATTTCAACTAGATTATCAAAGTCTCACTTTTTTCACTAAAACCACAAAAATTATGGTATTAAATCATAGAATTAGTTCATTAAACGTCTGTTTATCAACAAGTTTTACGTACTAGCTTTGGAAGTTATTGTAAAAAGTGTTCTGATAATAAATCAAAAACTTCATCATTCTAGTATATATATTTTAAGAGAAAACCCACGGTTTTAAAAATACATATTTATCTTCTCACACTTATTTACAATTACTATTATAAATTGGAACATTTTTAAAAACTCGTTTCTTGTTACAAAGTTACATTTTCTTTGGGTCGATAAATGAATACTGCAAAGCTGGCATTGATTTAACATTTTTATAAATAATGATTCTGGAAACTTCTTGAAATCATACTCAGTTATATTAGTATCAGAACAGAAAAGGGAAACAAAAGGGAGTTAGCATTTTGAAATTTATGTTAGTCATTGAGCCTATGCCTTTAAATGTGACGGCAAAGGTTTTAGTAAGAAGTGTTTGCATTGTACCTTTTGACCACTCTAGAACTCAGGAAGGATGCAACAGTTTTGTTAGTTAAAAAACACTATACAAATATTGAGGATAGCTGTATGACCTTAGGGGACTGAAAGCATTTTTGTCATCCTGTGATAAGAATAAAACCAGGTGGTTCCATTCTGTGGCTTAGGATGTGGGTTTCTTTGTTTCTGATAGTCTCAGACACCGAGAGAAACAAGTTACAAATGCAAAATGGGCTGTGTTTTTAAGCTTCATGTAGCTTTGTAGCATAATTATTGACCATAGAATTTTCTGTTGGCTGTGTTTTGTGACGGGCTATTTTCTTTTTTTTCTTCTTCTTTTTTAAATCCCCTAGGGCACAGATGGGTCTCCACCTCCCCAGTTCGAGCAGTTCTCCTGTTTCAGCCTTGCGAGTAGCGGGGGCTACAGGCATGCGCCACCACTCCTAACTACTTTTGTATTTTTGGTAGAGACAGTGTGTCAGCACGTTGGCCAGGCTGGTCTCGAACTCCTGACCTCAAGTGATCCATCAGCCTTGGCCTCCCAAAGTGCTGGGATTACAGGTGTGGGCCACCGTGCCCAGCTCACATTGTCTTTTGACCTATCTTTGATAACACAAATATGCACACTCATTTCCCATTTAATTTTTAATAATGTATTATAACTCCTGTGCTGGTAGAGTCATCAGTTTCTTTTCATTGTTGCATTACTAATTTTACTTTATTGCTGAAAGTTGTTTCACAAACATGAGAAATATATTCTGATGTCTGTTGTTTTAATTAAGTGATTAATTCATGTTGTCTCTATTAAGGGAGTAATTCATTCAACAAACATTATTGTGTGCCTGTCATGCCTGAGGCTACTAGTGAAGAAGACGAAGGTTCTGTTTTCATGAAGGTTACATTCTAATGGCAGAAGTAGACAACAGATACATGATATTGTCTGATGGTGGTAAGACCTAGGAAGAAAAATAAAGCAGGATAAGGGGATGGAATATGATAGAGCTGATATTTTCAACATGGTGACCAAGAAAGGCCAATCTGAAACGTGATGTTTGAGCAAAGATCTGAATGCCATTATGCCAGTATGCCTCAGATATTGCTATATTGCCCTTCCTGTGTGAGAGAATAGCAGATGTAAAGACATTTAGGTAGGAATGTATTTGGTGTGTTTGAGGAACATCACAAGGGCAGTTTGGTAAGGGTAGAAGGCATATATAGATGAGGACAAAGAAGCCAGACCTTGTAGGGCATGGTCAGAAGTTGTGATTTTATTTAAATGTGTATATTTTTTTACTTAAAGGATTTTGATTAGGGGAGGATATGATTAAATTTAAAAGGATTTCTCTAGGAGCCAGGTGTGGTGGCTCACCCCCTGTAATCCCAGCACTTTGGGAGGCTGAGGTGAGTGGATCACTTGAGGTCAGGAGTTTGAGACCAGCCTGGCCAGCATGGTGAAAATGCATCTCTAATAAAAATACAAAAATTAGCCCCGTGTGGTGGTGGAAACCTGTAGTCCCAGCTACTCGGGAGGCTGAGGCACGAGAATTGCTTGAACCCTAGAGGCAGAGGTTGCAGTGAGCCAAGATAGCACCACTGCATTTCCAGCCTGAGCAAGAGAATGAGACTGTGTCTCAAAAATAAAAATAAAAGATTACCCTAGCTGCTTTGTGGAGGAGACACATCAGGTGGGACAGAGGTGAAAGCAGAGAACCAGATAGACATCTACTAGAATTGCTCAGGCTAGAGATGATAGTAGTTTGGCGTAAGGCATTGGCAGTTGGAGATGTGAAACGTAATTGCATTGTGGAAGTATTCTAAAGATAGCTATAAGATTTGCTAATAGATCTGATGTGGAGCACAGAAAAAGCAAAAAGTTGGAGATGATTTTAAGGCCTTTGTTTGGGCTGAAGAATTGTGGGAATGAGTAGTGCCAATAAGATAGTGGGGGAGTTACATTTGGAGAAGAAAATTAAGATTTTCAGTTTGGATGTGTTCCATTTATGATACATAAGCAGTGGGATCAGAGAATCTGGAATTCTGGGCAAAAGTTAGCATAGAAGTTTGGGAACCATCTTATAGATGGTATTTACAGCTTTGAGACTAGATGACATCACCTAGGAAGTATATATAGATATAGAAGAGAAGTTGATCTGAGAATTGAGCCCTCAGGCACAAGTTAATGTTTCAAGAACAGAAAGAGAACCAACCAAAGAAACTGAGAAGATGCTGCCATTGAGATAGAAGAAAACCTGTTGAGCATGGTGTCCCAGAAACCAAATGAAGAAGGATTTCAGGAAGGAAAGAGTGAACTGTATTAAATGCCAAAGGCCTTTATCACTAGGCTATCTAGCTAGCTTACTGGTAGACAATACTTGCCTAGAAAACAGAAACTTGATATAAATTGATGTTCATTTTAAAAATACTTTGATTTAGAAAATAGTTACAATTATGAATTAGAATTACATTTTTAAGTCATAATTAATTACTTGTAAAATTTAATGCCCAGAGTTGGAGGAAGGTTAAACACTTCTAACTTGTTTTAGAGTGACTACAGTTAACCCTGTTTCTAAGGGCCTGATTTAAGCATTTCTTTTCTTTCTTTCTTTCTTTCTTTTGGAGACAGAGTCTCTCACTGTCTCCTGGGCTAGAGTGCAGTGGCACTGTCTCAGCTCACTGCAACCTCCACCTCCCAGGTTAAAGCGATTCTCTTGCCTCAGCCTTCCAGTAGCTGGGATTACAGGTGTGAGCCACTGACCCAGCCTTTTTTTTTTTTTTTTTTTTTTTTTTTTGTATTTTTAGTAGAGATGAGGTTTCACCATGTTGGCCAGGCTGGTCTCAAACTCTTGACCTCAGGTGATCCACTTGCCTTGGCCTCTCAAAGTGCTGGGATTACAGGCATTAGCCACCACATCCGGCATGATTTAAGCATTTCTTTGCCCATCTTCACTCCATTGTAATCTAGTATCTTAAATGGCTATACATTTCTAAGAGTATCAATTTGATGTGAGCAATCTTAATTACAGATAATCTGAAATACTTTTCTCAGTATCAATGCTATGTATGGCAGTATATGGGCTTTCAAACTTTTTAAAACTCGCTTTACAGAGGATATTTGAAAATACATTTATAATAGTGTTTGTAGAAGTTAGTAAATTAGAATAGTTTTTTCCCAACACTGAATTAAAAATACTAGATGAAAAATAAAGCTTTACTTATAAGTACTAAAATTTATTAAAAGTTTAGTTTGAACTCATTTAGTTTACTATCTGCATACCCGCTTTCTCTTTCAAAAATTTTCAAAAAAATTTTTTTCAAAAATTATTTTGTCCTGTAAATTACCATAAAGGCTATGGTTGGAGAAATATGTATGAAACGTCCTTTTCTTTGGATTTCAAGAAGTTAACTTTTCTATTTTCTGGTTACTTCTCATTGAATTCTTTGAAAGCCAAATAAAGATGGCCAGGTGCAGTGGCTCACGCCTGTAATCCCAGCACTTTGGGAGACCGAGGTGGGCAGATCACGAGATCAGGAGTTCAAGACCAGCTTGACCAACGTGGTGAAACCCAATCTCTACCAAAAATACAAAAAAATTAGCTGGCCATAGTGGCGTGGTCCTGTAATCCCACTACTTGGGAGGCTGAGGCAGGAGAATCACTGAACCCGACAGGCAGAGGTCTCGGTGAACCGAGATCAGGCCATAGCACTTCAGCCTGGGTGACAGCATGGTGAAACCCATCTCTACTAAAAATCCAAAATTTAGTCGGGCATGGTGGTGTGTGCCTGTAGTCTCAGCTGCTTGGGAGGCTGAGGCAGGAGAATTGCTTGAACTCAGCAGGTGGAGGTTACTGTGACCTGAGATTGTACCACTGCACTCCAGCATGGGTTACAGAGCAAGTCTACATCTCAAAAAAAAAAAAAAAAAAAGGCAGAATAAAGATTATAATAGATTCTGAATTTAGTTTATATTCAATATTGAATGTTTAGGAAAAAAGTCTCATTTTGTATTTTGTCTTTCTACTCAGCTGTGTTTTAGTAGACTCTTCAAGTATTTATATATTTGCCTGTTTCATATGATAGTTCTAAAAGAACAGAAATTTCCAAGAATGGTCATTTGTTTCATCAGACATTTCCATGTATGTTTGACTGATGTTCAGTTAATACTTGACAAAATTTCCCAAGTAATAGTTTTAGGGACACATATGTTAAGCTATATCTGAATGCTACTGTTTATAGTTAAAAAGAAAGAAAAAGGAATAAAATAAAACTTTGAACTTTTAGAATTCAAAATGTGTAATTTTCACGTATTCTAATTGGTGCTTTTGATTTATGAGTAGCTCCTGGAATAATAAGTAAAAGAAATTAGAGAAATCATTAATATTATAAGCTAACAGTTCTCAACCTTAGTTGTACACATTTATAACCATTCTGAGGAGCTCTTAAAAAAAAAAACATTGATGCTGGGGCCCCAAATTCAGATATTCAGATTCAGTTTACCTGATGTGTAGCCTGGACTTTTTTTTTTTTTTTTTAATTTTTCAGATGATTTTAAATTTAGCCAGTGTTAGAACCACCGTGCTGAAGCCATCACTCACAGTATCATTGTCTGAATAAGGATGGGAAATTTTACTTAGATATGCTAATATTTTAACTATGGAATACTAAACATACAGATATTTGGAATTTTTTTAAAAGTTTTTTTGTCCAGAGTGTTAATATTTTTTAGACCTTGCTTAGCACTGACCAGATAACTACCTTCATATATGCTTACTTTGATTCCTGGTTTATACTACATTCAAATACATTGATGTGAGTTCACGTGTGTTTATCTAAATATGGATTTTATGTGATTTCAGCTTTTTTCTACTTAAGCATTGGAGAGGTAATTTTTAAATGGTTTTTGCAACTGACAAATTTATTTTCTCTCAAATGATTTGGCAATGATGATATTTCATAAAGTAGATCAGCTAATGGAAAAATTGTAAAGTCTTGAGGAGTTCCAGTAGGAGATTCCATTTCCATTATTAACTTGCTACTGTAGACTGTACATAGTAGAAATGGAATTTAAAAGTGTTATGCAAAGTTTCTACCTAAATTACTAAACCTTGTTCTGTCATTTTTTTGGTTATGATTTTCCTTTTAAGTGTGGTAGGTCATAGATAGCTACAAGTTGGCATTTATGGGCAATAATTGGAGTTAAAATTGACAGTAAGACTTCATTTCCACTTTTTACAATATTTGTATTTGTAACTCATGATAGAGTTATTCTTATGTATATGCAATGTTTGTTCATACCAATGCATATTTGTCACAGTTAGGTGTTATAATATTTTTCAAGTTGCAACTGTATAATAATATGTTTAATAGTAGCAACAGTTCACACGAAAGAGAACTGGAAATTTAAGATGTCCAAAAACATATTGTGTACTGAAGTTTGGGATGAGTACTTAAACAAAGATGGGAAGCCCTATAACTTACAAGCCTGGGTGCTGAAATCAGCAAACTTGAATATAACTCCACTGCTTAGAGTCAGTCCTCCTAAAATGCAACATATTTGCTCCTAAAAATCAGCATGCTTTTCAGAATTTACATAATGAAAACCACAGGACTTACGAGAAAATGGGATTATGGCACAATACTAAAAAACTCAGTCACACATTTCAAAATCATCAGTGTTAAATGGTTAATAAATAAATACTGCAATACATTTGGCACTTGATGATGAAAAAGACCTGAATTCCCTTGTGGAAGCGAAAAGGGTTGCAGCTTGTGAGTTGTGAAGTGATGGAAAGAGGATTATCTGAAATCAGAAGGAAAGTTGTAGTACCAGATCTGAGTAGGTTATCAGTCACAACTCACATGGTGAGATAGCTGGTTCCTGTCTGAGGTGTGTGCTTTTGGTGTACTCCTGTATGACTTAGTTGAGTTGGCTCAGTTTTCTGTATTCACCTCATGTTTCTCATGGATGAAGTCACTTATAAGCAAAATGAAATCTGATTTAGGCTCACATTGTTCCCTAATATATCAGTTAGATTGGGACAAATTTGCATTTTCAGAATAGGTATTGTAGCAGAACTAATTGTACCATCTAATTTGCTTTAGCACATTACTTAACCTCTCAGAGTCTTGATTTTCTTATGTGTAACATAGGGATACTAGCATTGACCTCACAGGAGTTTGAGGAGAATTAAACGAATGTACACCTACATATTTAAAATAGAATATGCTATATGTTTGTTAAAAAAGGAAGGAATTTTCTATAACTCCTATTTAGAAATCATCCCATCTGGAGAAATTTAAAATGTGTTTTTGTGATTTTTATTTCTTCAGTTAGACATAGATGTTATATGTATAGATTTATCATTTTGTAGATAATTTAAGTCTGCATCTATAATTCAGTTGGTTGCTACCAGCAGTGATGCTTTGCTTTACCCATGGGTACATTATAAAAATACATGATAGAAAGTTAGCATGTTGTTATTGCTCAATTTTTTTTGTAATCATCAATTTATTTATTAAAATAGTATAATTAGCTGCTAACTAACACTATTTAATTATCTTTCTTCTTTCCCTTACATTCATTGTCTTAATCTCTCATCTTTAGTATTACCATAATATAATCAAATTCCTCTGTTCTCTTCCCCCTTTCTTGTTTCTAGTACTAAGGTGTGCCTTTATCTTCTCCCAATTCATTCATCCTCCATACCACTGTGAAAGTGACAGTGATCAGGCCATTTCCTTGCTAGAATTTTCTCCTCACCTCCCAACCATCTCTTTCTATGACACCAGGCACTGAAGCCATCCTGGATAATGTAGTTCTTGTCTGTGCTATTGGAGATGTCTGGGGCATATCTCTCTGGTCAAGTCCCTTATACTCTTCCTTTATGTGTATCTCTCCTGCAACAAGAGTTACACTATATACCAATATTTTTTACATTTATGGCCTCACTGAAGTCTAAGCTCTTAATGTTCAGAGATTTTGTATTATTATCTCTTGGGTCTAGCATATACTAGATGTCCAATTAGTATTTGGGAAATAAAGGAAGGAAAGAACAATGAACAAAATACAGATCAAAATGCTTAAAAATTGAACACCTAGGTTCAAGTTAATGAGTTAGTTACTTCAGCTTTTATCATTCATTGGTTAATTTTACATTTCTCTTCTTTTTCTTTTTTTTCTAAAACCAGGACAACATATTTTAAGTGTCTCAACAATATAATGTAGTGATCAAGAGCAAAGTCTGTGAAGCTAGACTTAAGACTCCTTGGTTAAATTTGTCACTCAGCTACTTATTCATTTGATGAAGTGTAGGCAATTTACTAAACCTCTCAGTGCCATAGTTTCTTTACCTTGTAAATGAGAATAACAATAGTATTTGTTTCATCAACTTATTGTGATGAGTAAATAAACTGTGACTGGTAGAGTGTCTAGAATTTTAGCTGGCACATGTTAAATAATAAATGTTACCTATTCTTGTTCTCAATTATTATGAACTAATGCCCCACTGTTAAGTTTCAAGGACAGATTTTTTATAACCTGCTGTTAAGTTTCAAGAACTTTTTTCCTAACATTGCTCTAGAGCATTTTTGCATATACCATTCTCTCCTACTTACTTATAATGTGATGCTTCTTCTCAATTTCATAAAGAAAATCTTACCAGATTCAGGTGTCAATGATTAAAGGTAATCAAGGCTAATCTAGTTCACCCAATTTTGATGCTTTATAAGGCCAACCACCTTTTGTAGTGATTATTAGGCATTGATTGTATTTCTATTATTGCTACATATATTATGCACTTAATATGTTTAGCTATTAAAGATGGGTAAGAAAAAAGAAAAAATATTTTTATTTCAATAATTTTTGGGGGAACAGGTGGTTTTTCATTACATGGGTAAGTTCTTTAGTGGTGATTTCTGAAATTTTGGTGCACCATCACCCATGCAGCATATACTGTTCCCATATAGTCTTTTATCCCTCACCCACCTCTAACCCTTCTTCATGAGTCCCTAAAGTCCATTATATCATTCTTATGACTTTGTGTCCTCATAGTGTAGCTCCCACTTATAAGTGAGAACATAGAATATTTGGGTTTCCATTTATATATTCCATTTATATATTTTCTTTGTCCACTCTTTGATTGATGGGCATTTAGGCTGGTTACATATTTTTGCAATTGCGAATTGTGCTATTATAAACACGAGTGTGCAAGCCTCCTTTTCATTTAATGACTTACTTTCCTCTGGGTAGATACTCAGGAATGGGATTGCTGGATCAAATGATGGTGCTACTTTTAGTTCTTTAAGGAATCTCCATACTGTTTTCCATAGTGGTTGTACTAGCTTACGTTCTCACTAGCAGTGTAAAACTGTTCCCTTTTCACCATATCCATGCTAAAATCTATTATTTTGTGATTTTTTAATTATGGCCATTTCTACAGGAGTAAGGTGGTATCTCATTGTGGTTGTGATTTGCATTTCCCTGATCATTAGTGATGTTGAGCATTTTTTCATATGTTGATTGGCCATTTGTATATCTTGTTTTGGGAATTGTCTATTCATGTCCTTTGCCCACTTTTTGTTGGGATTGTTTGTTTATTTCTTGCTGATTTTTGTCAGTTCCATGTAGATTCTGGATATTAGTCCTTTGTTGGATACATAGATTGTGAATATTTTCTCTTACTCTGTGGGTTGTCTGTTTACTCTGCTGATTGTTTTTTTTTGCTGTGCAGAAACTTTTTGGTTTAATTAAGTCCCATCTATTTATCTTTATTTTTGTTGCATTTGCTTTTGGGTTTTTGATCATTAGCTCTTTGTCTAAGCCAATGTCTAAAATAGTTTTTCTGATGTTATTTTCTAGAATCCTTATGTTTCAGGTCTTAGATTTAAGTCTTTGATCTATCTTGAGTTGATTTTTGTATAAGATGGAAGATGAAGATGCAGCTTCATTCTTCTAGGTGTAGCTTGCCAATTATCCCAGCACCATTTGTTGAATGGGGTGTCCTTTCCCCACTTTATGTTTCTGTTTGCTTTGTTGAAGATCACTTGGCTGTAAATATTTGGCTTTATTTCTGAGTTCTCTATTCTGTTTTATTGATCTGTGTGCCTGTTTTTATAATAGTACCATGCTGTTTTAGTAACTGCAGCTTTGTAGTATAATTTGAAGTCAGGTAATGTGATGCCTCCAGATTTGTTCTTTTTGCTTAGTCTTATTCTGGCTCTGTGGGGTCTTTATTTGGGTTCAAATGAATTTTAGGATTTTTTTTCTAGATTGTGAAGAATCATGATGATGGTATTTTGATGAGAATTGCATTGAATTTATAGATTGCTTTCAGCAGTATGGTCATTTTCACAGTATGAATTCTCCCTGTCCATGAACATGGGATGTGTTTCTATTTGTTTGTGTCATTGGTGATTTATTTCGGCAGTTTTTGGAGATCTTTCACTTCCTTGGTTAGGTATATTCCTAAATATTTTATTTTGCAGCTGTAGTCGATTTTAGCATGGATATGGTGAAAGGGGAACAGTTTTACACTGTTGGTGGGAAGGTAAACTAGTACAACCACTGTGGAAAACAGTATGGAGATTCCTTAAAGAACTAAAAGTAGCACCATTTTTTTATATGCTGTTGGATTCAATTAGCTAGTATTTTGTTAAGGATCTTTGCATCTGTGTTCATCAGGAATATTGTTCTTTAGTTTCCTTTTTTTGTTATGTCCTTTCCTTGTTTTTGTATTAGGGTGATACCGACTTCAGAGAATGATTTAGGGAGGATTTCCTCTTTTTTATCTTTTGGAATTGTTTTAGTAAATGGTGTCAGTTCTTCTTTGAATGATAGAATTCAGCTGTGAATCCATCTGCTCCTGGACTTGTTTTTGTTGGCATTTTTTTATTACTGTTTTAATCTCACTACTTGTTATTTGTCTGCTCAGAGTTTCTATTTCTTTCTGATTTAATCTAGGAGGGTTGTATATTTCCAGGAATTTATCCATCTCCTCTAGATTTTCTAGTTTCTGTGTATAAAGGTGTTCATAGTAGCCTTAAATGATCTTTTGTATTTCTGTGGTATTAGTTGTAATATCTCCCATCTTATTTCTAATTGAGCTTATTTGGATCTCTCTCTCTCTTTCTCAGTTAATCTTGCACTGGTCTATCAATTTTGTTTATCTTTTCAAAGAACCAGCTTATGTTTCATTTATTTTTTCATTTTTTTGTTTTAGTTTCATTTAGTTCTTCTCTGATCTTTGTTATTTATTTTCTTCTGCTGGCTTTGGATTTGGTTTGTTCTTTTATGTCCAGTTCCTTGAGGTATGATCTTAGATTGACTGTGCTCTTCCAGACTGTTTGATGTAGGCACTTAATGCTATGAACTTTCCTCTTAGTACTGCTTTTGCTGTATCCCAGAAGTTTTGATGAGTTGTGTCACTGTTATCATTCAGTTCAAAAAATTTTTTAAGTTTTTTATCTTGATTTTTTTTGTTGACCCAAAGGTCATTCAAGAGCAGATTATTTATTTTCTATGTATTTGTCTTCATGCTCTGAAGTTCTTTCTTCTACTTGTTCTGGTCTGTTTTTGAAACTTTCTAGTGCATTTTATGTTTCTCTAAGTGTGTCTTTTATTTCCAGAAGTCTTGTTTTTTCTTTTTTGTATCAGTTTCTCTGGAGCATTTTTTATCCATATTCTGTATTTTTAAAAAAATTTATTTAAGTTGCTTTTCACCTCCTTTGTTGTCTCCTTGAGTAGCTTAATAATCAACCTTCTAAATTCTTTTTTTTTTTATTTTTCCTTTTTGAGATGGAGTCTTGCTCTGTTGCCTAGGCTGGAGTGCAGTGGCACAACCTTGGCTCACTGCAACCTCTGCCTCCCGGATTCAAGCTTTTCTCCTGTCTCAGCCTCCTGAGTAGCTGGGATTACAGGTGTGCACCCCCCACACCTGGCTAATTTTTGTAATGTTTGTAGAGATGGGATTTCACCATGTTGGCCAGCCTGGAGATCTTGAACTCCTGACCTCAGGTGTTTTGTCCGCCTCGACCTCCCAAAGTGCTGGGATTACAGGCATGAGCCACTGCGCCTGACCCCTTCTTAATTTTTTATGTGGCAATTCAGAGATTTCTTCTTGATTTAGATCCATTGATGGTGAGCTATTATGAACTTCTGGGGGTGTTACAGAACCCTGTTTTGTCGTATTACCAGAATTACTTTTCTGGTACCTTCTCATTTCAGTAGACTCTTTCATTGGAAAGGTCTGGAACTCAAGGCCTTATGTTCACATTCCTTTGTTCCACAGGGGGAATCCCTTGAGGTTATGCTCTCCCCTTTTTCCTAGGAATGGCGCTTCCTTAGAACCAGATTGTAGTGATTGTTATTGGTCTTCTGAGTCTAGCCCACCCAGTGGGGCTACCAGGTTCTGGGCTGGTGCTGGGGAATGTCTGCAGAGTCCTGTGATGTGATCCATCTTCAGGTCTGCCAGTCATAATACCAGCACCTGCTGTGGTAGAAATGGCAGGGGAGTGAATTACACTATGTGAGAGTCCTTGTTATAGGTATGTTTAGTGTGCTGGCTTTTTTGAATGCTGGTTATGCTAGCAATGAAGGTGTTCTGTGGACAGACTCAGGATCTTTGGTTAGCCAGGGCATTGCAGGCAGTAAAATTAACTGTTGTTTTCTCCTTCCTGGTAGCAGGGTTATTCTGTCATGAGTTGATGTAATTGCCTGAGTTGGTTGGTCTCCAGCCAGGAGGTGGTGCTTTCAAGAGAGCACCACCTGTGGTAGTAGTAAGGAGTTCTAAGCTTGCTCTAAGTTGGCCAAGGTAAATTTAGTAAGTAGTCTGGCTTCTCAGGTATGGAGCCATAAAGCTCCCAAAAGTTTTGTCTCTTGTATTTGGCTACCAGTGCCAGTAAAGAAATACTGGCACTCTTCTTGGGTGGAGTTTGCTGTGGCCACTGTGGAGGATGGGGAGGAGATGGTTCTCAGGCCAATGGGGTTATTCTCCAGAGGAGATTAAGGCTGCTTCTGCTGTGTCATATAGTTCCCCAGTGAAGTGGGGGGATAGTCAGTAGTGAAAGGCCTCACCCACTTCCCACGCAGTTTGGGAGGCTGGTCTCATTCCCATAGTACCCTGCTCAGACCTTGCCCCAGGCTGAGAAAGCAAGCATGGCTTTCAGGCCTCACCTCTTCCTGTCTGCCCATGCTGTCAGCAACAGCTCCTGTGCTTGTGTCTGTAGCAGCCCATTTGCCCCCTGGATTCTGCTGAGGTCAATTTGTGCCCAGTCAAAATTATTACAGATTTCAGTTGGAAGCTTTGTTCATCCTGTGACCCTCCCTATTTATGCTGTCTGCCTTTCCGTAAGGGCCCCTCTGAGATATATGAGAGTTGGCTTCCCTGTGCTCATGCTAGAGACTGGAAATGCGTGCAAGGCTCTTCTTGCTGCTGCTTCTGCTTTTGTATTTTGTGTGGCTCCCTAATCCATTTCAGTTTACATAAGGTAAATCCTTCTCCTGTTATCTGGAGTTTAACATTCTCCAGTAGGGAATGTATGTTCAGAAACAGATTTTCCCCCTCTCACACTTTGGGAACTCACAGTTTTTCTCATCTCATAGAATCGGCAGCTGTGTGCCACTTCTTTCAAAGGATCTGTGAATTCTTTTGTACTTTTCTGCTGTGTTGCTGCAGTGCTTCTTGGGGCAAAAGCTCATGGTGTGAATCTCCACATGCTGTTCTGTTTTTCCAAATGGGAGCTGCATGTTAGTCCTGTCTCCTATCTGCCATTGTCCTCTACCTCTGTCAAGAAAACATATTTTTTAAACAATGTGACCGGATGCTTCACCAAAATTTTTAGCATACAATAATTGTTTGTAAAATATAATCGATGTTGCTTTATAAAATTAGAAAAATTTTCATTTTGTGTTTTTATTTCCAATTATACTTTTAAGTGTTTTACCTGAATATGTTTTTAAGTAATAAGACTTAAGCTTTGATTTTAATTTATGAAAACAATATAATGATATAATGACCTTTATTTGAAGGATAGGCTGCAGATTTGATGACAATCTGATTTAAAAGAGGGGTGGATTTTAATAAGTACTGTATTTATATGCTCGAGGTAGTTAAGAATTTTTTTCTTCCAAAATTTAAGATGACAGCAATCCCACCAAATATGTCAGTCTTTAGGGGATTGGATGGTATTCTCTGACACTAGACTTGAAATCAGTGTTGCAGTAATAACGCAAGTGCATTAATGACATTATCATTAACTTAGCTTTTTTTCAGATTTACTGAGGTGTGATTAAAGTACTGTAAAATTCACTAACATAAGTGTTGAATGATTTTTGGTAAATTTATAGAGTTCTGTAATCGTAACTATAATCCAGTTGTAAAACATTATTCACCTCCTAAAATTCTTTTGATCCTATTTGTACCCAGTCCCTATTCTTGTAACTACCCCCTCTTGACTTTCTTCTTCATATATTTGCCTCTTCTGGATATTTTATATAAATGAAATCACACATCACACACACACACACACACACACACACACACTATATTTTCCATCTGAGCTCTTTTATATGTATAATGCGGTTGAGGGACATTCATTTTGTATCAATATTTCCTTTACTTTTGCTGCTAATCAATATCCCATTGTATGGACATACCATATTTTGTTTATCCCATTTACCAGTTGATGGACATTTGGGTATTGTTTGCTTTTTTGCCTTATGAGTAATGTAGCTATGAAAATTTGCAAACAAATCTTTGGTCATATGTTCTCTGTTCTCTTGGATGGATTGCAGGGAGTGAATCACTAGGAGTGGGTTATATGAGAAGTTCATGTTTAACATATTAAAAAAATGTCCAGCTGAAAAGTGGCAGTATCACTGTACGTTCTCAGTAGCAATGCATGAGGATTTTTATTTTTCCACATCCTCCCTAACTACTTATTGTCTTGATTATTGTTTTGATTATCTTGATTATTCTTATTATTTTGATAATTGTCATTCTAGTTGGTGTGAAATATATCTAATTGTGTGTTTGATTTGCATGTTTTCAATTACTAATACTGTTGAGCATCTTTTTTACTGCTTTATTGTGCATTTGCATATCTTCTTTGTAGAAACATGTATTCAAATCTTTACAATTTAAAAATTGGGTTACCTTCTTGTTGAGCTTTAAGGGTTCTTTTTATATGCTGAGTACAAGTCCTTCAGATATAGGATATGCAAGCAATTTCTTTCTATTTGTGGCATGTCCTTTTATTAGCTTCATATTGTTTTTTTGAAATGAAAAGGTTTTTCATTTTAATCAAGTTCATTTTGTCAATTTTGTCACTTATTGCTAATGTTTATAAGTTGGGTGTTTTGTATATGATTATATAACAGTTGCATGTTATATGATTATTGTCATGGTGGAATTTATAACTGCTGTTTTGCTGTTTGTTCTCAGTCTTACATCTTTTCTTTGTTTCTTGGTTTCTACTGTCTTTCTGTTAAATATTTTTTAGTTTACCATTTATATTTCTCTGTTCATTTTTTATTATTTTTTCTTTGTGGTTCTAGGAATTACAATTTGCAACTTTGTTATAATCTGCTTCAGAATAATAATATCTTAATTGTGGTAAAATATTGAAATATTGTTCTAATATCTATTCTTTGCCTTCGTTTTTTGGTTCTGTTACTGTCATATAGATTACATTGGTACATGTTGGTATACATAGACATATGTTATGTGTAAATCTGGTGTACACTGTTGTAACTGTTGCTTTTTATAATATGTCTTTAAAAGAACCTAAGAGAAGAAATGTGAAAAACTACCTTTAGAGGGTCTTTTATATACCCCCATACTTAACTTTTTGAGTGTTGTTGTTGTTTTTCTTCTTCTTTTTTTTCCCTTGATTGATTTATCATATAATGTCATTTCCTTTCAAACTGAAAAACTTGTCTTAGTATTTCTTACAATGCTAAGACTGTGTTGGCTCCCAGCAATGCATTCTCTCAATTTTTTTCTTTAAAAATAAAAATCTGTGAATGTCTTTGTTTCTCCTTCAGTTTTAAAAAATAGTTTTGCTGGATTTAGAATTCTTAGTTGACATTTCTTTTTCATTTAGCCCTCTTAACATATCCCATTGCTTCTTGTCTTAACTTTTTAAAAAATGAGAAATCAGCTGTTAATCCAATTATAATTATCTTCTGTGAAATGAATCATTTATCTTTTGCTTCTGGCAATAATCTCTCTCTTGGCATGAGTCTGTTTGAATTTATCTTATCTGGAGTTTGCTAAGACTGGATGTATAAATTAATGTTTTTCATTACATTTGAAATATTTTTGTCCATACTTCTGTAAATGTTTTTGTCCTCTTTTATTTCTTTCTTCTCCCTCTGAGACTCTGTTATACATACATTGGTACACTTGTATGTACAGAACACTTAGGATGTTCTCTGAGGATCTGTCATTTCTTTTTCACTCATTTCGTCCTCTTCAGAATTTATACTTTGTATACATCTGTGTTCAAGTTCATTGATTCTTTTGACAGCTCAGTTCTGCTACTGAATTCCTCGAGTGAATTATTCATTTCAATTGCTTTACTTTTCAACTCCAGAATTTCTGTTTCTGAAAAAATAATGTCTCTGTTGATATTCCATGTAGTGGAATATTGTTGTTATACTTTCCTTTAGTTTTTTAAATGTGGATTTCTTTAGCTCTTTCAAATATTTATAATAACTGCTTGAAGTCTTTATCTGTTAAATTGGACACTCAAAGGAAATTTTGATTGACTCCTTTTTTTTTCCCCAGGTCAATAAGTTACTTTCTTGTTTTGTTATGTCTTACACTTTTTGGTTGAACACCAGACTAAGATAGTATTTTGTAGCAACTTATAGTTTTTTTTTTTCACGTTTTTTCTCCCCCTGAGGGTTATTGTTACTGTTTTTGATTTTTGTTTGTTTGGTAATTGTCTAGACTAAGTCTGTCACCCAAACATGTAGCCACTGATATCAGTTTTATTTCAGGCTTGACTTTCTGGGGATTTCCTCTGTTTCTTACAGCCTTGTGGTTAGTCAGTTCAGAGATTGTGCTCAAATAGTTTGAATCAATGCTCCTTCTCTCTGCTTATGGATCTGTGTTTGTTCATGAAATCACTTCCTAGAATTACCTGCTAAATCCCTGGCTTGCCTGCCTGTCTCAGTTCAGGCCATTATATCGAAGTGTCATAGACTGAATGGTATATTAACAACATAATGCAATTTCTCATAGTTCTAGAGGCTAGAAGTGTGAGATCAGAGTGCCAGCATTGTTGGTTCTGGTGAAGGCCCTCTTGGATTGCAGACTGCCAACTTTTGGTATAACCTCACCTGGTGGAAGGGGCAAAAAGTCTCTGTGGTTCCTTTTATAAGGGCATGTTATGGTTTTAGTATGTGTAAAGGCTATTTTTATTATAAATTAGCAAAAACCGTGACCAAGTTGTGTCCATGCCCTAGGGCTTCATAAGCAGTGGAATTTAAGAGTGATGAACTAGGTATGTGGTGGAAGAAATTTCTATGCAAAATATATAAGTAAGATATGAGAAGAGAGAAATGATTTAATTTATAATCAAAAGAGAAATAGAACCTAAAAATCTGGAATATTTGCAGCCTGGCTATGTAAAGACTGAAAAAAGCATCTTTAGGAGGGTAAACCAAGGGTGTGGCCAAGCAATTGTTTGCCAAAGATATTAGTATATATAGAAGGGAGCCGCAAGATTGGCCAAATGGGAGCAGCTCTAGAGTGCAGTTCCCAGTGAGAACAATGCAGAGGGTGAGTGATCACCGCATTTCCAAATGAGTTTTTACTGCTCACAGACCATGAGATTCCTGGGCTGAAAAGCACCATGAGTTTCCAGCACGGCTGTTTCATCCAGCACGGCTGTTTCATCCAGCACGGCTGTTCATCCAGCATAACAGGTCTCTGCACAGCAACTCACACAAATCTGGGCAGCCATTTCAGCTGGCACCCGGAACGGCTGGGAGACAGAGCCACCTATTCAATTGAAAAAAAGGGGGCTGAAACAGGGAGCCAGGTGATCTGGCTCCATGGGTCCCACCCCCACAAAGACCAGCAATCTGAAACACTCTGAGAGTTTTGCAGCAAGTGCAGCTGGACCCTGATGGTCCAGCTCTGTGGGGGAAGGGTGTCTGCCATTACTGAGGCAGTCCACCACTACCAAGGCAGTCTGCCATTCCAGGCATCAAGACAGTCCGCCATTACTGAGGCAGTTCTAACTATACCTCTGTAAACAAAATCGTAAGGAAGTTCACACACCAGCTGGGCAGATCCCATGGCAGCTCAGCAACACCTCTGCTGGCAGACTGTGACTAGGCTACCTCCTTGTTGGGCAGGGCATCTCTAGAAAAAAGGCAGCAGCACGTCAGGAACTTATAAAGCCCCACCTTCCCAGGACAGAGCACCTGGGAAAAAAGGTGGTTATGAGTTCCTCTGCAGCAGACTTAAATGTACCTGTTCAGCAGCACTGAATGGAACAACAGACCTCACAGCTCAGCACTTGAGCCCTGATAAGGGACAGACTGTCTCCTCAAGTTGCTTCTGAACCCCTGTATATCCAAAGAGAAACCTCATAAAGGTGAACTCAGGCTGACATCTGACAGGTGTCCTTCTGGGATGAAGATAACAGAAGAAACTGGCAGCAACCCTTACTGTTCTGCAGCTACCATGGGAAGAAACCAGTGCAAAAAGGATGAAAACACCCAAAACCAGAACACCTCTCTTCCTCCAGGGGATCACAACTCCTCACCAGCAAGGAAACAAAGCTGGATGGAGAATGAGTCTGATGAATTGACAGAAACAGGCTTCACATGGTGGGTAATAACAAACTTCTCTGAGCTAAAGAACATGTTCTAACCCAATGCAAAGAAACTGAGAACCTTGAAAAAATGTTTGGTGAAATGCTAATGAGAATAAACAGCTTAGAGAACAATATAAATGACTTGATGGAGCTGAAAAACAACACGAGAACTTCATGGAGCATACACAAGTTTCAATAGCTGAATCGGCTAAGCAGAAGAAGGGATATCAGAAGTTGAAAATCAACTCAATGAAATTAAACAAGAAGACAAGATTAGAGAAAAAAGAGTGAAAAAAAATGAATAAAGCCTCCAAGGAGTATGGGATTATGTGAAAAGACTTAATCTATATTTGATAGGTGTACCCGAATGTAATGGAGAGAATGAATCCAACCTGGAAAACACTCTTCAGGATATTATCCAGGAAAACTTCCCCAACCTAGCAAGGCAGGCCAACATTCAAGTCCAGGAAATACAGAGAACACCACAAAGATATTCCTCAAGAAGAGGAACCCCAAGGCACATAATCGTCAGATTCACCAGAGTTGAAATGAAGGAAAAAATGCTAAGGGTGACCAGAAAGAACTAAACGTAGAAAGGAACAACCAGTACCAGCGACTTCAAAAATGTACCAAATGGTAAAGAGCATCAACAGAATGAAGAAACTGTGTTAAGTAACGGGCAAAACAACCAGCTAGCATCAATCAAAATGGTAGAATCAAATTCAGACATAACAATATTAACCTTAAATGTAAATGGGCTAAATGCCCCAAACAAAAGGCACAGATTGGCAAATTGTATAAAAAGTCAAAACAATCAGTGTGCTGTATCTAGCAAACCCATCTCATGTGCAAAAACACACATAGGCTCAAAATAAAGGGATGGAAGAAGATTTACCAAGCAAATGGAAAGCAAAAAAAAAAAAAAAAAAAGGGAGGGGTTGCAATCCTAGTCTTTGATAAAATAGACTTTAAACCAACAATGATCAAAAGAGACAAAGAAGGGTGTTACATATGGTAAAAGGATCAATGCCACAAGAAGAGCTGAGGATCCTAAACATATACGCACCCAATACAGGAGCACACAGATACATAAAGCAAGTTCTTAACGACCTGCAAAGAGACGTAGACTCCACACAATAATAGTGGGAGACTTAAACACTCCACTGTCAATATTAGACAGATGAACGAGACAGAAAATTAACAAGAATATCCAGGACTTGAACTCAGATCTGGACCAAGTGGGCCTAATAGACATCTACAAAATTCTCCACCCCAAATCCACAGAATATACATTCGTCTCAGCATCACATCACACCTACTCTAAAATTGACCACATTTTGGAAGTAAATCCCTCCTCAGCAAATGCAAAAGAATGGAAATCGTAACAGTCTCTCAGACCACAGTGCAATCAAATTAGAACTCAGGATTAAGAAACTAAGTTAGAACCACAGAACTTCATGGAAATTGAACAACTGGCTCTTGAATGGTGACTCATTAAACAATGAAATGAAGGCAGAAATAAAGGTGTTGTTCGAAACCAATGAGAATGAAGACAAAATGTACCAGGATCTCTGGGACACATTTAAAGGAGTGTCTAGAGGGAAATTTATAGCAATAAATGACCACATGAGAAGCAAGGAAAGATCTAATTTCGACACCGTATCATCAAAATTGAAGAGAACTAGAGGAGCAAGATCAAAAAAACTCAAAAGCTAGCAGAAGACAAGAAATAACTAAGATCAGAGCAGAACTGAAGGAGATAGAGACACAAAAAACCCTTCAAAAAATCAATAAATCCAGGAGCTGTTTTTATTTTTGAAAAGCTCAACAAAATAGACTGCTAGCCAGATTAATAGAAAAGGGGGAAGAATCAAATAAATGAAATAAAAAGCAATAAAGGGGATATCGCCATGATTCCACAGAAATACAAACTACTATCAGAGCGTACTACAAACAGCTGTATGCAGATAAACCAGTAAACCTGGAAGAAATGGATAAATTCCTGGACACTTGCACCCACCCAAGCCTAAACCAGGAAGAACGTGAATCCCTGAATAGACCAATAAAAAGGGCTGAAGTTGAGGCAGCAATTAATAGACTATCAACCAAAAAAAGCCCAGGTCCAGATGGGTTCAAAGCCAAATTCTACCAGATGTAGAAAGAGGAGCTGGTACCACTCCTTCTGAAACTATTCCAAATAATCCAAAAGAGAGAATCTTTCCCAAATCATTTTACGAGACCAACCTCATGCTGATACCAAAACCCAGCAGAGACTCAACAAAAAAAGAAAACTTCAGGCCAGTATCCATGATGAACATAGATGTAAAAATCTTCAATAAAATACTGGCAGACCATTGCAACAGCACATCAAAAAGCTTATCCATCATGATCAAGTGGGCTTCATCCCAGGGATGACCATCAACTAATAGAATGGGAAAAAAATTTTGCAATCTACCCATCTGACGAAGGGCTAATATCCAGAATCTACGAAGAACTGAAACAGATTTACAGGAAAAGAAACAAACAAACCCATTTAAAAGTGGACGAAGCATATGAACAGACACTTTTCAAAAGAAGACATTTATGGAGCCAACAAACATGAAAAAATGCTCATCATCACTGGTCATTAGAGAAATGCAGATCAAAAACCACACTGAGATACCATCTCACGCTAGTGAGAATGGCGATCATTAAAAAATCTGGAGACAACAGATGCTGGAGAGGATGTGGAGAAAAAGGAATACTTTACCCTGTTGGTGGGAGTGTAAATTAGTTCAATCATTGTCGAAGACAGTGTGGTGATTTCTCAAGGACCTAGAAATAGAAATTCCTTTTTGACCCAGCAATCCCATTACTGGGTATACATCCAAAGGATTATAAATTGTTCTATTATAAAGACACATGCACATGTTCACTGTGGCACTGTTTACAAAAGCAAAGACCTGGAACCAACCCAAATGCCCATGAGTGATAGACAGGACAAGGAAAATGTGGCACATATACACCATGGAATACTATACAGCCATACAAAGCAATGAGTTCATATCCTTTGTAGGGACGTGGATGAATCTGGAAACCATCATTCTCAGCAAACTGACACAAGAACAGCAAATCAAACACCACATGTTCTGACTCAGGCAGGTATTGAACAATGAGAACAAATGGGCACAGGGAAGGGAACATCACACACTGGGGTCTGTTGGGGGTAATAGAGGAGGGATAGCGGCGGGTAGGGAGGTTGGGTGGAATAATATGGGGAGAAATGCCAGATGTAGGTGACGGGGCATGGAGGCAGCAAACCACATTGCCATGTGTGTACTTATGCAACAATCCTGCATGTTCTGCACATGTACCCCAGAACCTAAAGTGTAATAAAAAAAATACACACACACACACACACACACACACACACACACACACACTCATATATATGTATGTATAGGAAACACAGGAAAGAAAGATAAATAAGCATAAAAATGAAATTTAATAAATATTTCAAAAAAAAAAAAGAAGGGAGCCAAGACAACGCGAAGATGACTCCAAAGTCCTCTTAGAAACCTTTGAGGCAAGCTAAGACTCTGAGGGCAAAGTTTCTAGCAAGATGTCAGGGAGACTTTAGCCTTCACTGCCCTGTGCTATACTCTATTCATCTCTTTGTGGTTTAGTGTTCCTTGGCTACCTCAGCCCTGACTCAGGCTGGCTCAAGTGCTGATTACGCCACTACTCCTTAAGGTACAACCTGTAAAGTTTGGCAGTGTTCGTATGGTGCTAATTCTGCAGGTGCACAGAATGCAAAACATTTGAGACCAAGGTGATCCCTAACCTGATTGCAGTGGATGTCGCAGACACCCTGGAGGTCCCAGGAAAAGCCTGCTGCAGGGGTAGAGCTGCCACAGAGTCCCCACCAAGGCAGTGCCTAGTGGAGCTGTGGGGAACAAGGCCACTGAAGATAGTCTCCATAGGGTAATTCCTAGTGAAGCCTTGGTTGTGGGGCTGCCTTTGAGAACCCAGAGCTGTAGGTGCCAGCATGCAAATCCATCCTGGGAGAGCTAAGACTTAATGTTGTTTTAGTTATTGCTTTCTTCTTTCCTGTTTCTTTCTTTTGGAATAACAATGTCATCCTGTGCCAGCACCGTCATTTCATTTTTGCAGTACTTGTTCTTTACACAGGCTCACAGCTGGAGAGGAATTTGTCTCAGTATGAATCATGCCTGGAGTCTCACCCATACCTGACTGAGATGAGGCTTTGGGCTTTTGAGTTGGTGGTGGAATGAGTTAAGACTTTGGAGCTATTGGGATGAAATGAATGTATTTTGCATTGTGAAAAGCACTTGAATTTTGAAGGCCGGTAGCACAATGCTATGATTTGAACGTATCCTTAAAGGTTCATGTCTTAGAGACTGCATTCCCAATGCAACAGTGTTGGGAGGTTGAACCTAATAAGAGGTGATTAGTTCATTGAGGGCTTTGTGCCCCTGAGTGGATTAATATTGTTATTATAGGAGTGGATTAGTTACAGTGAGGGTGTGTTTGTTATAATAGTGAGTTTGGCCCTCCCTTGTTTCCTTGCACTCTCTTGCCCTTCCAACTTTTGCCATAGGATGATGCAGGAAGAAAACCCTTACCAGATGCCAATCACTTGACCTTGGGCTTTCTAGCCTCCAAAACAATAAGAAATAAATCTCTGTTCTTTATAAATTACTCATTCTCAGATATTCTGTTATAGTGACATGAAATCAACAGACACCAATTTTATTTGTGAGATTACTTCCCAAAGGCCTCACCTCCTAATACCATCACATTGGGGGTTTGGAATTCAACAAAAGAATTTTGGAGAGATGCCGATCCTAGTTTATTGGACTGCTAATCTGTTTCTTGCCTAAAGAAGGCTCACTGCTTCAGGTGAGCGGAGGTGCCGGCACTCCCTGTTCATGTGCTACTAATATTACCACTTTAACTGGCAATACTAAATCAAGTGATCTCTCCTCTTAGTAACATCAGCAGAATTTTTAGTTATCACATCCTGCTCTCTCCTGATTGAACTACCATATAATTAGATCTGGGAGGTTGTCAAAATTCAGTAGTTTCATGAATAATCACATCTCTAATTTTATAAGCCCATGGTTGGTTTTCTGAGTGCTGAAATGGTTGGTTCCCCCGCACCACCCAATTTTGTTCAAGCTTTTTATTGTTGGGGAAATGGCAGAAGATTTGTTGTCCTCCCGTCAAGCAGCAATGGATCAGCCTTAGCATTTTAACTAAGTATTTATCTGGTATGGTTTATATTGAGATCTCCAATAATTAAAATGTAAAAGATAATCAGAAGTTCAGATTTGCTTGGCTATCCTCTACCACGTCAGAATATTGTGTATTTACAAGAACTGTTCCACTGGGGAAGAAAAGGACTTTATTAATTAATATTTCAAAACACTTTCTGAAGATAAGACTGCAGGAGACTAAATGTCTTGGTTGGACATCTGAACAAGTAATATGGAATATTAGCAAGAAGAAAAGAACTTTGTGTAGAGTCATTTTTCCCCCAAGTTTAGAACTTTGATCCTGCCTTCTCAATTTGTGTCTAAGCAGTCTAAGCAATTAAGTAGAATTGGGCAAGAAATAAGCATGTCAACGTCACAACTGTTAATTTTGTCTGTGTGTATGTTTACTTTTAAAAGATTACTCTCCTTCTTCATCCCTTTATTATTTAAGTAGTATCTATTCATGGGAGGCAATATTTGTACTGGGTAGAGCTCAGGATGTGTACTCAGGGAGACCTACATTCAAACACTTACTACTTTTGTCCTCTTGGATAAATCATGTGACCTCTGTCTTAGTTTTCCTTTTTGTAAAGGGGGTGATAATAATACCATTTTATGTACTTGTGTGAGGATTGAATTAGATCATTTCTATTATTGTTACTGTTCTATTTCTAGACCAACAGTAATGTGGACAACAAGCGTTGAAACATTTTGCAAAGTAAGGAAATTTTTTTTAAGAATAGAATCACTTCCTAAATTTACTTTAATAAATTCAGATGGGTTATTTTCCATTGGGTTCTTCTAGAGCATAGTGCACTGACATATTGGAAGAATCATCAATAAAAAATAGTGACATGATAATATGCTAAGTCTTTTGTAGAAATATTACTAAAAATTGTGATCAAAATGTGTAACACACTGTAAGAAAATTCATATTTAAAATGTGTTGGTTTCAGGAAAGTTCTAGTGGTCAAAGAGAAATGTAAGATAGCAGATAGAGATTTTCTCTTCTATCCTGTCATTTATTTTGTTGGATAGACTTTGAATTAGTCTATCAGAGCAGTAGGGAAAATGTTTAAAAGTAGATTTAAAGCAATCTTTTATAGCAATTTTTAAAGGGAATAGGTAACTGAAAAAGGTCTTAGAAGTTAGCTTATTTTAGGTATCAGGATTGATGGGAAGTTTACAAACTGTCTGACAAAGCAGTACTTCCTATCCCTCAGTTTGGACTGCTTCCAGAGAATGTGGAGATTTAATTTTACAGGATTCTGGAATTGCTAGTACCAGGAGCAGGAAAATACAGTAGTCCTCCTCTTATTTGCAGTTTAGCTTTCTGTGGTTTCAGTTACCTGCTGTCAGCTATGGTCTGAAAATATTAAATGGAAAATTCTAGAAATAATTCTTACTGTTCTGAATATTGTTAGCATTGTTCTATTTTATTATTAGTTGTTGTTAATATCTTACCATGCCTAATTTATAAATTAAACTTTATCATGGGTATGTATAGGAAAAACAGTACGTGTAGGATTCAGTACTACCCGGTTTCAGGCATCCACGGGGTATGGAGATCTCAAAACATATTCCCCATGACTAAAGAGGGAGTGTTGTAAAACCACCATCGTTCCAACCAGCCTGAATATCTGGGGACTGTAGTTACAATGAAATAATACTTCAGCTATAATTTACCTGTTTTCTCTATTCATGTTGCTTTTTGGGAATAATATTTATTTTTTATGCTAAGCTAGATTGCAGTAGTTAGAAGTAGAGTTAACAATGTTAGATTTTCTTCTTTTTTCATATGTACACATTGAAATTTAGATTTTCCTTCAATCTGCCTATCTTTTTGTATGTGATGCAAGGTAGAGGGCATTGGCTTATATGTAACAATTTGACTTTAATGGCTTCTTTTATCAGATCTAACACGTTAGCTTTTAATACGTATGTTAAATTACTTCGTATGATGAGAATTCACAGAAAAATACAGTAGGAAGTACAGACATATGGACCTACCATCCCAGCAGCTACAGAGCTAGGCCTCAAGAAGGACGGGAATAAACTTGTATGCAAATGTTCATAGTAGCATTATTCATAATAACTGAAAAGAGGAAAACAATCCAAAGGTCCATCAGCTGAATTTTATTATAAGTAAAATGTGGTATATTCATACAGTGGAATATCATTCAGAAATAAAAAGGAATGACATAGTGATAATAAATTAAAACATGGATGACCCGTGAAAACATGCTAAGTAAAAAAGACAAGATACAAAGACTATCATATATTACATAATTTAATTATTAGATATCCAGAATATGCAAATCCATAGAGACAGAAAGTTGCCTGAGTCAGGGAAGAGGCTGAGAGAGGGGGGTGAGAATGAGGAATAACTGCTATGGGGTAGAGAGTTTCTTTTTGGGTTGATGAAAAGTTTCAAAATTAGATTATGGTGATGGTTTCACAACTCTGAATATTGAGAAACCTGCTAAGCTGTACACTTGAGTGAATTTTAAGGTATGTTTATTATATCTCAATAAAAGTATTTAAAATAATCTTTAGAATATTCTGATCACTTGGCTATCTTGTGCCACTTCGTAAGTGGCTTTTACCAATCATTACGCCAATCTTAACACTGCCTTTTGTGTGTGGGTTTTGACTCATTTGTATTTATTTCTCCTTATTTTTCTCCTGCAGTCCTTCTCTCTCTACTAAGTTCTTCATTCTGAATTCCCCAAAAGAGAATATCCAATTGATTGATTGATTGATTGATTTTTTTAAAAAAAATACCCTAAATAGTAAACATCTTCTCTTTCTGGTATATGATATTGATTTCTATGGTAGATTTTTACGATAGAAAGTTTATTTTAAAATAAATTTATTAAAGTGGTAATAAATGTTGACAAAAATCAGTAGCTGCCTAACTACTACAAAAAACAGCACAAATTGTGAAGGTAGTAATCAAATGCCTGACATTTAGTCCATCTGGTCTCTAGGACAGGGTGGACTTTCACTAAACGATCTTTAGCAGTCCAATCCTCCTTATCATAAACATAAAACTATTGCTTGGATATTTACAGAAGGAAACCAAAAATTTGAAATGCGAGGCCAGGTAACTACAAATTTGTTGAACAAGGACTTGGTTCCAGATCTTCAGTATCCTATACTAAGCCTTTTTCATTAATGAGCACCATTGTCCAGATCGCCAAATGAAAACTTCTTTATCCACCCAGGATCCTGTTTAGAACATACATCAGTAGTGAGTAAATAGTTGTCTCTTACATAGCAATTTTCATAGCAATGCAAAGAGGTTGAATTTGAAAGGCTTTGTACAGTGTAATACCAGGTCAGATTCTGAGTAGAGGGTAATTCACGTGAGTACTATTAATGCTTTTCTACTCTTTACAAATTGATAAAGCAACCACAATGACCATATTCTAGTTATTTATGTATAGAAAATGTTCATCTTTTTCTTTTTTAAAAGCTTTTGCTTATTGGACAAGTTAATAATAAATTTGTCATAAACAGTGAAATGTGACAAAGAATCGTTAAAGAGAGGCCAGTGCAGTGGCTTATGCCTGTAATCTCAGCACTTTGGGAGGCCGAGGCGGGCAGATCACTTGAGGTCACGAGTTTGAGACCAGCGTGGCCAACATGGTAAAACCCTGTCTCTACTCAAAATACAAAAATTAGCCAGGCGTGGAGACACACACCTGTAATCCTAGCTACTCAGGAGGCTGAGACCAGGAGGATTGTTTGAACCTGGGAGGCGGAGGTTGCAGTGAGCCAAGATTGTGTCACTGCACTCCAGTCTGGATGACAGAAAGAGACTCTGTCTCATAAAAAAAAAAAATCTTTAAAAAAATTACTTTTCATTCTATAGATTGGACTCTTGATAATTATGTGTGTGTGTGTGTGTGTGTGTGTGTATGTATATATATGTATACATACTATATATTTTTGTTTGTTTTTGTTTTTTTTGAGATGGAGTCTTGCTCTGTTGCCAGGCTGGAGTGCATTGGCATGATCTCGTCTCTGCAACCTCTGCCTTCTGAGTTCAAACAGTTCCCCTGCCTCAGCCTCCTGAGTAGCTGAGACTACAGGCACGCACCACCATGCCTGGCTAAGTTTTTGTATTTTAATAGAGATGGGGTTTTACCATGTTGGCCTGGATGGTCTCGATCTCTTGATCTTGTGATCCGCCTGCCTCGGCCTCCCAGAGTCCTGGGATTACAGGCGTGAGCCACTGCCATCAGCTGATAATTATATTTTCTAACACAGTTTACTTTAGCTTGTGAGCTGTTTTTGTGACTTTTTCATTAAGAAAACTCACTTGATTTTCTTGTACATGCAAAGCCCAGTCCTAAGGGTTGGACAAGCTGATATGGCCATATTAATATCAGACAAAGTAAACTTCAGAATAACAACCATCATCAGTAATAAAGGGGACAGAATGATAAAAGTTTGTCAAGAAGAAACAGTAATCCTAAGTATTTGTGCACCTAACAAGACAGCTTCAAAGTACATGAAGCAAAACTGAAAAAAACAGAAGTTTTAAAAATTCACACTATGATAGTAAACATATCAGAATGTATGAGATAAATCTAAAGCAGTGCCTACAGAGAAATTTCTAGCTCTAAATGCTTATGTTAGAACAGAAATAAAGTTAAAAGTTGAAAATCAATATTGCCTCTACCTTAAGAACACAGAAAAAGTGCAAATTGAATCCAAAGTAAATAGAAAAGGAAATAGTAAACATAAGAGTAGAAATCAGTGAGATAGAAAACAGACAATAGAGAAAAGTCAATGAAAATAAGTTAGTTTTCAAGAATATGATAAACCCCTAGCTACATGAAGAAAAAAACATAAATTATGAGTATGTGTTTAAGAGTACTAACTCTGGATTCAGAGTCTTTGAATTATGACAGGCAATTTTACCATATTTGTGACCTTAGACAAATTACTTAATCTATTAGTGCATCATTTTTCTTATCTGTAAAGAGGAGATAATACTACCTACCTCATAGTATTATTGTGGAGATTAAATGATTCAATGATGTCAGTTGCCTAGGAAGATTACTTGGCATAATGTGTGATGACAGTGTTCATAGTTGGTTTTGTCTGTCTGTCTGTCTATCTATCTATCTATTTATCTATCTATCTACCTTTTGCCCAGGCTGGACTGGAGTGTAGTGGAGTGATCTCGGCTCACTGCAATTAATGGTGTCAGGTTCCTAGGAAGATTACTTGGCACATGTGTGATGACACTGTTCATAGTATTTAATTAATTAATTAAGTAATTTATTTATTTATTATTTAGAGTTGGAGGCTCGCTCTGTCGCCCAGGCTGGAGTGTAGTGGCGCAATCTCAGCTCACTGCAACCTCTGCCTCCCAGGTTCAAGCTATTCTCCTGCCTCAGCCTCCTGAGTAGCTGGGATTATAGGCACTCGTCACCACACCTTGCTAATTTTTGTATTTTTAGTAGAGACGACATTTCAGCATGTTAGTCAGGCTGGTCTTGAACTCCTGACCTCGTGTTCTGCCTGCCTTAGCCTCCCAAAGTGCTGGGATTATAGGTGTGAGCCACTACGCCTGGCCCATAGGTGTTATTTTTATTATTAATAATATTGGTTTTGGAGGGAAAACTGCGTTATTCAAGTCAGATACAGAGTCGAAGTCAGAATTTTCAGAACCCATGATCTCTTGTATCAATATAATTTTTTTTAGGCAAGCTTTTTCCATTTTTTCTCTTCACATCATGTCCTCCCGCTTTTTAAAGACTAAACCAAATTACAGAGGTATTTAAACTTTAGAAATTATCATGAAATACTTCAAAACACTTTGAAGTCAGTACAGAAAAGATGTATAGTACCCACCTGTTTATCCTAATTTCCCTCCGTGGTTATTAGTGTGTATCTTTAATTCTAAATTCCAGGCTTCTCCCTTAGAGGATAGGCATATTCAGTGTCCTGAATCCTAACATCTCTAATACTGTTCTTCATATCTTTTGGGGGAACCCTTAATTATCAATTCCAGAACATTCTATAAATCTTCATTAGGAAATTCCTTCTGAACTTTTGCTGAAAAGTAGTTACTGTGTACTGTGTGTATAGCAGCTGTTTGCCTAAGTTAAAAAAAAAATTGACCGTTTTAATTTGTTTTAAAAATATCCACTGGCACTGGTTCTCATTACAGATGTGTGGTTGTAACATTTCATTTTTTAAATGTGTACCCATCTTTTTTCAGTTCTAAAGGAGTCCAAAGAAACCATCTAAAACCTTAAAAATAACCACTAAACCTACAATGTTTTTGGGTTTTAAAAATTCTCAAGGGAGGACATTTTTTATCTTGGACTTAAGCTTCATACAGGGTGGCCCATTTAAAAGAGGCCCTGTACACAGCCACATTATTTAATGGGAACTGTTTTAAATGGGCCACCCTGTAAATCAGAGGGTTTTTTTCCAATGGATATTTACTTCTTTGCACACGTCTGAGTTTAGTGCAAGTTTTCAGTTACTGTGCTTGATAAGCAGCCCTGAAATTTAAATTTGGGTATCCAGGTTACATGGAAATGCACAAATCTGAGTTCAGAGACATGCAGAAGCTTGTTGGTACATATTTTAAGAGATTATGTTTGGGTCTCAGAAAATTTCGGTAACATTCTGTATGAATCTCCTTTTTCAAAACATTTTAAAAAATGGATGAAATACAAATAAACTGAAAATGGAAACTTTTAATGTAAACAGTAATACAGTTTTGGACTGTCTTTTACTGGAAGTCTTTTAAAACAGGAAAGATATTCTTTTTTTGTTTTGTAATAGTTTAAGGTCAATAGTTCTCTATGTTTTTAACTCAGTATTTCCAAACACATACTATTGTTTTCAGTTACCTAAATATAAATCAGTGCTAGAAATGATAGTTTACTTAAGTCATAATCTGATCCAGGCTTTGCTGAAGCCTGTCCTCAAAATTTGTAGGACACAGGGTATAAGTGAAGACTCACTTACCATATTATCTTCGTGACTATCTCTGAAATCACAAATCAAAACAGGAAGAGATGCAAGAAAATGGATACGTGGCACTATTTGAAAATGGTACTTTATAATGCAAGAATCTTGCATTCATACTCTCTGAGAGGAAGATTTGAGACCCTAAGCATTTCTACCACTTAATTTTCCCCACTCTCCACAGTAGCATGCATTTACCCTGTCAATAGTAATACAACCCACAAACCAAAGAATATTTGGTTCAAAGTATTATAGAAAAAAACACAAAGGAATGACTTCTTTGGTAGTAATATCATGCATAGAAAGTCAATTTAATTTTCACAGAATGATTTTAATGCATGGTTTATTTTGGACTTAATACTTGTTCATTAAATGATGACATGTTATTTGATTAGATAGAATTACAAAGTGAAAAACATTCCTTATACATTGATGTTTGTGTATTTGTTTCCTAGGGCTTCTATAACAACGTACCAAAAACTGGGTGATTTAAAGCAACACAAACTTACTGTCCATAGTTGAAGTTGCTATCAAGTGTCATGTTTTCTGAAGGCTCTAGAGGAAAATCCTTCCTTGTCTCTTACGTGTTTGCCAGCAATCCTTGGTGTTTTGTGGCTTTTAGGTTCATCACTCCGCTCACATTACCTTCTTCTCCCTCTCTCTTCATATTGCCTTCCCTCTGTATGTGTCTGTCTCTGTGCATATTTCGTCTTTTTATAAAGATACCAGTCCTTTTCATCTAGAGTCCACCATAATGACCTTGTTAACTTCATTATCTCTGTAAAGACCCTGTTTCTAAATAAGATACATTCTGAGGTACTAGGGATTAGGATTTTTATATATTGTTTTTGGAGGGACACAATTCAACCTATTAACAGTTTGTTTCTTTACTATTTTAAACATGAATAAATATTCAATATTTTAAACATTGGTAAGCCGTACAGTACAGTTGAAAAATAGTACTTTTTTTTTTTTTTGAGATGAAGTCTTACTCCGTTGGCCAGGCTGGAATGCAGTGGTGCGATCTCAGTTCGCTACAACCTCTGTGTCCTGGGTTCAAGAGATTCTCCTGCCTCAGCCTTCCCAGTAGCTGGATTACAGTTGTGCATCACCATGCCAGGCTAACTTATGTATTTTTAGTAGAAAGAGAGTTTCACCATATTGGCTAGGCTGGTCTTGAATGCCTGACCTCAAGTGATCCACCTGCCTTGGCCTCCCAAAGTGCTGGGATTACAAGTATGAGCCCACCTTGCCCAGCCAGTACAATTTTTCAATTGTACTTTTACAGTTTAAATAAGAACATGAAGTTGATTGCTTGTTGTCCGTATATTTTGACAAATTAGTGTTTTTTTTTTAAGAGAATGGAAGAGTTTTGTTGCAGTTACTAAATAATAGCTGTAGTAAATGAGTTACCATCCTTAGATTGACTCAAGCTCTTACTCATATGCTTTTTTAAAAGAAGTTCTTGATTATTCAAATATGTATTCCTTTCTTTCCTCTCTGAACAGTGGCAATTATGGTCAGCTACTAGTCACTCTTAATTCATATTATTTGATACTGGTGTTTGATTATACCAGAGATTGGCAAACTGTATGTAGCTTGAATGCCAAATTACATAGTTCCCTGTTTTTGAACAGCCTGTGTAACCACAAATATTTTTTACATTTTTAAATGGTTGGGGGAAAATATCAAAAGGTGAGTAATATTTCATGAGATTTAGCACTTACATGAGATGAAATTATGTGAGATGCAGAATTCAGATTGCAGTGACTATAAGTTTGACTGGAACATAGCTATACATATTCATTCATTTATGGACTGCCCTTGGCTGCTTTGGTACTGTGATGGCCATTGTGTAGCTGCAACAGAGGCCTTATAGCCCACAAGGTGAAGATATGTACTGTCTGACATTTTCCAGAAAATATTTACTGGCCCTTGGATTATACCTATAGTTTTTTCCCAACCTGTTAGTATTCACCACACGAGTTAAAAAAAAAAAAAAAAGTAGAAAGTCTTTGTTTTATTTTTTGTAGTCATACAAATTTTTATTTGTACTTTTTAAAATTATACAGTTTAGTGGCTGAGTGCAATGGCTTACAGCTGTAATCCCAGCACTTTGGGAGGCCTAGGTGGGAGGATCACTTGAGCCCAGAGGATCGAGGCTTCAGTGAGCCATGATCACACCACGGCACTCTAGTCTGGGTGACAAAATGTGACCCTGTCTCAAAAAAGAAAAAAATGTACAATTTAAAATTCACACTTAAAAATTTTATAATTTTTGTATTGTCGTAATACAATTTTAATTAAGTCAGACTGGCTAAAGAGAGTTTCATGTTTGGTTATTAGTATCTTATTTACCAGTGTGCTATGTACTAATTTTGAGTTCAGAGGACTTGGTGTTTACATTTGCATTCCTCAGACTTCAGGAGAGGACTTTCATCAAGGTCGATGTTTAGTGAATATTGTTAAAGTGAATTAAGTTTATATGTAAATTAAGATAGTTATGTATATATGTGATAGAATTTTAAATCAGAAAACCCAATAAAGAAAATAGGACCAAATTTATTTAGTATTCCACTGAAGTGTCAGTTTTTGGATCTAACTTCTGTTAACTAATAGGGTATTAGAATATTTACCTGATGTAAAGAAATTTACCCCAGGTTCTCAAATATGTTAATGATGAAGCTGAAAATATAACATATAGACTCTAAACGTTTATTTTCAGTGTACAATCCAAAATGAAAGAATCTAGCAGTTTGCGGACGTTTATTCTTGTTCATTGGGTCTGCAAGGACAGTATTCAGTGTGATCTAAACTTAGAAAATAGGCCTGAAGTGCCCCTCGTTTAATTTGAAATATCTTCTAATATGAATTCTCTTCAACAATACTCACAGTACTCCCAATTTTTTTTTTTTAAGAAATTAGAAACAAAATGTCATGGAGGTAGGAGAAATTTTCTTTTTTCTTTTTGGTGTTTTAATGATCTGTATGGTGATTTTTATTCTTAAGGCGTAACTTTGTTATCAGGTCACTGGGATAAAGTTAGTTACCAAAATAAAATTAATGATGGTGGGTTTAGTATTCTTTCAAAGTCCATTGTTTTGTTTTGTTAGCAAATAGCTTAAAGAGACTTAAAAGTCCATTGTTTTGTTTTGTTAGCAAAGAGCTTAAAGAGACAGTTGAAACATCAATATTTTATTTAAAACCTTTTTTCTGATTCTTAAGGTATTGTGAAATTATTCCTGAGTCAAGTTTTTTTGGAGAGAATGTGTATAGGGCTTTACTATATAGAGTATGTGTGATTTTAAGAAAATCAAAGTAGTTATACTGAATTGAACCAATATTTTTCTGTTTTGGATTATTCTTATAACATGTACTAAAGTGCTACAGACAGCCTTGTTACTTTTCTACTCCCTTGCCAATCCCACACTTCCAACCCCAACCCACGTCTGGAATAGATTATTGTGGGCTCTTGCATTTAACAGCATAATAAAGATGACACCTGTGTGAAAATGTAGTAATGGTAAACAGATTAATTTTGCATTTTCTTTTTCAAAGTTAATGTATATAGAAAATACAATCTCTTCGTTTTTATTTGTTTTTTTCTTTTTTAAAAAATGAAAGTTCTCTTTCACTTTCTTTACTCAGAGTTTTAAATAACATATATATAAGTAGAAATGAGTTCTGTGAGTTTAGTGAAGAATTGAATGCCGCATTATGAACAATTTAATTTGAAATGCTAAATATTATTTTGAGTTATCCAACTGTGAAAGGTATACTTGGATTATCACCTTCTGGCATAATTTCATAGGTTTTTGAAATCTTTAGAATATGGGGGAAAGGGAAGCTCCTGCAACCGAGAAAGCCAGATTGTACTCTAATATTCTAATTCCTTGTCAATACTCTGGAAGTCAAATTGTTTACATTTGTTTGAATCTTGGAAACCTCTGGGCCCCAGGACATACAGAGCATCACAGTTTCCTTCTTTCGCCTCAGAGCTGTCTAAGCATTCTGTCCACAGAGGCAAAGGGGACATTCTCCACGGGCTTTGAGATAGGGAATTTGTTCACAATAAAAGAAGTTCTAATTTTTACTCCTGTGTGATCGAAAGGTTATAGAAATTAGAGATACTCAATGTGGAGAGTTTCTGGGCTAAGATTTTTATGGAAATTTTCTCTTTATCAAACTCTCTGTATACAGTATATGAATGGTATTGGTGTTTTTATGCTGCAAGGAATATTTCCATCTTAATATGGTAATAATTACATACCTAGACAACCTGTTGCCATGCATCAATTTTAGCCTCTGTGTAATATTTGTATTGTAATATATCTAGTAATAGTATGATGAGGTTAACCCTATACTTATTGTTCTAGTGTTTCTGCAGTTTATTTTTACCAAGTTTTAGCCTTGGGAAGTTTTTGCATTGTTGAATACAATTATTTCTGAACTTTATCTCAGAACCTGAGACATTTCTATGTGATTTATGCATAAAGACACTATGGATCTTTCCAGGTTTATAGCTTTAATATTATCCCTTAATTCTTGAGACCTAAAAGCAAGGTAAATTTCATGTGGTGAACTCAGCTATTTGCATGCATAGAGAGGAAGCCAGTTATTTGCATTTGACTTGGAAGAATTTGTTCACCCTTTTAATAGCTTCCTTTGTTTGGTTATTGATATAGACAGCATTGCATGTTCAACTGTTTTTTTTTTTTTTTTTTTTCTTTTTCTTTTTTGAGTCAGAGTCTGGCGCTGTTGCCCGGGCTGGAGTGTAATGGCGCAATCTCAGCTCACTGCAACCTCTGCCTCCCGGGTTCAAGTGATTCTCCTGCCTCAGTCTCCTGAGTAGCTGGGATTACAGGCACCTCGCCACCACACCTGGCTAATGTTTTGTATTTTTAGTAGAGACAGGGTTTCATTATGTTAGCCAGGCTAGTCTCAAACTTCTCACATCATGATCTGCTTGCCTTGGCCTTTAAAGCGTTGGGATTATAGGTGTGAACCACTGCAACTGACCCTCCTCTTAATCTTATAAATTCAGCTATTGTGTCCTTTACATATTGGTTTGCATTTCTGCTTGTACCATACTGGTTGTCAAAAAGTTATTTGCAATTTTATCAAAGTATCATCATCATCCTACTCCAGTTCCCTAACTTGGATATATGCTTATATAGTTCTTTTTTTTTTTTTTTAAAGACAAGGTCTCACACTGTTACCAAGACTGAACTCAAACTCTTGTGCTCAAGTGATCCACCTGCTTCATCCTCCCAAAATGCTGTGATTATAGACATGAGCCACTGTGCCCAGCCTAAATAGTCTTTTCTCTTTTAAAATTTTCTTTATTGTGGCAGAAACTGAAATAAATTACTTCTGAAGTCTCTTCTGTTTCTATAAAAGACAATATTATAGAGCAGTCTGAGGTTTTATTTTTATTTTTATTTTTTTAGAGTTTGCAGTCAGACTGGGGTGAGGTGGAATCTAATTTCTGCCACTTATTAAATATATTCTTTGGGTAATCTAGTTAACCTCTTCAAGTCTAGAAGTGGCAATAATAATAGTACTTATAGAGTCATTTTGACATTTAAATCAGTTCAGTGGTGTCTAGCAAACAGTAGTCCTCAGTATGTTCTATGGATATACTCTACTCATTGTCCTTTTTGTCATATCTATCATTGTTAAATGGATTCTAAATTCTATATCTTTTCAGATTGATAGATTTTTTTCCTTTTCTTTTTAAAAGTATTTGCTGCCTTTAAAAATAAATCATTAATCTAGTACCTTTATGAATATTTTTTACTTGGCTCTAGATGCGTGCCAAGTTTAATGAAATTTTGAACATTTTTCCTTCTACATGTGAAAATCTTAAGTTTTCTAGGAATACGCTCTTTGATTCTCTGCCCTGGCATCTTTTACTGCATCACCTAATTCCACTCTATATTTGGCCCAAAGTGCTGCAATTATTGACTCTTTTCTGTTAACATTATGCCCACAAATCACATGAATTTTTGAGTGCCCACATACAACTGGGCATTTTGTTAGTTGCTGAGAATACAGATTTTAAAAAGAGGTGATTTTTTTTCCTCTAAATGCATAGGGGAAAATAGAGACAAATTAGTTATTGTAAAAGTATGACTATGTAACTATGTAACCGTATAACTATGTAACTATACTATGAGGAGGTTGTGAACAGAGTGCTGTGGAAGCATCTAGGAGTAGGATTCGTTATTTATTGCCCCAATAATACTGCATAACAAAGCATCGTAAAACCTCAGCATTTGTGATTGTGTGTCTAGGACAGTAGATTAGGCAACCCCAGGAATCTCAGCTGGGCTCTGTTATCTGTGTGAGGGTCAGCTCACTGCCAGCTGATCTAGGATGACTCAACTGGGATGACTGGGGTGACTGAGCTCTGCTTCATGTGTCTCTAATTTTCCAGCAGATTAGCCTGGTGATACTTTTGTGACAGTGGCAGAGGGCAAGAGCACAAGAGAAATGCTTAAGTACTTCTTAGCTTCAGCTTGCTGATAATATCCCATTGGCCAAAGAACATAACAGGGTTGAGCTCAGGGTTATAGTGCAAGGCGACTTAAAATTACTTGGCGGTGGGAATGGATGTAGTATGACATGAAAGGTGGGTTAGGGCGATCAGTGCAGTATGCTGTAGAGGAGCAAATGACTATTAGGGAAAATTTCCCAAGGGTCGTACTCCTTGAACTAAGTTTTGAAGGCATTGGCTGAATGGAAGAAGAAACAAAGACTTATTTGACAGAGGAAATATGTACAAAAGTGAGAAGACAGGAAACCTATCGTATGGTCAGCTATCCATAGGAAGTTTGATACGTCAGGAACAAACGGTGCATGGCTAGAAATAAGGCCGGAACCAGAAAGAAGCCAGATTTCAAAGACTTTTATATTATAAACAGAGGAGTTTGAAAGTTGTAGAATTCTGTGAAGGCTCTAAGCTAGGGTCTTAACTACTGTTTTATTTATATTAACTTATAAATAACTAATTGCCTGGTATTGCCTGTTAATATTTTTATTCGCTACCACAGAGCTAGTACCTATGAACACACTTAATAGTGTACAGGCTGGTAGTTGGTAGGTACATAGTTGTATGTTTTCACTAATATTTTTAGTATACTTAAAGACTTTATATGTTCATTATAAGCTTTTCCAAGTACATACTGAGCTTTCAAAGTAAAATTTAAAAATTCATGTGAGTTTTAGTGCTAATAACGTATGTAAATATCTATAAAGGGTTATTTATGCATGCCAAAATTTTAAGTTATAGACTAAACTAATGTAAAACTAAAAGATTATTTAATGTTTGCTATCTGTTTATTCTCAGTAGAATTGCATCTTAACATCTTTCTCATGTCATCACTTTTTTATCCCTGTTCTAGAGAACAAACTGAAAATATATTTCTTCTAGATATACTAAATTTCATTTTTATTTGAGGAATACAGTATTGTTGAGACTAGAGATAAACTTTTCCTTACTTTTCTTAAAAGTGACTGATCACTATAAAAAATTGTCTTACATACTTCCTGATTCAAGCAAAAGCCCTTTGTGAAGGAACTAATGGAATATATTTTGTAGTACAACTCGAATATATTATGTATTTTCCTATTGGCAGTCACAGATACTTACAAAATTTTCAAGTTGCTTAATTAGAAATATAACAATTGCATTATTTCCATATTTTTTAATTTATGGTTTTATTTATTCAGTATTATATTTTATGAGACCAAAGTCATTGTTTCTGGTGACAAATTAGATTTTGCAAATACAACTACATTAGCAAAGAGATTATGTACAGTAGTGGTATTAATTTTTACCAGGTGGTTTTTCTAGAATGCTGTGTAAGGAGGTGTAATTAAGTTATAGTTGTGGCATGAGTTTGCTTCATTTTTTAAAATGTTGGGTGAAGAAGATTCTAGCCATTATACCCTAGTAAACTTGACATCAATCTCAAGAAACATTTTGGAATCTATAATTACTAGGAACTTGCATGAGCTCATACTTCATATTGGAATAAAATAATTTCACTTTCATTAGAAAGTTGTTGGAGAGTAAACATTTCAGTGAGATGTTTGATGTCATCTTTCCTGGTGTTCTGCTGGATGAGATGGAGAGTTATATTCCAAAGACAGCTTGAAAGCTGGTTCAACTCTTCCCAGCCCACAAAGTGTTGATTATTGGATCTGTTGTTTCAAGGATATCTCTTTGCTACAGGGCTTTATAATTGGCCTATGACTTGTTCAACACTTAGAGGTTTGCATTCATTTAGTTTGTTTACTAAAAGTTTTATAACTTTTTTTTTAATGAAAACTTGGGTTGGACCCTAATATATAAATCAAATAAATGCCAAACTACTGCTATTCAAGTAAGAACTGAAAGTGTTCGTAGTTTTGCAAAGTCTTTTCAAAGATATACCATTTACACTGAGACTGAAATTATAAGAAATAGGACATCTTTAACCTTGAATAAGACTAGAGGGGGATGCATGGTTTCTTTAAGTAGATCAGTGGTTTCCTTTGGCTGAGGATGGGAAATGGGAATGACTGTAAACGGGCATGAGACATTGTTTTGGAATGATGGAAATGTTCTCAAAGTAGATTGTGGTGATGATGGTAAAATCCTGCAAATTTACTAAAAGTCATTGAATTGTACATCTTTAAATAACTGAATTTTACAGTATGTAAATGATAATAAAGCTGCTTAAAACAGATGCTGTTTAGCAAAAACAGAACAAAACCAGACCTTTAAAGTAAGCTTTCTTTATATTTTTGAAGACCTGTCATGTAAAAGGATTTGTTATTTCATCTAGTTCCGGGGGACAAAGCTATTCCCACGATATGGAAATTTTCAAAGACCCAGAATTTCACTTACTAGAAGAAATACTCTCCAAGATGCAGAGGGACAGGCTTAGTGATAGTGTGTTGCAGAGTCTTTAAGAGGTTTAAATGACATAATACATTAAGTATGCCTGTCACCTAATACATACTTACTGTTTAAAGAAAAATTAATACAGATAAAGATACAAGTGTATGTGTGTATAGTTTTTTAGGAGAGAGAGAGAGAGAAACAGAGAGAGAGAAAGAGAGAGAGAAACAGAGAGAGAGAGAACATGCGCGCAATCGTGCCAAAATGTTAACAATTGGTGATTCTAGGTGAAAGATTTATAGGTGTTCATTGCACTGTTATTTCAGCTTTTCTGTTGGTTAGAAATCTTTCAAAATAAAACGTGAGAAGAAGGAGAGGAAGGGAGGTTAGGCTGACAGGTTTGTGAGAGCAAACTTTGTCAAATGCTGTGAAAAATAATGAGCCTGTCATTCAGTATCTGAAATAAAAAGAAAACTAGATTTATTGCTTCTTATCACAAAGAAGGGATACATGCCAGTCAAGCACAGTTTGTTAGCAAGGAAGGCTGCTGACTTTCTGTCGAGTTTTCAGGAAGCATTGAGTTCAGAGATTGGTGGTGTTCTGGAGTTGACATCATCTATAAAAGAGAGATGAGAATGTTGTTGATTGGTTGGCACTCAGGTGTGTGTTTATTGGAATGTGTCTGTTCTTGGTTCTGGTGGCTGTTTATTACCATGGCTGCAGAAAATCAGTCATGTCTTTTAAGTTTGTGGGAACTTTAAAAATTCTCAGTTAGTATGATATTCAGTTCCTGATATGATGTAGACTCAGTATTCAATAAATATTCATGAATAAGTAAATTTTTTAAAAACTCACAGTGCTTGCCATTACCATCTCATTGTTAAAAACTGAAGAACTTGGCTTTGAAATTCTAACATCTTCAGAAACCACCATCATTACCTCATTGTTAAAAACTGAAGAACTTAGCTTTGAAGTTCTAACATCTTAGGCTGCATTTTATTTGGAATCTCTCATGGAAGTCGTTATCTTGGAGGTGGTTTTGTTTGCTCGATTAAGTCAGTGTTTCCTAAATTTTTTTTCAATGCTATATAACTATATGGGCTTAGAAAAGGATTATATAACCAATAAATACATTTAAAATCGAAAGTTTCTTTTCTGCAGAACCTCTCAGAGTAGCTAATATGATAACATGCGTTGCAAATCTAGAGAAGAATAAAATATGTCATTTTCCAAGCTCATTTAACTACAAAATACTTTTTTTTCTGAATACTGTCAATGTGAAAAATGTGTTACATTATGTCACATTTATATCCATTTTGTACTGACAATTTTCTAAAGATCTGATAGTACGAAATTCTCTTATCTCTGTGTGACTATCTCATACCAAGTAATTCTGACACTTACTGTTGCTGACTCCCCGGGTAAATCTTTTGACTTTCTTGAATCTCTCTGATTCCAGGTTCATGTAATATGGGAGAAACTTTCCTTTTTGCATGCTTTACAGTTTGTTTTAAATGATAGGTGAGAAAAGCTCTCTATGACTGTAAGTTGTTGCTGTTATTATAGTGTATCTATTTTCAGTGTTACAGGAAGTTAGTTTTTTGGCTAAATTTCAGTCAAAATAAGAGAGTAAAGTACGTTAAGTGTTTTGGAGGCCTAATAGATACTCATTTAGCATGGTGTTGTACAACGAGATCTGGAAGAATTTTCAGGAAGCATTGAGTTCAGGGATTGGAAGCAAAAGTCCTAGCTTTTGCTTCTAACTGGACTTGTGACCTCGAGATGGCTATTTAACCTCTTGGACTTTCATTTTCCATCTGCTTAAAACAAAATGAATGGACTGCATAATCTTTTAGATTCTTTTTTGACCTAACATTCAATGATTGCTGTACATATCTTTCCTATTCATCAAATAGGGAGGTTTATAATAATTTGTTTTATGCAGCTATCTATTAAGAGTTTGAAGATGAGAATATTTGCTTTTTAGAAATGTAGGATATATGAGGAAAAATGTCCTGTGAATTGTTAGAAGAAATTCGTAAAGATATTCTGCTAGTTTTGTAAACTTTCTCAGATGCACATTTTCATGCACTGTAGATGAGTTTTATGAACTATCTTATAAACAATTATGAATGAGCTTTCTTAGGTTAGTCTTAGTTTTTATAAAAATTTCCAATTTATATTTTTCTTTTCCATTTCTTAAAAGCTATTTCCTTTCACAAATCAGATCTTAATAAATACGTTTTACTATTTCACACTGCCCGCATTCCATACTTTACATCTCCTGATTCTGTTCTACATTTTTTCTGTCATCTTTCTAACATACAAATTATTTATTTAGTAATTTATTAGTTATATTGTTTGTTGTATCCTTTCTTCATTGGAATGTAAACTCTACTCATTTTTTGTCTGTTTTCTTCACTGATATGTTCCAAGCACCCAGAACAGTGCTAGGCACATACCAGGCAATCAGTCAATATTTGATGATTGAGTGATCAATACCTATAGGTAATAAGTATTTACCTTTTCAAAATTTTATACACTCTTACCTTTTATTTTAAACATATATGTATATCAGTGTATCTGTATTTTTTTACATCAGCATTATTTATTTTACATCATAAAAATTTTGCTTTTTATATATCTTCACATATTTATATTGATTTCATGCTGTTTTATAAAATTTTAAAAGTTTTCTCAAAGTTCAGTTAAAATATATGAGTGTTTACTATCAGAAGGGAAATGGGGAAATGGATGTTGAAAAATCAAGCAAGCAATAAGAAAAATCATCACTGCTAAGAAATCTGTTGTCTTAGATGTTTGACTTTTTTTTTTTTTTTTTTTTTTTAGATGGAATCTTGCTCTGTTGCCTAGGCTGGAGTGCAGTGGTGCAATCTGGGCTCACTGCAACCTCTGCCTACCAGGTTCAGGCGACAATCCTGCCTCAACCTCTGTGCCACCACACCCAGTTAATTTTGTGTTTTTAGTAGAGATGGGGTTTCACCATGTTGACCAGTCTGGTCTCCAACTCCTGACCTCAGGTGATCCACCTGCGTTGGCCTCCCAAAGGGCATGGATTACAGGCTTGAGCCACCACGCCTGACCTTATTTGATATTTTGATTTACCTATCACTTGGGCTTTCTCAGAGCTATTGTTAATAGAATTAGTTTCTTCCTTTGAAAACAGGTAGATAAAATCATAGAGTTGTGAAAGTCAGAACTGTTAAAATTTGAAGAGCAAGGCTAATTTGTAGTGTTTATAACTTTCCAATATTATTAAATGACTCATCACGGCCAAATTTCTGCACTTTTATTCCCCCACTTTGGATAGTGGGCAAATCAATATCAACAAATTTTGGGTAGGAAAGACATAAACAGTATAATGTCTGTATTTACATATGTCATCTAGTACTAGGTTAGCTGACTGGAGTATATGGTAGCCCTGTAGCCTGCTATTCACTCTAATTCCATTTAGGAGAATTTCTTGGATATTATAGTAATACCTAGTTTATAAAAGGGTAATAAAAAAATGCTTTAAAGGGGAAAAAAAACTCCTTTTGGGGAAAGCAAGTTACCCAGATCCTTTTTACACCAAGCAATAGTCACACAGTGTCCATTACAAAGTCATGTCAATTACCTGAGGTAGGAAAACATCCAAAAAAATCAGAGCTAATTAAAAAAAAAGTAACTAGCTCCCACCACAGCAATTACTTAACCACAGTATCCAGAATGATTTAACCACATTAGAGTCTGTAGCCAGTGGCAAGTATTGAAAGCAACTCAGCATCCAAGAAGATGTACACATGGCAGCAAAGAAACATCTCTTTGTCCTTTTTTGATGTTTGATTTCTAGATGCTTTATGAGCAGATCTGCTTGTAGGCCTTGTGTGCTTGGTGACTGGCCCAGCAGGCTCTCTCACAGATCATCACCAAACTTACTCCCTTTGCTTCTTTTCTCAGAATCTTTTTAATTAAAGCTTAATCAGTCCTTCCCCCTCTGTTAGAAACTTAGTCATTCCCCTCTGTTCTTAATTAGGGCTTGAAAATTTAAAAACAAGTATTTCAGACTCAAAGGTAGACCTGTTAAATATACTGAAAATGAATAATGTAAAATTCTATGATATGTTCAACACCCCTCCATTTTTTTTTTTAATGGACAGTGACATGTTTCTTGGAAATTATTTCCACATATAAGGCCAGGGATAAACTGTAGCCTTATTTTTCTTCCTTCAATTATTTTTATTTATTTCATTCTGTTACTCATTTTTAACATGTTTTCTTTTTCTTAATTTTGTGATTTCTCCACGGTTTACTATGTATGATTTAATTTTTTCATAACAGGTGTTGCCCCATTCTTGAAGACACAGTCTTTCAGATATAAGGATTATAATTGAATCAGATATATTTGATTCAAAATCAAGTTTCTGAAATGTATCTTTAAAGTTATCTAGTCCCCTCCTTTTACTCTTGAGAAACTGAGGTGCCAGGAGAAGTCACCTGCTCATTGCGGTACTTCTTAGTAGGAGAGTGGGAACTAGAATCAGATCATCTAACATCCAGGATATTTGCATGGTTTCCAACTTTTCCTACTTTGTAGCTGATGGGCAAAGTATAGTGTGACTTCTAGCAGCATTATTGTAATCTTTTTAGTTGGATACAGGCCCTGTGAACTTCATCTGTTTTTCTGGGTTCAAATCTCTGGCTGGTCATTTGGTTTGGTACTATTTGTTTCTCTGAATAGGGGCTATGACTACGATGAGATATCAGCTGGGCACCTACTCATCCACTGACTCTCATGAACTTCGTCCTCAACATTAGAGTATGGAAGAGCATTATCTTCAGATGAAGGAATACATTTCCCATATGCTGTTTCTATTTTGAGACTTTAGAACTGAAATAACAAGGGTAATTGTTTGAAAGCAAGCATATAAGTTTTATTTATTGTTAATTCATTCCCTTAACAAATGAGACTGTTTTCTGGCTTGTCTAATTTTTTTTTTTTTTTTTTTTTTTTGGTGGAAAGTATGCCATGACTTTCTAATACTAATTAGGCTGATTTACTTGGTACAGAATATTTTGGAAGACCCCTCAATCCCAGGCAAACTAGGTTGGTTGGTCATGCTGATAACAATGTATGTATATATGTTAGTGAATGCAAAAAGATTTTGTAACGCTAATAAATATATTTTAAAAATACTGTTTTATTTTTACGTCCTTTGACATTTCTCTTTTGTGTTTGTTTTATGCTATGTTTTTGTTATATTATATACATTTGTATAACTTGAAGAGAAAGAAATACAGACACAGATATGCACACACTTTGCATATACTTGCTCAAAAGGTATTTCTTTTCCACTTATAGTTTATGTCATTAAAAGAGTTCAGAGTTGATTGACTTTCACAGTTGGGGGATATGTGGATGTGAGGAAGATGGGTCAATGGATACATAATCAAATACATGCATTTACATAGAATCCAGAGGTTAGCAAAAGATTTTGGCAAATGAAATGATGCTTTAGAATTTATAGAGATTAAAAGAGTTATATTTGGGTATCATCTTAGCATAGGTTACTAACCAAAGATGTCGCATGTAGGCTCAACATAAGTAAGCTCCTTCGTTTTTAACAAATTTTTGTCCTTTTTTTTTTTTAAGCTGATATTAGAAACCACTGAAAAGGGATTCTGTTGTTTTTTTGAGAGCAAAATGATTATAGACATTTATTGTGTATTTTGATAGGTGTCTATTTAAAGGATCTCCCCTAATTTTAGAGAGTATTGGGTATATACATAACACAAAAAAGTTAACAGTGTTAGTCACAAATTCTACTGGCTTTTTAAAACAGTATCCAGTGATTTTGTTCAGCATTCATCCTCCTGGATCTCAGTATAAATATACAGAATAAAGAGTATAACTTCATCTCATGAATGCCCTTGTTTGTTTCATGCTTTCATTATTCAGGTATGTATAGGCTTTGTAGGTCTGATTCTGCAGTTTGTTGGTCCTGCTCACTCTCATTCATGATGCCTTGATTCCTGGTACAGGTAGTGAATTTTGATTTTGAATTTGTGGTCCTTGATATGTCATCCATGAGAATTCTTTCAGTTATTTGTTTGAAATACGTTCTTCAAGAAATGAGTTGCATTTGTTTCTACAAGGTACCTGTGGGCACTGTCAATATAAATCACTTTAAATTAATGCGTGGCCTTCTTTTAAGGCTATATGGGCAGCAGATATTCTAGCATCATGGAAGTGAATTTATGGTTAACAATTCCTAGGGAAGATTTTTTTCCTTTTTTTTCTCCTCTCCCACTCAAAGCTTTGGGTGAGGTATGCAAAGTGCATTCTCTGGAATGGATATTTTCTTAGTTCACACATTGAGGGTATCACCGTCACTGGATGTTAGGTTTCTTGATGCTATATTGGGTTCTCAAACTGATTTCCTACCTTTCTTGTGGCCCCAAATTCTCTTCTATACCTTGAATTCTCTACTAGTTTAATACAGACTCTAGGTTACTGTGATTAGGTAGGTGCTTTCAGAATAAATGTTGCGATTCAGTGCTCTATTGTCTTATAGAACTGTTTTTTCATCTTGTCTGACTTCGGTTTTGTCTTCTCTACTGCTTTTTAAAGCATACTTTAAATATAAGTTTTTAATATATTATTGTGCATTTTCAAGTGTTCTTTACCAAGAAGGTATTCATTGCATAACCAGTTTACTTTTAAGTTTTAAAAAGAGGACTTTTAAGGCCAGCCTTATAATCCATTCTTGAAAATCTGCTTTTATATAATTGCAAGTCATATTCAATGACATTTACATAAATTTTTCTTATTAATTTTCAAAGTTGATTACATCATACACTTTTATAACTTTCTATGTGGCTCTTACTAGCTTTTGTATTGGCAATTGGGATGTGGTTACATGATTTGCTGGTTGCCAGTGTTGTGAAGTAGTTGTTAATATTTTGCACTTTGAGACAGTAAATTCCCTTTAAAAAATACTGTGCAAATCCAGAAAGAGCATAGACAACACTGTCCTTTTCTTCAGAAGTTGCAACTTGAGTAGGAAAGATTTTTTTTTCTTTTTTCCTTTTTTTTTAAACAGGATCTGACTCTGTTGCCCATGATGGAGTACAGTGGCATGACCTTGGCTCACTGCAACTTCTGCGTCCTGGGGTCAAGCCATCCTCTCACCTCAGCCTCCCAAGTGGCTGGGACTATAGGCACATGCCACTGCTTCCAGCTAATTTCTGTATTTTTTGTAGAGGTGGAGTTTCACCATGTTGTGCAGGCTGGTCCTGAACTCCTGGGCTCAAGTGATTCTCCTCCCCGGCCTCCCAAAATGCTGGGATTGAAGGCATGAGCCACCACGCCTGGCCAAGATCTCATTTTCTTTGTCTAGAGAAAATTGCACATCCATTCGGACATTTGAGAGAGTAATTTATATTCTCCTTACTAAGGTGATTCATGTAATAAATATCTTTCACTTTTTGCCTTTCTAGTTTTATAGTCCTTAATATTGATGGGTTTAAAATTATTTTGCAGGTATTCTTTAGGTGATGCTAGAAGGCCTCTTCATGAAACAGCAGTTTTGGTTGAAGATGTGGTGCACACTCAGTTAATTAATCTGGTAAGAACATTAATTTATTTTGATTCAGTATCTATTCTCTGCATTCTTTTATTAGGATTATAACCCAACACTTTAAAAAAATATTTTATATACAGCTTGGATTCTTTTTGTCAGCATTATTGAAGTATAATTTATATGTAGCAAAATTTACTAGTTTAATGCAAAATTTGCGGAGCCTCAACATTTGATATTATAATATTAACTTATAACACAACCATGATATAGAAAATTTCCATCATCTAAAATAAACCCTTGTTTCCCTGGGCAATCAGCAGCTATCATCATCACAGAAAAAGATTAGGACTCACTGAAGGCTCAGATGGTTGTTAGCATTTTGTAACAATGAAGTATTTTTAAATTAAGGTGCCTACATTATGTTTTAGACATAATGCCATTTGACAATTAATAGACTATAGTATAGTGTAAACATAGCTTGTATATGCACTGAGTAACCCCAAAATTTGTATACCTACTCTGTGTCCACAAAAATTAAAAGTTAAAAATTAAAAAAATTTGTCTGACTCCACTTTATTACAGTGGTATGTAACTGAACTTATAGTATCTCTGAGGTATGCCTATACCACGTTTAAAGAGAAATTCATTCATGTTGCCTTCTAGTCCTTGTATGATTTCATTTTTACTTTTAGATCATTAATATATTTGTTGTTTATTCTTGTTATTTTGTGAGATATGGACCTAATTTTATCTTTTTCCAAATGGGAACTCAGTTTTACCATCACCATGTATTTCAAAATTTATCTTTTCCTTAGTGATGTGAAATGCATTCTTTATAATATACTAAATTTACATATATATTGGTATCTGTTTCTCATTGTATATGTTATACTAATGGTTTAGTATATGTATATCCTAGTATGGTGTTATTTATTACAGGTTTTATAGTATATTTTAATGATTATTAGGGCTAAACTTCTTGGTAGTTTTTTTTTTCAGTGTTTTCCCAGCTATTCATGTATGTTTATTGTTCCTCATGGATATTAGTAGCAACTTGTCTAGCTAATAATAAATTTTCATTGGTATGTTTATTGAGATTACAAGATTTTATAAGTTAACTTAAGGAGAACTGCATCTTTAAAATCTTGAATCATTCTATGAATATGGTATATCTACATTTGTTTGAAACTACTTTTATGTCTTTTAAGTTTTGTTTTAACATTTTTCTTCTCTTAGCTTCACACATTTCTTGTTAAGTTTGTTTTTAAGTGTTTCATCTCCTTTGTTGCTATTGTTAATGGATTTTTTTCTATAACAGCTGAAAACATGAAAAAGTTTAATGAAATACATAAATCTACAGATTCAAGATGAGTGAACTCCAGTTAGAACAAATCCAAAGAAATGCATGTTCAAACTACTGAACAGTAATAACATAAGACAAATTTTAAAGCCTGACAGGTTTATTATTATAGGGGAAGGATGATTTGAAAGAGAGTGGAATTCTTATCAGAAAACATGCAGGCTAGAATGAAATGGTACAACAGTTTTAAAGTACTGAATGTGGGATATTAGACTGACTATTCTTTTTATCTATATAGCCTTCTCCCCTTCTTTACATGTCCTCCTGTCTTATAAGGACACCAGATATTTACTATTTAGTGGTATTGTTTTTCATATTAAATCTATGTATGTTAATTTTATATTACAATATTGTAACTTTTCCTTTAAAGCCAAAGCTTTTAAGGAATGTAGACAAAAAAAAGGAAGCATATGTCCTAGTTTGTATTTAACCACATATTTACCATTTCCCATGCTCATTCTTCCTTCTCACAGATTTTTGTTGCCATTTCAGTCATTTCCCTCAGCCTGAAGAAGCCTTGTAACTTTTTTTGTAGTACAGCTTTGCTAGTGATGAAGTCTTACATTTTTTTCATCTGAACATATCTTTATCTTTATTCTTTAAGTATGTTCTTCCCTACATGGAATTCTAGGTCGATAATCTTTTCCTTGCAGCTTTTTGAATATGTCATTCTAATAATTTCTGACCTGCATTAGTTTCTGACAACAATGTAACTGTTACTCATTTCTTCCCCTGTATGTAACATGTAGTTTTTTCCTGGCTGCTCTCAAGATATTGTCCTTATCTTTGGCTTTGGGTAGTTTGCTGTCTCTAGGACTGATTTTTTAAATCATTATCTTCCTTGCAAGTTTGTTTTTCTTGTTGACACTAGGCATCAATTTGTGGAAGTTTTCAGCCGTAAGTTTTACCATTTGACATTGTTTCACAAGGCTCTCACGGCCTTTAGTGTTTCTCCAAGCTTTCTGCCCCTTTTCCTTCTATTGTTTTGTTTTATTTGACTTTGGTAATTCCTATTCATCTATCTTTACCTTTACTATTTTTTTCTGCCATCTGTAATACACTGTTTAGTCAGTGCTAGCGTGATTTTCAGTTTAGCCCATAGTATTTTCTATTGTAGCATCTCTTTGAAAATATATCTTACTGAGTCTAAACTCCTTTTGAATTATGGGTATGTACTTTTATATTCCATTTTAAATATAGAAGTTGGAACATTATTTGATGACTGCTACACTAGTATAAACAAGAAGTATTATGAGCTTTTGCTTATAATGAGAGATCCTCTTATTACAATAGATGCTTACCTGTCCTTACCCATTTAATATTTGAATGGTAGTTTTGATGCCTTTTATGAGATTCATCCTGTCCAGATTCCACTAAATATTACATTGAATAATATACCTAGCTAGACATAAACCTTGTTTTGTTAACTTTACAATATTCAGGCATGTGTCAGAGTGAGTTCTTCAGAGGAAAGGAAGAATTATAGAGAATAGTTATTTTTTAAAAGTCAGTTCTTTTTAACCATGGAATATTATGCAGTCATTATAAATTATATGTGTGTGTTTTGTGCTCTTCATTTAAATCCTCTTGTAGTTCTTTATCCATTTACCTATTAAGACCAATCTTTTTCCTGTAATTCTTTCAACACTTTTTTTTTTTTTTTTTGAGATGGAATCTCGCTCTGTTGCCCAGGCTGGAGTGCAGTGACATGATCTCAGCTCACTGCAACCTCTGTCTTCAAGGTTCAAGTGATTCTCCTGTCTCAGCCTCCTGAGTAGCTGAGATTACAGGTGCGCCACCATGCCCAGCTAATTTTTTGTGTTTTTCGTAGAGATGAGGTTTCCACATATTGGCCAGGCTGGTGTTGAACACTTGACCTCTGGTGATCTGCCTGTCTCGACATCCCAAAGTGCTGGGATTACAGGCATGAGCCACCACACCCAATCAATATCTTTATAATAGCTTTGTTGAAGTATTTATAGTCTAAGTTCAGTAACTATACTACATTGGAAGCCATTTATATTGACTCTGCTTTTTACTTACTAGGTGTCATTCTTTTTTTGTTTGTTTGTTTGAGCCAGAGTCTTGCTCTGTCACCCAGGCTGGAGTGCAGTGGCGTGATCTCTGCTCATTGCAGCCTCTCCCTCCTGGGTTCAAGCGATTCTCCTGTGCTGGGACTAGAGGCACATACCACCACACCCAGCTAATTTTTTGTATCATTAGTAGAGATGGGGTTTCACCTAGCTAGCCAGGATGGTCTCGATCTCCTGACCTTGTGATCCGCCTGCCTCGGCCTCCCAAAGTGCTGGGATTACAGGCATGAGCCACTGCACTTGGCCAGGTGTCATTCTTCTACATTTTTTTTTTCATGTCTAACATTTGTGTTTTGAAAAGTGGATATTTTATGTAATACACTATTGTGACTCTTCTGAAGACTTTTTGTTGTTTTTGTTTTAGCTGGCAGGTAACTTGCCTGGACATAAAATGTTCACTCTCCCATATTGTAGACAGCAGCTCTCCTCTCTCCTTAATTCTTACTACTTTCTGCTGCTGTTTTTTTCCCCTGTTTTTTTTTGACTTTTCCCCTTTTGTGTCTCTCTGAAACTTGTACCTTTGAACTTTTGAGAAGAAAGGGAAAAATATAGACAAATTGTTTTTTAAGTGTTGATACTCCCTTACTGTACAATACTAATTAGTATACATTACATTGTTTTCTAAATTTTTAATTTTTGATAATATTAAATTTATTGTTAAAATTATAAATAAAAAAATCCGTTTTGTTTTATCAGTTTTTTTTATGTTTTGCCAAATATGCAGTCTTATAACCACAACCAAAATTGATTCAGAACAGTTTCATCACTCCCCAAATAATTCTCTCATTCTATCCATTGTCAGACTTTTCTGCCTTAACCACCCTCTGCCACCATGAGGTCCCCATTGTTTGTCACAGAAGGAGAAGACTTCTCTTTTAATTCTTTTTGTCTGTGCTTGGTAAGCATTCCTAGATTCATACTCCCTTTGACTTCAATACAGGGGATGAGTAGAAAATAAAAATGAAACTTACTGCCAGGTTTATTTTTGCTTTTATTATCATTTTTAATAAACACATAATAATTTTACATATTTATGGGGTATAGTGTGATATTTTGATACATGTATACAGTGTGTAATGATCATATCAGGGTATTTAGCATATCCATTACCTTAAACATTTATGATTTCTTTGTGTTGAGAAATTCAAAATCTACTCCTCTAGCTATTTGGATATATACAATAAATTCTTGCTATTATAGACACCATATAGTGCTATAGAACACTAGAACTGATTTCTCCTATCTAGCTGTTTATCTGTGAACAACTCTTTGGCTATAATTCCCCCACTTCCCTTTCCTCACCTCTAGTAACGACTATTCTATTTATAGATAAATACCACATGTTTTCACTGATACATGGAAGATAAAAAAGTTGATCTCATAAAAATATGTGCCTGGCTTATTTCTCTTAACATAATGTCCTTTAAGCTCTTTTTATGTTGCCACAAATGACAGAATTTCCTTCTTTTTTATGGTGAAATCATATTTCTTTGTAAATATATACCACATCTTTGATATTCATTCGTCTGCTGATGGACACTGCAGCTGATTTCATGTCTTGGCTATTGTGAGTATTGCTGGAATAAACAAGTGAGTGCAGGTATATCTTCAGCATACTGTTTTTTTTGTATGTGGACCCAGTAGTGGTATTGTTGGATCATATGGTAATTCTGTTTTTAGTTTTTCTCCCATCTTGCAGGTTATCTTTTAACTCTTGATTTTGTGTAGATGATTTTTAGTTTAATATAAATCCATTTGTCTATTTTTGGTTTTGTTGCCTGTACTTTCAAGGTTCATTTTCATAAGGTATTTTCCCAGAACAATGTCCTGAAGCATTTCCCATATGCTTTCTTCTAGAACTTCATAGTTTTGGGTCTTAGATTTTAAGTCTTTAATCTGTTTTGAGTTGATTTTTGTGAATGATGAGAGACAGGGGTCTAGTTTATTTTTCTGCATATAGATATCCAGTTTTTCCAGCACCATTTATTGAAGAGACTCACCATTCCCCAAGGAATATTATTGTCTTTATTTGTTTGTTCTGCTGTGTGGGAATCCCTATCTGGCTAAGCGTTTAGCCACACAATCTAAAATGATATGTAAATGGCCCTCAGGTGTTCTTTGCACATCAAAGTTAAATTTTTTTAATTATCCTGAAAACAAAAGTATAGATAAGTCATCATTTCATTTCATTTTCAGATTGCCATTTACTGTTTTGAATGATTTTCTGCTTTAATAAATTATTAGGCATTTCTTTACATGTTATAATCGTTTGTTTAGCATACTTATTTATTGACACTAATGTAGTTCTGGTTAAAGAGTTCTGAATAAGAGTTTACATTTTGCCAGGAACATAAACACATAGAAGGTAATTTTAAAATATTATGGTAAGTGGTAATGCTGATTTCCAGAGTGAAGTAAGGGTTTTGATAAGAGATACCTTATCTGGGCTGGAATTCTTCATGTATTTGTTTATTCATGTCTATAATAAATGGTAAATCTTTCATAGGATTCATCATACATTAAGTTGAATTGAGGAAAGGAAGCCTTAGAATAGAGGTTATAAACTATTGTGACATAGAAACATGTTTTATTCCATTTGCACTATGTTTTTTTTTTTTTAAAGAAAAACATATTATTTATTCCAGGATTCATTGATTGGAATTTTTAAGTGTTCTTTCTTCCATAGAGCCCCAGAGTGTTGATAGTGTGCTAGGGATTACTATTTTTCCTGGCATGAGCTCCTATCCTCTGAGGGTCGTGAGAAAGATAGTGGATTAATCCTGGAGTCCTCACGAAAGGAAGGGGGTGGTCCCATTGGTGTGAATACGTGTGGCTGAAATCCTGAGGTTTGGGATAGGGAAGACAAGGGTCTGGTGGCTGGGCTGTGTTCACCACAGCTGGAGAACCATATGGGGGCAGGTTGAAGTAGTTGACAGATGCATCATCTGCTGCTGTGGGAGGAGGAAGAGCTTGTGGCAGTCCTGGAATAGGCACTAGCTGGATCCCAGAGTCTGCAATCTGTCCTTCTTTTTTTTTTTCCTCTGGGTGCTTGGGATCTTCCCCATTTTATGTTGAGTCTACAGCCATTGACGGTCGACTTATTAAAGGACTTCTCAGCAGCCACTTCTGCAGTCTGCCCTCTGGAAACCTGAATGAAAGCACACTGCTGTCTCTGAACAATAGTAATCATGTGCATCTCTCCAGACTGGTAGTGATGATGTCTTAGATCTGTCTCAGAAATGGTATTACCCAGACTGCCAACATATAGTGAGGATAAGCTTGTCCTCTGATGGGTCCAGATGGGGCATGATTGAAGCCTACTTTAGATGCTTAGATCTGTTCCTGGATCATGTTCCATAATATTTGTGTGTAATATTCTGATTGGCAAGGGGATCATCTGGATCTGTAGGCTTATGTCTGCATGGACATTCCTTTCCTTACACTCTCCTTTCACCCAGAAGGAGCAAACGTGGGGCTTACTCCTTTGGTAGTAGGATGTCGTCCAAGCCGGATTAAATAGCATACCACTGGTCAGTGTGGCTTTTTCCCCAGCAGGCAAACTGACCATGTTCCATCAGAGCTAGAAATCCCTGTCTCTCATATTCTATATGTAGTACTGTTTTTTGACATCTGACTTTGGCACATCACCTTCAGAAGATAATTCTGCATCTTGAACCTGGATGGGCAGACCATGCTTTAGGTCTAAGATTTAGGCCTAATAGACATGCTTCAGTTTGCTGCAGATTTAGCATACTTCTGTCTTCTTGAAATGTATGTGGCCTCCAGGGCACAAGCAAAACACTGTGAATTGCCTGGCACAAATTTTGCATTCCTTCCTGTTTTTGCTTTGGCTACTTAATGTATACAGATTTCTGCAAGACATTCCTGGCACAGAACAGGAAAGTCCTCCCCCCTCCCAGGTCTGCCTGTTGTAGGCTTGGGAACCCAGAGAGGTCACCATCTTTAGAGCATCTGGAGGCAATGGTAGCCGTTGAGATGAGAGAGAGGACCACCACAATCCTTTCAGACCCAGCCCCAAATTTCATGATTTTTTTGCAAGAATACTGAAATGGATGACCTTGCAGTCCAGTTTTTTCATAAGTGTCTTTATCCAGTTTGAAATTAATTTCCCTGTTAATGATAGGTCTTTCTGAGAACAGAGTGAGTTTGGAGAGAAGAAGATACAAAGGGAGACTTTCAATTTATAAAAATCTGTATATGCCTTTTTTGTACAGTATGTATATTTTTATTAGAGATAGAAGAAACATGAGTATTGTTACTGCTTTATAGAAGGACAGCTGTATTATCTTCATCAACATTTGTATTTGCATAGCAGGAACCTCTGGGGACCCATTGTGGCTAGAGTCACCTGTAATTGTGACAGTGGATCTCTTTGAGATGTCAATGGCATGACTTGGTGTGGCCAAAATTTCTCACAAACCAGCAAGTAGCTAGGAGCCTCTCACAGCCTGTGTAGGATTGCCTTGTACCGGCCCTTCTTAAGCTAGGTGGGCTGTCCCCCCTTCTCTTGCCACACCTCTTCTGTCTGCCTTTGCTTCTGTGGCAGCTCAGCAAATTGTGAGCCATCATCACTTCTCCTGCAGGGCGTGGACTTCTCTCTCTTACTGGGAAACCAGAAAACTCACAGCTTGGCATGACACTTGTGTCCTATAGCAAACTTCTTGACTAAAGCAGTGGCTTTCAAATCAGCATGGTCCATGAAACACCAGTATTCAAAAGAATGTTCAGGAACACCTCATATTTGAGGAAAAGAAGATGGGGCTCTGAGATCTGAGATCCCCACCCCAAATTCAACCAGAGCAGTTCCTTTTTGATCATTTGTGTATTGTAGATTTCTGTCAGTCAGGAATTTTTGAAGTCCATCTTTGATCAGTGTTATCTTTTCATTATTTCACTATGTATAGGATAACAATTTCCACAAGACTGATGCCTGACATATATTGTACTATACTCCTTTTGTCCTAGAGCATTTTTTTTTCAGGATCAGTTATGTCAGTTAGTCCTTTTGGCTCCTCAAAATTTTGTTTTGGGATGATGGACTATTTCTAATTATTATCTACTGATAGATACATATCAGGATTGAGTATAGCGCCTCAAAGTAGGTAAAGCTGTGTTTTTGACAAGGCTTATTATGAAATACTTTGAGTCTTTTAAAAAAAATACCTCCCAGCTGAGCACAGTGGCTCACGCCTGTAATCCCAGCACTTTGGGAGGCCAAGGCGAGCGGATCACAAGATCAAGAGATTGAAACCATCCTGGCCAATATGGTGAAACCCTGTCTCCACTAAAAATACAAAAATTAGCCGGATGTGGTGGCACACACCTGTGAGTCCCAGCTACTCCGGAGGCTGAGGCAGGAGAATTGCTTGGACCTGGGAGGCGGAGGTTGCAGTGAGCCAAGATTGCACCACTGCACTCCACCTTAGTGACAGAGCACAACTCCATCTCAAAAGACAAAAAATAAGCAAACAAAAAAAAAAAACCCTCCCTTAGCCAACACAGATCTTTATTGAATATCTACTGTTGATATTTTGTTGAATTATCAACTGCCAATGATGATGGACATTTTTTGGATCATTTTAGCAATGGGTACATATTGTTTCATTTGGGGAATACTACAGGAAGACCTGCAATAAGCTGAATTTAGAAGTTTTTACTTAAATCATTTTTTTGTCTCCTCTTTCTTTGACCTTTTATCTCCATATGGAATCTATATTCTCTCATCTGATCCTTAATTCTTAACCAGTACTTCACCTAGTCCTATGCTTCATTTTAAGTAATTTCCCCTTCTTCCGCTCTATTCCACTTGTTAGGTTGTGGATGGCTTAGGCCTGAGTTGATTGTTCTACCCTGAAGTTTGGCATGTAGATTATATAAACTATGTTAAATAATAAAAATATGTCATCTAAAATCTCTATGAAGCTTTTGATTTTACTACTTCAAGAATAGATTAGAACAATAAAGTCATAGAATTTTAAAGTTGAATTACACTTCAGAAATTATTTAAACTAACTTTTATATAAGTTTGAACCAAATGAAATTGACATTTTTACAGGTTATAAATGATTAAATATTGGTGATTTTTATGAGGTACCATGGGGACCTGATGAATCACAGGATGGAAACAGTCTTCTTGCTAACTTCGATGCAATACAAATTAGAAATTATCACCACAGAAAGGTTTCAAACTCTTGGTTTCCTTATTTTGTTATGTTGCAATGCTAATATTTACTTTCTATTGTAGTTATAAAGAATCATAAAGATTAAATATATATAAAGGACTTAATGAAATTTCTGGAACATAACATCCCTTCTCTAGACTGCTAGTAACAGTAGTAATAAATAGTTGCTATTGTTACTAATAATGGGGGTATTTAATGGCATGATTGAGATGAGAAATGGATTACAAAATTTCCAAGAATTTCACATTTACCGGAGAGACACAAACTTTTTCATTTCCTAAACTTCCTTATCACTTACTTTCCAGGTTGAGTTAAATCAGATTTGAAGTAAGTAGATATTTGTGCCAAATGGAAATTTGAGTTGCTGTTATGATGCTGTCAGTATCTCTTTCAAGTTCAAAAACTAGTGATTTCAGATGGCTGTATAGCTGCTTTCATTTCTCTGTTCATTCAAAGTTAAATATCAAAAGAATCTCACATTTTATGCATAGGATATAATTATCTACCATTCCATTTAAAAAATCACATTAGATTTTCACTGTATGAGTCTACCTGTCACTAGTAAGCTGTTCATTTGGTTATACTATGTTTTCATATCAGAACCAATTTCTTATGGTTAGCTAATTTTCCTTAATTATGAAAAGTAATAAAAAACAAATTCATATGTGTGAAGAGTTATGGCTTAATCCCCCATCTGGATTAGAATGTACTGAATTCCCCCCTCCCTCCTGTAATGCTTTTTAATTTCCCTGGTAGAAGCAGTTCATGCATAGCTCTGTTCAGTCCTCATCACCACTTCTGTGAGGCTGTCACTTACGCCACCTCAGTAATGGTTTATGGGTGTGTTTTAAAATAGTAGTAAGTTTCCTGTGTAGAACTTCAATTATAAAGGTTATCAAAATAGGACAAACTCATATAATTTGTGATTGCATAAAATAAAGGAAGCAGAGGTACCATGGGGACCTAATGAATCATAGGATGGAAACAGTCTTCTTGCTAACTAAACATTCATAATTTGTACTAACCCAGAGCATGTATATGTAGCACAGCAAACCGGAGCACACTCTTGTGTTTACATGAATGGGATATGAAGGAGTCCACAAATACCATCTGGGAAAAAATTATTGGCCTTTTTGTTTGTTGTTACTGTGGAGTAAATTAAGCACATAGTGAGCATAAACAGACTGAAAACACACCTGCTTTGGGGAAAACAGACATGTATGCTCACATATGCATACAGAGTGGTTCAAAATAGAACATTTTGTGTGGGTAAAATCTGATTACTTTTCTTTACTTTTACTTCTGATGAATACGTTTTATGGAAAACTTCCTGATTATTTCTGTATAGCACTATTTGTTTGTAATTGATTGCTCCTAATGTCTTCTACTTAAAGTAGTCTTATTTTCTCTCATCTATTACTACCTCATGCATCAAGAAATACTATTATCTTTTTAAAAAAGTAATCAGTAACTATGACTGATAGTTAGTTTTTAGTCTGTGATACAAAATGGGCATATTCTGAGTAGAATGCCTCTTTTGCTACATTTTCCCTACCAGTTGCCATGGATAGTTTGCTAAAGGCGTGACACAGAGGATCAACTGGGAAGGAATTTCCAGTCCTTTCCCCGACTCTTAACGTAGTTTTTCCTGCTGTAGTATATCCCACTAACCAGTTCATTTTGAAAAGCAGTCTTTACTTGGGTGTCACAGAATTTCAGAGTATAAATTGTTTTCACTTCCAGTAAATTACAAGTAGTGTCTCTTACAACTTGGTTTTCTTAGCATAGATATAAAATGTCATCTTCTTACCTTTCCATTTGTTACTTCTTTTCTTGCATCAGGCTTTCTCCTTAAAGGTTCTTCATTTTATTCCCTGTTGGTCTGCTGGAATCCTATGCCCTGACTTAAGCTAAGTTCTAGCTACTTATATCCTGTGCTGTGCTTTGATTTTTAATCTGTGCTGAATGTTTCAGTTCTGGCTAAAATGTCTCATAAATGCTTAGGTTCCAAGTATTTCACCTTTACTCGAGAGATGCAAACTTTTTATAAAATTCCCACTCTCCAGATTGAATTGCATGTCTTAATTGTGATAGGCAGAGATTTGTGCAACTTGAAATTGTGTGACTGTGTCTATATTATGCTTTTGATAATATCCAATTTTAAATGAAGTTCAGAAACTGTCATGATTTCTGATGACTGTATGGCTGCTTTCACTACTCTTTTAAATATGTATAGAATTAATTTGTTTTATGCATGGAATATAATTATCTAACCTTCCATTTGAAAATCATATTAGATTTTTTTCTATGTGAATCTACCCGGCAACTAGTAAGCCATTCAGTCTGTTGAACTGTGCTTTCATATGTGAATCTATTCTCTGGATTATTTTTGAGATTATTTGTAATCTCGAATTACAAAAAGTCATGAAGAATAAATATATTTGTGAAGAGTAACTGTTCAGTCTCCCATCTTGATTAGCATGCATGAAGTTCTCTCCCCTTCCTCCCTCTTTCTTTGTTCTTTTTGTGCTTTTTAATTTGGCAAATGTTTTCCAAGTATTGTATTTGCATTCATCAATTTTTCTTTTCTCCTCTGTATCTGAATTAAGAGATTGTTTAAAACTTCCACTTTCCAGTTCCTTTTCCAAGATCTTTGGAAGTCTTTTCTTTATCCCTAACTCTACATCTTCTTTCCCCATTACTGCCATTACTCTTGATTAGTGTTAAGTTTCTGCAGAAAGAAGAAAGTAACAGTTAGTAAATATCTACTATGTGTGAGGCCCTCTTCTAAAAAACAGTTTGCTTGTATTATTTTGTTGTATATATAGGCCGTTTCCAAGTTTTAAATGAAAACATTTCTGTATAGCTTTTTAAGTTACGAAATCTTAATGCAGTTTGACTTTACCTTATTTTTTATAAAAATTCAATTAGCAACATTTATTTCTCAGATCTCAGTATTATATATTTTTCTACACTTGAAGAACATATAATTATTTTGTAAAATATGTATTTTTATCCCTTTAGATTCTGATATGAACTCTTCACATCCATTGTGACGTTTTATTAGGAGTGTTATTTTACTACTTTGTGTTAGGGAACAAATTATTTATGCTGATGATTTCAGTTCTAGTCATTCTCACATCTTGGGGTGAATTTATAAATCACATTCCTAGTTTTCCAAACATATATTAACTGTCCTTAGATACTTCTCTAGTAAGTTGTGAAACTCTAAGTATATATATAATCTGAAAGTCAAAAGGTATTTATATTTGAAGCACTAGAATAAAATTGACCTCAAATTTTTAAATTGGATGGAAAGAGAAATAAAGCCCTTTAAATAAATGTGTCAATTAGAAAAGGCTTAAGAAAACATCTTCAGAATGTTTTAAGACTAATTTTGAAAATGATGTTTATCACTAAAATTTTTACTAAATTTGCACTTCTAATTCAACTAAGAATATGGCATGAAGTAATAAACATCAGCATAAATACTCCAAAAATCATGCTCAGTACCCAGAATAATATATTTAATCTAAAAGTTTCTTTATGTGTTTTTTGGGTTTCTTTTGCAGTAGAGTAGAAGGAGCAAAATGGAATGGAAAGGGCCAAGACAATTAATTAATAAGGTAGATGCTGATAAGAAACAGCAAGAAGTTGTGACAGTGTAGAGTCAAGATAAAATAATTGTTAAAAGCACAAATACGCAAATATAGGTTATCTAGTTGGTTTACAAATAAAATATATGATGTAAAGTATGTTTCAGAAAACATATATTAAATATTGAAAGCCTCCTAACTTTTTGGTTGCAGAGAAGATCATTCTGTTGCATTTAGCCTAATATGCTTATTGATATTCATAGCCATTGAAAGCTTGAAACCATTAGAAAAGATAGATACTTTCAGGATAGTCTTTAGAGAGTAAAGATAGGGTAATATACTTAGATGTCTCCCAATAATAAAATTTAACAGTTTTTTTTCATTAATCTGGTTGTTTAGTTATATACATGCCATTTTATATAAAATGACCAAAAACTTTATATGACCAAAACCTTTTTGGTTTCTTAATGACCAAAGACTTTCAAATGATCAAAAACTTTTTCTCCCCAAAACTATATATAAAGATTCCATAATTTAGCAAATATCCTCAAGGAATTAAGGGAAAAATGTTTTTAAAACTTTTTTCCCTTAATTCCTTGAGGATATTTGCTAAACATGTCTACATTTCTATTTACACTTTGACAGAGTAGAATTGCTTATAAGAAACATTTCACTTAATACTTACAGTAAACTTGGAGAGTTAGAAGATACACTCTTCACTTTATAGGTTTAGAAAATGAAGAACAGAAAGATTAAGCAACTTACCCACAGTCACATAGCTTATAAGTAGTAGATATGGAGTTCAAACCATTTTTTCTCTAGAGAGTTTGGGGAGTCTTTAGTATAGAAAATATGCTGACTTTTAATGGGTGCTTGTCTGACTGAATTTGCTATGTGTATGTAAAGTCCCTTCTAATTCTGACTATTCTGTGGTTCTCTGCAGTAAAAAGAGTATTGTTATTAGAGTAGTATTTATATTTTGCAAAGAGTTAGTGAAGAGCAGTTGAAAAAGCAGTGATTGAAAAAGAGAAGTGCCAAGAAAGGTAAGCACAATCTTTTTTTTGGTGTGGAAAACACAAATTCAATTTCAAGTCTATGATAAATATTTATCAAATTTGAAGTTTGGAAAGAGAAAGAGTAGCATTCTTTAATATGAGAAATGGTCTTAATGCCAGCAAAATATAACTTGGGCATAAGTTACAATTTCATAACATTAAAATAGGAATCATTTGATAGACCACTGGAGAAAGGTAATTTAATATATAAAAAAGAAGGGATTTAAACATACTTGAAAAGGATATTTAAAATATTGTAACTTTTCCAGAAATCAATCATACTGTTGCTTGCTTTGGTAATAAGCTTTAAGAAGAAAAGTTTTAGTAGAATATTTTTCCTTGAGCACTGAAGCTTCTCTTTGAAGACTGTTTTTATTAAGAAGATCACTAGATTTGATGTAAGATTTGATGATAATAAAAGAAGTAAAATAACTATATTCCTAATAAAATGTTTATGGTTCACATATAGTTAAAATAATAATAATTTTTTCATTAGTTAACTTTTATTCCTGTCATAAAAGTCTCAGCTTTATACTTTTCAATTATTTTGCTATGGTAGACTTTAAAAATCAAATATTGCCATTTTTTCTAAATATGCAAGTGTTAGATTTCACTAATAAGGAGGTTTCAATAAGTGCCTTATATTTAGTAGGAACTCAATATTTTAATTTGTTTTTTCATTAAAAGCAAAAGTATTAATACTCTTTTTCTAAATAACTTTGGCATTTTCTATCATGGTAGATATAAAGTCCCTGTATTTTCATAAAATCAGAGATCAGATGGTGATGATGTTTTCAAATGTCTCTTTTTTGGGAATAAAGAAAATACTGGAATTCAGTTTCCCATTTATAACATATCAATTAATTTGTTCTCTTTTTATGCTAGTTAGGAAGTGAAAGTTTTTTTGTAATACAAGAAGGAAGTTATTTATCTATGTCAGTATTAAAGACCTAATGGCTGTTCTCCAAAAGAGAGAATGGTAATTAATAAATTATCCTTTTATTTACACTGAGTTTCAAAACCAATTGCTTCTTTGTTTTAAGTAAGTATAATATTTTTGTGTGAATAACAAGCTACATAGTAATGATTAATAACTAACCTGTTTAGATTTCAGAATGGATGTGAATGATGTTGTCAGGGGTGGAATGCCTATTTTAAAATGTCAGCTATATTGCAGAGCTTTTGCATTTTATGCCAAGAAACCAAATTCAGCTATTTGTTTATATGACATCACCTCTGATCAAGCCATATGGGTTTCCAGTTGTAATATGAACAATGTTTCTTAATTGTGTGATGGAGAAAGGTGAAAAGACACCTGGGACCAGACTGTCAAGGTCATTGAATTTCAAACTGAGTAATTTACATGTGACCTGTAGACAGCAGGGCACAATTAAAAATTTTAGAGAGTGGCATAGTAAGTGTCAGGATAGGATAACCTGGCTATTTCATATCGAACTGTGAAAGACTCAACATGCTGCTTCTGGAGAGGTCAGTTATAAGGAGGATATTGGAGTGTTTAGGCAAGAGATGTTACTAGCTTTAAGTTGCACAGTTACAGATTCTGAACTAAGACATCCTAGATTTAAAAAAAAATGTAGAGCTGCAATATGCAAGATTTCATGGGTTCAGGAATTCAGGGCCAGGAAGGTTAAATTAAAGATAAGGGAGAGCAAGTCAAAAATATTTCCTGAGCACTTGGGAGAGTGACAGATTTGTGAATTGAAATAGAGAAATCAGAAAGGACAGGTTTGGGAGAGAAATGATGGTTTTAGACACAAGTTTGAAGCTCTGATGAGAGTCGCAGAGGAAGAAGGGTTTTAGAATAAGGCAAGTGGCATTTCAGGGAGATGCTGTGTTTGCCTGCAAAGGGGCCTGGTTACAAGTGAAATCGGGTGACATCACCCAAGAGGATACCCTGGAATCCTGGGAAGAAAGAATTGAGTCCTGATTGTAAAAGGGAAGAACGTCATTGAAATAAGAAATGTAACATACAGATTGAAATTCAATTTTATTAGAATGATACGAAACTGCTGTTTTTGGAATTTTACTCATAATTATTTGAAATGATTGGGATGTTTTTAAAAGCCTATGTATTTTTACTTTTTTTAAGGTGGACTGAAGGAAAATCTTGTAGGCTACTCTTGGCAAGTATTTTGCCATAAAATCTTTCTGATGTGGATAAACAAGAAAGTAAATTGTGTATACTTGTTACTATATTTTCTATTCATATGATGTTTTGAAGTTCATATCTCAATATACTGTATTCCACTTTCCTTTCAGATGAATACAGCTTACTCTGGTAAAGAAAGATGGCAAATTTGCAAAGTTAGTGTAATTTTTATATATTCTTCTGTTTCAGCTTCAGCTCCTCATATTTACTATCTCTAAACAATAGTCCAGTATGGGTATAAATTAAATTCCATATCACAGAGAACAAATGAATTTAAAACCATATAACAAATCCACCATGACAGCTGTCTGTATTTATCTGAGTGAAAAACTGATAGAGATACTGAGTTGTTAGTACATTTATATGTAGTAACTTGGCATATTCTCATTTGCTAATCATTGTTCTCGATGTGACTCCCCCTGATTACTTTTGCAAAACCACAACAGTTTGTGAGCCATGAGTTGGTAAATTCTTGTAGACTGAAATGTTTTTGGAGACAAACATTACTGGATTTCAATCTTGGCTTCAAACCTTGCCAGTTATACAGTCTTGAGCATATTCCTTAATCCAAGTCCTCATTTAGTCATCTCTTGGAATGTACCTACCTCATAGGCATTATATAAGATAATATATGTAAATGACCTAACACTGGTCTACATTATTTGCCAATGGGAACATGATTAATGGCAGCCAAAAATTTTTTTTCACATATGGAGTAACAAAGTATCAAAGTCAAAGACACTAAGAAACAGAAAGAGAGCTTGAAGATTCATGGCATGCTATATTTCTGAGGCCACTTTTCTGCTTTAGAATGTCATGCCATATTACAGTTTTGTCATTGTTTCTCCTACCTCTACTTTTCATTGCCAATATTCTTAGATACCTTAACATTCTTAAATATCAGTTTAGATAATTTATCATACATGATTTTCCCTGATCCTTCCTTGTCAGTTCCCATCTGATTTTATGTCCCTGAGAAGAAACCTGCAGACACAGAATGATCTGATCTAAATTCATTTCAATCCTGGAGACTTAGGAAGCTTTTCTGTTAACTTTATGCCTTCTCATTGGAATAGAACTTAACTATTGAAATAAGAAACAGCATTGACTAAAAGCACTTATTTTTATCCAGCAAATCCTTGAATATTCTCCTAAACGATCTTTGAGTTTTAAGATACTGTATTTTAGTGGTTACTTCTATGTTTAGTTTTGTTCCTTTTTCAAACTTGATGGTTTTTGGAATATTGTATGAAGAAGTTTCCCAGCATTCTTGAAAAATGTATCATTTCATAAGTGTATAGTAATGTGGAGTGTGAGAGAGGTGGAACAAAGAAATGGATAAATAGGTAGGTCAAAGAGAGCTCAAGCCCCCAAAATTGACCAGTGTGCTAAAATGAGTATAGATTTCTTTAATTATTATTATTAGGTATAAATTAGGTAATACTATGAATGTATTTGTAAATTGTAAAGTGCCTCTTTGTAAAACTAGAGACATTGTTTTGATGTTATCATTTCCTTTTGTTATTATTGCTCATAATAATCTTTTTAAAACTTGTGCTTTAAAAGTCTTTACCCTCAAAAGTCTAGAGAAAACTGTTTATCTAAAATAGTGGTAAAGTTATTCAATGATATTTTTAGTATAAATATTAGCATTTATATTTTAGAAAAATTCTAGGTACTAAAATTTTAAGAGGAGCAATTGTACTTCCCAAGTCCATGTGCTCTTTTCTTGTGAATTGACCCTTTAAGCATCTTAACTTTTAATAACTTGAAATTTATGTGGGAAACTTCTGTTTAGGGAAAAGCTTAAAATTCAGTATCCTTATTACTCATTCAGCATTATTATTTTGAAAAATAATTATTTTTAACCAATGAAAATAATGCACTATAATAGTTCTACACTTTAACACTTTAAAATACATGTTTCCAAAAGTAGAATTTTCTTCAAAATGTTTTTAAAAGTAAAAATGTGCTATGCTTTATGTAGCTGAGGTTACAAAAGACTTGTAACTTCCAATAATCGGCTTAATCTGATTTTAAACTCTTGATGGTTTTGGAACAGGAATTTTTGTTTGAAAGAAAGATTGGCTTGTTAACTGAATTATGTAATTATAAGTAAATGTGGTCACAGCTGCTTTTGATTTTATTGTTATACACCTGATTGGAAACAACAGGTTTTTAAAAGTATTTTTCCGTTTCTTACACTGACACCTAGTGTTCGCTATTACTGATATCTTAAATATTAAATTTTATTAATAATTATGGAAATAGATTTTACATTAACATATTTTAGCAGTGTACCTATTCACAGATCAGTAACTCTCATTTTCAACACCAGTCATGCAGTTTTTCTGGTTACTTATATGATGTCATTATGAACCAATTGCTGAGGCCATTTTGAACACAGCAAAACTCTACGAAGCCTAGACTTTTAGAGTCACAAGAATTCCTGGAGGGAGTTTTTAAACCAAAATTCTTAAAATCCCAGTGCTTTGTTATGTACGTAATTACTTCAAGCCAAGAGTCCAAGTGGATCATTTCATATATGTATGCTTAGTCTCTGGGTCATAGAGAGAACAAAATCACATTTAGTCATGCAAGCATTATAAATTTAAAATTCTTGGTTGACCAGGAATAGAGCATGATTCAGTTATCTCTAATTTTCAAAAAGGGAGACTTGGTGATATTGTATGTTTACCATTTCCTATGAGTTCCTAAGGATGATTTTAATGCCCCAGTTTTCCTAGTAATAAAGTTTGAAGGTCTAGATTAATATCTGATTTTACACAATTAAATGAAAATGTATATATAATTTGGAGAAAATTTATTTGTTCAGTAAGCATTTGGTATATCAGAAATATAGTTGGCCAATACAGATAATGAAATTTGTTCATTTTATTTTTTGTATCTCTCATTAAAATGGGGAACGATACTATTAATAAGATGAAAATTGTTAACGAAGATTGAACATTTAATTTCTGCTTGACTTTACAGTCAGTGACAGAAACTGTTTCAAGTAACTTCTAATACAATTCCTGCAACCTTCAGTGTTTGAGTATCCAAATCTGTCTTTCAGAGAAGTGTGTTTCTCATATCTAAAGATCAAACATTTTAATTATAAGAGATAATCATAATTGACTTGTTTTTAATAATAGTTATGATGTTTTTAATGTACTTGTGTTTTTTTATTTCTACGTAATAAGCTGTTGTTTTATAATTTATGTAATACCTTTTCCCCAGACAAGCAAAAATTATCATTCTTCTTTTGATCCATTCATCAACTGTATTAATCATCCAGTATTTGATTGAATCTGATTCAGGAGATAAAATGCCAAATGAAGTTGTCATTCATGTTGTCTTAATTAACAGAAAAGACAAGAATATAGAAATGTAGAAAAAATATAAAAGGAAGAGATAAACAGAAAGTAATTTTGATTACAGTGTTAAATATTTTCTGCTACATTTCTCATATAATCTGGTTTTTGGGCAGATTTCTATAATTTCTGAACTTTTTTCCAGAATCATCAAGTTCATTCAAGAATTAACCAAGTTCTTAAAAATGAGGTAGCAAATATATTTAGTTATATCTCTACAACAGGTGACATAAAAGATCTGAAAGGAACTTTGTCAGATGTAAAAAAAAAAAAAAAAAAGGAAAACCAAATAGGTAGTGTGGACTATGTAGTTTTTCCTTGGCTTTAAATGGGTTGAAACTTATAATTTGAGAATGTCACACACATTTATGTGGAATAGAAATCGCAGCAGTAGCAAACATGTATATAAATACTTTGTTTCTGGGTGCATAGAGATGCTTCAGAATATTTAATTAAATATTTAAATCTTTGTGTTGAAAGGCAGAACAGAATAAAATTTCAAATCACATTTGACCCCTGGCACTTAGTACAAATGCATAGATATTTGCACTTTCTTTTTTACATTTTTGTTTTTAATTAATTTTTTTTAAATTCCAATTTTTAGTTTAGATTAAGGGATCTATGTGCAGGTTTGTTACATGGGTATATTGAGTGACACTGAGGTTTGGGATATGAAGCATCCCATCACCCAGGTAGTGAGCATAGGACCCAACAGGTAGTTTTAAACCCTTGGCCCCCTCCCTCCCTCTCACCTCTTGTAGTTCCCAGTGTCTGTTGTTCTCATCTTTACATCCTTTTGTACCCAGTGTTTAGCTCCCACTAACAGATGAGAACATGCAGTATTTGGTTTTCTGTTCCTGCATTCACTTAGGATAATGGCCTCCCGCTGCATCCATGTTTCTGCAAAGGACACGACTTCATTCTTTTTTTATGGCTGCATAGAATCTCATGGTGTATATGTAACACACTTGCTTTATCCAGTCAGTTGTTGGTGGACACCTAGATTGATTCCATGTCTTTGCTATTATGAATAGTGCTGCGATGAATATATGAGTGCATGCGTCTTTTTGGTAGAATGATTTATTTTCCTTTGAGTTTATACATATTAATGAGATTCTGGGTCAGATGGTATTTCTGTTTTAAGTTCTTTGTGAAATCTCCAAACTGCTTTCCACAGTGGTTGAGCCACTTTACATTCCTATCAGCAGTGTATGAAAATTGCATTTCCTTTGTTCGCCAGCATGTTATTTTGACTGGTATAAGATGATACTTCATGTGGTTTTGATCTGTATCTCTCTGATGATGAATGATTTGGAAAATTTTTTCATATGTTTGTTGGTAGCTTGTATGTTTTCTTTTAAGAAGTGTCTGTTCATGTCCTTTGCCCACTCTTTAATGGGATCATTTGTTTCTTGCTTGTTAAATTAAGTTCCTTACAGATTCTAGACGTAGACCTTTGTCACGTGCATTGTTTGTGAATGTTTTCTCCCAGTCTGCAAGTTGTCTAATTTGCTCTGTTGATAGTTTCTTTTGCTGTGCAGAAGCTCTTTAATTTAATTAGGTCAATTTTGTTTGTGTTGCACTTGCTTTTGAGGATTTTGTCATGAATTCTTTGCCAAGGCCAATGCCCAAAATGGTGTTTCATGGATTTTCTTCTAGGATTCCTTCAGTTTGAGATCTTACATTTAAATCTTTAATCTATCTTGAGTTAATTTCTGTATATGGTGAAAGGTAGGAGTCCGGTTTCATTCTTCTGCATGGTGCTGGGATAACTGGCTAGCTACCTAACTGTATCCTACAAAGGTCTATGGCTAGCCAGTTATCCCAGCACCATTTATTGAATGTGGAATCCTTTCTCCATTGCTTATTTTGTCGACTTTGTCAAAGATCAGATGATTGTAGATTTGTGGCTTTATTTCTGGCTTCTCTATTCTGTTCCACTAGTCTGTGTGTCTGTTTTTATACTAGACCTATGGTGTTTATTTTTATTTATTTTTTTTTTACCGTACCCTTATGAAATCGGGTAATATGATGCCTCTGGCTCTATTCTTTTTACTTAGGATTGCTGTGGGTATTCAGGCTCTTTATTGGTGCTGTAAGAATTTTTGGAAGAGTTTTTTTCTAATTTGCATAAAAACAATGTTGGTATTTTTATAGGAATAGCATTGAATCTGTAGCTTACTTTGAGCCGTATGGCCTTTTTAAAGATAATTATTCTTTAATATCTGTGAGCATGGAATGTTTTTTCCATTTGTGTCATTCTGTGACTTCTTTCAGCAGGGTTTTAGAGTTCTCCTTGTAGAGATCTTTCATCTTCTTTGTTAGATGTATTCCTAGATATTTGTGTATGTGTATGACTGTTGTAAATGGGATTGTGTTCTTAATTTGGCTCTCAGCCAAAATGTTATAAATGTATGGAAGTGCTACTGATTTTTGTATGTTGATTTTATATCCTGAAACTTTACTAAAGTCATTTATCATTTCTAGTAGCATTCTGGTCAAGACTTCAGGGTTTCTAGGTGTTGAATCCTGTTGTTCCTGAAGAAGAGATAATTTGACTTATTATTTTCCCATTTGTGTGCCTTTTATTTCTCTCTCTTGCCTGATTGCTCTGGTTAGGACTTCCAGTACTACATTGAATAGGAGTGATGAGAGTGGTCATCTATATTTTGTTTCTATTCTAAAGAAGAATGCTTCTAAGCTTTTGCCTTTTTACTATGATGTTAGTAATATGATATGATAGTATGTCCTTCGATGTGTAGTTTCTTGAGGGTTTTTTATCATGAAAGCATGTTGGGTTTTACTAAGAACTCTTTCTGTGTCTATTGAAATGATCATATGATTTTTGTTTATAATTCTGTTTATGTAGTGAATTACATTTGTTGACTTATATATGTCGAACAAACCTTGCATCCCAGGAATAAAGCCTAATTGATCGTGGTTGGTTAACTTTTTGATGTGTTGCTGGACTTGGTTTGCTAGTATTTTGTTAATGATTTTTGTGTCTACAATCATCAGAGATATTGGCCTGAAGTTTTCTTTGTTGTTGTGTCTTTGCCAGCTTTTGGCATCAGAGTGATGCTAGTTTCATAGAATGAGTTAGGGAGGAGTCCCTCGTCCTCATTTTTTTTGAATAGGTTCAGTAGAATTGATAACTCTTTGTATGTCTGGTAGAATTCAGCTGTGAATCCATCTGGTCTAGCGGTTTTTTTGGTTGGTAGATTCTTCATTACTGATTTAATTTTGGAACTTAGTATTGTTCTGTTCAGAGTTTCAATTTCTTCTTGATTTAATATTGGGAGGTTGTGTATTTCCAGGAATTTATCCATTTCCTCTAGATTTTATAGTTTGTGTAAAATGCATAGATGTTGCACTTTCTTTATTTGCAAGTTGATTGCTTACATTTTCTTCAAATTGCTTATTTTATTTAGAAGTCCAAATAAAATAAAACTAAGGCATTACACTTTGATGTAACTGAGGGGAACCTTCACTTGATTTTTTTTCCCATTTTTTCCAGGCTAAAAAATTGGCTGAAATTGCTGGGCAGGCAGTTATTTTAGAATCGTTTTGCTTCAATGTTTTATCAGACCCAAGAGTAAAATACTCTGCAACTACTGCAATTTTTTTATTGCCACTCTTAAGTTAGAACTCTGTTAGAATGGGGTATAACTATGTGGATTCAGATATGGTAGAAAATCCTGTTTCCTCAATTATAGTGTATATATAACATGCAGAGTTAGATGGAATGGTGATTCCTAGCCACAGAGGAGCTCTATCATTGATTCATCAGAATGATGCTAGTTTTATAGACAATTTAAACTATTCAAAGATTTATTAATAAATGTGGCAACCATTGTTTTAGGTACTGGGGATATAATGGTATATACAAGAAAGTTTCTGCTCTAATGGAGCATGTATTTTGGTATGCAAGAAAGACGGTAAATAAATGAATAATATCACATAGTGTTAACTAATATGAAGGAAATAATGCAGGACAAGGACTGGGACTAATAATGTTAGATTACCTCAGAGAAGATGATATATGAGCAAATATTTAAATAATGTAAAGGAGAATACCATATATTAACAGGGAGTATAAGGCACTGAGATGGGAATATACTCCAGAAAGTGAGAAATATCGGTATGTCTGGAGTAAAGTGAGTTAGGGATCAAATGGGAGGAACTGAAGTATAAAAGGTAGATAGGGTCCAGATTATTTAGGCATTGTATTTCTTCTCTCTCTCTCTGTCAATTTCACTCTCTTTGGCTTTGTTCAGGAGAGGAGGTTTTATTTATCATTTAACTTCTTAATTTTGGGGATACATAGTTGGTGTATATACATATGGGGTCTATGAGATTTTCTGATACAGGCATAAAATTCATAATAATCTTATCAGGGTGAATGAGATAATCTATTACCTCAAGCATTTGTGCTTTCTATTCCAATCCAGTTATACTCATAGTTATTTTTATATCTACAGATATAAAATTTAACTACATTAAATTATTATTGATTGTAGTCACTCCGTTCTGCTGTCACATACTAGAACTTATTTATTCTATTTTTTTGTACCCATTAGCCATCTCCACTTCACCTCAAGCATTTGTGCTTTCTATTCCAATCCAGTTATATTCTTAGTTATTATATATCTATAGTTCAGTTATTATTGATTGTAGTCACTCTGTTCTACTGTCACATACTAGATCTTATTTATTCTTTCTATTTTTTTGTACCCATTAACCATCTCCACTTCACCTCCACTTCCTCATTTCCCTTCTCAGCGTCTGGTAACCATCCTTCTACTCTATATGTCCATGAGTTCAATTGTTTCCATTTTTAGCCTCCATAAATAAGTGAGAACATGTGAAGTTGGTTTTTGTGTGCCTGGCTTATTTCACTTAACATAATGACCTCCAGTTCCATCTATGCTGTTGCAAATAACAGAATCTCAGTCTTTTTTATGGCTGAATAGTACTTCATGGTATATATGTGCCATATTTTCTTTATTAATTCTTCTGTTGGTGGACACTTAGGTTGCTTCCAAATCTTTACTACTGCGACTAGTAAACATGGGAATGCAGATATTTTTTCAATACATTGATTTCCTTTCTTCTGGGATATACCTAGCAGAGGAATTGCTGGATCATATGATAGCTCTATTTTTAGATTTTTGAGGAACCTCCAAACTGTTCTTCATAGTGGTTGTACTAATTTACATTCCTACCAACATGTATGAGGATTCCCTTCTCTCCACATCCTCACCAATATTTATTATTGCCTTTTGGATAAAAGCCATTTTAACTGGGGTGAGATACTACCTCATTGTAGTTTTGATTTGCATTTCTCTGATGATCAGTTGTAAAGTACCTTTTCATATACTTGTTTACTGTTTTTCTGTCTTCTTTTGAGAAATGTTTCTTCAGATCTTTTCCCCATGTTTTAATCAGATTGTTAGATTTTTTCCTATAGAATTGCTTGAGCTCCTTATATATTCTGGTTATTAAACCCTTGTGAGATAGTTTACAAATATTTTCTCCCATTGTGTGGGTTGTCTCTTTGTCGACTGTTTCCTTTGCCGTGCAGAAGCTTTGCAATTTGATGTAATCCCATTGTTCAATTTTCACTTTGATTGCCTGTGCCTGTGGATTATTACTCAAGAAATCTTTGTCCAGTCCAATATCCTGGAGAGTTTCCCTAGTGATTTTTTTTTAGTAGTTTCATAGTTTGAGATCTTAGATTTAAGTCTTTAATTCATTTTGACTTGACTTTTGCATATGGCAAGAGATATGGGTCTAGTTTCATTCTTCTGCATATGGATGTTTTCCCAGAACTGTTTATTGAAGAGACTGTCCTTTGCCCGATGTATGTTCTCAGCATCTTTTTTGAAAATGAGTTCACTGTAGATGTATGCATTTGTTCTGGATTCTCTTTTCTGTTTCATTGTGTTTTGGTGCCAATACCATACCGTTTTGGTTACCATAGCCCAATAGTATTATTTGAAGTGAGGTAACATAGTTCTTCTAGGCTTTTTCTTTCCTTCTTTTTTCTTCCTCCTTCTTCCTCCTCCTTCCTCCTTGGTCCTCCTTCCCCCTCTTCTTCCTCCTCATTCCCCCTTCTTCTCCTCTTCCACTCCTCCTCCTTTTTTACTTTTTCTTACTTCTTTCTTTTTCTTCATTTTTTGTTGAGGATGGTTTGGCTATTCTGGGTCTTTTGTGGTTCCTTACAAATTTTAGCATTTAAAAAAAATTTCCGTGATTAATGCTATTGGTATTTTGATACGGATTGCATTGAATCTATAGATTGCTTCACGTAGTACTGACATTTTAACAATATTGATTCTTCCAATCCATGAACATGGAATATCTTTTGATTTTATCATGTGTCCTGTCCAGTTTCTTGCATCAGTATTTTATAGTTTTTAGGAGAGAGTATTCACTTCTTTGGTGAATTTCTAGATATTTCATTTTATATGTAGCTAGTGTAAATGGGATTTCTTTTTAGATTTTTCAGACTGCTTAGTGTTGGCATACAGAAATGCCTCTGATTTTTATATATTGACTTTGTATCCTGCAACTTAACTGAATTTATCAGGTTTAATAGTTTTTGGTGGTGTCTTTAGGTTTCATGAATATAAGATAATATCATCTGTAAACAAGGATAATTTGACTTCTTCCTTTCCAGTTTGGATTCCCTTTATTTCTTGCTCTTGTCTAATTGCTCTAGCTAGGACCTTTGGTACTTTGTTGAATAACAGTGGTGAAAGTGGGCATCCTTGTCTCTCTTCAGTTCCTAGAGGACAGACTTTCAATTTTTCCTTAATCAGTATGATACTAGCTATGAGTCTGTTGTATATGACTTTTATTATGTTAATGTATGTTCTTCCTATACCCAATGTTTTGAGGGTTTTTGTTATGAAGGGATGTTCAATTTTATCAAATGCCTTTTTTTTTTAACATTAATTGAAATGATTGTATGGTCTTTGTCCTTCATTCAGTTGATATGATGTATCAGTTTGATTGATTTGCATATGTTGAATCCTCCTCATCCCAGAGATAAATCCCACTTGGGCATAAAGAGTGATCTTTTTTCTCTTTTTGAGACAGAGTCTTACTCTGTCACCAGGCACCAGGCTGGAATGCAGTGGCACTATCTCAGCTCACTGCAACCTCCACCTCCCAAGTTCAAGCAATTCTCCTGCCTCAGCCTCCTGAGTAGCTGGACTATAGGTGCACACCACCACTCCCGGCTAATTTTTGTATTTTTAGTAGAGATGGGGTTTCACCATGTTGGCCAGCATGGTCTCGATCTCTTGACCTCGTGATCTAATTTTTGTATTTTTAGTAGAGATGGGGTTTTACCATGTTGGCCAGGATGGTCTCGATCTCTTGACCCTCGTGATCCACCCGCTTTGGCCTCCCAAAGTGTTGGGATTACAGGCGTAAGCCACCGCACCCAGCCCAAGGGTGTTCTTTTTAATATGTTGTTGAATTTGGTTGGCTGGTATTTTGTTGAGGATTTTTGAATTAATATTCATCAGAGATATTGGCCTGTAGATTTTTTTGTTTTGTTTTGTTTTGATGTGTCTTTGTCTGGTGTTGATATCAGGATAATACTGACCTTGCAAAATGAGTTTGGAAGTGTTCTCCTCTGTTTTTTAGAATAGCTTGACTAGGATTGGTATTAGTTCTTGTTTAAATGTTTGGTAAAATTTAGCAGCACGGCTGTCAGGCTTTGCTGGAAGACTTTTTATTATGGCTTTGAACTCATTACTTCTTATTGGTCTGTTCAGGTTTTGGATTTCTTCATGGTTCAATCTTGGTATCTTGTGTCTGTTTATTTACTTTTATTTATTTTACCTGTTTATTTTTTTGAGATGGAGTCTCACTGTGTTACCCAGGCTGGAATGCAGTGGCATGGTCTTGGCTCACTACATCCTCTGCCTCCCAAGTTCAAGTGATTCTCCTGCCTGAGACTCTCAGGTAGCTGGGATTACAGGCGTGCACCACGACGCCGAGCTAATTTTTGTATTTTTAGTAGAGATAGGGTTTTACCATGTTGGCCAGGCTGGTCTTGAACTCCTGAACTTGTGATCTGACCACCCCAGCCTCCCAAAGTGCTGGGATTTATTGTCATGTGGTTGCTCATAGTAGCCTCTTATGATTCTTTTAATATCTGGGATATTGGTTGTAACATCTCCTTATTCGTCTGTGATTTTATTTATTTTTATCTTTTATCTTTTTTTCTTAGTTAAGCTGAAAGTTAATTGATATTGTTTATGTTCAAAAAATTAACTTGTTCTTTTGTTGTTGTTTTTTCATTATATTTTATTTATTTCTGCTCTGATCTTTATTATTTCCTTTCTTGGTTTTGGATTGCTCTTGTTTCTCCAGTTTGTTTGTTGCTTGCCATAGGGTTTCACTCTTTCACCCAGGCTCGAGTGCAGTGGCATGAACATGGATCACTACAACCTCAGCTTCCTGGGCTCACGCTAACCTCCTGCTGCAGTCTCTGGAGTAGCTGGGACAACAGGCACAAGCCACCATTCCTGGCTAATTATTTTATTCTTTATTTTATAGAGACAAGGTCTCATCATGTTACCCAAACTGGTCTCCATCTCCTGGGCTCAAATGAGTCTTCTGCCTAACCGTTCCAAAGTGTTGGGATTACAGGCATGAGTTACCATGCCTGACCCGTATTTTCCTAGTTCTTTAATATGCATTTTTAGGTTGTTTATTTGATGTTTTTCTACTTTTTTGATGTAGGCACTTGCTGCTATAAACTTTTCTCTTAGTATTCCTTTCTCTGTATCCCATAGGATTTGGTATTTTGTGTTTCCATTATCATTTGTTTCAAGAAATTTTTTAATTTCCTTCTTAATTTCTTCATTGATCCACTGCTCATTCAGAAGGATATTGTTCAATTCCCATGTGTTTGTATAATTGGCAAAATTTCTGGTTATTGATTTCTAGTTTTATTCCATTGTGGTCAGAGAAGATACTCTATATTATCTTAATTTTTTAAAATGTCTTAAGACTTTTCTGTGGCTTTACTTGTGGTCAGTCTTGGAGACTGATCCATGTGTTATAGAGAAGAATGTATATTCTGCAGCCATTGGATGAAATACTCTGTATCTACCTCTGTATCTACCCTGTTCATATGTTTCTTAGTGCAGATTAGGTCTGATGTTTCTTGGTTGCTTTTCTGTCCTTAAGATCTGTCCAATGCAGAAAGTGGGGTATTGAAGTCTCCAGTTATTATTGTACTGGGGCCTCTCTTCTCTTTAACTCTAAAAATATTTGTTTTATATATCTGGGTGCTCCATTTGTGGGTGCATATGTATTTGCAGTTGTTATATTTTCTTGCAGAATTGACCCCTTCATCGTTATATACTGACCTTCTTCGTCTCTTTTTATACTTTTTTCTTGAAATCTATTTTTCCTGCTCTAAGTATAGCTAGCTCCTGCTCTTTCTTGTTTTCTATTTGCATAGAACATCTTTTCCATCCCTTTATTTTCAATCTCTTTGTGTCTTTATAGGTGAAGTGTGTTTCTTGCAGACAAGAGATCGTTGAGTCTTTTTTTTTTTTAACCATTCAGCCACACTGTATCTTTTGACTGAAGGGTGTAGTCCATTTGCAACCCATTATTTTAAACTGATGACAACTTAACAATGATTGCATAAACAAGAAGCAAAGAGAAAACTAATAAAAACTCTACACTTTAACTTTGCCCTTCCACTTTTAAAGTTTCTGTTGTTTCTGTTTGTCTTATTGTACTATCTATATCTTGAAAAGTTGTTGTAGTTATTTTTTTCAAATGACTGCTCCATAAACAGAGTAGGGCTATCCAATAGCAGAGTGGCCCAGATAACCAGTTATTTTTTTCTTCAGTTCTCTTTTAGTCTTTATACTTAAGATCTGAGTAGTTTATACAATACAATTATAGCATAATATTCTGTGTTTTTCTGTGTACTTACTATTACCAGTGCATTTTGTACCTTCAGATGATTTCTTATTGTTCATTAATATTATTTTCTTTGAGATTAAAAAAATCCCTTTATCATATCATTTTTTTTTTTTAAAGACAGAGTCTCCCTCTGTCACCCAGGCTGGAGTGTAGTGGCACTATCTCAGCTCACTGCAACCTCCTCCTCCAGAGTTCAAGCAATTATCCCGCCCCAGGCTCCGGAGTAGCTGGGATTACAGGCACCTGCCACCACACTTGGCTAATTTTTTTTTTTTGTATTTTTAGTAGCGACGGAGTTTTACCATGTTGGTCAGGCTTGTCACAAACTCCTGACTTGAAATGATCCACCTACCTCGGCTTCCCAAAGTGCTAGGATTACAGATGTGGGGCACCATGCCTGGCCTATCATTTGTTGTAGGACAAGTCTGCTGTTGATGAAATCTCTCAGCTTTTGTTTGTCTGAGAATCTCTTTATTTCTGCTTCATGTTTGAAAGATATTTTTGCTGGATGTATTATTCTAGGATAAACATTTTTTTTTTTTCTACAGGACTTCAGATATATCATGCTATTTTTTCCTAGTCTATAGGGTTTACACTGAGAAGTCTCCTGCCAAATATATTTGGGCTCCTTTTTGTGTTGTTTTTTCTCTTACGCTGATTGGAGAAGTCTTACTTTATTCTTGACTTTTTGAAGTTTGATTATTAAATACCTTGAGGTAGTTCTCTTCTGGTTACATCTGATTGGTGTTCTATAACCTTGTACTTGAATATTGATATCTTTTTCTGTGTTTGGGAAGTTTTCTGTTATTATCCCTTAGAATAATTTTTCTACCTCAAACTGTCACTCTCCCTCCCATTTAAGGCCAGTAAATCTTAGATTTGCCCTTTTGAGGCTGTTTTCTAGATCTTGTAGACATGCTTCATTTTTTTTTTTAATCTCTCCTCTGATTGTGTATTTTCAAATAGCCTGTCTTCATTGAACTCACTAATTCTTTCTTCTGCTTGATTGGTTCTGCTGTTAAGAGACTCTGATCTGTTCTTTAGTATGTCATTTATATTTTTGAGCTCCAGAATTTCTGCTTGATTCTTTTAAAATGTTTCATTCTCTATGTTAATTTTATCTGATAGGATCCTGAATTCCCTCTCTGAGTTATTTTGAATTTCATTAAGTTTCCTCAAAACAACTATTTTGAATTCTTTGTGTGAAATGTCACATGCCTTTGTTTCCCTGGGATTGGTCTCTAGTTCCTTGTTTAATTTGTTTGGGGAAGTCATGTTTTCTTAGATGGTCTTGATGCTTAAGGATGCTCATCAGTCTCTGGGAATTGAAGAGTTAGGTATTGTTTCTTCACAGTCTGGTCTTCTTTGTACTGTTATTCTTGGGAAAGCAATTATGGCAGTGTTGCAAGATACAAGGTGCTTTTGAAACCAAATCCAGCTAGTGTGCATCCTTCCTTTGGGGCCAGTAGCCACTACCTTTATTTGTCCCCAAGACGATGCCATAATTACACCTCATTCACATGGGAGCCTATAGTACCACAACTCAGGCTGCCTATAACATAGGCCAGTGGAACAACTAAGACGTCGATGTCTAAACCAGTGTGGTATTTCCCTTCCATCCCTAGGGAAAAGGCAAACCTGTCCAGTGGGGAAACCGCCAAACAGATGGCAAGTTCACTTCTCCTACACATGTCTGCACCCACTTCAACAGCTAGTTGAGCTATGGCCCACCTCCTCAGAGTGCCTGCCACACAGCCTGCTAGCCCATCATACCACCATGCACCTAGCCCAGTCCCCCCATCCCCAGCAAAACCACACCACCACCATCACAAGCTTCCATAGCCTAGGCTACTGAGGCAAACAAACATCACTGACAAAGATTATAGCCGCAGAAGCTGTACAGAGACTACGATACTGAATCCATCCAGAACCAAAGCTAACATATTATATCCAACTGTTACCATAAGACGTATCTATAGGAAAAAGTTTCTTCCTATGAAAGCTGCTCCATAAAATTGGAAAAATTGTCTTTTCCACTAAAGATACAGTTATCAATCAAAGCACACAGAAACATGAAAAAGCAAGGGATCATGGAGCCACCAAAGGAACACGATAATTCTCCAGTTAAAGACCTCAAAGGAAATCATATTAATGAAATGTCTAAAAAGAAATTCACAATGGTCACCTGAAAGAAATTTAGCAAGTTACAAGAGAATAAACAATTAAATGAAATCGGTAAACAACTCGTGATAGAATGAGAAATTCAACAAATAGATATTTTAAAAGAACCAGACAGAACTCTTGGAGCTGAAGGGTTAAGTGAGTGAAATACTAAGTACACTTGAGTGTTACAACAAAAGACTAAATCAAGCAGATGAAATAATTTCTGAACTTGAATACAGGTCTTTTGAAATAACTCAGTCAAAGGGAAAACAGGAATGAAGAAAGCCTATGGGATAATGGGACACAATTTAGCGAATAGTTGCATTTTAGGATGTCGGAGGGAGAAGAGTTGGAGAAAGTCACAGATAATATATTTAACAAAATAATAGCTGAAAACTTCTCAAGCCTTGGGAGAGATGTGAACATTGAGATCGAGAAAGCGCAAATGTACCCTATTAGATTCAAGTGAAAAAGATTCTCTAGAGCACTTTATGATTAAACTGTCAAAAGTCAAAGACAGAGAATTCTAAAAGCTGCAAAAGAAAAACACTGAGTCAAATATAAGGGAATTTTCATTAGACTATCAGTATATTCATCAACATAAACTTTGTAGGCCAGAAGAGAATGGGATGTTGTATTCAAAGTATTGAAAGGAAAGAAACAACAACAAAAAAAACCTGCCAGCCAAGTATAGTGTATTCAGCAAAGCTATCCTTACAAAATGAAGGAGAAAAAGAGGCCTCCCCCAGGTGAGCAAAAGCTGAGGGAATTTATCACCACTTGACCAGACTTACAAGAAATGCTTAAAGAAGTGCTACAACAGGAAATAAAACGGTGAGAATCATTGTAATGAAAACGTGAAAGTATAAAACTCACCAGTAGGTAAATTTATAAGAAAACTTAGAACACCCCGATGCTGTAATGATGCTGTGTAAATCAGTCCACTAGTATGAAGGTTTAAAGTCAAAATGGTGAAAAAAAAAAAAAAAAAAAGCTACAGTTGTCAGTTAAGGAACACGTAATAAATAAAAATGTAAATTAAGACCACAGAAATATAAATTGTATGGCAGAGTGGAAAAGTCAAGAGTATTTTTATGTGACCAACATTTAATTAATTATAGCAGATACACAAACAAGAAAGAGAACAAAAAGCTTAGCACCAAAGAAAACCACAAAACCACAGAGGTAATAGAGCATGAAAGGAAGAAAAGATATATAAAGTGACCAGAGGGCTGAGTGTGGTGGCTCACACCTTTAATCCCAGCACTTTGGGAGGCCAAGTAGGTGGATCATCTAAGGTCAGGAGTTCAAGACCAGCCTGCCAACATGGCAAAACTCATCTCTACTAAAATATTAAAATTAGCCAGGGATATTGACAGTCCTGTCTTTCTTATGGTTTAGATTGTGGGCTTTTTTTTTTTCCCACCAGTCCTTCTATACATCTGATTTTTTTCCAACCAGTCCTTCTATCCATCTCAATTTCTGTTTTTAGGAATTCCTCAGTTTTAGCTAAAACTGTTCTTTATTTTCCAAGATTCTTTTTGAGTTTTTCTTTTTTCCCCAAAAATACACCTTTTTAAAACTTCTTGAAATTTTAGGCAAAAAGAAAAGTTGAGATGTGGGCTGTTTGTCATTTTGATCTATCTTTCTTTACTTTTGTGTTTGAGTTCTTCTACTGATAATGTGACACTATGTGTAGAAGTGCACTTGGCCCTGCAGAAATAGAGATTTTTATTGATTTGTTTCATGAACATTTCTTTTCTTTTCTTTTTGAGACAGGGTCTCACTCTGTCACCTAGCCTGGAGTGCAGTGGCATGATTATTGATCACTGCAGTGTCAAACTCCTGGGCTTAAGTGATCTTCCCACCACAGCCTCCCAAGTAGCTGGGACTGTAGCACAAGCCACTATGTCTGGCTAGTTTTTAAAGTTTTTGTAGAGACAGGGTTTCACTATGTTGCCCAGGCTGGTTTCAAACTCCTGGACTTAAGTGGTCTTCCCATCTTAAACACTTCTTATAAGTAAAATCCTATGGTTGGTACTATGGACAAGTCCTATATTGTCTTCTATCTGACTAGAGAGGATATAGTTCTTATGGGATATGGTCTATTCAGGAATGAATATACTACTAATGAAGATGTAGTGTTTTATAAAGTGTCATAGTGGTTCAAAGAAGGAGAAATTACTTATTCCTCTAAGAATGAGGGAAAGCTTCATGGGGGAAATCATTTTTATGCTGGTATTGTAAGTGATGGTATCTGACCACATAGAGATTAGAAAGAGGGTTGAGACAGTGGGAAGTACAGGTAGAAGAACAAGTTAAGAAAAGTGAATAGATCATTTTGAGGGGAATATAGCATACATGAAAAGGAACAAAGGGAGATTAAAAAGTTACCAGACCATATTCAGTTGAAATAGAGAGCAATGGAAAGTCTTGAGCTTAGTTTCAGCTGATGTTTTTAGCTGATAACCCAGTATTGTAGATGGAATAATTTGGGGCAAGGAGGCCATTTCTGGGGGGCCCTGCTAGGAAACAGGGCATCTAGACTGCCAGGGCTTGACAATAGGTTGGATTTCTTCCGAACAGATTGTAAGAAATCATTAATGTTACTCACTAGGCTGCAATTTAATCATTTTGACAGACAAAGGAGGCTAATGATTAAAGGTGTCAATTTTATTATTAAAAACATTTGACCATATATGCTGAATATAACCTTATATCACTCTACTTTACAAGTACAAAAACATTTTTGAGTGAAAACGTCTGACTTCGCTGGCCAAAGTTTAGAAGAGCCTGTTTGTATCAGAGAATCCATCAGAGTCTCTGCCTTAGTTTTTTTCTTCTTCTTCTTGTAGTATATTCTTTATGATAATCAGACACGTAACAGGAAGAACATCTCCATCTGGTAATCATTACCTGTAGGATGTAGAGCTTGTATGTGTCTTCTGGAAGTTAACTTTTAATGTTAAACAAAGGAAGCTGATCAAAACCAGCTGTAAAACCTTTGCGTAGTTCATATTTTATACAGTCAGCATTACATTACCATTCACATGACTCTATGTCTGAAGTTTTCTAAAAAAGTAAACCTTTCATTAAAATTATTGTAATCCTGATTTTATAGTTAGCACAACTTAAATGTTTCCCTGTTTGGCAGGAACATTTAGCGCAATTGACATCACCGTGTATGTGGTTATACACCTTGGAGAAATAATGGCTCATTTATTAAACATATATGCCACTATTAATATATTTGGGATGCAGTCAAAATAAAAACAGTAGGTAGGTCAAAATATAATTTTCTAATTTAAAATTATGAGGTTAATAAATGTAGAAACTTGCCAGCTAAACATGTAACAGGCCATTAAATATATTATTTGAACTAATTATATAGATATTAAAAATTACCCTAGTAATACCCCCTTTGACATGGCATTTATTATAATCCTAGGTACACACAAGCATAGTAATAAATGCCTAGGTATTACATGGCATTTATTATAATCCTAGGTACACACAAGCATAGTAATTTTAGATCATTATTATTTATGATAAGGAATGACTCCGAATTTTAAATCAAGAAGACTTTTTTTCTTTCCCTTAATTGTATTTAGAACAACAATGGAACTTGGAAGAGTAAAAAATTAATTCTGGGCAGTGCTTTGCATTCTATCGGTATATTGTGTTTGTTAAATAAGAATAGTTTCTTCTTCCTGGAACTTGCAGTCGTTATATAAATAGAGATTTTGAAATCACAAAGCACATGAATTTCTAACAACACATACTTGTGAAAGATCTGTAACAACATTATTGAGGATTTGCTATCATGAGATGGAATTTCTGACGAGAAAATGTACCAGATAATGTAATGACTCAGGCAGAACAATCTAAGCAGAAGACAGTAAGCATTTCTCTCCCAAGGAAATATTTTGATATTCAGTGGTTGTTTTGTAAATGATTAACCCTGTTGTGTTGGAAATGTTCTAGCCAGGAGAAACCTAAGTATTGCTCACAAATACCGTCTGACTACAAGTCAGAGAAGCCAAGGACATTTGTGGTAATTCAACTATAGTGTAATGTCAAGTATGACCATATCTGGTATTAGGGCCAGTGTTGTAAAGGTGCTTTTCTCAAGCCTTGGTTAACTGTCCAGCTTTAGGAAGATATTTTAAAATGTACAAGCACATAAGTGGAAAGTAACTGATGGCAAACTAATTTTTGAAATACTACAGTTTTCATTTCTGCTAATAGTGGCATATTCCTTTTTTTAAAGATATAGAATATATTAATTGTATGCTGAAAAGGCACTGAATCATGTTAGTCTCTGATAATTGACAAGTTATCATTCCTTATGAGAGAGATTTAAAGAATGTTTTACTTCAGTCATAGTCTTTGTGTTAGAATACTTAAAGACATTAATTTTTAACAGAAAAATAAATAATTTGTAGCATGAAGCACATAGTAGACACTCAGTATATGTTTATTAAATTATTATTCAAAGAAGTCTTAATTGTATTTAACACTTTTCTTAAACTGTATGTTTGTATGTGTAATATATGTAAATACACATATTTGTATACATAAGATTAACAGAAAAAGCACTCAGGGAGTTTTGACAGTTCTAGACTCCCATGTAACCAGCACCCCAAAAGCAAGGAATAATATTTCCTGTATTTTAGAAAGTTCTCCTTTCCAGTCATAACTTTCTTACTTCCTCCAGTGGTTTCTATTACCATAGTTTAATGTGTCCGTTTGTTGATATCATGTAAGAGCAGTTGCATAGAGAATACCCTTTTGTCTCTAACTTTCCTTGATTTTGTTGGTTTTTTATTTTATGTGTTCTACTGGGTGTGCAGTATTATTTTATTGTGATTTTCATTTCTATTTCCCTAAAGATGAATGATAATTGAGCACCTTTCAATTTGCTTATTGCTATTCATATACCTCACTTTGTGGTGTGTCTGTTCACACTGTTTGTTCCTTTTTATTGATACTTCCTATGTTTTGTCCAAGAAATCTTTGCATACCCAAAGTCAAGAGGACTTTTTGTTAGATTTCTTTATGCTTATATGGTATCTATTATCTTTATGGTTATAAATTTTGTGCCTCATTGTGTGGTCAATGTTGAATTTTTTTTTTAATGTGTGTAATTAGATAGATATTGGAGCTTATGTTTTTCCATTTAGCTGTTTCAGTAATATTTGTTACCCATGTTTCAGCAACATTTTTGGACATAAATAAAGGACTCTGTGACTGCAATTGTGTGTAGAGTTAACAGTTTTATTCTCTTTTCTCCCTTGATTTCAATTGCTTTTTTCTTTAGGTGCCTTTCTGAACCTTTGGTTAACCATCAAGCTTTAACCATTAGTGAACCACTAAGCTGTGTCTTTTATAGCATTTCAACAAGTTGGTGTCAACACACATTGCAGTTTTCTGTTCTTTTCCATTCAAATACTCAAGGATCAATTAATTCTGTCACTATGAAGTGATCTGTAGAATTAGTATCTAACTTCTATCCTATAGCCCTCCTCCTATTCTCACTTTATATAGCTCCTTTTTCCTGCCCTTTTCATAGCTGATAGTAAAGACATGAACTTCAGTATCTCACAAAACAAGTTGTAAGGTCTTAAGTATTTTCTGAAACTGGCTGAGGTTTTAGAACATGATGGCCCTAACATGTTAAAGTATTTGGTATGTAGTATAAATCAAGGTATTAGGTATAGTAGTATAAATTAGTGGCTCTTCCATATAAAATTTCCTAGGCATCTGTGTTCATTTTGGGATACATCCCATCAAAGGAGATGGATTTATGTTTTTTCCACATTAAATATATTTTATCAGTCCACCATAAATTGACTTATAAACAAGAAGACCCATTTATGGATTTGAGTTTTGAATTATGTGTGAATTTTATTTTTATTAAGCTTTTTTTTTGTGTTTTCTGAGCTTTCCTTGATAAACATTTATTGCTTTTGTAACAAATCCATGCGTAGATTTTATTCTCTATAAACTTTTGGCAATGTCTAATTAGTTAACAAGGTATATGTATATACCAGGGCACTTTGATTAAAGAATTTTCAAGCTGATAGAAGATGGAGAGAATTGAGCTTCTAGAATGCTTTCAGTTCATGTGTTTAATTATATTGTTTGAGCTAAATAGACACGGATGTTTGCGTAACACTGCTCATGGAATACCTACATACCTTCAGTGTAGATAATGAAGATTATCTGTCAAAGCATCAATCAAAACCTTGTCAGTAAATATAGATAACAGATGACAAATAGACTTTAAGGGAGAAAGTCATTTCTTTCAAATTTATATTTGGGCAAATAAACAGCAGAACATCAATAAATCTTAGAAATGACAGGCCAGTAAATGATACTGTTATTTCATGGCTTCTAAGGTGTACTTTAAAAAGGAAAAAACCGTTTAACTTTCTGATGTTTGGATGTGTAGTGACACAGCTGTTATTGCCTGAGATCTGCTAAGATAGACAGAGGGCCAGTATCCAAGTTTGAAGAAGATGTCAGTGCTTCAGATTACAACCGAGGAGCTTTTAATCCTAGATTGTGGAGCAGCCTTGGTAACACAGAGGAACATGGATATCAACGCTTCTGCATCAAGAGATTCAGAAGAGTCAGACTCTGAATGTGATAACATTTTATGAATACCTTAACCATTTTTTTTACTGCTGTTTTCCTCCTCTTTTATGCTGAAGTGAAACAGTAATGCCCAAGTATGATCTATAATGATAATCTGTGCCTTAAAGTCAAAAGAACTTTAAAAATGAGAATAAAAAATTGTAAGTCAGTGCTTCTTAGACTGTCTGAAGCAAAGGTTTTTGTTTTTTACCTTCACCATTTTTATAAAATATATTTGAAATTTTCGCTACCATATTAAAATGTTAACAGAAGTTTCTAAATGCTCCTATTTTCTGATCTGATCTTGTAGACTGATGGCAGTTTATGGTCTAGCACTGGTGACAGCCCACATTTTGAGTGGCACTGATAAGAAAACATTTTATCAGTTTAATTTTCATTGTGTATTTTTTTCTTAACCTACCAAAATAATGGTGATCTTACACTTGGTGGTGTAAGAGGTTTGATGAAATAGTAGACATATATTGCATAATTTCTTTAAAAGCATTGTTTTAGGAGTCCAACTGCCTAGTTAACTTTGGAGGAAATCCAATATCATTTCTAAGCCTGAGTCTCTTGATTGTAAAGTGGAGATAATATTAGTTCTGACTTCATAGCATTGCTGTAATCATTAAATAAGAAAATTTGTGGAAATCACTCGACACAGAACATAGTAGGAATGTCATATGTATTAAAGCATATTGTCATACTCACCCAAACTTTTCCTCCTAGGAACTAATGGCAGGGCACTGTAGAGAGATTATTAGCATGCCAGGTCAGTTGGGGAAATCGTCGGAGATTACCCCTCCTTAAAGAGCTGGCTCTCAAGGACCTTTGAATTAAGGTCTAATTCAGGGAATACCAACAGCCTTGCATGTCTTTGGTAGGTCTGGGCATCAGGGATCTCTATCACATTGAAGGATGGATGTCTGAATGAGCTGAAGTAGGTCTTTAGTAAGCAATTGATAGAAAGTCAAGGTCTCCCTCTCCAGGGAGAAGAATCTAATAAAGACTTAAGATGGCTCATCAGGACTCAGTTTGGACAGATCAGTGTTCTCAGTAGGATTCTAGTCCCAAAAGAAAACTGGACTGCACCCTAGTAACCAGGACAGATCCTCAGTCACAATGTACATGGCTCAGGGTTCTGGAAAAGCTGTGTCTTGGGTGACATGTGAACATGTAATATCTTACCTATCCTCTGTATTGGATATCAGGCTAAGACAACTGATTCTCTTTTACCATTTTCTTTCTGCTGACTCTTTCTCCTTGACTTTGGCTTCAAGCATAATAAGGACTAAGATTGCAGGTCAGTGATCTTTAATAGATATCATGGGGCAAAAAAAAGACTGGGAAATAATAGTTTATTGGGTTTGGTTAGGTAGGTTCCCTGTGTAACTTTTGCAGTTTTTTTTTTAATGTTTCTAACAATTTTAAAATGTAATTTAGATTTTCTTGATGTGGGTCTAGGGAATCCTTGGTTCACTGTCCTATGGGATGAATAAAAATTTAGGTTTCCCAAATGTCTGTTAACCATGTTTTCATTTGTTCATATATCCTAATAAACTTGAAACTCTTGCCGAACAGAAGCCTGCCTGAAATGAAGGTACATATTTCTGTTAATAATGTCAATTTTTCTTCATTTTACATTCTCCAACAAGGTAAGCAGAGAAAATATTGAGAAACATCTTTTCTGTATTGGTTTGATTACTTTTTATCATTTATGTATCATATTTATTTTAAGAGTATAGCAAACATGCTGATTAATTAGGAGTAAATGGCAGGAAAAGATAAATGGCAGGAAAAGACTTTCAAAGAATAGGGAATTTGTGTTGTTGTTCGAGTGTTTGTTGCTTATACCTCTGCTTTGTTTCCTGTGAACTTAATGCTGTCTTTGAATTCAGTAATATGAACTCTTGCTATATACTGGTAGTAACACTTCTTCCTTGTCATCACTCAAGTTTGCAAAAAGAAATTGCTTTCATTTTGAGATTAAAGCATTTCTTTTCTTTTTTCGTTTTTTGAGACGGAGTTTTGCTCTTGTCACCCAGGCTGGAGTGCAGTGGCATGATCTTCGCTCACTGCAACCTCCGCCTCCCAGGTTGAAGCCATTCTCCGACCTCAGCCTCCCAAGTAGCTGGGCTTGCAGAAGCATGCCACCATGCCCGGCTAATTTTTTGTATTTTGGTAGAGATGAGGTTTCACCATGTTGGGCAGACTGGTCTTGAACTCCTGACCTCAGGTGATCCAGCTTCCTCAGCCTCCAAAAGTGCTAGGATTACAGGCATGAGCCACCATGCCCAGCCAAAGCATTTCATCTTACTAGCTGTTGTCCATGCATGTGACCTCATCAACCACAAAAGTATATACCTCTGAATCCCAAATAAGATTAGGTTGGATCCTGTGGTTTCCATATTGGCTTTGGGTGGTCTTAAAAGATCAGAAGTCTTCTGTTGATCTGAAAACTCATATTCTCATAAATTTCAATGTGTTATAACTTCAATCAACATATTTTTTAGGGGGGTATAAAATGGGTTTATTGGATAACAATGATCCTTTCCCCCTTAAGTTTCCAGATTATGTGAAGTAAATGATGATGTATCATTGGATTCATAGCCTATGAAAATGTGCAGATTTTATTCTGTGCTTGGGTAGCTTCAAAGCAGACTCTGGTAGAAGTCGTCCTTGGGAATGACTGTGATGTATTCATACCTGACATTGATCTGATGGCTGTGCCAAATGTGGCCACTTTGTTGCACACCTTTGCTGAAGCGAGCAAAGATGTTTTCCTCTTCTGGCAGTTAGAAATGCTGCTACCAGCAGCTATTGGCAGGCTCCTCTCTAGGCATATTTAAAGCAGTGGAATGGAGTTAATGTGTTTTTCCTTTGTGTCATGGAAGTTATCTGAGACCTGCAGAAAATTAAATATTACCATTCAAATACTTTTGAAAAAACAGAACTAATTCGGTGACTACTTTCAAAAATAAGTAAGTAAGAGTTCTCTGCAAAATATAATTTTGTCAGGTTAAACTACGGATTTTTTGGTGGTTTCGTCTCCCTCTACTCATATATTTCGGATTATTTTTAGTATAATGCTGAGGCAGTTAATCTTTTAAAACTCTTCACAGGAACTTTCTAGGAATTTAAGAAGGTGACTATGAGTGTACTGTATCCTTCCATTAGTTTACACATACTTACATGGATCATACTTACATTTTTTTCCTCCAAACACTTTTAAAACCAAGCCAAATATGCCATACCAATTTATAGGGGCCTATAAATCTAAATAATATTAGGACCACAGATCCATCCTTTTTTCTTACTCTCTTCTTACAACTATAAAATTAGACCAGGTGATGATATCCAGATTTCAGTGTTAGTTCCTCTTGTCTCCTCCCCATCTAACACATACTGTTGAACCTAAACACAGCTTTTATCATGTCACTCCTCCCTGCTCAGAGTCCTAGAATGTTCTTTAACACCTTTTGCATGAAGTTTTTGGTTCCTCTAATACAATTGGCTTATACTGCTGTTGTGGTATTTACAATCTGCTATTGTGGTATTTACAATCTGTTTTATTACCTTTATAATTTTCTTGGTTACAGGGCCACAGATAATCCTCTTTATCCTTCACCTTCTAATTCAGTGTTTTACACTGACATGTTTGATACGGTACTTATTGATTCTCTGTTGTGCTCTAAGCATTAATCACAGGTGGAAGCTATACAGTATATTCTTTAGAAGGTTGATCTGCTTTGATGCTGCATTTAATGTGTCTTGACTGTAATATCTGCTAGTGTCAGAATTGTAATTTTATGATATTTATCATGCTCTGGATTTATGCCTTGAAAACTAGAATTTATTACAGTATACATTTGTAATTCTTATTTCAACTGTTTGCAAATGTTACTTGTGTTACTTTATAAACTGTTTTCTAAGATGTATGTATTAACCTTTCCCAAAAGTACTGCAACAACTTCATCATGGACTGGATTGAAATAATTCACCTAAAAGAGGCATCTATATCCTTTGCCATATCAGACACCAGTGTAAATACTAGATAAGGTGTATATTCATATAAAAATTTGTTTACTTTGTGTTTAAAAGTGAATTGATTCTTGATAATGTCTAATATCAAGAAAATTTGGATATTAAATACATTCTAATTTTAATAATGTGTGTTTTAGTGTGTAAGTGTTCATGTAACACATTATCACCCAATTGAATCCCTTTCAATTAGAATTTGAGTCTTTGCCAAAAAAAATAACACCTCATAGACAAAAAGCTGACTGTACCACAGTTGATTTTAAACTTTAACTCTGAATATACAGCTTAGAACAATGGTGTCGGTTTCAAAAATTTCATGACTAGAATTATTTTATTCATAAGTATCACACAAAATATTAGTCTGATATTGATATATATGGTCATATAATGGATTTTAGAACTTACACATAATGCAAAAGCTTATAATAAAAATAATGACTTTGCATTGTAATAAATTGTTTTTAAAAGCGTAAACAATCCCTAATTCCTTTCCTTCTTTTTTTCTCTTCAACTTTTATTTTAAGTTCTGGTGTACCTATGCAAGATGTACAGGTTTGTTACATAGGTAAACATGTGCATGGTGGTTTGTTGCACAGATCAACCCATCACCTAGGTATTAAGCCCAGCATCCATTAACTGTTCTTTCTGATGCTCTCCCTCGCTTCCTCCCATTGTGTGTTGTTCCCCACCATGTGTCTGTGTGTTCTCATCGTTCAGCTCCCACTTATAAGTAAGAACATGCAGTTTTTGGTTTTCTCTTCCTGCTTTAGTTGGCTGAGGAAAACGGCTTCCAGCTCCATCTGTGTCCCTGTAAAAGATATGATCTCATTCCTTTTTATGGCAGCATATTATTCAATGGTGTATATCCAGTCTATAATTGATGGGCATATGGGTTGATACCACATTTTCTTTATCCAGTCTATAATTGGTGGGCATTTGGGTTGATTCCATATCTTTGCTATTGTGAGTAGTGTTGCAGTGAATATACACGTGCATGTATCTTTATAATAGAATGATTTATATTCCTTTGAGTATATACCCAGTAATGGGATTGTTGGGTCAAATGGTGTTCTGCTTCTTGATCTTTGAGGAATTGCCACACTGTCTTCCACTGTCCTTGAAAAAACTAATTTACATTCCCACTAACAGTGTAAAAGCATTCCTATTTCTCCACAACCTCACCAGCATCTATTGTTTCTTGACTTTTTAATAATTGCCATTCTGACTGGCATGCGATGGTATCTCATTGTGGTTTCAATTTGCATTTCTCTAATGATCAATGTTGATCCTTTTTTATATGTTTGTTGGCCACATGAATGTCTTCTTTTGAGAAGTGTCTGCTCATGTCCTTTGCCCACTTTTTAATGGGATTGTTTGGTTTTTTTCTTGTAAATTTGTTCAAGTTCCTTGAAGACTCTGGAGATGGATAGATTGCAAAATTTTCTCCCATTCTGTAGGTTGTCTGTTCACTCTGATAATCTTTAGTTTAATTAGATCCCATTTGTCAATTTTGGCTTCTGTTGAAACTGCTTTTGCTGGTTTTGTCATGAAATCTTTGCCCTTGCCTAGGTCCTGAATGCTATTGTTTAGATTTTCTTTCAGGGTTTCTATAGTTTTGGGTTTTATAGTTAAGTCTTTAATCCATATTGAATTAGTGTTTGTTTATGTGTAAGGAAGGGGTCCAGTTTCAGTTTTCTGCATATGGCTAGCCAGTTCTCCCAGCACCATTTATTAAATAGGGAATCTTTTCCCCATTGTTGTTTTTGTCAGGTTTGTCAAAGATCAGATGGTTGTAGGTGTGTGGTCTTATTTCTGAGATCTCTATTCTGTTCCATTGGACTATGCGTCCGTTTTTGTACCAGGACCATGCTGTTGTGGTTACTGTATCCTTATAGTGTAGTTTGAAGTCAGGTAGCATGATGCTTCTAGCTTTTATTTTTTTTTTCCCTTAGGATTGTCTTGGCTATACGGACTCTTTTTTGGTTTCATATGAATTTTAAAATAGTTTTTTTCTAATTTTGTGAAGAATGTCAATGGTAGTTTAATGGGAATAGCATTGAATATATAAATTACTTTGGGCAGTATGTACATTTCCATGATATTGATTCTTCCTATCTATGAGCATGGAGTGTTTTCCATTTGTTTGTTTCCTCTTTAATTTCCTTGAGCAGTGGTTGATAGTTCTCCTCAAAGAGATCCTTTACTTCCCTTGTTAGATGTATTCCTAGGTATTTTATTCTTTTTGTGGCAGTTGTGAATGGGAGTTCATGTATGATTTGGCTCTCTGCTTGCCTGTTGTTGGTATATAGGAATGCTAGCAATTTTTGCACATTAATTTTATAACCTGAGACTTTGCTGAAGTTGCTTATCAGTTTAAGAAGGTTTTGGAGTGAGATGATGGGGTTCTTTAGATACAGGATTATGTCATCTGCAAAGATCATTTGAGTTCCTCTCTCCCTATTTGAATATGCTTTATTTCTTTCTCTTGCCTGATTGCCCTGAGCAGAACTTCTAATACAATATTGAATAGGAGTGGTGAGACAGGACATCCTTGTCTTGTGCTGGTTTTTAGGGGAATGCTTCCAGGTTTTGCTCATTCTGTATGATATTGGCTGTGGGTTTGTTATATATGGCTCTTATTATTTTGAGATCTGTTCCTTCAATACCTAGTTTATTGAGTTTTTAACATGAAAGGATATTGAATTTTATCAAAGGCCTTTTCCATATCTATTGAAATAATCATGTGGTTTTTGTCTTTAGTTCTGTTTATGTGATGAATTACATTTATTGATTTGTGTATGTTGAGCCATCCTTGTATCCCAAGGATGAAGCTGACTTGATTGTGGTGGATAAGCTTTTTGATGTGCTGCTGGATTTGGTTTGCCAGTACTTTATTGAGGATTTTTGCATTGATGTTCTTTAGGAAGCAATCCCTAATTTTTAAATAGGGTGTATTCCAGTGCTATATACCAAAACTTGATTCTATGCTATGTAGAAAATACTATGAAGGAAAGGAAAGCAAAGATTAATGAGACTCAGATCCTACCTTCCTGATGCTTCCTATCTCACACCTATGTCATAAATATAACTGTCATAATGAAAAAGGTACAAAGTGCTTAGATAGTCAACCAAGAGACCAATCAAAACTACTTGAAGCATCAAAACAGGCTTAGAAAGCACTTGTAATTTTGAGTGGCTCTTGCTGGATAAATAAGATTTCACATGGAAAGATGGATAAGTGGAGAGGGCAAACATTCAAAGCCAAAAGGAGCAGATGGGTGTTCATAAGAGCAACTTCATAGACTAGTAAATAATGAACAGTGAATTTGGCTAGAGCTAAAAATGATGGAGAAGGGGAAGGAATAATGAATCTGGAAAGGGAGCTAAAGTTATACTATAGTACGGTGTGTCTCAACAATAGCTGAACCTTCCTTTTGGTAGGAAGGGTTAAAATCTTAAAAGAAAACCAGTAAGGTTTAAAAGAGCCCCACAGGTACTTCTTCTGATAAGGGCCTCTCTAGGGTATATCCCCAAACTGAAAGTCACTCTGTATAATATAACAGTACTTTATGCCAGACACTATACATAGTATATTGGATCCATTATTCTAATCTTTACAGCAATTGTATGTATAGCATATTCCTAAGAATATAGAAGGTATTCAGCATATATTTGTTGAATGAATAAATAAGAGTTTATAAAGTGAATATATAAAGTGAATATTAATTATGGTTATTAGTGTTTCCATTTTCCAGATGAGGAAACTAAGGTACAAAACCTTAAGTGTAAGAAATCAATTGCTAAACTGCCAAAAATGTGCATAATTTCTAAGACTAATAGTCTGGTGTGAGGGTTTGTTTTAGGTTGGAGGCTCTGATCTCACATGGATTATTTTAGTTTCATCTTGCTTCATGTCTTGTCTTACTCTTTCCAATAATAAAGAGTTTAAAATGGAATCTATTTTCTATCAAAATAATCCACTAATGCACATTAAAGTTAAAAAAATAAGCAGTCCATAATTTTCTCACATTCATTTGTGTGTCTGAAGAGATACTTTTAACATAGATAACTAACTTATATCACTCTAATTGGCATTGTTTCATGTGCATAACTAAAATTGCCAACACTTTCAGGTAGTAACCATCACATTGATATGTCCGTTTTCTCTGGACATATCAATTTTCTCTGCATTTACTGTGTTTATATAAGCAATTCTTTGTCCTAGGTTTTTCTTTTTTCTTGATTTTGATACTACTGATTAAAGTCACATTTTTCCCCCCCACACTGTGGCTTTCCCAGCAGTTTGTCTGCAGGAATGGTAGTCTTTCACAAATCCAAGTTTTCAAAGTAACTGTCTCTGTTCACAGACCCAATAATTAAACTTTATATTCCAGGCCCTGCAAAATATTTGGTTATCATTTCTCCAAGCATTCTTTGTTTTTCCCAAATAAGAGATACATGACTACTGAAAAACTATGGGTTACACTGAGCAGCAAAAATAAATACTGCCATCCTCTCACTCTGAGTCCTCCCCAAGGTGGAAGTCTAAAGCTTAGTTCAGCATTTCACTTTGTCAGGCTCTACGTAGGTTAGTTTTCGTGTCATCACAATACCTTCTATGTTCTGATTCTTTTTTAAGGAAAAAATCTTTATTTTTCTAAGTGAACATTGTTGGAAACCTTGCTTTATTTAATTTAATGTACTTTTACATATGTCTATAAAGTGAATGAAAGACTAATATAAACTGTGTCTTCAAATTATAAAATATGGTACCATTACCTGATTTCTCTCTAGGAAGAATTAATAAAAGATTGGGTTCATAGTAAGAAGGGCAAAACGATTATCAAAAGAAATCATTTAAACAATTTAAATAACATCTGTTATTTTTAGAGTGAACTTCTATGTTTACCTAAGGTATATCTCATTAATATATTCTTCAGGTTTTAGAAAGATGATTGTATTTGTTTTAGGTCTTTATGAAATACACTCAAATACATCTTTCAATTCTGTGTTTATAATACCTTATTTAAAGTCCAACATCTGAGCCCTCTCTGAGACACTTTTTATTGATTGCCTTTTTTCCTGTGTGTGGGCTATAGTTTTTTCTCTTTCTTTGCATATCTAGTAATTTTGTTGTTGTTTAAAACAGGAACTTTCTAAAAATTTTTCATTGGTTTTGGGGAAACAGGGAATGTTTGCTTACATGAATAAGTTCTTTAATGGTGATTTCTGAGATTTTGGTATACTCATCACCTGCACAGTGTACATTCTCCCTAATGTATACTCTTTTATCCCTCACCCCCATCTTGGCCTTCCCCCCCAAGTCCCCAAAGTCCCTTGTGTCATTCTTATGCCTTTGCATCCTCGTAGCTTAACTCCCACTTGTAAGTGAAAACATACAATGTTTGGTTTTCCATTCCTGTGTTACTTCACTTAGAATAGCGGTTTGCAATTCCATCCAGGTTGCTACAAACACCATTATTTTGGTTCTTTTTATGGCTGAGTGGTATTCCAGGATGTACATATACATTTTCTTTATCCACTCATTGATTGATGAACATTTGGACTACTTTCATGTTTTTACAGTTGTGATTTGTGCTGCTATAAACATGCATTTGCAAGTATCTTTTTCATATAATGACTTCTTTTCCTCTAGGTAGATACCCAGGAGTGGGATTGCTGGATCAAAGGGTAGATCTACTTTTAGTTCTTTAAGGAATCTCCACACGGTTTTCCATGGTGGTTGTACTAGTTTACATTCCCACCAGCACCATAAAAGTGTTCCCTTTTCACCACATCCACAGCAGCATCTATTACTTTTTCGTTTTTTGATTCTGGCCATTCTAGCAGGAGTAGGGTAGTATCTCATTGTGGTTTTGATTTGCATTTCCCTGCTCGTTAGTGATGCTGAGCATGTTTTTCATGTTTGTTGACATTTGTGTATCTTCTTTTGAGAATTGTCTGTTCATGTTCTTAGCCCACTTTTTGATGGGATTGTTTGTTTTTTTCTTGCTGATTTGTTTGAGTTCCTTGTAGATTCTGGATATTAGTCCTTTGTTGTATGCATAGTTTGCAAATATTTTCTCCCATTCTGTGAGTTGTCTGTTTACTCTGCTGATTATTTCTTTTGCTGTGCAGAAGCTTTTCAGCTTAATTAATTAAGTCTGTTTATCTTTGTTTTTGTTGCATTTGCTTTTGAATTTTTGGTTGTGAGTCTTTGCCTAAGCCAGTGTCCAAGAAGGGTTTTTCCAATGTTATCTTCTAAAATTTTTATGGTTTCAGGTCATAGATTTAAGTCTTCGATCCATCTTGAGTTTATTTTGTATCAGGTGAGAGAGGAGGATCCAGTTTCATTCTTCTACACGTGGCTTGCCAATTATCCCAGCACCATTTGTTGAATAGGAAAGGAAAGGTTCCTTTTCCTACTTTATGTTTTTGTTTGTTTTGTCAAAGATCAGTTGGCTATATTTGGCTTTATTTCTGGGCTCTCTATTCTGTTCCGTTGGTCTATGTGCCATTTTTATACCAGTACCACGCCGTTTTGGTGAATACAGCCTTGTACTAATTAATAGTATATTTTGAAGTTGGTTACTCCTTCAAAGTGTTACCTCCAGATTTGTTCATTTTGCTTAGTTTTGCTTTGTCTATGCAGACTTCTTTTTGGTTCCATGAATTTTACGATTGTTTTTTCTAGTTCTGTGAAGAATGATAATGGTATTTTGATAGGAATTATATTGAATTAGTAGATTGCCTTTGGCAGTATAGTCATTTTTACAATATTGATTCTACCCATCCGTGAGCATGGAACTTTTAGATAATGTATTTTAGCAACTCTCAGAATCTCTGCCACCTCTAGGGTTGTTGTTTTTCATATTTTTGTTTATATAGTGATGTTACTAATTCCATAAAATCTGTCTTCTCTTTATATAGCCACTGAAGTCTCTGCTTAGGATTTTTTTATTTGTCTGTTTTAATTCTTGTTATTATGGTTAAACATGGCTTTTTAGTGATTACCCCCAGCGCAGCAAGGTTTAATGGTCAGCCAGTGATTAAAAGTTTTCTTGAACGTTATGAACCCGTAAGGCTTCCACCTTTGCTGAGAAATCTGTGTGTATATTAGGGCACACATTCAAAGGTCAGGCAGTTTACAAGTCTGCCTGTGCTGTTTCTTCATAGTCTGCTCAGGATGTATAGGATCTCGTGGTCTGCAATTGATAAGTAGACAGCTGAGGTCTTTTCTAGTCTTTCCTAAGCATGCATGTAACCTGGTGCATGTGTAAGCTGTCCAGATTCCCAGGAATTAATTGGAACATTTCAAAGCCCCCAATGGCTATGTAGTGGCAGAAAAGATTTATCTTTTCCTCACTTAGTGCAAGGTTCATGGCTGAGACATTTATATTAAAAGATAGACTAACGAAAAGCATACAAATTTATTTCATATAAATTTTACATGACACAGGAGCCTTCAGAAATTAAAACCTAAAGAAACAGGAAAAACTATTTTTATGCTACATTAAATGAAGAGTGGACATTTGTGCAGAAGTCTGATTGGATAAAGAGAGATATGATCTAATAGTAATAAACTGGAGAGATTTCAGCAAGGCCTTTTTGTTAGAGTCTTCTGTGTATCCCTGTGCGATATTCCTTGCCTCTGTGTGTGGGGTACATGAGGGCCTTAAGACCTACTTTAGAGAAAGGCCAGAGAATTCTTTTATGGCCTGCTTCAGTGGAGAAGGGTAGGAGAAGGTAAGAGAGACCTTCCATACTACAGCTTACAGAGAGGAAAAAGATTGCTAAAACATTTCTCAGTCATTGCAGGGTTCATGAGTAAAACCACTATAACAAAGACAGACTAACAATAGAAAGCTGTGCATATTTATTTAATATCAATTTTACATGACATGTAAACTAGAGGGAACTTAGCAAAGCCTGTTTGTTGAGATTTTTCTTGGCATTTCAGTGTCTTTATTCCTTCTGTCTGGGTATAGGCCAGGTCACCTGTCACCTGAGGGTCTTCAGGGAAGCAGGGAGGGAGAAAGTCAGAATGACCCTTTTAGGTTTTATAGCCTGCTTCAGGGAAGAAGCGTGAGGAGAAAATGAGAGTGGCCTTTCTGCTGTTCTCTCAATTTTCAAGGTGCCATATGAGTAGTGTTTCTTGCACCTCATCATATTGTTTTCTCAAATGCTAAGGTGCCATATTTTGGGTTAGTATGTCTTGAACCCCATCAGATATCTTCTGCAGATTTCCATTTTAAATTTTTGGTTGCTCTTCTGTTAGCCACAGTTGGTATACCTGATTACTTGCCACCAATTGCTATTGTTTTCAACAATGCCTTTGAGAACAGGCAGGAGGATCTCTTGAGGCCAGGAGTTGGAGACCAGCCTGGGCAACATTGCAAGACTGCATCGTCTCTACCACACATACACACAAAAAAGAGCAAAAAACAAAGCTGGGTATAGTGGCGTATGCCTGTAGTCCCAGCTACTAAGGAGGCTTAGGCAGGAGGATCACTTGAGCCCAGGTGTTCATGGTTGCAGTGAGCTATGATTGTGTCACTGCACTCCATCTTGGGCAGCAGAGCAAAACTCTGTCTCAAAAAGCAAAACAACCAAAAACAAGAAATTATTCTTAACTCTCCTCCCTTCCTCTTTACCTCCCTTCTCCTCCTCCTCCCTACCTCCCTCCCGCTTCTCTTCCTCTTCTCCCTCCTTTGTACCTTTCTCCCTCTATCTTCCCCCCTCTTCCTTTTTCCTCTCTCACTTTATTCACTCTCACATCACACATACCCTTTCTACATTGCCTATTGTATCTGGAATGTCCTTATCCTCTTTCATTTTCCTCTACTCATGTCTTCTTTTCTGGTCTGTCTTGCCCATTAAACTATGATCTAACCTAAGGTAAGGACCACATTTTAGTCATCTTTGCATTCTCAGCCTCTGGTGTAGTGTCCAGTACAGGAATATAGTGTAAGGTATAGTCTATGGATTTATTTCTCACAACTGTAGGACTAAGGTAATGTCTGTTGGTAATAATGGGGCATTTTCTAAGAACCGTATTTATGTAGAGGTTTTGTTTTGCTATTGCTTTAAATTTAGCTAAATAAGAGGGTCTGAGTCAAAGGTGTCTAATTACGTTGACAGTCATCCACTGAGAAATGCAGTCAGTACAAAATGCTACTGTTTGTATGATTGGATTTTTTGCAAAGCTACTGAAAGGTAGTCATGCCATAATCTGGAAATTGTATTCAGCACATTCCTAGAAAACCTTTCAATGTAACTTGATATGGCTATGTATCTGCAACAGTCTTTCTTAACTCTTGTCACCTGATAAACAAAAGTTTCATGCATTTCTTTAATGTTAATTTAAATTGCAGAATGAATATCACAACATAAATAAATTATAGCAATCTTATTTTAAACATACTTTTTTAAAACTCATAACTACTTAATGGCATAATCTTCCCACCCCATTAATTATCCCATTTCAGAAAAATATATTCTAAATCTTCTGTCACTAACTTTCTTCAAAAGAGCTTTTTGTGCACCTCCTTGTAAATACATCATTCTATCAGACAATACCACCAGATACCTAGATGATTTCCTCTGATTTCTCAAAAGATTTTATTGTCTGGCTTTTGTCTGTCATACTCCTGTTAGAATTCTTGATCATATCAGTAGCCATGTGCATGATCCTTCCAATATCCTGGGCTTTCATTTTCTCTCCAATGATACTGTCCTCCAATTTATTTCAGCTATTAATGCCATGATTGTACCCTAGACCTTGTTTATAGTAACTGCAGCTCCTATGTAACTTCAATTTAGAGTGTTCTACTCTTCATCACCACCTCCCATTGTCCACCACTTAATTTTTAGATTTTATGCTCAACAGTTATAATTGCTCCCTTGCATATGTACTTAATACGCTTGGCCTCATTTCATTTGTCTTATTCACCTGGCAAGACTCAGCACTCGTTAAATTATTCTCTTTAGCAGCTCTTAACCTGTACCCATGTAGCTGAATATTGCTAGAGATAAACACAACATGGCTTATAGTAATTCCTGACCACTAACTTCAGAGTTTTAATGAGTTGTTTATACTGTCCCTGTTTATTTCACTCTCCCCCTATACTGGACGATGTGTTATACGTTTTTCTTTTTCTTTAAGTTTCTAACAAGTTATTTCCCATACTGATTCTCAGCTTATAGTTGTGCTTCCTACCTCTGTAAGGAAGTATGAGGAAATATAACAGGCCTTTCGTATGTTTCTACTTCATCTGCTCTTTTCCTGTACGAATGCCCACATACATGCCTTCCCTCCCCTTATTGTAGCTTAACTGTCTATTCGCCAGCCTCTCTCCACTTGTGCTTAAAATTCTGTACCCTCTTACCCACACAAGGATACCAGCACTTTTCTCTCCTGCATCATCACCTTAATACTCTTTACTAGATTATTCTGAGACTAATTAGACAATATATAAAGTTAACATCAAGTTTCTAAGTATTTGAACATGGGGAGCGTGAGAAAGTAGCTTTAAAAATGTAACATGCCTACTCATTGGACATGTATTGTCAACATGCAAAATTAGAAAACAGTCTTCCATGAAGCTTTAAAACAAAATTAATATCAAATGTATGTGGCATGGTTTATTTTCTACTGACTACTGCAGTGGAGACCAAAAACATTTTAGTAGTTCTATTTAATTCATAGGTTCAAATGATTATTGTGCCTCCCTCCCTTCCCCCTGCCCCCACCAATGAAAATTTTCTTAATGGAAAACCAAACTATGAGGTTTTTTTTCTCTGCCTTTTAATGCTTATATATTAACTTCCTGTGTTACTTTGTATCAATTGCATTATGCAAATATTCTTGGGAAGGGTTAGTATTTGTAACAAATGGTACTGAAGCAACTGGGTATCCCTGTGGAAAAACAGTCTCAGCCCGTCGTGCTGTGTGCAAATATTAAAATAGTTAAAATTATTAAAATTCTAGAAAAATGTGTAGGAGAAAACTTTCATTACCTCAGAGACTTCTTGGATAGAACATAGAAATCATGAAGAACAATAAAAAAAAGGTGATAGACTGAACTTCACCAACATTAAAAAACTTACACTTTGAAAGATACTGTCAAGAAAATGGAAAGGCAGGTTACAGACAAAATATTTATAATGCATATATCTGACAAAGAATTTGCTTTTAGAATATATGTAGTACTCTTTATCAATCAGTAATAATGTGACAAAGAATCCAGTGATAAACGTGATAAACGGATAAAAAGCTTGCATAGACATTTTATAAAAGAATATATGTGAGTGGTCAGTAAGCACATGTGAAGATATTGGAAGTTCTGGCCAGGGCAATCAGGCAAGAGAGAGAAATAAAGGATATTCAAATAGGAAGAGAGGAAGTCAAATTGTCTGTATTTGCAGATGACATGATTCTGTATTTAGAAAACCTCAGTGTTTCAGCCCCAAAATTCCTTAGGCTGATAAGCAACTTCAGCAGTCTCAGATACAAAATTAATGTGCAAAAATCAGAAGCATTCCTTTACACCAACAGTACACAAGCAGATCCATATTTACAACTACATGACTACCTCCCATAAACAAGGTAACTTGGGTTACGACAGTATTTTAGAAGAATTTAGAGATCTTGGTACTTTGATGTTTTTGGCGTAAATGACTGTGTTCCCCCAACAAAAAGGTCAAGTTCCTGAGAAGGAAACAGTTTCATTGCTTATAACAGTGCTTCCCAAAGTATGGTCCCCATAGACCACTGATGGTCTTCTAGGATTCTCTGGGTGGTCTGCCAGAGGTTTCTTGAAATTCTAATGTTTATAATATGACAGTATCTGTAGTCTGTTTCATGGCATGGATTAATAATTTACTTGTGACATTTCTCAAGTATTTTCTAGATGCCATTCTTCCCATGTATCATGATGAGGTTTCTTTTCAGTGGCATTGTGGGTATAGATGGAGTTGGTCACTCTTTTTTCCTCTCGTGAAATAATTCACAATATGAAATTGCGAACTGCTACCTTAGAGATGTCAAAGTATTTATGTGATTAAAGCTTTGAGAAGTTCTTCACTGGCAATTTGCAACACTAAAATAATTTTGTATTTAACTGAAATCCCAGTTTGCATGGTTAAAAATGACTCCTCAGTTGGCCAGAGAGAGGTGGCTCTATTTTCAAACTGGAAGAGATCCCATCCAAGAATCTAAGACCTAAGAACCAACAGCTAAGACCTAAGAATCTAAGATAACACGTTGATTTGAAAGCATAGGGTCATCTGGCCTGAAACCAAGCAGGCCTAGATTTATTTCTGATTCCATCACCTAGTAACCATGAGACCTTGACCATGTTATATTCCATCTCTGAAGCTATTCTTAGCAGTAAATTTTTAAAGTATTTGTTTTACCATAATTAAATTTCTGGTATATTGCCTGACACATTAACAATAAGTAATATATTGAGTGTCTATTCTAATGATAGCTGTTTGGATGCATAGTAGAGTAAGATGTGATTCCCAAGCTCAAGTAATTTACAGGTAAGTAATGGAGGAAGAAAAGGAGCTCTACCCTAACAGTACAGTTCTATCACCTATTTCCTAGTGCTGTAGATATTCTGAGAACCAGAGGATTCAGGAAGGTTTCCCTGAGTATATGAAACCTGAGCAGAGTTTCAAAGGTTGAATAGGAGTTTGCTAGACAAAATTGGAAAGAGTATTCCAACCTGATAAAGCATTCAAAGGCATACAAAGCAGGATTTGTGTAGCGAATTTTTAGCTCTGCAGTGAACAGTGCTTACGGGTGGGGTTGGAGATGATAATGGTGATTTGCACAGAGTTTTAAGAAATCAGTGAATGGACACTACCATTACATAAACACTGCACTCCCTCTACTACTACTACTATTTTATTGGTAGCATTATCATGTCGATGGTTAGATGAATGGGAGGGAACTGTAGCGGCTTAATTTGAATGAAATAATTCATCCCACTTTGTTACAAATAAAAGTATAGGAAACAATATTCTTTTCTTGACTTACACACCTGAAATTCATAAATTCTGTTAATATGATACGTATTTCTGAGTTTCTCATTTTTAGAAAGGCAGTAAGGGGTTCCTGAAAGCCATGAGTTGTTTGTAGCTTCAGTTCATTTAGTCAGTTTTATTCATAGTGAGTAAAAGCTGAATTTCAATATCTACCATACCCCAACAATGATAAATTTGAAATTAGTGAAAGCTGAATTAATGTTATTTTATCAAATAGTAATTGTGTATAGCTAAAATCAGATCATATTTATTTGTTAATTTCTCTCCTTTTTTCCAGCCTTTAATATGTGTATAGTCTCCTACAGTAGAATAGGCTCCTTGAAGGCAAGCTGGGACATTCTGGGCTTTGCTTTCCATGTTTTCACCTCTTTTTATTCTTCTTTTATTTCTAATTCTAAATAGCATCTAATATTGTGTCTGAGTATAGAATAAATGTTCAGAATTTATGTAATGAAGGGATTTTTAACTTACGTGTAAGTGTCATCATTACTCCCTGTGGGAATTTTGCCTGAGGAGGAAAACGACTGTGCTAAAACTAACATTGTCAGGTACTGTGCTCACTATCTGGGTGACTGGATCATTCATACACCAAACCTCGGCGACACGCAGCTCACCCATGTAACCTGTACATGTATCCCTGACTCTGAAATAAAGGTTGAAAAAATTAGTAAAACCATTTATTTCTATTTGTGTGCATTTGTCATTTCATTTTCATGGACAACAAAATTAAATACGTATTAATTAAGTTAAAGATTTTTTACTCTTTTTGTAATCTGCCTTGGTTTTCGTGTGTGTGTGTGTGTAAGATGTAAGGCTCCCATAAAAACATACTTTTTATGGGATAGTTCAAATAACCAATGAGACAGAAAATACTATTTTTCATATATGTTGTATTGCTTTCAATATTTAGAAAGGGAGGACACTGCCCTTTTGTAAAAATCCTTTGAACGAAATGTTGAGGAAGGGTAATTTTTTAATAAAATAATTATAGGTATATAACTTAGCTACTAGCAGTTTTTTAAGCATTAAAAACTAATTTTCCCTTATATGAATATCTGCTGTATTCCAGACATATAGTAAGCAGCCGTACTATGTTCTGGGCAGGCATTTACCACTGTAAGGAGGGATAGACTGAATGGATTTTTAAACAAGTTTGACGTTTTAAAAAGCTTTCTTAAATTTAAGTTTTTTATTCTATGCTATAACGTATCTGTATTTTTAACATAAAATTCATACTTTATTTACTGTCTAATATGGTTGACACTTCTGGAAGGTGTGCTGCACGCTTATTCATCACCTTGTTTTACCCTTGTGTGGAGGCCTGTGTACCATGGTATCTTTATATCCTTGTAGGATGAGCCCATAATCGTCTCATAACCCTAAGTAGGAGTAGCCATTATTATCCAATATTTGAAATGAGGAGACTGGAACCCAGAAAAATTACTGAGTCCTGAGAATATACAGATATCTTTGCAATATCCCATTGGCAGGAGACACTTAATTTTACCTGTGTTCAGGGCTGCTGACTAGTGAGGAAGAACTGTTTTGATGTTAAATAAGAAAAGAAGGTGAAAGGTAAGAATAAAGGCATGTTTTCTTTTTGCATTTTCCACTGCTCCTGGAAATTTCTATTTCAAAAGCAATTTTTCTGATTTGGAAAGTTTTCCATTTTATTATTCATTAATTTTGAAGTTTTATAAACAAATAGCCAACACTTCCCTGCATCAGATGGTGACTGCCTTTTTCTGTGTCTTCACTCATTCATTCTTGTTTCTATTTTACCATGGTCATCTCTCAGTTTCTCATACAGACCAAGGTATTTGCTGTCCAGAGGTTTTTGGACATGTTCTTCCCTCTACCTGGTATGTTACTCACCACGACTCTCTCGCCACAAGTGAATGCCCTTTGAATAACCAGAGCCCTATAATCCTTTAGGTTTCAAGTCTCAGCTAAAAGCTCACCCACTTAGAAAGGCATTCTTTGACACCATTGCTTTTAAGTGCTGTTTTGGTGAACTGAGTTTTTTATTTTACTTATTATGACTTGCAGATCTTTCATTTATTGATTTATTTATTCCCCAACATAGTGGAAGCCCCTTGAAGCTAGGGATATTGCAGTGTTTTTATCATGATGGCACCCTAGCTCCTAACACAGTGTTTAGTGTATAGTGGGCACTCAGGCAATCAGTAAGTATGGTTGAAAAATAAATGAAAACAAATTGAAAACTAAAGCTCACTTTAGTCTTGCTTCTCTAGGACAAGATAGAAAGTAGCCACCAGTTCTATGGTAAGATTTGTTTGCTAAAATTTTGAAATGGGAGAAATAAATTGCTCATTGAGAGCTTGGGGTCCAATTTCTTGGCCTCACATGTAAGGGAGGGAAAAATCTCTCAAGGGAAGGAGAGAGAGATTATTCAGTTTAAAACTAACAAGTTAAAAGCTTGTGACATACTGTGGGTTTGTAGTCTGAATTTCCTCATCATCGTCAATATATTTAATTACACGTGTTAAAGTTGTGGGACTTCTGTGTTATTCAGCAGGATTATTGGTAATTAGTATTATTTGAGAGCAAATGAGAACACTAAAAACACAATATTTAGTGTATTGTTCAGAGTATTAATTTCTTTTTGATAAAAAGTGGTTTTTTTTTTTTTGTTTGTTTTTGAAAATCAGTTCTGTGTTAGCAATGGTGAAAGCATTAAGAGAAAATAGGACTTGGCAAGTATATAGCTTGCAATTAATTGTCAAAATTTCCGAATGCTGTCTTAACAATACTTCATACAGTTGTGTCAAAACTTTCAAGCAACTAATCACTTCTTATTGAGAATATTCTTAAACTGCGTATACAAATAGAGATTGTGTAAAGTCTAAGTTCATGTTCAGTACTGCTTGTTTTATTTTACTTTATAGTATAGCATTTTTTCCTCCCACTATATAGTTTTCATATTTTCTCTATAATGCGGTAGACCCCAGTGGTCAGCACACTATAGCCCATAGGCCAAATATGGCCCTTTGCTTCTTTTTGTATATGGAGTTTTGTCAGAACACAGCCATACTCATTCACTCATGTATATTTATGGCTGATTTCATGCTACAACAGCGGGGTTGAATAGATGAAACAGCATATGACCTAAAAAGCTGACGATATTTATTATTCGACTCTTTATATAAAAAGTTTGCCAAACCCCGCTGCAGATGGTATAAGAGCAGTTACTGTGTGATCACTGTTCATCCCCTAAGTCCCCGACATAGTCTGACCAACTGTAAAATTCTGTTGCCAGTTTAAAAAGCTGAAAGCCTTTATTCTTATTTACATAACAGTTGTCCCAATCTGGAATATGTTGTACATTTTATTGAAGCATGGGAAAAATAAGCCGTATTTATGCAGCAAAATTTTTTTGGCTGTGATTAGGTCAGAGTGTTTTTGTTTTTGTTTCTGTTTTGTTTTATTTGGTTTGGTTTGGTTTTGAGATAGTGTCTCACTCAGTCACCCAGGCTGGATTGCAGTGGCATGATCTCAACTCACTGCCATGGAACCTCTGCCTCCTGGGTTCAAGTGATTCTTGTGCCTCCACCTCCCAAGTAGATAGGACTATAGGCATGCGCCACCACGCCCAACTAATTTTTATATTTTTAGTAGAGACAAGGTTTTACCATGTTGGCCAGGCTGGTCTCAAACTGCTGACCTCAAGTAATCTACCTGCCTTGGCCTCTCAAATTGCTGGGATTACAGACATGAGCCACCACGCCCGACACAGAGTTGTCTTTTTTAAAGTAAGGTGATGGAAACAGATTTCAGAGCAAAAATTCAATTCTTTAATAGTACAGAAATACTCATAAATCAATCCTAGCAGTTTTTTTTTAAATTCCTTTCATTTTGACATTTTGCTATTTTGTTGTTGATTTTTTTGTTTAAAGCCTATCACACGTACCACCTGAACAAAGTAGATTTGAAATGTTTGGACAATACCCATCCACATATTAAAACACTTTTCTTCCCAGAGGAAGTATAGTAATTTATTCTTTTAGGAGTGTTGTGACTTAAATGCGTCTTTTTCTTCCTGTTTCTTGATCCAGTGTAATTAAATAATAGATTTGATTTCATAACTTTTCAGAAGCAATAAAGAGGAAATTATGTTCAGCAGGTTTGTTTATTTTTTTCTGTGCCCTTCCAAAGTTTAAATGGGATCCTTTTCCCTTGCACTAATGGGAAGTGAAATAGCTCTTTCAAATCAATGTCCTTGAGAAATGAATGTTAATTTAAAAATACACCTTAAAGAACGGAAACATAATTTTTTCCCTTGAAATGTCTGATGATTAAATCTAGTTAGATGCTACTTTGAAATACCACCAAGATTTTAATAACTGTTCAATTATTTAAAAATCAGTGCCATGTAATATATACACCCAGTAAAGTATAATGTAATAAATTGCCAAATTAGTCCTTATCAAGTAAGTTTTAGCTTTTATACCAAGGTGTAATACACCTTTAAACTTTTTCAAAATAATTTTCTTCAAATTGTATATGTATATCTTACGTGCTGTGTTCACTTACCTTGTTTATATTAAGAAATGTTTTTCTCCTAGTGTTATTAAAAAATAATTGCAAAATTATAGAAGTCCTAGTAACTTAAACAATAGAACCAGAGGAGTCTTTCCTATTTACATATGAGACAGCTGTTTGTACGTTTTAAAGCCAAAAGTGGACTCAGTCACTTACTAACCAATATTATTTAATGTTTCTAGGTACAGTGAAGTGGAAATAATCCATTCTGATTAATATGAAAAATGATATAAAAACAAAAAGTATGAATAGCTCTCAATATGAATAGCTACTCTAATTATTAGGCAATGGGAGCTGTTTGTAGGTGTTATACACACAGCTCTTTTCATCCATTTTTATTTTACAACTTGTCATATGTTTTCTAATGCCAGTAACACCTATCTGAAAGAAGAAAGTATTTTGATTTTTGGAGGGATTTGATGAATTAATTTGAGTACCCTCTGAACAAGCCAGCTAGAAGTTTCTCTTTCGGTCTCAGGGAGATAAATTTGAGACTATTCATAGCATAAGTAAAACTTGAGTAATTTTTGTAAATGAACTGGATATTTTTAGGGTATTTTTATTCTTTTTAATTTTATCTTTCTTTGATTTGTCATGGATGTCTCTGAGACTCTAATGAGACTGTGGATTCCCTCCCATCTAATACATTTTACATGTAATTTCAGAAAGTCCATGAGCACCAGTTAAAATCTCCTCAGTGATAAAATATTTACATGATTAAACTTATCCTTTAAACTTGAAGATTTAGTTTAAAAGCATTAACTGTATAACTGAATTAGTTTAAAAGTCATAAAAGTCTTTCTGCCTCCGCTGCTGCCATGACTCTTGTGAAAAAGCTTGTGGTGAAGGGGGCAAAAAAAAGCAGGTTCTGAAGTTCACTCTTGATGGCACCTACCCTGTAGAAAATGGAATCATGTATGTTGCCAATTTTGAGCAGTTTTTGCAAAAAAGGATCAAAGTGAACAGAAAAGCTGGGAGCCTTGGTGGAGGGGTGGTGATCATCAAAAGGAGCAAGAGCAAGATAACCATGACATCCGAGGTTCCTTTCTCCAAAAGATATTTGAAATATCTCACAAAGAAAATTTGAAGAAGAATAATCTACCTGATTGGTTGCGCATAGTTGCTAACAGCAAAGAAAGTTAAGAATTACATAACTTCCAGATTAACCAAGATGAAGAGGAGGAAGACAAGGATTAAATTTCATTTATCTGGAATATTTTATAAGTGTTCTTGAATAAAACTTGGGAACAAAAAAAAGTCATAAAAGTTAATTGTAGAGAATTTAATACAGAAAGAGAAAATAAAAATCACATGTGATTTTACCATCTAGATATAACTACTCCTTAGTATTTTTAAGAATTTTCTTCTTTTCAGTAAGTAAAATTTTACTTTCATAAAATTTGCTTGAATTCTATACATACAAATTGTAGTCTACCATTTTAATAATTTATTAAATTATTAAATTTAATTTATTATTAAATTATTTTATATTTATTAATATAAATTATATCATTTATATTAATATAATATAAATTATATTATAATTATTAAATTATTTTAATATTTATTAAATTATTACATTTGGCAACAGGAATCTCTCCTGTTGCCAAATACACTTAAAAACATTTTTCTTAATAGCAGTGTAATATTCCGTTGTAAATGACCTACCTCCTGCTATTGGAAGTGTGTGCCTTTCCAGTGTTTCCCTGCTTTAAATAATATGTAAAATAACATTTGTGTTCGTAAATTATAATCAATACCTGATTAATTTCCTAGATAGGGGCCTAGAAATCAAATTATGGAGTGAAAAGTGTTAACTTCTTTAGTACACAATTTGAAATTGCCCTCCAGGACATGGTATTCCTCTAGCAATGAATGAAGGTGCCTTTGGAATGTCATCCTGCCAAGAATGTTACCATTTTTTAAATCTGCTAATTTAAGACAAATAAAGTGAGAATTTATAGTTGTTTTAATTTGTATTTTTATCACATAGCCAGTTATGTTCTTAAGTGAACATATAAACACACACACACACACACACACACACACACACACACAAAGTTCTGGGACACCTGCAGAATGTGCAGGTTTGTTACATAGGTGTACACTTCCCATAGTGGTTTGGGACTCCCATCAACCCATCATCTACATTAGGTATTTCTCCTAATGCCATTTCTCCCTTAACCCCCCAAATGCCAACATGCCCCAGTGTGTGATGTTTCCCTCCCTGTGTCCATGTGTTCTCATTGTTCAGCTCCTACTTATGAGTGACAACATATGGTGTTTGATTTTCTGTTCCTGTATTAGTTGGCTGAGTATGATGGTTTCCACCTTCCTCCTTGTCCCTGCAAATGACATGAACTCATTCTTTTTTATGGCTGCATAGTATTCCATAGTATATATGTGCTACATTTTCTTTATCCAGTCTGTCATTGATGGGCATTTGGATTGGTTCCAAGTCTTTGCTATTGTGAATAGTGCTGCAGTAAACATACATGTGCATGTGTCTGTATAATTTTGTATATACCCAGTAATGAGATTGCTGGGTCAAATGACATTTTCTGGTTCTAGATCCTGAAGTAGTTGCCACACTGTCTTCCATAGTGGTTGAACTAATTTACACTCCCACCAACAGTGTAAAACCGTTCCTATTTCTCTACATCCTCTCCAGCATCTGTTGTTTCTTGACTTTTTAATGATTGCCATTCTAACTGGTGTGAGATGGTATCTCAGTGTGATTTTGATTTGCATTCTCTAATGACCAGTGATGATGAACTTTTTTTTTTTTCACGTTTGTTGGCTGCACAAATGTCTTCTTTTGAGAAGTGTCTGTTCATATTCTCTGCCCATTTTTTGATGGGGTTTTTTTTTTTTCCTTGCAAATTTGTTTAAGTTCTTTATAGATTCTGGATATTAGACCTTTGTCAGATGGATAGATTGCAAAAATTTTCTCCAATTCTGTAGGTTGCCTATTCACTCTGATCACAGCTTCCTTTGCTGTGCAGAAGCTCTTTAGTTTAATTAGATCCAATTTGTCAATTTTGGCTTTTGTTGCCATTGCTTTTGGTGTTTTAGTCATGAAGTCGTTGCTTATGCCTATGTCCTGAATGGTACTGCCTAGGTTTTCTTCTATCGTTTTTATGGTTTTAAATCTTACGTTTCAGTCTTTAATCCAATTTGAGTTTTTTTTTTTTATAAGGTGTAAGGGGTCTAGTTTCAGTTTAATGCATATGGCTAGCCAGTTTTCCCAACACCACTTATTAAATAGGGAATCCTTTCCCCGTTGCTTGTTTTTGTCAGGTTTGTCAAAGATAAGATGGTTGTAGATGTGTGGTGTTATTTCCGAGGCCTCTGTTGTGTTCCATTGATCTATATCTGTTTTTGTACCAGTACCGTGCTGTTTTCATTACTGTATCCTTGTAGTATAGTTTGAAGTCAGGTAGTGTGATGCCTCCAGCTTTGTTATTTTGCTTAGGAATATCTTGGCTATACAGGCTCTTTTTTGGTTCCATATGAAATTTAGAGTAGTCTTTTCTAATTATGTGGAGACAGTCAATGATGGCTTGATGGGAATAGCATTGAATCTATAAATTACTTTGGGCAGTATGACCATTTTCATGATATTGATTCTGCCTATCCATGAGCATGGAATGTTTTTCCATTTGTTTGTGTCCTCTTATTTCCTTGAGCAGTTGTTTGTAGTTCTCCTTGAAGAAGTCCTTCACATCCCTTATAGGTTGTATTCCTAGGTATTTTATTCTCTTTGTAGCAATCATGAATGGGAGTTCAATCATGATTTGGCTCACTGTTTGTCTGTTGTTGGTGTATAGTAATGCTGGTTATTTCTGCACTTTGATTTTGTACCCTGAGACTTTGCTGAAGTTGCTTATCAGATTAAGGAGTTTTGGGCTGAGATGATGGGGTTTTCTAAATACACAATTGTGTCATCTGAAAACAGAGACAATTTGACTTCCTCTTTTCCTATTTGAATGCTCTTTATTTCTTTCTCTTGCCTGATGGCCCTGGCCAGAACTTCCAATACTATGTTGAATAGCAGTGAGAGAGGGCATCCTTGCCTTGTGCTGGTTTTCAAAGGGAATGCATCCAGCTTTTACCCATTCAGTAGGATATTGGCTGTGGGTTTGTTGTAAATAGCTCTTATTATTTTGAGATTCATTCCATCAGTACCTACTTTATTGAGTGTTTTTCACATGAAGGGGTGTTGAATTTTTTCAAAGGCCTTCTCTGCGTCTGTTGAGATAATCGTGGTTTTTGTCATTGGTTCTTTTATGTGATGAATTACCTTTATTGATTTGCATGTGTTGAACCAGTCCTGCATCCCATCGATGAAGCTGACTTGTTCGTAGTGGATAAGCTTTTTGATGTGCTGCTGGATTCCATTTGCCAGTATTTTACTGAAGATTTTTCGAATCAGTATTCATCAGGGATATTGGCCTGAAATTTTCTTTTTTGTTGTGTCTCTGCTAGCTTTTGGTATCAGGATGATGATGGCCACATAAAATGACTTAGGGAGGAGTCACTCTTTTTCTATTGTTTGGAAGAGTTTCAGAGGAATGGTACTAGCTCCTCTTTATACCTCTAGTGGAATTTGACTGTCACTGTGTCTGGTCCTGGGCTGGTTTTGGTTAGTAGGCTATTAATTACTGACTCATGGACTATTCAGGGATTCACCTTCTTTCTGGTTTAATCTTAGGAGGGTGTATGTGTACAGGAATTTATCCATTTCTTCCAGATTCTCTAGTTTATTTGCATAGAGGTGTTTATTGTATTCTCTGATGGTGATTTGTATTTCTATGGGATCAGTGGTGATATCCCCTTTATCATTTTTTATTGCATCTCTTTGGATCTTCTCTTTTTTTCTCCTTTATTAGTCTGGCTAGCAGTCTATCTATTTTGTTAATCTTTTCAAAAACCTGGATTCATTGATTTTTTTTTTTTGAAGGATTTTTTGTGTCTGTATCTCCTTCAGTTTTGCTCTGATCTTAGTTATTTCTTGTCTTCTGCCAGCTTTTGAATTTGTATGCTCTTGCTTCTCTAATTCTTTTAATTGTGATGTTAGGGTGTCAATTTTAGATCTTTCTCACTTTCTCCTGTGGGCATTTAGTACTATAAATTTTCCTGTAAACCCTGCTTTAGCTGTGTCCCAGAGATTCTGGTACATTGTATCTTTGTTCTCATTGGTTTTAAAGAACTTACTTATTTCTGCCTTAATTTTGTTACTTACCCAGTAGTCATACAGGAGCAGGTTGTTCAGTTTCCATGTAGTTGTATTGTTTGGAGTGAGTTTCTTAATCCTGAGTTCTAATTTGATTGCACTGTGGGCCGAGACTCTTTGTTATGATTTCCATTCTTTTGCATTTGCTGAGGAGTGTTTTACTTAAAATTATGTGGTCAATTTTAGAATAAGTGCTCCATGGTGCCGAGAAGAATGTATATTCTTTTGAGTTCGGTAGAGAGTTCTGTAGATGTCTATTAGGTCCTCTTGATCCAGAGCTGAGTTCAGGACCTGAATATCCTTGTTAATTTTCTGTCATCTGTCTCATACAGAGAGTGGGGTATTAAAATCTCCCACTATTATTGTGTGGGTGTAAGTCTCTTTGTAGGTCTCTAAGAACTTCCTTTATGAATCTGGGGTGCTCTTGTATTATTGCATATATATTTAGGATAGTTAGCTCTTCTTGTTGCATTGATCCCCTTAACAATTATGTAATGCCCTTCTTTGTATTTTTTGATCTTTGTTGGTTTAAAGTCTGTTTTATCAGAGACTAGGATTGCAACCCCTGCTATTTTTTTTGCTTTCCATTTGCTTGGTAAATATTCCTCCATCCCTTTATTTTGAGCCTATGCGTGTCTTTGCATGTGAGATGGGTCTCCTGAATATAGCACACTGATGGGTCTTGACTCTTGATCCAGTTTGCCCATCTGTATCTTTCAATTGGGGCATTTAGTCCATTTACATTTAAGGCTAATATTGTTATGTGTGAATCTGATTTTGTCATTTTGATGCTAGCTGTTTATTTTTCCCATTAGTTGATGCAGTTTCTTCATAGTGTCGATGGTCTTTACATTTTGGTATGTGTTTACAGTGGCTGGTACGGGTTTTTCCTTTCCATTTTTAGTGCTTCCTTCAGGAGCTGTGGTGACAAAATCTTTCAGCATTTGCTTGTCTGTAAAGGATTTTATTTCTCCTTCACTTATAAAGCTTAGTTTGACTGGATATGAAATTCTGGATTGAAAATTCCTTTCTTTAAGCATGTTGAATATTGGCCCCCATTCTCCTCTGGCTTATAGGGTTTCTGCAGAGGGATCCACTGTTAGTCTGATGGGCTTCCCTTTTGACCTTTCTCTCTGGCTGCCCTTGACATTTTCTCTTTCATTTCTTTTTTTTTTTTTTTTCATCTCTCTCCGTCAGTCAAGCTATGTGGTTAGTCCCTTTCTTTTCCTTCATTTCAACCTTGGTGAATCTGACAATTATGTGTCTTGTGTTTGCTCTTCTCCAGGAGTATCTTTATGGTGTTCTCTGTATTTCCTGAATTTGAATATTGGCCTGTCTTGCTAAGTTGGGGGAAGTGCCCCAGGATAATATCCTGAAGTGTGTTTTCCAACTTGCTTCCATTCAGCAACACCAGTCAAATGTAGGTTTGGTCTTTTCACATAATCCCATATTTCTTGGAGTCTTTGTTCCTTTCCATTCTTTTTTCTATAACCTTGTCTTCATGCTTTATTTCATTAAGTTGATCTTCAATCTCAGAGATCTTTTATTCTGCTTGATCCTTTTGGCTATTGATACTTGTGTGTGCTTCACAAAGTTCTCGTGCTGTTTTTCAGCTCGATCATGTCATTATTTTTTCTTAAACTGGTTATTTCAGCTCCATCATGTCATTTATGTTCTTCCTAAACTGGTTAATCCAGTTAGCAGTTCCTGTAACCGTTTATCAAGTTGCTTAGCTTCCTTGCATTGTGTTAGAACATGCTCCTGTTATTACCCACCTTCCGTAGCCTACTTCTGTCAGTTCATCAAACTCATTCTCTGTCCAGGTTTGTTCCCTTGCTGGTGAGGAGCGGTGATCCTGTGGAGGAGAAGAGGCATTCTGGTTTTTGGAATTTTTAGCTTTTTTGCGCTAGTTTTTCCTCATCTTTTTGGATTTATCTACCTTCGATCTTTGATGTTGGTGACCTTCAGATGGAATTCTTGCGTGGGCATCTATTTTGCTGATGTTGATGTTATTGCTTTCTCTTTGTTTGTTTTCCTTCTAACAGGCCCCTCTTCTGCAGGTCTGCAGGAATTTGCTGGAGGTCCACTCCAGACCGTGTTTGCCTGGGTATCACCAGTGGAGGCTGTAGAATAGCAAAGGTTCAGGAAGCTTCATCCCAGAGGGGCACTCACCAGATGCCAGTCAGAGTTCTTCTGTATGAGGTGTCTGTTGACCTCTGCTAGGAGGTATCTCCCAGTCAGGAGGCACAGGAGTTAGGGACCCACTTGAGGAGTCAGTCTGTTTCTTAGCAGAGCTTGAGCACTGTACTGGGAGATCTGCTGCTATCTTCAGAGCTGGCAAGCAGGAACATTTAAGTCTGCCGAAGCTGCGCCCACAGGTGCCCCTTCCCCCAGGTGCTCTGTCCTGGGGAGATGGGAGCTTTTTCTATAAGCCCCTAACTGGGGCTGCTGCCTTTCTTTCAGAGATGCCCTGCTCAGAGAGGCAGAATCTAGAGAGGCAATCTGGCTACAGTGGCTTGGCTTTGCAGAGCTGCAGTGGTTTCCGCCCAGTCTGAGCTTTGTTTACACTGAGGCCTACTCAAGCCTTAGTAATGGCAGACGCCCCTCCCCCTCACCAACCTCAAGTGTCCCAGGTTGACTTCAGACTGCTGTGCTGGCAATGAGAATTTCAGTCCAGTGAATCTTAGCTTGTGGACTCCATAGGGTGGGATCCGCTGAGCAAGACCACTTGGCTCCCTGGCTTTAGTGCCCTTTCCTGGGGGAGTGAATGGTTCTGTCTTGCTGGCATTCCAGGCACCACTGAGGTTTGAAGAAAAAAAAAACTCCTGCAGCTAGCTCGGTGTCTGTCCAAACGGCTGCCCAGTTTTGTGCCTGAAGCACAGGTCCCCGGTGGTGTAGGCACACAAGGGAATCTCCTGGTCTGTGGGTTGCAAAGCCCGTGGCAAAAGACCATGGGAAAAGCATAGTATCTGGGCTGGATAGCACTGTCTCTCATGGCTTCCCTTGGCTAGGGGTGAGAGTTCTCCAGCTCCTTGTGCTTCCCAGGTGAGGTGATGCCCCATCCTGCTTCTGCTTGCCTTCCATGAGCTGCTCCCACTGTCTCACAGTCCCAGTGAGATGAGCCAGGCACCTCAGTTGGAAATGTAGAAATCACCCGCCTTCTGCATTGGTCTTGCTACGAGCTGCAGACTGTTGCTGTTCCTATTTTGCCATCTTTCCAGATGCCTATGTGATTTTTTTATTCATATCCTTTTCCCATTTTTTCTTCAGGATGTTGATTAGTTTCTATGAGCTCTTTATGTATGTAGGATGACAATATTTTAACTCCTTTTTTCTTTAGGATTTTGATTAGTTTCTATAAGCTCTTTATGTATGTAAGATGGCAATGTTTTAACTCCTTTTAAGATATTTTTAAGCTTATATCTTGTAATTCGGATCATTTACTTATGCCAGAGTGTTAATTATAAATATCCACTTCACTGATTTTTCCCCTTTATTTTTTTCTAACATTTTTGTCATTGGAAGGTTTTTCTTGAGATCAGATTAATAGTTGCATTATCTTAGTTTATTACATTTAAAATGTACAGTTATAATTTATTGGGTTATAAGGAATGAGATTATGAGCTAACTTTGTGTATAATTATTTCTCTGTACACAGACATACATACAAATAGTTTTATCTGAATGTGGCACTGTGTTCATACTATAAATGCTCTTTTTAAAGAGATACTTTCCTTTTTCCATATACCTCTTCTCATTCATCTCTAAACCCATGTTACTTTTCTAGTCATCCTTCCATATATTTCTCTGTGTTTTAGTCATAGTTCTACATATGTAGAAATAACATATGTAATTTTTTTCCTCATTGTTGCTTGCTTTATAATAAATGGGATTATATTACACATACTTTCCTGTATCTTTTCTTGGTAAACAATACTTCATGGAAATATCTTCAAGTCAGCTACTTTCATTTTATTTAACGACTGTAGAATATGCAGTGATGTAGGTGTACCATAATTTATCTTTCCTCTGTTGATAGGCAGTCTTTGTTTTTATCATGTTTATTTGATTAGCATTAACATATACCATCAGATTGTTTTCCCAAGATGTCTGCAAATACTATTTCGTCATATCTGTGCTAGCAAGAGAAGTTGTGGCTCCTTTTAACTTTTGTCTGCATACTGGCTGTAAAGAAATATCTCATTTTCACTTTAATTTGCAGTTCTCTGACTACTAGTAACAGCATCTTCAATTCGGTTGACGTTTGGATTTCCTCTTCTTTGAATTGCCTAATTCTGTCTTTGTCCATTTTTCTCTTGAATTATTTTGTTACAAATTTCTCAAAGTTATGTTTAGTATAGATGTTATATCTTTTAAATTTGCCTTGAAGAATATGCTACCAAAATGTATTAAAGCGTTATATAATTATGTGTGTTTGTTTTCCTCTTTGAGCTTCCACCTGTCAATAAGGACGTTTCCCAATAATTAGATTGTATCATTGAGTCCTAGATGATCTTAAATATTTTTTATTATTTCATTTTGGTTTTCTATGTAACAAACCACCTCAAAACATAGTGAGATTGAAAACAGAAATCATTTTATTATTGCTTATGTTCAATGATTTGGCTCAGCTGGGGGTCCTGCAAATTTTGCTTGGTATCTCTCACATGGTTGTAGGATGGCACCTGGAACTACTAAATCATCTGGAATGTTAATGAGGATTCTTAGGAAAGCTGAGCTTCTCTCCTTCCCTATGCAGACTCAGGGCCTCTCTCAGTCTGTTCTATGTAATTTGTCCAGCATGATGTTACATCTCACCACCACGCTCCCAAATGCACAGAAGTGGAACCTGCAACAGCTTTTTATTGTCTAGGCAGGTAAATCCTGAAACATCACTTCTCCCACATTCTGTTGGACAGAGCAGGTCACAGGCCAGTCCAGATTCAATGCAGGAGAGAACTACATGAGGGGTGGAATTCAGGAAGTGCTATCTATGCAGGGGGTTGGGGGTTTCGGGGGCGGATCTGTAGAGACTATACAGCACAAATGTCTGTATTTTCTTTGTGGACTTCTAGCCATGGAAAAGAATGTCTCCCTTGCCCTAGATTGTATACATAGTTTCCTAGATCTTCATTCATGATTTTTGTCATTTTGTCTTTTACATTTCAAATTTTTAATTCATCTGAGATTTATTTTTAAATATGGTATAAGATGAAATCTTCCCTTTTCCTCTTTAGTTAGCTGTGGTTAACCAAACAATTCATTAATTATTTCTGTTTTCCCACTGAAATAAACTACCTCTTTTGTCTTAAATTCTCATATATTTCTATATTATCATTCTGTTTATCTACTTTGTTTCTCTTCTTCTGTATGTTTTCTTTTCTCCCTCCATTTCTTACCTCTCTTTCACTGCAGTCACTCCTACCAAAGCTTCCTGATACAATTACATCACAATTTTCAGTTAATTTATTGGTCATCGTTTTGACTCTGAAATGAGCTGAATTCACAGCTGAGTTGTATATGGTACTATATTTGCATTTTCTTATAATTTTGTTTTGTTTTCCTCGCAATAATTATCTTATTCCTTTGTTTAGTTATCTAGGTATCAGTAATTCATACCCAGCTCTCAGTGTGAATCTCTTATCAATATAAATAAAACAAGTATTTCCCACAATATTATCTTTTGGGGGAATAGGTCTCCTAGATTCTTCTGTCTGCTTGCTTTGGAAGTTGCTCTTAAAGCTTACGGCACACCCATCCTGGGGTCTACCCTTACATCTTGGGGACTTCTATTCCATTTGGGACCCCTTATGTCCTACCTTACTTCTTAGGCATAAACCAATAAAAGGTAATTTTTTTACTTGGATTTATTCCCTTATTTTGCTGGAACACATTCTGTACTTCCTGAGAAAGAGTCCATGAGTGGTATATTTTTATATAGTTTACATGTCTTAAACTACCTTCACAGGTTTTTGAACAGTTTGGTTGTGTGTGAAAACTTTTAGATTAGAAATTATTTTTCCTCAGATTTTGAAGGCTTTTTTTTTTTTCTGGTGTTTGGAGTTACTGTTGAGATGGCATTCTAACTGTTTAAGCCTTACTCATAACCTGTTTGTTTCTTACCTGTTTTTAGTATTACTGTTCATCAGAATTTTGAAATTTCACAATATGTCTAAATGTTTTACATGCATGTTATGCGCCTCCCCACTCCCACCCAACCTTGGCTACTTTTCTGATCTCATTCCCAGTCCCTCTTCTGTCTCTCAGTATGCTGTAGCCATATTAGCCTCCTTCCCTTTCCTCCAACATGTTCAAGCAAAATCTTGCCTCAGAACCTTTGCACTTGCTATTCCCTCTGCATGGAATGTTCATGATTACCCTATATAAAGTAATCCACAAACTCCCTTCACCTGATCCTGCCTACTCTGCTTATTTGGCATAGCAATTATTATGACATTGCAAGTTGTTTGTTATTTGTCCTCCTGACCACTAAACTATAAGCTTCATGACAACATGGGCATTATCTGTTTTTATTCAATGCTGTGTCCCTGCCATCAAGAATTCTGTTGGATTCTCAATATGAATAAGTGAATGTGACTTGGTATGATCTCTTTCATCCATTGTGCCTAGCAATTATAGTAGTAGATTCAGTTTGAAAAATTCTGTTCTTCATTTCTGGGAAATTTTTCTTTTCTTTCTCTTCCAGAACATCTGTTTTGGGATATTAGAACTGTATTAATCCTCTAACTTTCTTATCTTTTTCCTTTTTTATTTTTTGTCTTAGCTAATTACTAATACACGGTATACTAGGTTTAAGTGTTTTAAGAGAAGCAAATTAAAATGGAAACTAAGTTTTCTACCCACAGTTATTTGTCAGTCTATAATAACTATTTACCTTTATCAATTGGCAGTGTCACTAAAATAAATACAGTTCTGGATAATTTTCCCTTCTAATTTCTATCTATGACTGTGGCAGTACATTAACCAAACAGATTTTTAAAATACATGATACAAATATTGATGGAGGTAGGGAAGTTACCAGAGTCTGTAAATGAATGACACTGGCATCCAGTTAAGTTGGTAACGATTCCCAACTAAGCTCTACCTCCACCCTTTACCTAGAAAGGAGTCAGAGTGCTAGTAGTTTTCACATTACCTCTCCATACAACCTTTTGGGCATAAAATGGTGAGGATACAAATGAAATGAATATTTCTTGAAAGTCTGATAATAAACAGCACCAGACACTTTGTATATGCAGCTTAATATGGTCCATACACACTCCTGAAGTGCAGGTATCATTACATCCGTATTAAAAATTGGGAGATTGAAGGTAAGAGACATCAGTTACCTAGCACAAAGTCACATAGCCAGTGTCAGGTCTAATCCATCACCTGAAAACGCTGAATTTAATGAAAGTCTTAGTAATGCATTTTAAGAGTACATCTGATACAAACCATATGAAAAATTCTTAACCCTACACCAAAACCAGAACATGTTTATATAGAAATATTTACAGAAATTTATTAGAGACTTTAAAAACTCCAGAGAAACTATATTAAACTAATTCTGTGTAAGTCCTATAGCATACTAGATGTTGATTGGTCAGATTATAGAATTTTATGTATTTAAATAACTAGCTTCCATGAGTAAACTATTAAATATTAGTTTCCTAAGGAAAATGGGAAAAGTTATCTACTAACTGTGGACTACAGTGGAGACAGGGAGTTATTGTCTGATAGATTTGTTCAAATCCCATTTTTGTCATATAGATGTTCTCAACTACAGGTTTCTATCTGTAAAATATCTATTAAAAATCTGTTAAATACTGACATCACCTAACATAAGGTTTTTGCAAGGGTTAGTAGAACTAACAATTTTGTAAAAATGTCAAGTGTCGGAAGTTTCATGTTGTATTCAACAAATGCATTTGTGTTCTTGTTACTCTTATTATTAGTGTTGTCCTTCCTTAAATTAAGCCTTGGAATCTGAAATTACAATTTTCATCACTGGATCATACTGTTTATCTGGTGATGGTCACTTCCCACTGTGTTTTTAAATAGTCTGAACAGAACTATTTTTAAAGAGGACTAAAACATTCTGCTTTAAGTGCTTTATGTGGAAAGTGGCCCTGGTGAGGCTATTCTTGATAATTCTAAAGACTTATATGACACTGGATATCTTTTCTTTCTCCCTCTAGATTCTTTTTCACCCTTTGTTCTTTTCTGTGTCCCAGGAGGCTAGTCTCTTTGGATCTCTCTTGCCTTCTGACGTCTGGTTGATTTTGGCCTGTGGGAGGCACCTGGAGAGCTCTGAGATTGGGATGAATGTAAGGTCAGGGTTGATTGTATCCCTATCAGGTGGGCTTCTCTAGCTCTCAGGTTCAGGTAACAGCTGACTCCCTCTTAACCTCTAAGCCTAAGTTTAGTAATAGTTTCATGCTGTTGTTGGAGAGGGAGGAGGTAGGATGGTGAGGAGGTACCACAATCTCCCTGGTGATTTTCCTAAAGCCTTCCCCACATTTTTATAAACAGTTCCTGTATTAAGCTCTTCTTCAGCTATACATTTTAACTATGCTGTTTCCCTCCAAGCCCCTAATATACATATATGCAAATCAATATTAATACTTCCATTGGGGTCATCCTCAAAGTTGCCCCAGAAACACATATATTAGCTGAGATTCAGCCAGTTAAATTCTGAAAATTGAATTTTTTCCAAATCGTGATTAGGGACTTGGAGGCATAATCTGATTTTCCTTCAGGCTTAAAATTCATCATGGCTAGTATCTAACTAAACGGTAACTCAAGATGGGTAGCAATATTTTCTTTAGATATTTTAGAGAATCTGTAGCAGTATCTTTGAGACACTTAAAATCCATAACGTTAATATAGTCTGGCTTCCTTGTGCAGCTTTTGGAAAGATGTTAACTTCACACACTCCTCAACATAGTATGTAAGTTGTGACACCTATCTTGCAGTTCTCTGATTTCCAGCATAAACTCGTTGAGATGAGTTTAGAATAAACTTTTCATAGTAATAGTCATAATATCTGCTGCCCTTTATTGTGCCTCTTAAGGGTAATCAGTCTGTAAGCCCTGTGAGGTGAAGGGCGATGTTTACATTTGTTTTCTTCTTGTTTTTGTTGTTTGCTTACTTGCTTTGCTTCTGATTAGCATAATTTCCATTCTCAGCCCGACGACTGACCTATCCTAGGTGCTCAGTAAGTATGTATTGAAGGAACAAAGAGGATACCAGTGTTTAACTGAAAATAATCGCTTTTTAAAATCTCCATGCTTGCTTATTTTATTTTAGCTTCAATCACAATACTGTAGTTTCAAGATTTATCCATCTGTGACTTCCTTCTCTTTTGTAATATTACTGCCCTAAGAATCACAAGATAGAAATAAAAGGTTAATATCTATTGGGCTGTTACTATATGTCAGGCATTATCTATTTTCTGGTTCCACTCCCCTTACGTGTTCTTGTTAACATACCTGCAAGGAAACTGGTATTACTCCTACATTTGCTTTTTTGTTTTGGTGAGTTAGTGTAGTCTTCACTATATTAAGTTACATTCACACAGAGCCCACAGCAGGATCCAGCAGTGCTCAGTCTTTCTATTATACTTCTTGTGCCTATTCCCCTACATCTGTCATACAACTTAGAGTCTTCGAGGCTTTTGCTGAGTTGCTTAACTAACTGTTTTAGCTCAGTCTAACACACATTACTGGAGAGTTTGTATCCTAGTAGAAAGGAAGTGCCTTCTTATAAAGAGATATTTCTAAAGTAGAGTGATAAGTGGTAAGCTGGCTGAAGTTATTTGAGGACCTGGGCAGTACAATGGAAAGGGAGTACTTAGGTCTGTGCGTGTGTTAGAGAAGACCTCAAAGAGGCGGTGACATCTCACTTACATTTTTGAAGGTTATGAGGTTCCATCTTTGTGCTATTTGCTTTCTTAGAAAGTAACTGCATGAGTGTTGAATAATTACATCGTTTTATCCTAATGTTAATGAATCTCTAGGAATATCCTGATTTTGGTTTTAGTGACCAGAGCTAAACATTTTCTCAGCCTACCAAATTATTAGTGGAATCTCTTTTCCTTTTCTATATACATTGCTGTTTTACCTTCTCCCTAACCAAAAATGAGCCATCCCTAAGCAATACTTATGTGGGTGTAGTGTTTTATAGTCCTCTATTTGTCTTTACTACATTATTTCATTTGAGTTTTACAGTGATCTGTGAGTGTAATAGAATCTGTACTTTGTCAACTTCTTGAGCCCTTTTTAATAACCTGATAGTGAAATATGGAACTGACATCTGAGCTTAGGGAAACCTGACTTTTCATTTCGTTTTACATATATTGCATCTAATTTGATAAATACTGTATACAACATGTATTGGTTTTCCTATGCAAGCAATGTTTGGATACAGAATTTGAATAAGGACTACTTTCTCTGACAAACCGAGGGAGAAGTATATACAAATTATCTCTGTTCATCATATGATGAAAGCATAGGGCAGATGAGAATTGGATAGAGACCAATCTCTTTTACATATCAATTAGTAATTGCATTGCCATAATCCCATTTTGCAACTGTCTTTGGCTTTCAAATGTACCTGGAACTATTGAATAGGATACTGAAATAATTATATCACCTGCTGATTTGTGTACCATGGTAAACATTATGGCAAGATAAGTCATTAATACTAAGTAAGAACCCAACCCATACTTCCTTTCACGCACATACAGCTAGTTGAGCTGGTTGCTATTTCCACTGGTTTGACTACGTGAATTTGCCTTAGAGCATTGACTCACATCTGCACCATACCAAGTTGCACCATTCTTTCTTATAATTATTTTTTCTCTTATTGATGTAAGTGCTTAATTATGAAACCAAAACTATACCCAGGGCTAATTGCTGTAATCAGAAAGGAAAAGCCAAACAGATTTCTGGAGCTTATTTGATATTCACCTCTCTTTAGTTCTCACTTGAAGAACCTGAGGACCAGAAAGATCAGCTATTCTGTTAAAAACCATAACTGCAAAACTGTGCACAATAATGAGTGCATTGTATTTCATGTTGAGGTGACTTTACATGAGAAATCATTAGAGAAACAGTTAGTTCTCTATCCAAAAAGCCCACATAATTTTTCCCTTTAAGGTTGGATGAAAATTAACTTACATCTTAAAAGAAAGTGTTTCCAGTGATGTACAGACATATTTGATATGTATGTATACACACATAAATAGGTATTATAATTAAGGATAAAAACTGGCACACATATATACAAATACATTTATCCAGATAAATTATTTACATCCTAAATTTTTTATGGGAAAATGTCGTTAATGCTTAATAATAATTTGATAATAATCTTTAATCTTTGTGAGTACTAAAAGTTAGAAACTTTTTTATGAGCTCCTCACAATTTAATTTCTCTTTTCTAAATAAATGCGAGTAACGTTTATGTCAGGCTAGCAATATGCTGCGTGCTGTTACCTCACTCAAACATGAAATCATAGGCATTTAAACAATGTTGTGAGAGGAAGAAAGTCAAGAGAGTTTGGGAAATTTTTTCAAAGTAATGATTTTTAAAGCTTGTTAAAATGCTTGTGAATTCTTATAGTGCAATATCATGGAGATAATCTACTGTATTCGACTATTACTTGGAGATAATAATCTAAATATTCTGGAATACTCTTCAGGATATACCACACTAACAGAGGAGCCACGCATTTACTGAATTTCACAGCAGATCCTCGCCCTCTGCATGGATCAGGTTCTTAGATCCAGCATAAGAAGCTGCAAAATTGGCACTTTCTCTATATATTTTCTTAACAAAAAGACAAAATTATAAAGTTGCTCTTGCCAAAACAAGGGTGATTAGTAATAAAGATAGAATTAGATATCAGTTTTCCTTACTCCCCATAATTATTCTTCAGCAATACTTTATTCTTTCCATTTGGTAACTTCTCTAATCATTACATTGGTCTGTGTGTGGTCTAGTGTGATTCAGTGCTTTTAGTACCCTGATCTACCCATGAAGACTTAGCACAAGACCTGTGTTTATTCGTGAACATTCTAGGGTGAAATGAAATCAGGCTATTTTGGAAAAAAAAAAAAAAGAGTTCTGAAAAAAAGTAAGGAATTTGGTCTTTTATCTGTTATGTTTTTGTCCTTTGAAGAAAGAAGGGCTACAATCCGTTCAGTGGGTGCCTGTTTATAAATGTAAACAGAAGGGAATATGGAGAGGGGTGTAGACATGCCAAGAAGTAAGCTGAGAAAGAAGAGGCATTATTAATGTAGTCAAGGAAAGCACACATTATGTAGGCTACCAAAATATCTTATGGTTCTGAATTTTAGGAAATGCAAGTGAAACCTTTTCTTGGACTTCAAAATTATGTCAATTTCCAGTTATTGAGTTACCAAAGGATAACTATATATTACATTGAACAAATTCAAGGTAGGCTCCCATTCTGCAATTTTAATTTTATTTTAGATTCAGTAAACAGTCAAATTGTATTTTTGTTTTAGTAGTTAAACACTAAATAGTTACATTTTAAAGAGGCTCTGTGTGGTAGCTCACACCTGCAATGCCAGCACTCTGGGAGGCCAAGACAGGAATATCGCTTGAGCCAGGGAGTTTGAGAACAGCCTGGGCAATAAAGTGCAATCCTGTCTCTACAAAAAGAATACAAAAATTAGCCAGGCATGGTGGCATGTGTCTGTAGTCCCAGCTATTCAGGAGACTGACTTGGGAGGATCATTTGAGCCTAGGAGTTTGAGGCTGCAGTGAGCCAAGATAGTGCCTCAGCACTCCAGCCTGGGTAACAGAGCAAGACCTTGTCTCTTAAAAAAGAAAAGAAAAAGAAAATTTTTAAAAACAGTTATCAATTACAGTTAATTAATACTATATTATTTAAACCATAACTTTATTTAATTTCAACTTCAAAAAATGTCTAAAATGTTCCTTTGTTTACATTCAAAACTTAGATAGAGTTGAAAGTTGCTTATGAATAGCTTCTATGCAAAATAGGTTAAAAGAAAATGTCCAAATGATTATTGCTTCTTGTTCTCCTAATTTCACATTTAAATCACAGAGTAACCACAGAATTATTTCCATGTTAAGGCTGCTATCTTCATACAGTAAATATATAGTCATTGTTTATTGGATATTTTTTAAGCTTTAGAGGCTTGCATTGATTGTAACTGAATAATTCATATATATACACACACAAAATATACACACACATATATTTTAAAGAATATGTCTATACACATACATATGTGTCATATATATACATACATAGTATATATAAATGCTTTGAGCCATGAGATACTGATAATTAAAGCCTTACAATATTTTTTAAAACCTGACTTAACTGTGCTTGACGTTCTATTCTAAAACAAAAGTTAAAATGAAACTCTAAAAAGTCAGGCACATCTTTTATCAATTTATATACTCATTTATATTTCAGATGTCTAAGACAACAGAAGACCAATCATCAAAAAAGATTAGGAAGATTATATGAAAGGAAAATACTATGTCAAAATATCTTAAATGTAGAATATTCTGAATGTTAACTTTATTTAGTTACAAATACATTTCCTTTCAAATACTTGCTTAGCTCACAGTCCTTAGTCTGTGTCTGCATGAAGCCACTGACTTGAATGTTTTGATCCAAACCTTCTTTTCCTTTCTCTCTCTCTCTCTCTCTCTCTCTCTCTGTCTCTCTCAACTGTTTATTTGCCAACAAAGGAAATGTTTTGAAAGGCAAATAAATGTTTTTATGAATAGACTTTTCTATGCAATGTAAGGCTTGATTTAGTGAATGCATCTTCCTTTATTCTGAGTAAGAAATCTAGGAAAGAAACATGAATGGCTTAATGTTAAACATTTTTTACTTAGTAACAGTTTTGTGTGTTTGGACATCTCTCATAAGTTTGTTGTGAAGGCTAATTGAGATAATATATAGAAGACATGAAGCACAGGATAATAAATTCTATAAATGTAAGCATTAAAAAACAAGTATCAGCTTCTTGATAAATATGGGTACTACACATACTTCAAACTCTGAAAACCCTACTAAACAAAAGAATAATTTTAAAGGCATAAACTTACAAAGACATAGAAAATGGGAGAGGACTAAATAGCAGATGAGAGCTCTCAAAAAAATTCTGAAAGCTTTAAATGGGTACACAGGCTTAACAGATCTGAGCAAAATGAAACTTTGGGACATGAAAAGGTTTAGGATTGAAGGTATCTCTGAAGAAGAAGTCTTGTGTAGACTAAAAACAAGAAGATTGGTAAAAGGCATAATTTTATCCCAAAACCCTGTCCAAAGCATGCAGGCTGTTAGCTACCCCTTTGCCATTTTGGCACAATAGTGTAAGTTTACTTTCTGGAAAGGTTAAAAAAAATAATCTCTAGTATTAGAAATCCTAGACACAAGTCTACCAGCATTAAATTAGTAGACATTTCAGGAAAACAAGCAAAACAAAAACAGAAAATATAAATTTTCAAAGAACAATTTCCAAATGTAAAGGACAAAAACATACAGGTTGAAGTATTGTGAGTATTTAGAAAAATATATCAAGGTAGACTTTCATCAAAGAAGCATCATGAAATTTCAGAACTTGAAGTATAAAGAAAACAATAGTAAAAGTTTCTCAGACTAGGGGAAAAGTCACATTAAGGCTTAGGAATCATAATGCAATCGACTTCTCAACAGCAACATTTTAAGCTAGAAGACAAGGTAGCAGTGCCTTGAAAATTCTGAGGGAAAATGATTTTCAAGCTAGAGTTCTGTACTCAGCCAGATTATCAACTGAATAGGATGACATAAATACATTTTGAGGCATATACGATTTTTAAAAATTTATTTCCCTTGCTCCTTTTTTCAGAAAACTATAATAACAAGTCTATTTTAGCTGTAGTCCACCACAGGGGAGAAAAAGAGATGTTGCTGTTTGACTTCATTCTAGTTAACTGCCTATTTTTTAGTCTTTAAAGGAATAAAACAAAATCCAGAGTTCTTACAGTGTATTATTCACAATATCTCAGATAAAACACCAGATTACTTAAAATCTGAAATAACAGGAAAACATGGCCCAAACTCAAGAAAAAAATAGTCAGTGGAGACTGACTCCAAGATGATGTAGATGTTAAACTTGATGTACAAGGGTTTTAAAGCAGCTGTCATAACTATGCTTATGAACTAAAAAGGAAACTTGCAGATAATATGCTCTGCTGAAATAAGGAAGTAAATTACGAAAGAGAGGAAATGGGTTCAAGAAAATAAGAATTCAGTCTGGGCATGATAGCTCATGCCTGTAATCCCAGCACTTGGGACACCAAAGCTGGCAGATTGCTTGAGCCCAGAGATTCAAGACCAGCCTGGTCAACATGGTGGAACCCTGTCTCTACAAAAAAACACAAAAATTAGCCTGTAGTCCCAGCTACTCTGGAGGCTGAGGTGGAAGGCTCTATAGAACCCAAGAAGTTGAGGCTACAGTGAGCTGTGATCATACCCACTGCATTCCAGCCTGGATGACACAGTGAGACCCTGTCTCAAAAAAGAACAAAGAAAGATCCAAAGCACAAGAGTAGAGGGCGGTCTGGAGAGCTCCAGATGACATGTCTCATCAAAAAGAAAAAACACAGCAAAAGTGAAATAAATTCCGATACATTTTATATCTTCAAAAATAATTTGGTATAACATAAACACTGTATATTAATTTAACCAAAAATTATATTTTATAGGTAAAGTCAGGAGGAGAGATGGTCAAATTTGAGGTGTCTGAGAGCACTAAATCTTTTTCACCTGTCATAAGAAGTCATTTTATAATATTTAAAGCTGAAAAATAAAACAAGTATTATAAGCTTATTTCAAATATGTTGGTAAATAATATAGAAACAAGCTTAAAAAGTTAAAGGTGGCCGGGCATGGTGGCTCATGCTTGTAATCCTAGCACTTTGGGAGGCCTAGATGGGCGGATTGCCTGAGTTCAGAAGTTCAAGATCAGCCTGGACAACATGGTGAAACCCCATCTCTACTAAATTACAAAAAAAAAAAAAAGCCGGGCATGTTGGCGGGCACCTGTAATCCCAGCTACCCGGGAGGCTGAGACATGAGAATTGTTTGAACCCAGGAGGCAGAGACTGCAGTGAGCCAAGACCGTGCCACTGCACTCCAGCCTGGGCAACAAAGTGAAACTCTGTCTCAAAAAAAAAAAAAAGTTAAAGGTGATTGCCACTGGAAGCACAATTACAGATTTGGAAGAAATGTGTGAAGGTATTCCTGTCATCATAAAATTTATAGTGTTATTTGACTTGTAATGTTTTATGTATTTTTTAACAGATATAAAATTTAAAAGTTAAAATTAAGTATTTATAAGACACAGCACAGCACCTGGCACAAATTAGGGACACAATATATGGTAGCTACTATTACCACTAAGATTATAATTCTCTTACTAATCATTAAAGTCATTGATTACCTATTTCAGCATAAACCTACAAACCTAGAGAAGTTATTTGATGTGTCTAAGGTTGTGCAGTTACTTAGTGATAGAACTACACTGGAGTTTCCTGACTCCAACTTAGGAAATTTAACTCCAGGTTCTTTCAATCACATCATGGATGATTTAGAGAAAACCTTCGGGGTTATCTCTGGCTAGCAGATATGGTTGCAAGCAGAGCTGAGCATTCGTAGCCTAACCTAAAATCTGGCCTGATAGATTATGAATGCGTGATAAATAGACTGATAGAAAAATAAATAATTTTAGGCAAGGTGTCTGCCTCTTCATGATACTAGCTCACCTAGGATTCTGCCTCTTCATGATACTAGCTCACCACAACTCCTACCTTTTACTATTTATCTTCAAAAAGGACAAATCCAGGGTCTTAGGCAAAACCTAAAGGAAACAGCTGCAATGGAAGTTGCGTGAAAATACTTTCAGTAGCTTAGTAATTTTGGAATCATCAACTTAATTCTGTTGTACACTTAAAAATTTTTAGAACTTTAGAGAAGTCTTTGTGCTGAATTTATGTGGGCCCCAGTCAAATGCAAAAGGTCATAGATTTTATGTAGTTTAACACATTTGTTAGATATAAATGGGAAAACTGAAAATCATGGAGGGGGAGTATGGATTGCCAACATTTAACAAACATTTGTAAATTGCCTGATCAGGATCAATGGTCCTGGACCTATGTGTATTATTCAAAAGATATTCAGGAGGCAGGAGTGTCAGGAAAATTGATAACAAGTGCAATTAAGATATTATAAACTGTGCATTTAAGTTTTCTATCTATATTAGATGATAAATACTGTTGTGTGACAATAATCATAGATCTTATTTTTCTGAGAAAATTATTTTAAAGCTTATATTTCATAGAAAAAAAGTGCCACATCTTATAAAGAATCAAGGTTTTCTCATAATTTGAATATAGTACTATGTTAGAGTTCTCCAGCAGTAAGTATGTATGTGTGCATGCCTGTGTGTGTGAGAGAGAGATTAATGTATTATAAGGATAATAAATTATAATTATGTAGTTATAGAGTCTGAGGATTCCCAAAATTTCATTTGGCATACTGGAGACCCAGGAAAGCCAGTGTGTAGATGTGTAGTTCCAGTCTGAAAGCCAGCAGTCTCAGAACACAAGAAAAGTTTCAGTCTGAGACCAAAGGCCAGAAAAGACCCAGTGTCCCAGGTTATGCATTCACGCAGAAGTTGGTTCCTCTTAGCCTTTTTTATTTTATGCAGGTCTTCAACTGATAGGATGGGGCTCACCCACATTAGAGAGGACAGTCTGCTACTCAGTCTACTTATTGAAATGTTAATCTCATCCAGAAATACCCTCATAGTCACTCCCAGAGTAATACTTGACCAAATGTCTAGGTATTCCATGGGCCAGTCAAGTTGACACATAAAATTAACCATCACAAGTACACAAAGGTACAAAGAACCAAAATTATTGGAGCCTAAATGTAGAATTATATGAGAAAAGCAAGAAAAATTATTAGTGGAAAGGCAGAGAAAATCTGTGAATCATTCGAGCTTTAAAGACCACATTGAATTTAGATAATAGTGAATTATCATAAATCTTTGAGCAAAAAGTCAGACATTGTATTTAAGGGAAATTATAGTAGAACAAATATGATGGAAATAGCACATCAAGACCCTGAGAAGATTAAAAGAAACAACAAAATCAACAGAAGTTGGTGAAAATATAATACAGTGAGAAAAAAAATTGAATGTCATGGATAGCAATGAGAAATTGAGAATGGATTTATTTATAGGGTCAAATATGTGGCATTTGAGGTGACATGTAATAATGTACCTTTTAATTCTCAACCTCCTAATAAAGTATTATAACATACTTAAAATGTAAACATGAGTTTTAATATTTGAGGGAATTTTTTACTATCAAAGTTGTTACAAGTTAGTATTATATTTTGTTTACTTTGACAAATAGTATTCCTGGGATGTGAAACTCATCTATAAGGAGGGCTGAGTTTTCGTACATACAGGTCCCATAGGACTGAGTGCAGCACTTGAGTATTTTGATATGGGGGTAGTAGATGACCCTATATACTTTAGTATGTGTTACTTTAATTAGCTAATAAGATTGCTCTCTTCACTTGGTAGTGAAGAGGAGGTCAGAGTTTTAGAGAGGTAACTTTGGAGTTTGGGACACATCCAGGATAGGCAGGCCTTGGTAAGGTAACATAGTGATACTTTCAGACCCAGAGACATACTAACTAGGCAGAGGTCCAAGGCAGACTAGGGAGTGGTAGCAATCCTAATAAGGATATTATGTTGGTTGAGGTAAGTTAGAAAATCAGGTAAATAAAAAACAAAGATAAACTTTTCCTGCTATATATGACAGCATAACCATTATATAAATTCTAGCTCCTTACAGTGGTCATGTATTGGTTCTGAAAAACAAAATAAAACAGTGATTCCAAATGTCAAACTTTTCTATGTCTTTTATTTTCTATTTTCATACTTACCCCGGCTAATATGATTGTTAACTGATACTTTGGAGAATGTTATGAATAGAGATTATTTATATGTAGTGTTGATTAACTGGGAAAACTATTTAGGGATATATATTTCTCTTGATCCTTTCTTAATATGAGTAAAGTTTCAAACATCTATATAGTGTTTTTCAGATTTCACATGATCACCATTCTTCATTTAAGAAAATAAAATTGCTATGTATGTGTCCAGACAAATGTTTATATAACTTGTATTCTTCTCAACACTGATTTCATGTATTTTAGATTGTGATAGAAGTGTTTTTATTTGAAAAAGCATGTGTACATATATTTCCCTCACACTCTTCAATTTTTAGGAAAAATATGTTTATGCCTGCTGAAAACTTTTAGTTTCTGAGAAGATAACATCATTTTTAAAAAACCTTCCCCCCACCTCAAGATTTTCTTTTTAAATGCTTCACAGTTAAATTTAAATTTCTATATTTAGATAGGATTGTGTTTATATACCAACCACAGTATCCAGGAAATTCAGTGGTAAAGCTGACACATAGCGAGTTTATAGTCTATTTTGTAGTCTGTGTATTTAGAGAAGGTTTGAAGCTTACTTAGCAAAATGGATTAAACATTCAAGCAGAATTTCTTTAGCACAAATGTACTATTTGATTTCAAATATTTGTTGAGATAACAGCATGTCACTTTTTAAAGATCAGTTCTCAAGAATATGTGTTAGGTTTATCTTTTAAAAGAAGGATGCATTCAGGAACAGCTTTCATATGTAAATATTTTTATATTATTTCATACTGGATAGACTTGGTTTGGTGCAATCAGTATGATTTGATCAAATTTGGAAGAAGTTACAGGCACATTTTACAGTGTTTTTGCTAGCATCTTTATTTTTTTCAGATGGACATATTTTATGTTGCTTCCAACTAATCAAAATAAGAAATTGAGTTTGCCTGTGCCAAAAAATAGAACTATCATTTTTCACATTCTTTTATATTCCAGGTCATTTTTAAGTAAGATTGTGTTTCTAGGACTTACGAATTCCTGAAAAATCTTTACTTTGTAGATGTAAGGGCCTAGATGAACATTTCAGGGGGAATCTAACTTTTCATGCAGTAATGTTTTGTGTTGTACATTCCAGATACAGTTAACTTTTTGTGTGGATGTGATTAGTATGGAAAGAAATTAATGCAGTCCAGTATTATGATTTATGGACTGAATCCTTTACCCACTGAAGACTTGCCAAAACTAAACGGATTTTTTTTCCTTTGGATATTAGAAACAGCTACTGTTTTTGTTGATCTTTTAAAGTTCTGAATGGGCCTATTTCAAATCATAGCAGCATGGGAGCTCAGATTAATAATATACTTATTCAACTAGTGATACTGAGTGAAACCATTGCTCACATGAGTATGAAGGATAAAATTTCATGAAATTATTTTCAGGTGCATTAATGCATTTTTGGAAGCTGTGCATGATTTTTCTTTTGCATGAAAGAAAAGATTTCTGTTTATTGTATTGGTTACAGGTGGGCTCATAAGTTAATTTAATTGCATTTTTTATATCTTAAAAACCTAAGACATTTAGCTCTTAAAAGCAGTAATGTGATTGCTGGATTATTCCCAAAGGTTTTTAACTTTTAGTATATTTATCTCTCTAGAGACATCATGACTGTACCATACGTAATTTATATTACTGAGAAAAATTTCTGAATTTTCATTATTTTTAGTTACAGCAAGCTGCTGAAGTTTCTCAGCTGCGTGGAGCAAGAGTAATCACTCCTGAAGATCTTCTGTTTTTGATGCGCAAAGATAAGGTAATATAAAATAATTTATTGTATTAAAATCCAGGTGTTGTGTTTAATTGAGCTTGTATGTAGACACTACATATCCTTGTTACATTGCTTTCAAATTAAAATCATAACTACTGAACTGACGTTTTAGTCCTCATGGTTAGCACAACAAAATGGATTTACAAAAGAATTGATATTTATTATGTGGACAAAAGCACTTATATAAAAACTGTGCTAACAGCGAACCTTCACTTATCCTTATGTGTCTATATAGACACTTTTATTGCTACATGTCATTCACTAATTACTGACGCTATGTTCTGTTGTCATAAATGGGATATAACTGAATGGTACATTTAGTTTTCTCTCTTTGTTCATTAACATTACCAGAATTATAGACTCTCCTAGAGTAATTTTGTAAGCCTGAAATACAAAGTTTAGTCTGTGGTTCAAGCTTACTGAAAAAAGCAAATTAATTAAGATGAATTTCCAATGGGATAAATACATACCATAATTTCTGTTTTTTTAACAAAGACCTACCTTTCTTACTCTTTGAAATTTGGTATTAAAGTTCGTGATATTTGTGTGGCTAATTTTGTCATAATTATTTTCCATGAGTAGCTAGTTGACAATATTCTCTAATATTTTACGTTTCAGTTAATCAACTCTTAGATGATATGAAGAATATTTAAAAAATGGAAAATCTTCACTATTAAGAAAATTATGATCTGGTTTAGGATATCTATATGATTTAGTTGAAGAAGCATTTTAAAAGTCAATTTCAAGGTTGTATGATTAGATGGAGAGGGTATAGGATTTTTTGAGGTGAAAGTTTCTGCCTAGGGTGACGCAGTCGTATGTCCAAGGCAAAAGATGCAAAGAAACTATTGAAAATATCAAATGATGTACATGTAAAGAACTTTGTAAAATGTAGTATGTTTCAGCTATTAAAAGAAATCTTAAACCTGAAGTTCAGGAATGAATGATAATACATTCTAAGTGGAAGCATACAGCAAGCTACAAAGGATTATCAGTTACTTTTAAAATTAAGCAGCGTTATGGTCTACTAAATCTAAAGAAGGCCATCATTAAGACCTAACTATCATTCATCAGCTTCAAATTTCATAAAAATACATTTGTCAGGTTACAGAGTGTTTTCCATAAACATAACACATAAACCAAATCTTCTAGCAAAAGGATAAGATTTCAGAGAATAAAAAAACAGTAAAAAGGAATTGCTTGGCTTTTAAAACCACTATTACAAACTCACTGTCTAGGTATTTATAAGTTAATCTTTTTAAAATTTCATCTTGAGTATATATAAAATTCTATAGCATAAGTACAGTCAGCTTGGTATGGAGACTGATAATACAGTCTTCAAAAAAATTTAAAACTTTTTTTTTTTTTATGAGATGGAGTCTTGCTCTGTTGCCAGGCTAGAGTGCCGTGGCGTGATCTCTGCTCACAGCAACCTCTGCCTCCTGGGTTCAAGCGATTCTCCTGCCTCAGCCTTCCGAGTAGTTGGGACTGCAGGTGCACGCCACCACGCCCAGAAAATTTTTGTATTTTTGGTAGAAATGGAGTTTCACCATGTTGGCCAGGATGGTTTCGATCTCCTGACCTTGTGACTGCCCACCTCAGCCTCCCAAAGTGCTGAGATTACAAGTGTGAGCCACTGCACCTGGCCTAAAACTTTTTATAAGATTTAAGAAAAGCAATTACGGCTGGGTGCGGTGGCTCACTCCTGTAATCCCAGCAGTTTGGGAGGCCGGGGGCGGGCAGATCACCTGAGGTTGGGAGTTCGAGACCAGCCTGACCAACATGGAGAAACCCCGTCTCTACTAAAAATACAAAAACAAGCTGGGCGTGGTGGTGCACACCTGTAATCCCAGCTACTCAGGAGGCTGAGGCAGGAGAATAGCTTAAACTCGGGAGGTGGAGGTTGTGGTGAACTGAGATTACACAATTGCACTGTAGCCTGGGCAACAAGAGCAAAAACTCCATCTCAAAACAAACAAACAAAAAGGCAATTACAGTCAGGTACCATATGATGACCTTTTGGTTAACAGTGTACTGCAAATAAGCAGTAGTCCCATAAGATTATAATGGAGCTGAAAATGTCCAATTATCTAGTGATGTCATAGCCATCATAACATTGTAGTGCAATGTATGATTCAAGTTTGTGGTGATGCTGATGTATACACCTGTTGCACTGCTGATGGTACAAGCCTAGCACATAAAATTATGTATAGTACGTAATACTTGATAAAGATAATGACTGTTTCTTGTTTATGTATTTATAATCTTCATCATTATTTTAGAGTGTACTACTTGCAAAAACACTTAACTATAAACCACCTGAGGTTGTTCCTTCATGAGATATTCCAAAAAAAGCAGTTATCAAGGGAGATAACAGTTCCACGCATGCTATTGCCCTTGAAGACCTTCCAGTGGGACAAGATGTGGAAGTGGAAGACAGTGATATTGGCAGTCCTGACCCTGTGTAGGCCTAGGCAGTGTGTGTGTGTGTGTGTGTGTGTGTGTGCGCGCGTGTGTGCGTATGTGTGTGTTAGTTCTTAATAAAGAAGTTTAAAAAGCTAAAAGATTTTAGAGTAGAAAAAAGTTTATAGAATAAGGATATAAAGGGAAAACATTTTCATATAGCTGTGTAAGGTGTTTGTGTTTTAAGCTAAGTATTTATAAGAGTCAATTTTTTTAAAATTAAGAAGTCTATAAGTAAAATAGTTACAGTGAGCTAATACGGAACATTTTATTGTTGAAGAAAGAAAAATTTTAAATATAGTGTAGCCTGAGTGTACCGCTTTTTTAAAATAATGTCTGCAGTAGCATACAGTAATGTCCTAGGCCTTCAGATTCACTTGCTACTCATTCATGGACTCACCCAGAGCAACTTTATGTCCTACAAGTTTCATTCATAGTATATGCCCTCTACAGGTGTGTCATCTTTTATCATTTACATGGTATTTTTAACTGTAATTTTTCTATATTTAGATATGTTTAGATACACAAATACTTAACATTTTCTTACCCTTGCCTACAGTATTCAATACGATAACATGCTGTATGGATTTGTAGCCCGTGAACAGTAGGCCGCACGTTGCCTAGGTGTGCATTAGGCTGCTCCATCTAGGTTTATGTAAGTGTATTCTGTGATGCATTTCTTAGATCCCCATCATGAAGCAATGTGTGACTATTGTGATTGTAGAACATCCAGATATTTGTAAATGAAAAATGCTTTTTAAAAGACTTGTGTTTTACCCTTTGTGTTTGATGACTACCTTTTTATCTCATTGCAGTATGCTAAGCATTACTTTATTTTCTTTGATGTCATAGGGTACAAGTTTATTGAATTTGGTTATAGTAGTCCTTTATCAGTAAAGTGAATATATATATATAGGTTTTCTTATTTATTTTATATTTTTAATAGAAAAAACTTAGAAGATTGCTAAAATACATGTTTATCCGAGACTACAAATCAAAGATTGTCAAAGGCATCGATGAGGATGATCTTCTCGAAGGTAACCAAAACAAAACACAAAACTAAAACATTAGCTTATGACACGTGTGCTAAATAACACATTTTTACAATTCCAATGTAGATATTCTTGAGAACTAATTAATGGGACTTCAAGTTACATAAAGAAATGAAAAGAACCAGAAGTGGCAAATAAAATGGTTAATGTAACAAACTCTATAAATATATGGTTGGTCTACTATAAAGACACAAATTACTGAAACTGAATCAAGAAGGAATGGAAAATCTGAATAGGACAATAGCAGGAGGTTAAATTAATAGTTTAAAAATTCCCACAAAGAAAAGCTCAGTCACAGATTATTTCACTGTTGAATTCTACCAAATGTTTAAAGAAGAATACCAATTAGTTCCCAACTAATTCTATAAAGGTTATGTAGGTTGATCCTGATATGAAAACCAGGCAATGATATCGCAAGAAAAGAAAACCGCAGACTGGTATCTTTTTAAATACAGATGCAAAAATCCTCAACAGAATGCCGTTAAATAAATCATGACCAAATGGGATTTATCCTAGAGATGTAAGGTTGTTTTAAACTTAGAAAACAATTTATGTAATGCATCAAATTAACAGAATAAAGGACAAAAATCACATGATCACCTCAATAAATGTAGGAAAAGCATTTAACAAAATTCCAGAAGTCTTTAATGAGAGGAACATTCAGCAAACCAGGAAGAGCAGGAAACCTCTTTAACGTGATAGAGATGATTGCATGGACTGTATGTTTGTGTCCCTCCTCACTAAATATATATGTTGAGGCCTAATTCCCAGTGTGGTAGTATTTGGATGTGAGAATTGTGGGAAGTATTAATAATTAGGTCATAAGGATGGAACCTTTATGATTAGGGCACTTCTGAGAAGAGATACAAGACAGCTTCTTTCCTATGTTTCTGCTGTCCACCATATGTGGATACAACAAGGTCATGGTCATCTGCAAGCCATGAAGCAGGCCTTCACCAGATAGTAAATCTGCTGGCACCTTCATCTTAGACTTCCCAGCCTCCAGAACTGTGAGAAATAAATGTTTGTTATTTAAGCCTCCCAGCTTATGATGGATTTGTTGTAGCAGCCTGAACTAAGACAGATAGATATGGAAAACCCATACCTAATATCATACTTAATGGTGAAAGACTCTGTGCTTTCCCTTGCAAGATCAGGAACAAGACAAAGATGTCCATTCATGCCACTTATATGGAATATTGTACTGAAGGTTATGGCCAGGGGTTTAGTCAGAAAGAGAAATGAAGGGCGTCAGATTAGAAAGAAAGAAGTAAAACTATCTCTGTTTACAGATGACATGATTTTGTATATAGGAAATTCTAAGAAATCCAATAAAAATTATTACAACTAATAGACTAGTTCGATGTGTTTGCTAGATATCAGAGAAATATGCAAAAATCAAGCATATTTTAATATATTAGCAATGAACAACTCAAAAATGAAACTAAGAAAACAATGCCATTTACAGTAGCATCAAAAAGAACAAAATATTTTGGAATAAAATCACCAAAGACCTGCGAGATTTATGTACTGAAAACTACAAAATATTGTTGAAATAAGATCTAGATGGTAATGCAAAGACATCCTATGTTCATGAATTGGAACATTCAATATTATTAAAATGTTAATACTCTCCAAATTGGTCTACAGATTTCATCTGCTTTTTTGTAGAAATGAATACACTGATTCTACCAATCATATAGAAATGCCAGATTCTGACATGGAAATGACTCATCTAGGTCATGAGGGAACTAGAATACCCAGAACAATCTTAACAAAGATTAAAGTTGGAGGACTCATGCTTACTGATTTCAAAACTTACAATAAAGCTACAGTAATTAAGATAGAGCAGTACTGGCATAAGGATAGAAATATTTGTCGATGAAATGGAGTGGAATGAGAGTTCAGTAATAAGCCATCACATTTAGGGTCAATTGATATTGACAAGGATTTCAAGAGAATTTGATAGGGAAAAAATAGCCATTTTGACAAATATTGCTGGGGCAACTGGATATCCACATACAAAAGAAAGAATTTAGATGCCTATAACAACACAGTAAACAAAGTTAACTAAATATGGATCATAGACTTAAATATAAGAGCTCAAACTATAAAATTCTTAAAAAGAAATACGTGAATAAATGTTGATGACTTTGGATGAGGCAAAGCATTCTGAACGTATGACACCAAAAGAACAAACAGCAAAAGAAAAAAAGTAGAAAAATTGGAATTGATCAATTTTAAAACTTTTATGTTTCAAAGAACAACATCAAGAAAGTGAAAAGACAAACCACAAAATAGGAGAAAATTTTTCTTATCATATATCTGATAAGATACTTTTGTATAGAATATATAAAGAACGTGTACAACTCAACAATCAAAAGACAAGTAGTTCAATTTAAAAATGGGCAAAAGGGTATGAATAGACATTTCTATAAAGATTGGCTAATGGACTATAGACACTGAAAAAAATACTTAAAAATCAGGCTGGGCACAGTGGCTCATGCCTGTAATCACAACACTTTAGGAGGCTGAGGCAGGTGCATCACTTGAGGTCAGCAGTTCAAGACCAGCCTGGCAAACATGGTACAACCCCATCTCTACTAAAAATACAAAAAATTAACCAGGTGTGGTGGTGCATGCCTGTAATCCCACTTACCTGGGAGACCAAGGCAGTCGAATACCTTGAAACAGGAGGCAGAGGTTGCAGTGAGCCATAATTATGCCACTGCACTCTAGCCTGGCCAACAGAGTGAGACTGCATCTCAAAAAAAAAAAAAGAAAAATAGCCATCAGAGAAATGTAAATTAAAACCACATTGTTATAATACTCTATACCCACTAGGATGACTATGATCAAAAAATAGAAACAAGGCCAAGTATGGTGGCTCATACTTACAATCTCAGCATTTTGGGAGGCTGAGGCAGGAGGATCACTTGAAGCCAGGGTTTTGAGAACAGCCTGTGCAACAAACCAAGACCCCATCCCTAGAAAAAAAAATTTTTTTAATTAGCCAGTCTCAGTAGCATGCGCCTGTGGACCCAGCTACTCAGGAGGCTGAGGAAGATAGATAACTTGAGCCCAGGAGTTTGAGGCTGCAGTATGCTATGATTGCACCACTGCATTCTAGCCTGGCAGCAGAGTGAGACCCCATCTCTTAAAAACAAACAAATAAGATGATAATAACAAGTGCTGTTGAGGACATGGAGAACCTTCTTATGTTGTTAGTGAGAGTATAAAATGGTGCAGACAATTCAGAAAGCAGTTTGGAAGTTCCTCAAAAGGTTATAGATAGATTTACCAACTGAACCAGTGGTTCCATTCTTAGCAAAAGAAGTGGAATAAAGAGAAATGAAAATATGTATTCACATAAGAATTTGTACATGAGTGTTAACAGCAGCATTATTTATGATAATAAAAAAGGAAATAGCCCAAATTTCTATCAATGGATGAATGAATTAATAAGTATGGAATATTCATATAAAGGAATATTATTTGGCTATAAAAAGGAATTAAATACTAATATATTCTAAAACATGGATGAACCTTAAAAATATTAAGCTAAATGAAAGAAACCAATCACAAAGACCACATATTTTATTCTATTTATATAAAATGTCTAGAATAGGCAAATCTAAAGAGGTAGACTGTAGAGTAGTGGTTGCCTAGAGTTGGTGGAGGCGGGGATTGAGATAGGAAATCATTTAAAATCCCATTAAAATTCTCCACTCAAACCTTTACCATTGACTGCGTTACAGCTGAATCCCCAACAAGCAGCAAAAGAAAGGCGAAAAAAAAAAACTTATGGTGAGGGGAGTAACGCACCAACATAGAGGAAGATAAGACAGAATATAATATGTGCCAGCAAAATAGTTGGGACTAGATGGCAGCTTAAATTTAGAAAAGAAAGGAGAATAATAGCGGGATATAAATGTAGCGTAAAAGAGATTTTCTGGAGTTAACACACAGTACTTCACAACTAAATAACTTAATTTTTTTTCAAAAAGTCACTCTTCAGACCTAATTAGGGAAGATAAAATGGAATAGTTACTTCAAAGCACATAGGAAAATAAGAAGATATGAAAATTATGAGGGAAAAAGGTAAGAGACATAGAGGATAAATTCGGAGGAGTTAAGATGCATACGATAGGGATTTCAGAAAGAGAAAAAGGAGGAAGTGGAGGAGAGGCAATTATTAATAAATTATAGAGCTAAGAAAAACCAACACTGCAGAGTAAAAAGGTTGAGTAGATAAACACCTGGAATGTTTTAGTAAAATTTTTGATCTCTAAAAATAATGAGATAATCTTATAAAAGCTCAGTCTCCTCTACCCCCAAAAAGGAATTATTGAATGAATCACATTATAATTGGACTTCTTATGTATAACACTGGAAGCTAGAAGACACTAGCATAGTATTTATTGATTCATGCGAGGAAGGGACTGCAATCGAAGGACTTTATACCCAATTAAGATAAGATATCTATCTATTGTGCTAAAGAAAGAAGTATGTTGAGTAGTTAATCTTGTTTGAACTCAGTATTTATCTCTAATGATACAGTGTGTGAGAACATGCAGTATAAGTGCTAAATTTCTTGAAATACTAATGAAACTCTGTTGGTACTCTAAAAATAATACCCCTTTTCATCAAAAGCCAAAAGTTTAGAGGTAGAGAGAGAAGGAGTGAAGTAAAAATTTTTCACAGATCTGTTGGTAGGAAGCTGAGATAGGGAAAATGAAAGTGTTCTGAAGGTCTCTTGATACTGGAATGCAGGAAATATTAGAAGAAAATGTTACTTTATTGGGAAAATGTTACCTCTTGGTAGGGGTATAATTGATATCTTGTTTTAAATAATAATTTACACCGTTGTTTAAAATATCTTCAAGCAATGTGTCAGAGCAGAAAAGAGTGAGATAAACATTAAAGAAAATGGAAAAAGGGATGATAAACATTAACAGAAAAGTATATTACAATTTCAAATTAACAAAGAGAAGAAATGGAAGGACTGTCAACATGGCCAGACCATTAAAAGTGAAGAAAGGAAAAGGAGAAAACAAGAATATGAAATAAATACCAAACATAAAGCAAGAGAAAATAATAAAAATCAAATATATCAGTCATTTTACTAATTATGAAATGGATTAAATCTTTACATTGAAACGGATTATAAACAACCACAAAAATAAAACTTGAAGATAAAGAAAGGTTATAAATAATGGGATGAACAAATAAATAGTAGATAAATGCATACACAAGTGCAAAAAAAGTAGAAGTGGCAATATTAGCATCATGCAAGGTGTAATTTAACATTAAAGCCCAAACAGGATAAAGAACAATATAATTACAGAAGACAAAGTTTTTAACATAATAGACCCATAAGCACTAAACAGTAAATCAACAAAATACCAAGTTATGCTTAGACCTGTATTTAGTTGGAATAGCATGTCTGTGAACGTTTTTAGTATATTCACAGAACATTTACAAAATTTAATTGTGAAATTGGCCATAAAGTGAATCTTTACAAATCTAAATAAGAATAGATATCTGATAGGATCCTATTCCATCTGTGTGAGTGGAGAGAAGTCATCTCAAACAAAAGTTAGAAAAGATGAACTTATTTGACAGTATAATTTCGCTCTTGTTGCCCAAGTTGGAGTGCAATGGTGTGATCTCGACTCACCGCAAACTCAGCCTCCTGGGTTCAAGCTGTTCTCCCGCCTCAGCCTCCTGAGTCACAGGGATTACAGGCATGTGCCGCCATGCCCGGCTAATTTAGTATTTTTATTAGAGACGGGGTTTCTCCATGTTGGTCAGGGTGGTCTCGAACTCCTGATGTCACGTGATCCACCCACTTCGGCCTCCCAAAGTGCTGGGATTACAGGCGTGAGCCACCACACCAACAAATTTTAATTTTTTTATGGCAAAAGATGCTTTAAAATTCATAGACAAATGAAAGGCTAGGATAAATATTTCTAACTCAGATAACAAAGGGGTAATATAAATGAGCCCTTTAAATTGTTAAGAAAAAAGACAACCCAGTTGAAAATGGGCAAAGGGTAAAAATAGGCAATTAACAGAAAGGCTTATTCAGATAGCTCAGAAACATAAGAGGAAAAATGTTTAGATTCATTAGGGAAATTAAATATTTTAATCACAATGATATATTACTTTATATTCATTAGACTTATCTCATGGAGAGAAAAGACATTCCTCATTACTCTTGGAAACTTGAAGAGTTAATGCACTGGTAAACAATCTCTTAACTTCCATTAAAATTTAAAATATTTGTACCTTTTAACTCAGTAGTTCCCTGTGAGTCTGTGCCATAAACATTAAGCCAGCCATACAGAACGCCATATGGATGGGATGTTTATTATAGCATTTCCCCACGGTAGCAAAAACCTGAAACGAAGTATATGTCCATCAATAGAGGATTGGTTGGAAAGCTGTGGTTCATATATACTGTAAAATATTACACAGCCATTAAGAAGGAATCAGGGCTATACTAGTTGACTTGGAGGGATTTTTCTCCCTAAGTGACAAAGAAACACGAAGTGCAAGAGAAGAAAGAAATAGAAGGAATATTCTAAGAACCCTTTTCTAAAAAGTATAAATGAATAAAACAGCTCTATAAATGAATGTATTTTTATGGATATGTGAGCATGGAGAATACATATTGGGTGGTGTTAATATGAGTTACAAGATCTTGAGTTGGAGGTTGGCTGATCATATAAAAGGGCAGGAAATGGGAAAGTAATCAAGCAAAAATGATATGTGATACCGTTTTAATACATTTTAATTTATAGATATTTATAAAAATTTTTCGAAGTAAAAATTTAAAAGAAATGATAAAAATGAATAAAAATGATCTGTGGACCTAAGAGAATAATATAGATTCTAATATGCATATAGGTATTAATGTACTTAGAGTTATATATTTTTTAAATGTTCTATAACCTTAAGTTGTCAAATTTTGAAAAATATATTCAGACATCTCACAGTGATTGTGCTTGTTATTAAGATTTCCTTTGTGTTATTCATTTTACTATTATTTTGGCACATAAAAATTTATGGCTGTTTACTATTCCTTTTATTACTAGATACTATTTCACCCTGTCTCCTTTAGTGTTTTTGGTCTTGAGCTGTGTTTTCTAATGTTCATGTTACCGGCTCTACTTTCTTTGCTTGTATTTGCCTAGCATATCCTTACTCATCATCTTTTTGTATTGTCATTTTGTTTCAGAGGTGTCTGTTATAAATATAGCAGTATTATTTTTCCAAGTCTGAGAGCACCCTCTCTTTATAAGGGATTTTAATTAGCCCTTTCATACTTACTTTGGTAATTTATCATTTGGTTCTATTCTGTCAGTCTAATTTGTGACATGAATAAGTGATTTAATTCTGTACAACTTACACTTTTATTTTGGATGCAAGAATTTTTTTATAGATTATTTTCAGAGAATTCCAATTCTGAATTATTTATACTATATTTAATACATGTAATGATTAGTACCGATGTAAACCTAATGAGAACATTTCTTTTTTTTTCCCTTGACTTCATGAAGACAAATTGAGTGGCAGCAATAATGCGAACAAAAGACAAAAAATAGCTCACGACTTCCTCAACTCTATTGACCAGACAGGAGAACTTTTAGCAATGTTTGAAGATGAAGAAATTGATGAAGTTAAGCAAGAAAGAATGGAGGTATAGTACATTCTTCCCTTTTTACAGTGACTATGCTATTTGGTTCTATTCTCATGTTCTTTAAATATTACCTGAAATCTCTAAATCAGTGGTTTTATGTCTGATGGCAGCAATGTGCAGAGGATCAACCCCTGAAGAGGGAGTCAGGCTTTGCCTTCAGTGTCAACTTTGGGAAGTGACTGCGTTTTCTGTTTTCTTGTTTCTTTTTTTTGAAAATGAGTAGGTTTCCCTACTCTGGATCTAACATTTACTGGTTTTATTTTATTAAGCTAATTTTTAATTAAATATTTACCTTTTTTGTTTCAAATTATCCAGTTTTATTTGTAAACAAAACAATTCTTACTGCTTTTATGTTGGCATATACAGTGTGAAGAGCTATTCTTCTGGCTGTAGTTGCAGGCTGTGGTTGGACTTACTAGCTATGTAGTAACCAAGGCAATTACATACTTTATATCACTGCAAGACAAATTAGTGACATGTATCTGGATTCCCTGGATGTGTCTTAACAATGATTTTCAAAATTGTATGTCTTCTATTTATCTTAGCTATCTATACATAAAATTATTTTCTTTAAACACTAAAGGAAAAATTTAAAGTAAAATGATTTATTTCATTTGAGTGCCTTCCAAATTACAAGGCAGTATTTTCACAGTTCATATTGCTATTATCATACTTTCACGTGAAAGGAATCTCCATTTTCCCCCTCCTCTTTCAATTGAGCAAGAGAGGTAATTTCAGAATTACAAAAGACTGTGCTAAATGCCAACTTTATTATAGTTTCTATGCATGCTGAAAATATAATTATTTTATGTTAAACTTTGGAAGAGGTCCAGTAGACATACATGCTTTATAAACTTAAACAACCTTTAAAGAATTAGCATGCTTAGATCATGAACTGTGATCTAAAGGCAGTGTTCTTTTAGGTATCAATTACTTTGGAAATGTGTGGTTATCTTGGTTTGGGACAACTGCAAATAGTTTTGGTTCAACTTTGCCTTGGGCTGAAAACATGCTAAGTTGTCCAAAGCAGATGATAAACATGTATTTCTGATGTCATCATTGCCCAAACAGGATATGGTTATTTAGTGGCATGGTTTCACTTACGATGCATTACACAAAGAGCAAATACTGTTTATGCTTTATTTTCTAAATATTTTTATGTTATAAAAATGGGCACTGAGAAAGATTCATTAAGAAATAAAGCATAATACATAAAGCATTAGTAAAATTGAACAGGTAACTTTTCAATTTTGATGGGAAAAATCTTGGTTAGCCAAACCTGTTGCCTAGAAGGGCATTCCACAGTCAAGAAGAGAAGACGTGAACATTTTGTAGCTCTATAATAGCAGGCTACTGTAGACGTAGAAAAATGGGGGTCAGCAGGTTACTAAAGTCAATAAAATATTTGGAGATGCAGGGTAGAAAAAGCTTGGGCACTTATACAGTCTGTATACTTCTTCTTTTTAGTTATGTATTACATAGTGGTATCCAGGATAATAAAATACCAGAAGTTGATAAAAGCAGTTACAATGGAAGTCTTCATATGTACAATAAACATGAGGATGGCAACTTCACTAAGTTTTATATCATAACAAAAATCTTCTCTGGTCAACATAACAGAGCAGCTTTTATATTCTACTCATCTAGATAACAGAGTTTAACTGAAGAAATTATTCTGAACTTGTAGACATAACTGTAGACAGTAGATAGTGGAACCGTTCAGAGCATAGGCCTTGCCTGCTTCTAATTTGATAGGTTATAGTTTCAAGAGTAAACCACAACTGCGGCAGTTCATATGAAACCACTTTGGACTCAGAGACTGCAATCTCTTGCTTTTAAAGTTTAGTAGAATAATCAGTCCTGGCATCATTCAGTGACTTAATTTTCCTCTAAGCATCACTTATAGTTGCAGAAACTTGGTTTACTACCTTCTCCCCTAGAATGTATGAAAATAATACAGACCTACCAACAGGCTTAATTTTAGTTTTCTTCTTTATAGATATAAAAGCTCACTTGGTAGTCTAGTTTTTTCTCAAAACATTGAGCAAGCATACAGAAAAACAGACTGAATTCTTTCCCATTGTTTTCAGCTGATGTATGTGTGCTTGGCTTTATGTTTCATCCATAATTTACTTCATTATCGTTAATTTATGTGACTTGAAATATGAAATTTCCAAATTTTTACATCCATTTTGCCTTACTAGTTCATCATCATGATAGTTAACTAACTCTTACCCATTTACTTTTCTCTAGCACCAGATTCTAGCACTTGGGTATACCTGTAGTAGAGATCCATTATCTCAGAACATCCTTTTAAATTATCAAATAAAAATTAAATAATTTTCAGAGTTATTTTAGTGTATTTGAGGGACTGAGAAAGAAAAGCAGGGAAATACATACAGCTACAGCTTCCTTCCAACCCCGTCCACCTCCATTCCAATAAGGCATAAGGCAGGTGTGTCTTAGTGTAGCTAATGTTTCTTTCATTCTAATTTTTTGAGCTATCATATAATTTGTGGCTGTGTCAACCAAAGACCAAGGTACAGTCACTAAAAGCTTCAAATAGCTTTGGGTTTTCTTATCAATGAGGAACTGTGATCACTCACAGAAGAACCCTGCCTAAGAACCTGCTTTGCTGCTTGTAGAAGAACCTGTGAAGCTCAAGTTTGTTATTAATCAAGTAAACTATGTAGTCTTGTAAGCCACTAAATTTGTAAAAAGATGTAAACAATGAATACTTAAAAAGTTGAGAGAACTCTACCTTCAGACTAATCCTCAAACTGATAAAAGTAAACAAGAGCGCAAGGATTAGAGCTTACCAGAGAGTGCAGCTTTTAAACAGATTGGGGTACAGAAAATCCCTAGTGACTTTTTATCTTGTGTTTGCATATCAGAGTCTTAATACTAGAATCTAGAGAGAAAGCAGAGTGATTTACATAACATTTAAGGCAGCTTAAAATTTTTTATAATAAGCTTTAAATTGAATAAGATGCCAGGTGGTCATCTGAATTTGCTTAACCTGAAATGAACTGACCGTAAATTTGAAAACATGCAGTTTCTTGTAAAGGCTGAATGATAAGAGAAATCAGGTGTATCATTCAGTTGGGCCCAAGTGTATCATGGTTATCATTCCTGGGGCTTTTGAGTCCCAGGGTTATAGTTTTTGGTGGTAAGTGAACTAGAAAACTCATTGAAGAAGAGAGAGGTGGATGCCTGTAGAAGTTGTCCATCTTCTCCTGTTTTTGAAGTCTTTCTACTATTCCCATTTCTACCTATCATGATTTCTTTTAATTATAAGGGAAAGGAAAATAAAATGCCCAGAAAGATAACAGTCCAAAAATATCTTAGATAAGGCTTAACATAAAAGAAAAAGGCTAATCCCAGTAAGATAAACATTCACAAATACCAGAAAAGTTTAAAAGATTGAGTTAAAAACTGAAACTCTTAAAAATGTTAGAATATATGGGATTATGAAATGAAGATAGAATTATATACTAGAAAGATGTATATATATGTACATAATAAATACAGACATGTATATACATTTATATACGTGAATTCATTTATATATATATATACACACTATGCCCAAATATACATACATAGAAATAGAAATTTATTTTTTCTAGATTATTTAAAAGGTAAAAGTTAAAGAACAATCAGAGATATATCATAGAAACCCAAATACTGGTGGTTACAATATTAATTTCAGAGAAAAGAGAATTTAAGGAGAGAAGCTTTAAAATGGAATAAAGGCAATAATTTTATGTTACTAAAAGATACTGCCTATACTTAAAAATATAGTAGATGCAAACTGTTAATCATCAAATTCCAGAGCATTGAAAGCATCTGGTAGTGTGGGAGAGGTTAGAGAAATACATTTGTTATGGAGTCTAGAACACACCATCTCAATCCTTAACTGATTAATTCAAGGGAAAAATATTTTAATAAATATCTAAGTTTACTTAATAGATACATATATAATGTTTTATGAATGAGCAGCAGTCTTAAAATCTTAAAACTTCAAGGACTCCATGGATCTCTTTAGGGAAGAGAGAAGAGGTTTTGGTGGGGCTCTAGCCTTCACCTGCCCTCACACCTTCAACCAGCTCATCTTCAATTTTATGTAACGGCTGTACATATCATCAATGAAGAAATTGACTCGCTATAGCTGTAGGTCCAGCTATTCAGGAGGCTGAGGCATTTGAGCCTAGGAGTTCAAGTCCAATCTGGGCAACATAGCAAGACTTTGTCTGTTGAAAACAGGCAAAATAAAACACTATTCAACCATCCATGAGAAATCAAACTAAATCTTTGTCTCTTTCTCACACCCACCTTCACTCTCACTCTCTTTCTTACTGTCAGTTTCTCTCACACACATACAGTCAGCAAAATCCAGAAATTTGTAGGGCATACTACTTTACCAGAATGGAAAGAAAACCTAGAAAGTAATAACAGAAGTTAAACTAACAAACAAAACCAGTTAAGATGGCAAATTAAAAAGGGAAAAAAATCACAGAGGCAACTAATGAACTGAAAACAAATTTAACAGTACTATCAGAGACTATTTAGATAGTAACAATGAGAAGAGTCCATATAAAATTAAACAAGTATAGACAAAGCTTTGTTAAAAAAAAGCAATGTTTTCGCTTTTAAGCCTTTCATGATTAAATTGGAGAAAATGAAAATCAAGCATTCAGCTAAAGCCTATAAATATAATAAAATAGAGAAGGCAGGACAAATGAAAATACAAAGATAAACAGAAATAAAAAGAAAGCATAATTAAATTTATCAACTTAAGAAATTCTTTGCAAATATAAGAACAAAATGGTAGAATGAATTCGTGTTGCCTCTAAAGAAAAATAAAAATTAATAGGTTGGTACAAAAGAATTGCAGTTTTTGCCATTAAAAAATTTAATTCTAGAATGCCCACTGTTACCACTTTTATTTAGAGTTTAAGGAGCACTACACCGTGCAATAAAAGGTATAGCTATTGGCAGGAGACAAAAATTTATCATTTTGCCATTAAAAGAGGCAAAAACTGCAGTAACTTTTGCACCAACCTAAGACTAAAAATTAGCAATAAATAAGGATATAGCCATAGATGCTCATATAAGTTAGTAACTGATTTATTTATAAATCTTGATGACAGTTTTTCTAAGAAAATATAAATGTGTAATTTTTACTCATCACGAAGTAGTAAACCTGGATAAATCAGTAACTGAAAGAAATGCCAAAATTTTTTTATTTTTTTTATTTTTTTTGTACTTTAGGTTCTGGGGTACATGTGCAGATCATGCAGGATTGTTGCATAGGTACATACATTGCAGTGTGTTTTGTTGCCTCCACCACCCCCCGCCTGTCACCTATATCTGGCAATTCTCCCCATGTTATCCCTCCCCAACCTCCCAACCACCCCCCCACTGTACCTCCCCTGGCCCCCCCCCCCAACAGACCCCAGTGTGTGATGCTCCCCCTCCCTGTGTCCATGTGTTCTCATTGTTCAACACCTGCCTATGAGTGAGAACATGCGGTGTATGATTTTCTGTTCTTGTGTCAGTTTGCAGAGAATGATGGTTTCCAGATTCATCCATGTCCCTACAAGGGACACAAACTCATCATTGTTTATGGCTGCATAGTATTCCATGGTGTATATGTGCCACATTTTCCTTTTCCAGTCTGTCATCGATGGGCATTTGGGTTGGTTCCAGGTCTTTGCTATTGTAAACAGTGCCGCAGTGAACATATGTGTGCATGTGTCTTTATAATAGAACGATTTATCATCCTTTGGGTATATACCCAGTAATGGGATTCCTGGGTCAAATGGAATTTATTTTTCTAGGTACTTGAGGAATCACACACTATCTTCCACAGTGGTTGAACTAATTTACACTCCCACCAACAGTGTAAAAGTGTTCCTATATCTCCACATCCTCTTCAGCATCTGTTGTCTCCAGATTTTTTAATGATTGCCATTCTAACTGGCATGAGGTGATATCTCAATGTGATTTTGATTTGGAAATGCCAAAATTTTTTAAAGAGTTGTATCCTCAGAAGTGTCTGAATCTAACCCAGTTTATGGAAGAGCTCTTTAATTCATGAAACAGTTAATTATCATGTAAAACTTTTCAGTAAATTTTAAAAAGCAAGCATAACTTCAGACAGAGCTCCAATGAATGAAAATGATAATATTTCACTTAGGAATATTGATACATAAATCTTAAAATATTTGCAAAGTATATATACCACAACTGAGTAGGGTTTTTTTCCATGATTCAAGTATGCTTCAGTATTAGAAAATATATTACTATCATATATCAAATAACTAGGTCAAATAAGAATAACCATATGATAGTTTTAATAGGTAATAAAAAGAGATAGGACAAAATTCACTTCCTAGACTTTTTAGAAATTCTTAATAAAGTAGAAATAGAAAAGTCCTTCTACTTTATGATAAAAAAACTCACTTAAATGAACAGACATCGTCATAGTTTTAAAAATTGTTAGGAGTTCTATTAAATTCTAGAATGCCCACCATTACCACTTTTAATTGCCAAAGTTCAAGGAGCACTAGACAGTGCAATAAAAGGGATCACTATTGGCAGGAGACAAAAATGTATCATTATGTACAGATAACATAATTTTTTAAGTTTGGTAATCCTAGAGAATCAATGTAAAAAGTATTGAAGTTGATGAAAATCTTCATTAAGTCAGATAGACACTGACCAAAATTAGGAGTTTCTCCCATAATTCAGTAATAGTTGATAATAAATTCAGTATAATAGTCAATACTAAAATTGAGAAAAAAGACAATGTGAACCAAAACAATACAAGAAAAATATTATTTGGAGATAAACTTTATGTTAACAATAAATGTAGAAGAAATATATAACTCATTTTTAATACTGTACTGAGACATGAGTATATAAATGAAAAGCACTATGTTCCTGCATACAGACTAAATGTAAATAGCTCAGTTGTTTCCAAATTAGTGTGTTGGCTTAATGTTATTTAGACAGAAAGCTCAGCAAGAGTTAAAAAAAAGTGTATAAAATGATATTAGACTTCATCTGAAGTTGTAAAAAATTAGGATAGCCAAGAAATTGTCATTAAAGAAGAGTAGGGAATTGAGTTTAATGGTAAAACTGCAATTACTTTTGCACCAACCTATAATACCACCAGATAATAGTCCGTGAAACTATGATAGTCAAAATAGTGTGGTACCAGCGTAAAACCCAACAGGGACAACTGTGAAGAGAATAAATTATACAATTGAATATAAAGAAGAATTTACAATAAAGATGGCATTAGAGATCAGTGGGAGAAAGATGACAAGACAATTAGAGAACTATTGGAAAACCAAACAGTGATAACTCTTAACCTTATGAATCAAAATAAATTCCAGGGAATATTAAAAATTTGTTGTGAAAAGTAAAACCATTTTAAAAAAAATACAAATAACCACAGATAATATCGAAGGACTTTCCAGGCTTTTGTTTTCAAAGCTTTTGAGAAATACGACTCCCTAAGATGTTGACAAATACACTGTGGGAATAGGGAGAGGTCTGTTTTCAAATAAGTTTGTAAAATGCTGAGTTAAAATTTTTTAGAAGTTTCTTTAAGGAATTTTCAGAGTCTTTTATAAGCTAAATTTTGTGAATTTTTCAAGAGAGGAAATAGAATCTATTAAAATATTCTGAAAGGTTACTCAGCCCAGTTTGGGGGTGAAGAAATCACAAAGAAAGTGACTTTTAAATTTGATCTTATAAAACTTATGTGTGTGCTTCAAAAACAAAAAATTATTAAATAAAAGGCAAATACATAAAGATATGATAAAACTGTCAGTATCGTTTGTCTATATAGATCTTTTAAATCAATAAGAAAATAACATTCCAGTAGAAAAATTGACAAAGGATATGAAAAAGAAGAAGAAATAAAAATAAATACATAAAATATCTACTTACTGGTATTGAAATAATGCCATTTTTGTATATAAAGTGGTCAAGAGTAAGATGGGAGTGGTAACACATTAACTGTTGGTGGAAACATAGATTAGTAAAACCCAGAAAGTATTTTAAAATCAATTCAGTTAGAAGCATTGAAAGCATTAATACACAGCAACCTAGTAGACTCACATTTGGTAATTTCTCTTTAAGATATCAAGGATTTTGTTCATACGCACATTCATGTGCATAAGGCTGTTCATCGCAGTGTTTTTCATAGTATTGGAAAAGGGGTGAGAACCCTGCTTTCCTGATGATAAGGGAATATTCATATTTCCCAAACACATTGAAATTAAGACTGTAAGGAAATATACCGATATGAAAATAGTGGCTGACAGTGGAGAATGAGATTTACAAGTTTATTGAATTTATAAATTTATGCTATTTGAATTTACATATTTACCATCTCTGTCAATGTTTCTCTTAATCCTCATTTGATTTCCTTTGTTCTGCAGTATTTTTCATTTTATTTTACTTTTTCCATCAGAAGTATGTACTTTGTAAGTGGTGCTGAAGGATACGCTTTATGAGGCAAATTAAATAGACTCTTTAGATGCTTGCAGTTAAGACTGAACAGATGAATGTATCAAGCAATATATACATATAATATGCATGTAAATACAAATAAATTCATGTTGTGGAAAAAGATGTAACATTGATTTCATATCTTTAGAGAGGGCACCTGTTGCCAGATTGAAATACTAGCAGTTAGAAACTCATAAAGTGTTAAATTTTAGACGTAAAAGTGTGGAGGTTTAATTATGATTTTCTAAGTAAGCAGTTGTTTCTTATGCATCTTTTTCAATTGTCCCTTGTTTCTAGATGCAGGACAATGTAAAGAGGTAGGAAATAAAATAGATCTTTAGGGAAAAAAAAGGTACCTATGAATTGTCATACTGAAAGTAACAAAGTTTATTTTGCATTTTATTTGAGACACGAATATATCCAGAAGATTCTAGTTTCATACGTATTTTTCTATAAATGCAGTAGCATCTATTAGATGCTCTCAATAAATAAATATCTCAGTAAATATTAATGTTGGTGTTGATTTTTACTCCTTTAAATGTTTTTCAGCTATAGTTTGAGTTTAGATTCTCAAATATTTCAGAAAGCTGCTGTTCCAGTTTGAAGGATATATAGGTATACTACCATGTCATATAATTGAAAGATAGGAGACTATAACCCTGCATGATGTCATGCAGACCATCTTCAGAGCAGTAATAATGATGTAAAAGTTGAAAACAGTTACTATTTTTGCATGACGCTATTGATTGCAGTTAATTAAAAACCCATTTCAAACAAAATTAAGCAGTTAGGGGAAAGGCATGGGTTCAGATAGCAAAGCCCAGAGGTAGATTTGGCCTCAAGCAAGGTTTGATACTGAAGTTCACAATGTACATTGGATTTCTAGCTCCAATTCCCTATTCTGCTGTTCCTGCCCTTTTATGTTTTTGTTGGCCTTATCTTCAGGTCATACTGAATACTTATTTCTCGCATAGGGGCACAAATGACCATAGACGTTTTAGGTCCAGGTGGAGAGATGATGCCTTTGTCTCAAGATTTACTCTTAAAAACGCTTGGATCACAAGATCTCCCCAAGCCCTGACAGTGACAGTAGCTAGTAGGATGAAAGGTCCTGCCTGGCTTAGCCTAAGTTGTATGTTTTGTCCCTGAAGTTGAGGATGCAGTCAGCCTCCAGCAAAGGCCTAGATCTCTGGAGCTTTAGGAAAAAGTAATGGGTGTGAAAAGACAACCACAAAGATCCTTAAGTGTAAATGTCTTTAACATTATAGCAGTGTGAATTAATAGAATGATGTCTTAGAATCTTGGCTCTCTGTTCAACTCTCTAGGAAGTTTTCTCTGATATCCAGCATGGCAAAATGAAGGCAAATCATTTTCTTTGGAGACAAGCAAATCGTGCATTCATCCTTTCACTCTTTTATTTATTCAGCATTTATTTATTTAGATTTTTAAAGTTAATCACTGTTTTAGGTCTTGAGGCTGTGGCTATTAAAAAAAGACAACATATGGCCTTTGCCCTCACGGTCCGAGAGTGATAACTGACAAATCAAAAGTAAGTATCTAGTAAAGGAAATACAGCCTCAATAAATGGATTACTATTCTAATTATTACTATATTTGTTTTTAATTTTGAACCTTCTTAATAGATTATTGCTTGTGTTATTGAGCCATATATTTTCTACTTGCTACTTAATTTGAAATTCAGTTTATTCTGACATAGGACACATTACTTCTTTAAGACATTTAGGCAGGGTCATTGAATTAGCTTCAGTGTGGTTTGCAAAATAAACTAGAAAAGGACTAGGGTGCATTTAAAAACATGAAACAATGTAATATGTCAAAGTTAGTTCCTGGAAGAGTTTCATTAGGAGAACTCATTGTTATGTCTATTAAAGGTTAATTTTTGTTCAAACAATTTCAAAATACTTATGAAATTATTTGTAAGGGAGTACTAGTAGAAATACCTCCAAAAAACCTGTGGTGAATCTAGCTGCACAGAGCAGAATGTCATTCAGTATATGTTTTTCTGGCACATGAACTGCAGAACAGGTAGTATTATTTGATTTAGAAGAACCCAAAATAGATGTGATATGTAGCTCTGAAAGTGATTTCCATTTGTGACTTTATCAAATTATGTTTTATGCATAGCTGTAGCTGTCCTTTTATGATATAATGGTAAAGAATTGTGTATTTGTTGTCATTACTGATTCTATAAAATTGGGGAAAGTGTCTTCTGGAGAAGGCATTTTTCAGTTAATGAAATAAAAAGCAAGTTACAGATAGTATAAAATGAAACTGTAACCTAACTCTTATCTAGGTCCCTATTGTTATGTAGCTTACTATATTTGATTTGTAGATGCTTCTCAAGGAATCTTTTTATGCTTTTCTTAACCTTGTGAAGTATGAGCTTCAGCTGAGGGTGGAGTCTGACTTCTGCTTTCATGATTAGAGCACCTCACATACAGGCGTGAAACTAGAGTGGTTGTGTTGTTCTATTCTGTTTTTGTTTTGTTTCGTGTTAAAGATAGAGTCTTGTTCTATTCACCAGGCTGAAATGCAGTGGCCCAGTCACAGCTCACTGCAACCTCAACCTCCCAGGCTCCAGTGATCCTCTAGCTTTCAGCCTGCCGAGTACTTGGGACTACAGGAACATGCCATTACACCCACCAAATTGTCATATTTTTTGTAGGGACATGGTCTTACTATGTTGCCCAGGCTGATATCAAACTCCTGGGCTCAAGCAATCCTCCCATCTTGGCCTCCCAAAATGCTGGGATTATAGGTGTTAGCCACCATACCTGGCACTGTTTTTTAAACATTCTCTAACATTTCTGGATATGTAATCTCTTGCAGTTATTGCTTTGCTGTAGAGCAAGATTAATCAAATGACTAACATCTTTTTCAAAAAGACATTAGTACCGTTCCCATTTGTCCCCACTCTTGGACCTGTTTAGATTCTTTACTATTAGTTTTTAGATGAAATTTAAAAGTGTTCTTCCCCCTACTCCTTTGTTTAGTCTGAGGGGGAGCCAAATACATGGTGGCAACATTGAAACCATACTCATACTAATTCTATTTTCCCTAATCCAGATCAGAATCTATGATCTGATATTCACAAGTATCTTTTGTTTGGGGATGGGATATTTTCTATCTGGATTTGGTAGTTAAGCGTCGGAATAATGATTGCTATTTATTTCCACCTTTCCTACATCAAGGAAGTAAAACAGTCATTTCTTTGGATAGACATCAGCACTGCACACTGTAAACACTCATGTCTACCGTTGGTAATGCATGATGCAGGCCTTACTGGGCTGCTGTTTTTAGTTTTATCTAAATGGATATTTGACTACCGCATGGTGATTTTACTGTTCAATTAAGTTTTTTTATGGAATCAATATTTTCTGTCTCAAGTAATTCCAATTTGTTCTTTTTAAAATGAGATCCTTTTCTTTTAAAAAATACATTTCAAGGGTTTTCTTAGAGATCAGTCTTCTAGCTTGTTTATAAAACACCTTGGCAAAGATGACTTTTAAAATATCATTGAATTTAAGAATACCACAAGATTTGCCACTAATTTACATTTAATGTTTATAGTTCTCAAATTGTGGTTGTTGTAATAACCAAAATATTTTTGCCTTGAATATTTTGTGGATTATATTTCCCTATTCTTTCTCCTTACCCACATTCCCCACAGTAGGTGGGCAGATTGTTGTTACATAGTTTGGCCTTTATTTATCTTTATTGGTTTAATCTCAACAAGTTAGTATGGCTAAATATGAAAATAAATGTATTCTCTGGCAAGATTTTTGTCTCCTTAAGGTTTAAGCTTATTTAGTGGAATTAACAGATCATTACTTGTTTGGTATAGATAATTTCCTCCATTTCTTTATGCGCATCCATGCTGAGGAGCTGACTTTTGTTTAATTCTTATTGTTGCCACTACTTTACAGAAAATGTGCAAACCAAGCTATTTAATGTAATTCAGTTTTTTTCTAGATCATTGTGTTCCTCATTTAGAATTAATAAGTTTGGATTAATGCTTGAACCCTCAAGGCGAAGGCTGCAGTGAGCCAAGATCACGCCACTGTACTCTAGTCTAGGCAACAAAGGGGGACACTGTCTCAAAACAAAATTTAGATTAAGCCATAAATATTTAGTGCTTAGTATAATCTATTACATTTGCATGTCTGTTTGGAACTTTTCATAGCATCAGTCAAAAAGGCAGATCAGATGCTACCAGGCTTCTCCTTTTCATGATTCTCCATTTTCTGGAGAAGAATCTTAATTCCTTAGCATGAGATTAATATGATTATTAGTGTCACTACTTTGGTGCTTATATTCAGTTAACAAAGGGCAGTGTTTTGCATTGCTATAGAAATTCTGATAATTTTTACTGTCACAATTAATAGCCATGAAATAAACTTTAGAGTGTTTAATTTTCTTTTTTAAAAAATTTAGTTATTATACTTTAAGTTCTGGGGTATATGTGCAGAACAGGCAGGTTTGTTACATAGGTATACACGTGTCATGGTGGTTTGCTGCAGCCATCACCCCATCATCTACATTAGATGTTTCTCTTAATGCTATCCTTCCCCCAATCCCCCAACCCCCGCTATCCCTCCCTTAGCCCCCCCACCCGCTGACAGGCCCTGGTTTGTGATGTTTCTCTCCCTGTGTCCATGTGTTCTCATTGTTCAGCACCCACTTATGAGTGAAAACATGTGGTGTTTGGTTTTCTGTTCTTGTGTCAGTTTTATGAGAATGATGGTTTCCAGCTTCATCCATGTCCCTGCAAAGGACATGAACTCATCCTTTTTATGGCTGCATAGTATTCCATGGTGTATATGTACCACATTTTCTTTATCCACTCTATCTTTGCTGGGCATTTGGATTGGTTCCAAATCTTTGCTATTGTGAACAGTGCCAAAATAAACATACGTGTGCATGTGTCTTTATAATAGAATGATTTAAAATCCTTTGGGTATATGCCCAGTAATGGAATTCCTGGGTCAAATGGTATTTCTAGTTCTAGGTCCTTGAGGAATTGCCACACTGTCTTCCACAATGGTTGAACTAATTTACACTCCCACCAACAGTGTAAAAGTGTTCCTATTTCTCCACATCCTCTCCAGCATCTGTTGTCTCCTGATTTTTTACTGATCGCCATTCTAACTGGCATGAGATGGTATCTCAGTGTGGTTTTGATTTGCATTGTTGTAATAACCAGTGATGATGAGCTTTGTTCATATGTTTGTTGGCTGCATAAATGTCTTCTTTTGCAAAGTTTTTGTTCATATCCTTCATCCACTTATTGATGGGGTTGTTTATTTATTTATTTTTTTTACTTGTAAATTTGTTTAAGTTCTTTGTAGATTCTGGATATTAGCCCTTTGTCAGATGGGTGGATTGTGAAAGTTTTCTACCATTCTCCTGGTTGCCGGTTCACTCTAATGATAGTTTCTTTCTCTGTGCAGAAGCTCTTAAGTTTAATTAGATCCCATTTGACAATTTTGGCTTTTGTTGCCATTGCTTTTGGTGTTTTAGTCATGAAGTTCTTGCCCATGCCTATGAACTGAATAGTATAAATAATAAGTATTAAAAATTTGGGCATTTTATCTTATTCTTTTAAAATATTTATTATATATTTCTTTTTAATGCCCTACCTTGAAAAAAGGTCTTTTATTTCTTGTAGTTATTCTCACCTCAAATAGAAGACAGTCATTATGACTAATGGATTCATTGATCTGCTCTCAAATATAGAGGTTAAATTACCCACCTTTAGGAAAACAAACTTTAGAAAAATCCAAAATCGCTGGGCAATTGTTTTTATTTTGCAAGAATACTTTTATTACATAAAAGTATATTTATTTTTAATAAATAACATTGTTTATTAAAATAATAAAGTTATTTTAAATATTTTTAAAAATAATTTAAAATAGGACATTGCCAAAGTTTAGTACCTGCACAAATATCTGCAAAGAATACTACCATATACCTTTACTATAACTGTAGAAATTATTCAAGTGAGGGAGAGACAGAAAGGGGGAGAGAAAAAAGAGAGATGAATGGATGAAGGATTGAAGCCTTTTTTTCCTAGAGAGTAGCTCTTTGCAAAGTTCCATTATCCATTCATGATGGATCTGCCCCCATGATTCAGTCACCCCCCACCAGGCCTCATTTCCAACACTGTGAAATGGGGAAAATTATATATTTTAACATATAATTTAGAGGGGAAGAATATCCAAACCATATCAGCACTCTTGAGAAAGAACAAAGTTGAAGGCATCACACTTCCTGGTTTCAAATTATGTTACCAAGCTATAGTAACCAAACAGTACCCTACTGCCCCCATGAGTTGATCACCTCCCACCAGGCCCCACTTCCAACACGGGGAATCACATTTTAACATGAGATTTGCCATAAAAATAGACCCAGAGACCAATAGAATAGATAGCCCAGAAATACACCTACACACATGTGGTCAACTAATCTTCTACAAAGCTGTCAAGATTACACAGTGGGAAAAGGATAATCTCTTCAATAAATGATGTTGAGAAAAGTGGATGTCCACATGCAAAAAACAAAATAATATGAAATTGAATCGTTACCTCAGACCATAATTAACACAAATGGATTAAAGATAAACATAAAACTGTAAAATTCCTAGGAGAAAACATAGGGCAAAGCTCCTTGACATTGGCCTTGGCAAGATTTTTTTGGTTATCACACCAAAAGCTCAGGGAGCAAAAACAAAGATAAACAATTGGGACTATATCACTCTAAAAAGTTTCTACATGGCAAAGGAATAAGTCAACAATATGAAAAGGAAACCTGTGGTTGGGAGACACTATTTGCAAATCATACATCTGATAAGGAGTTAATACCTAAAATATATAAGGAACTCACACAATTCAGTAGCAAACTAACAACCCAATTAAGAAAGGAACAAAGGACCTGAATAGATACTTTTCCAAAGAAGACATAAAAATGGCTAAAAAATATTATAAAAAGGTGCTCAACAGTACTAATCTCAGGGAAATACAAATCAAATCTGTACTGAGATATATCACCTCACTGCTATTACAATGGCTATTATCAAAAAGACAAGAGATAAGTGTTAGAGAGGGTGTGGAGGAATGAAAACCTTTGTACACTGTTTGTGGGAAAGTAAATTTGGTACAGCCATTATGGAAAATAGCATGGAAGTTCCTCAGAAAGTTAGAAGTAGACTATCATATGATCCAGCAATGCTTCTTCTGGTTATATGCCCAAAAGAAATGCTCTTGATACCTCAAAGACATGCCTGCACTCTCATGTTCATTGCAGCATAATTCATTCACAACAGCCAAGACGTGGAAACAACCTGTGTGCCCTGAAAAGAAATTGTGAAATAGATATACACACACATATATAATAAAATTTACTCAGCCTTGAAAAAAAAGTGGAGATTCTGCCATTTGTGACTACATGAATGAACCTAGAGGATATTATGCTAACTGAAGTAAGCCAGACACAGAAAGAAAAATACTACATGATCTCACTTACACATGCAGTGTAACCAAAGAGTGATGGGTTATTTTGGTATCCTGCATTTTATTTCCTTGGGCTATCAGTCATCTCAAACTCATCAAATATTTTTAATATTCTTTTAATGTCTTGTGTTATTATAAATCATTCCATCCACTTGTGTGGGACTTGGGTAATTTCACATATGACTAGAGGCCTAATGTGTGTTATTCAAAGAATTGTGGGTTCTCTGAGGTATGAGACATCTATAAGAAAATTGACAATCATTCTTAATAAATTTTAATAATATTGAATCTCCCCCACCCCCACCCCAGAAACAAAACAAAAACTAGGAAGAAAACAAGTCACACTTTATTTAACCTAGAAAATATGATTTGTTTAAATTATACCAAGAGTTATCCAGTGTTTCCTTCAGTGTGGAGAAATAGACAATCTCATATTAGTAGGAGCATATGTTGATACAGCTTTCTGGAAATATATGTGGCAATAGCTGTCAAACACACATTAAAAAAAAAAAGTTATATGTTATTTGATCCAGAAATTGCATTTCTTTATTTTTATTTTTATTTTTATTTTATTTTTTTATTGTATTTTAGGTTTTGGGGTACATGTGAAGAACATGCAAGATTGTTGCATAGGTACACACATGGCAGTGTGATTTGCTGCCTTCCCCCCCCCATCACCTATATCTGGCATATCTCCCCATGCTATCTCTCCCGAACTCCCCACCCCCCGCTGTCCCTCCCTTATTTCCCCCCCAACAGACCCCAGTGTGTGATGCTCCCCTCCCTGTATCCATGTGTTCTCATTGTTCAACACCCGCCTATGAGTGACAACATGCGGGTTTGATTTTCTGTTCTTGTGTCAATTTGCTGAGAATGATGGTTTCCAGGTTCATCCATATCCCGACAAAGGACACGAACTCATCATTTTTGATGGCTGCATAATATTCCATGGTGTATATGTGCCACATTTTCCCTGTCCAGTCTATTGTCAATGGGCATTTGGGTTGGTTCCAGGTCTTTGCTATTGTAAACTGTGCTGCAGTGAACATTTGTGTGCATGTGTCCTTATAGTAGAACAATTTATAATCCTTTGGATATATACCCAGTAATGGTATTGCTGGGCCAAATGGAATTTCTATTTCTAGGTCCTTGAGGAATCGCCGCACTGTCTTCCGCAATGATTGAACTAACTTACACTCCGACCAACAGTGTTAAAGTGTTCCTATTTCTCCACATCCTCTCCAGCATCTGTTGTCTCCAGAATTTTTAATGATCGCCATTCTAACTAGCGTGAGATGGTATCTCAATGTAGTTTTGATTTGCATTTCTCTAATGACCAGTTATGATGAGCATTTTTTCATAAGTTTGTTGGCCTCATGTATGTCTCCTTTTGTAAAGTGTCTGCTCATATCCTTCGCCCACTTTTGAATGGGGTTGTTTGTTTTTTTCTTATAAATCTGTTTTAGTTCTTTGTAGATTCTGGATATCAGCCCTTTGTCAGGTGGGTAGACTGCAAAAATATTTTCCCATTCTGTTGGTTGCCGATTCACTTTAATGACTGTTTCCTTTGTTGTGCAGAAGCTGTGGAGTTTGATTAGGTCCCATTTGTCTATTTTGGCTTTTGTTACCAATGCTCTTGGTGTTTTGTTCATGAAGTCCTTGCCTATGCCTATGTCCTGAATGGTTTTGCCTAGATTTTCTTCTAGGGTTTTTATGGTGTTAGGTCTTATGTTTAAGTCTTTAATCCATCTGGAGTTAATTTTAGTGTAAGGTGTCAGGAAGGGGTCCAGTTTCTGCTTTCTGCACGTGACTAGCCAGTTTTCCCAACACCATTTATTAAACAGGGACTCCTTTCCTCATTGCCTGTTTTTGTCAGGTTTGTCAAAGATTGCATGGTTGTAGATGTGTTGTGTTGCCTCTGAGGCCTCTATTCTGTTCCGTTGGTCTATATCTCTGTTTTGGTACCAGTACCATGCTGTTTTGATTACTGTAGCCTTGCAGCATAGTTTGAAGTCCGGTAGTGTGATGCCTCCCGCTTTGTTCTTTTTGCTTAGAATTGACTTGGCCATGCGGGCTCTCTTTTGGTTCCATATGAAGTTTAAGGTGGTTTTTTTCCAGTTCTGTGAAGAAGGTCATTGACAGCTTGATGGGGATAGCGTTGAATCTGTAAATTACTTTGGGCAGTATGGCTATTTTCATGATATTGATTCTTCTTAACCATGAACATGGAATGTTTCTCCTTCTGTTTGTGTCCTCTCTTATTTCGTTGAGCAGTGGTTTGTAGTTCTCCTTGAAGAAGTCCTTTACGTTCCTTGTTAGTTGTATTCCTAGGTATTTTATTCTCTTTGTAGCAATTGTGAATGGCAGTTTGTTCTTGATTTGGCTGTCTTTAAGTCTGTTATTGGTGTATAGGAATGCTTGTGATTTTTGCACATTGTGTCCTGAGACTTTGCTGAAGTTGCTTATCAGTTTCAGGAGATTTTGGGCTGAGACGATGGGGTCTTCTAGATATACAATCAATCATGTTGTCTGCAAATAGAGACAACTTGACTTCCTCCTTTCCTATTTGAATACCCTTTATTTCTTTTTCTTGCCTGATTGCTCTGGTTAGAACTTCCAGTACTATATTGAATAGGAGTGGTGAGAAGGGCATCCTTGTCTAGTGCCAGATTTCAAAGGGAATGCTTCCAGTTTTTGCCCATTCGGTATGATATTGGCTGTTGGTTTATCGTAAACAGCTTTTATTATTTGGAGATACGTTCCATCAATACCTAGTTTATTGAGGGTTTTTAGCATAAAGGGCTGTTGAATTTTGTCAAAGGCCTTCTCTGCATCAATTGAGATTATCATGTGGTTTTTGTCTTTGGTTCTGTTTATGTGGTGGATTATGTTTATAGATTTGCGTATGTGGAACCAGCCTTGCATCCCTGGATGAATCCTACTTGATCATGGTGGATAAGCTTTTTGATGTGCTGTTGCAATCAGTTTGCCAGTATTTTATTGAAGATTTTTGCATCTATGTTCATCATGGATATTGGCCTGAAGTTTTCTTTTTTTGCTGAGTCTCTGCCAGGTTTTGGTATCAGGATGATGGTGGTCTCATAAAATGATTTGGGAAGGATTCCCTCTTTTTGGATTGTTTGGAATAGTTTCAGAAGGAATGGTACCAGCTCTTCTTTGTATGTCTGGTAGAATTCGGCTGTGAACTCATCTAGACCTTGGCTTTTCTTGGGTGGTAGGCTCTTAATTGCTGCCTCAACTTCAGACCTTGTTATTGGTCTATTCAGGGTTTCGACTTCTTCCTGGTTTAGGCTTGGGAAGATGCAAGTGTCCAGGAATTTATCCATTTCTTCCAGGTTTACTAGTTTATGTGCATAGAGTTGTTTGTAATAATCTCTGATGATGGTTTGTATTTCTGTGGAATCTGTGGTGATATCCCCTTTATCGTTTTTTATTGCATCTATTTGATTATTCTCTCTTTTCTTTTTTATTAATCTGGCTAGTGGTCTGTCTATTTTGTTGATCTTTTTGATAAACCAGCTCCTGGATTTATTGATTTTTTGAAGGGTTTTTTGTGTCCCTATCTCCTTCAGTTCTGCTCTGATCTTAGTTATTTCTTGTCTTCTGCTAGGTTTTGAGTTTTTTTGATCTTGCTCCTCTAGCTCTTTCAATTTTGATGATAGGGTGTCAATTTTAGATCTCTCCTTGCTTCTCATGTGGGCATTTATTGCTATATATTTTCCTCTAGAAACTGCTTTAAATGTGTCCCAGGGATTCTGGTATGTTGTGTCTTCGTTCTCATTGGTTTCGAAGAACATCTTTATTTCTGCCTTCATTTCATTGTTTATCCAGTCAACATGCAAGAGCCAGTTGTTCAGTTTCCATGCAGCTGTGTGGTTCTGAGTTAGTTTCTGAATTCGGAGTTCTAACTTGATTACACTGTGGTCTGAGAGACTGTTTGTTATGATTTCCGTTCTTTTGCATTTGCTGAGGAGTGATTTACTTCCAATTATGTGGTCAATTTTAGAGTAGGTGTGATGTGGTGCTGAGAAGAATGTATATTCTGTGGATTTGGGGTGGAGAGTTCTGTAAATGTCTATTAGGTTTGCTTGGTCCAGGTCTGAGTTCAAGTCCTGGATCTCCTTGTTAGTTTTCTTCTTGTTGATCTGTCTAATATTGACAATGGGATGTTAAAGTCTCCCACTATTATTGTGTGGGAGTCTAAGTCTCTTTGTAAGTCATTAAGAACTTGCCTTATGTATCTGGGTGCTCCTGTATTGGGTGCGTATATATTTAGGATCGTTAGCTCTTCTTGTTGCATTGATACTTTTACCATTATGTAATGTCCTTCTTTGTCTCTTTTGATCTTTGTTGGTTTAAAGTCTGTTTTATCAGAGACTAGAATGTAACTCCTGCTTTTCTTGCTCTCCATTTGCTTGGTAAATCTTCCTCCATCCCTTTATTTTGAGCCTTTGTGTATCCTTGCATGTGAGATGGGTTTCCTGGATACAGCACACCAACGGGTTTTGGCTTTTTATCCAATTTGCCAGTCTATGTCTTTTGATTGGGGCATTTAGCCCATTTACATTTAGGGTTGATATTGTTATGTGTGAATTTGATCCTGCCATTTTGATGCTAGCTGGCTGTTTTGCCCATTAGTTGATGCAGTTTCTTCACTGTGTTGATGCTCCTTACCATTTCGTGTGTTTTTGGAGTGGCTGGTACTGGTTGTTCCTTTCTATGTTTAGTGCCTCTTTCAGGAGCTCTTGTAAAGCAGGCCTGCTGGTGATGAAATCTCTGAGTACTTGCTTGTTTGCAAAGGATTTTATTTTTCCTTCACTTATGAAGCTTAGTTTGGCTGGATATGAAATTCTGGATTGAAAGTTCTTTTCTTTAAGGCTGTTGAGTATTGGACTCTGTTCTCTTCTGGCATGTAGGGTTTCTGCTGAGAGATCTGCTGTGAGTCTGATGGGCTTCCCTTTGTGGGTAACCCGACCTTTCTCTCTGGCTGCCCTTAGAATTTTCTCCTTCATTTCAACCCTGGTGAATCTAATGATTATGTGCCTTGGGGCTGCTCTTCTTGAGGAATATCTTTGTGGTGGTCTCTGTATTTCCTGGACTTGAATATTGGCCTGCCTTGCTAGGTTTGGGAAGTTTTCCTGGATAATATCCTGAAGAGTATTTTCCAGCTTGGATTCACTCTCTTCATCACATTCAGGTACACCTATCAAACGTAGATTAGGTCTTTTCACATAGTCCCATATTTCTTGGAGACTTTGTTCATTCCTTTTTACCCTTTTTTCTCTAATCTTGCCTTTTCATTTTATTTCATTGAGTTGATCTTTGACCTGTGATATCCTTTCTTCTGCTTGGTCAATTCGGCTGTTGAAGCTTGTGTATGCTTCGCAAAGTTGTGTTGTGTTTTTGAGCTCCATTAATTCACTTACATTTCTCTCTAAGTTGTTTATTCTTGTTAGCATTTCATTAAATCTTTTTTCAAGGTTCTTAGTTTCTTTGCATTGGGTTAGAACATGTTCTTTTAGCTCACAGAAGTTTCTTATTACCACCTTCTGAAGCCTGTTTTGTCAATTCACCACACTCATTGTCCATCCAGCCTTGTTCCCTTGCTGGTGAGGAGTTGTGATCCCTCATAGGAGGAGAGGCGTTCTGGTTTCGGGTGTTTTCATCCTTTTTGCACTGGTTTCTTCCCATCTTTGTGGATTTATCCACCTGTCGTCTTTGTAATTGTTGACTTTCAGATTGGGTCTCTGAGTGGATGTCCAGTTTGTTGATGATGAAGTTATTTCTTTCTGTTTCTTAGTTTTCCTTCTAACAGTCTGGCCCCTCTGCTGTAGGACTGCTGAGGTCCACTCCAGGCCCTGCTTGCCTGGGGATCACCTGCAGCTGCTGCAGAACAGTAAGAGTTGCTGTCAGTTTCTTCTTCTGCTATCTTTGTCCCAGAAGGATACCCGCCTGATGTCAGTCTGAGCTCTCCTTTATGAGGTGACTCTTTGGATATACGGGGGTCAGGGAGCTACTTGAGGAGACAGTCTGTCCTTTATAGGAGCTCAGGTGCTGAGCCGTGAGCTCCATTGTTCATTCAGAGCTGCTGGGCAGGTACGTTTAAGTCTGCTGCAGCAGAACTCATAAACCACCCCCTGCCTTTTTTTCCCCCAGGTGCTCTGTCCCAGGGAGTTAGGGCTTTATGAGTTTCTGTTGTGCTGTTGCCTTTTTTCAGGGCTGCCCTGCCCAGTGAGGAGGTAGCCTAGTCACTATCTGCCTGCAGAGGCTTTGCTGAGCTGCTGTGGGCTCCGCCCAGGTGCCGTGTGAACTTCCCTGCAGTCCTGTTTATACAGGCGTAGTTAGAACTGCCTCGGCAATGGCGGCCCACCTCTATAATGGCGGACTCTCTCTGTAATGGAGGGCTGCCTCGGCAATGGCAAACTACCTCCATAGTGGTGGACTGCCTCGGTAATGGCGGACGCCCCTCCCCTACAGAGCTGGACCATCCCGGTTTCAGCTGTGCTTTCTGTGAAATTCTCAATCCAGAGCATTTCCAATTCCTGGTTTTTTGTGGGGGGTGGGACCAGCCAAGCCTGATCACCTGGCTCCCTGCCTCAGAGCCTTTTTTTTTTTCAGTTGAACAGTCAACTGTCTCCCAGGTGTTCCAGTTGCCTGTTGAAAAGGCACCGGGATCTGTGTGATTTCCCCTGCCGCGACCCACTGCACCTGCTGAAACAGCAGCACTGAGATTCGTGGCGCTTTTTTGCCCAGGAATCTCCTGGCCTGGCTCCCTGTTTCAGTCCCCTTTTTTAATCAGATGAATGGGTGACTCTGCATTCCCGGAGCTCTAATTGCCAGCTAAAATGGCACCTGGACCCGGGTATTTTCTACGGAGAACCGCCGCGCTGGGGTGCTGGCAAAACAGCCACACCGGCCAAAACAGCCGCGCCGGCCAAAACAGCCGTGTTGGCGACCCATGGGGCTCCTCCGCCTGGGAATCTCCTGGTCTGTGGGCAATAAAAATTCATCTGGAAATGCAGCGTCCACTCACCCTCCGCGCTGTCAGTGGGAGCTGCAATCCTGAGCTGTTCCTAATCGGCCATCTTGGATCCCTTCTCTCAGAAATTGCATTTCTTTTTACTCTCCTAGGGAAATAATTTTACAAAGATGTTTTAAAAATCAAATATAGTCATTGTTTTTTAAAATAGGAAAATTTAATATTAGTGTTGTAAATTTTCATCTTAATATTGCTTTTGGTGTAGCCTATGGATTTTTTAAAGTTTTTTTTATTATTAAAATCTTTCATACATATTCTGTAATTTTCCTTTTGAATTGTCCTTTGGCATAACTTACTTATAATATTAAAATATATAGATATATATTTTCCAAATGGCTGGATGTTTTATATGTTTCTGCCTTTATTGGGTATTTTAGTTGTTTTGTTGCATAGTAGATTGTTAGATATATTATTTTTAGCATAAGGAATTTATTAGAATTTTCTTGGTGACGTTAATATGTATTGGCTTTTTACGGCTCTTCCCTGGACAGGGTAGGAAGATTTTCAAGTGTCTTTTAGATCATTATTAGTAGTAGTATTTAATGCTTTTTATCCTTAATCTCCAAAATTTTTTTTACCATAGACCCTCTTCAGTAAAAATTTGAAAACTCATATTACACCAATGCCTGCCCTAGTAAAACCCCAATCCTGGTTAAATTCATTCTTCATCCATTTCTTAGCTATATTATGTCTGTTCCCCAGTAGCAGAACACAACTAGAGAAAAATACAATCAAGCAGATTAATCTTAATCTCAGATACCCTTGGTGCTGCCCAGTAATCCTAGAACATTCCCTAGTGTACCCATCCTCCCGTGATAGTTAACGATTATTTAAACCTTTTCCTCTCTTCAGACTTTTTACACTTCTTCTCTTTTCCAGCTTCATTCCTAGTTCACTCATTCTCCAGATTCACTTCATCCTGTTGCACTGAGAAAAAAGAAGTAATCAGAAGAGTACTTTCACAAGCTCCTACCACAGCACTGATATACATTATTGGTTAATTTTTATCAGCACAGAACAATGTTATAATTTCCCCCATCTTAAACAAACAAACAAACAAAAAAGCTTCCAACTATATTTTTCTGCTCTCCTTTAGCATAAAACTTCTCAGAAGAAGTTGCATTTGCTCTCCTCCCATTCTCTTTAGAATCTACTCGAATCATGCTTTCATCCTCAGCTCTACAAGAAATTGCTCTTGTTAAGGTTGCTAATAACCTCCGTTGTTGCCAAATACATTGGTCAATTCTCCATCTCCGTCTTGGAGAACTGCCACTTGTGGCAGATGGAGATACCAGCTGTCAGTGGCCCTGAACTGAACCACCACACTGCCACTTCCAGATTTTTGCATGTACTGTTTTCTAGCTCTCTCATTTTCTTGAGATCTCTCCCCCACATACCATATTTTCAGAGAGATTTTCTCTAACCATCCCATAAAAAGGGTCTATGGACTGAATTGCCCTCTTCCCATTCACCTCCCCCCCCCAGTTTATATGTTGAGCCCTAACTCCCAATGCCCAGTGTGATGCTATTTGGAGATGGGACCTTTGGGAGTTAATTAGGTTTAGACGAAGTCTTGAGAGTAGAGTTTCATGATGGGATTAGTGTTTTGTGTAAGAACAGGAAGAAACTCTGGAGGTCTCTGCCGTGTGAGGACATAGGGAGACGGCAGCTATCTGTAAGCCAGGAAGAGAGCCCTCACCAGAACCAGACTATGCTGGCATCTGATGTTGGACTTCCAGCCTCCAGAACTGGGAGAAATATACCTCTGTTGTTTAAGTCACCTGTTCTGTGGTATTTTCTTATGGCAGCCCCAGCAGACTAACACAAAAGGAATAGTGTACTTCCCATATCTCAGTCCTTTTCTAAATCTTTACTATATTATTGATCATGGCACTTATCATCCATGATGTTTTATGTGTTTGGTTTTTATGTGTCTTCCTCTACTTGAGGAGAAAGCTCCAGGAGACAAGAGCTTCTTCATCTGTTGTGTTCTCTACAATATCTCCATTGCCCTGAACAGAGTGTAACAATAGTAGATGCTCAATAAATACATTTTATATAAACAAACTAGTAATAATGAAAATATCTTCAAACATCTGTAGATCATAGTTGTGTCATCATTTGGAAAACACTTATTTTCTTACCACTTACCACTGTTAACTTGAAAGGATATATACACTTGCATTTATTTTTTCAAAAATAGCTGTTAGTAGTATCCAGCGGTCATTACAACAAAGTTAAGCAAATTTGTAACTTGTCTTTTTAACAGGAAAAACACTCCTTTGTCTTTAGGTTCCAGAACACCTTTAATTACTTTGCTTAGAGAGGACCCGTGAACCTTTAGATACGATAAAGGATTTTTGACATTCATTCTACATCTCAACTCAAAGTATTGTGAAGATTTCGACTACAGATGGTATAATTTTAATTGACCGTAGTAATGACATCCCGCTATACCAAGTGCAGTAAATTGTAGTGTCCTCAGTAGTAGCAGTAGTAGTCGTTCCAGAGTTATCCACAGCATTTACTCCATGCCAGATACTGTTCTAAACCCTAATATATATATTATGTCATATATTCCTTTCTTTACAATCTACCCATGAGATAGTTCTTTTACCATACTCAGTTTACAGATGGGGACACTGAAGCACAGATATTAGGTAACTTGTCTGGGGTCACAGTTACAATGTGAAAAGTACTAGGAAAGCAATCTCCTGGGTGCATGCACTATCTGGAAAAGGAAAATATTGGAAAAGTTTTATATTTCTTCCATTCTGGCCTTTATCTGAAGAAATTTCTTGAGTTTTCTTATGTATGGTTGCTAGGCTCCCTAATTTTAGGGCTGATAGAGATATTTTATTTTTGGTTTGCCATGTCAGTTTCTGAACAGAATCACATTTTAGAAGATAATGGATTTATCTTACTTGGTTTATAAACAAGAACCCTCTTTATCTTAAATCCACAATTTATTAAACCATAGTTGATAAGAGATTACTGTATCTTCTTTCAAAAATTTTAAAAACATATGAAGTGCCAAAGACACTCAGTTATTTACATATTAGTGTGAATTAGATTGCTTACCTCTTGATCATTAGCTAACAGGGACTTTCTTTAAAGAATTTTGGTTGGCAAAGAGTAGAGGTAAAGTACTTTTGAACCTTAAAGTAATTTAAAGAGAGGTGATATTAAGTGAGGTGCTGTACTTGTGGGAAGGAGAAAATTCTACAGAGAGATGCTAGGAAGTTGAGAAGATATCAGAAATAGAGTGAAACTATGTCAAAGACCAACTTTATAGTTTCAGAATTTTGTCTAATACTGGTACTTGCGGAAAGAGGACAAAATTTTCTTCATTATGGCCCTTCTGATTCCTACATAAACTGAGTGTGTCCAGGTGCATATGGGTAAAGAGGTTTGTAGATTACTTGGGACTCTAACCACCATTTAGAACAGTGTTTCTATGGGAAGATGGATTTGTTTAGGATGTTATACCCTAAACAAACCTTTAGGATACAACATATTTATGAATTGGGTGACTCTATATCTTATTTATTTTTACTTTTTTGGTAAAGGGTCTTGCTCTGTCACCCAGGCTGAAGTACAGTGGTGCCATCACAGCACACTGCATCCTTGAACTCCTGGGTTCAAAAGATCCTCTCACCTCAGACTTCTGAGTAGCTGGGACTACATACACGTGCCACCACACCTGGCTTTTTTTTTTTTTTTTGTAAATAGAGATCAGGTCTTGCTTTGTTAACCAGCCTGATTCTGAACTCCTGGCCTCGAGCAAGCTTTCCACCACAGCCACCCAGAACACCAGCATTACAGGCATGAGCTGCCACACCCAGTGAATATTTTAGTTTCTAATGTGATTTTTTTATTATCCCAAATTTTCAATGATACAGAACTGTTTGTCATCCCCAAAACTTTTATCAAGCTTGTTTTCTCTGAAAACAGAAAACTAGTATTACAGATGAATATTAAGCAAAATTTGACACCTCTATCTGATTTCTTATGAGGTTATTTAGGAAGATCATATCTCCTACTGTGTAAAGAACTTTCTGTCGATCTTTTAGCCTTTATATAATTTATGTTTCTGGCAATGCCCTGATGGTTAATGTCCTTATGGAATTAAAAGATGTATATTAATGAAGTGTGCTACTAGTAATAAAAGTATTAATTACATATAGGAAGAGGTCAGTTTTTTCAGGATGCTGAAGCCAAGTTGTGATGGGAGTTGTGTTTCATTGGGAGCTACCACTGTTCTTCCTGGGATTGGTGACAGACTATGCGGAGATCATAGATTCATGCAGAGACAGGGGATCACAAAGGTGCTAAATATATATTCACTTATATTCTATATGACACGTTGTTTGGAAAAATAATTTACTACATAGACAAATTTCGCATTTTATAAGGATGTTGGTCTTCTAAGCAACCTACAGGTGGGTATACAACTGAACCTCAAGAACTGCAACTCAGACACCAATAAAATAAAAATTTTTAATCACTATTTCTGATCTCTGCTTCTCTCTACATAGGCTTTTCTCTCCTTGTTGAGCTATGCTTTACACCTGGCGGGTGACATGCCACCAGTAGTTCCCAAGTTAGCTTTATCACCTTGAGAGAGGCAGGCCCAACTCACTGGATTACCAATCTTAAGTCTCAGGAAGTGGCCTCTGTTTGATGTAGCTTACGTCCAGTGTCCAGGCCTGGACTTGGCACTATGGCTAGAAGGCAGAATCCTGTTATACCTCTCTCACAGAGGCTTCTAGGTAACCTTGCAGAGATGGAGGTAAGAGGAGGCAGACACAGACAGTGCCTTAGCTCCTTACTAGACTAGACCATCCACCATTCATCCATTCAACATTTATATTCATAATATGCCATATATATACTAGGTTGATCTTGAGACTACCAGTATCTTATTTAAAAAATGATTTTTATAATCCGAATTTTCTTTAAAAAGCTACAGAGCTTCCTGGTATACTTGTTAATGAGAAAAAATAAAAAAATTTAAAAACTAAAAAGCTACAGAGCATACTGTACAGTTAACTTAGACCTAAAGGAAAATGCCTAATGAAAAAGTAAATAGAAAATCTCACTAAGGTTCACAGAATGACAGAGAAAAAGTAAAGTATGCTTCCAGTCAAGCTGTTTCACTTAAAAAATATATCATCACTAAACCTGTAAAACATTTCAGGTTTAGAAACATTTCAAAAACGTTTCTTTGAATGTTGTTTTAAATACTATATTACTTAAGCAAATATTTAAATACTATATTAGTTTCTCTGCATTTTTTACTTGAATTTAATTCTACCTGTTTGCCAAGTATGTCAAAACCCAAGTCCATTTTCATTTGCCAGGTTAAATGTTTATTTTGTTTTCTCACATAATATGCCCTTTGAAGTGTCATAAGCATACCAAGCCTAATTTCTTTTTAATAGGGACATGGTAGGGCTTTTTTTCTTTCTTTCTTTCTTCAGTTAATGGGATAGGATATGCTTTTCTCAAAGAATATGTAAAGGTATATTCACATTCTCTACCTACTGAAGGTACACACTGCCTTCATTAGCTGTTGGAAAACAGACTTTCACTTTCTTAAAATGTGTTTAGTAAATTTAATGTAAGTTTTTTAAGGCTCACTTTATTTCCTTATTATCACAATACCAAAGACTTTCTTGTACTGTAGAATGTCCACTTTTACCTAACGAGTCACCCTGTATAGACTAATACAGTGAAAAAGTATGAGGCTATGGTGATCTACAAATAACTGACATTATTTGATTTGGGGATTTCCCTAGCTTCTGCTCATCTATGCTTAGGTGACTCAAACATCCATTTAGAATTTTTTATACTTATTTTCAAAGAGCATTGACATACACTTAAATACAATAATCTCCTACATATACTTCTCTCAAAAACAACTATTGATAATAGCTTTCAACATATATTCATCTTAAAAAAATTTTGTTAATATTTAACCTTTACATGAATCCACAGTGATTTGTACCTTTTGCGAAGTTCATTAGTACATCTTCTGCGGTTTCTTGTGTTGGACCTAATTCACTATAGGAGCATCTTGAGGAGGAACTGTTTGAAGCCAGAGTAGTAGTGATTTTCCTATCCATTTATTTCCCTGATTTTAAAAAGTGGAATTCTTTTTCCATTCTCTTTTATGAAAGTACAGATTCTTATGAATGCCATAGTCCCTCTTTCGTTATCACTATCACAAGGCCTCTTCATTCTCTAAATCAGGAAAACATTCTTCTGTGCAAGATAGAGGTGAGATGGGAGACTAGTACAAATTGATAGAGTAGGGTGCATAGCTGTATCTTTGATACAAGTGAAGTGATTCCACCACACTCATAGTTTTGAAGTATCTGGATGTTTACCAGAAGTTAGGAGCCTGGTGGCTTCTTCCAGTGATATTTCTTCTATATAAAGAATCATTGCAAACAGGCTGACACTTTCTCAGTGCAGATTTGGCCAGGCTCTCTTATCTCTTAAATCTTAGGACCCATGACTATAAAATACTAATTTCTTTTTTAAATGTCTTTTTCTTTTGTTTTGTTTTGCTTTGCTTTGCTTTAGACACAGGGTCTCACTCTGTTGACCAGGCTGGATCTCAGTAGTGAGATCGTTGCTCACTGCAGTGTCAAACTCCTGGGCCCAAGCAATCCTCCCACTTCAGCCTCTGAGTAGCTGGGACCGCAGGCACCCACCACGGTACCTAGCTAGTTTTATTATTTTTTTTTAAATTTTATTTTAATGTTATATAGAGATGGGGTCTCATTTGTACTTTAGAATGTCTGGTCTCGAACTCCTGGCTTTAAGGTATCCTCCCAACTTGAACTCCCAAAGTGCTGGGATTACAGGTGTGAGCCACCATGCCCAGCCAAAATATTTCTAAGGCTTTCAGGAGTTCCCTGAGGTAAGAGAATACACGTAGAATCACAGAATGTCAGAGCTATATTAAAGAAGAGAGAACTCAGTCACAGTAAGATGAAGCAATTTAACCTAGACAGTCCCATCTTATGTTAGAGGTAAAACCAAGACTTAGAGTCTAGATCTTCTGATTCCCCAGTAAACATTCTCATCACCACTCATGCTAATCTTTTTCTAATGGTATAAAATGTTTCTTAATACTATAGAAGAATATTTCAAAATGTTTAGGTTATGATTAAAACTCAGTTGCCACTGAGTTGCAAAATTTCAGCACTGCTGATAAGTATTGGGATTGAGTTGGAATTATATTTACCCTATGATGTACCCTGTCTATTCCTTTTCAAATATATCTTGAATGTCATTTGCTTTATTCCTCTCTCTCTCTCCAAAATAAAACCACAAAAGTGTAATTTTATGCTTTTTGTTAACAAGTGAAGCAATATTCTCCAGGTATATGGCTTCTTCGTTAAAATTCATCCTTCCTTTATTTATACCCAGCTCTGCAAATATTCTCTGTTATTTCAAGTTCCTTGCTCTTGGAATCACTTTACCCCTTCTATCCTGCAGTGTATTTCTCCCTTAGATGAAGTTTGAGATAGATAGCAGCTCTAACTGGGCTTCCAGGAAAGAGTTAGAATAGCAGTGATCCATCCCATCAGCTGACATTTACGCAAAATGGCAAAGCATTGTGAATCACCTGTCAAACCCCTTTTCCTACCACTTGCCTTCCTTGAGTAGTTGTTATACTAACTCTAAGGTTTGAATACATTAGATGCCACTAAATCTCCTTCTTCAAACTTGTACTTCTTAATCTTTTTGGAATTAGGACAGTTATTAGACATGGTTATTTGTTTGACTTAACTTTGCCCTCTCCGTATCCCCTGAAAGTACTCCAATCAAGTTTAAAAATACATAAATTGCATTTTTTAAAAATGTCTGTAAGTGATGTGATGGAAGATAATCCTCATTCTTAAACTTATTAGAGGTTCCTATGACTGCTAAAAATCAGTTCTGGAAATGATTATGATGGGGCAGGTAGATGTAACAAATTTTATATGTCAGTCATATACCACCATGGTAGACACAACTACTTGCCACTCAGTATCCATGCTCTCCTTCCTTTCTAACAAAACTGATTTGTAGCTGGGTATTTTGCCATCCAGACCAAACAAAAAAGAAGAAAGAAAAACCGGATATCTCTTACCCTCAGCTACGTTAGTTCACACGACTGAGTTGTGACCAATGAAATGTAAGCATTCTATGGGAATTCCTAGTACAATAAGGCTTCACTTAACATCATTGTACGGCAAGCCCTCAAATAACTTTTTTTCCTTAACTGCCATTTTGTTATAACGTTGATGAGAGACAAAAAGTTTTCTTATATGTTGTTTCACATAAATTTTCAGTTTCCAAGAACTTACCAATGACGTGAAGTGAGGACTTACTGTCGTGTTTTCATTTTTTTTTTAAGAGAAAGGGTGCACTCTCTATCCTTTCTGCATTTGCATGTTTTATGTAGATGCAAGGCTGGAGCATTAGAAGCCAAGACGTTCTGAATCACAAAATGTCACAGCAGATACTGGAGGAGATTGAGGCCCTGGAGACTTCGGTCATTGATCATATCAAGACTGAATACCTGTCTCCAGAATTCATTTATATGAGGAAAAATAAACTTCTGTCTTGCTAAGCAACTATAATTTTGGCTTAGATATGTAGCCAGAAATAATCTTAACTAATAAAACGTCAATGAGCTTCCTGGGTTGATAAGAATGTATTTCAAGAAAGTAATTAGTGTCTTAAGATAGACCTGGTCTGCTATGAAATGGTTTTAGTAAACAGTTTGGTAAATGGAAAGAACCTAATAGTTCCAATCCGTTTGACAGTAATTGCATTCTGTTTTGCCTGATGCTTGTATAAATCCAGGTTCTCTCATACCATCTATTTCTAATTTGTGCCAGTGAAATGAATTTGTTAAGTTCATAAGTTGTAAAACAAACTTTTTTTGTGCCATGTCATGAGAACAGATAATTCTTGGTTGTCATGTGAACTCATCACCTTTTAATGGGTCAAGGAATCTGTAGAGATTACTCATCCTAGCTTTTGTGTGGACTTTGTCAATTCCAAAGCTCCACTTAACCTTTTACATAGAACATTTATTCCCCCCCAACACTTTGTTAATTTTTTCACAGATAATTGATAAAAATTGAGTCTATTTTTTATATTGAATGAGTATTTTGTCATGGTTTATGATTTTCAAAGAACAATCATAACCACAGGACAAGTGTATCTTAACATGTTTTAGCCTAAGACCCATACTGATTTGAATTATTTTGTTCATTGAAACCTATCAACATCAAAAGGTTAAAGAAATCATTCAGTATTTATTGGTATGTTTCCTGTCTCTTAAATTCTTGAAGAAAATGGGAGGAGGATTTGATTTTAGACTTTTTTTGTTAATCAAAATATTCATTCTGCAACTTGAGAAATTAAAATACTGTGGTATAGAAAAATAAGTATCATATGAGCTGTGTGTTTTTCTACCTCCTCTAAAGAACATTATGCAAAGGAGGGTATGCAAAGTGATAGGGCATGTTCATTTAACTGTATGGGATACTGGTGTGGTACAACAGAGTTGTATATAAATCACATTTAGTTTATCATAGTTGTAAATATAGAAAGAATATTAACAGGATTGCTTTTGTGCTTTGAAGAATGTTAATTTATTATTTTGGCAAGGACATATTTTCATCGTATGGATTTCTGTTACTTATTTCAGTGTTGTCCATGTTTTGTTTTTAATCCACATACAACATTTGGGCAATCTTGTAATGAAACCTGTTGCCCCAGTGATTATTAGGGTTTTTAGCCTGTTCTGATGCACTAATCAAACGCTCTCACTTGTCTCACCCTCACCCTACTCCTCCCATGTGGATCCTTCATGTTACTTCTTACTCAATAGAATAATTGTTGTTCTATTACTTAGAAGGAATGAAAAAGTTGACCTTCTCAGACAGATGAGACCATGCCATGTCACAACAATGTGTTCCCACTTAAAGCCTACAAATTAACAAAACATACACAGGATGCATATTCTCAGTGTTGAGCACATACATCTGTTCCCTCGGCATCATTGTCCTAATCAAGGATGTGGATCATCACAAAAAATGATGAAAGCTTCATTATAGAATGACAGTTTTTTATCTTTTACCAAAGTGTTTGTAGTATACCTTTTTTTCTGATATTCTGATTTTCTGATATTTCTGATAGATTATATGGTATTATGATCAGAGAATGGGCTTTGGGGTCAGATACATATTCAAATCACAGTTCCATTCTTTATCCAAGGTATGTTACTAACCTGGATAAATAACTCCATGTTTCTGAGTCTCCAATTTCTTTATCTGTACCTGCATCTTAGAAGTGTTGGGAAGGATTTGTGGTAATATGTAATATACCCAGCTCAATTCAGCACTTGGGTGTTTAAGAAATCGTAGCTGTCATTGACAGAATCTTCTTTATGAAAATGTATAACACAGCAATATTCCTATGGAATTTATTTTAGAAATAATCTTCCCTTCATAGTCACTAGAATCAGAATCAAAGAATTTATAGCATATGAGATCAAGTTATTGGAATATGTAACATTGACTGCTGTCCCCCAGTAAATTGACTCAAAATGTAGTCTGAATCTTCAGTAGGCACTGTGTATGATAATTCCATGACATTGGTTCACTTATATTTTACTGAACAATGTATTCATTTTAGAATGCATTTCTAGATCTTAGCAAAACTGCATGTAGCTCAGTTTGAGAGTTTTCAATTCTATAAAAACAAAACCAGTTTCTTATCAGGGCTACTGCAGAGCATTTCATATAGAATTTTTTGGATTATTGCAAATGTTACACATCTCTAAAGTTGTAATATGTAGTAGTAATGTCAAGTGAACTCTGCATAATTTTACTTGTTCAGATAGAAGATTTTATATCTGAATAAGGAGTTTTGTTGTAGAAGTCATTAGTATAGTAGAAAGAGCACTGAATAGGAATAGGAATCTTAAACTCTTTCTAGCAATGTATTTTACCTTGATGAAAAACTACAAAAACTCTCATCCAACTACTAAACAAACCTGACCCAGTTTAGCTTGTGAGATCAGATAAGGCGCATGTAGGGTGGTAAGGTGGGGTGAAGGGTATGCAGGAACTCTCTGTGCAATTTTTGAAGTTTTTCTGTAAATCTAAAATTATTTTAAAATTAAAGAAGTTTTTTTAAAAAAGCCAGAGAGTCAGTAAGCTTCAGTTTCTTCATCTGTAAAGGGAAATGTAATAATAGCTTATCTTGGCCGGGCGCAATGGCTCACGCCTGTAATCCCAGCCCTTTGGGAGGCCGAGGTGGGTGGATCACAAGGTCAAGAGATCAAGACCATCCTTGCCAACATAGTGAAACCCCGTCTCTACTAAAATAAAAAAATTAGCTGGGCATGGTGGTGTGTGCCTGTAGTCCCAGCTACTCAGGAGGCTGAGGCAGGAGAATTGCTTGAAGCCGGAAGGTGGAGATTACAATGAGCTGAGATTGTGCCACTGTACCCCAGCCTGGTGCCTGGCAGCAGAGCAAGACTCTTTCTCAAAAATAATAATAATAGCTTATCTTTTTACCTGACACATTTGTTAAGTGGATAAACATGTAAGTAAGGCAGTACACATAAAACTTTAAAATACTTCTGTTCTATGCTGTGATTCTTCCTTACTTGACTTCACCCATTTTACTGATCTTCCCTTCCTCTTGCTGCCAAAATAGTCCTTTGCTTCTTTAAAGCTTTTGTGGTTACTTTATTTAAGGTGAAACACTACCTCACATCACCAAGTTGCTAAAACAATTCTCCTTTCATCATCTTTCTTTGTAATCCATTCCACACCCTCTGTGGCTTGCCTTCTCTAAGCTTCTTGCTTAAGAACTAGGCCTAATGGCTACTGACATTTAATCAAGTAACAGTTATAATACATTTACTCATGAGTAAAGCCTGAATAAAATTTGGGCACTGACATCTAAGAGAATGGAAATTTCATCATCAAATATCTTAACAGAAGCCATTTTGTTAAATAACCATAATTACAGGTTTTGCACTTACGATTGCAGAGGATTCTGCTCTTCTGCGTTCTTTGAAGCTCAAGAGGCAGCCATTGTGTTCAGGTTACTTGAAATACCCATACTGAATCTAAGTATAGCTAGGGCTTCTTCAGTAGAAAAGTCCCTGCAAGACTTTATAATTCAAAGATTTTCATACCCACAATTATTTTAAAGATAATTTCTGTTTTTCAAAAATATTTTTAATTTAGGTAAGCAGACTTTTCAGATAAGAATTGAAAATATGGCCTGGTGCAGTGCCTCATGTCAGTAATCCCAGGAATTTGGGAGGCCCAAGTGTATGGGATCACTTAATATCAGGAGTTTGAAACCAGCCTCATCAACATGCTGAAACCTCGTCTCTACTAAAAGTACAAAAAATTAACCGAGCATGTTGACAGGCACCTGTATCCCCAGCTATTTGGGAGGCTGAGGCAGGAAAATCCCTTGAGCCCAGGAGATGGAGGTTGCAATGAGCCGAGATTGTGCCAGTAGACTCCAGCCTGGGCAACAAAGCGAGACTCTGTCTCAAGGAAAAAAAAAAAAAAAAAAAAAAGACACTAATTTTCTGAATGTGTAGACATTTCTGCTTTTTAAGTATTTAGAAATTTACATTTACTAACATCTGAAGCAAAGCATTTTTGATTGCTGTGATTATTCTTGTATCCTCACGATAGTCATACTTGTTAAAGACTATTATTTTCTCGTTTTTTCAGTGACAGTCTTGGCATTCTCAGGGAAAAATTTTCTTCCTTTTGTTTTATGTTAACTCATGCTTCTAGCTTAGATCAGTCTGTGTGACAGGTTTCTGTTGATGAACTTGCTCATTTCTGACTCATGAAAACAACTCAGCCAATTATGAGAAGGGAAACTTCAGCACTAAGATGATTAAGAATGTTCCATTTAGAGGAATAAATAATTTAATTTTGTTTGTTTTGTTTCTAAGTGTAACACAAATGCTATCCAGTTATAAAAGCCTATTTTTTCTCTATTTTTCCTTGAGAATTTTTCCCACACTGGTGGCATTGTTTCTTTACTGGATCATGATGTACTCAACTTCATTTTTTTTCATATTTTCTTTTTCCAAATAATGAGCTCATGATTTTACTTATTCTGCTTATCAAAAATCAGAAGTAACTTGATATTTGTATTACTAATAGGACTCTCTCCAAGTATATTGACCTTTCAGTTTTTTTTTTCCAGTAGTTTTTGGGGAACAGGCGGTTTTTGGTTATGGGATAAGTTCTTTAGTGGTGAGATTTTGGTGCACCTGTCACCCAAGCAGTATACACTGTATCCAATGTGTAGTCTTTTATCCCTCACCCGACCCTTCCTGCCAAGTCTCCAAAGTTCCTTATATCATTCTTATGCCTTTGCCTCCTCATAGCTTTGTTCTCATTTATAAGTGAGAACATAAGATAAATAGTTTTCCATTCCTGAGTTAATACACTTAGAATAATGGTCTCCAACTCCATCCAGATTGCTGCAAATGCCATTATTTCATTCCTTTCTATGGCTGAGTAGTATTCCGTGGTGTATGTATGCCACATTCTCTTTATCCACTCATTGGTTGATGGGCATTTAGGTCCATCTTAGTTCATTAGTTAGAATACTTACAGTTTTCTGTATAAAGAGTCAACTTTTAAAATATTTTATAAACTGAGAGAGTGAAACTAAGAACATAATTTACAGATAGTAAAAGCTATAAACTGGTCATCTTTTTGTTTGTTTGTTTCTTTGAGATGGAGTCTTGCTATGTCACCGAGGCTGGAGTGCAAAGCACAGTCTCAACTTACTGCAATCTCTGCCTTCTGGGTTCAAGTGATTCCCCTGCCTCAGCCTCCCGAGTAGCTGGGATTACAGGTACCCATCACCACGCCCAGCTAATTTTTGTATTTTTTGTAGAGACAGGGTTTCACGATGTTGGTCAGGTTGGTCTCAAACTCCTGACCTCAGGTGATCCAGCTGCCACGGCCTCCCAATAAACTTATCATCTTAATACATCATTGAGCTAGTTATCTCTGCTACTCCTTAACATTTCTGGCAGCAATAGGGTAGCTTTCACATAGGGTATAGAATTTTTATCAGAGGTGAGGAGAGGGCTTATTGTATTGGCTCAGGATAGTTAAATATAGCAACATTTGTTCTGGTCTGTTTAGGAGCACTCTTTCCTAAGTGCTCCATAGATAGGCTGTCATTTTTGCAACAGACCATGATATGAGAACCAAGGAGGGTTTTGACAGAAATGACATGGCATGATTTGCATTTTTAAAAGGTCACTTTGTCTGGTGTGTGGTGATTACTTTTTTCTTTGGTACTATGATCTTTCCTGTGAAATGGCCTCTGTTTTGGAACAAGAAGCACCATGCTCCCTTGAAGGGAAGGCAGTGTAGTATGGTACAGTAGTTTTCAAGTTGTGTCTTGCAGTTTTGGGTATTTCATTGAGAAGTTCTTTGCAGAGGAAAAAGAATATTGGAGGACTCTAAGTCTTCTTCCCTCATCTCTATCAAAGCATCTCTGCTTTTAGCACCTTCATTTATGAGGGTTCTGTAAGATATCTCTTAAATTACGCATATACACACACATTTATATACACACATTATACGTATGTGTGTATATATGTTTATATATGCACGTCAGCCATAAAAAGGAATGAAATACACACATACCTATTTTTCAGTGTTCATATACACCTCCCCCACTGAGCATATACACACATTGCCAAACCCTTTGTGTAGTAAGAATAGTATAAGCTTTAGCGTAAGACAGACCTCGTTTCAGATTGCAGCACACATTGCTTAGCAACCTTGGACAAGTTACCTAATATATGTGAGCCATAGCAGGAAGACTCATTAGGAGTCTATTATAGTAATTGATATGGTTTGGCTGTGTACCCACCCAAATCTCATCTTGAATTGTAGTTCCCATAACCTTCACATGTCGTGGGAGGGACCTGGTGGAAGGTAATTGAATGATGGGGGCAGTTACCTCCACGCTGTTCTCATAATAGTGAGTTCTTAGGAGATCTGACGGTTTTATGAGAGGCTTTTCCCCCTTTTGCTTGGCACTTCTTTTTGCTGCCACTATGTAAAGAAGGGTGTGTTTGCTTCCCCTTCTGCCATGATTGTAAGTTTCTTGAGAGCTCCCCAGCCCTGCAGAACTGTGAGTCAATTAAACCTTTTTATTTTATAAATTACCCAGTCTCTGGTTTGTCTTTATTAGCAACGTGAAAACAAACTAATACAGGAAATTGGTACCCAGTAGTGGGGTGCTGCTGTAAAAATACCTGAAAATGTAGAAGTGACTTTGGAACTTGGTAACACAGAGATTGAAACAGTTTGGAGGCCTCAGAAGAAGGCAGAAAAATGTGCAAAAGTCTGGAACTTCCTAGAGACTTGGAGGGCTCAGAAGAAGACAGGAAGATGTGGGAACGTTTAGAACTTCCTCAGCCTTGTTAAATGGCTTTGACCAAGATGCTGATAGTGATATAAACCATGAATTCTAGACTGAGGTGGTCCCAGATTTAGATGAGGAAGTTGTTGGGAACTGGAATAACAGTGACTCTTGCTGTGTTTTGAGCAAAGAGACTGGCAGCATTTTGCCCCTGCCCTAGAGGTCTGTGGAACTTTGAACTTGAGAGAGATCATTTAGGGTATATAGCAGAAGAAATTTTTAAGCAACAAGGCATTCAAGAGGTGCCTTGGGTGCTGTTAAAAGCACTCAGTTTTATGTATTTACAAAGATGTGGTTTGGAATTGGAACGTATGTTTAAAAGGGAACCAGAGCATAAAAGTTTGGAAAATTTGCAGCCTCTTGATGTGATAGAAAAGATAAACCCATTTTCTGAGAAGAAATCCAAGCCAGCTGCAGAAATTTGCATAAATAACGAGGAGCAAAATGTTAATTGCCAAGATAGCAAGAGAAGATGTCTCCAGGGCATGTTAGAGGTCTTCACAGCAACCCATCACAGGCTCAGAGGCATGGTTTTATGGGCCAGGCCCAGGACCTTTCTGCTTTGTGCAGTTTTAGAACTTGGTGCCCTGTATCCGAGCTGTGGCTAAAAGAGTCCAAGTTATAGCTCAGGCTGTGGCTTCAGAGGGTGCAAGTCGCCAGCCTTGGCAACTTCCACATGGTGTTGAGTCTGCAGGAGCAAAGAAGTCTAGAATTGAGGTTTGGGAACCTCCACCTAGATTTCAGAGGACATGTGGAAATGCCTGGATGTCCAGGCAGAGGTGTGTTGCAGGGGCAGAGCCCTCATGGAAAACCTCTGCTAGGGCAGTGCAGAAAGGAAATGTGGGGTTGGAGCACCCAGAGTCCCCACTGGGGCACTGCCTAGTAAAGCTGTGAGAAGAGGACCAACATTCTCCAGGTCCTAGAATGGTAGATCCACTGACAGCTTGCACCATGCTCCTGGAAAAGCCACAGATACTCAACACCAGCCCATGAAAGCAGCTGGGACGGGAGTTACGCCCTGCAAAGCCACAGGGGCAGAGCTGCCAAAGGCCCTGGGAGCCCACCTTTCTCATCAGTGTGACCTGGATGTGAGACATGGAGTCAAAGGAGATCACTTGGGAGTCTTAAGATTTTACTGCCCCACTGGATTTTGGACTTATGTGGGGCCGATATCCCCTCCAATTTCTCCCATTTGGAATGGGTATACTTACCCAATGCCTGTACCACCATTGTATCTAGAAAGTAACCAACTTGCCTGAGATTTTATAGGCTCATAAGTGAAAGGGACTTGCTTTGTCTCAGATGAGACTTTGGACATGGACTTTTGGGTTAATGCTGGAATGAGTTAAGACTTTGGGGGATATTGGGAAGGCATGATTGGCTTTGAAATATGAGGACATGAGATCTAGGAGGGGCCAGGGAGGAATTATATGGTTTGGCTGTGTCCCCACCCAAATCTCATTTTGAATTGTAGTTCCCATAATCCCCATGTGTCATGGGAGGGACCCGTGGGAGGTGATTGAATCATGAGGGCAGTTACGCCCATGCTTCTGTCCTTGTGACAGTGAGTGTGTTCTTAGGAGATCTGATGGTTTTATAAGGGGCTTTTGCCATTTTGCTTAGCACTTCTCCTTCCACCATGATTGCAAATTTCCTGAGGCCTCCCCAGTTCTGCAGAACTGTGAGTCAATTAAACTTCTTTCGTTTATAAATTACGCAGTCTCAGGAAGTCCTTTATAGCAGCATGAGAACAGACTAATACCGTAATCCAGAGGAGAGTTGATGATGGTGGCTTGGACTAGAGTAGTAGCAGTGACAGTAGAAGGTGATGAAAGTGGTTTATTTTAGTTATATTTTAAAGATAGAGCTGATGGAACTTCCTTAAAGGGAAATAAATGATGAATTAATCTGTGATAAAAATTTTTATTTTCACGTGTTTAGAAAAAGTCCTTACTGAAAAACTAAGGTAAATCACATAGTAGCAAGAAAGGGATTGCAATCAGGGTTCCCTTGTTCTGACAGAGTTCTGTATATCCTTGGGGAGGATAGTGAGAGCCATGCTGCACTGACAGCCTTCCCCTTTCACAAGATTTTACCTTAAAGATGGTAGACTTTTATTCTTTATAAGTAAAGCCAGACTCCATACAGTGTGCGTATTTGACTACTTAGGATTTTGATCTTGCCTAAACCAAGAGAGAAAGACTGCAGTTCTAACTCAAGGTTAAAGAGAAAGTATGAATTAAATTTTGTGCATTAATGGCTTTATATATTTTTCAGGCAGTATTCTAAAGTTTTACCCAAAATGACCAAAATATTTAACCTTATCCCTATATGTTTGCTCTATTATAAAGCCTGTCAGCTCATCTAGATATTATGTAAACCTCTTTAGAATTTTTAGGAATGTTATTTAGGATGCCTAAAGATTTTACACATATTATACTAATATGTTCACTTTTTTATATACAGTCAAATAAAAACCACCAAAAAAAGGGTTATAACAACCTTAAGCAAGAAAACAAGAATTCAAAGTCAGTCTTCTATTACTTAAAAGAAATAGTTTGGGCAGAAACTCACATGGCTTTTTATATTATTTGCCAACTGAGTTATTCCAGAGCATATTTACAACTTCAAGGAAACATTAGTAAAAATTGGTACTAACACTAAACGTGGGGATTTACAACTTGACATGGAATTAGGTTGTATGGCACTAGGTTATTTTTAAAATGATACTTTTCTTAGAGAGCACACATTTTATCCCAAGATGGGAAACATTTTATTACATATAGCTTTTTCCCCCACTACTGGCTTAATAAATTTAGATTAAAAATTTTTAACAGACATTAAAACATTTTTAAATTTATTAATTTGATTTTAATAACTATATTGTTAACCAATGAATGCCCACTCTTGATAGTTTGAAATGTATAAAAAAGGTAAAACTCCTATGTTGACATTAATTAATATATTTAGACCCATAGGATATAGATCAAAAAAACTGAATTCAGTATTTTGAAACAATTCTATTGTGTTGTAGTAGCACAAATATCCGTTTGTTTCTGAATCACTGAGGCTTTGTACTTGCTGAGGGTTATTCACTTTCAGCACAAAATTTATTTTAAATCCTTTGAATCTTCTAAGGTATACAGTTCTTTCTTTAGGAAATTTCATATAATTATTGTAACACATTCTTCATACCTTGGACACACAAAATTGGTATATTATAAGTGCCACTCTGGGGGAACAAATTAGCACCACTGGAAACCCATTTTTTTAAGGCTGTGATATAGAAAATATACTGTATTTCTATTCAATTTTATTTTCAGTTTCAATTGCATCAATCAGGATTCTGACTTGGTTCCTTAAATATTGCGTGACATTCTCCTTGTATGTGTATGTGTGTTTTTGTTTTTTTTATTTTTTTTCTAAAACCATATATTCAAGCCTCTGCTGTTTCTCTGTGATTTTCTGCCTCTTGGGTAACTGGTTTGATTACCTTTATGTGTGGACAGTTAATGACTTCCTGTAAGTCAAGCAAGATGAGCTCAAGAGAAAAGACGATTTTCTTTACTTTTAAAACTCTTTTCTTCTGTTCATAATTCACTGGGAAAAAAAAATTACTAAAACATGTGATTGAAAAGTTAAAGTTACCTATAATTTCACCTCCAGAGATAAATACTATCAAAAGTGTAATGTATATGCTTCCAGATGTTTTCCGTGTAATTGCAGGTATACACATGTGCATATGTGTGTGTATGTTCAAACATAAATGGAATTAAGATACATGCATTCTAGTATGCAACTTGATTTTTCAGTTAATAATACATTCCTGCAGCTAATGTTTGAGGAGAGACAAAAGTAGCACACAGAGAAAAGTGCAGGAAGGGGTATAATACTATCTAGAAGAACAAATAATTTCAGAAGGAAGAAATCAGTGTAAACTGGACAGACTTCCCAGGGGAAGTAAGACCTATGCAAGGCCTTAAAGAAATATAATGATTTAAATGACCATGAAGATGTGGAGAGGAGGCCAGCACAGTAATGGGGGAGTGGCAGGGTGGCAGCAGTACATGGCCTGTGTGACAAAGGGTGACCCAACTAAAAACAATGGATCAATTTGGTTTTAGTGAGAACAACACAACAGGCCCCAGTGTGTGATGTTCCCCTCCCGGTGTCCTTGTGTTCTCATTGTTCAACACCCATTTATGAGTGAGAACATGTGTTTTGTTGTGTCAGTTTGCTGAGAATGATGGTTTCCAGCTCCATGTCCCTGCAAAGGATGTGAACTCACCCTTTTTTATGGCTACGTAGTATTCCATGGTGTATATGTGCCACATTTTTTTAATCCAGTCTATCATTGAAAAATTTTTTGGCCAGGTGCAGTGGCTCGTGCCTGTAATCCCAGCACTTTGGGAGGCCGAGGCAGGAGGATCACTTGAGGCCAGGAATTCAAGACCAGCCTGGGCAATTTTATAGAGATCTCATCTCTATAAAAATAAAAGTAAAAAATTAGCTAAGCCTGAGGGCACACACCTGTAGCCCCAGCTACCCAGGAGGGTGAGGCAGGAGGCTCACTTAAACCTGGGAGGTCAAGGCTGAAGTGAGCCATGATGATGTCACTGCACTCCAGCCTGGGTGACAGAGGAAGACCCTGTCTCAAAAAAGAAAAGAGAAAAATTTTGAAGTAGAAGTAAGAGCAGATGCTCTCATCTTTGTTTGAAAGTTATGTTCTGTGACTTTTGTGTTGGTGAAGAAAATTAAATGCCATGTATCTTGAGAAGCTGCCAAGAGGTATGCCAGCACATACCTTCCATAACCTTCAAAAATGCTTCAGTGAAAGCACACAGAATTTAAATGGAACTGCATGCTGCATAAGTAATCCAGCCTTACACCTCAAAGTGGTATAGACAGGGCAAATGATGATTGTGCTTACTGAAAGTATTTTTCAAAGACACAATCAATTTCACATCAATTGAAGTCAAAACTTTTCACTGAAAATTCAGATTAACAAATATGTACTGAGAGTTTGTTGTATTCACAATATTGAGCAAACGAATTCTTCCAGGCACTGTATCTGTAGGGATAGAAGCATTTCTGTTTTCATTTAGGTAGGATGCAGAAAATGAGTTCATCTGGCATAGAAGTCTGCCTTCTCTGTATGTTTTACAGTAACAAGAAAAAGCTGTAACTTCCTGGTAGTGAGAAGAGCAACTAGGCACAAACTATTCTGTTTTACCTTTTTAAAAAGCTATTTCAGTTAGATTTTAAAATACTGTTGCATATTTGGAAAACATTAGGAATAATTCTTTCACAAGTAGTTTTTCCATATTTTTTCCTATGTTATAATACTTAGCTATATTGTAACACTAGTCAGATTTAATTTCAGGAAATCCTCTAAGTATGTTGCATATTTTATGAATGTTCAAGAATGCTGTTGTTGACACCTAAAGAAACCAGGGAGTGAGTAGAATTGACAGATTAAGCAGAAGACAAACTGGACTTGCAGATACAAGAGTATGACTAATCCAAAGATGACCTTACATTCATGTGGCAGTCTGAGATAGGAGAACATTGTGTAATTAGAGAATGTTCAGTATGAATAAAAGCCATGATAAATCATCTGTGATTATTCGGTGACTTTTATTTCGGAGATTTGTGTTTTCAATGCCTTTTACAAGGATATGATGTCTTTTTTAATCTAGTTTCATGACTATATGGAATAGTCAAATGAATTTTTTAACTTTTACTGTTTTCAAATTAAGTTTGTGGGCCAGACACAGTGGCTCATGCCTGTAATCCCAGCACTTTGGGAGGCCAAGGCAGGCAGATCATGAGGTCAGGGGTTTGAGACCAGCCTAACCAACATGGTGAAACTCCGTCTCTCTAAAAATACAAAAATTAGCCAGGCATGGTGGTGCACGCCTATAATTCCTGCTACTCACGAGCCTGAGGCAGGAGAATCGCCTGAACCCGGGAGGTGGAGGTTGCAGTGAGCCAAGGGATCCTGCCGCTGCACTCCGGCCTAGATGACAGAGCAAAACTCCATCTCAAACACAAAAAAAGTGTTCATTCTAATATTTAGTTCAAAAGAAACTAGAGCCTAAAGGGAGTACAATCTTTATTGCAGTTAATGTGATGTAGAATAGTAAGTCTTTTCTGAAAAACTTTGTATATCTTAGAGTAGGTATTTAAGACCCAAGTTTTACTTCTAGTTTTGCCTCTTTATTAACTGTATGCTGTTAAAGTTTTCCTTAAAGTTCTCTAAATCAGTGTCCTCAATTGTAAAATGAAACTAATAAAACTGTACTGTAAAGGTTATTGTGCTGCTCTCAATAATGAGTAAGCATTATTCTGATCATGTTTTACTAGGCTTATGATATTCTCCCCTTGAATCTTTTTCCACAGATTTCTTAAAGTACCAGGAATAGAAAAGGACTGCCAATGTATACTTTAGTGTGGATCAGAATGGGTGATCTAAATAGAGGCAGAGGAAAAGCTAGAATTGGGGTACCACAGAAAATAAGAGCCACACTTATTTAATAGTTGACCACTGTCTTGATTTTTTTTTAATGGATTTTTGTCTTAAAAACTGCCTTGGCTCTCTGGGATTCATACAATTGGATTACAATTTGGTCCCTAATTCTTACAGTTTCTAGTCTTAGGCCAGCCACACATATTTAAATGCATTTCTTTTGTCTCAGTGTATCCATTTGTCTGTCCCTTGATTCAACTAGTGAGGCCAAGACAAATCTAAGCAAAGCAATGGGTCAACACTGAGATTCGAGAAGAGAAGTACAGTTCCTCTATTTAAAGAACATACAGTTCATGAAAGTTAGATATTCTCTCCCCCTTCTCAGTATTTAAGATGATAGTGGAAGGACAAGAGAGAATATAATTCTCAGGTGATGAATTATTTGGATCATATGGCCAAAATGTGTTCCTTTTTTTGTTTTTTTGAAACAATTTAGGGGGAAGAGAGAGGAATAAACAAAAATTAGGTGATAAGCATATCCAAATCACTTTCATCATCCTCAAAGTCAGTGCATATATAGCTCAAAGAATCTCTGATTTCATGAACTCCCTTGACCATGCTGTGAATAGCGTTCATGTGTTGTGTCATGTACTATTCAGTGTTAGTATTAATACAGTGCTTCCAGTCTTTCTCACATCATGGCACACATAGAAAATGGTAATATTTTTATCACCCACCAAGGAAAATAGACAAGGCAGCTTGTAGCCAGATACCAGCCTAGGGGTTCTGCTGCCTCAGCCTTGTTCAGCATCCAGAAAGTGAATGGAATCAGTATCTCTACACACCTGCAACATGCTTGCACTATCAGATACACTACAGTTTGTACACTCTGCATTAGATTACCCCCAGGTTGTACATTCTTTGCTGACCCAGGGCCTTGCTAACTTTTTTTTCTTATGAATAGTTTGAGCATGTTAATTGTAGGGGCTACATGACATGTTTTAGTAAGACAATGTGTGATATTTAGAGCATCCCAAAGGAAAACATTGGAATAAAAAAGTACCATCAGTTGAAGACAGCTTTTTATAATGAAAATAGGCTGACTTAGGAATTGAGAGTCCTGGTCTGCAATTCTAACTTAGTCACCTTTGACAAATCACTTCTCTGAGCCTCAGTTTCCTTATCTTTGAATTGAAGAGATTTGAACAAGATAAACTTTAAGCTGCCCTCTATCTCTAAGCCATGATTTTGTATTGTCTATGAGTCTTTGCTACTGAGTCAGCTGCTTTGCATGGAGTGTTTGCTATGTGCTAGCCACAGGATAAATGGCTTCTTATATAAGCCCTAGGGTCATCTTTGTGGGGTCCTCAGATCAAAGTTTACTGCTTCGATGCTGGAAGAATTCAAAAAGAAGTAGGATGCTTAATGAAGAAAAGAGAATAGGCATTGGAGAGTGTATCTGAAAGGAATGAAGCAGGCCATAATAATTTAGTCTTTCAGATGTTTATGGATATCTTTGAAATATTGTAGCTGGCAACTCTGGCAACCTTAACCTCTGAGGATAAGTTTTCCTAACTCTCATTTCTAGAAACACTTATTGCAGATATGTCATCTATCCAAGCGTATATACAGAGGCCAAATCTTGGTTGTCTGACTTGGTGGAAGAAAAAGTTAGTGTAAAGAATCCCTTTAGGAACTTTCTTTTCCCATAGTTATCCAAGTCCTTTCTGTCTAGCCATCCATTGGGTGGAGGAGACTACTAAGCTGGAGAGTAGCAGAGATGATACGTACGAATGATTAGATAATCATTCTTGATCTAGTTCCATTACGGTGATGGTCATTTGCCTTGTAGAATAAAACAGCAGCTTTTGTTCATCTGACAAATGTTTATTGCTTATTTGCCATGTGTCAGATATTTTCCTAGGAGCTAGAAATTCAAACCTGAGTGGTTCCTGCTATAGTGAGACTCAGACAAACAGATATATATACAAACATATGTACATAGATACAAATTAATGATAGTGTTATCTGTCTTGGAGAGTTTTTTTTTTTAAATAAACACAGTAACATTTTTATAATGTTCCAAACATATAAATAAATTCTCCCTTCCTTGCTTCCTGTTTTCATCAGGAAACATTTATTGAGTTATGTATCAGATACATTAAAAAGAGGGAAAAAAACTGGATCATGGATTTATATTTCAAAAAAAATTCCAAGTAACTAAAAACTAATTAAACCAATAATATCTCTTAAGGATACGGGGTATTTCTTTTTTGTTTGTTTGTTTGTTTGTTTTGAGATGGAGTCTTGCTCTGTCACCCAGGCTGGAGTGCAGTGGCGCAATCTCAGTTCACTGCAACCTCCGCCTCCCGGATTCAAGCAATTCTCCTGCCTCAGCCTCCCGAGTAGCTGGGATTACAGGCCCGTGCCACCATGCCCAGCTAATTTTTGTATTTTTAGAAGAGACGAGGTTTCGCCATGTTGGCCAGGCTGGTCTTGATCTGCTGACCTCAAGTGATCTGCTCGGCCTCCCAAGTGCTGGGATTACAGGTGTGAACCACTGCACCGGCCAAGATGTGGTATTTCTGACACATGAACAAGAAGATATTTACATACATATATACATATATGTGTGTTTGTATATATATGTATAAAAGATTATGTGTATATATGTGTACATATATAATTTATATATTTATCTTTCTATGTATATATGTACACATACATATATACCTTATGTATATATGAAATGTTTGTACATGCCCATAAAGGATACTTGAACCTAATCGGTTAATAACCAAGAGAGGCCTGTGTTTGCGCCTGCATATATGTATGTATGTGAGTATGTGGATGTGTGGGAGGTAAGGAATGAAGGAAGGGGAGAGAGGGAGGAAAAGAAAAAAGGGAGAGGGAAAATAAAGGAAGGGGAAAAACAGTCAGTGGTCTTAGAAGGAACCACTGTAGTGACTAGTAATTTTTACCTTAACTCCCACTGCCCCAATATTCTCTGTTAAGCCCCAGTCAGTACACCATTATTCATTCCATCAACTGACATATCATTGAAACTGACTACTCATGCAAATAAAAAGAAAAAGAATTATTTCTGTATCAAAATACAAAAATATCCACAGACATTAGAAGAAATGGTACTTATGTGCTCCATCGACGGTGGTGAAGATAACTTACTGAAAGTTCTTCCACAACAGAAAAAAAATTTAAATATCTGGAATTTTTTTTTTCTTCACTGGGCAGAAATTCATTCCAAGAAGTACCAGCCTGTCTCATTTCAAAATGCTCCTCTTCCCGAGGAAGTGGAAGTGGTCATATTCTTTCCCACCAAACTATGGATGAATTATAATTATCCTACCTCTTGTGGGACAGTGAAGCAGCAAACATCTGCTATACTGAATCAAAAACCCCACAAATGAAACTATACCAAACTGTGAATCATACCTGGACTCAGATTAAAGGATCTGTATTGTGTTTACCTTTTTCTTTATTTCCTTACAATCTAAAATATGGATTTGTCAACTGTAGCCCCAGATTCTAACTGAAAGGGAATATATGGATTTCATTTGCTGATTCTTGTTTAACTTTGAAAATCACAGCTTTAAAGTGGATTGACAATAATATTTGTAACTTTTTCTTTTTGGTTTATTATTCCCTCATCATTTTCTTTTTCTTTAAAACGATGATACAAGTCAGAAAATTTAGAAGTGAGGTCCTTTAGTTTTAGTATTAGTAACAGAGGAGCAGAAATTAATATTTTAAACTTTATTTCCAAAAGACATCAGCTTCACAACTAGTGTTAGTTATCGTAATTTTATGTACTGTGATCTATGTGGTAGTACTAACCTGTTCACCTAGAATAAGAAAAGGAAAATGGTACTTTAATTCTGAGTTCAAGCTGTGAAAACATATACAATAGTTTCCTTGCTTTAAAAAAATTTTTTTTGTGTCTTTTTATCTATTAGAGAGCAGAAAGACAAACTCGAATTATGGATTCAGCTCAATATGCAGAATTCTGTGAAAGTCGACAATTAAGTTTCTGTAAGTATGCATTTAACTTTGCTTAATTATAAGCATAAGAGATTCGTGTTATAGATGTACTAAAGTATGACAGGATCTGTTTCTTAGAGATTGATGGATTTAAAATATGTGTAGTTGTAACTGTTATAGAAACAACCTCTGCATTGTGGGGAGCCTGCATTCTACTGCTTTGTTTTCTAATTTTTTAGTCATATTTACACTAGTATTTCTGATTGCATTTGATCCATAATAGACTCTAATAGTAGTCATGACATTTAAAGGCTCCCAATATTAATTATAGATTCAAAACTTTTTCTTTATGCATACTCATATTACCACAAAGGAACATATCAGTGGTCTCTTCCATTTTTGTCTAACCTCCTACTGTGACATGTATTCAGTGTTAGCCAAATTTATTAGTACATGCTCTAGTAACACCAGTAACCTCATGGCAAAATTAGCACTTTCACATCACTGCACATCAGCTTATTAAAAGTGTATAACAACTCATAATAGCGAGCTACAATTGTGTAGCAAAACACCCTTACAGCAAAGTTTCAGTTATGACTAAGGCTCTCAGGGTAAAGGTCAAAGAAGGAAGTGTGATGAAAAGTCCAGTTAAAAATATGACAAAGTAGCACATGACCATGGCAGAAACAATTATAGAAACAATGGTGTCTTTAAATGAAAAGCTATTATGTGGTCACAATAACAGCATATTTGATTTGGAAAAAGAAAGGGAAAGCTTCATTTATAGATTATAAAGTGCAAATAAATGACACATTTCAAATAGTATCCCATGTAAATGTCAGTAAAATATAGGAAAACATGTTTTGGAAGATTTTTTTTTTCTAACTAAATATACTTTCCAATTTGACTAACAACTTGGCATCATACATCTGTGAAGCATTAAGTAAATGGCACTTCAGATCATGGCAATTTCAGCAAATGAAAGGTTTTATATTGTAATTTTTAGGTTTAAAAATGGCATTCAAGTCTTTATAAGTATGAACCTCCAGTTTATAAAGTATCATTTAGTGCAATTGAACTATTTTTTAAAATCATATTTTAAATTTAATTTTCTTAAAGGAACAGACATACTATTTTAACACTAAAACTCATAGACTTAAAGTCTCCCAGTATACCTTCTCTTTGAAAATCAGATTTTCACTTACTGCATGTTTTTTGTTTGTTTGTTTGTTTTGTTTGTATTGGTGTTTTGAGGTGGAGTCTCACTTTGTTGACCAGTCTGGAGTGCAGTGGAGTGATCTCGGCTCACAGCATGCTCTGCTTCCTGGTTTCAAGTGATTCTCTTGCCTCAGCCTCCCGAGTAGCTGGGACTACAGGCGTGTATTACCACGCCCAGCTAATTTTTACATTTTTAGTAGAAACCGGTTTCACTATGTTGGCCAGGCTGGTCTTGAACTCCTGACCTCAGATGATACACCGCCTCGGCCTCCCAGAGTGTTAGGATTACAGGTGTGAGCCACCGCACCTCACTCATGTTTTGTTTTTAATGCAACAATAAACTATAGTAGATTAAAAAATAATATTTTCCCTTTCTGTATAAAAAAATACAGTATAAACAGTATATTGTGCTTAGTTTTCTTTAGAGTGGAAGGATTTGGTCATTTAAAACTATGTATATGGTGCCCAAAGGTGCTTTATTATCAAACTTTGGTGGGGGAATCTGTTTTATATGACAGAATACTGTGGTTTAGAATGGTTTAATCCACATGGCTCAGCAAATTCAGAAGCTATTCCTGCGCTCGTCAGAGTGTTATGCTTTTTTATTCTTCTCCTTCTAACATGTTACCAAGATACAGAAATTGTGGTTCTGCCATATGTATCTTCTTACGTATTTGATCATAGCCATCCCTGGAATTATGGTACATTTTAAAATAATGAGTCTGTAACCTTATAGGCTGAGGATAAGCTGTAGCATCAGCACACTCATCTAATTTACAATTCAGTCTTTTGTTTTTACATATATGTCGAGAGTCATTTCTCTTAAAGTCTTTTAAAATCTGATATTAATATTGACACACAAAGCTCACAGTTATAATTAAAGAATAAATATAATTTAAATTATTAAAATTTATAATTAGAATATATAATTGGTAAATTATTTTCTAGTCCTTTACTTTCAACTTTTTATTTTGTTTGGTTTTATCTAGATTTTCTTTTTAATCAATCAGAGAGGCTCTGTGTGTATTAATTGATTAGTTCAATTTATGTGTATTTCATTACTAATACATTTGGGTTTGTATATGCTGTCTTGTGTTTTAAATTTACTGTGCTTTTTAATTTGCTTTTTCTCCTTCTTTTCTATGTTGCGTTAGATTGATTGGTAAAAGTGATAAGTATTTGAACTTTCCTTCTTGGCCTAATGTCATTTTTTCCTGCAGCTCTGTGCATGCTTAAAACACTTATTTTTTTCTTAAATAGCTTTATTTTGCCCCTACACTTAAATGATTGTTTAGTTGGGTAGGAAGTTGTAAGCTCGTAGTTACTTGTTAAAACATAATTCCCTTGTCTTTTGGCCCCTGTCGTTAGTAGAAGTTTGCTGTCAGTCTGCTTGTTATGTATTTTCCCTAGGGACAAAACTAAGAGAATGAAGACATTGGTTCCAGGTCCCCCATTATATGGGAAAATAAACACACTGGCCAACAGTAGTTGCCCACAAATATGTATAAAGGAAAGGAATAAGGTACTCCTGCTAGGCAAGGTTCTGGGAAAAACCACACCCTCTGAAGAAGGCTATTTTTACCTAGGATGAAGTTGCAGAGTAGTTTCTTCTGAGTGGAATGAGCATTCCAGAGGACCCTAAGGGAAGGATTGGAAGTGGAAAGACTGTTGGAAAGGGATGGGGTAGAAATCACCGAACAGTATGTAGGCATAAGAGAATGGAATATTGCAAGAAACTTAAATGTTGTTAGTGATCATCGATAAGAAAGATAAAAAGTATGTGAGATTAACCTTAAATTTCCACATGAAATTATCATGTAAAATTGTTTTTTAAGTTCACAGGCTGAAAATCCAGGTAGTATTAGAAAGCTGATAATCCTAGGAATTTTTGACCATTGCTCAGAATTCTATTTAAATTGTTAGTCAATTTCCAGGTTATCCTTTCTCCTGATATATTGGGAAGAGGAGTGAAGGAGAAGGAATTTGTTTATTCTGAGGCCCCTCCCCACCTCTTGATGAAAACAAATGTTATGACTAGAGGTATATGTGCCTCTTTTGCTGGAACCAGCAATACCTTGGAAGGGTCAGAGTCTGAAGCCATCCTTCTCCAGGTGACAGGGAAGGAATCAGCTCAAAGAAGCTCCACCTCTTGGTGGAACAGCAATAACCCAAGTGGTGTATGGGACCTCTATGCATGTCTTTTGATGAATAGAAAAGTTTGGACTCTACTCTTTTATTTTAAAAGTACTTTATTCATTCATTCATTTATTTCTTCTGAAAATATTTCTTGTGAGTCTGCTAATGCCCAGGCAGTATTCTAGGTGCTAGGGATACAGTGGGAGATGCATGGTCCTTGTCCCTGCATTCTCAATGCTTACAACCTAGCAAGGAAGCTAATTCTGTTGCTTATGTGGATAGATCTGACTGAATATTAATAACGATCCTTTCCCTCACTTTTAAAATCAGCTGTTTAGAGCACAGTCACAAAATATCCGTTTGTGTCCTAAAGATCTGTCAAGGAGAGAAGTGAATAATGTACATCTTATTGATCTTGCCAAATTGCTGACTGTTAACTTTAACTTCAGAAGTATTCCACAGATGTTAAACAAGTGTCTGTGAGCTATTGCAGAATACTAGTTAGATGGAATGTTGCATGTCAGAAAGTATTTGGAAGATTTGTTACTTTGGGGGAGATAGCTTTAAGGGGGATTATCATAATTCTGCCATATTTGACAGCTTTGGGTATGTGCTTCGATAGCAGTACTTAATGTTTTCTGTGATTTATTTGAAGGAAAACTCTTCTGTATGTGGAATCCTTGAAGATTCTATATAGAACAATCAAAACATCGTGCTTTGAGTTACTGTTAAGTGTTTTATAGACCTGTGGGGCCACATTAATCAAAAGAATAATCAGTGGATTATAAAAAAAGATCTTACAGCTTTGATAAAATCTTCACTATCAATCTTCCCCTCTAGGTTACTAGTTAAATTAATAAGGTCTAATGAAGTCCCTACATCAAATTAGACTCTGCTTAGCACTGTGGCAGTGCAGAGATATTTAACTCAAGGCTACGTATGTGCTTAGTTCTGTATATGCTTGGTACTGTTACACAACCAGAGACATAAGGCATGGTCTTCTCCCACAAAAAGTCTTGTAATATGGATTAAGAAATCATAAACATTTGTGAAAGAACATCTGATGAGATCAGTATTCAGTAAATGGCTAGAGTGGGGAAGTATACCTTTGGCCTGTATGATCAAGATTCATATGAATGAAGAAGAGTGAAGGGAGTGCATTCCACGGAAGGAAAGGAGTAGGGGTAGACACACAGAGGGTAAGACTCAAGGCCAGGTGATGGCTTAATAGGGAAATATCATAAAGGCTGTTTGGAATCAGTCTGGATGGTTTTGAGAGTCAGGCTTAAGAATTTAGGCATCTTTATAATCAGAAAAAATGTAACCACAGGCTTAGATTAAACCAGATGTCAGTTTATTTTATTTAATTTTAAATTTTAAATTTACAACCTTGGGCTATTCTAGTAATAGATACTTTTTTTTAAATGTATTTATCTCAGTAGGTTTTTGGGGGAACTGGTCGTGCTTAGTTACATGAATAAGTTATTCAGTAGTGATTTCTGTGATTTTGGTGCACCCATCACCCAGGCAGTGTGTACACTGTACCCAATATACAGTCTTTTATTCCTCACCCACTTCCCACCCTTTTTTCTGAGTCCCCAAATTCCATTGTATCATTCTTATGCCTTTGCATCCTGATAGCCTAGCTCCCACTTACAAGTCAGAGCATACGATATTTAGGTTTCCATCAGGTGGAGGCAGGGTTAGGCATTTCTGAGCTCAGATTTTTCTTGGGCGAGGCTTGCTGTGGCTGCTGTAGGGGGATGAGGGTGTGGCTCCTAGACCAATGGAGTTACGTTCCCAAGGGGATCATGGCTGCCTCTGTTGCCTCATGCAAGGAGCCAGGGAAGTGGAGGAAGGCCAGCAGCCAGCCACAGGCCTCACCCAGCTCCCATGCAGCCCACAGCCCAAAAGGCCGTTCTCACTCCCACCATCCCTGCTACCACCGCTTAATGTAAATTAAGGTTACATCAGACAAGTACATTTCTGACACTTGTTGTAAGATAAGTTATAGCCAATGGTAAATCTGACACAATGTGAAAAGTATTAAACATTAAATGGTTTAATATACTATGTCATATAGCATAGTTACAAAATAAAAGATCCAAATGCGTAAGAGAGTTGTTTAAAACAACCATTGTGTTGCTTTATAGCTGAGAGTTAAAACCTGGATTTCTTGGGGCCAGGATATCTAGACATTAATAAAAGTTCTAACATGTTGCATTTTATGTGCATTATTTTTTGTATATAATTATAAGTATATATATTTTTCATTTTGTGATAGTAATATGTAGTATTAAAACACTTTAAAAATTACAATTTCTACACTTGTTTTTTTTAATGACTAGCCAAAAAAGCTTCCAAATTCCGAGACTGGTTGGACTGCAGCAGTATGGAGATAAAACCCAATGTTGTCGCTATGGAAATTTTAGCATATTTAGCATATGAAACTGTGGCACAGGTAAGAATTCTAATCTGTCATATTGGGCCACATAGGCTGGGTGTTTTTCCTTATCTTTGTCCATGATCAATTCTTCTACCTGCTGCTCTAACAGGAATAACAGCCATGAATTCTCTCCTGTGACATTTACATTATTTTCTAAAACTTAGTTCAGTTATGTGTCTGCATCCTCAGTTCAAGTGGGTGTTCGGATAAAAAAGACAATTTCTTTTATCCTAATGAGAAATGGAATCCCTGCATACTTTTTCTTGACATTGAACTCTTTAAATCCACATCTGCCTTATTCAGAGATTATTTTTGAGCTTTGAAAAACACCTTTCTACATATATGAGATCTTATGAGTGCTTACCAAATTCTGGGTCTGGAATCACTACCCTCTAAGAGACTTTCTCAAGATGTGGTCTTTAGATCACAAGCATCAGTATCTCCTTGGTTCTTGTTTAAAATGCAAATTTTGGCCTGGCGTTGTGGCTCATGCCTTTAATCACAGTACTTTGGGAGGCCAAGGCAGGTGGATCACCTGAGGTCAGGAGTTCAAGACCAGCCTGGCCAACATGGTGAAACCACATCTCTACTAAAAATATTAAAAAAAAAAAAAAAAAAATTATCCAGGCATGTTGGCGGGCACCTGTAGTCCCAGCTACTCTGGGAGGCTGAGGCAGGAGAATCGCTTGAACCCGGGAGGCAGAGGTTGCAGTGAGCTGAGATCGTGTAATTGCACTCCAGTCTGGGCAACAAGAGCAAAACTCTGTCTCAAAAAAATAAAATGAAATGCAAATTCCTAGACTATACACTTAAAACAGACGTACTGAATTAAAATCTCTGGACTTACAGCACAGAAATCTGCCATAGTGATTATGAAATAAATTTTGAGAACTACTCTCCTATAAGGTCAGAATATATCATGTGTATGCATGACCAGGTCCATTCACCAGTCAATGAAAGTGTGTGCTCCTGCCTACAATATAGATTTTTAGGCACAGGATTATCAGTAACATTTAGAATGTATTGCTTTTTGGTTTGCCACTTCAGTGGCTTTCATGATTATTTCTAGCCATGTGACTTCATTTCATTGTTCTGGTCTTCTAGTTAGTGGATCTGGCTCTTCTTGTGAGGCAAGACATGGTAACTAAGGCAGGGGACCCCTTCAGCCATGCCATTTCTGCAACCTTTATTCAGTATCACAACTCTGCTGAGGTAAGTACAAAAAAAAAAATCTGTCTTTAACACATTTGTCACAAATCTGGTATTTACATTAGCAGTTATTTAAAAAAGATTATTCAGGAATGAATAGCCTTCAGTCAAAAGAATCTTAATACATTAAATATTCAAATAAGTATTTAATTGAGAACGTACTATGTGCCAGGCCCTGACAGTCCACTTAAGGCAATGATTTTTTCACTTTTTCTTGCTTTGCTTAGCTTTCCTAGCCCTTCAATGAAAGGGGTGGTTGCAGGGCATTTCTTATGTCCATGGGAGATTAAAAACTGATTTAGGTAATGTTGGAAAAGTCATTTATCTCTTTGTACGTCATAAGACTGTTATTATTCACATAATAATGCACATGATTATTCCTGGAATTTATTGATATCTTTTCATTTCAATTATTGATTCATCTGTAAACATGATTTAAAGAACCTTGTCTTCATTCATCTTCAGTTTTTAGATTGCCCCTATTATGTGAAAATTATATTCTTTTCTGATCTGGTTTTGCTACAGGAACGCTAAAGCTTTCTTGCCTATTTTAAGGCTTTGTATAATAACTGTGAACCACTTTTAATATACAGAATATCCTCTGTAAACAGCATCTACCTAAAAACCAGAAATGTATTGCAATGTGTTGAATATATTTGCCAATATTTGACCCTTTTCAATAACAAAAACAGCAGTTTCACACAATTCAATCTAATATGCATAGATTAGACAGCAAGAAGATTAAGTTAGCATCTACATGTAGAATTGTGAAGTAAGTTTTGGATCAAGTTGGTTGAAATGCATAACCTGAAAATGGCTAAGCTCTGTTTTATATCTATACCTTAATTACACAGTTCTACTCTTTGTTAATACCTATAGTCAAGGATGGCGGTTCAGATCATCTCTATGAAGTAGTTGTAATCCTTTTTAGGTCACAGACGCCTTTGAGAATCTGATGAAAACCATAAACCCTTTTTCTATAAACACATTCACAAATTTTGCCTACATTTTCAGGTTGTTCAGAGACATTCTGAAGCCATTCTGTGGATCCAAGGGATCTGTGAACCCTATGGGCCCTAGGATTAAGTTTCTCTGCTCTAGGATACTTAGGAAACATGTTAAGATATATGTCTATATAGCATATATTACAAACAAAAGGACAATTTAAGATTTTTATATGCCCCTTGGAAAATCAAGTTGGCTTGGAAACCTAATAGGGATTAAAATGTTTATGCCCATTAAAAATCCATTTTTTCTTAGAAAAGGTCACACATCATTATTAGTCAACATACAAAGTCCCTAAAGCTTACTTAGTTGATTAATCACTATTTGTTTTCTTTATGTTACAAACCCAAATTATGATGTCAAAGAACACCCTTTAAAATGTCTTTGATGAATGTTCACTTTATGAATATGTATATAAGTATGCTTTCTATTAACTTCAGACAAATTTGTTGTAACATTTCTAATTGAGGAAATCTACTGTGAACATAACAAGCCTAGTTTTTCTTTTAACATTCAAATGATTACTTGCATGCCTAGGAAAACTCTTTATTTCCCCTCTTTCTTGGTTCTCCAGGGTGGCCAAGCTGCCCTGGGCAACTGCTCAGCAACCACAGCCGCTGTTCCCAGCTACCCAGCAGTTGAGAGGAATATCCCATATGTGCTGGATTTCCTGGGCTCTCTGGGAGGTGGGGAGCATGAGTGTCAGAAAGCCTCCTGACAAAATATGTTAATATAAGCCTCAAACTTTTTTCTGGCTGGCAGACACCCCTCCTCTCCTGTGACTGGTAGTCAAGATGAATATTCAGAGACTGGAAGTCTTCCTTCCTGTCCTTTATCACCTGACAAAATCAGCAACCAACACACCAAACTGAGTCCAAAGCAGGGCTCTGGTAGACTGACGTGATCTGTGTTCAGGGAGACAGAACATTTTGTAAAACAAATAAGCAAATAAATGAACAAACTATTTAAGGTGACATATACTAGTTTCCAAATGAGTGACTCAGACAGAAAGTACAGAAGTTTAAAAAAACAAAACAAAAACCCCCTCTAGTTACATTCAAAGACTTCAGAGAGAAAGCTGAGTGTTAAAGGAAAAATAGGACTATGATTATGATAATACTCTAGGACTGAAAGGCAGCAGAAGTACCATTGTACGGGGGGGGAAAAACACTCTTTAAAATATTCAAGGATTAAGGTCTATTAAATAGGAATTATAGGCAGTTGGATTAGAAAAGTAAGGCTCATATAGAGTCTTAGACTTCTAGAGTTACGAAGGAATGGTTGAGGGTTTCTTGGCTGTAGGGTGATGAGTTCAAAAGGGTGTTTTAAGATCCAAATGGTAGTACCATGTACAGTGGATTAGAATTGGAAACTCAGGATGGGGGGTTAATACACAGTACATTGTATTTTAAGGGATATCATTCTTGAGCAGTAACCATGTAAGGAACTGGACTGGTTAAGCTTACGTTCTTACTAGATTAGCAAGTTTAATATCTCAATTGATGCAGAGAAGGCCTTTGACAAAATTCAACAGCCTTTATGCTAAAAACTCTCAATAAACTAGGTATTGATGGAACATATCTCAAAATAATAAAAGCTATTTATGACAAAACAACAGCCAATATCATACTGAATGGGCAAAAACTGGAAGCATTCCCTTTGAAATCTGGCACTAGATAAGGATGCTCTCTCTCACCACTCTTATTCAATATAGTACTGGAAGTTCTAGCCAGAGCAATCAGGCAAGAAAAAGAAATAAAGGGTATTCAAATAGGAAAGGAGGAAGTCAAATTGTCTCTATTTGCAGATGACATGATCGTATATCTAGAAGACCCCATCGTCTCAGCCTAAAATCTCCTGAAATTGATAAGCAACTTCAGCAAAGTCTCAGGATACAAAATCAATGTGCAAAAATCGCAAGCATTCCTATACACCAATAACAGACTTAAAGACAGCCAAATCAAGAACAAACTGCCATTCACAATTGCTACAAAGAGAATAAAATACCTAGGAATACAACTAACAAGGGAACGTAAAGGACCTCTTCAAGGAGAACTACAAACCACTGCTCAACGAAATAAGAGAGGACACAAACAGATGGAGAAACATTCCATGTTGATGGTTAGGAAGAATCAATATCAAGAAAATGGTCATTCTGCCCAAAGTAATTTACAGATTCAACGCTATCCCTATCAAGCTACCAATGACCTTCTTCACAGAACTGGAAAAAACCACCTTAAACTTCATGTGGAACCAAAAGAGAGCCCACATAGCCAAGTCAATTCTAAGCAAAAAGAACAAAGCGGGAGGCATCACACTACCGGACTTCAAACTATGCTGCAAGGCTACAGTAATCAAAACAGCATGGTACTGGTACCAAAACAGAGATATAGACCAATGGAACAGAACAGAGACCTCGGAGGCAACACCACACATCTACAACCATCCGATCTTTGACAAACCTGACAAAAACAAGCAATGGGGAAAGGAGTCCCTGTTTAATAAATGGTGTTGGGAAAACTGGCTAGCCATGTGCAGAAAGCAGAAACTGGACCCCTTCCTGACACCTTACACTAAAATTAACTCCAGATGGATTAAAGACTTAAACATAAGACCTAACACCATAAAAACCCTAGAAGAAAATGTAGGTAAAACCATTCAGGACATAGGCGTAGGCAAGGACTTCATGACCAAAACACCAAAAGCATTGGCAACAAAAGCCAAAATAGACAAATGGGACCTAATCAAACTCCACAGCTTCTGCACAGCAAAAGAAACAGTCATTAGAGTGAATCGGCAACCAACAGAATGGGAAAAAATTTTTGCAATCTACCCATCCGACAAAGGGCTGATATCCAGAATCTACAAAGAACTAAAACAGATTTATAAGAAAAAAACAAACAAGCCCATTCAAAAGTGGGCGAAGGATATGAGCAGACACTTTACAAAGAAGACATACATGAGGCCAACAAACATGAAAAAATGCTCATCATCACTGGTCATTAGAGAAATTCAAATCAAAACTACATTGAGATACCATCTCATGCCAGTTAGAATGGCAGTCATTAAAAAATCTGGAGACAACAGATGCTGGAGAGGATGTGGAGAAATAGGAACACTTTTACACTGTTGGTGGGAGTGTAAATTAGTTCAACTATTGTGGAAGACAGTGTGGCGATTTCTCAAGGACCTAGAAATAGAAATTCCATTTGACCCAGCAATCCCATTACTGGGTATATATCCAAAGGATTATAAATCGTTCTACTATAAGGACACATGCACACGAATGTTCATTGCAGCACTGTTTATGATAGCAAAGACCTGGAACCAACCTAAATGCCCATCGATGATAGACTGGACAGGGAAAATGTGGCACATATACACCATGGAATATTATGCAGCCATCAAAAACGATGAGTTCGTGTCCTTTGTAGGGATATGGATGAACCTGGAAACCATCATTCTCAGCAAATTGACACAAGAACAGAAAATCAAACCCTCATGTTGTCACTCATAGGCGGGTGTTGAACAGTGAGAACACATGGACACAGGGAGGGGAGCATCACACACTGGGGTCTGTTGGGGGGAGATAGGGGAGGGACGGCGGGGGGGCGGAGAGTTGGGGGAGAGATAGCATGGGGAGAGACACCAGATATAGGTGATGGGGAGGAAGGCAGCAAATCACACTGCCATGTGTGTACCTATGCAACAATCTTGCGTGTTCTTCACATGTACCCCAAAACCTAAAATGCAATAAAATATAAAAATATTAATTCAAGTTAACTTTCTAGATTTTCTGTGTTGCTTAGGCTGAAGTGCAGTGACTATTCACAGGCATGGTCATAGTGCACTGCAGCCTTGATCTCTTGGCTTCAAGCCATCTCTCTGCCTCAGCCTCCCATGTAGCTGGGACTATAGGCGCACCGCTATGCTCAGCTATTTTTTTAAATACGTTATGAAGAATTGTGGGCCAGTAGTGCAATTGGTATGATTGATAATGAGAAAAATGTAGATTAATAATACCTTACATTAGAGTGATTTTGAGATTTCTATTTACCTGTGAATTTCTTAGGAGCCAATATTGTGATGTGACTGATTAGGAATTTTTTTTAGTATTAATGCATCATCCTATAGATTGGACATTGACACAGTGGAGCATGTTTAAAGGAGAGTAATGGGAGAGGGGGCAGGTATGTGGAAGGAACTGAAAAACATTTCTCATAATAACTGCTGGGATGAACTTGAGGTGTTTGACCATTAAAGAGAAGAGGCTGTGAAATATAAGTCTTCAAATATTTAAAGTACTTTTATGTAAAAGAAAGAACAGACTTGCATGAACATACCAGTTTATACATTCTCATTTTGGTGAATATCTGGACTGTCACCAGTTTTTGAGGTATTATGAATAAACCTGCTGTGAATATTACTGAACAAGTCTGTAAGGATAAATGCTTTCATTTTTCTTACATAGATGGCAGTGAATAAAATTGTTGGGTCATAGAGTTAGGCATGTGTTTGGTATTTAGAGAAACGGTAAGACTTTTTTCCAAAGAAGCTGTAGCGTTTTATACTTCCACCAACAGTGTATTAGAGTTCCATTTGCTCCACAGCCTCATCAGTATTTGGTATTGTCATTTTACTTTTAGCCATTCTGGTGGATATTTTCTGATAAAAGTTTGAGTGTGTATTTCCCTGATGACTGATAATGTTGAGCACTTTGTAATGTACTCATTGGCCATTTATGTATCTTACTCTGAAAGTGTCTCTTCAGATCCTTTACCCAGTTTTTTTTTGCAGACAGAGGCACTGACTTTTATTACCAGTTCATCGTTCTTTACATATCTATTGATAACAGTCCTTTGTCAAACACATATTTTTTACATATATTTCTCTCAGTTTGTGGCTTACCTGTTCATTGTCTTAGCAGTATCTTTTAATGAGAAATATTAAATTTCTGATGAAATCTAATTTATCCAAATTTTTCCTTTTATGTTTATTGCTTTTCTGTGTCCTAAGAAACCTTTGGCTACTCCCAAGTCATCATGATATTGTCTCGTGTTTTCTACTAGAAGCTTTATCACTTCAGTTTTTGTATTTAGTTCTATTTATCTGGTCAAGTTAAATTCCATTTATTGAATGAGTTGAAGCCAAATTCAATTTTTACTTACTGATGTCTAGTTATTGCAGAACTATTTGTTGAAAGACTCTCTTTCTCCCATTGGATTGCTTGAACAATATATCTATATGGATTTATTTCTGGAGTTTCTTTAGTGTTTCTTTGATTATAATGTTAACTCTTCAAACTCTGTTATTTTTTAAGCTTAATATAGATATGCTGTGTTCTATATATTTCTATATAAATTTTAGAATCAACTTGTTAGTTACTACCAAAAAAAGAAAAAGGAAAAAGAAAAGCCTGGTGGGATTTTGAAGGGGATTAGGTTGAATGCTTACATCAGTTTGGGATATGTTTCAGCAATACTAAATCTCACAATCCATGAACATGGATTTTCTATTTTTTATCTTTATGAAATCTCTCTTTTTCTTACTGACAATGCTTCACATTATAAAGTCTGTTTATCTGATTGATTTAGACATTCCAGCCTTGTTGTGATTACTGTTTAATAATATATGGTTTTTCTATCCATTTCTTTTCAATATATTTGTATGTTTCTGCAGGTATACTTCAGAGATATTGCAGGTCTGTTTCCACACTGCCATATTGAAGTGAATATTGCAATAAAGCGAGTCACACAAATTTTTTCATTTCTGGTGCATATAAAAATTATGTTTATACTATACTGTAGTATATAAGTCTGCAATGGTATTTTGTCTAAAAATGTACATACCTGAATTTTAAAATACTCTATTACTTTAAAAATGTTGATTGTCATCTGAGTCTTTAGCAAGTCATAATCTTTTTGCTGATGGAGGGTTTTCCCTCCATGTTAATGGCTACTGATTGATCAGGGTGGTGGTTGCTGAAGGTTGGGGTAGCGCTGGCGATATCTTAAAACAAGACAACAGAAGTTTGCCACATTGATTGACTCTTCCTTTCTAGAAAGATTTCTGTGTAGCATGTGATGCTATTTGATAGCATTTACCCATAGCAGTACTTCTTTCATAATTGGAGTCAGTTCTCTCAAACCCTGACACTGCTTTATCAACTAAGTTTATGGAACTAGGTCTAAGTCCTTTGTAGTTATTTTTTAAAATGTTCGTAGCATCTTCACCAGATACAGACATCTTCTCAAGAAACCACTTTCTTGGCTCATCCATAAGAAACAACTCTTACCCATTCATGTTTTGTCTTGAGATTGCAGCAGTTCAGTCACATCTTCAGGGTCCACTTTTAGTTCTCTTATTATTTATACCACATCTGCAGTTATCTCCTCCACTGAAGTCTTGACCCCTCAAAGTCATTCATGAGAGTTGGAATCAATTGCTTCCAAATTCCTGTTAATGTTGATATTTTGACTTCTTAACATGAAACACAGATGTTCTTAATAGCATCTAGAATAATGAATCCTTTCCAGAAGATTTTCATTTACTTTGCTTACATCCATCAGAGGAATCACCATCTATGGGAGTAATAGTCTTATGAAACATATTTCTTAAGTAATAAAATTGAAAGTTGAAATTATTCCTTGAACCATGTGCTGAAGAATGGATTTTGTGTTAGCAGTCATGAAGACAATGTTCATCTTTTTGTTCTCCATGAGAGCTCTTGGGTGACCAGATACATTGTCAATGAACAGTAATTATTTTGAAAGGAATCTTTTTTTCTGAGCAGTAGATCTCAACACTGGGCTTAAAATATTCAGTAAACCATTTTATAAACAGATGTGCTGTCATCTAGGCTTTGTTTTTCCATTTATAAAGCATAAGAGTAGATTTAGCATAATTCTTCAGGATCCTGATTTTCAGAGTGATACATGAACACTAGCTAAAACTTAAAATCACCAGCTGCATGAGCCCCTAACAAGAGAATCAGCTTTGAAGCTTTTAAGCCAGGCATTGATTTCTTCTCTCCAGCTATGAACGTCCATGATGGCATATTTTTCTAATAGCCATTTCATCTACAATGAAAATTTGTTATTACATATAGCCATCTTCATCATCAGTCTTAGCTAAATCTTCAGGATAACTTGCTATAGCTTCTACATCATCATTTGCTGCTTCACCTTGCACTTTTATGTTATAGAAATGGCTTCTTTGCTGAACCTTATGAACCAGTCTCTGTTAAGCTCTAACTTTTCTTTTACATCTTCCTCATCTCTCTCAGCCTTAGAATTAAAGAGAGTTAGCACCTTGCTCTGGATTAGACTTTGGCTTAAGGAAATGTCATGGCTAGTTTGATCTTCTGTTTATCCCACTGAAACATTTTCCTTATCAGCAATAAGGCTGTTTCACCTTCTTACCATTTGTGTGTTCAGTGGAGCAGCACTTTTAATTTTCTTCCAGAACTTTGCCTTGGCACTCACAGCTTGGCTATTTGGGGCAAGAGGGCTAGCATTTATCCTGTCTTGGCGTCCAACATGCCTCCTTCACTAAGATTAATCGTTTGTAGCCTTTGATTTAAAGTGAGAGACATGCAACTAACACTTCCTTATATTTGAAATGCTTAGAGACCATTGTAGGTTATTAATTGGCCCAATTTCAGTATTGTTGTGTCTCAGGGAATAGGGAAGCCTAGCGGAGGCAGAAAGATGGAGGAATGGCTAGTCAGTTTACTAGTCAGAACAAACACATTTATTAAATTTGCTATCTCATATGAATACAGATCATGGCGCCCCAAGACAATTAAAATAGTAATAACGAAGATCACAGATCACCATAGAGATAAAATAATAATGAAAACTTTGAAATACTGTGAGAAGTACCAAAATATGACACACAGACATAAAATTGGACACATGCATTTGGAAAAATGGCACTGATAGACTAGCTTGATTTAGGGTTACCACAAACCTTAAATTTGCAAAACATGTAACATCACCGAAGCACAATAAAGCAAAATGCAATAAAGTGAGGTGTGCCTGTATGGAAAGATAACATAATATATTTAAAGTGCATCTCTTATAGTCAGCAAATAATTGGGTCTTGCTTCGTTACTTTTACTTTCTGTCTGTTTCTTTTTTTCTCTTTTTTTTTTAAAGACAGCATCTTGCTTTGTCTCCCAGACTGGAGTATAGTGGCATGATTATAGCCCACTGCAGCCTGAATCTTCCAGGCTCAAGCAATCCTCCCACCTCAGGCTCCTGAGTAGCTGGGACTACAGGCATGTACCACCATACCGGGAGACAGGGTTTCACCATGTTGCCTGGGCTACTCTCAAATTCCTGGACTCAAGCATTCCACCCACCTCAGCCTCCCAAAGTGCTGGGATTATAGGCATGAGCCACTGTGCCCTGCCCTCATCTGTTATCTTTTAATTGTAGTCGATGATTGTGTGATATTTGATGTATTAATCACATGGATGGATATAGGGTAACTTTTCCTATTTGTTTTCTGCTTATTTTCTCTATTGTTGTTTATCTGTTTCTCTTGCTTGTCTTCCTTTGGGTTAATTGTGTGCTTTTTTAAAAAACTTCTTTTAATTTATATATTGATTTCTTTATGATATCTTTTCGCATCCTTTTTTTCAGTAGTCATGGTAAGGATTACAATGTACATCCTTAAATGTTCATTGTACTTGGGAGTTATTATACTACTTAACTCACATAAAATGTAAGACTCTTGTGTATATATAGGTCCATGTCCTTTTTGCTATAATTGTCATGCATACTACATCTATATATTTATATATATATATAATAAGCCATAATACCATAATTTTTGCCTTAAATAATCTAGTGTGTTTTAATGAAACTGAGAGAAAAGATAGAGCTTCACTTGATCTTAGCCAAAAGGCTGAGAAGCAATTTAAAAAACAGAGCTTACTGTTTGCTATTCCCATTGTTCTTTATTTCTCTTTCAATATTAGAGTTTTCTTGTATCATTTTTCTTTTCTGTTCTGCTAAATTTTGTTTAACATTTGTTGTAGTGTAAGTTAGCTACTGATGGTTATCTTAGCTTTGATACTTCTGAAAACGTCTTTACTTTTTCTTCATTCTTGGATAATATTTCACTACATATAGAATTCTATGTCAAAAGTTTTATTTTTCAGTGTTTTAATGATGTCATTCCACCGTTTTCTCTATTGTTTTTAATCATAAGTCAGTCAATTTCTATTATTGTTTTCCTGTACCTAATACGTTGTTTTCTCTGTATACTTACAGAATTGTATTTTCACTTTTGATGTTCAGCACTTTGATCACAATATTCATAGACATGGTTTTCTTTGTATTTATCCCGCTGAAAATTCACTGAGATTCTTGAATCTTGAATCTCTTGAATCAAAGAGAGTGTATGTCTTTAACCAAATTGGGGTACTTTTTAGCAGCTATTTCTTCAGATTTTTTTCTGCCATATTCCCTCTCCTCCACTTCTGAAACTCCAAGTACATTGTATTAATTACTTTGATATTATTCCATAGGTACCTCAGGTGCTTTTTGATTCCTCTTTTAATATTTTCTGTCTCTTCTTCAAATTGGATAAATTCTATTGAACTTTATCTTCTATACATTTCTTTCTGTCGGCTCCAATCCACTGTGACACCCATCTAGTAATATTTTATTTCTGATATTTTATTTTATACTTCTAGAATTTCTATTCTATTTTTTTTATAGTTTCCATTTATCTATCATTATTTTTATCCATTTGTTACAAGTGTATTTTATTTTGTGCTTTTGAGCATGGTTAGAACTGCTGTTTTAAAATTCTTGGTTGAAAAATTAAATATGTGAATTTTCTTGGTCTCTATTAAATATAAGTCACACTTTCTTGTGTTTTTGCATGTCTAGTAATTTTGAATTATATAGTGGACATTGTGAATAATACATCGTAGGCATTTTGGGATTCCGTTATATTCCTATGAATATATTATTATTGTGGTGGTAGTAGTGGTGTTGGTGTATGTGTTCAGCAGGGAAGTTACTTTTCTAGACTCACCTGTAAACTTTGAACTCTTCAGTGACAGCACCTAGAGTGTATTTTTATTTCTTTTTGCTTTAGTGGAATTTCATGCCTTTCATTCCATACAAGAAGAACTTAGGGGTTAGTAAAAGATTTGAGGAAAGCCATACATGATGGCACTTGTTATTTCAGCTACTCGGGAGGCTGAGATAGGAAGATCACTTTAGCCTAGGAATGTGACACTAGCCTGGCCATAGTGACACCCCCCGCCAAAAAAAAAAAAGGTTTGGGTAAAATTTGTACACTGAATTTGGGGCTCCCCCCTCTTTCTATTCTGTCCCTTTGGGGATTTCCTTTCTCACTCTGCACGTACTGTGGTTGCCCAAACTCTGGCATCTCGTTTATCAAGGATCTAAGATTATATTTTAGCCACTCCTCTACCCACTGAATCCTACCCTTAGGCTAAAACTGTAAAGACAGGAAATCCACCCACTGACATTCCCTTCTAAAAGTAGATACTACCTTTTCCAGTTTCAGTCTGGTTTTGATCAGTGTTCAGTGCTTTCATATACTTGGTTTTTTTTTAATCTATTCAAAGCTTATAAGAATTTCAGCTATTGTACTCTCCAGCTCATTCAGTAGCTAAAACTATGGTAACAAAATGTTACCTAAAAGACCTCTTCAGTTAATTTGATTCACAAAGTATATGAGAAAGAGTTGTAATTAACCTAGTGATAATGTATACATAAATTAATTTTTTATAAGGTTTTAGAAATTCTTGACATTTTTCTCTATTTAAACATTTCTCTCCTGATCTTGTTGAAAGCTATTAAATTGGAGTTACTTTATAACAAAAGTTTTCCTGAGGAAAGTATTACCCCTGTCTATGTCTGTATTTTCTTGAATTTGAAATTAGTGGCATTGGAATTAATAATGTTCTGCTTTAGAAGCTTTAATTATTTTTCTATTCATTCATAAACTTCTTTCTATATTCAGAGTTTTGCTATATTTTGAGTTTTACTCGCTGGAAACATCAGCTGTGATGGTTTAATGTTTCAAGTCATCCTGCATAAAATAATAAAATCACTAAGAGATTTGATATATAGTTATATCTATAATACTGTTGTAGCCTTGGACATGTCCCTTGTTTTCACTCTTCCATCTATAAAATTGGTTAGGAGTTGGAAACATTTAGAATAGGCCATTATTATGTCTCATCCAGAGATAATAATATATGAATCTTTGAATTTAGTGAACCTCTGTTATTTTTTCCTTAACTAACTTTTCTGGTTTTAATTAAAGGAAACCTTTTTTAGTCATCTATAAAGAAAACCCCATCAGGCTAACAGCAGACCTTATAGGCTAGAAAATAATGGGATGGCATTTTTAAAGTACTGAAAGAAGAAAAATCTGTCAGCCAAGAATTTTGTATATCATAAGATTAAGCTTCATAAATGAAAGAGAAATAGCTTTTCCCAGACAAGCAAACACTGAGGGACTTCATCACACTAGTCTGACCTCACACAAAATGTTCAAAATGTCCTAAACATGGAAACAAAAGGTTAATATTCACCATCATACAAAGACACAAAAGTATAAAATTCACAGGTCTTATAAAATATCACACAAAGGAGGAAGAGGCAGGAATCAAATGGCAATTTGGCAAGAATTCCATTAAACCACAAAGGGAAAAAGAAGCAAAGAACTTATCTAACAACTAGAAAATAATACAGTATGACAGGAGCAAAACCTCACATATCAATATTAACCGTGACATAAATGGATTAAATGTTCCACTTAAAAAATGGAAATTAGCAGAATGGATAGGAAAGAAACACATGATTTAACTATATGTTGCTTACAAGAAACTCACTATACCTATAAAGACATATATGGACTGAAAGTGAAAGGGAGGAAAAGATATTTCACGCAGATAGAATGCAAAAGTGAGCAGCAGTGGTTGTACTTAGATAACAAAGACTTTATATCAAAAAATAGGAAGAAAGACAAAGAAGGTCATTGCATAATAATAAGGGAATCAATTCAGCAAGAGTCTATAACAATTCTAAGTACATATGTACCCAATACTGGAAGACTCAGATTCATGAAATAAATATTACTAGACCTAAACAAATATTACTAGACCTATTACTAGACCTAAAGAGATAAATAGCAATACAGTAATAATGGGCAACTTCAACACCCCACTGACAGCATTAGTCAAATGATTGAAACAGAAAGTCAACAAAGATATGTTGGACTTAAAACCAAAGGGACTTCAACAGTCATTTACAGAACATTCAACAACTACAGAATATGCATTCTTCTTAGCACATGGAACATTTGCCAAGATAGATATCACATGTTAGGCCACAAAACAAGTCTTAACAGATTTTTAAAATCAAGTATCTTCTCAGAATATAGTGGAAAAAAATTGTAACCAGTAACAAGAGGAACTTCAGAAAGCATACAGATACATGAAAATTAAACAACATGCTCTGGAATGATTGTAGGATTAATGAAGAAATTAAAACAGAAGTTAAAATATTTTTTGAAACAAATGAAAATGGAAACACAGCACACCAACATCTGTGGTATGCAGCAAAAGCAGTGCTTAAGGGAAGTTTGTGGCATTAAATGCCTATATAACAAAAAAGCAGAAAGATCCCAAAGTAATGACCTATCATTCTGTCTCAAGGAATTAGAAAAGCAAGAAAATGCCAAACCCAAGATTATCAGAAGAATAGAAATAACAAATATCTGAGCAGAACTAAATAAAAATAAAAACAAACAAAAATAATTACAAAAGATCAAGGAAATTAAAGTTCTTCAAAACAATAAACAAAAGTGGTAAATTGCTAGCTAGACTAACCAGGGAGAAGATTCAAATAAACAAAACCAGAAGTGAAAAAGGAGATACTACAACTGATACCACAAACATACAAGCTTGTCAGAGACTATTATGAACAATTGTACACTCACAAACTAGAAAACCTGGAAGAAATGGATAAATTCCTGGAAACATACAGCCTCCCAAGATTGAACCCAGAATAAATATAAATCCTGAATAGACCCATAACAAGTAGCAAGATTGAATCAGTAATTTAAAAATCTCCTAACAAACAAAAAAAAAAAAAAAAAAAAAGCTCGGGACTAGATGGATTTAAAGCCAAATGTGTACAAAGAACTAATACCAGTCCTCTTGAACCTGCCCCAAAAAATTGAAGAGTAGGAAAATTCTCCATAAGTAATTCTACAAGGTCATTACCATAGTGATACCAAAACCAGGCAAGGACACAACAAAAACAGGAAACTATAGACCAGTATCCCTGATGAACACAGACACCAAAATCTTCAACAAAATATTAACAAACAAAATCTAATAGCATATCAAAAAGATAATTACCATGATAGAGTGAGTTTTATACCTGGGATGCAAGGATGGTTCAACATACACAAATCAATAAATGCAATACATTACATAAACAAAATGAAGGCCAAAAATCATGATTATCTCAATAGGTACAAAAAAAGCATTTGATAAAATTCAGCATCCCTGCATTATAAAAACTCTCAACTTGGCATAAAAAGAATGTATCTTACAAAAATAAAGGCTGTATACTACAAACGCACAGCCAACATCATACTGAAGGGGAAAAATTTGAAAGCATTCCCTCAAAGAACTGTAACAAGACAATGATGCCCACTTTCACCACTCCTATCAGTATATGCTGGAAGTGCTACAGTAAAGCAGGAGAAAGAAAGAAAAGTTATCCAAATTGGAAATGAAAAAGTAAAATTATCCCTGTTCACTGAAGATATGATCTTATATCTAGAAAAACCTAAAGATTCCACCAAAACCTCTCAGATTTGGTAAATGAATTCAAAGTTTGAATATACAAAATCATTGTACAAAAATCAGTAGATATTTCTGTTCACCAGTAATCTAGCTGAGAAAGAAATCAAGAAGGCAATCCCATTTAAAATACTACAAAGAAGATAACAAAATGTCTAGTAATATTTAACCAATGAAGTGAAAGATCTCTACAAAGAAAACTATCAACCAGCAATGAAAGAAATTATAGAGGATACTGACAAATGGAAAACCTTCCTATGCTTATGAATCAGAAGAATTAATATCATTAAAATGATTATACATTAAAATGAATTAGGAAAAAAAATCCTAAAATTTATATGGAACCGAAAACGTGTCCAAATAGGCAAAGCAATCTTAAGCAAAAACAACAAAGCTGAAGGCATTTCATTTCCTGACTTCAGATTGTACTGTGAAGCCATAGTAACAAATCAGCATGGTACTGATACAAAAATAGACACATAGATCAATGGAAGAGAGTAGGTAACCCAGAAATAAAACCATGTTTACAGTCAACTAATGTTTGCCTAAGTTAACAAGAACATACACTGGGCAAAGGACACCCTCTTCAGTAAATGGAGCTGGGAAAGTTGGGATCAGCATATGCAAAAGAATGAAACTGAACCCTTGTCTCTCACCATAAAAAATCAACTCAGGATGGAATAAAGACTTAAAGGTAAGACCTGAAACTAAAAAATACTCAAAGTAAACCTGGGGAATACTCTTCTGGACATTGGTCTAGGTGAAGAATTCATGACTAAGACTGCAAAAGCACAGGTTAAAAAGAAAAATAATGGTACTTAAACTAAAAACTTCTGCGTGGCAAAAGAAATAAGATAGTGAGAGGAGGCTGAGGCAGGAGAATTTCTTGAACCCAGGAGGTGGAGGTTGCAATGAGCTGAGATTACACCATAGCAGTCCAGCCTGGGCTACAGAGTGAGCCTCCATCTCAAAAAAAAATAATGAGTAGAGAACCTGCAGAATGGGAGAAAACATTTGCAAATTATGCATTCAGCAGGGGACTGATAGCCAGAATTTACAAGGAACTCGAACAGCTAAACAACAATAACAAAAAGAAAACCAGGTAATCTTATTAAAAACTAGTCAAAGGACATGAATAGGCATTTTCTAAAATAAGACATACCGATGCTCAACATCACTAATTGTCAGAGAAATGCAAATTAAAACTACAATGAGATATCATTGTATACCGATCAGAATGGCTATTATTTAAAAAAAAAAAAAAAAAACGGAAAATAACATATTGGTGAGAATATGGAGAAAGGAACTCGTGTACCCTGTTGTTGGGAATGTGAATTAGTACAACTTCTACAGAAAACAGTATGATACTTTTTTTTTTTTTTTTTTTTGAGTTGGTGTCTGGCTCTGTCACCCAGCCTGGAGCGCAGTGGCGTGATCTCAGCTCACTGCAACCTCCATGTCCCGGGTTCAAGCGATTCTTTTGCCTCAGTCTCCCGAGTAGCTGGGATTATAGGTAAGCACCACCACACCTGGCTAATTTTTTAAAAATATTTTTAGTACACACAGGGTTTCGCCATGTTGGCCAGGCTGGTCTTGAACTCCTGACCTCTAGTGATCCACCCACCTCTGCCTCCCAAAGTGCTGGGATTATGGGCATGAGCCACCATGCCCGGCCAGTATGGCTATTTCTTAACTAAAAATAAAGCTATCATTCAATCCAGCAATCTCATTACTGGGTGTCTAGTCAAAGGAAAATAAATCATTACATCAAAAAGATACCTCCACTCATATGTTTATTTGCAGCCTTATTCACTTTAGCAAAGATGGAGTCAACCTATCTAGAAAACTTGATGAACAGGTGAGGAAAATGTGGCATTTATACACAATGGAATAATATTCAGAAATGGAAAGGAATGGACCAGGTGCAGTGGCTCATGCCTGTAATCCCAGCACTTTGGAAGGCCGAGGGAGCCGGATCACTTGAGGTCAGAAATTCGATACCAGCCTGGCTAACCTGACAAAACCCTGTCTCTACTAACAATACAAAAATTAGCCAGGCATGGTAGATGTGCCTGTAGTCCCAGCTGTTTCAGTGGCTTAGGCATGAGAATCACTTGAACCTGGCTAACAGAAATTGCAGTGAATCGAGATCGCACCACTGTACTCCAGCCTGAGGGACAGAGGAAGACTCTGTCCCAAAAAAGAAAAAAGAAAAAGGAATGAAATCGTACTTTTTTACAGCAATATGGATGGAACTAGAGTCAATTATCTTATGTGAAACAGCTCAGAAACAAAGTCAAATATTGCCCATTCTTATAAGTGAGAGCTAAGTAATGATTACACATAGAGTTAGAATGTGGAATGATAGACAATGGAGATTTGGAAGATTGGGAGTAGGTAGGGGTAGATGATGAGAAGTTACTTAATGGGTAACTATGTTACTCAGGAAATGGATATCCTAAAAGCCCTAACTTTACCACTATGTAATCTATGTAACATAATCCCACTTGTACTGCACACATTTATACAAATTTAAAAAATAAAAGTTTTTTCTAGTTATATAAGAACTATGTTTTAACAATTACCATCTCAGACTTTTAAATGAGAAAATTACATATGTTGTATACTATATCCTTTGGCCAATGAATGGCTCACCTTCATGTGAAAAAAAATTCTCCATAAGGATGAAATTTTGGGGGAGCTATGTGTATAACAGTAAGGAGAAAGATGATACTTCCTTGGCCAGATTATATCAACTTTTGTGATCTGAAAAATGTTAGTAATAATAGTACTATCCTTTCAGTTGCTCTAGTCTGAGGTAAGTGTTAATTCTCTGTAAGACTTAAGATTTCACATGTAGCAAAAAGATCTAGTTTACCATTATAGATGTAGAAAGAATAAGACACAATTGTATGAGATTCTAGATCCTTTTTAAACATTGACTCTAGTAAGGGGAAGGCTAAGAAAGGATAGGACACTTACCCTGCCAAGAACTTCGAAGTTGGAAGGAAAAGACTCAGAATAGATGGTTAACATTTGTGAGAGATCCAGGGGGCAACCTAAGTTTCAGTATGACTTCCTGCGCTGCAGGTTAAACTGCTAGAGATTCTGTTCCATGTAAACCAGCAAAGAAAAGGAGAGAGACAAGAGTCAAATCCAGAAAATATGTAGAACTCCATATGCTGTTTTAGTTTCTAATACCCAGCATCAGTTTCTAGTTGAAGAGATATAAATATAAAAATGGAAGGATTCAAGGATATAGTGTGAATGGAGCCAAGAGGAAGAGGACCTGACATATGGAGAACTTTTCCCAACAGCTAATAATTTTCTTAAAGAAACAGAGTTTAGTTCCCAGAGAGATTTCTGCAAACATTTTATAAACAAGACTGGATATTTTGTCAAATATTTGGGTTTAGTTTTTGAAAATTTAAAGAATATCCTAAAATGTGGGCCTAATCAGGATGCTAAAGATGAATGGATGTATAATACTCTTCACATGTGTTTATAGCAGATACAAGATTATTAATAACAAATATGTACATTTTATGTTAATTCTTCTGAAACAGTTTTGAAGAATATTATGCTAGAATCACTGCTATATTAAAAATTCTAAACTTGGCATACATTTTAAATTTGAACAGATTAGCACCCTGATAACGGACTAGATGTTGACAGATGAAGGGAATGTGAAGATACTTGTTGAGGTGGAAAAAAAACCTGGGATTATAACATTTAAATGCTTCCTTCCAAGCAAGTACAAAAGTGCACCTAGTAGTTTCATTATGCTAATGTTGGCAGTTGCTGAATTATGGCAGATGCACCTGAAATTGGCAAAATGGAAACTCTAATGACATTTTTCACAAAATTCAGTATTTTTATTTTACTGTAAGTTAATGTCACCTTTTTGGCAAAAAAAAAATAGCATGATTCAACCAGACTGGCTTATGTGTCTCCACTTCTTAACAAATGACAGTCACAAGGTTTTTCTAACTTATGCTTCTATCTTAGTTCATTTGGGCCGCTATAACAAAATCCTGTGAACTGGATGGCTTATAAACAGTAGGAATGTATTTCACACAGTTCTGGAGGCTGGGAAGTCCAAGATCCAGACACTGACAAATTCAGTGTTTCATGAAGCCTCACTTCCTGGTTCATAGGCAGTCATCTGTTCACTCAAACCTCACATGGCAAAAGGGGTGAGTGGTCTTTCTGTGATCTCTTTTATAAAGGGACTAATTCCATCCATGAGGACTCCACCCTCATGGTTCAATAAATTCTCAGAAGCTTCTTATCCTAATACCAACCCTTTGTGGGCCTGGATTTCAACATACAAATTTTAGGGGAACACAAAGATTTACCATAGTAAACCTCCTACTTCAGTGTTATCAAATCCTATTTAATTTCCATGGTAGAGGTTCTGGGAGATTTTGACTGACATATTCCATACAAAAAACAAATCTATCTGGGAAGGTAAAGTAAAAGTATTATCTCTATTGACCATAGAGAAAGCAAATGAAAAATAAATCAATTTGTGAAGATAAAAGAGTGAATTTAGAAGATGCCATGAAGAACACAAGGAAGGACTTCTATGGGATACTCACGGCCCTTGATATCTCTCTGTATTCCACCCGAGTTTCACTGGAAGACTTAGTTTATATTCCAGATAGTTTATATTCCGGATCCAGCTAAATATTTGCATGCATTCTCACAAGTGTATAGAATGCCTCAACCTAGTTCACAAGTATCTGTGACACTTGCAGGTGAACAAATGAGTCTGTATTAGTCATATTCATATTATGGAGCAGAGTGGACTTGCAGAAGTCTTTACCCTCATCTGGGGACCCAATAATGGCGTTTATTCTAGGTATCTGGTAATTGCATTTATTCTAATATTTTCCAACTGAAGCAAAAAAAATTAAAATGATAATTGAGAAAGCATTCAAAGAAACTCTGTGCATTTTCATATTAGTGCCAAAGTGAGAGTTAAGAGAATTTAATCTGTGTTATTACGGGCATGGCAAATATATTATTTTGAGTATTGTTGGAATGAAGCTGAGAAGGGCACCCTACAGTAAATTTGTATTAAACTTGTTTCGAATCTTGTTAAAATAACAAAAATAGTCAAGATCTGTTTTGTTTATATTTTAAGTGTTATTTCAGGTTCAGCTTAGATAATTAGCAAATACTCCTGAGGGAATTTTTAAATTATTATACTAGTTTATAATAGGAAAAGCATGCAATGATATAGAAAGCGTATTTTAAAACTATAGAAGGACATACAATGAAAAGTAAGTTTTCCTCTAACCCCTGTCCTCTGACCACCCATTTACCCTCCAAAAGATAAGCACTGTTACTTGTTTTTGGTTACCCTTGTGGAAATATTCTATCCTTACATTAGTATATAACAGTCAGCCTTTTTTTGAACAAATGGCAATATAGTGCCACCGGGTCAGATACCTTGCATGTCATTTCACATGTCTTAGAGATAGCTCCATAGGGAGTATATAGGGAACTGCCTCATTCTTTTCAGTGGTTGCTGTGGTTTCTGTTTCTTTGAATGGATGTATCGTAATTTATATAACCAATCCCTCATTGATGAACATTTAGTACTATAAGTATCCTTATGTATATATATATTATTTTGTACTTGTGCAATATATTGGTAGGGTAAATTCTTACAGATGAAATTGCTGAGTCAAAGAGATTAGAGATTGTTCCTTTTCATTTTGATAAGATTTTGCCAAATTGCTATCCATAGAGGTTGCTATCCATCTACAAAGAATTATGAGAGTAAAAATGATAATTATCAGAAAAATTATAGTAATATCAGAAAAACCAATATTAATTATGTGACTACAAATGACCTGTAGACCCCAGTTATAGTAATATGCAAGTTGATTCTTTAATGTTGATGACCTGGTATCTACTACCTACTTTACTTTGAAGTAAATGAGCTTACCATTTCAAAAACATAGAGGTCCCATTTTTAACACTTAATTTAAATAACCTAATACTATTAATAGCTAACATTACCCCGGGAGGCTGAGGCAGGAGGATCACTTGAGCCCCGCAGTTCAAGACCAGCCTGGGCATCATAGCAAGACCCTGTCTCTAAAGAAATTAATCTTTTTGGCCAGGTGCAGTGTCTCGTGCCTGTAATCCCAGAACTTTGGGAAGCCTAGGCAGGCAGATCACAAAGTCAGGAAATCGAGACTATCCTGGCCAACATGGTGAAATCCCGTCTCTACTAAAAGTACAAAAATTAGCTGGGTGTGGTGGCACATGTCTGTAATCCCAGCTACTTGGGAGGCTGAGGCACAAGAATCGCTTGAACCCAGGAGGTGGAGATTGCAGTAAGCCGAGATTGCACTATTGGACTCCAGTGCACCTTTGCACTCCAGCCTGGCGATAGAGCGAGACTCCGTTTTTAACACAGAGGGAAAATTAAAATTAATCTTTTTATTATTATTATTATTATTAGTTAGATGTGGTGGCACGTGCCTTTAGTCTCAGCTACTTGGGAGGCTGAGGCCAGAGGATCACTTGTTTGAGGCTTCAGGGAGCTGTGATCTCACCACTGCACTCCAGCCTAGGTGACAAAATGAAACATCATCTCTTTATAAAAAATAAAACAATTTCCTAGCATGTGTCAGGCATTGTTCTAAGTGGTTTATGTATTTCAACTTAATTTTCACAATAGTCCTATAAGCCATTATAATTGTTTTCCCAATTTACAGGTGAGGAAACTGAGGCTGGAGATATTATGTATCTTGGCAGAGCCTAGTACCTTATAGGGCTAGACCTTAGCCCTATAAGCTAGACCCTAGCCCTATAAGTTATTTTGAAAAATCATGCTAAACACATGTATACACATCTATAATTTGTGTGTGTGTGTGTGTATGTATATATATAATTATACTTTAGGTTCTGGGGTACATGTGTAGAACATGCAGGATTGTTCCATAGGTATGTACATGGCAATGCGGTTTGCTGCCTCCATCCCCCATCACCTATATCTGGCATTTCTCCCCATGTTATCCCTCCCCAACCTCCCTACCCACTGCTGTCCCTCCCCTATCCCCCCCCCAACACACCCCAGTGTGTGACGCTCCCCTCCCTGTGTCCATGTGTTCTCGTTGTTCAACATCCGCCTGTAAGTGAGAACATGCGGTGTTTGATTTTCTGTTCTTGTGTCAGTTTGCTGAGAATGATGGTTTCCAGCTTCATCCATGTCCCTACGAAGGATACGAACTCATCATTTTTTATGGCTGCATAGTATTCCATGGTGTATATGTGCTACATTTTCCTTATCCAGTCTATCATCGATGGGCATTTGGGTTGGTTCCAGGTCTTTGCTATTTTAAACAGAGCGGCAGTGAACATACGTGTGCTTAAGTTGGTATTCACACTCTCACTGCGAATAATCCTTCTCTTTGTTGTATCTTTTTGTGCTTCCAAACCCGCCTTTTACAGATGAGGCAAATTAAAACAAAGTTGTTGGTTTGATTTGTTTTGTCCTGAGATACCTTGAAAATTAGAAACCAAGTTGAAATTGTGTTTTATGACAATCCCAGGTATGATAAATAAATGTATAGCAATTTTACATTTTTCATTTTAAGTTGATGACCCTCAAGTTGTTTCAGAAATGTACCCAAGAAGCTCCTAAGAAACATTTATAATAATGTTTAAATGTTTTTTAAAAAAAAACAATAACTTCCTGTGGTTCTTTCAATAAGTTCTCATGACACTTTTTATCTGCAGGCAAGTGGCTGTATTCTCCTGTGTCTTGACATGCAGGCTTAGGTGAAATATTGTGGGCATAAAAATTGCATTTGGTAGGTCTGCGAGGAAGGGGTCATGTAAAAGTCATCTTTGATTTGTTAATGGAATTTTTTTTTTAGATGTAGTATATGGCAATAGTGATGTGCATCCTAAGGGAAAAAACGGTCTCTTTTATAAAGGTTTATTTTCATATTTATAAACTGTAGTTCTGTTGTGTGTTTTTGATTTAGTAACAATTTATGTGTTTTTCTGTCACAGAGCACTGCAGCCTGTGGTGTTGAGGCTCACAGCAATGCCATCCAGCCCTGCCACATCAGAGAGGCCATTCGACGCTACAGCCACAAGATCGGCCCACTTTCCCCATTCACAGTACGTAATAACAGAGTTATAAAAAGTTATATTTATAATATGAAAGAATTTTGATTTTCAAGTGGTCAAATGAAGAAGCAATGGAATTGTTGAAAGCAATTTGTGGTGACTGTAATTTTGTTGTATAAAAGTGGCATAATTCTCTTGGGAAGTAAAAGTCATTTTCGTTTCTTTGGAAGGACACTTTTTTCCCTACAAAATATTATTTTCTTTCAATTACAAATTAAGTTTTTTGTTGTTGTTGGGGCTTATAGTTTCTATTTTTCAAAGCTTAAGTTTATAAAACGTTGTTCTCAAATTATATGTATCCAAATATTGCTAGAAGCACTTTATATTTGAAAATTGGTTAGATTGGCATTACCACTTCTATCAGATATCCTTCTCCTAAACATACTTTTAGTTGGAAGAAGAAGAGATATTTCTTTACTGGCTTTGAACTAGGCTGAAATGCGGACAGCCTTTTACATCTTCAAATGATCTGAAAACTTATAATCAGGGTTTTGTGTTATTTTAATGGGGAATTAAAGACCTGATGTTTCAACAGCGTAAAGAAAATGTGTGCAGGTGTGTGTGTTTTAATTAAATGCTCATTTTGTGGCCCTTTAAAAAAATATCCTTATTTGTGTTAAGAGTTTTTCAAGTTTTATTTATCTGTTTATAAGAAACTAGTTAAACAGAAAGTAAAGCTTGATATATATAACTGAGGAATAGTCAGATTTACTTTTTTGATATTGTGTTTTAACCTGCTAATGAAAATGTATAATATTATACATAAACAAATGAGTAAATAAATAAAAAGTATTACTAGTATATGTTTTTACCTAAAAGTGGATTTTACTTTTCATAAAAGCCATGATTTTATCTATATTATCTTTTTTCCTTATGTTTAGTTAAGAGAATGTTTCTTTTCATTTTTTGTTTTTATTAGTTGTTTTTAATTCTATAGATAGATTCTCTGCATAAGAGCAAGAACATGCTTTATAAATACATCAGAAGCTCTGTGATGGTGATACTTTTCACTTTTAATATTTAAAGTTTATCTTGTATAAGAACATGATTTTAATATTGCTGATTAAAGCAATATGTCCTTTTGCATGAATGTTATTAGAGTCTTATAATTGAAGTCAGGTTTCTTTTACATAATGGGTGAAGCTGTTTTAAATGATAGGCCAAAGGGAAGATGAATATGAAAAATTATGAATGAGAAAAATAAGAGATAATTGGAAGTAAGAATTTAAAAACCAACTGAATTTGAAAAAAAAAACAACTTATAATGAAAGATTAAAAATATCAAATCCATAGTTGCCAATCAAATAATGACTAAAGGTTGAGACAATAGAAGAGAAAAAGAAAAAGAGGCAGTGCTTGATAATAATCTAGAAGCAATTAAAAGATAGCAAAGAGAAACATGATTTTTTAGAAGTAACCTAAAATGGTAACTAAAAGTAATAAATAAAATTACATAAAGGAAAATGTATCCAATACAAGGAGAAAACCTCCTAATCGTGAAGTCTGCATTATTTCCTCAAAAAGAAGTAGTAGCTGCTTCACTCTTCAAATTTTTTGTTTTTAAAATAGACTGATCACTTGAGAGCCATCTTGGTTAATGACATTATTTACATACATGTGTGTATGTACATCTTTTTCCCACATCTAATGTATTACTGCTTTTACAATCTAAGACTGTAGTATTAGTATATGATCAAAAATGTACTTTAAGCTAGGTTAAGCTATTGCCTTAAGCTAATTTTTATTCAGTAAACATAAAGAATGGGCTTTTTTAAACTGATGACACAATTTTCAAATGCTTAGTTTAAATACATCTGGAAAATAAAACAAGCCATGACCTGGAAGTTTCCATTAGTCACTAGTAGAGCAATCAAACGAAATCAACACAGATGGTAACAAACTCGACCCCAAGGGGTATCCAAGGTGTTATCTCTCCTCAGAAGGGGACCCCCACCTGGAAGGGTCTGCTCCATTATCTTCAGCTATGAGAATTTGCCCAAACTACAAGAGTGAATATGCCTGCACTTTTTTTTTTTTTTTTTTTTGAGACGGAGTCTTGCTCTGTTGCCCAGGCTGGAGTACAGTGATGCGATCCCAGCTCGCTGCAACTTCCGCCTCCCAGGTTCAAGCAGTTCTCCCTGCCTCGGCCTCCTGAGTAGCTACAATTACAGGCGCCCGCCACCACACCCAGCTAATTTTTGTAATTTTTAGTAGAGATAGGGTTTCACCATGTTGGCCAGGCTGGTCTTAAACTCCTGACCTCAGGTGATCCGCCACATCAGCCTCCCAAAGTGCTAGGATTACAGGCATGAGCCACTGCGCCTGGTCTGCCTACGCTATTTTATATCATGAATAGCGTGACCCGGGTGTCACATAATGCATAAGTCTACCTTTAGAGTTAAAATTTGTCGTTAAAATGGGATGGATTGTAGACTGTGTTGTGTCAATAATGTGGCCATCCTGTATTGACTCCTACAAACCTCCAGCTGCTAAAAAAAAAAAAAAAAGGAGCTCATGGTAGAAACTTACTATGGTTAGGGATGCTGATGTCCAGTTCCCTAAGGTCCACTCTGAGGAGCTGACATGGTACTTGGTACTTTAAGCTGCACTGGGGACACTTTGCCACCTAGGCTTTGAGCTGCAGCTCCTAACAGGAGACAAGACATGTGGGCTGCCTCTGTAGTAATCATAGACTGACACCTATCTTTTCATACGGAAAGGCTGAACTGACTTGCCTCCAATGTAAAATGTCCTTTGTAAATTAAAATGCCAATGAACAACTAGTTTATATTTATGAAGCACAGAGACTTTGTCTTCATAGCATGTCATTCTGAATCTAGAGTGTTTGGTACATATTTAAATGTAACATCTAATTTAGAATACCCATAACAATGTGTATATATCCAATTTCCAATAATTTGATATTGTTAATAGTTTACATGGAAATGTAATTCAAATAGCATATTTAAAAATCTGCTTTTAGTGAGTCATCTTTCTGTCTACTATATGACTTCTGAAATAATTTTATACCAAGTGACAAGATCGATTTCAGGCATATAATTCATTATATAAAGAATTATAAGTGAATTTTTCGCCTTAGGAATTGTTTAAAATGATGAGAAGAAAGGAATACTTAAAGCCGTGTTAGCTGGAGAAGAGGGAAAAGAGTACAAACAATGGTTTGAATTGTAGTAGCTCCTGGGGTAGGAAATAGACAGGGAGAATGGCATAAACATCAGTCACCTGCCACATACCTGTGAACACCACATTCACAAGTGCTGTGGAGACACTCGCCATCCATCCCCCACTCAGCAGTTAACAGCAGTACTCTCTTTGGCATATTGGTTATCATTGGTGATTTGTTTCTTTTCTGTATTCTCATTTATTCTCAATCCTATATGGAACATAAAAGAAGGTATCATACCTTCTTAAGTAATTTTCCTAAGTCAAGTTATTAATTAGATTAAATTAAACCACAGCTGAGATTCAGGCCTTCCAACCCCTACCTTCAAACTCTTTCTCCTGAAATACACACTTTTGCAGCTGTCCCCACCCTACCTCATTTTCTGTATACACACTCTAAAGAACCTTTAGAGAAACTAAATTTACTTTTTGGCTTCTTGTTTATTTTTCTTAAGTAATTCTAAACATCACTTCAGATTCTCTGATCTGCAGTATTCTAGAGTGCTTTTGCAACCTAGAATGTCCTAAGTGATTTTGATGCTTGCCATCTTATATTGTTTTTATTCATAGTATTTCATAATATGTGAAGTTATATTGTGTGGTGATTAAGAATTTTGGTCCTGGAGCTAAATGGCCAGGATCCAGATCCCAGCTCTGCCACCTACAAGCTGAGTAGCCTTACACAGGTTTCTTCACTTCTTTATGGCTGTTTCCCCATCTCTAAAGTGAGGATATTAGATTATACTTCATGATAGGATTTAAGAAGAACTGTGAACTTAATTAACATGTAATGAGCACTTAATAAATTATGTTAGTAATCTTGGAAGTTGTAGTAGCTATGGTATATTTTTTAAGAGAGAGAAAGAAATAATACAAAGTAAGTGGAAACCATTCCACTCAACCACACTCAAATGCGCATGCCCATGTACACACACGTGTACACACAGAGGCTATGTGGCCTTACTCTGTAATCCCAGAAAAAACTAAAAATTTAAATAATAATGTGTTTTGTTTATGGACTAATAGTTTATACCATTAAAATTTAAATACCATTTAAACATCATTGTTCCTACAAATAAATGTTCATTTTTACTTTTTGGATTAATAATGATTAAAGAACATTATTGGTTTTTTTAATCACTGAACATCATAAATAAGTTAGCAACTGAGTGTACATAGTTACCACCCGATTTTTTGCATGCCAGCTAGATTTTGCATACCAGCTCTCTGGAACAGAAATCTAAAGAACAAAAAATGGGTGACCTCATTTATAAAGTTTCTTCAAGTTCATTGTTTGTGACTTTACATATTTGTATAAGTTATTGAAAAGGTTTTCAGAAATTGATGAATATATCAAAGTTAATACATTTTTAAATTACTGGGCTTATTTTTCTCAACTTTTAAAGTTTCTTCAATTTACTGATGATGAAAGAAATGCTAGTATGTTAGAAAATTATGAAGATATAGAAAAGCAAAGAATAAAACTTACATCCTGGAGATAACTACTGTTAATATATCACTACCTTTTCATTCTGCCCTTTTTCTTTGTATATACATATTAATAATTTAGCAAAATTGAGATTATTCTGATATTGCTACTTAACATTTTATAGTATATTATGTAGTCTTTAAAAACATGATTTTAATAGCTTCGTAGTATACTTTATACATCTAACTGTACCTTTATTCACTTAACCATTCCATTTTATTCTTTATTTAGGTTATAAATAGCAGTAGTGGATATTTTTGTATGTAAATATTTATCCATCTATCTGGTTGTTTCCTTATGAGAGATTACTAGAAGTGAAATTCCTGGATCGAAGGATCTATCCTTTTAAATTTCCTGATAATCTTGCCAAAATAATTCTTAGAAAACATGAATGAATTCATAATTGTAAAGGTGTTATGTGAGAGCACATACTCAAATCAGCATTGAATATTATCAGTTTTATTTTTGTCATTTTCCAGGCAAAAATAAAGTAGCAATAATAGTAACTAATATTTATTGAGCACTCATGCATCATGCACTGCACTGTACTAACTCACACAAGCCTCACAACTACCTTAACAAGTAGAAACTTTTATTTTGTGGCTGAGAAAACTAACAGACTGTAACTAGCCTTCTCAACTTCACATACAGCTCATGAGTCATAGCATATTTTTGTTTTAATTTGTATTTGATAACTAATGATATTGACCATTTTTTTATATTTACTAATAATTTGTATTTCTTTGAATTTTGATCATGTCTTTGCCATTTTTTATAGGACATTAGATTTACTTGCATGAATCTACTGTATTCTTATTTTTATTCAACTATAATTCTACATTTTTATCTAATATATGGTATGAGAGCTTCTTTAATACAAGAACTAAATATCATAATATACCACTCAATTAAATGAGTATCCTGTTCCTATTTATTAGGATTATTTTATTTATCTTCTATTAAATTGCTTCAAGTATATCTCGGGTCTTTCTGTTTTCTATTCTATATTTTCCAAAATTATTGGTAATATTTTGTATTTACTACCTGAATATATAAAGAATACAATATTTAGGAAGGGCATCATGGTCTAAAAATAGGTGTAACGAAGATTTAAATGAATTGTCCCATCAGAAAATTCATTGGCATTTGTTTGAAGAGCATTTTTTTCACAACCGAAAACTTCAAATGCTTTTGAATGTTAATGGTTTTAACAAAAACATTCTTTGAATTTACTCGTTCAGGTTTAGAAGTAAAAAGCATTTAAAATTTTTATGATTAGAGCATTTGTTTTTTGTCTCAGAGAAAATACTCTGAGGGGTAGTCTGGCGTTCTCTTATGTCACAGGGAAGGTGATCAGACGTGTTTTATCTAGATCCTCTCTATTTACAAGCAGTAGGTGGTACCCATGGTTACCTGCTCTGAAGTTCAAGCCTAGCTCACAATGGGAAGTGCTGTAAATTGCTGATATAAACCCAAGTCTGTAATTTTGAAAGCCAGAGAAGGGAAACTATTCACTGAATGTGATGACATAATCCCATCTGTAATGCCTAAATCTATGTTAGTTTCTCCTGATATTCACAGTAGAAAAATGTTAACCCTCTGAACTTGCATGTTATCAGGTAATAGTGCGATGATAAAATTGCTTATTTAAGCATGGTCATTAACCTGAATAATACCTTAAGTGCATCTGTAGAAACAAGTCGCTTTAGTCTTTACTCAGCTGCCTTAAATTGAGACAGAATAATAGCATTTTAAAGCTGGTGAGGACTTGAGCTAGCCAGTTAGTCTGGACCTCCGAGAAGCTTTGTGATGTACTCAAAGACACTTTGCAAGTGTATGACAGAACTAACCCAGCCTCCTGACTCTCAGATACTGTGGCCATTTACTTTGATGTAAATTTATTAGAGGGTGCTGGAGATGTTTTCATATCATTAGTTTAGAGATGTTCATAATGGACTAATAGGGATCAAAAACATGAAAAATTTTTAAAGAATTCCTCACATTGAACTTTTAGAAATAAAAGTGGCATGGCAGATTGTTTTGACTCTTTTGATCTAGAATTTCTTATTTGTAAATATTTATGTCATGAGCACATTGGATTTGTTTGCATCTTATGTGTTCAACCTGGAAAATTAAATGTCACAAAATATTAGAATAATTTTGAAATGTAAATGCCAAGTAGAAATTGGGTGAAACTAAATTATATGTATTTTTACTGGAAGTGAAAATTTTCTTAATAAATTTTTTGAGAGTACTAAATCTGTTATTACAGATTAGAGCCCAAGACATGTTTAAAACTATAGACCACTGATCCTAAGGAAAAAAATTAACATGTAGCATATTTATCATATAAGAATAATCTGAAAGTGTTTCCCAGAAAAATATGAAGCATTTAATTACTTTTAATTTTAATCACCAGAGCCTTTTCTGTGTACAGCAGCTAAATACTCTGTGGCTCACTAGTACCATAGGCTTCAATAAATTCTTATTAATCCTACCCATTAAACTTTTTCTTTACAGGTTGGTCTGTATTCTTAACTCCTTAAATGGTTTTATTCTTAAAATACAGCATTTCCTAAATTCTGTAGAAGACAAGTACTCCAAGAAATATTAAGTCTGTATTTGTATAAGAAAGATCCACTCTTAATTCAGTAAGTATAGGTGTATTTTGAGTCAAAGTTATGGATCACAGTTGGAATATTATATCCATTAATGTTAATTTTATTTTTGTATATTTTTTAGTTGTACAGCATTGAAAAGAGTTTGATTCAAAATACAGCCATTTTTAATAATGTTCTACCTAGGCCTGCAATAGTCTTGGTGCAAAAGAAATAGTAAAAATTATTTGTTTGAAAATTGTTTCACTAACAATATCTGGCACATGCTTATATTCCTAAACTGGAAAGTGTTTAGAGGGAGTCAATATATGGGTTGTTTGTCCAGCATAATTCTTCATGGTTTTCTGGCAAATGTTTTTTAATGAATCTTAAAACACTATAAGCTACTCAAAGGTGTCACAAAGAAAATCTCTGTCATCTCAGGACTCTTCTCTGACAAATATTTATTAAAATTTGAGGTTTAAATTTATTTTGCTTTGCTATTGAATCCATATTTGGTGAACTTCATTTTCTTCATTTTCCGCTATTGTAAGCATAACATTATGATTCTGCATTGCCAAATGGAGTTGGTATGAACATGTTATAAAATTGTTTAGTTAATGTTTTTTTTTTAATCGGCAGGCAGATGTAGGGAGAAGGGAAGAGAGATTTTATCTCATTTAAACTCTGCAGCAATATCTTACCTTGGGGCAGCCAGTACATTTGTTTATAAGAAATTATTTAGTTCTATTTTGAAAAATCCTGGTATTATTAACAACTAATGTTTGTCTCTGTGGTAGACAGTGACTATTCAAACACATTTTGCTTTTTCCTGCTTTTACTTTGTATTATTAGTAAATACCTCAAATTTAGTTCATTACAGGACATACATCCTGAGGTAATAGACTTATTTGCACAGTTTTATATAGAGTATGTTTGGGCTACTTTAAATATAAAAAACAAAACAAACCTAAATTCCAAGACACAACTTACTAATCAACAAAATAATTATAAGAGGTTCAAATATAAAACAGTGAATGACATAACCTTTATTTTGAGTAGCACAAAAACTGTGATAGACATTCAAACCAAACATCTATGAAGACCCTAGAATATTCCAAAGAATTCTAGAATTTTCAGGAACATAATCTGAAAAAGCCTATCCGTCTTCGCTAATGGGCATAAAGTAGCAATAAAAGATGACAGTCTTAATCATCTCTCTGTATTTTCACCAAGTTTATGTCTTTCAAAGTCTTTTTAAATTGGAAGTACTTCAATAAATTAATCTCTTTTTGCTATAAAAGGTACTATATCTTGAGGTATAGAGGAAAAATTTGATCATGGGTGCAAGGAAAGGGGTAATTTATACCAGAGAGAAACCTTTTCAGTGGAATATTCTAAAAAAGGACTAAATCTTGAGGTTTAAATGTTGTTATAGTTTCTGGGTCTTTGCAGTCTTCTGGAGGAATGATTAAATTGAATGAAGAAAATCTTTGGAGTGACTCTGAAAAGGAAAATATGTCTTTAAAAAAATTACAGGATTATTTTAACTGATAAATTCATGAAAGCAGCACAAGGATTAGCCAGGAGGAACTAAACTAAATTGAGTTATTTCTAAATTTAAAAACTGTGCTCTACAAATGGCAAGCAACTTCTTTTAAGTCTATGAAGAAACAAGATTGTAAATACTAGACGACTCTTTCAGTACATAAAGTTGTTCATGTTGACCTAGCAAAAAATACTATTTATATTTTTAAAATATTTTATATACAAATTAGGTGAATATTAGAAGATAGTGTATCAGTTTTATTTAAATAGATTATTTATTTTCTATTGCCAGAAATGTCTAACATTCATAAGCGTGTTTTGTTTAAGTGAAACATTTGTATACTCTTTTATTGATGGTGTGACAAAAATCCCCTCCAAATACCTGTGATGAGAGCCTGTTGAACTGTAGGTGATTTACTTTTTGGTGATTTCTTAAATAGTGTTACAAAACTTTAGTCAACAAATATAATCATCGACATGTCATTTAATTTACTGATGTTTGCAAAGCTAATCCCAGAACATAATAAGTGGATTGTTTTAATTGGGAAATTTGCACCTTTCAAAAATGAAACTGATACCTTACTCTTAGTGTGCCCAACATGTATTTAAGATTATATGCAAGTTAGTTAAAATGTGCAGGAAAAAAATAATTATACCTTGTTTTCCTGACCAGTATTTTAATTATGATTTGATTTAAGCCAAATCCCCTAGGCCATGTATGCACAGATCAAATATCCCACCCCCCACATACTGCCTCTGCATGACTCTAGGCTGTGAGAAGGGAAAATTCATAGCCATATGTCAGTCAGATGTTAATTCTTTCCCTGGCACCTGGATAGGTTCTCCCACCTGATTAGAGTGCACTCACAGTTCTGGGCATATGCCCAATATGTGGAGTATGCTCTCCAGATCGGGAAATATTTTGTCTGATTAGTTGGCAGAGGTCATGAGGACAGAACCCAGTGTCAGGCGCTGAGTTTGCCCAGGTGCATTCAAGGTGACAGTTGGGCGGCTGTGCCTCTGGAGGAAATAGCAGGGAGGGAGTATTTGAGTTGACTTTCTGGCTCCAGAAGTTCACAGTCTGGCCTACAGATTCCTGTCAATCCAATTCAAACACTTGCGTAGATTTTACAGTTTCCAGTAGAGACATTAGAGACTACATTTCTGGCCTTGATCATATTCTGTATTCCTGATCTAACCCAAAAACCCATACCTGTATTCAAGACTAATTAGGTAAGATCCCTAGAAGTAAATGAGTTATAGTTGACAAACATTTTCATCCAAGCAGGGTTTTGGTGTTAAAAATAGAAAGAGGAAAAACTTGGTTTTTACACTGTGCTTTTCTCTGACGCCACTGTCTAAAAAGACAGTATTATTAGGGCTTGATCTTCATGTTGGTGACCTAACTTTGCCTTAATTTTTGATGGCAAGCAATGTCTACCACTCACACAACCAGCTCACAAATGGTTAAAATAAGAAGTTAATAAGGAGGCAAGGCAAGACTATGTACTGCTATGAGTCAATATGTCACCTGCCACTGCTAGAAAAAACAACCCACAGTACATGCCTTCCTGATGGAATGAAAGCACACTTCACATACAAAGGACAGCACTTGATTTTTGAGTATGGACTAGAATCCGTATCTGTACAACTGAACTACATGTGATTTAGAAGTAGAAAGACCAATATTAACATCTATATGTGTCCTGAGATCCCCATAGCTCTGATATCTGCATTTATTCAATAAGCGTGTGCCAAACATTGTGTTAGAAATATGTTGGGGAGGGAGGTATGGTGTATGGAGATAAGTAACCAGTTATTCAAATACAGCAAAGGAGGTGAATAAAGAAGCAGTGCCATGTGATTGATGTCATAACTAAAAGATGGACAGTACCTCAGATACAGTGAAAGGAGGGCACAATCTGCCTGAGGAGGTAAAGGATAACTTTTAGGGTCTTTAATATTTGACTTTATAAGACAGAGGTGAAGGGAATGAGTAGTGATTTTGAAAAGGCAATACAGTGGGACAGAGGAGCAAGAATAAAATTAAAAATAAAAAAGATACATGAAAGTAGCATGGCTGTTCAGGCAAAGTTGAGGAACTGAATCTGGAGTACGTTGAGGTGAGATGAAGCATCAAAGATAGAGTGATGCCATTTTGAGAAGGACTTTTAATTGCAAGCCAGTTTACCCAGACTTTATTATACAGGCCATCAGTTATCAAACGGTTCTGCCAAAACACTTTATAGATTTTTCACAAATAATAGTATTTTCTCTAGTTATACAAATTTTTGTCTCTTAAATATATTGGGGTTCTCCGATTCTGTTTGGAAAATTTCTTCTTCCTTTTCTGCCTTTCTTTTTCTTTCTTTTCTTTTCTTTTCTTTTTTTTTTTTTTTTTTTTTTGAAAAGAACAAGGTCCCACTCTATCACCCAGGCAGGGATGCAGTGGTGCAGTAATAGCTTACTGCAGCCTCCACCTCCAGGGCTCCAACGATCCTCATACTTCAGCCTCATGAGTAGCTATACACCACCATGCCTGGCTAATTTTTTTAAAACTTTTTGGATAGATGGGGTCTCATTCTATTGCCCAGACTAGTCTCTAATTCCTAGCCTCAAGTGACCCTCCTGCCTTGGCCTCCCAAAGTGCTAGGATTGCAACGTCAGCCACTGCACCCAGTGGAAAATTTCCTTTTAAACAACTGATATAGTCATCAAGGAGCTATTTCAGATTTTTAAAGCAAAGTGTTAATATAAACAGCTCTATCGTAGAAAAGTAAGTGATTGTGGGCCGGGCACCGTGGCTCACGCCTGTAATCCCAGCACTTTGGGAGGCTGAGATGGGCAGATCACGAGGTCAGGAGATCGAGACCATCTGGCTAATACAGTGAAACCCTGTCTCTGCTAAAAATACAAAAAATTATCCTGATGTGGTGGCACACACCTGTAGTCCCAGCTACTCTGGAGGCTGAGGCAGGAGAATCACTTGAACCCTGGAGGCAGAGGCTGCAATGAGCTGAGATCGCAACACTGCACTCCCGCCTGGGTGACAGAACAAGACTCCATCTCAAAAAAAAAGGAAAAAGAAGTGATTGTGTTGAGAAGAGACTGGCATGAGGAGATATAATAGGCAAAGAAACAACTTAGGTGGTCACTGCAATATTGCAGGCAAGAGGGTAAAAGAGCCTCTTCTGAGGCAATCGCATTGAGACCAGAGAAGACAAAATGTATTCAAGATATATTTGGCATATAGAATAAGTAGGAAAAGACCCTGAGTGAGAGAAGAACAAAAAATAGCAAGTTTACAATCTGGCTGAAAGCATAGAACAGACAATTAGAAATGTTCTCAAGACTAAATTCAGTGCTCAGATACTTAACAAAGAACTTGTATTAAATTTAAAGATTCACAGGGGAAACTAATTTCAGGGGGATTTCCTGGTTGAGGATGGGAGTAGCTTAAAGCAGAAATCAGCTAAACTTAAAAAAACATTGTAGCTTTCTGTTTGTACTTCTGGGAGTGTTTGTATATATGACCAGAAAGTCCCACATATTATGCTGTTTTGATCAACAAATTGACATTCTAAGCCATTAATGAATTTGGTCATGCATTCTTAAAAGATGACTAATCTAACCAGGTTTTGAATTTTTTCATCATTAAAGCCATGCCTGCAGTAGCTATGGGTAAGATCCAAACCATTATTTTCCTAAACTTTGATTAGCAGCTTTTATCTCTGTGTGAACCCATTATCTCTATCATTGCTATTCCACGCCCCGTCAAAAAGAAACTGTAAGGAAAGTAACGAGAGTGGCACTAACTTACACACCAGATTTTATAGGATTTATGAAATGACGAGTTAGCACTTCTTCTACAATTTAACAGAAATCCAGTCTTACTGATTGTAGTGATGCTTCTAAATGGAGACTCGCTATATAGTTGATCATTACCCATGCAATCATTCTACCTCAGCAAGCACTTCCAGTCTGTAAGAAGTTCAGGCTCAATTTCAGACTTTTTTGCCCTTCCCTGCTAAGTGTCCCTCCTTCAGATTTATGAAAGAAAATATTTCTTTCTGTGAAAGGTTTTTGTACACCCGCATCTGGAAGTGTTTATTTCAGTGGCATGTAAGCTATCTGTGGATTTAGTTAGCACCAGACCCCCTTTTGTGTACTTCTGCCTTAAAAATTTTATAAATGATCTTATTGAATTTGTGCCAGTGTGCACATGGTTTGGCTGATTGCAGCATATATCCTTTACCTGCCAGTCACCTTTGATTTATGTTCCTTCTGCTAAGCTTTTGCCTTCCAAAAATGGTGCCACTGAACTGTCCTCTAAATCATCTTATTGGTTAAATTACTCCAAGATGAGCTGGTATGTTTTTGGTTGCCTACAGTCAGATGAATTTATATTTTTATGCCCTTACTCACTTCTAGTAAAGCCACTTATAGAGGAGGATTGGACAAGTTATATCATCGATCTCTTTATTCCAAATGAATACCATCTGAAACACTGTGCCAAGTCAAGACTAAAGTGATAAAGAAGTGTTGTTTGGCATCTACTTACAAGTCCTTCCTTTGCAAATAAGCCTGTGCCTTAAACTAAATCTGATGTGGGGGCTTTTTGACTCTTGGAAAAGGGGAAATAAAGTCACTGAAACAAAATATGTAAACTTTGTCAGAAAGATAGGGATTTTGCAGACTTTCCAAAACTTTACCAACTTGTGAGTTTCATGATGTTCTGGAGAAAAGCAGGTGGCTTGGGCAGTTACTTAAGATGTTGACTGTTTGTGGGAGTGGTTTCAAGGGGTGTCATATTTCTAAAGAGAGATCTTAAAGAGTTAACTCCTAAGAGCTTTTGACAAAATGATGCATCATTTTGCACTAATTTTCTAGAGATACATTTTGGTCATTGAACGTACCATTTAACTTAATTTCACAGGTTACTAGCTGTATCACTGTATTACTACCAGTGAATTTACTTAGAGTGTTGTTGTGCTGATAGAGCATGGCATTACTGATGTAAATTTTAAAGTAGTTTTTAAGTATTCAAATATCTCACTCAAGCAAGCTTTGCAAAGAACTGGGGTTTTTTTTCTGTAATATATGATAGAGGAGTATTTTTAAATTTCCATGATTGTACTTGAAATGGTGTGGAAGTATTTAAAATACTTGGATTACACAGCTCTCAATATCATAGTTCACAAACTATTGCAAGCAAGGATAGAAACTTCTAGGCTGCTTGGCTGTGGTCCCACCTAGTCTGAGGTATTTATTCTAAAAGACTCATGAGGCTTCATTTATACTCTTGAAAATTTATGTGGCGCTCCCTGTGCTCTACAAAGGTGAACACTGTCTCAAGAGTGTGTCAGTCATATTTGCATGTTTAGACAGTCATGGCACTGACATGCTGTTCAGAGAAGCAGCATGTGCAGGACTGCTGCTAATAGAAAATCAGTACCAAAATGTAAGCACTGTGTTTCCATTAATATGACAGTTTTACTTTAAAAAAACATATATGTATATATGCATCTATATGATCTTTTAGGTAGAATACACATATATTGTACATATATTGTATGTGTGTAAACATGTATTTGTATGTGTATACAGTCTCAAATATAATCTCATTTAACATGATTATCCTAAATGAACCAAAAATTTCACAAATACTGTTTTATGTAAGTGACTACTTAACATTCTACTATCTTTGATGGTTTCTCAAGGGCTTTTGAGTCAGACAGCTTGCCTGAGCCAGTTTTATCATTTGTTCAAATTAGCAATTTTTTTTTGAGACAGTTTCTTACTCTGTTATCCGGGCTCCCACCAATCCTCCCACCTCACCCTCCCAACTAGCTGGGACTACAGACATACACTGTCATGCTCAACTAGCTTATTTTTATTTATTTATTTGTGGAGATAAGGTCTCACCATGTTACGCAGGCTGAACTCCTGAACTCAAGCGATCTACCTGCCTCAGCCTCCCAAAGTACTGGGATTGCAGACATGAGCCTCTGTACCCAGCCCCCAAATTAGCAATTTTTAATAAATGTCAGTAATAATACTTGAAAGCTTCTAGCACTGTGCTTAACATATAGAACATACTCAAAGAAATGCAGTATTTTAAAATCATTGTTATCCTATAAGAATTTAAATGTAGATTATATGCTAGCTTGCCAACAGTGCCCTTCAGAGAATCACAAAGGGACACCCAGCCTGACATCTGAGTGTGAGACAGAGACCCAGACCCATAATTGGCTTTCTCTATAGCCTTCAAAAAATGCCCTAATGTTTCTGTGTCCATTGTCACTTAATAATCATACATTCTTTATACCAAAACCTTTCGGAGATCCACAGATGCTGGACTCCCTTCCTGCCGTGCATGTTTGCCCTTGTGTGGGCCAACAGACCCATGCTGAGGACCATTTTACTTCCTGGTATCTGTCACATTACTGACCACATACGGGGAATGAGACTTAGAGGCAGAAAGGATATGGTAAAAAGATGAAGATCTACAGAAATTGCGGGTTCCAAAAAATAACTACCAAAATCATTTCCAGGAATGAGAGCTTACCGACGTTGGAAGCTTTAGATTGAAAGAGAAAAAAATGAAAGATGCAGGCATGGTGAATCGGCTTTAATGATAAGTTTCCAGCCTGAGCATCAGGAAAGGATCCTTACCCAGAAATAGTTCCTACTCCTGCTTTTACTGATTCCTAAACTTCTAGTAGTATAGAGTCACTGTCATCTCTTAAAATACGCTTTTGTACACCTGTGAAAAATTAACATTTCAAACATCTAGATGAGAGATTCTAAATTCAACAAAATTGTTTGGCAATAATGCTTTAAGTTGATAATGTTGATGAAAAGAGTCAAACTGTAAAATACTTGAAAAGATTTATTCTGAGCCAAATATGAGTAACTATGGCCCATGACACAGCCCTTGGGAGATACTGAGAACATGTGCCCAACATGATTGGGGTACAACTTGGTTTTGTACATTTTTAGGGAGACATGAGACATCAGTCAAATATATTTAAGATACCCATTGGTCCAGTCCAGAAAGGTGGGACACCTTGAAGTGGGGGAAGGGTCAGGAGCTTCCAGGTTATAGGTAGATTTAAAATTTTTCTGATTGGCAGTTGGTTATTATCAATAGAAATGAATGTCTGGGTTATGATGAGAAGTTGTGGAGACCAAAAATGTTATGCGGATGAACCTTCAGGTAGCAGACTTCAGAGAGAATAGACTGTAAATGTTTCTTTTCGGACTGAAGGTCTGTGTCGATGTTCATGCTAGAGGGTATAATGTGGAACGTCCAACCCCCACTTCCCGTCATGGCCTCAACTAGTCTTTCAGGTTACATTTTAGAGTGCACTGGCCAAGGAGAAAGTCTGTTCAGATGGTTAGGGGTAGGGGGAGGCCTTAGAACTTTGCTTTTGGTTTATGGTAACTAGTATGATCTTTGGTTTATTCTCTTAGTCTATTTCAGCAGAACTGTAAGTTATTCAAGATAGATGAGAACTTATACAAAATTTATCTTAGGCAAGTTCTGGAAACTGTATATGGTTCAGGTTATCTCAGCATCTGATAGTTACATACTTTTCTTCAAGCCTAAGTTGAAAGTGTTTCTTTCTCCCCAGTGGAAAGAAAAGTAGTGTAATGTTATATGAACAAACTCTCTGAGGCCCTTCTAAATTCTGGTAGCAGTATTTGTCATACAATGGATTGGGGAGAATTTTGCCACTGTCTTTACTTTTATCCCGAGGCAGCTTCTTAGCACTCATACTTTTTTTAGAGGTAAGGTAAAGAGAAAGAAAGGGATGTTCAGATTGAGACAGATGTGGGCCCAAGGAGTTCCTGGTGATGATACAGGGCATGGTAGTAGAGTTCCAGATCCCATCTCTTTCCTATTTCCTTGGTTTTGTTCTCCTTCTGAATCTAGTCCTAAGCTTTGACCCACTTGCTCCAAGATACATTATATTTCCTGATCTGATCCACACCTGGTGAGGACCTGTATCCTCAGGTAGACCAAGGGACTGCATCTTAATCATCTTGATTCCTCTCTCAGCAAAGGACAATACTTTTTGTTTATTCGTAGCTCAACATAAAAGATGGATGAATGGATGGACAGGTATACAGAATGAAGGCCTGATGAGACAGTAGCCGCCGCATAGACACAGTCCAGTTTTGATCTCCGTAATTAGTTTTAGGCCTCTCAAACTTGATATGCCTTATATAAATGGACACTTCATTACCTGTGATTAATTAGTATATGGATAACTGCAGGGCAGCAAAAAGAAATCATAAGATTGCTTTATTATTCCTATCCAGGATTGATCATTGATTCCTCCAGAATCCAAGGCAAAATAATGCCCAAGCTACCTCATGAGTAGTATCTGTTTTAAAATAATATGCTCAGCGGGTAGTTATGTACCAAACATATTGAAGAATCCTAAGCATACTGGGAAAAGTATGAAGCTGAGCTCCTAGCATCATGCTGGAACTGTAATTGGAGCTAATTAATGCCTGTTTAATTGATTGACCTTTGCACTCAGCACCTCATTTTCAGCACTGAGGAACAAAGCTCCATGTAACTAACAAGAAGGAATTTTGCTGCCAGTTTTAAGCCTCTGAGGATTATCTTTTAACTTCACTGGTAAAACTCTAATCATTTTGCAAAGTGGCTTTTAGGTGACTAGGTAATATGTATAAAACATTTAATCGTCCTGGTTACTTTTATCACAGAAGTCCATTCTGTCTACCTAATTGTTCTTGACAGCAATTTTTTTAAAAAAAAAGTATTCAAAGGAGCAATGCCCAACTATTAGGCTCTGGATAGAATATTATTATAATAGAATATTATTCTTTGTAATGGTACTTAATGAAGGCAGATTTTACTCATGTGGCTATTTTATGAGCTATTAAATGGAAAATATTTAATGAGGACTCAAGCTGATATTGGATAAGCATTTGTTATGAAAATCACAGGTTACACATGAAACTATGTGATAGGGGTGGCACAGAATCATCACTATCCATTCAGGAAGCTTTTCTCTAAAAAATTTTAGATACCAGAAATAACCACTTGGAAAACAAGATTTGAAGAATCCCAAGTAGCAGAATAATTGGACATTAAGACATATCTGTTTGTTAGATGAATGTGTGTTGTCTTCAACCTAATTTTTCTGACAAAAGTGCTTTTGTTAGTGGTATGCTTCTGTACAGTTTCAGACACATTTTTATGAAACGTTTTTATGTGTGGTCATCAATTAGGAAAAGAGTCTAAACGTCTTGTTTTCAAATTTGGAAGATAATGTTCTCTTCTTGGATAACAAATTCACATGCAGCCATGAAATACATCAGGTCCCCGTGCAGACTGTAGTTGTCTACATTCTTAGTGAGGAGCTTTTCTCTCATCCTGTTAAGAAATTCCCAAAATATAATATTTTGTGCTATGTGGATAAATAAAAAAGCTAGACACCTGCAAGTTGAAGATGGGGCTTCACATGTTTCCTGCCTGGAGGAGAATTTATCTTTTTTTTAATAATACCAAATAAAAGCAGATAAACACAGGGATGCTGTGATTCTACTTTCCTTGGGAAAAAGAGAAGAATTCTCAGCATCATAGCAAAGAAAAAATAGTGCAAAGAAATGTGTCCTAATGTAGACTGTCAACTGGAAGGATGATTCTACTCAATTATGCAGATAGAGATGAGACTTGGGAAGAAAGGGAGAAGAAATCCCCTCTCCCATCTATAATCAGGAAATGCAATTCTCTGAGACCATAAGCTTTGGTTTGCCTCTTCTCACTGGTGAGGGAAATCAGTTTTTTCTGATGAACAAGGAAGAATGAGAGTTGAGTATCTCACACGTTTTTTTGGGGAAGAAGGCATTTTCAAATCAGTGAATCAGCAATAACTCGATTCCTAGTGTATTGTCAGTGCAATGTTAGACACTGCAGAAGAGAAAAGGGGAAGAAACTGAACATCTGTGGTGCCTCCTCACCTAGCACGGTAACTGGCACATTAAGCGCCAGTGTTCATTTCCTTCTATATCAACTACCAACAGCTGAGAACAAAAAGGGAATTTACATTTAACTGTGAGAAGGGCGACAGTAACTCATTCTGTGGTTAAGTGTTAAACTAAGTTATTGGTTCTAGGTGCTTTAGCAATCCAGAGGTAAAGGGAATAACAACTGGAATAGGCAAGCATCTCTACCAGTGATTCTTGTGGGGCAGCACTACTGCTCTTAGACCAGGCAGAAGGACTCCTGCCCCAGGACCTGCAGTGTATAGGGTATCTTCTATCACAAACACTGCTCAGGTCCCACTTCTCCACTTCTCTTCTACTGTGTCCTGAATGAAGAGGCAACTGATGATGAACGGGAACACAAAATACAGTATATACATATAGTGGAATATTATTCAGCCATAAAAAGGAAGGAGGTTCTGATACATGCTACAACATGAATAAACCTTGAAAATATGCCAAGTGAAATAAGCCAGACACAAATGGACAAATACTGTATGATATCACTTACTGGAAATATCTAGAATAGGCAAATTCATATAGACAGAAAGTAGATTAGAAGTTATAGCAGTGGGGGAAGTTATTGCTTAATGGGCACAGAGCTTCTGTTTGGGATGACGAAAAGTATTTAGTGATGATGCTTGTACAATATTGTTTTTTTGTTTTGTTTTGTTTTTGTTTTTGAGACAGAGTCTCGCTCTTGTTGCCCAGGCTGGAGTGCAGTGGCATGATCTCGGCTCACTGCAATCTCCGCCTCCCAGGTTCAAGCAGTTCTCCTGCCTCAGCCTCCTGAGTAGTGGGATTACAGGTACCTGCCACCACGCCTGGCTAACTTTTGTATTTTTAGTAGAGACAGGGTTTCGCCATACTGGCCAAGCTGGTCTCGAACTCCTGACCTTAGGTGATCCACCTCGGCTTCCCGAAGTGCTGGGATTCCACTGCACCCAGCCAATAGTGTTAATGTAATTAATTCCACGGACTTGTACATTTAAAAATTGTTAAAATGGCAAATTTTGCTCTATATATTTATCACCCCCCGCCTCCAAAGGAAACTGCCGCTGAATGCCTTGAAGTTCTGTGGATTGCGCTGCCATGACTTCTTAGATAGACACTGCTTAAGTAAGGACAAGGGGAAGATTTGAGCTGCAGAACTTTTATTTAAGAGGGAGGGCAAATTAACTCATCAGAGCCTTTCTCTGGGTATGAATGCAATAGATTCTGACATAAGGAAGCATTGTTCCCCCATGGTGCTGAGCATCCTTTTTCTTGCTTCTCTTCATGTTCTAATTCAAGGTTTCAAATATGCTCACAAACTAACACAGTATCCACAGCAGTTGCACATGTTAGCTGAAAAACAGTAACAATCCATATTACCCTTACACTTGTACATATTTAGGTCTAGATGTAAAGCACATGAAATGTAATAGTCATTCCTTATATTGGCAACTATTTGGGTAGTAGACATTAGAATTGTGAATACCTTCTTTAAAATACAAATAAGATTCCATTAAATTTTCAAAAAATTAAAAATTTCAGCTTTATTTTTAAAATTTAAAATCATCTGAAGGGCAAGACCATCATAATGTCACTAATACAGATGGCAAAAGAAAAGGTATACATGCCAGAATTTTGGCATAAATTCCAAAAATGTTTTTTATGCTGCAAGTAACGCATAGTCTTTTGAATGTATTGCTAGGAGTTGTGCCAATAACAATGACTCTCTTTGGAACAACCTGGAAGTTATTTATGATATTTTCTGGATCCTCTCAAAGAAAAAAACATCTTAAAGAAATATATACCAAACTTGACATTGCAGCCACTCTCAAACATATGGTTGGAATGCTGACTGAAAAGCTAAAGTGATTAAATTTAATTCTAAAAGAAACAAGATGCACTAAAAGAAAACAACAGAAGATTCTCAAAGAGTTTTTGGAGGAAAATGAAATCAATTTTGGATTGTACTATCAATAGTTACTTGATATGGATAATAATTTTAGCAAAAGCTTACGAATAGTGTTAGCAATAGCTTTTAAAAAAAAAAACTCATCAAAACAATTATATCTAAGTTTGGTGATTTCACTTATAAAAGCAGCTAACTTTTTTTTTTTTTTTCTTGAGACGGAGTCTTGCTCTGTTGCCCAGGCTGGAGTACAGTGACATGATCTTGGCTCACTGCAACATCTGCCTCCTGGATTCAAATGGTTCTGCCCAAGCCTCCCAAGTAGCTGGGATTACAGGTGCCCAACACAACACCTGGCTAATTTTTGTATTTTTTATTGGAGGTGAGGTTTCACCATGTTGGCCAGGCTGGTCTTGAACTCCTGACCTCAAATTATCCACCCTCCTCGGCCTCTTAAAATGCTGGGGTTACAAATGTGAGCCACCATGCCTAGCCCATTTTTTTTTATTTGAAAGAAAATAGGTTTTCTAAATCAAAGAGAAATTAGAAAAAGGAAATGAAAATATTTGCCTACTTACAAAGAAGATTCACAATCTTAATTTCTTTAGAGAGTATTTTCTGGTCATTGTAGATAAAGGCATATTATTCAGAGAAAATCATTTCAGTGACTGGCTTCACATTTGGGAGTTTATTTTGTTGTTATTTCTGGAAAAGTTACTTAAATCCTATGAAGTAAGTGAGGGGATGTACATTGTATGAAAAAGTTTTAATTTTATCATTTAACTGGAAAATGAGAACAATGGTTATTCTGAAATATAAATGAAAGGAAGTATAGTAAACAATTTTCTCCACCAGCAAGATACACAGTAGAGAAATCTTGGGAGAAGATTAGAAAGTGGGAAGGAAGGCATGACATGTAAGGATCTGGAGCTAATGGGAAAGGTTGGGAAGCATGGAAGGTCAGGTTTCAATGACACCTTGCCAGCCCGAAGATCCAATGTGTAGGGGGAAAGAGGGGAAGGAGAAGATAGAGGAAGGGAGGTTCTGCAGGACAGGTAAGAGATGAGCCTGATGACAGGACTCAGAAGACAGTGAGGAAATAGGCCCAACTGGAGCAAGGGATGTGAGTTCATGAGCAGAGGAAACTTGCAGCCCAGAAATCCCAGCAGCAATTTTCTTCTTCCTCTGAAACACTTTAAGACTTCTCGTATGTATTGTCCAAATACTTTCTAAAAGCGCTATGCTAGTTTACTCTCCCACCAGCAATTCGTGAGAGTTCACCTTTCACTGTATTCATGCCAGTAGTACTGTGTTTTAAACTTCATTTAAAGTTTGAAAATTTGATAGGCTGCCGACATTTCTAAAATGGTGGCATTCCCTATTTTGAAAATGTTTCCTTAAGACTCGCAGTGCTCTCAGCCTTTGGTATAATGGGAAGAGCCCTGGGCCAGGGCCAGGTTTCGGAGCCCTTACCTTCAGGCCTTGAGGACAAGTCCATGTGCCTCTCTCCATCTGTAATGTGAGAGTTGTAAGATAGGCCCCTGCATGGTGCCATGGTGGTTGAAAAGATTAAAGGAGATAATAAAAGTGAACAGTTTTCATACGTAGGAAAATTCTAGATAACTATAAAATTCAAGATAATTTTTGTATATTAGTATGGCACATGGTTAAGACTTAATCTTAGTTTCTATTTTATAGGATAAGTATGAGCTTAAAGATATAGCACTTCTGATCCCAGTTGTTAAAAATCAAAATTAGAGGTTAGGGAAGGGACTAAATAGGTGATCCAAAATTTCATATAGAAAATGAAATATACAAGAAGAGCCAGGAAAATTCTCCAAAAGTGTAATTGGGGAAGGGCTTATTAATTAACTAGGCCCAGTATCAAAACATTACAAAGCTACAGTAATTCAAAGTTTGATGTTAATATATAAATAGATTAATTGAGCAACCTAGAAAGATCAGAAATACACCCAAATATGGATAGCAAGTTTAGCATATGATATAGAAAAAAATTGCCAAAATACATTAGTAACCACACGCACACACACACACCTCTTAGGTATAGAGCAGCTGAAAGATAAATAGTTTTATTTATATTAAGAGGGTAATTAAAGATTTATTTTTATAGCTATATGTTTATACATATATATGCTAGTATATACATAGAATTCTCTGGAAGGACACATGAAATGATAAAAGTAGTTGTTGCTGAGGAGATAGATGAAAGTTTATTATTTAATATTACCCTATGCTATAATTGGGAATTTCTAAACCAATTTTCCAGTTTTGCCTATTTATTAAAATTTTAAAGAAAATATTAGCTCAGAGTAGGGCTGAGCCAGTGGGGTACTTCTATAAACCAAACATTTCAATGTGCTTTTTTCTAAAATTTGCTTTGCACTCAGATATTTTTAGTGGCCTGGATGTCTGACATATCAAGAATTATGTATACCTACCTTTCCACAGTTCTTTGCATAGTGCCGGGCACAAAGTTGGCCTGCAGTGAAGACTTCCTGGAGTATAAAGGTGACTTTCCTTTACACACAGAATGGCTCTAATTTAGGAAGCTAGATTGCATAGTTGGCAGTTCTCTTAAATACTTTCCCCATAGTACCAGTGCGAAATAGCAAATTTTTGGCACTCAGGCAAGTTCCATGAATTCATGTGTAGTATGTCTTTTCTGTTTAGACTTGAGATTCAGTGCCCAGTGTCTAGCTTTTAAAAATGGTATTTCTAAAAATCTTGCTACATTTTTGCACTGGTTGAAATTAAGTTCTTTGGACACATGGGGAGTAGTTAAAATTTCTTCCTTGGGAAAGTTAATGAAATGGATTTCAGCAGAGAGATTTATTTCTTGCTGCTCTTTCAAGTTCTCCTGGTTGTTTGGTCCTTCACAGTTCCTTACTTCACCACAGTCAGAGCCACAACATCAACACTTACCTTCAGAAAGTAACTAAGCAAGTTTTGTTTTTCTTCTTCTTTAACTTAACATTGAGGGAAATACAGATAAACATTCATTGCTAATATTCTTAGCAAATTAGGAATTTTGCAAGCCTGTGAAGTTAGCATCTCACAAAATGGAGACAGCCATGTTGTGTATATGATCAACTTGATCATATACGGGATTTCACCATGAAAAATATTTTCACCTTGAAAAATGCCACCTTCCAAAACAATAATGCCTGTAACAACCACATACAAATCAGAGTATAATAATTTCACTGTTGGCCTTTTGGACAACTATGATCATTAGTACTAGTAATCTGTAATAATTGATAGAATTAAAACAGTTTATTAATTGTTAAGAGAATCATGGTAAGCTGTTACATGCTCTTAAGGTTGGTAGCTGTATTCGCTTCTCTTTTTTTCTGATTCATCACTGCTTTTTTTTTTTTTTTTTTTTTTGAGATGGATTCTCACTGTGTTGCCCAGGCTGGATCTGGGCTCACTGCAACCTCTGCCTCTCAGGTTCACGTGATTCTCCTGCCACAGCCTCGCGAGTAGCTGAGATTACAGGTGTGCACCACCATGCCTGGCTAATTTTTTTGTATTTTTAGTAGAGACAGGGTCTCACCATGTTGGCCAGCCTGGTCTCAAACTCCCGACCTCAGGTAATCCTCCCGCCTCATTCCCAGGGTGTTGGGGATTACAGGCATGAGCCACCACGCCTGGCCACTGCTTTTATTTTATAGGTAAGAAAACTGACACATTACGTGAAAAATGAAATCCATTGTACAATACATAATACAGTCAAATATCGTGAAATAGATTTGGTGGCTTAACTATCATTTCCCATCTTTAAACAATAAACATTATTCCTCTTTAAAGGAGTTGAAAAAGTGTTCATATTAAATATACTGAAAATAAACATCATTAAGTAAATACTACTCTCTAATCTCTTTGCATTCATTAACACTCAGGAGTCAAAAACAATGGTTTTTGTTATGGCTTTATATTTTCTTTAAAATAACTAAAATAGTTTTCTAATTTGAGAAACATAACTAGTGCCATTTGGTTTTAAAAAAAATTGTACCTTAATCATTCAGGTAATGACATAGCAGGAAAACGATGACATTATCACTTGAAGGTTGTCTCAGTCTACATTCCACCATCTAATCAGATACCCTTACATTCCAGCAGAAAGTCTATGAAATTCATGGGTCAGCCTCCATCAGGAAAAGTACTAATACACTTGAGAGTAAGAACAACAGTGGCAGTGGAACATCTTATTTAAACTTTTGAGATAATAAAACAATACAGAGTGGGGAACCCTTGTGAAATTTTTTCCTTGTTTTGGTAACATCATCATTAATACTTTATAAACTTTATATTTGGGGTATACTATAAAGTCTGAAGGATAAAATAAGAGAGCTTTAAAATACAATTGAAATAAACACTACATTATAACTTTTTTGTTTTTTGAAATGGAGTCTCGCTCTGTTGCCCAGGCTGGAGTGCAGTGGTGCAGTCTCGGCTCACTGCAACCTCTGCCTCCCAGGTTCAAGCAATTCTCCTACCTCAGCCTCCCAAGTAGCTGGGATTACAAGCGCCTTCCACCACACCTTGCTAAATTTTGTATTTTTAGTAGAGACAGGGTTTCACCATGTTGGCCAAGCTGGTCTTGAACTCCTGATCTCAGGTGATCTGCCTGCCTCAGCCTCCCAAAGCACTGGGATTACAGGTATGAGCCACCATGCCCAGCCACATTATAACTTTTATAGGCACAAAGTATGTTATGGAATTATAATTTGTGTATGTGACAAATGGTTGTAAGATTTTTTTTAATGGAATGGTTCTGAGGTCTTGGAGTTTTCTACGTCTTATATAATTGTATAACAAGAAAATACAGTATGATTTGATGACTGAAAAAATTAAAAATTCTTTTTAAAGATTTGACAGGATGACAGTAGATGAGGCCAAGGGCTCAGTAAAGATGGAGTTTGGGGGAGCCAGAGAAAGAAGAGCATCGCACAGATAACTAGGGGTATGAAAAATAAGCTGGACTTGAGCTCCATCTAGGAGCAGGGTCTGGGTCACTTTTGTTCACTGTTGTATTCCCAGGGACCAGCATGCTACATAACACAAGTAGATGTCCAGTGATTAATTTCTGACAGTGGGATTGGAAACTGGAGTTCCTAGGATGTGGAGAATATTGTACAGGGAGCTAAAAATTGAAGCATGGCCTTTGCATAGGCCTTTAGGATTTTGCTTTAAATGATGTTCCAGTACATCACATTGTCAGTAAAAACATGATGCAAAGTCAGGAGCTTTAATCTCTTCTCCGTAAGTGCAAATGCTGAAGATTAGACTGTATTACACAAAGTAACTGGTCATTTCAAAAGAGGAAATTTCTGCTGAATAAAAGACCACATCCAACTGCTGAACATAGTTCAGAGGGTTTTTCCCATTATATTTTAAGTGAATATTTTTCTAATAGTAAATTTCTATAGGAAGACTAATGGACTGTAGGGCAATTCAGCCATTGTTTTTAAATATCCATTCTGGCAAATAAACCTGATAACTCTGCTGAAAGAGTTGAGGTTAACCCCAGCTTTTTCGGAAAGCACCAAATGTGTGTCCTTACTATAGAGAGAAAGTCTTCCTTCTCAATGTGTAGCCTAAAGCCCACACCAAGTAATCTGCTTGGCCTTCAGTTCATTCTCTATAGTAGGACCTTAGGCTGATTCAACACAACTGGAATTTGCAATCTTGACTCCAGAAAGTCTGCATTTTGTAAACCTCAGCTTAGCCATTCTGTGATTTTAAAACGAATAGAATTTTAAGTCGTGTACTCGAGATAGACTTAGCATTAAATGAGATAATGTGCATAAGAGGCTTTGGCACAGTGCCCTAAAGAAAATCTGGATGTGATAAATGAGATGGTATTACAGCCATCTTCATTGTGTCATCATTGTCACTATCATTCAGTTGACCTTGACACTGTCTAGTCGTGCTACACGCTGACTTCAGGGTATCCCGCATTTTCTCATCTGTTTTTTAAAAAATAGAAATTACAACTCTCCCACTTTTCTACCCTAGAGGAATTTTATACATATAAGTGAAATATATGAAAATTACTTACAGAAAAGCAAAATAGGAAGGACATGTGTTTAAAAAGCACGGGAGTAAGAACCAGAAGACCTGGTTTGATGCCTGCAGTTAACCAATTTTTTTGTGAACCTTAGATGCCTCTTAGTTAGAGTTTAGACTGGATGATCTCAGAATCTGTTCCATCACTAATTAGATTACTGATTTTGTGTCCCATCTAACGACAACTCTATGGAATGAGTATTACTGTCTTTGAGCAAGTTACTTAACCTCTCTGTAACTAAGTTTCTTCATGTAGAAAATGTGACCAATAATGGTGCCTTCTCTTGAGGATGTTAATTGAATTAAATTATTAATTGATTGAATTAAATTATGTGAAGTCCTTAGAATTGAATTAATTGCTTTAAATTAATTGAATTAAAATATATGAGGTCCTTAGAACATTGCTTGGAATGTATTTAGCACCCTAAGTGTTAATAATGATGATGATGATTTTACAGATGAGGAAGCTGAAATTCATGACAGTTGCTTAATTTTTCTGGGGTTACATAGAGCTCATACAGCTGGAACTTGAATTCAAGATGCTTACGAATTCCATCAAACCACATTATTTGCACATATTTCTTTCAAACCTTGTTACTTACCTGTTTTTGAAATAGTAATTGACTAGCACAGCATCTACACAGCTGGACCCCTAATCACACTCTCTCAGCGTTTTTTATAGGTTGTATTACTGAAAAAGCATGGAATGAGAAGTTGGAATGCTGTTTGACCCCATGCCTCTGAATGCCCATGGGACATATGCAATCCCTCCTTCAAAAGCAAGATGTCCCACAGGGCATCACCACCTAGGAAGGTGGAAGAGAATTCTGCTTTCTTCCCCCAAGCACTGTTTCTTATTCGTGCCCACTTCACTTTTTTACCCTACCTTAGTTATGTCTACTTGTTTCTCATTTATTTGGATAAAGAGAATGAATTTCATTTTACATTATACAGCCTATTAAAGCAGTAAAATAATTGTTTGCTTTTGAAATCCATTCTTTGTTCTCCAATTCTCCAATCTTTTCCACTAATTGTGGTTCTGCCCTGGGTAAGTGCATAAAAAGCAAAATGCCATTCCCTTCACTGCAGTTATTCCATCAGGCTGAACCACAGCCCCAGACAATACAAACATTGTTTTAGTCATGTTAAAAAGACAGGTGATACTAGAAAGTAATTTCACTAGTTTTATTATTCTTGTTTGGTTTTCAAATATAACCAGAGCATTATTTCTCAGAGACTGTCTCTCAAAACAAAATGTCCTCGAATATATCTACAGTTCCAAACAGTGCTGCCTTTGCTCAAAATATTTTTAAAATCAGGTTTAATAATTATCTACAGAGCTTTTAGCACATCCTTTTGAAAAGACTAAGTCGTTGAGCCGAGCATGATAACGTGTGCCTGTAATCCCAGCAAGAAGCTGAAACGGGAAGATCCCTTGAGCCTAGAAGTTCGAGACCAGCCTGGACAACATAGTGAAACTCTGTCTCTTAAAAAAAAAAAAAAAAAAAAAAAAAAAAAAAGACTAAGTGGTAACAAATAAATCACATTATTATTATGCCACATAGTTATAGATTAAAACTACTCCTGATTTTAATATGAAAAGGAAAAATTATACAATGGACTTTTTTATGGCTCAATTCATTGTCTATGTATAATGAATCTAAATTGAGGGGGGAAAAAATAAATGTTAAAGAAAAATGTTTAAGTATTAAATGGTAATAATAGATTATTACCATTTCTGGATATCATTGGCACACTGCCGTTGTATCAACATCATTAAAAGTATTTCTCTTCATACACTCTTAAGTTTACCTAGTGGAAAAATGAAATTAAAGTTCTATAAGAACTCTTTTAAACAAAATAATGCTCAATTATTAGATTGTTCAATTTTTATATGTTTACATTATTTTAAAATGTTATATATATTATTGCCCTATGAAACACACATGCTTATTAACCTGGTTTTCCTGACCTATTAGGACGTTTTATCAAAATGCATATTTTAAATGTAATAAATATGTAATACTTTGCTAAATTAGACTATAAATTATTAATTTGAAAAACAAATACATTTTTATTATTTTTCTAGCATATCTTTATATGTTATAAATAGGCGACTAGAAGAAAGTAAGATGACTTCTCTGTGTACATATGCAATCTTTAGGCACACAGGCCTCTGCCGTAAATGAATAACTGAGTCAACATTTGTCCAAATTTAAATTATGTATGTGTGTGTGTGTTTGTATATATTGTTTTGTATTCCTACATACATTATGTATTTGTTCAAAAGACTTTAGTTTTTATCCTGTCTTGGATAGTTGGTTTGTGGGTTTAAAAAAAAAATCGAGAAAAGTACGGAATCAGAAAAATTCAGCCGAATTTCTGAAAGAGATTTTAGTGGAAGGAAAGAAATTATAATTTTGGCTGCTAACATTTGGCCCAAGGTGTTTGATTTAATGAAGCCACGTGCTGTGATGAAAAGAGCAGAAGTCAAGAGGCTTGGGCTTTGGGCTCTGCCACTAATCTGAAGGACCTCAGATAAATCACTTGACCTCTGTGGGCTTCTGTTTCCCTGTCTGTAAAATGAGAGGTTTGATAGTAGTCTGGCTGCTGAAACTTATTCCAACTT